>JAWNMY010000090.1:18472500-19780000 GCA_035043505.1 Drosophila setosimentum | reverse complement strand
GTGTGTGTGTGTGTGTGCGAGTGCGTGTGTGATTTAATTAGAACGACAGAATAGAGCAATGCAGATGTTAACATAAATGGTTTAAGGGCCTAATCATCGCATAATGTTTGCACATAAATCAATGCACATATGTACATATATCATATATATATCTGTCAAATATAAAACTGATGAATCTAGTTTAAAATATTGAGAACAATTGTGATAGAAAATGACATGCATTATTTTAAATACTTTTTCAATTTACTTAACCAATAGAGAAACTCATTATAACGATGTGGTCTAAATAGTCGATTTGTTTGTTATTGTTTGCAACCAGTCTAAAACGGACAAAGACCAAATTCTGAGATATATATACATAATAACATTTAGACAAATGTACTAAAAAAAAAACATTTGAGTTACAGGAATTCCACTGGAGATTTAAGCATTTGGGACTGGAATGGATAGTAGAGTATCGATATCTGAAGACAAGCGATGATCAGTCGGATGCTGTCAGTGGTAGAAGACAGATGCAGTTAGCACAATAGACCGACCTCAAACACCCTTAAGCACAAACGTATCTAGCCATCACATATAATAATAAAATCAAATATAGTATAATGCTCACATAATTGAATTGAACAGAACACAAAAAGATTGTTTCGCATAGTTTGATATGTTTTTAAAGGCCTAGCTTGGAGTTATGTCTCGTCAAACAGTTCATTCTGCGGAGTTTGATATTGAGCTGAGGGTAGAATTTACTCCTGACGGCACATGAGACATGGATGGGCTTTGTCGTCTGAATTGTAATGTCTATTCTCCTGAACCATGGCGCAAGGATTTCGGTGAGGCTCTTGTCACTTATTGATTAGGATGTAAAGAGTGAGATGAAGAGAGATGCGTGTAATTTTGCCTTGGGGAATCATTTACCACACGGAAACGGACTTGAAATGGGTTAAGTCTATTGACAGTGAATAGCAATTTGTATAACAGTATTTTTTCTTTCTTTATATACCCTGAACCCGTTAAAAATGAGTAAAAAGGGTATATTGGTTTTGTGCAAATGTATGAAACAGGCAGAAGGAAGCATCTCCGACCCCGCAAAGTATATATATTCTTGATCAGGACCAACAGTCAGGTCGATATAGCCATGTCCGTATGTCCGTCCGTCCGTCCGTCTGTCTGTCTGTATGAACACGCAGATCTCAGACTATAAGAGCTCATATTGATATCATTATTATCAGCAGCCGCAAGCATTTTCTGTGTGCATAGATATGCGAGCGCATGTGTGAGAAAGAGATGGCATGATAATCGACGCGAGCCTCAATATTCTTTTGTGTGTCGGCAGAGGGCGCTTCCAGAGCTGCTCGCATTTTAGTGCAAATCTTTTTAAATGGGTATTTGCCAATAATAATAGAATATATTTAATAACTGGGTTCAGGGTATATCATAGTCGAGTTCACTCGACTACAGCACTCTTACTTGTTTTTCTTTGAAACAAATTTATTGATGCCAAATTATTTGTTTCAATTGGTGTATAACACTTATTATATAACTGGTCTTTGTGCAAGTGTAAAAATCGCCTATGAGTAATATTAATGCGGATGTCAAACAGATATCTTTGTTTGAGTAAAACGAGAGCGCTTTATTCCGGATGATTGGCTCTTATAGACAAGTAGCTAAAATAGCACAATGCTTGTCTATAGGGTTTCCATTAGACAATAGACAAAAGACAATAGTTTCATATTAGACGACATTTTACTTATACATATATATAGCAGAATAGCAGATTGACAGCTGTAAAATGTTATTAGTTGTATGGTATTATGAGTATAACATAATTTAGACTTGTCTCATGGCATATGAAGCGGCACTGCTTCATTTGTAGCTGTATGCTATAAATTGTAAACTGTAGCTTCTGTTAGTATACCAACAACTTAAATGTTTTTAATTTTTCCTGTGTCGGCCACTAAAAATAACAACAAGTTTTACGGCCAGACGTTTTGCTTTGGCTACGGCGGCTTTGATGTTCTCGGCCATGTAGCCAGTCACCCAGCCAGTCACCCGGCACGCCAGCCAGCCAGCCAACCAGCCAGCAGGATGAGGGAGGACCCATTTGCTTCCGGGCACGACCTAACCCAACACAACAATCCCACCCAAAAATATTCTTGGACCCGTAGCGGCATCTCTCGCTTCGACTGCCTTCGCAATGAACTTTTAATGTGGAAACTTTTATAATTGAGTAAAATGTGCGTGTACATATATAAATGTGTGTAAACAAGTATGCTTGTGTGTGTGTGTGTGTGTGTGGAGCACGTGTGCCTGAGTGTGTGTAATGCGACTATGTGTAGCTGGCATGTATTAAAGTTTATTATTTTAAAGATAAAAAGCCAGAATAAAATATGTGTGGCAAATAAAGAAGGGATCGACGCCTTGACTATTTTAGTGCCTCGCTGCTTAAATTTGTACAGTTGCTGCAATTCACACATATATATTTAACTTATGTGGTTTTAAAAAGATGATCATTTAATGGCCGACGTAAATCAATTTGTTAATTTGAGGCGAGTAGCAACTTGGATCAATACAACTTTGAAATGGCCACGAATGCCAGTTGACCGTTAGTACGCTCTTCTTCTTTACCAGGCACTTTCAGGGTATACAAAATTAAATAACAAACAAATACAAGCACATACACACACACACACACACACACAATTACTTACTCACGTATTTACAGAGAATGCTTTTGGCTGCACCCTTAATTAAATAAAATTTGAAAACCCTAAAGCACGTTTAAGTGCACATATGACAACGGATACGGAAGAAAAATACATGGAAAGAGAAACAAAGAGAGATGGAGAGAGATGGAGAGAGATGGAGAGAGATGGAGAGAGAGAGAGAGAGAGAAGAGAGGAATTTGTTCTATACACTCGCTATAATAAAGTTACTAAAAAAGATGACTATCCATGCTAAAGCGGCACTCGCACCAGCAGTGAATACCCAAGCCGAAAGGTCAACATAGCCAGGTCGACTGCCCTACGGTCAGCATCATCCCTTGTCATCCTGTTGCTGTTGCTCATGAATTTGCACCCACAGCAAGCACTTGGCTAAATTGTTAGTGAAAATTATAACATTTACAATATGGTCTGCATAAAACTGTGTGTGGTTATAACTAACTAACAGGGCGCACATGTTTTCATGTTTACCCCCCCACCCTCCCCATCCGTCTCCCTCCCTTGTCTATACTCTGCAATTGAATTGCTCGGACCTATCAACTCCTAAAAATTTGAAATGGGGAACAGCCTACAGGCCGTGCTGCAAAAACTGCCAATTATGACTAGAATTTTCAAGTATTTGACAGTAAAATTATTTAAAATATGTTTTTTTTCACCATTTCTTGAATGGTTGTTGTTTTTTGTTGGATGTGGCATGTGTTTCGTTGGTTATTGTGTCAACTCTTGACCTTCGAACATGTCGTGGCAACCACATAAAATGCAGCCTAAAGCCGAATATTTGATGAAAAATTTGACCTGACAAAAGGTTAGAAGTGGGATTGTTTTTCATTTTTTCAGCACAATTTTAATAAACTTAAAAAAAAGGGCACAATTTATATTTTAGGTTCTGATTAGCTTAACGAGAGACGAGAAAATTATGAAAGCATATTTTGATTTGTCGTTGCCGCTCTTGGGACTATATTCTTTGAAGAGAGAATTACATCTTAGATACAAGTAGATCACCTACCAGTCCAACCGCACATGGGAACATGCCAAATGTATGATAATTATCTTACCCATCACTCAGCTGGAGCATAAGGTAACAATTAGGGTACCCTAGATACGTTGCTCAGTTGAAGAGTTAATGGCATAGGAGATACCTAAGTTGGGAGTGTGTGAGGCGATCATCTCTTCAGGCTATTCTGGCCAAGTACATTTCAAATGGTCAAAGATAATAGCAGAAGCTACTGGAAATGAATATAGCCTAAATAATATTCACATAGACATTCAAATTCGCATTAGGGAGAGCAATAGAAGTGGCAAGAGCCAAAAGGGGCGGAGACAGATTGCTTAAGATCGGTTTGAGAATGCATGCCGGATAAATGCGATGACTTGCCAAATGAAATGTAAACTTTCCCTGGCATACATACATACATACAGAGTACTCATGACATTAAGCAAATACCACCATGCAACATATAATTATGTAATCGCTAGAGATCGATAACAACTGTGAGTAAGCAATAAACTCGTTCGTTCCTTCTGTGGAGACCGAACTGGGCAGTCGCATGTTGGACGAGGGTGCCGATATGAGCAAAGAAATACCCTACCACAGTACGTATGTATGTGAACTTCAAGTGGAGTTCTGAATTTCTCGCTGTTTACAAAAATTAATCATTGGTTGGTCACATTTTTGGCTGCCATCAAAGTGGAAAGAGGCAGTTGGCATGTGGCAAGTGGCATTTGGACACTTTCTTTTTTGGCACTTTTCAGTTCCCGGTTCGTGTTGGTTCAAAGTTGGGTGGTCCCGTTTTAGTCCAAGAATTCGCCAACACGTTTGATTCGATTAGTGACCATTGGTTACAACGCACAGCAACCGCATCAGTCCCAGCAGCCCCAGCAGTAACAATACGCACGCAGCGTCCAACATTCGTTCTCGGAGGAATGACCTCGAGGTTGAAAGGCGGCCGGCGCTCCTGAAGGTATAGGAACGGAAGCCGGAGTTGGGAGAGCAGGTGGCCTGGTTTGGTTGCGGGCTGGTGCACAACCCAAGCCATCAACGAACAAAATATTTTACTACGGCAATTTTCTGGCATAAAGTAATTACAAAATACAAAATACAATATACACAATACACACACACACACACACACACCCATACAAAGAACACACACACAGCTAAGAGTGAGCAGTGGCTAGTAAGTGTTTGTGGCTTGGGGTTGTTTGCCTGGCAGCCTGGCAGCCTAGCAGCCCAGCGAGCGTCTCTAATAGCTAAGAAATTAATTTTCACAAAATACCATTAGGAGAGTCACAAAAATGGCTCCAATATAAAACTTAACAATGGCCATAAGTGTGGGGAAGGGCGTTTGGTCTCAAACAAAATTCAGCTACAGTTGATGACTTAAGGATGTGGGCGTGGCAAGGAGTTTGCGCTGAAGCCAAACAGACTTGTATGCCCCACGGGGTCAAATCACAATGAGACACAGCTGCAATAAAGTCTCACTCCTTGGCACTCTCTACCTCACTCGAGAATAGTTGTAACCAGAACCCATTAAAAGCTGATCAAATTTATTTGTGCGCAACTCCGACCCGATTTGGTACATACATATATATATTCTTCATCTATATGAGCAAAAGGAGCTGAACACTTTCCCCCCACATAACAAGCGCTTTCCCACTTATGTTATTGTATCGATAATTAAATCTGTTTGACGAATATCGATACAAATCGAAATTCCATTTTGTGTTCTTGCCAATATTTCAACATTAGATGCGCGACTTAAAGCGTTTTAGTCACACACTGTCAGAGTGTGCATGTGTGTGTGTGTGTGTGTGTGCACCAGCAACTTTGCATAATGAAATTGTGACAAGCGTGTTCAATACACAATGTGAACCGAAGCGCACAGATAGCCAAAAAGAGACGCATCCAAAAAGGGATAGTAATAAGGAGAGAGGTGCGGGGGGGGGGGGGAGCAATACAATGTATATAGGTGGGAGGAGAATTATGTAAATGTCATTAAAATTACATACAATCATCATAATGATATGCAGCAACAAGACGCAACAGCGAACATGTCATTAAACGCCCCACGCCTCATAAACAACAAAGGCAATGGCAACAACATGACAGCAAACATTTTTATGACTTGCCAAATGCCAAACGCTTGAGGAATTAATTAAAAATTAAATGGCCTATTAAAATTGTTATCGAGACGCAGCGACGTCGACGACGACGACGACGCCGACGCCGACGGCAACATCGGCCATTTAAGTGGCCAACAAATGCGCTAAAAATGAAAATAAAATTGAAGCGCACACAGTAACACACACACACACACACATGCACACACACACCCACACACATTCACACAACAAATGGGCAAACAGTGCTGCAACAATCATTCAGCGCCTGCCTGCCATTGTGAGTGGGCTTGGGTGGTGTATGGATGGGGGCGTGGCAGCGCTCGTAAAACGATGAATGCGCTTATGGAATTGCGAACTGACGCAAGCGGCTGTCAAACATGTCAGAACATCAATAAAAGCGAGAGTCGAAAGTGGGAGAGAGCATGTCCAAATATGTTCGACGAACAAAAACGGACAGCGAAGAAAGCAAACGAAAACAGAGAGAAAGCGAGAGGGAGAGAGCGAGAAAGAGAGAGAGAGAGAGTGGGAGCAAGTGGGAAATGCGTCATCAAAATCCAAATCCAAATCCAAAGCCAAATCGTCGAAGGCAATTGCAAATCGAAATGGGGAAGCTGATGCATGCAACTAGCTGTGACACAAAATTGGCATAGCAGCAAAAGCTATAGTTGCTCTAAACCCAAATCAGACCCATCGCAGACATTAACGTTAATGAGTTCAACTGTTTCGAGCAACAGTTTCAATTTGTATCATCACAACTACAATGGCGGCAACACAACACAACACTAGGCAGTCACGTAGCCAAAAGTGTTGTAAAATGCTATGACAATTTGAATAACAGTTCACACTCGCATAACACTCAAAACTACAGCCAGCCACTCAATACGAGACAGTCACGTACATACATATATGGCTAATGTTGAGCAGTCGAATGTCAAACAAATGAAATAATTGTCAAATAATTCTCCATTTTATAACTGTGAAAATGATGCTGGCAGTGGCATGGCTAATGTCATATTTTAATTAAACAGTTGGGAAAATTTGCTCGATGGTTTTATGGCACACTTTTACATAGGAATTCACAACTAACTCGTTTTGGCTTAATGAGCTAACGTTTTTGTATATACCACTTTATTTTCAGTATACCTTTGCACAGTTTTAAATGCCCAAACTTTGTAACAGCTTCAAACAATTTGTCACAACGCTGAGGGTTAACAGAGACAGTTGCCAGAGAGAGAGAGAGAGAGAGAGAGACAGAGAGGAAGAGAAATTAGGAGCAAGAGCAGGAGCAAGAGAGATGGAGAATGTGACAGCTATGCGACAGAGTGACCACTCAGAACTGCCACTGTCAACGCACTGACAAAGCATATTACATGCACCACCAAAGCCAAATGCCCCACGCAAAAAACAAGTAAGAGTGCTGTAGTCGAGTGAACTCGGTTCCGGGTATAAAAAAAGGAAACAGGAACAACAACAAAATTGGGGAATTCATTAATGCAGCAGTTGTTGTTGTGCCTTTCTGGCATTGGGACACACGTGCCTTTAGTGGATTTGTTGAGTTGATAAAGCATTGATACGCAGCCATTTTGAAAGCGAGCAAAAAAATTGTTACAGTGTATGCAGTGTATACGCATACGTAACTGCAAACTGGCACTGGCTGGGCTTAAGAGATTGATGGGCTGTTGCAGCAAGCTAAAGCAGATGCTGCTGCTGCTGCTGCTCCTGCTCGTGCTCCTCCTGCTGCTGCTGCTGCTGCTGCTGGTGCTGGTGCTGCTACCCTCGTTGTAGATGAAAAACTGCAGAGACCGAACCAAAGACAAAGACAAACGGGCAGCGGGTCAGGAGGTTGAGGAGGGATCTGGTAAGTCCGGGCTGGTTGGCATGTAATGTAAGCGTGACACATATTGAGCCTGCTGCTGCTGCTGCTCCTTCTCCCCCTTATTGTTGTTGTTGTTGTTGTTGTTGTTGTTGTTGCTGTTTAACGGCAAGACATTGGAAAAAAGCTGTGAATGGTGGAAGAGGAGAGAAATGGGACAACAGCAGGACATAAAGTGTTGAGTGGTTCGTTACGCGATTGTCCTCTGTATATATATATGTGTAAGTGTGTGTGTGTGTAGCTGGCATATAATAATTGTCGCGGGTCCTGAAAAATCCTTCGTATCAGCAGAATGCTGACTTATCTGTGATTGTTGTTGTTCTTGGCTATGTTGGCGTGTTGCTTTCGCTGTTAGCCCAAGGCATTATTTGCTTTATATTTGACACCATGCACGCCCCCCACACGCCCACATGCCCACATGCCCAAGCACACACGCTAACACGCACACACACAATAGACGCCCACGCAACGTTCAAGCCATAAAAATGAGTGCCAATGTCGTATGTCGAACGGCGAGCGGCGGATTGCAATAAAATAAAATAAACTGCCGCGCTTTTGCACGCATAACAACCAACACCAACAACCAACACGAACAACCAACACCAACAACCAACACCAATAGCAACAACAAGTAGAACAAGTAAAATAACAACGCATAGAACAATGAGGACAACAAGCCGCAACACACAAATGGAGCCAAGCTATTCCAATGGGACCCAACATCCAAGTGACCGGCCATAGATTTTGGCGGCACGTGTCGCAAATTATAGTTGCCAGTCAAACAACAACAATAGCAACAACAACAGCATCGACAGCAACAACAAAAGTCAACGCATACAAATTGTATAATAATAATATTACATATTACATGCAACGAAACGTGACGGCTTCCCAGGTCAGGTCTGGCTTCCGGGTTCCCGGGTTCCCGGGGAGACAGAGAAAGCATTCGC
Organism: Drosophila setosimentum; assembly: GCA_035043505.1. Classification (NCBI taxonomy): domain Eukaryota; kingdom Metazoa; phylum Arthropoda; class Insecta; order Diptera; family Drosophilidae; genus Drosophila; species Drosophila setosimentum. Next base: position 19,771,337 of record JAWNMY010000090.1, on the reverse strand, counting down.
ATCTCCCATCAATGCGATGTGAATGCGAATGTGAATGCGAATTCGAATGAGTATGAGTATGAGTATGAGTATGGAAATGATGTGGGAATGAGACGCGAGCGTTGGCAGCTGCAGCTGCCACTCGATTGCGGCAATCGTATCAAATAATGGCCAGCACCGAAATGGTTAATAAAGTTGTCAATATCGAGTAGCAACAGCAACAGTCATGCAAATATATATGCGGACAACAGCTACAAATAATTTATATATGCGACTGGCCGATAGTTAATTATGGTTAACTCATAACAGAAGCGCAAAGAAAGGGAAATTTAAGAGAAATTTTCAACTTCAAATATATAATTTATAATTTACAATTTGAAGTGCGAGACAAAAGGAGAGAGTAATGAACACTTAGCAACAAGATAAAGATAATTCGCCAAAAGCATGTCCAGAAAATGTGGTTGATATAAGCAAGCCAAAAAGGATGCACTAATCGTTAAACAAAAAAAAAAAAACAAAGTCGAGGAGATCGAGGAAAAGAAATGGCAGCGTGCATCGAACGCATTTAGAGAATGTCAATTAAATCAGACAAAAGGCGATAAGACGAAGATGAAAAAAAGGGAGAAAAAAATAGGGAATCGAATATCTCTAAAAATATTAAGGGGCTGCATAGAGAATGCTAAAAATACGATTACAAAGACCTCCCCAGATAGAAAATGTAAATAATGTCAGGTAAGCAGAATTAGTTTAAGAATCAATGAATCGAATCAATTGATAATGCAAATTAAATAACGGATTTTTTGTTTTTAATATTGTTTCATCTGTTCGAATTTGAGCAGATTAAACAGTTAAAAGTCTATTTCTCAAGGCTAAACGTGGCTAAACTCTGCTCTGGCTTATGTCCATAAAATGATTTCGCAACGGACCAAACACAACAAGCACAATGGACCGCAGGCACACGTACGTGGCCAGAAAGGGGTCGATGGTCAGTCAAAGGTCTGAACCACATATGAAACTTGAGACAAACACACACACACACACACACACACACATAGCCAGACAGACAGACAGACAGACAGACAGACAGACAGACAGACAGACAGACAGTCAGGTAAGTGTTCTTATGAATATGTGTATTTGTTGGCCAGGTGCTTAATGTGTATCCATGCACAGTAATGTGTATTGCCTGAATGATGAGTGGAAAAATGGAATACTTAATCAAATGAAAACAAAAGTATTGGGTAAAAATGCCATACATAAATTACTCTCGATCCACATATTTACATAAAAACTCGATTTACCAAAGAGTAACTTAATAAATTATGTCAGCTTTGATAAAATAATCATTGGTGCTTACAAACTAATTCTAAATTCTACATCCGCCGCACGTTTGAAATTGATTCTCACAAAGATGATCATAAAAGTTTTCCACTCACTTTCCGCTATGGCAAACTCACTATAACTCACTATATAAACGTAATACTACATTAGAATTGGGTTTGGGTTGTGCGTTGATCACAATTTGTTTGGTCAGCAAACAGCAACAGTTGCAGTTGTGTTGAGAGATGAATATTTAGATGATAAACAATTGCATGTTAATAATGCAATTTTCAATTAAATGATTTGAAATTCGCAACACATTGACCCGAGATAATTGGTTTGCAAGCAATGTGAAGCGATGCAAATTAATTCTAATCAATTTATAATAAGCAGGCAAACAATTGAATGGCAAACAAAATTGTGGACACAAGTGAAGTGCGGTGGTGCGGTGGTGCGATGGTGCTGTGGTGCTGAGAGTGCAATAGTGGCGTGCTAAGTGAATTGCTGCTGTCACAATCATAATTACGTTATGTTAACAGTGCAAGTGCGCAACACACATTCAACCAAAGACTGTGGCTGTCAGCAATCGTGAAAAGCATAAATCAAAACAGCGACACGTTGGAGATCAGGATACGAGGTTGGGGGGGAGGGGGTTGGGCAGGACGCATAGAGTGTGGGAGGCACTGAGTGGGTGAGTCGATGCGCACTCAATGCGAGCGCATTTGCGGACTGTGGATGTATGGGGAATGAATGGGGATGTGTAGATGTTTATATTTATGCGCATATGTGTTAATTTTATTACTTTACAAACACTGGATGGGAATATATATTGAATACGAGGCGTATGCGTGATATTAATTTGCCATAATCGCGACTCGTTTATTAGCGCAAATAAATTGAAATTGTTTTTTGTGGCATTGTTGTAACGTGCGCCCATGAATTATGTCGTAACGTGGTTATGTCTCAGATTCCGCCGCTCTCCCATCATCAATGCCATTAGTTAAATCTGCTTCAATATTATTAAAGCCCCAAATGGCATTCTTGTGCAATTTGGTAAAAAACAAAAAAAAATAATAAATAATAATAGTAATAATAATAAAATACAAATACCATAAATAATGTGAAATGCAGATACCCTAAGTGCCTTGCATATGTTATACACAAGTGCTGCAATACATGTTACGAATAAGATCTGAATATTAATGCATCACTTTTTTTGATAAGCATCTGAACAAGGATATATATATACTTTATGCGGTCAGACATGCATATTTGAACAATTAATGGACTTTGGTTACCGTAGATATTAAGTGAAATTTGGTGGCTCTAGCTTAAAACAGTTATTAGAGAAACTAGCCTTTGAACTATGAGAAATATATGGTTTTTCCGATTTGACATTATCAAGTTAATCAATTTATTTGACCCCTCTTTGGACTTAGCAAGTTAATTTCAACACATTGGCTAAAGCGGACACAAGCGAATAAATACATTTCAATTACAATTTCAAATAGACGAATCTCGCACAAAACCAATTTACTCTTATCGCTTTGGTATTAAAATATAACAATTATAATAAAAAGTGTGCGTTGAATTGAATTGCTTTGCTGCTCAAGTGATTTACAGCTACAAGAGCACAGCTGCCGCATTGTTACAACACTGCCACCTGGGTGCAATCAATCAGAGAGCTGAAAGCACTTAAACTGCATAAGCGGCTCATTAGATGTGGATGCCACAAAAACGCCTGAGAGTTGGGCCATGGAAATGAGGATGATCTCTGAACGGTTGAAGTGGCGCAAGGAAAGGATTTGCGCGAGAAAATACAATATACATTTGTATGCTTGTGTGTGCTAGTGTGTGTCAATGTTAACTGCGACATTGCACTTAAGTTGTTTGGCGCCTAGCTAGACCATAACTTATGCTTCATGCGCTGACGCCCCAAAAAGCAGGCAATGAAATTTGTTTTATGTGGCAATTGCTGACAAGCGCAGCGGCCATTAGGCAAACAGCCAAGACAGCCAAGACAGCCAAGACAGCCAAGACAGCCAAGATAGCTAAGGCAGACAGTTAGTCAGTTGTTCATTTGATTAAATAATAGGCTGATATAGTTGGGGGCGTGACTGTGGCAACTGTCAAGACCAACAATTTAATTGAAAGGTGAAAGGCGGGCCAAGGAACTCATGACCGATTTCACGCAGTGTTCGCTTGATAGAGGCTGGCAGCCATTAAAAAGAGCTCAAGAACTGGCTAAATCCAGGCAGGCAGCAGTCAAATGCGCATAATGGGCAATGCCACCGTAATCGATTTGGATTTGAGTTAACCAATTCTCTGTTATAGCCTCGGTTACCTTGGTTTCTGGCATGGCATTGGCTCGATTTTGCTGCTTTGGCAGCAGCCCCTTGCGGTTTGGCCTAATGCTCGCTAAGCGCATTAACAAAAACCAGCGAACGAAGAAAACAAATAACAAAACTTTGAGCTGCAACTTTTTGCAACATATCCTGGTGCGGGCTTGAAGGGAGACGGCGCTGGCAAATAATAACTCAAGCCCGACTTAGTTAGTGTAGTTGTGGTCCGACCATATGCCCAATTCCCCAGACGCTGGCTATTTATTATATTTATAAAAAACACATTAGCTCGGTTTTACAGTTGCGACAGTCAATGGGCCAAAAGAATAGAGAGGTAGCGTGCATAAAAACAATCAAAATCCCCACGACAAAATGTGTCCCCGAAACGCATTTTGCTTAAATTGTTTCATAATTGATTGATGTGCTCTAGCTAACACACAGACACACAGACACACAGACACACAGACACACGCATACACACAAACACAAATAGACAGGGCCAGAGATACAATCTGACTGGTATCTAGATACGTTAAGGGGGGACGAAGAAGGACATGTGGGCAGCTTAGGCGCTGCGTTGATTGTTTTTGGGGTTTCGGTTTTTGGCTCTTGCCAAGCAACTGCCAGTTGGTGTGTCAGTGTGTCTGTGTATGTGTATGGTGTATGTGTATGTCTGTCTGTGTATGTCCTGGTTTTTTGGCCCAGCTGCCAACCACAGAATATTTGCTGCTCGTTGTGTGTGATGTCAAAATAATTTCGATGACGCCCACACAACAACAGTCAAATGTACACAAAAGGTGGCTGATGTGTGCGGATGGTGGTATGACGGGTGGTCGGTTGCCAGGAGTGTCAGGGTCGAAGTTGAGTTATTTAGACAGATTTTTGATAGCCCGAGCCTTTTGCTAGCGAAGCGTGCCTGAAATTGAGTTTTGATTTGAAACCCAATTTCACATAATGCGATGCGCGACCGTTGACACTGACGCCAAATGTTGACGTCGACGTCGACAATTCGATTGATTTAACAGAGCACAGTATATAAAATAAGTATGAGTATGAGTATGTGTGTGTGTGTGTGTGTGTGTGCTGGTTCCACTGGCAGCCGGAAATCACTTGCTGCTTTTGATGTTTCCTTGCGTTTGACTTGGTTTTCTTAATGTAGCCAAAATGCTGAACAGTCGCTAACAGTCGATGTGTGTTCCGCTGTGTGTGTGTGTGTATGTGTGTGGCTTTGTGGTTGTGCCTGACCTTTTCTTAGGTGTTCGTTATCGATCATAGCTGCATTGAGTCACACTCACACACACATCGACACACTGACACACTGACACACTCCCACACCTTTTGATACGCTCATTAAAATTTTGTAAAAAAAAAACAAAAATACGTTAACTTTAGGACAGAATCTGTCATTTCGCATGCGAGTTGTGGGCTAACAAACAAATGGATTGTATTACAAAATTGCATATTTTGAAAAAACGAACAAAGTTGCGTCACTAATCGGATCGTGCTGCCATATCATATAGCTAACTGGCGAGCATTTCATTTAGCAAACGTCCAGAGCTTTTAGCTTCTGGTTTGCCTTATATTTTCAATTACAAGATGTGCAGCCATTGGGGTGGAAATGAATCGATAGCAATATAGATAGATATTTTTAAGCCACTGTCCATGGATATTTTCACACTCTCGTTGCTCGCAATCGAGTGAAATCAATAAAATGTGCAATCAGCATTTAATGAACAGTTAAAGCTGTAATGCCAGCTTTTAAACATTTTGTGAGAGGAAAGCGAAGGTAACTCGATTTTCACATCGTCGTTATATTTAAGGACAAAACCATCATTTTTGGTGGCTGGACTAAATTACATTACATACAATTATGTGAGACACACATTTAAACTGGTTTCTCAGGATACTCATATATAAAATGAACCGACAAAAAATAATAATTTAAAATTGTTGGAATAAAAAAAAGTTGTAAGACATCTTCTTAAAAGAAACGAAAATTCTGGTTTGGGAAACGTCAGGCTCAAAAGGTGATGGAATAGAGTTCAGAAGGTCACATAACCTGTCAACCGAATTCAAGATGTTAATCTTAAAATATTAAGACAAATAGAGACCAAAAAAAAATATGTGGTTCAATGAACAATTCAGTTACATAAATATGTTGGCTGCCAGTAACAAAGCTCGTTACGTGTTGTAATTTCTTTTGCCATTTACGACCTACAACCGAATTTACATGCCAAAAACTGACAACGGCATCAAGAAGAAGTATGCAAGAAAGAGACGAAAATACAGAGTGCAAGGGAGCGACAGGGATGGCGGTAAATTAATGACATTTACATACAACTTAATTGCGTGTCTCTCTCTCGCTTTTGTTGGCGCATCCTTTAGGCCAATTGGCCTGGCCTGGCCTGGCATGGCATGGCATGGCCTATACAGTCTGACGACGCTCTCAGCGCCTGTCAGCCAAATTGCTTAGCCCTCAAGCTGCTTATAATTTATTGAAATCGCGGCGCGTGAATGTGGGCCGGCAGATAGCAGACAGCAACAGACAGCAGCAGACAGCAGCAGACAGCAGCAAACAGAAGCAGAAGCAGGCCTACAGAACCAACCACCACGCCCAGAAACATACCACAGGCGAGCGCCTTCATCACCTCAATGGCCGCCCTGCAGTTCAGTCGCCAATTGGGGGACATTGCAAAATCAACGTTCGCAAATTGAAAAATGTTGTCAAGTGGGATATCGACATAAAACAAAACCAAAAGAACAAAAACAGCATGAACAACAAGAAGCAAGGAGAATAAACAGCTAGTACAACAAACGCAGCAAAAAAAAAGGAAAAAGAAAAAATAAAAATAAAAATAGACGAAGCCTGGCCCTTGCCGCCAGTTGACAGTTTGTTAATTAAAAGCAGCAGCAGGCGGGCAGACAGCGGTCAACTAGTCACCCAGTCAGCCGGCCAGCTGTCCACTGAGGCGTGTTCAGTCAACGTCAACGTCTCAAACGCACACACCAAGTCCCTTATGCCTACCCTACCCCCACCCCCACCCACACCCACAAAAGGCAGGGTATACGAAGAGTTCTGTAGTTGGCAGGCGGAAAACGTCAGACGAGTGCTAATAAATTGTACCACAGTGTTGACTCAATGTGGAATGAGGTAAAGAAAGCAATGGCTAGGAGAATAGGAGGGCAAGAAGCTATTGCTCCCGAGTGCTACACTCACCTATCGTTGTAATTAATGTCAGGGAGTAGAGAAAGGCCGAGGCGTAGGTCCATTTCTGAGTCGGTGCATTCATTTGCACGCCACCGGGCTGATAAACCTTCGATTGGCGCACCGCACGCAACAGAGTGTCCTGCAAGATTGAAGATGAAGAGGCAATTGACAATACAAAAGCACAATCAATACGCCATTTTTATTTGCAGTGCATAGAACTGTATATATATATATATATATATATATACATACACCCACAGAGACACACCTGAAATAATTGCACCTCCTGGGCGGCGAGACGTGTCCAGTTCTCCTTGTAGAGTATATTGAGATCTTCCGTTATGGACCACAATCGATCAACCGTTCTGTAATCGAGAATTGAATAAAACTTCTAAAATGATATGATAAAGATTCGCTGACGGACACTTACCGGGAACGTATCTCTGCATTGGCCAGCTCGGTGCGTGGATATGGCTTGGAAGCGGCCACAGCTGTTTCCAGTGCAGTCGCATCTTCAAGCTCGCCCTCGAGCGTTACGAATATTATCGAGCCCATGGCCGTGTACAGCAGTACCAACAGCAGTACACCTGGGAGGCGAGGGTGGCAGAGTGATACAGTTGTATTATTTCAATATTTGCAATTTGATTGCGCTGATTAATATATTTTATTTATTGAAATCCTATCTTTACTGGCAACATACACAGAATTTTAATGTTTATATTTGAACTTTGTTGCTTTCAGTTTTTAAGAACTATACATTTTATTGGCTATGGAACTGTATGTTTGTTGTATGTTCTTAAACACTACAATTTTGTAGCTTTGTATGCTGATTTGTTTTGCGTGTTTCACAATTAAATTACAGTTCGTAGAAGAGAAATATCTGAATTATAATATTGAAGTTAGTTGATGGTTATATCTTCAGCCATGTAATATCATATAACTCGTATTCTAACTATATCACCACAACCAGATCTACTTTTTATGTGAGCTGAGCTTAAACGTGACACATCTGAATAGTACTTTAATAGATTTACACCCTGCACGCCACACATAAATCTATTAGCCACTTCAACTTTAGTCAGGCACTTGCAGTTGCACAGGCGCCAATATGACTGTTATTGAATCACCGAGGTTTCAATTGGGTGCAGTGCAGCGAACACTTAAATTACGACAGTCACTCACCTGTGGCTGATATGCAATGCGATTTGGGCGCCCTTTGGCAGCCGCAGAGGATGCTGCTGATGATGCTGTTGCCGTTGCTGTTGCCGTTGCCATCTCTCTGTTTATCCGCCTTCGATGCGGATGAAGTGGTGCCACTTCCGCCCACTGCACTGGATGAATTGCTGGCGCCCTGGGCGCCATTTGTAGAGCCGCTTGCAAAACACATGCTTGAGCCGCTCTGTCGACCAATACGTGAACTACCCCCGGCCACGTTATTGCCAGTTGATGTTGTTGCACAGTTGCCGATATTGTTGATGTTACTGATGTTGCTGATGTTGCTGATGTTGCTGATGTTGCTGATGTTGCTGATGTTACCGTTGTCACTGCTGAGAAAGCTGGCCAGCGGCATTGATGGCTTTTTGTTCATTGTATCTGTTGGCTGGTCAATATTATAGCTGCTCAATCAATCAATCAATCAGGTAATGCGTGCCAAATGACAAAATGACCAAATAAGCAAATGGCCGAATGAGCAGCGTATTGCAATCAAATCAAAAGCTTTGGGGCGTCATGTGGCACGTAATTTCCATACTCCGCCTTCTGTCCGTTGTGCGCTTAGAGATTTTTCGCTTGACGTTATTATGTGACCGTCATAAAATGTTGTCGACAACAATAAAAATGTTCCTGTTGCTGTTGCTGTTGTTGTTCTTGTTGTTGTTGTTGTTGTTTTATGATGCTCGGAAATGTTTTCGGGCGCTGTGGCACAAATTGTCGCCGGATGCTGCAAATGCAAAATATTTTCGTGAAAAACTGGCGAAATGGAAATGCAAATTGCGATTCAGGCACTCACACACACACACACACACACACACACACACATACACAAACATGGTGTGGACAAATTTCAAGTCAAATGCTGCGTAATTGAGTTACCAACAAGAAGGGGAAGTAATTTCAACTGCTGCCATATTAAATCGATACAGTGAATACCCTAAGAATAAGCTCCTAAGACTAAGCTCCAGCATCTAAAAGTTTGAGATTTCTTGCATTTTATTAAACAATTGAACATTGTGTAATATTTTGGTGCCTTTAATTAATTAATGAAAGAACAACAAATAAGTCGTTGAGCTTCAGTGTCTAATTGCAATTCAATTAAGTCAGTGTCTAATTCGCTGTGTTGGCAAATCTACTGTCATAGTATATGCGCCCAGTGCGAGAGAGTGTATAGAACAACAGGAGCAGGAACAATGCTTGGGGACCATTCCGTAGGTGTGTGTGTGTGTGTGTGTGTGTGCCGTGGGTGTTGCTGTCGCAAAATCTGATAAACGTGAAGATAGCCGACATTTAAATTAAAGATTGTCCGCCAAGCACAAAATGTTGTTGAGTTGCAGAGTTGACAACGAGTCTCTGTTGTTGTTCCTGTTGTTCCTGTTGTTTCTGCTGTTGCTGTTGTTGCTGCTGTTGTTGCTGAGCACGTGTGTTGTCACATTCATTTATTCAATGGGACTTCAATTACGACCCAGTTAACATTTTGTTGTTATTTGTTTTGCTTATGTTATGACTTTCATTTTTGCTGGCTAAGCCTCAATGCTAATTACGAAAGCCTGCCGCATAATCACGTCACGTTTCCCACACAACCAAGCACACACACACACACCCACACAGACACTCACCCACGCACACTCACTAAACGGGTTATTGCAAAGTCTTGCGCAAACAGTCCGATGGGCAGAAATCGAGACAGAAACGGGGACAGACAGAGAGACAGAGATAGAGAATAGAATTGTGGCTATAATGAGACGACTTAAATTAATCAAACGCATTAAGAGCAATCAAATATAATTTATTTACAATCACACACACACATATACTACATTTGAATATTGATTATTCAAATATAATGAATATTAAATTATGTAATTGTACACATAATAATTAATAAATTATTATGTATGTTACATAACTGCTTCCGTTTCTCGAATAGCCATAGATTTCGATTTCCGTTAGCAATAAAAGACACAATTTAAATTTCTTATACACATAATACACATTAACATATTGTTGATCAACTGGACGAGAATATAATCTCCATTGATCCCACTGCGTGTCTGCGCACAGTATTTTCTTTCTGTTTTTTATTTGTGTGTGTCTTTTTTTTTTCTCTATTAATTAGAGCAATTTTTAAAAATATTAGAATATATATATCTAAAGAATATAGCTAAAAGCTAACTCGACAATAGCGCTCTTATATATTTAAGTTATAACTTTGGTTCACATTCGAAACAGCAGCAGCTGCAGTAAGCTCCAATACCCATGACAAATTGTCGAGTACCCGCACGTGTCACCGACTGTGAGTTGATGCGACTTGCCACTTTGCTTAGCATATGCGAGCACATCTGTCAATCGTATGCGTTCAGCCAGAAACTGTCTCTGCCATATTCACTCATAATATTCTTGATATTTGTACATTCTTTGCTTTGTGTTAAATCGCTTCGCTTCGCTACCTGTTTGTCTGTTTGTTAGGCTAAATGGTTTGTCTGGCATGGTCTTAGCATGGCACACGAATTGAGAACGCGCAGACAAATACCATCGATCTTATAAATGAACACCTTTGTGCAAACATTTTCATTTCAATTTCATATTCGCTCAGGCTTAGGGCACCGGCTTAGAGCCTCAACTTAATACGAAGTCGCTCGAGTATTTGCAATTGGCCATGTGGGCCGTATGGCGGCGACTGCTGCCCTTATATGCCAGTGGTTGCTGCTTAATCACGCCCAATGCCTAATTCACTGCACCCACCTCTTACTCCATCGCCCCCCCCCCCCCCCGCCCCCCCTGTCAGCCTCATGCATACAAAGTGCTCGGTCTGACACTCGATACACAAACATCGCACCTTTTTAATTGCTGACATTTATTGAACGTTCGCCGTATGTTAAATCTACCGTAAGCACACAGCAGAAAGCACATGAATGCTCAATGTGTGTGTGTGTGTGTATATGTATTGCACACATATGTATATATCTTGTGTGTGTGTGTGTGTCTGTGTGTGTCTGTGTGTGTGTGTGTGCCTTTGACTTAAGTGCAAGCTTATGCCAATTATGTGCAGCTCTTGGCCGCTGTGTGGCGCTTTCCCTTTACCACACTGCTCAACCGTGAGGGATAGTCCTGACAGAAAGCGAAAGGGAGACCGAGTGGAAATAGAGTGAAAAAAACTCAAGCAGATTACATGGATCATTAGCTCAGGTGAAAAAGTTCACATGTTCCTTTCTTCACACTAAACACTACGTCCAGCACTTAATCAAATGCAAGAGAGCCAAGAACACGGGACGGAATTCCTCTTAGCAACTGCAGCTGCTCCTTACGTCCATCCTTACACTCTGTCTCTTTGTCTCTCTGTCTCTCTGTCTGCCTGTCTGTATGTCTGTATGTCTGTCTGTGAGGACGTGAGTCGTTTGTCAAGACAGACAGTTGATGCTGGCATTCTCTGAATTCCAAAGGCATCGCAATTTTCCTGATTGAAACCGAAACTTACTTAAGCAGAACGCACATGTGTATTTATAAGTTAGTATTTACGGAATTTTGATTGCAAGCTGCAATTGATTTGCCCCACATGGCAAATCAAATGGAGCGACTCTTTTGCCTTCCCTCTCTCTCTCTCTCCTTCTCTACTACTATTCAGATCTGTGGCTGTGGCTATAGATAATGTGTAAACTGCGACAATTTCAGTAATTACATTGCGTTGTTAGCTTGTTTCCTTCTGCTTTGATAGTCAATAGCTGGCCAAGTTAATCATACGCAACGTATGCCACAAAAAATCACTCGACTTCAAATCGGAGGTCAGATAAAACAGACCATTAACAGGTGGAAATGACAGGGAGGAGTGTGACGGGGGCGTGGGAGGGGGGGGGGGGCGGAGGTGTGTGTGTGTGTTAGTGTTAGGAATTGGAAGGATACTGCGTACAGTAAGTTTAATCCAAAGGAAACACTCATTTCGCAGTTGGTGCGTTTTTGGCAACCTTGCTGCACAATTAAACTGCAAATCACGCCTCAGATTTGGTAAAAAGGCATCCAACACTCGACAACAGCAACAGCAACAGCAAAAGCAACAGTAACAAAACAGTAACAAAAACACCAAAGGGCGATGGCAGCCACATAAAAAGCAATTGCAAAATGTCAGAAAAACTGGAGCATTGCCAAAGGCTAGCCAGAAACTAAAGCTAAAGCCAAGCCAAGCCCAGCCACCAAAACCAAAGCAAACCAAGCCGAATACGATGAAAACAAGGTTCACAAGCCCTCTGGCCAAATTTCCAAATAGGACGAAAGAGACTGATGCCAGATGCGCATACAGATGCAGATGCAGATGCGGACGCTGATGCGGATTAAGCAGATGAGCCACAAAAGCGACTGCAATTGGAACATAGCTATTGCAGTCAGTGAATAACAGAGAGAGAGAGGGATGAAGTGGACAAGGGAAAGAGGGGCAATAGCTGTGCCCCGAGTCACAGACACAATCTATGGACAACATATAAGAATTTATGTGCAAAGTATAAACAATATGGAATGTAGATCATCTATAAACAACATAAAGATCAATACGAGAAATACGCTTAGAACGCAAGAGGAAACGGCTACAGTAGACAATCCAGAGGATTAAGACTCCTGCCGACCGGAGTCGACGAACTTGATAGTTTGGTCGGAATATTCTGCTGAAAAATTACTAAAGAAAATAACACAACAAAAAAAAAGAAAAAGATAAACGCTTAAGTTACGCAAAAGAATTAACTCAAATTGTGCCAAATTTAGTAAGTGCAAGCAAAGAATACAGCAAAAGTGACAGAGAATGAAAAAGCTTCCGCAAGCTGTTGATCTAAGTTACACTTTCAACTAAAAGGGTTCATTACATACACACAGCAGAAAGATAGACGAGTCCCAGAGCTGTTTGCTACAAGCAAAGCATATAAGGCGGGCAGAGAGAGAGAGAGAGAAAGCGATAGAGTGAGAGAGAGAGAGAGAGAGAGACAGAGAGTGTGTGATTTGTTGCAGTAATGAAGTATAGTTTACACACTCCTACTTCACAAGAGATGGAAGGAAATTGAAGGTATGAAGACAGGGGAGAAAGGGGAGGGGGTTGGGTCCAATTTGGTTGGGTCTGGTTGGTGTACAAATTATGGCATCAAAGATGATACCGACAACCGTAAAGCTATCATCAGCTACATGCTATGCATGTCTAGTTCTGCTTACATAAGTTAGCCCAATTGTGCAACCCTGCCACTTATCCAGCTGCAGGGGCACGACTCGCCACTCTGGTCAACAATAACTCGAAAAACCCTCACAATTTGCTGGCCAACAAGTTGAACTTGAGCCCGGGCTCCGAGCCATGAGCCTTGAGCCTTGAGCTTGGGGTGTCGTCAGACAAATGCTCGTGCTTTGCCCACTTGAGCGGCCCCCTTGAGTCAGATAGTAACAAACTCAAGTTAACCCATTAGAGTGCCCCAAATGGGCGGAAATTTTGAGGCGTGACAGAGGCGCACACCAGAATTGCATACAAATAGAGCATGCAAAGCATGGTGGAGACGGGGGTGAAAGTGAAAGTGAAGTGTGCGGCCAAAGTGGAGCCTGCCTCAAAGATGTGGTATTCGCTGGGATAGCTGCAAATAAACGCAAAGAAGCCAAATGGAAATGAAATTAAAAAAATAAAAAATACTATTTTAATGCAAACTGTAAAACAGTCACGTCTGACAACAAGCGCCTCTCAATCTTGTTTTTTTCTTCTTCTTGTTGTTGTTGCTGTTGTTGTTGCTTAGCTACGGCTTTGTGGGGCAAGCAAATAAATTGAAAAACCAAAATAAACGTTGCATAAAAATCAAATGGGAGCCGAGAAGCAGAATAAAAACCCGTCACTACGAGCAGAAGTACTCTATAGTAATTATTAACTGTCATTGTGATGGCCTTGTCAAACAGTTAACAGGAAATAGCCAAAATATAAATACAAATATGTTCACAGCAACGTAATCAAATTGAACATAATTTGTATTCTTAAAGAGTCCCTTTAAGTTTATTGATTTGACCAAAGGCAAAACCTTTTAATACAACACTCATACACTGAAAACCAATCACTTCTATAATAACAATAAAATGCATTATTTTAATATTGAAGAGAAACAATTTATTTATGATAGATCATAGTTTTCCATAAATTGTGCCAGACTTCGAATAGATTCCAACGCAGTATATAAATCATTGCGGTACTATATCATAATGTGTTTGGTTAGGATGTTACGACACGTTTATCCCGTATATTATTGGTATCAGTTTGCCTTGATACAAAATTTATTTGTATACTTAATGGACTTGCAGCTAACTGTATCAGCGCGTTACCCATTGTTCGTAATAAACTGCTGCTCGGGTTTCAAAATAACACTGTATACAAATAGGATGAGGGAAAATATATGCACGAAAATGAGTCAGTGGGGAGTGGGAAGGGGCGGAGTGAGTCCCTTGGCTCGTTCTCAGGCTAGTTCAGAGTGCAGCCCTCAAATCGCTCAAGCTAGATGCCGCCAGCAGCATCCAACTTGGCCTCTTCATCATTTTCGAGTCTTGCAATGATTGAATGCCCCTACACAAACACAACACACGCCTCTGTGTTCGGTGTGTGTGTGTGTATATGTATGAATCTAAAGCCTCAGCTCTAAATTCAATTGAAACTCTTAGCTTGCGCTCAGCTTGGATGGCGCCGATGTTGAAGTCGACGCCGTTGCCGATGCCGATGCTTGCGTTCACGGCAGAAGCAAATGAAGAATTTTCTGTGCATTTTTCTAGAGCAGCTGCACGTACAAAGCAGAGCCAGATGCTCGGGGAAAGGGATGGACTGGTTGGAAGGTTGAATGTATATCTTGGCATTGCGGCCAGGCAACAAACCCACAATAAAATTGTTGTGCAAAACATAAAAACCAAACGGAAAACAAAATAAGAGCTGGGGGAAAAACAACCAAGAAGTAGGAGGAAAAGCAAACGAAACAAAAAAAAAAAACAAAAAAAACACACTCACACACAGACACAAGCGAACAAATCATGAAAAATGTAAGGTAAACTAAGTGAAATAGAAATGAAAAGTTGAAAGCAACGAGATGCAGACGGATACTGAGTCAGAGCCAGAGACAGAGACAGGGAGTGGTACTGGGACTGAGACAGAGACAGAGACGGCAGCAAAACAAGCTTGCAGCTCAAAGTGCTGTGCCACGAATTTTGATGCACCAACAAAGCGCCCTGCGTCTTACACATTTGTACACACGCGAACAGCTGTGCACACACACAAACACACACATGTTTATCACAATAAAGATACGAAGCACAGCATGGGGCACGTTACTGGCCACAGACGGTTTCTGCGAGAAGGTGGTGTGTGGGGGAATAGGGGAATGAGAGATTGGGTCACTGCCACAAGTGCCGTTGACGCTGAGGCAACACTGCCGTTGATTGGCACAAGGCCAGACAACTACGAAGACGATGACGATGTGCTGAATTCTCATCTCTGCTCGCTTCTATTTCAGGCGTCTTCCTACTAACAAGCTCGCAACTTTCAAGTGCTGTTCAGAAATGAATGCGAATGTGTATCACAGATAATGACCAAGTGCCTTCAATTAGCAATCGGCCGTTTTGGCATTGAGATAGCTAACCAACGTAGTACGTGGATGAATGAGAAGCTGCTCGACAAGCTTTAAGACGATAAATACAAATCACTAAACAAAACACAAAAAAAAACAACAAGAAAAACAACAAAAAATAAGAACAAATCCACAAAGACACACATGCCTATTGAATCAAAATGAGAAGCTCTGATTTGTTGTACAAAAATTAATTGCTAAAAAAAAATGTGATGCGAGTTACTCGTTACATGTTTGAATGGTAGCTAAGAATTTACTCGTTAGCAGAGCACTCGTTACTTTAAAAGCCACTCGATGGATATTTATCCAGAATTAGCCACTCAGGGAGTTGTAGTTGTAGTTAGTAGTAAGTGCCAAGAATAAGAGCACAGAATCACACAGAAGAAACCCGTTGCAGACGTAAGAAAAGCATCTTCTCGCTGTACTTCAGTGAATTTGATATGTTTTTTATTTTTTTCGGTCATCTCAGTGTCCTGAAAAAAAAGCATTACATCTGCAGAGCATACTCATTGTGCGTGGCATTGGACGTGCATCAGTTAAGTAAATCACTCATCGAGTTCGTGACTCCGGGGCGACGCCGCATTGGCCACCCAAAACAATAACCAGTCGCAACTGAGCAGCTGAAAAATCAAAGACCCAACTCAAGCGGTGAACTTAAAAGCCGCAATAAATAAATCTTTTGGGTAAGTCATGGATGCAAACGAAACGAAACGAAACAAAACCAGACCAGACCAGACCAGACCAAAAACACCCATAACTGACGCGTCTCTGGTGCTGTCAGTTCGTGTGCCAAAGGCTATCGGAAGTGTAATGGAAACTTGTCGGTGGCAAGAGGGATTTTGCTGCATAATGACCCACAAGCATAAAAAACTTTTCCCTTATTTTATTTTGCTGTTGTTGTTATTATTGTATATTGTTACGCCAGCAACTTGGTAATCTTTTGCATCATCGAAAGCGAATGAAGTACGTGTTCTGTCTTGGCCAGGACGATCCTACCACTGGCGACTGTTGCGTTTGCTGGCGCTACAAATGCATAAACAACACACACACACACACACACAGAATGACTGACTGGCAACTTGAAATTACACGGAGAAATCTAAGAAATGGCAATGACAATGAGCACGGGTTTTTTTTCCAATGCGAATGCGGATGGAGCTGAAAATGGAACTGAGGCGACTCTGAGGGGTTAGAGTATATCGCGTATATGTTGGTCTCTCACAGTAGGTGTATGTGTATGTGTATGTGTATGTGTATGTGCATGTGTATGTGCATGTGTATGTGTATGTGTATGTGTATGTAGCCGTCACGTTCATTCATGCCTCGAAACGTGCTAAGGAGCTGGAGGATTTTATTTTCAATGCAAGAGCACTATGTCCTTCTCCTCTGTGTGTGTGTGTGTGTGTGTGTGTGTGTGAGGAGTAAATTTAATCAGTATAGCATTGCCAACCATTTCGACACACAACCTGAATATAGATAACGAATTATGCAATGGGTCTGCATCTCAATTCGATTTTGGGCGTTACAAATCGAGATGGGAGCGTGTGCGATATTTCACAACACGCACGACTTCTTTCATGCTTAGATTTCAGTATATCTTTCTTATAGTTCGCTTATACTGAGTTATCACTCAGGCCACAGTTGGCCCGTTTATCTCATTGTTAAGATAGATTTAATGGATATATATTAAGGAATTAAAAATATCTTCAGTTTCTTTAAGAAACCAATTCTATTTTCTATTGTTCGTGTCGGTGGCTCGTGCTTTGAGCTGGTTTAAGCCATTTTGAGTCGTGTTTTTGGTAATTTTAAAAGGACACTCGTCCAACTCTTCTTACATATACACATTTATTTCACACGTGTGTGTGTGGTTGTGTGTGTTTGGGTGCTTGTATTTGGCAAAGAGGCGCCTCAACATGCATGTAACGTGAGCTTGCCTCATTTGTGGAGCCTTAGGCTCTTTTTGCAGGGGTCAGCAAATTTTCATTTTAGCTTTAGCTTTCTTACACTCATACACATTCGAACACACACACACACACACACACACACACACACATTCATACACACAGCGCCACAATTTAGAAGGTCGACAGCAAATGACAGTTATTGCCATTTGCTTTTGCCGTTCGCCTTTTGCCGAAACCGAGAGAAAAAAAAAAGAAATAGGAAAAGCAGCTCAGATCGTTTTTACACCACAATTACGAGCGATGAGTGAATATGCAATGGCGATGCCTTTTTAAATGTGCTGCCATTCACACACAAGCACACACACAGACACACACAGACAGACAGAACGACAGACAGACACACATACGAAAGAATCATCGTTAGTCGGCAACCGTCAATTTGCCAGCTCGTCGGTTCGTCCACCCGCTCCTGAACAAAAAGAATGCAACGAATTCGGCACAAGGCGCAACGCCCTTTTGTATGCAACGTTTCTGTTACTTGCCACAGAACGGGGCAGGCGAGGGGAGAGAGACCGACGTCACATGTTGACATTGTGGCCGTTTTTAGCATAGCGTAAGCTTACTATGTTTGTTGCACCATTGTTCTGTTTCAGTTAGTTGTTAACAACCAAATTATGTTATATGGTCGAATCCTTTTCGGCCCAAGCCGGAGTAATATCCTGCATTGGCAGGTTAAATAGTTGAGGGCCAAAGGGCCGAAGGAGGTAAATATGAACAATAGAAAAAGCAAATTGGCAGCATTAGAAATATGGTGAGGTAATAAATAAAATAGTGAAAGTTCTCCAAACGATTTTAATATCACCTTATTGATTGTGATTAATTGTCTTCATGCATTACAAATCAATATGATACCAAATATCCTTGTTTTCCACATACCAAATTTGCCAACCTCATATGTTACCTAGTTAAGTTTGAGTGGAAAACTGTGTAGTAATCAAATGAGAAGAGTTTCCAGTAATAACTTATAAATAAATAGAATTTTAAAAATAAATAAAAGCAAATAAGCTGATTACATTATGACAATGCTGAGTCGTATAATTCAGCAACTTTATCTGCTGACACAAAACACAAAGCGCCAACCTCACTTTTAAGCTGCTTCTATTGACACGCTGGCCCACATCATCCTAACCCATAAGCTATTCCTGTTACACTCTCCGCCCAACACCATTTTGGTCACTATCACACTTGCCAAAACTTTGCCATAATCCAAAGCCAAAAAACCAATAGACCAATCGACCGATACACCCCAGAACCGAAAGAGGCAAAATGAATGAAAAACCACATGTGATTGGCGGAAAGCGACCGGAGTCAACGAATCGATGATTTCCACATACACGCACGTTACCAGTTTTTTTTTTTCGCAATAGATTTGAGTTCCATTTTGGTATTTTCGGAAGTTCGAGGAAGGGGCGCAAATACTACATGAAATGAAATGAAACATTTTAACAATAAATGCAAATTTAGCTAAGCCGCCTATTGCTGCCAACAACAATAACAAACAATAAAAATAACAGGAACAGGAACAGCAACAGCAACAGCAACTGCCAACCAACTAACAACCGAATCGCACGACAAAAATAGACAAACAGCTGCACTCACTCACAGATCCACACGCCCACGCCCTGAAATCGAAAAGTTTATAAAGCAACCCAACAACCAACAAAACGGGTGGAAAAAAAAAGATAAAAGTTTTCGAAAATGAAACACAAATAAAAATGTGTTGAAAAAATGAAATAGAAATGTGCCACGTTTTTGTGCTTAGTTATGCGATACCCTGTGACAGGCAAATGAATAATGCAAAAGCCAATGAGTCCTTGTCATCGATAATTCATCAATTTCTTACCTTAAATCTGATAAATACAAAGAAGTCACCATTCAACTTCAGCACGTTCTTCATTTATAATCGATGGTTCAGCAACTTTCACATATGGATCCATTTTGAACAATTTCTCAACAATTATATACCTAATTTAAATGTTTGCGGATACCCTGCATACCCAATTTGCATGGCTGCAGAGTATATTAAAAAAAAAAAAAAGAAAAGAAAATGAACAAAAAAAATGCAAATTTTCGCTTTATTCACACGCGCAGCTGGTACACCAAACAGAAATCGTTGTGCTCGGGTGTGCGGCTTTGTGAATGTGAGCGTGAAAAGTGAATGGCAAAATGTGTCAGCACTCGGTGCACGGGGCGTATGAAGGTCGAGATTCGGTTTCACAAATTTGTTGCCCGCTTTTGGGGGCTCCTGACCAATTGTATGATTTAATATGACAATGTGTTTGCTGCTATGCAGCGACTGTTTGTGTTGGTGTGTGTTGTTTGCATATATCTCTAACTCTACATATGTATTTGCGTGTAGGCATGTGCACAATGTGTTGACTGCTAAGCCGTAATTCAATCACACTACTATATACAGCCAGCCATGGACCAATATATGACAATATAGCTTTGAAATTGTTGCGACATTTACAAAGCAGCACTTCAAAACCTCTTCAAATTAAAAAAAAAAAAATAAAATAAAATAATAAAACAAACAATCATTTGTTGAGTGGAATCATATTGCAGAGAAGATTTAAAAGAATAGTGACACGAATTCCGAACACGATTGCACAATTTGATTTAATTGATATTACAATCATTTTTGTACTTTGATTTATGGGAAGGATCACGATATAGCGCTGAAGGATACACAGTCACAGACTATGAAAAAGCAGTGTGCATAAAAATGAACAACTTCAAATTTTATAAAGTAAACACATTAAACACCCACACTCACACAGAAACGCACTCACACAAGCATAGAAATTGTTTGACTCGATTCGGTTGTGTTATAGATGACTGCATATAAACTGAAAATCGAAAAC
The DNA here is from genome assembly GCA_035043505.1 of Drosophila setosimentum. NCBI lineage: Eukaryota > Metazoa > Arthropoda > Insecta > Diptera > Drosophilidae > Drosophila > Drosophila setosimentum. The sequence continues at coordinate 19,750,838 of JAWNMY010000090.1, read as the reverse complement.
CATATTTCAATTTGCGGCATTTAGCACACACATATACATACATATACATATACATATACATATATATATTATATACACATAGAGGGTAAGGATACGCATGATGAAATTGATACGCTTTGCCGTAACGAGCACCCGTTTTTTTTTTTATTTATTTCATTTTTTTTTTTTTAATACACCCAAATAACTCTGCTCAGGGTTAACTTGCAGCTTGAGCCGTTCAGAAAGGCTGTGAATTTTAGTTACTAGCAAGCTCCAACCGGTCCAATTATTGCCTAAACAATACCACAGGCATGACCTTAAGTTAAGAGCTCAGCTTCTTGGCTGGCAGATAGGCTGTTCAAATTTATAATTTACTGGACTGTATTTATGTAAATAACACTTAGCCATGCTTATCACAATAAAAGGCAATAACAAATTTGAACTGTGTCCGGTGTAAAGAGAACGCCCAATAGAACTCCTTGTGTTCTATCTCGAGAGCCCATTAATATTTGTAAAAGGCCTCTAATTGGAAGGAATGAAATGAGTAAAGCCAGTTATTCAATTTGAACTGCAATTTAACATAATCGACACGAAATCCGTTACTACGCAACAATCTCCGACTATTAAATGCCCGAAATTACGCTCCGGCTGAGGCAATGGGCGTGGATGGGTTTGTTTGAGGTAACGCTGACCAGAGCTAACTAATCGAGCCTGTACAAAATATATGACTACTGTGTGTGTGTGAGTGTATGTGTGTGTGTGTGTGTGCGTGTGAGTGTGTGTATGTTTAGTGATGTGGCCTCTGTGGTGGATGCTCAAACATGATTTAACATCTCGTCTGCAGCGGCCGTTCAATTCAAGCTGATGCAAGCAGGAGCCGTGTGGCTCCCCAAGCTACATGCATCATTCAACAATCAGCGAGTCGCACACTTTTGTGTTTCTGTGTGATGGTATTTTCTCTTTCTATTTAACTCACAGCAACTCTATCGCTCTCTCGCTCTCTCTCTCTCTCTCTCTCTTTCTCTCTTTCTCTCTCTCTTTTTATACAAATATCCCTCTCTCATTCACTGTCTGTTGCATTTGGCTTGTGTGCACTGGCAGCCATATGGAAAAGTGAAATAAGCGCAACTTCCATAACAGACCGAAGCCAGTCAATTTGGGTAAGGGATTGCGGCCAACGGATAACGGATAACGGATAATGGATAATGGTTTATGGAGTACACTGGCACGGCTGGTTAGCGCCGAAAAGTGCAGCAGCAACGAGCCATGGCTATTTGAGACACTCACAGAAATGTCAATAGAGGACAGCTTAACATATTACTGCTGTAGACGAATAACCTACTATTTTTAGGTACTTTTGTTTCAGTTCTGCTAGCTTTTCTTCAAAGTGGAGTCTGTGTGTGTTAACGAGCTGCTCAAAATACAAAAGTATATATGAATATATTTGGGAAGGAGAGGAAGGAAGGAAGTGTAATGACCATAACTATAATATAACATAGTACAGTTAAAACTGATGGTCATTGTAAATGTGAATACTGTCTTCAATCTCAAATTATCTTACTTATTGCGCTGCTTACAATGTTTCAGTTGTCATTCACTAATGTTAGACTTCAAATGTCTTCATTAATCTTCCATTGAACGCATTTGCGTTTATATTGATGGCCTGTCCATCCTACAGAACTTAACTTCTTCAGAGTCAATCTCAGTTATATTACACTATTTGTTTACAATCGCATCGTTTGCGTTTTTCTATTTTCTCTGCTCATATTAGATTGCCTTGAATTTGGCTATACCTTTTCATTTGGGCTTCGAAATTTCTTTCATTTGTTATTCGGACTTTTTGGTGTAATATCAACTCTTTGTCTTTTCATCAGGCTCTCATTAACCCCATTGTCTATTCTATTGTTTCGGTACCTGCGCATCGGTCTAGGTTCTTTTAATCCCAATCCCAGTACCTATTATGGGCACTACCTGACATTTGCCCTTTGCTCACTTATCGCATCGTCGCACACTCGGCAAACTTGTAATGGCCAAAATTCAGACATGGCAACAGCACACCAGGTCCTGTCACAGCTATCTGTATTTTTTCTTTCATTTCTTTCTCTCTCTCTCTCTCTATCTATCTATCTCTGTCTCTCTCTTATACTCGCTGCTGCTGTTGGCTCCAACGTATTGAGCCACAATTATTATGAGCTACCTTTAATCATATTAATGTGAAAGCTGCTCCTTCGTCAGAAACTTGCCCTTACGGCAAACACCGCCCCACCTTTTTATTCTTCTTTAGAAGCCGTCTGTTTAGCGAAGCATCACCGTTTCCTTTATATGCAATTTTGTTTTGCTAATTTGTGTTTTGACTTTTCTTTTATTTTTTTTTTCTTTTTATTTTTGATTTTTGAACTTATTTTTATCTCTAAACTTGACCTTCGCTTTGACACCGGACCCCTCTTGGTGTCCTTGGCACGCTGCCAAAGTGAGTACACTTTTTGAATGCCTCTCCGTGGAATTGAAGCAACAAAAACGCTTATCGCTTTTGTATTATGGACCAGGCCTACACCTCAAAGGCATGTCCCTTTCCACAGAGCAGCACACCTCACAGTCTAGCCTCTTGTTAGTCCTGCTCCTGCTCCTGCTCTTGTTACTGCCACTTCTGCCATTCGTGCTCCTGTTTCTGCTCTTTTTGTTATCTGTGTTATTGTTTCAATTGTTGGCTGGCAACTTCTGCAATTTCCAGTCAGCCACAAACAATTCCGACAGAGTTCTGACCAACCTGACCATGCTGACAATCTCAGCTTAGCTTGTTTGCGCTGTCTCAGTTGTTGCTGTGATTGTTGTTGTTATTGTTTTTATTGCTGTTGTCTCTCTGCTTAAGTAATTCATTTGTGCTTAAGATACGAAATGATTTCGTTAAATTCACATTCAGAGAACTAAGTAAATAATCATCCAAAAGTTCGTCCGCTCCACAATTGTTGAATTCGGAAAGCCACAAAATGTAAAGTACGCATAATTTTCTAGGGATGCGACGATGACGAAGAAAGGAGGGGGTAGCTTAAGTTACTTTAGAAACTGGACAGGTAGCCGCTGTACCTAATTGACTGTAGGCTGGGTCCGCCACCAAGAAATGTCGAGAGTTGGAGGAGTGACCAGAAGGGGCAGGGTACCTGGTAGCAGCAATTGAGGGACTAAGAGGAAAGCTAAAATAACTGACACCGACAAATAATATAATTTAGAACACGCAGCCGCAGCTGGAGCCGAAGCTTTCAAGCTTAAAGTTTTACGGCACAACAAATTCGCGTCAACACAATTGCGGACTGGAATTACAAAGATTTTCTAATGAGCCGAACTTGAAAGCGAATGACCAACAGGTACACAGAAAGACAAACGACAAGAGACAGACTGACAGACTGACAGCCAGACGACAGTTCAGCAAAGTTCGACACCATTCAACCATATCATGTACAGCAGAAAAACTGAACCAACGCCCCAACATGTTTTCTGTTCTGCTGTCTCTGTGTGTGTCTTGTGGCTGTGCTTTGAGGCTGTTATTGCAACAAATGATTTAAGTCAAAATTCGTTGAAAAACAAGAGAGAAATGCGTTCTCTTAACAACACAAAAGAGTACATCTGCCTGGTAACGCGGAGTCCAATTGTCGTCATCTAAATCTTACCATAAATTCGAAAAACCAACCAATGGTTTCCTTGCAAGCAATATCTAATTATATTGCATGCCAATGTGGATACATTTTTAACAATATATTTGGAGCACAATATAACGCATATTGTTCGATTCCATCTATCTTGTTGAACAGATAGATGTTTCCACCGATTATTTCTATGGGAACAATGTGCAATAGTAATCTGGTCGGTCGACTTCGCCAGATAGTATCTGCTAAGTTTTATGAACATAAATGAACAAGATATGGTAAATTAATTATATAATATACATTAGAATAAATTATAAATAGATGAAGTTAACTCAACTGAAGCGAATAACCTATTCGATTTTTACTATAATTTGTTTGTTTTCTTCAAACACTCAGAAGTGCATAAATATCTTTGATATATATATATTGAGTGTCGAAATAAAAGCTGCTTTAAAAGGATATACGAATATTTGTACTCTTAGCAACTGTTCTATACAAAATAATAATAGCCGCTGCAAGAGTGTGATTACTCTAAGGCCTGAATGGAAGGGCTATCCAGACTAATGTACAATTTGTTGAAGCGATAAATACATTAATTAAAGCCAAGTTTCTCATAAATAAATGAAATGTGCTTAGAAGTAAACGTAACAGGAGCAACAGCAACAGCAACAGCAACAGCAACAGCAACAGCAACAACAACAACAACAACAACAACCGCGATAAGCAATGAAAACTGGTAAAAGGCCGGGCCAGGCTAAGGCAAGCATGGGGGACTGGAAGAGTAGAAAGAAGAAGGGAAGATGGGGAAAGGGTAAGAGGAAGAGTTAGGAAGCGGTCATTAACGAGGTAAGCAAAGCGCGTAATGAAAGCGCGCTCGAACTGGCGAACTTAGAAAGGACATGCGGTTGAGAAGGTTATAGCTATGGCTGTGTGTGTGTGTGTGAATGTGTGTGTATGTGTGTGTGTGTGTGTTTGTGTGTGAATGTGTGTGTGTGTGGTGTATGTGTGATGTCTTTGTGTGGTGATTGTGCGGTGATTTTGTGCGATGCTTGGGTGAAGTTGAAGTGTGGTCAAATTGAGGTAAGCCTTAATGAATGGAAGGTAATTGGTGCGGTGCGCGGCGGTATGGGTTAATTCCCAAGAAACTAACGCAGACGCTAGCATAAAGTCAAAATTAGATGTTGACAGCGAATTAAAGGGAGGTGGGACGGACAAGGACAAACTTAACGTCGAACGCAGCATTCACAGAATTTGGCAAGTTATTGTATAATTCTGTGAAGGTTCCAGTTAAATTACATATCATTTTATATAAATGAAATGTTACGATTGTCTGGTTGTCTTGTGGCAAGTAAATATTCTTGTGATATTGTGTAACTAATCTTCATTGATTAAGTTGTAAGTAATACTTGCAATAACTTGATAACAATGAAATGTATAATATTCTCAACTTAATATAATTCTATTTTTGGTGATTGGGTTCCATTTGCCAAATAAACAACAACGATAAACTTCTGTCAATTATTATTTGTTCTCATCGCTTGCTCGATAATTGCCGCTAAACGTATTTTGTAGCACATGGTAGACCATAATTATTACACTTTCGCCAGTAGCGAAAGACTTTCACTGAAAACCGACACCTTTTGCATATGTCCCAGGTGTGCTGTTGTGCCTTCAGAAATGTATATTTTATCGAATAATTTCAGAGCACCTTTGCCAACGCAACGAAACCGACGATTCCTTCGGGCATCGTTTAAATGTGTCGAAGTTTTAGACGAGCTGCTTCAATTAAATATATCGTTTCGCTGGTACTGAAAAATGCTGCACGCAAACCGCAATCTTTGGTGGTTAATGCGGAAAGTTGGGTACAGGCCAGGGGACAGAGGCGATGATATATATATATATATATATATATATATATATATATATATGTATGTGTGTGTATGCGGTTGGGTAAGTTAAGAGACTCGCAAGCTGCAATAGAACTTACAAGTTGCGCGACAACCATGTGCTTAACATCAATTAAAGACCCACAAACCTGATATACCCACTTAACCCACAACTAGCGGTGACGGCAAAAGAGGCGGCTCTCTCCAAGAAAGCTCAACGTGAACACAAAGATGGAAATGCCAAAATATCTAGCAAAACTTGCCACACCCCTGCGAGGTGAGAGCAAGCGAGCGAGCGAAAGTTTGCCGTGAAAGCGTGGAAAAAGTTATAAATGTAACAGCTGTCTGGACAAAATGTGGAGAGCGGGGGAAGTAGCGGCGGGGTGGGATGGGGGTTGGGGTTAGTGGGGAGTTGCGAAGCAAAGGGGTTCGACTCACTCGCTTAATAATTATGAGCTCGAGGCAGTCACTTATCTTCTTGACGTCTCTTGCTGTTGCTGTTGATGCTGTTGATGCTTTTGATGCTGAGGCATCGCTCGGTAATAGCAACGACGACAGCTAAGCAAAAAAGAGCTGAGAAGCATATAAACCAGCAGACAAAACACTTGAACCCCTGCTTATCCACCTCTCTCAGCTCTCTGTGTCTCACTCTTTCTCTCTCTCTCTTTCACTCTCTCTGAGATATGTCCTTTGTATTATAAACAGACCAAATTGGGACTAGTAGTAATGCGATACTTTGCCCCGTTCTCAGCTGATATATGTGAATGTGCGTTAACCCGCTTCGAGTCTCTCCTCATGCTCAGCTTTATCCCCATTCCCATCACCATACGCATTGCTGCCACGCAAATGTAATTAAACCATACATCAACGTGAAATATGTCGACGGTGACGACGACGGGCCCAGTTAGTATCTCTCTGTGTGTGTCGGTGTGTGCGTGGGTGTTTGAATGCTGTTAAGCTTTTATCAGAGGTAGGACAACGCAGGTTTCAAGCTTGTGACACATAGTCGTAATTGAAATGAATGAAGTCAGTCTGTCGAGACAGTTGTCATATTTTGTAGGGATAATTTTTGAAAAACATTCCCATTAATTTTCAGGAAATTGTCATAGACCTAGGCCAATGTAATGTAAATAATCTGTGGAAGCTCTCTCTCTCTCTCTCTCTCTCTCTCTGTGAATTCCCTTCTTCGTCTTGCCTTTGTTTTTGATATATCTCTGATCATTTTGGAATAACTTGCAGTTTCCAATTAAAGTTAAATGACTTTGTTTTGATGTCTCATTATTACTTTATTTATAAATCGATCTGATCAGATGAGTTTTTTCTGCAAGCGCAACTGCCCAAATCTTTATGACCCTATCTGTTTTGATAATATTAAAAGAAATATATTCTATATGCCAAAAGAAAAAGTAAAACATATCTGAAATCTATTTAAATAAATTAATGATTTCCTTAAGGGTAAGAAAACTTCGGCTTCAGCGCCCGCTTCGGTTTGGCAACTTTGGTGGGTTGTAGGATTGTAGGATTGCAGGGCTCTAGAGTTGGACAGTTTTGCAATAACTGAGACGCGTTGCGACGAGTCGAGGCAATAGGAAAATGTAATATGAATACATGTAAATATAAAGCAGAATTGTAATTATGTCTTTTAGGTGAGCGATGGTGTACACGCGCATCGCCACAAGGGCTCGAGAAGTATGTGCGTATGTGTGTATATATATCTAGATATACATTAAATAGGATATATGTATATGAACCTGCTATTCGGGCCGAGTTGGGTTCGGTAAGATATTGGGTGGAGAGTCCGTTGAATGGCACGATGACAAGTTGCTTTTAATTTAATACCAGCCTCGACTTTTACCTGGAGAAAACTCTTCTGGGTTAAGAGGGTGCAATTCTAAGCGTAAGCCAGAGATTAATGGCTGGACGGTGAGTTTGTGAGACGCGCATTTGTAAGAATACATTTAATCCATTATCAATGTATGCACATCAAGCCAAAGTGTTACAAGTGTTGCCACTGTAGAAAGTTGACCTGACGGCTAACAGCTCCGGGAGATGTCAAGTCTCGACGCCAAGTTAATAATGCTGACGCCACATGTAGCTTGCTTATGTATATCGGAAGTTACCCGGCAAAAATTAATGAGCTACTCAAAATAAATATGTACGCGAGTGTGTGTGAGTTTGTGTGAGTGTGCTGGTTTGACGGTGTGTGCCACATGAAGCAAGCCAACCTGCTTAAAGCGCTGAAATGCTAGCACACAGCAGACAACAAAAACAAAAATGGAATGCCCGAGTGGAAGACATGTTCTGACAAGCTTCGAATTGAGTTATTAGTAATTAATATTTCCGCAAACAAGAAACTGTTTTTATATAAAATGTGTGTTTACACATAGATGCTCATATCGCTTTTAGAACGACACGGATAAGCGAACATGTTCAAAACGAATCCGTTTATCGTCCTGATCCTAGTCGGAGATGTCTCTGCTCAACTTTAACGTACATCTGCCTTATGCTTTATGGTATCAGCTTTTGTAAACAGTTTTTAATGGGAAGCGTGTATAAAAATGCATCACGTGCAAATGGCAAAGGGCACAGAGAGCAAGTGCCTCAAGAGGTGACGTTAGGAAGGGCAGCAGCTTATTGGGCGTCGCTGCGTCTCGTAGCGCTGCTAATGCGCATTTACCTATGGCCACCGCCTGAAGACTATAAATTTCCGGCAGCCCAGCGGAATGGGAGGCTGAATGATGGCCCCAATGTCTGGTGGCGGGGAGGGGAATAGTGCAGGGATGTCTATGAGGATATGGGTATTGCTGGCCTAATGATGGCTGCTTCTCCGGCTTCTGCTGCTCCTGTTTCTGCTGCATTGCACATGAAGCGAGAACTAAGACAAACTAAAGGAAGACATGAAAATATTCGATATCCGTGCCTAACGACTACCGGCAACTGCTAGTGAACGAGAGTGGTAGGTGGCGGTAAGGGGCGGTAAGGACAGAGGCACCTCTGCTTAAGCGGCAATGAGATTTTAAGAGCTTCCACTTCCGTCTAAGCAAAATTTGTTATCGCACCGACAGGCCACCAAGCAATCTACATGCATTTATAGAGTATATATCACGTACAACTAGTGGCGCCATCTAGCCATCTAGGAAAACCAAAGCCAACCCCTTCCCCGCCCCCAATCGCCACCAGCTACCCGGCCACGCCTGTCGCTGGAGAGGCCTTCGACCGATTTGCTGCTTGTCTTGCATTTAATGTCACACGCTTCATTATTTCTAATTGGCAAATTTTCAATCAGCAACGCGGCCCTAAAATGGAAAACGGCAACGAATTCGGGTCAGAGGGGCAGCGGGGCAGAGGGGCTATTAGGATGTTTAGGGAATGCGCTGCGCGTAAATTTGGCTGCGCTGTGACTTAACAACTTCAGAATTCAATTATGCGACACAGAGTGAAATCAACATTATTGATAAGCCGCAAGGACAACGGCAAAGGAAGCAGGCTAAGAAAAAAAAAAAACAGAGAATAAAATACAAGTACAAGGCAATCTGGGTGGCAGGAGCAGGAGCGGGACAGCGGGGTGACAGCCACAGCCGTGGGCTGCCAAGTTGTGTCGCATCGAGACTGCTGTCATCAGCAGCGGACCAACTCCAACTCTGAGGCTGCTGGTGGTGACCAATCAGTGCCCACGGCGACATCAGTGACGCGAACGCCCGAGTAACTAAGTCGGTTGCCAACTAGCCAACAAAAGTTTGCTTGACGGCACAAGAGGTTTTGTGGCAAGACGGTGATGGTGATGGTGATGGAGGAGGGCGAGTGCGAGGGATAGGCGTGGCAAACAGCGAAGCAGAGTAACAAAAGGAAACGTAACGCGCAAATTATCGTAATTATAAATTAAGTCGACATTGGTCAGAAGCGGGAGTTACAAAACTGGTAACTGCCACCGGGAAGAGGCTGGATCGGGGGCTAGCGTGAAGGGTGAGGGTGGAGAAGAGGGATGATGTAAGGGTTGGGGGAGGTTGGGTGTGTCTGTGCGTTGAATTGTTGTCAAATGTAATGAAAAATGTTTTTTGTAATGCGCAAAACAGTGGTCCAAACCGGAAAGAATCGCAGAGGTTTTGAACAAAGAGAGAAACAGGAGAGGAGATGTGCGGAGAGGAGAGGAATACAGCTTTGCTGACTGGCATTCGAAAATAGATTTTCACTATATTTTTGTGGGCGGCAGGCTGTCTATACTGCTGAGTGGATGGGTGGCATAAATACGGACTTCGGTACTTGGGTCCCGACTTTAACGCTGTAAAGTGGAAAAGTTTTCTGTGACTTGGAGAGTTCTTTTATAGAATAAAAAATAAATAAAAATTGAAAACATGGCAACAGATAGAGCGACGGCAAATAAAAGGAGAGGAAAGAGGCGAGGATTGTAGGCTGGTCGCGGGGGCAGGATATGTACACACTGTAGACACTGTAAAGATTGGCCAAAATCCAAGCAAAAACTACGAGCTGGCTAACGTCTGAAATTTGTTGCTGTTGCCTTGGCCAAATGAAGCTATTTTGGGTAGCTAACCGAGCGAGTCAGAGATTGAGTGTGAGAGACAGAATGAGGGAGAGAAGGATAGAAGGAGTGAAGAGGATATTGGGAGATATTGGGAGTGCAGGGGTAGTTAGATGACTGGTTGGGGTCGCCCCGCAGGCATTATTTGTTGCCTAATTGTTAAGAGTGGACGCAAAGTTATGCCAAAAATTGTTGCCTGCTTGACGGCGTCTTTTAAACAACAATTCTTTGCCATAAAACTAAGCGTTAATTGAGCGCCAGCAAAAACTTTTTGGCCAAAATGCCTCGAGCATTTACATTAAATAGATATGAGAAAGAGAGTCCCTAAAAACAGCAACAACAAAAAACAGCAGAAAGAAGAAAAAATTAGATGACAATGGGCTAGCGAAAACAATTGAAACAGCCGTTGGCATTAAGTGGAACAGGGCTGTGAGTGCGAGTTGTGCTGGTGTGGTGTCGTTTGCTGTTGTTGTTCATGTGATAAGGGGCGGGGTGTGGTGGTGTGGTGGTGTGGGCGCCACTAACCAAATTTACAACTCACAAGTGCAGATCGACGACGACAAAATGAAATAAAATGGCAACCATTAAAAATGCTGCCGACGCCATCAGCACAGAAACTAAAACGGAATTTCAAAATGAATAAGTTCAATGCACTGAGGCACAACGAACTACCGATGCCCTACTCCTTGGACGCCTGCTGCTCTGCTGTCTGCAGCAAATCCAATTAAAGTTCCCTAATTCGAAATTCCATTCAAACTGTTGCAGCTAGCGGCTTAGCGTCTCACTAGCGTTATTATGCTCAAAATGTAAAATATATATATGTAAATTAAGCACAAAAGTTGCACTTTTTTTATTCTGAATGCTCCGATCGCTCAGCCACATTTGGAATTTATTGCAATGTTATTTCCAAGTTCCACTAAATCCTAAAACATAAAAAAGAAAAAATATAGGGAGACAAACGCTTGCTGACGCGTTCGAGGCAATGGGGAATAGCTTTCCAGTCCCCAAATTTGCAAAACATAATCAAACAAAAACGAAATATTTTTGTTTGAGATTGCAGAACTTTGTGATTTTATATGCCTATACTTGAAAGAAAATAGTTTGAAATGAAATAAAACTTAAATGACACATTCGCTGGCGCAGAGCAGAGTGTTAAGCAGCAAACTTTGTGACAAAGTAAACTGATTCCATTGAAGATGTCCCTCTCAGAAATACTTAGATGTATTTTCCAAAAGAGCAGAGCTTTGAAAGAGGAGCACAGTGCAGCTGGGGAAAGTAGGGACGTTGGGGAGAGCAGGGAGTCGAACTTGTCGAATGTCTTCTTCATCGCATAAGTAGCTGTGAAATTAACGCTAAAAAATTGTAGTGCCGAATGCGCAAATGAGCAAGTGAGACGGCTTAGGGTTGGCTTCCATTTAGGGCCTGTAGGCAGTATAAGTATAAAAATAAACTGTGGCTATGGTATGGGTGAGAGTGAAGGCGTGGGGTGCTGGGTGCTGGGTGGTGGGTGGTGGGTGGTGGGACAGTATAATGAGGAGGAACAGAAGCAGGAGCAGGCAACGCTTACCCTCGATTGGGCAGCGTGAAAACAGAAATTACATTTAATGGTTATAAATTGTAAGTGACTGAATGAAATGCGGATATATTGACTTATTGAATGGAGTTTAATGCCGCCATGCTGTTTTCTGAGGGTCACTTCAAATTACATTATGGCCAAGAACCGCATGATGGCCACACACAGCCACAGTCAACGCCATTTATGCACTCACACACATACTATCTCCTCGGTGAAATTTGGGATTTGACAGCGCTAATTTGTTGATTTGCTGAATTTGATTTTTGGTCTTTTCCTTCGAATTTCTTATTTTTACTATGTTTTGCTATCTATATATCTGTTGTTGTCGTTTGTATTATTATTGTTGTTGTTGTTGTTGTTGCCCTTGTGATTAGCAAGTCAGCTCTGCAGCTGAACAGCTTTAAGCATCAAGCCAAGTTTTGCGGTCTAATGAGCTTATACTCAAATGGCAGCAGGCCAGCAATCCCCCCCAAAAAAAAAGGGAGACAGAGGACATCGCAGAGTCTGACGAATGGTTGGTTGGTTGGCTAGGTGATTGGATTCATGGGTGGGTTGGGTGGTTGGTTGAATAGCACTAGCAATAAAACGAAAGCCCGGAAGTAATTATAATTGTTTTCGACATGAGTTTGGCCATTCTAATTGAATTGTACACTTAGCGAATGTCCAGCGGGCAGCGGGAAAAGATGAGCAGTCCAATTCTATTTTTTTATCTCTTCGTTTTAATGGACATGGCATGTCGGTGTGGGGGGACTAATTATGTTTGTTGGCCAAAAAAAATAACATTGACATCGCTTATTTGCAAATTAAAGTTAAACGTTTCGGATTTTAAGAATCGCATTGCCTAAAATTGATTAGAATTACATTTAGTGTACATTTTGAAATGCATACATGTATGATTTTAATTAAAATCCATAAAATCGATTGACGGTTTACTTTTACTAAGTTATTTAAGATTGCAAACAAGAAAAAACGCAGTCAAGCTGCCGATATTTAAATTGCTCTATAAACCTGTTACTACTTCTGAATTTACTACGCCATATCACCAAGAGCAATTAAAACTTTGCTTCTATTGCCACTGCTACCAACTTTAAAAGAGATGAGAAACAAGCTCCACCTGAAACTAAATTCATCCATAAAGAAGGTCATGGAAATGATGTAATGGAATTAGAATATTAGCTTAGGTAGGCAGCTCTGATAGCAGCTCTTATAGCAGCTAAGCGGAGCAAAGGAGCGATTGCTATAGCAACAGCACCAGCCATACAGTTTAGCTGCTATGCTCTCGTTAAGCTCTTGTTTTTTCTGCTACTTCTACACCTACATGAAGCACTATGGAATTTTTCTGCTCTTGCAAACGTTCTGCGGAGCGAAAGAACATCCATTTCTTCGTATTGTTTGTAGTAGCAGTAGCAAACTAAAAACTACAAGAAAGCGTACCACATTCAATCAGTTAGTTTTCCTTTAGTGGCTAAATAATATAGTTGCTCGATTTTGATCATTTTTTTGTGCAAAACTGCAGGAAATTTAATACGCAGATTATATAAGATTATAAGATTTACGACATAATTATGATTATGATAATTATGATATTTGTAATTAACAACATCGATTTTACGGCCTTCTAATTCATATAATTAATTTAAATTAAATTTAAAGACTCCAATCAAGATAAATTGACTACAATAAACAGTATTTTCAATTATGATAAGGTGTTTAGCAAACACAGTCTATAATGCACTTAAACACTAAACAAGCTCTATTATGTAAGTGACAAATTCGGAGACAGAACTCAAATCAAATGATATTTTCGAAATGGTTAAAAATTCAAAACCAAATAAATCCAGAAGACAAATCAATCTCGAAATTTGATTAAGTTTCAACAGCGTTATGTCAATGGGAGAACGAGAAAACTAGACAGAGTCATGTAAAAAGCTCAGTCAAATAAGTGCTGTTATTGGTTAGGGCAGGAACCACAAATGGCAGCCCTTAAACGGTCTGAATCTGAATCCAAACGAACGACATGCCTTCTCAATTGCACATCAATATGGAACAATTACTTCAACTACAAACCTACTGATAGGAAAAATGGGCCCACACTTTCATGACATACAGCAGACAGAGAAATAAAAGCCATTAGGCAAAAATGGGACCAAAAGCCAGCGATGACAACGGGTTATAAACAAACGGCTCATATTGAAAAGAAAGTGCCATACATAGAACTAATACACCCATTACACACACACACACACACACACACAGACTCAGACACACTCAAACACACACACACATAGTCAATCCCCGAATGTATATGTGTCATAAATAGAGAGGGCCACCAGGCCCTGGGGGAGTGACACATAAAGATAGACATATGCGACTCGTCTGGCAGTCCCAAAAATAAGAGCTGAGTTTATCTGCGCATCTAACTGAACTATAGCAATTACACACACACGCACACACATGTATCTGCATAGATGTACATATTGCGTGAGTCTTTGTAGTGGCTATAGCCATATAATAAATCGAAGTCACGACAAATATAAATAATAAAATTTATTTTATTTTATTTCCACATAGAAGTTTCGTTTTTTTGTCTTTTACTTCTCTGTCTTTTTTTTTTGCATTTCAACGTACTTTCAGTACATAAATCTCGAGCTTAGCAGCGGACAGGCCAGCACCAGCAGCCTTGCCGAAGGACAACAGCAACAACAACAACAGCAACACCGAAAATAACAACATTTTTTGGGCGCCTGAAACAACAGACACGAGCCACAGGATTTTTGGCTACTCTGGGTTGGGCTCCGCCCGCCGACGCTTTATGCTCGTATGAATATTGTTTGTGCATATACACATATATAATATAAAGAATACAAGCCCACACACACACATATATATATATGTATATATATATATATATATATATTTATATATGTAGTATGCGTGTATACAAATAAAAAATGGAAAACAAAAAGGAAAGGCACTGTGAAAAGAGAGGCAACAATAACAAATCCAATATTAGATGGCTATAACAAGTTCGTTCAAGTACGAGAGCCAGCACTCACATCATCCACAAAATGTGAAAGTCCCCAAGAACCATTCCATCCCATCGGATCCCGTCATGCCGTCCCGGCGGGCACATACACAGTGGTCTGAGGCTTACACAGTTTGCATAGGTTTTCCGTTTGCCTCTCGACAAAAGGCAGCAGCAGCAGCGGCAGCAGCAGCAGGCGCATATTTTTGGCCATTTGCTATTTGGCGAGCTATCCGGAGCAACGAGCACAATAAAAAATACAACCAGTGGGATGTATTGGTTGAGTCAAGGGAGGCGGATAGATGAGGGCATTGGAGGTTAGATGAAAAGAAAGTGAAAACGTAGAACAAGCTGCGAACAAGCTGTGGAACGCAAGTGCTGCAATTTGTGCGGGCACGCCACCTTATTCCTCACCCCCGCCCCCGCCCTCGCCCATGCCACCGCCCTCGTCCACACTTTTACCCACATATAGATATCACAACAAAACTTTTGGAATGTGCAATGGCTAAGGCAAACCACTCGAATTGAGTCAAATTACTTGGCATTCAGAATGGGATTACTTATAGGCATTGGATTGGAAACAATTTGTTGAGATTTCACCATATTGCGTTGTACAAAGCTAATATTGTCAAATGAAATATTTGCTATATTACATTATGATGGTATTTGCTTAGGATTATTACGGCTCTTTAACTATGAGTCAATAAATCACAGTGCAAATATTCACCATATTCAGGTATTTCATAATAAACTGTCTGGGGAAAACTCAGTGAATTGGTGTCCACCTAAGTGGGTGAACAATGCTGTTTCGGATTTAAAATATAAGACCTGGGATGAAGGACGGAGCCAGTTGGGAATGTACTTAAGTTAACTATACCAGAGCTTACAAATAATCAAATAACAATAGTTGTTAGAGGACTGTGCTACGCTAAAGAAGTAATGCAGATGAGCAGAAACCTTATTTAAGCGAAACATAAAGATTGCATTAATAAATTACAACCTTGGCTATAAATATATGTGCTTATATTATAATTATGTGCATATATTACTTATATTACACAGAGTAAACGACTTCGATTGGATTTCGATGTTACAATGACATTCCAGATCGATCTAAGAATGGTTCTCCAATTCAATCAATTTCGGAGCACAACCGTTGGTGAATGCCACCAACCAGTGTATGCTATTGACAGATGAAACTTGATCTGATGGGGCATTTTATACTGGCTCGACAATAATTTCGACTCAACGAACGAAATCGCCTCAGCAGAAAGTAAGCAATAAAATATAATGTTATAACGACCCGAAAAACCCAAGCCAAACTAATTGCATGCCTTTTTGGGGTCGACCAATGTGTGATAAACTTTCAGCTCAAACGCCGAGATGACTATTCAAGCAAACATGCGAGGCTCAGACTTACATAAGTAGCAACCTAAAAGGGGCGAAGAGTGTGGGCAACAATATGCCTAACGAGTATGACATACACGCACACACACACACACACACACACACACATACAGAAAATACAGGCATCCAACAAACAAAACGACCCATCCGACCTGGGGACCGACCATTAACTATGCCAAATGTTGCAAAGTGTATCTAAATTTTCTGCACTAACACCCAAAATCTAATTTATATCACGTTAATGAGCTTTTACGTCAAATTTTTTGTTTCTTTTTTTTGTGAGACAAAACTTTGGGTTGCCTAACTGAACAGCGAACAGGGTTGAAGCGGGCAGCTAACATCGAGTAGGGTTTGCTTGGGCGAAGTGAAATTGTCAACTGTAAAAAGCTGTCCGGCTTATCAAATGAAATTTGTGGCAATAAAACGAAACGAAACGAAACGGAATGAAATGGAATGGTAACTAAAGAAACTAGGGGAACTGTGTGCTTAAGGGGGCAAACATGGTTAGGGACCAGGATGGTAAAGGAGGGGGTGTAACTGTGCGCCGAGGCAGGCAGGCAGGCAGCATGTGGTGAGCGTCATGTCTGAACCAATAAACGAAAGGTTATTTAATATTTGGCCACAGTTTGGAGTAGCTCCTGCTGTCTCCTGCATCTCCTTTCCTGCCTCAACCATTTATTTCACTAACAACTTAGCCAACTTGGCACTTTTGTTTTTGGTTTTTCTGTTTGTCAGTATTTTTTTTTTTTTGTTGTTCCCTTCATAACAAACATCAAAGCCGCCTGGGCGTGGCTGTTTTGGGTAACAGGGGAGGGTGGATAAGGATGGGTGTATTCTTCCTATATTCTTTTTTTTTGAGTTGGGTGACTCGACTTAGCATCCTGCGGGCTAATATTAAGCAAATCTAAGCGAGCGCATTGCCAAAGTTGTCAACTTGCTCTGATAACACGCCCCATACCACCAGCTCCCCTCCTCCTTGCCCCCCTCCTACTCCCTTTTATCGCATACTCTGTGGCATCGTGTCCTTTGTTTTGCCAACGAGTGAAAAGGCAAAACATTGGCAAATTTAAATGCAAATTACAAGCCAGAGTAAAAGAAAACAGTCTGCGCAGTAGCAGAATGGAGGGAGGGGATAGTAGGGAGTGTGTGCTGACAGGCGTCGAAAAAAAGTATAGACTGTTTGAGAAATTATGGCCATAACAAAACAGCGGCATTACCGCACAGACAGGTGCCCCATTTCGCAAGCTAAGCAAATGCAACGAACTTTCCCACATTCACACACACACACACACACACACACACAGTAACAAAGCGAAGGAGTGACAGTGAGAGAGAGAGAGAGAGAGAGAGTGAAAAAAAGAGAGAGAACGGCTCTTCTATGACATGTCGAGAGCATAATTTAAGCAATTGCGTTATTTTTGTACTTCAAATAAGTCGGGATGTGCTGCTCATCCCAAATGGGGATATTGTGTAAAATATTTAACGAAATGATATGACAAACACTTGGCAGCAACCATTTTTGGAACAGAGACAAAAATACCAAAGGCTAATGATAAGATAAGTGGTAATTGCAATGCCATAGCCAATAACCTATGATAACATAAGGAAAATACTTTATGGCACGCCTATAAAGTATAACTAAACGACATTTGGAAAGAAACGGAGGTATATGGTAAGAGCGTCACAAGGAGTAAGGGATAATGAGAAATGAATGAGAAAATTAAACATCATTCACATCTATACCACAAGTTAAGAATTATAATTCCATAGGATTACATATACAATAAGAAAGAAATCCCATCTTCTAGTCAAAGTGCCGACGTCTAAATTGCACTAGAAAGTTTAAAGCCATATGATAAAGTTGTCAATTTTCATAGTTTGTTGTCCAAATGTTAAAAGATGAATTTGGTTATCTCGATAAGCAAAAAAGTTTTTCATACATTAACTAATTTTTCGACCAATTGTTTCTATGGGAGCTATAGGATCTAGTTGTCCGATGTAATCAGAGTCAGTTGGCTGTGAGGAACATAATAAACCTCACATTAGATAAATTTGGTTTGAATACCTCGCCAGCAGCAAAAAGACGAATATATGCATAATATCATTAAAAACTCAGAGAGTATTTTGAAAGGAAACAGAAAGATGGACGGATCGACTCCGCAAGTGATGTTTGTTTTAATGCGTTAGGAACTTCACGACAAAATTATAATACAATACAAAAATATAGAGCTTAAAACGACTTTTAAGAAACACAGAAATTGTTAAGAGAATATGATAACGGATATGCTATATGGTAGATATGAATTGTATCTTATAAATATGAATTATATCTTATAAATATTTGAAATCCAATATTGAACGAGAGAAATTAAAGAGATAAATTTAAATGGATTCCTATGATTACAACATAACATAATGTATATAATAAAAAAAGTAAGAGTGCTGTAGTCGAGTAAACTCGACTACGATATACCCTGAACCCAGTTGTTAAATATATTCTATTATTATTGGCAAATTCCCTTTAAAAAGATTTGCACTAAAATGCGAGTAGCTCTGGAAGCGCCCTCTGACGACAAATACGTGAAACACGCAATACACAAAAAACATAGTGACGATCGCGACGATTATCATGCCATCTCTTTCTCACACATGCGCTCGCATATTTATGCATACAGAAAATGCTTGCGGCTGCTGATAGAAATGAGATCAATATGAGAATATGGATTTGACTATAACTTGGGTGTTTCTTATTCGATCTGAACGAAATTTGGGCAGTTGATCAACAGTATGCATATGCATGATATCTATTAATTAGAAGAAAATAACGAAAACTTGTTCTGCGCCTGGTATACGAGAACCTATATTCAAAATTTGAAGTCTCTAGCTCTTACAGTTCCTGAGATCTCTCGACTATTGATCCTGATCAAGAATATATATACTTTGTGGGGTCGGAGATGCTTCCTTCTGCCTGTTACATACATTTGCACAAAACCATTATACCCTTTATACCCATTTTTAATGGGTTCAGGGTATAAAGAATAATAAATAATTGGAAAACGATGTCATTTGTCTGTGTAGAAGTTGTCAATTAAATGATCATACAAACGATTCAGAAGAGAAAAACTGCAAGATATTGACACAAAAACGTCAGTTTGCATTTGAGAGAATTGTATCGTTTTGTATCCAAGGATTGAATACAAAATACGAATAACTGCAACTGTAGCATATGTTTACAAATTCGTTGCCTGAAAGCAAGCATTTGGCATTTTAGAACGGAGCAAAAGCTACATTTCAAGCTTTTCACATCAGCTTTCATTCGCAGCACGTGATACGCATTGCGGCAGCCACAAACACACACGCACACACACACAAACACAAAGGCCCACGCAGGAGAGTGCGTCACGCACAAACACAATATTTTGCACCAAGTTTGTGGCACACCGAATTCATCCGCTGTTGTACATCTTGGCCACCTCCAAGGAGGTTCTCTGTGTACGTATCGTATTCTGGGATTTGTCTGAGAAAATCCAGATGCCAGAGCTGCACGTTGACCTCGGCGTGAGCTCTGTATATGTATTTGCCACGTTGGCAGCTCAGGTGCTGATACCAAAGAGGCGCTGTTCATTTATTTTGCTGCTTATGATTAATTGTTGTTTGCCTAACAGACAGCGAGAAGTCGCCTCGCAAGCCAAATGGGACAGCACGGGGGTACGTGACTAAGTCTGAACGTGACTTCGCCTATATCGGCAATATGTATATAACACAAATAGTGGCTCAAGTGACATTTTTCCCTACGTATCACAAGAGTCACTTAAGCTCGTGAAATGATACTATATGATGATAATACTATTATGAATAATAATTAAATCCACATTCATTAATATAAAGGTATCGATATCGATTCATAAAAAATCTCAAATAAATATTAACATATAATTATGTACATACAAGTATTAATCATAATATGAAATTTACATTATTCCCAACATTTAATTTAAATATGTTTTATAGAAAAAGTCTTGTTTCTAGGAATTCAATTTTTGTATGAAGCGACTAATAAAAAATATTTTCATGTGAGTTACGAATGCACTCAGTATTCAAAGTACTGTTTGCTGTTCACACACTGAGTACGCATTGTTCACTTGACCTTAAGTGGAACGCTCGTTGTTAAAGTCAGACTACACTCTCGACCTGCACTTCAGTAAGTTTTATGAGATAGTTGCGGGTCCACATAACTCAGTAACCCAGCTGAAACGTCACTTGCGAATTCATTTTTAGCTTTCTTTGCGTTTTTTTATAGTCACAACTATTCCATACGCCCCATAGTATATTTTGTGACCCACGCAAAATTTATGAACTCGCTTCGTTATTAAATTTAAGCCGGTCAGACAGTAGAGGGTTTCTATTCCCCTCGCTCCCTGCGTGGCCCACTATTATTATTATTGCCAATGGGTTGCACATAACGGGGCGACAAACTCCATGACAGGCGTTTGAGTTGTTTTGAGTTGCATGGGCGTGGGCGTGGCAAAGGACTACAATGGTCTGGCTGTCTGGCAGCAAGAGACAGCTATTTATTTATGGGCGAGAAACTAGCTAAAAACCATGCGAGACGTTGCGATGAAATAAACATGAAATTTATTTTTTGTTTATTTCGTTATCACTTTGTAAGCGGCACACACCACCAAAAAAAAAAAAAACGGAGCGGCTTGCAGGGGCTGTGTGGGTGTTCAGTCGGGAAGGGTTCAAACTTGAATTTAGATTGAGGCTCGGCAGGCGGGTAACATTGTCAACTCGCAACATTTATGAACTAAGCCAACGGACTTATCCGCAAACTGACAGTGGTCTAAACCCCACCTCCACCACAACTTTCAGGCACGCCCATGCCCCAAGGTGTCCTCACAATGGAAATAAATGTAATAGTTCGTTACGTTGCGTTTCGTTTCATACCAGAACCACCCACTCCCACCCCCACTCCCCACTCCCGCAAGTGGCACGCAGTAGCGATTATAAAAAGGATACACGTAATTTTTTTCTTCCGACATGCCATTTACGAATTTGTGACTGTTACTACTCCCCTTTCACCACCCCCCCCCCCCCTATCTCTCTCTTATATGCTCTGCTCTGCTCACCCATAATAAAGGTTGACTTCGTGGCGGAGGTAAGGTGACAAGTTGGCGGCTATTATTATACCATACGCTTGTACTGCTTCGTTGCCCATCCGTATTTACAATGGATTTGTGTTTTTTTTTTTTTTTTTTTTTTTTTTGAGTATTGGATTGGTTTGGTTTGTTGTGATGGGTGGGCTGTAGTAGCCAGTTGGCAGTTAGCAGTTAGCAGTTGACAGTTTGCCGTTAGTAGTTGCCTGTTGGCAGTTAGAGGTTTTTGGGCATGTGCCTTTGCTCTCGGCGACTCGCATTGATGGCATTTTTAATGGCTTAGCGGTGTCTAACTCGTTGCCGATTCGTTCGTTAAGGTTTATTAGGGTCGGATCTGACAACTAGGGTCGAGTGTGTGTGTGTGTGTGCGTGTCCTGTCCTGTCCTGTCTGGGGTGCAGAAATGTTAAGAGTGGCGCTAAAGAGTAACACATTGAACGAAAGCAACAGCAACAGCAGCAACAGCAACAATAATACACAACAGAACGCTCATACATAAATCAGTTTCAGTTGTTTTGTCGATAACGATTATTGCACTTTGTTGATAACACACACACACACACACAAATGTAAGATATCACATTATTTTTAATGCATGCATTTAAAACTGGCATTGAAAATCACATGCCTTAAGCGAGTAATACTATCTATATTATTTATCAATTTTGGGTAGTCTGATTTTGGGTACTATAACCGTAAGAATTTGATTGGACAACTGAACACATTGGATAATGGATGTTTAATATGGACAAATTATTATAAAAATCTCAAATGCTATGAAATGGTTAATTCTATATCATTTTAAAGATCCATAAAAATTAGTTTTTAGTATATATTTCATATATTTACATAAATTTAGCGATAAATCAGTGGACAAATTCGTCATTTTGATATTTATAATGTAATTTTTTGGCTCTCAGCACTCCTTCTTCTTTTAAGGCTCTACAATCGAAATAAATATTA
This sequence comes from Drosophila setosimentum, assembly GCA_035043505.1. Classification (NCBI taxonomy): domain Eukaryota; kingdom Metazoa; phylum Arthropoda; class Insecta; order Diptera; family Drosophilidae; genus Drosophila; species Drosophila setosimentum. The sequence goes on along the minus strand of JAWNMY010000090.1, from coordinate 19,728,670 downwards.
TAGTTTCAGTGTTCTTTAAAAATCTATTGTTATCACCGAAAGTAACGCATAAATCCAACAATATAAGGACAGTTAAAGCAACACATTATCAATTTAGAGCTTACAGAATTACTTGTTTCTTAGTTTTATAATGTTCTTTAATGTTTTATGATCTGAAAAACACTATCGTGCTCACATTCCCCAAATACCTTGAAAAACAATTGAAGACGGAGATTCACGGTTGATTTTCCTTGATATTCTCATTGTGTATTGGGACATTGCATAAAAACAGTTAATCCATAACAAATAAATATTTTCGTTGAAAAATTTGAAAATGTGATGTTGTCTTATGCAATAATGAAATATTTTTTTTCTCTCTTTGTTAGCAGGAAAATGTCGCTTAGCACCGTTCCGTTCGCTTGTAATAATATAGCTGCCAGACTTGAGTCGATTCGATGCCATAGTAAATTTTTTGGATAGCAAATCTTAAAACCAGATTTGCTTTGGGGCTTATGTTTTTTAACTTTAATGCAAAAACAGACAGGTGTCTGCTAGTTTTTCATCAGAGAGCTATCAATAGATTATTCGTCGAGTCACTTTTTATTGATCGTATGAATGAGAATGTTTGTCTGCAAGTTTTACAACTGATTGATTCATTGACCGAGAAGAACACAGAAATCTTATTAGCGCAACGTAGCGCGAAACGAAACGCTGCTCGCAGTTTTTAAGCGCGACGCTGTCTGAAACTATTTCAGCATCAAAGTTTACCTCTAATTACTGTCGCGCTACATAATTCGGCTTTCAACTTTTGCACTCGTACTCGTACTCGCATTCGCGTTCACCATTCGCAGTCGAAGTCAAAGTCGTACACTCATAAAAAAAATTGGCCTACATTTTAGTAAATCGCCATACTTTTGGAAGCAATGGTTCGTCACCCCATTATTCAGGAAGTAATTATCTAAAATTTATGGATGTGGCATTCTAAAAACTAGGGTTCTGATTTTCAGGGTGGATTTTTCTCAAATCTAGAAATGATATGCCTAATTTTCAGGGTGTTGTTTTTGATATATGTGTACATTGAATCTTTGTTATTTGTGTTTCTTAATTTTCTTAGAAAATACTTCTGAAAAAATATAGAAAAATAGCCATATTTTTTGGACACTTGATTTAGGGCATGCCTTTTTAAATTTTTAGAATTTGTTTTCCTAATACTTAGAATTAATATGTGGGAAATCGTTGTATGATTTTATATGTTCTTTTCTGAGTGTAGATGGACTTTTACTTGGAGTCTAAGTTGGAATCGCAGTACGAAGCAAGCAATTGTATATGCCGGCTGATTAGCATGACGTTGCTGCTGCTGTTCACTTAGTTCACTTTGTCATTTGGATATTTGCGGCGCTACAGGCGCCGCTACCGCCACAGACTCCGCCTACGCCTACGCCAGTTGCCTTGGATGATGGCACAAGCCTCAAAGTTGGCAACTTTACGCTAAACGTGAGCCCGACGCCAAATGAAAACTTTTCAATAAGCTAAACACTTCAAGCAGACAGACGCACTGACAGTTAAACTGGCGAAAAGGGCGTTGGGAAGGGTGGTGTGATGGGGTTGGGGCCAGCGGGATAAGGTAGGCAGCCGCCAAGGAACAGAAGTGCCTTCCTCCTCCCCCTCCCCACTAGGGCACCAGAGATTAACAGGGTAGGGAAGAGAGGAAAACTTGACATTTGCGTGCTAATGAATTCGAGCATGGTATACAAAAATGCTTTTGCAAGCGCACAAAAGTATGCAGCAGTTTTTTTTCCATGTGCGTGGCCCTGGAATCGCTAAAAGGGGCATGGAAAACGTGGGGCGAGGGGCAATGGGCGATGGGCGGTGAGAGGTTGATGCAAAGTAAAAAAAAACGGCTCTTGAGCAACTCGAAACTATGCATTTAATTGATTTCAAGCACTTTAAACAAACAAATAGTGGCAGCAAACCAAGCAAGCAAACCAGAGTAGAGGAAGCAAAGCGAGCAGAAGGGCAGACGGGGGAGGGGAGTGAGCTGTGTTGAATGTTATGCAGCTCACGCTTCAAGTAACAAACACATTAACATAAGCACACACACGTGGAGAGATAGATAGAGAGGGACAGAAAGAGAGAGAGAGAGAGAGATGTATAGAGAGATAGAGAACAACTAACTGTAAATGTCTATGGATAGCATTGGCAACAAAAGAAAGCAAATAAGATCAAAATTGCACAAAAAAAAAATAAGGAAGAGAAGTGAAGTGAAGAAGAATAAAAAAAAGAAGAAGAAGCACTCGCAGTGGCAGCTGCAACTTGCGTGTACCTTACTGCTCTATGCAAATAGAATTGCATTTAAATTAATCATACGAACCGAAAGTTTGCGTGTGTGTGTTAAGGTGTGGAGGTAAAGTCTACGTCTTTGCGTGTATGAATGTGTGTGTGTGTGTGTGTGTGTGTGTGTGTGTGTGTGTGGGTGTGTGTGGGTGAGTTGGCCTGTTTGTGCAATTTACAAAATTACTTTGCTACCTCAAGTGTTATTATTATCAGGAACACCATTATCATAATCATAATCACTATCAGCACTATAATGGTCATTATCAAGATGATAGTAGAATGCGTTGCAAGTCGTCGAAATGGCAAAACTCAAGTGGATGCCAGCCAGTCTCTACCGACTGTGTTTATGCAGTACACATCAAAATAAGGTTAAGAATACATATCACCTATATACACACAAAAACACACACACACATACACACACACACATAAATGCACACATGCATATATAAAACGCCTCATTTTAGAGACCCGAGTTGATTTGGCTTAATTTATGTGTGCACTTCTTACAGTTTGAGTAGCACTACTTGATGTATATATATATATATATATATATATATGTGTGTGTGTGTGTGTGTGTGTGTGTGTGTATGTGAGAGAGTGTGCATTGTTTGGGCGCATAAATCACAAATGCAACGGGAAACGCTTAGCTAGGCTAGCAGCCAGTGCCACTGCCACTACCACAGAGCAACAACAGCAACTATAAATTTGAGCTCCATCGAATGTACAACGCAACAAATTCTTTAATGCCCTTCATATAAGCTCATTTCGGTCATAATACTGCAAAAGTGCTTTTGACTTATGTTTCCATTGCAAATTAAAAAACAAAAAAAAAAGATGCAATTTCAAACGTGTAATTATAATATTTATTGCAAATTTTAGCTGGTAATTGAAATGATAGTTTTATGCTGATGTAAAACAAAAATATTACTTTTTTTTTATAATATTATATTTGATGAAATGGTTAGAGTTCTCTCCTGATCAGTCATTTGACTAGTCACAAAATTAGTCGAGCTTAAGCAGAAGCTAAGCAAAGTACAAGAGCTTGAGAAGCAACAGCAAAACATATTTAGCTTGCCTCCATGTGAGCGCATAGCAAGCAGCTGGCTTTGACAAGTTGTTATTGCTGTTATTGGTGTTTTTGTTGCTGTTGGTGTTGTTGCTGTTGCTGTTGTTGTTGTTGTTGTTGCTGCTGCTGCTGCTGATATTATGCCAACAGTTTTAGTCGCTTGTCATGTGCAGCTATTACCGTTAGTTGTAAATGTTGCTGTTGATGTTGCTGTTGGTGTTGGTGTTGCCACTTGACACTAAACGAAATTGAAACCGAAGCCAAAAACGAAAATGGCAACAGCAAGAACTAGAACAACTTGACTAACAGTTTTGCAGCCACTTGTTAAAAGTTTTACAGCTCGTCCTCTCTCTCTCTCTCTCTCTCTCTCTCTTTCTCTCGCCCTCTCTCTCTCTCTCGAATAACACCTCTTACATAATTCACTCTGCATGCACACAATATAATTCACTGCCTAGTAATACGATTTGTTTGCATGCAGAGTTGTATGCTGCAGCTTCTAGGTGAAGCAAATGATGTGCAACAATGTGTTATTACGCATTTTTAACACGTATTGATTTCTTTGTTGTTTTACTATCTATTTTAATTATTGAGCTTTGCTTACTCCAGTTTGAACAGACGCGTCGTAGCGTGATTTTTCACATCGTCTATGCAATTTATGTAGTGAAATAATATGTTTTTATATCTATATTTAAATTCGAACATATTTTTCCATATCTGGGGGTGTAATGCAACTGCCGTCGTACAATATTCCGTTAAGGACTAATCACAAAAGGTATGCGAGACCGTAAGGTTCATAAAAAAGCTTTTGACAGCGCATTACAAAGTAATTCAGCAAGTATATGGGCTGTGGTATGAATTTGAAGCTACGTATGCCGTCTACAAAGTACAGCTTACGAATTGAATTCGTAATGCACCCTTTCCACTGCTGGGATGTTATTTATAGATCTGTTGTGTTATGTTTATTGTGCTTCTTTCTTTTAGAATTTGCTCAGTTTATTTTGCAAGCGCCTGTCATATCAGTCTGCTCCAAGACAGTTTAAAGTTTGAATAGCGTTGAGCCCCTGCTCTTGATGTGTGCGTGTGTGTCTGTGTTGTTTTATTAATGAGCCCAGCCAAATTAACCTTAATATATGTGCGCGTTTAAATGTTAAACGACTGAATTCCATTCACTCTACCCGCACAGACACTTGCCCGCATTCCTTCGTGGCAACCATTTCTCCCACTTCTCAGGCTGACATTTATCATTTATAATTGTTTGGCTCTGTGTGTGTCACCAACTTTGGACATCCTCCATTCAAAACCACCCCGCACTCTGCCGTTTGCGCCCTTCTCTTTGTGCATTGCACATTTTGACACTTTGACATGCATTAAATCAGTCAAGCGTTGGCCACTTTGAACTCCCCTGACTTTTGCGGCACAACTGCGGGTCTCCGTTTCCATATTTCCCACTCTCTCTCTCTCTTTTTGTCTCTCTCTCTCTCTCTCTCTTACCCTTTGCTCCTCCTCAATCTCTCTCTTTCTATATATTGCTGCTGCAGTTTTATGTTGACCATTTAATATTAATGAGCAAAACCACAGTCAACTTTTGGTCCAAATCAGCATTGCGTAAAACGAATCCCTTTATGCATTTTGAATGAAGCATTTAACCCGACCAATAAGCTATATACGAATTAAGCTCAGGCTCAACTTACAAAAAATAATAGATGGAAGAAGATAGTTGCTAAACCCGAATCTAACAAGTGCCCTTCTTGTTGTTATTTTATATTAATATGCTTAACCGAATTGCTTCAAAGGGTATAATGGTTTTATGCAAAGGTATGGAAAAAGGCAGAAGAATTCAACTCCGATACATATATATATATACGTATGTACGTAATATAGCCATAGTCGTTAAAGCCATGTCAGTATGAAACAAATTACGCTAGAGATCAGATTAAATGTACTTCATTTTATCGGTAATTCCCCCCTCCCCCCAACCCTCTTCGCAAATATGGTACGTATATATTTCCGATAGCAATAAAAGCCTTAATTCAGGGGTTCATGGTATACATATATAAGTCCACCTCATTTGATTAAAATTTTCTTAATTGTTTTTTTAATTGATTGCAAAATTTTCAAATAACTGAACTCCGAACAACATTTATAAGCAACAACACGAAAAAAACGGTTGTGGATTGACAATTCAAAAATAATTAATTTGGCGCGCTGACAACTGTTCATGAGGTGTAGCCAACTTTTTGACATGACGTTGACACAGTTGCATACAATTTTAACATTTCGTTGACAAGCCGAAACTTCAACAACAGAAAATGGCAACATATTCGAGAGTTATCGAAAACTGTTCATTCTAAAGCAATTATAATTGCGACAGAAAAACAATAAAAACACAAGGGAACGCGTTGCAGATTGGCCGACATTACAATTTTGGTACGGAATTCACAATATTGTTATGTTTTTGTACGGTTTAATGATGCTTGACGCTTTTAACTCGATTACAAGCTGTGACAAAATCGAAATATTTCGAGCTCTGACCAAAAATTTGTATTTTAACAGATTAACTCCTGTCTACAGGAAGCCTATGTGATATTCTGCATGCCCCAAATAACCAAGATAATCTTTCCTGGTCGAGATAGACATATTTTGACCAATTTTTTGTATGACAAATATATGGTCACACCCAGGCCGGCTCCGCGCCTTGGCATATACGGATATATGCCGAGCTTCAATAAGATGTCCTTGAGACAGGGGCAGTTTTGATAATTCACAAATATTAACTTTATTGGTGAAACACTTTTAGTGTAAATATCAGGACAAAAAATCCAACCCTCTACAAGGGTATAAATAAAAATGTGAAACCATTGATTCAATATAAGCTCTATATATCAAATTAACTGTTTTCTTTTGACCAAAACCAAATGTTTTCAACATTTTTATTTTTAAGTTATACTTGTCATGTAGTATTTCTCTTCCTCTCTCTCTGTCTCTCTCTCTCCCCCTCTCTCTCTCCCTCTCTCTCTCTCCCTCTCTCTCTCTTTTTCTCTTCCGACATCTACACTTATGCGTATAGATAAACACTTGTTAAATTTTTTAGAATGACATTTTTTCATGCAAATTTTGACTGAGATTTTGTCTCGTTCTCTTTCCCACAATCCACATTTTCCGATTCTCTTTCTTTGACGCTGTTCTTTCTAACTCATTCGCAGACACACCCACAGTTTGTCCCTTTTCTCTCGCTTTTGCTCTTGCCTTCGCTCTATCTCTCGTCCTTTCTATCCCCATTGATAGATCGCTATGGCCAAGACACAGGCAAATCGCTTAAATTTATAAGATTACGCTTAGCGTCTGGAAGTCGATGTTTCTGAATTTATGTTTATGTTGCTTGGAAATTTGTATATGTTAATTGCGACAAGGGAAGAACGGTGCCAAATATGCTAAGCAAAATATGTGTACGAAATTTATGGATAAAACATGGCAATTTCGTTTGCTTGGCTTATTATTATTTTCTCTTCTTATTTTTATTTCTCGTTTGCTTAACATTTTCGACTTATAGCAATTTTTCATAATTTTGCGATGTTTTTCCCTGTTGTTGTTGCTATGTTGCCTTTGGCATAAATCAGGCAGAAATGCAGAGGATATAGGAAAAGGGCCAAGGGGGAAAGGGGAAAGTGTTGCCCGCTTTTAGTTGTCGTTTTCGATGTTGTCGTTGTTGTTGTTGTTGTTGTTTTGGCAAAAGTTTTTAAGTCGCCGCAAGCAGAGCGACACAAATTTGAAGGCAGCCAGCTCGAAACAATGAAGGAATGAAAGGGATAGAGACCTGCAGTGCTGCCATTCTCTCGCTTGTGTGGCGCTGCTTGATGGTTATTACCGTTACTCTTTGGCATCGTTAATTATCATTAATTACATGCAGCGCGAGTCCAGGTCTCGATTTTATTATTATGCGGACGAAAGCAAAAGACAATATGCTAATTTGCTGGATTTCAGGCATCAGTTTTCGTCCTTCGTCTTTCGCTTGCAAGTAGCTTTCTGATATGCACACAAACGCTTGTACTTATGTGTGTGTGTGTGTGTGTGTGTGTGTGCACAAGAATTTAACTCTTCACGTTCTCAGTCGATCAACCGTTAGTCGGTTACCTTATTATGCTGCCTCTTCTTTCGCTCTACTCTTTACTTTGTTTCTCATTCATTAACTGTGCGATGTCGTTTGCCATCCCCTTTTGAATATGTGAGCGCACAGTGGCTCAATGTATCAAATTCGAATTGTGTGGAATTACAACCACTCTTTGTACACGAAAGTATGCAATAGAAATGTAAATATATTTTGTCCATTTTAATGAGAAACTTACCAAAGCTTTTGGTCACTTCTGTTCTGTACGGTGCGTGGACAATGTGCGCGTGTTGCCAACTGTTGGTAAATTTATGCGCTACCGCTGCCGTTGCTCTGGAAGGGAGGAGGTGGACAACAACAAGGCAAAACGAGCACGGCGCTAAGGATGACAACGTGTGCAAATGAGTTTGGATTATGCGCGGCTTCTTTCGCGGGGCATGTCACTTGATTTATGGCTGTGTGACCAAAACACTTTAAGATGCTGCCTATAAGCTCTATGGCCAACAATTGTTGTTGTTGTTGTTGTTATTGTTGATGCTGTTGTTTTTGGTTTTGTTGTTGTTGTTATTGTTATTGTTATTTTTGCCAGAGCAGAAACTAAAGGCGGCGACGTCTGCACGTGGCGCCCAAATCGGCAGCCATGGCGTCGGCCGGGCTTTATGTTTGTTTTTGTTTTTGTTTGCAGTTAGTAGTTTGTTTAAGTTAAGCGGATCGCATTTAAAACAACAACAGAACAATTGTTAGCACTGCACTCGCACGACCACAGCAAAAAAAAAAATTAATGTAATTAATACTAAGAATGCCAATAACGCACGTGATCCAGTAGTCCTTAACTTCTTTATTCTATACTCGGTCAGTTCCACTTTTCTTGCGCACACAGCATCCGACTGGCTTAAGGGTTTACAGCTCACTGTTATTAATCAGATTCAAAATTAACTTTACTACTTCTCAAACTAAATTACCAAAAATATTTCTCTAATGGCTGGTCCCACTGCGTACGGTGCCGATAGTAGTTAGTATTTTTCAACGTTGTCAGCATTTACCAGTGCCAACCAGCTGTATAGGGTCTGTTATTAAAGCGCGCACTCTGTTAACTTACATAAATTCGTATGCACTTGTAGGGTTGGTGTTTTAGCAATTCTTTGTATTAGTTTAACATCATTTAGAGTATTTAGAGTATTTCTCCTAAAATTATAAGATAATAATACAACGGATATATGCTAATCAACTAATCGACTCAAGTTCATAATGGAATAATCATCCATTTGGTTACTTGTGTATTGTCAACATTTTGAAATTTAGTGAATGCAGTCAGACTTGGGTGTGCCCGTAGCAAGTACTAAATTGGATTCTAGTATTTTTTGCACACAGCATTAAATGAGCAGAGGCCAACAACGATAAAACGACTATCGATATTGGCATCGTTATCGTTATTGCCAATCGACACAAGTACAACTACGTGGCTGCCGCTGAAAAGTTACAAAAATTAGCCGAAAGCAATACGCGACAATGCAAACGACAGTGGCCAGTTTACTGCTAACATTATGTGGCCTCCTACTACTACTGACGAGACCCAGTCACGGCTTCATTGTCAATGTGGACGCGCATAACGAGGAATGTTTCTTCGAGAACATCGAAGGTGGTACCAAATTTGGTGAGTAACAGCCTCCTCTTAATCCTCGTACTGCTCCTGCTCCTCCTGCTCCCTCGGGCAAAGAGCACGATAATTGCAAGCAAAGTAATTTTGCGTATTTAATTTGGCAGGCGTGACATTCGAGGTGATCGAGGGCGGCTTCCTCGATGTGGACATCAAAATCAGCGGCCCCGGGGAGCGTGTCATGCATGAGAGCGAGAAGGAGTCGTCGGGGAAATACACGTTCGTTGCGCCCGCAAAGGGCGCCTACACCGTTTGCTTCAACAACGAGCGCAGCAGCATGACACCCAAACAGGTAATGTTCTCCATCGAGAAGGGCGATGCGCCGCAACGTGCGCCCGGCGCACCTGGTGAAGAAGAAGTCGGTCACACCAAGCTGGAAGACATGATACGCGAGCTATCCGGCACCCTGACTAATGTCAAGCACGAGCAGGAATACATGCATGTAAGTGACGACGACGACGAGTCCACTCAATGTCCAATTGCTAAAGCCCCTCAATTTCTTTCCAGGTGCGCGACAAAATTCACCGTTCGGTTAATGAGAGCACCAACTCACGTGTCGTCCTCTGGTCCACATTTGAGGCACTCGTCCTTGTACTGATGACCGTCGGCCAGGTGTATTATCTGAAGCGCTTCTTTGAGGTCAAGCGCGTTGTGTAATCCCTTTCAATCCATGTGTGTGCGAATGTATAGAGCGAATGTGTGTTGCAGCAGTCTCAGCCTAATTTTAATGATAAATTAAATACCTTTTTTTGTAACAAATGGAAACTAAAAATGTTTAACTTACTGCCTGCCTTCATCAAAAAAAAAAATGGATTTGCTGTCCAAGTTCAGCTCGTTGTATCTTGTACACCATCTATTTTTGATTCCCTTTCCCCATTTCCCCTTCACACATTTTATATTCGGCTAAAATTCCTAAAAGCCTTACACATTTATTCAAATAGAAAGCTAGACTCTAATAATCCCCCAGTGGGGAGTGGGTTAAGAGCTTGTCAACTTAGATTTCAATCCGATAAAGCCTCAGTTGCATTATATTATAAGTGTCCTTGTCATTTCCGATAGCTATGCGAGAGATTTGCTCAATTATTTGGGTACTCGGTTCATGCCAATGGATCTATTCGATTCGAAACATCCTTCAAAAATATGCAATGACATTTTGGTCAAGCTAGAAAAAATTAAGAGAATGCAACAGTTTTTGAATAGCTTAAACTCGAACTTAGCCAAGTCATCAACCTTATTTGCGTCACCGGAGCGTGTACATGCTATCCTTGCCACCCGACAAAAGAAATAAAATGTTTTTGTCTCCGCCCCAAATTGCTTGTCTTTTGCTGATAATGGTTTGTGAAAAATTTGAAATTGATATCTTATTTTTATTATAACTAATAGGTTAGAAAAAAATGTAATACTTAGAGCGCAAGATTCAAGTCTAGTTGGATATAGCTTACAAGAGTGTGACGATTGCGACGATCCTGGCAACCATATCCTTGCTGTATAGTGTACTTCTGTTAAGCTCTAAACAACGGAACACATTTTACTGATGTCAATTCAATGCAGTGCGACACTTTATAGATGCACATGCATATGTATATGTGTGTGTGTGTGTGTGTGCATGTCCGTTGACAGTAACATTGTCAGCGGATGCCATTTATTTCAATTCTTTACTATATATTCAGATAATTTGAATGGCTTACTGTTGTTGCTGCAGACAAATAATAATCCGAAATACGAATTAAAAGTTGAACACTTTTCACTTACTAATTCGAAAGTTTGATCGATTATTCCAACAATCTGGCGAATATATCGTCTTGATCTGCTCACCCCGTTAGAAAACGGTATATATCGCATCAAAGACTTAAAGCCATCAAATCAAATACGTATCTCGCCAGTTAAAATTATAATTTATTGTATAGAGCTTGGTAATGTCGAAGAGTTACTTTAGAAACCCCTATCAAACGAAAACTTTCACATTTTACGCAAATAAACACACTTTTCGAATACATTTTCAATTTTATAGTCAGACACGTTTTGTTCCCAAAAAAAAAAAGAAAGAAAAACAAAACACAAAAGACTCGCAATTTAAAAACTTTGGGAAATTATCGACCAAAAAATCATTTTTACAAATAATTTGGAAAACTGAAGATCTTGCCTGAGCGAGCAGAGCTGAGGCTAGCAGCCTTCTCCATTCAACTTTGCAAACTTTGATAAAATCGTTACCTTTTATTTTCTTCGTGGACTCCTAGGATATCTAAGCTGCACTTAACACTCGATGAAATAATCAGTATCACATCTATCATTATGGCTAAAAGACTGTGATTTTGTTTTTAATATGAATTGAGGCTTATGGTCGTCTAAAGTAAAGTAAAAGCCATCGATTCTTGCTAAGATATGTTTTACCTAAAGCATGGAATTACATTTGTTAATCAATCTATGTTTAAGACTAATAGAAAGAATAAGCACTCCAAAACCGACTGGTTTCTGAGGACTTGGCTGCGGTTCCAAGATACCACACTAAAAATGTATTTTCTTATTTGGACTCATATTATATTTTTTTACTGCTGAACTGCATTGTCATATAAGTCCATAGTCCTTGTAAGCAATCGAAAGAATTAGCCCATGCGATTCTAACAAACCAAGTCTTTCGAAAATTTGTATAAGGCAATGAGAAAAGGCCAAGCTTTTTTAAGCCCTAATTTAATTAAAGGTTCTCCAAGTGTCCCATGTTTTGAAGCTCACAGCAAAATTCACTTTGATAGTCGTTCAAGGAAAACCAATCTGGATTTGGTATAAGAGGTGTTTTTTTCTATTTGTAACTTGATTTGTATGTCATTTTATAAATTTTATAATAAGTTAGTAAATTTGGTAATAATTTATTTGTAATCTGTTATAAAATATTGGCCTGACGTTTCCTCTCTGAAAAAAGGAAACACCTTTCAGAGTTTTTTTTTTTTTTTTAACAATATATACATGCAAATTGTGTGCTTATTCCATTGCATTCCGATTTCTTTACTTAATATATTATTAATAAATCGGATAGAATGAAACTAAACGTAATCTTCATACAAACTGATTTATTTGGTTTTCGCTTGTAACATTAGATCAACACACTCCAGCAAAAATTTTATAATAATAATAATATTAATAATAATAGTAATAATTATAATTATAATGCTTATTCCTTCTTCTGGAACATGTTACCCAAACGGTTCATTGGGCTTTGGTATGACGAGCAATGAGACAATTACAATTTATCGGGTGGAGAATTTTATATGCACCACCCAGAAGCTTCAGTTGCAGTTGCTGCATAGGGCACATGTTTCTAATGTGGCATGGATTTGAATATCTGGATAGCCGTTCACATCCCTGATGGATGTATGTATTTCATGTGCTATAAGTTCTGAAAGGATCAAAAAGTCAAAAAGTGATGTGTAAAATGACCAGTTGCAGTGAAAGATTATTTTTGTTCTTTTATTTTTTTTATTATTATCTTTATTATATATTAATTGCCTTGCTGTTAATGTTGCTATTAAATTTCTTGTTGTATATTTTACAAAGTACACACAGTATACAAAAGAAAACATATTTTTGTTCAAACAAAAGAAAACAATTAAGAATGTGATAGTCGCATGATGATGATGATAGTTGCAATTTTGTAATATCATCGGCTAACTGTCAACATTTCATTCGAGGCAGATACTCTTTGAGTCTGCTCTGCCTGCCTAACTGAATGTGTGGCATAAAAAAAATGTATTTATTTATATAAATAGATGTATATTGATTAAACAACACGATTTGACATTAATTAAATTTGGTATAAAAATCTAAAACAATGTTTCTTTGTTACAGTTGGTTGTTATTTTTCTTGCTCTTTTTTGTTTTGTTTCTTATTTGCAGTTTCAGTTACATATATATATATATATATACATACTGTATATATATATGCACTCGTTTTGTATAAGTTTTTTTGTTTTTTTTTAATAATTTCCTCAATTCATTATTTTATATGTTAGCAAAAAACACTTAGAATACATCGCCTTCGTCAACGATTTACTCGTTTCACTTGTTGCTTTTTTAATTGTATTTTCCTTTTTTATTTTTATTTATTTCTGTGATCAACACGTCCTCGGATTTATAGAGCTGGGAATCACATCCCGCCATCACCTCTCCATGCTCTATATATACAAATGTATATGTATGTTGTATGTGGTCCTTCTGTATGAACACTCAATTAAATACGTATATAGCTAGCTTTATTACAAACATTAATTCTATTCATTTGTTGCAGTTTGTTCTGTTAACTTTGCAAAATCTTTAAAGTACTATCGATTCCAATTCAAATCTATTTTGCTAAATGTTTAGTGTTTGTTTATTTGTTTGTTTGTTTGTTTGTTTGTTTGTTACTGGGACTGGAGACCAGCAATGACAAGTCTTCAGATGTGGTCGCGTGGTGTTTGAGTCTTCATTTGATTGGAGTCACTCATAATTGTATATTGATTACTATGTATTAACAAAGCGACAGAGAACAAAAATAAACACTAATTGGACTTAAAAACATAACAACAAAGTTTTTAATAAAGCACGGGCCAAATTTGTTACAGCCTTAAATATACACACACATATATGTATATATATACATAAATACATAACTATATATATATATATATATACATTTGTATATGTATATAGCTGATCGTTGTCAGCTGGCACAACAACATCATCATCATCATCATCATCAACAACAACCACAACTAACTGCTTGGCTGTAACAGTTTTGCCCTTAACAGAATATATAATATATACGATACGTACACATAAATACATAAATATACACTTATGTACAAACAAAAAAAAAAAACCAAAAACACAAAAAAAAAAAAAAATAGATTCCATAGAAATAAACGTGGACGATATTTAAATATAGGCCATGGCCAACAGAAGTCTCTTCCATTTGACTTCACATGCTGGCTTAATATTGATGGGAGGAGTTTGAGGATAGGCATACATACACATACATATTTGTGTATATATATATAGGAATATATGTACATAAGTATTCCCTACATACGCACACAAGACACGCACATATATATTACATATATGGCTACATTTACACACATACACATAACATAATCTATCTATTTGCAGGACAATATATATATATAAATACCTGCATATATATATATATATATATATATATACATATATATATATATATATGTACGCACACAAACACTCACTCGCAAAGCGCACGCGCGCACACACACACAAAACACACACACACACACACTTTAGTTATTTTCGATAATTATCGATTATAATCGTTTACAAATTTTGGCGTTTTTTTTCGATTAGGTGTAAGTAGTACATTGAAATACATATGTAGATAGCTATTTGAACTCGTACTCGTGGCCGAGCTTGACATTTTATTTTGACCTGACTTTTGTCTATATTCAAGTTAATTGCAATCCAAATACATATATATATATATATATATATATATATATATGTACATGTGTGTGTACATATATTTGATATACTTTCGCGTACAATTTGATAAGCTACATGTACATGCGCAATATATATGCACTTTGCTCGATTGTGGGCGTGCCGAGAGCCGTAAACTAATTAAATATTTATAGTATTGACATAATAAAAGCACAAAGAGTTTTTCCGTTTTGGATGCATTAAAAGACAAAAAGCGCGCTTAAAAAAAACCGCATACATTGTTCTCTATTAATAGTTAACATCGCGCTACAGCTCTTTTGGGCTAACTCGAAATTTGTTACCAATATTTAAGTTCATATGTAAATTAATAAAACTAGAATAAAAATCCAAATCGAAATTAAACAAAATGTTAAATATTAAAATATAAATATACATATATATACATATATATATATATATATATATATATATATATATCGAGCAGCACCCAAAAATGTTCCTATTTAGCTGCTGCATCCCTTTTTGAGTCATCAGAATCTTCAATAATAACATAATCACGGATACTATATACAAGACTGGGGCGTGACTGGATGACTGATCAGACTGATTTAAAAGAACGTGGAGAACTTGCGCTTGTTTGGCGTCTTGCTGATGTTGAGGTGACTTTGGTGCTGGTGGTGGTGGTGGTGATGGTTGCTACCGTTGTTGTGCTTATTGGTTGCCAGCACGGATACCGAGACGGAGACGGGTATGGGTATTGGTATGGGTATGGGCACCGAAGCGTAGGCTGCCGGCTCAGCGCCATTAACTAATATGCTTCGTTGCTGCAACTTCTGCTGCTGCTGCTGCTGCTGCTGTTGTTGTTGTTGCTCTTGTTGTTGCTGTTCTTGTTGCTGTTGCTGTTGTTGCTGCTGCTGCTGCTGTTGCTGTGCATAGAAGGAGGAGGCGGTTGCCGTTGAGTTGGCGACCGCACTGCTGGCTGCTGAGGCGGGTGGCATAACGACAACGGGCACAACCACGGGTTATACAGATATCTCATAGTTCATATCGTAGATGCTGGCGCGATCTGGTGTGCCACTAGCATTGGCAGCAGCAGCCGCCGCAGCAGCAGCGGCAGCCGCAGCTGCGTTGCGTCCGACTGCAGCGGCTGCCGCTGCTGCTGCCGCATTCTGTTGGGCCAGACTCGTGGGCACACCGCTCGACAGGCCGCCATTGTTGCGGGCCATGTTTGCTGCCACGGCCGCCGCCGCCGCTGCCACCTGCTGGTGCTGCTGCTGTTGTTCCAGTGTCTGCATCTCCATTGAATCGGTCATTTCCAGAGCACGCACAAAGCTCATTGGACGCGTTGGCGTCTGTTTGCGCTTGATCTGCGGCGACGGCTGTGGCTGCATCGCTCCAATCGCGTTGCTCACATTGCCCGACATGCCAGCCAAAGGATTTGGGGGAAAGACAGGTACGCCGCCTCGGAGCTGCGGTTGATAGCCACCAGTTGCAGTGCTCACAGTGCCAACACTGGCATTACTGCTAGCAGGCAGATTGCCAATGCTGCCGCTGCTGCCCGACGATCCAGCTGTTCCAGCAATGCCGCCACCGCCACCGCCACCGCCACCGCTGCAACGCAAAATGTATGTTTGTGCCGTGGATGTTAGCGGCAGGGTTGTTGGACTTGTGGGATTCGAACGATGATATGACGCGGCTGCTGCAGCGGCGGCAACGGCTGCCTGTTGTTGTTGTTGCTGTTGTTGCTGCTGCTGCTGCTGCTGTTGGATGGCATAGTCCTGAATGCGTGAGTGTGTCATTATAAGTGGATGGGCTCCACCGCCGGCTGTTATATACTGGGCATGCTGCATGACGCCGCCCGTATTGTTGCTGCTTGGCAGTGTGCCCGCACTGCTGCCAATACTAACGGTAGCCGGGCCGACGCCACCGCCACTAAAACCGGGCGAGGTGTCCTTCCACATGTAGACACCGCGCTGCGGACTGCCAGCCAATTCGCGTATATTGTCCACCGTGTTGTTGGAGCGCGCATAGGAAAGCTCAGCGCCACCGCCGGCACCCTGACGCACCAGCTCACCCTCAGAGAGAAAGCGACGCTGCGGACTGCCTCCATATGCAGCCTGAGCCAGTGATTGCTGTTGTTGTTGCTGCTGCTGCTGCTGCTGCTGCTGCAGCACTGTAATTAAAAGATATTATTAGCAATGCTTTTTCCACAGCATTTAACATGCAAGAGGAGTGCTATCGACTGAGTTGGTAGAGCATCTCTACCCAGTAAATTCGTAGTTACTGGCCACAATTGCCAATTTACTTTGGCATCAAATCAAAATGATTATGTTACAATTTATAAATCATCGATAACTTTTAGTTTAGTTTGGCTGCAGCCATATAGTTGTCGATAGTTGCTCGTTGATTTATCGGCGCGTAAATCAAATCATTTCAATTAATATTCATTTTAAATATCAAATATATATATATGTATATATATTATATATTATGATACCCCTCTGAGCGATTGCTTAATGGATACACCCAGCAAACCCACCTTGTTGTTGTTGCTGCTGTTGTTGTTGCTGATGCTGCAGCATGACACGTTGCTGTTGCAGCAGCAACTGTTGCTGCTGTTGAATTGTCGCCGCCTGCGGATGCTGTGGCGGCAGCCCGCTCGTGTATTCATAGTATGCAGCTGCCGCTGCTGCTGCTGCAGCCTGTTGCTGTTGCTGCTGCTGCTGCTGCTGCTGTTGTGCCGCTGCCTGTGCGTTGAGCCCTATGAAGTCCGGACGTCGCGGCTGCGTGGGCGTGCCCGGATTCGATCTGCCATGGATGAGAAGGACGATAGACGAGAGTGTGAATGAGTGCTTAAAAACAGCGCGAACGCAGCAAAACGGAAACAAAGCCAGTTGTTATGTTAACGGTTAACATTAAGGCTGCGTATCCTGCGTATCCAAAGGAGTTATGTTAATGTTAGGACTTGACAATCAAATTCTGTTAACACGAATGCAAAAGTTTGTTTGGTTGTTTGTGTGCGTGTGTGTGTGTGTGCGAATCTATGAAGGTATGCGCATGAGTTATGTATGAATTTATGTATTAGGCTACAATCAAACTTGCACAACAATCTCGGTTATTTTGGGTATTAAGTTAACCCAGTTAAGTGGTTACAACAATTACAACACAATAGACACGAGTGCAGCAATTTCACAAATCGAGAACGAAACAGCAAAAGAGAGAGAAACAGACAGAGAGAGAGAGAGAGAGAGAAAGAGAGAGAAAGAGAGAGAGAGTTAGAGTGAAGAGAGCCGTTGCACAGAGAATTGTCAAACGAAATAATCAGTAAACGAGATTTCGATTATCGGTTGATGTTGAAATTAATTTCGAATGATATTCAATATTATTATTAGATACAGTCGACACCACGCATTTCCATCCAATTCCATTTTCCATTTTCCATTACATTAGCAGTTAGCAAACTGAAACCCCGTTGGTGAATAATGGTTATTATCAAGATTAATTATACATATTTCTATCGCACATGATTGTTGGCAATGCGCTGAACGAACTCGACAACGGTGCGAGGCACATCGGATCGAACCAGCTTGATTATCGAATGGAGTGTGTTAACGATACAATAGAGTATGCTACAGCCAAGTATGATGGGCGCCAACAGCAGCTTGGTCTGCATCGAGTAGCGTGCGGTGTCCTCAAAGTCGAAGAACTCCCAAAGATTGGCCTGGCCAACGAAATGATGGCGCAGCCTCATCATCTGAACCTTCAGCCAGCTACAATAGCAACAGATGAAGAACAGCACATTCGATATCAGATATCCCAGCAGGAAGCCAGCCAATGTTATATAGTCCACCTTGGGCTGGACAACAGTGACTGCAGCAGCACTCGCGGCATTTAGAGCGCCTCCAGCACCATGCAGTTGACCATAACGAAAGCCGTTTAATTTGCTTCCTATTCTTGAGCAGATTGGCCTTTGCTCCTGATCCTGATTGCGCTCAATATTGATGTTGTTGTTGTTGTTGTTGTCCTCAGCATTGTTGTTATTGTCCAGATTGGTATTGTTATTGTTAACGTAATTGTGACGCAGTTGGTGAAATTGATCCTTGTTGCTGTCACAGTTGTTGTTGTGGGCATTCTCGCCTCCGGCTCGAACATTATCAGCGATTTGTTGGGATTTGTTGCCGGCTCTAAGCTGTTGTCTCCTCGTCGCACTGTTCGAGCCGTTCTCACCAAAGCCGGCAGCTAGCGAAGACTCATTATGGACAAGATGGTGGCAATCGGGTTGCTCCCGTGTCGCTCCAATCGCGAATCGAGCATCGCCGGCATCATCTCCACCCAGGCTGGCACGTGACCGGACCAGCAACAATGGGTTCGTCTTGAAATGCATGCCATTGAATTGGAATTGCCGGCGACTGCGCAGCTGCAACACTGTTGCGGCAGTTACAACGTTCGTCTTGTCCAGCAAATCCAGCTTGCTGCAGATGCCGCTGGACTGCATCGATTTGTTGTTGCTCTTATACATAGTAGAAACGATTCTTCTCTTTATTTTTTTTTGCTTTTTCTTTTTCTTGTTTGGTTCTTGCACCACAATTTGGCGTTATTCAACGATGAGCCGAAATAATAATTGCAATTTGAACAAAAAAAAATGTTAGTTTGTGTTTTGTGTGTATAAACAAAATAAGAGTACAGAAATTTCCATTCGTTTTTGGGCAACAAACAATATTTTTTTTTAATTTTGTTTCTTGTTTTTTTTTTTTTTTATTATTTCTAAAGGCTGTCAGAAGGCGAACTGTGACTTTCGTGCGTGTGTTTGTTTTTTTTTTCTTGTTGTTTTATTTCTATTTTTGAGTATGAATGAGTTGTTGTTAACCAGTTCCATAGGCCAGATGATAGGTCTGAGAAATGAGCAAAGCCTGCCTTGATTTCAAATGTGGCGAAAACGAAACGAAAGGAGAAAAAAAATGACGGCACCATCAATCAAGAAATCACTCACCTTCAATCAAATGAAAGCTGAGCTTCTAGTACACTTAGGTGGTGGGTCGTGCTCTTGGTGGCGCTAGTTGTAGTATTGGTTGTATTTTCTAAGGAGTGTGTCTGTGTACCAAAGTGTGTGTGTGTGTGTGTGTGTGTGTGTGTGTGTGTGTCCGAGTATGTGTGAATGTAAAGGAAAACGTTCAAAAACGTTTAGAGATTTCTCTCTCCAAAAAAAAATAAAAAAAAAAAAACTCTAGATGCAGAAATGGAGACCGATAGATTTAAAAATTGCTTAACTTGGGTCTGGTCGGAATTGATTATTTTCTTTATTTGTGATTGTTTATTTTTTGAATCTGATTTGGTTTAGGATATGGCTCAGGCTTAGTTCTGCTGTATGCCTCTTTGGCCGACATTCGTCATACAAATATCATCGTTCATCGGAATCGTGACTGTTAATTATCGTCTCACTCGTTTACACTTAATCTATAATTTCTAGATAATGTTTTGTCGATTCTCTCTGGACTTTTTGTTTGTTTGTAACTTTTTGTTGTTTTATTATTACGTTTTGATAGACTTTTCCTTTTTGTAAGCTAAGTCTAGGTGTTAGTACTGTTCTCAGAATTTGAGTGTTGACTACATCAAGAAAAATAAAACAAACAAAGAAAACGAAAAAAAGAAAAGTTGAAAAATAATTAGTTTCAAAGTGTAGTAAACAAATTAAGTTGTTTGGGGAAAAAGCTGTGTGCAATATATATATATATATATATGTTATATATATATATATATAATATATACACTTAATTATAGTGATGATGATACATGACAGAGAGACAATAAAAGGAATACAGATCTACACAGCTAATGCATGTAAGAGAGAGAGAGAGAGAGAGAGAGATAGATAGATAAATCGAGGCCGAGAGCGAAAGCGATAGCGAGATAGAGATAGAGAGAGGGAGAGGGAGACCTAGCTTAGGTTCAATGACCTGGTTTCCTATTGCCAACTCGCTCGCAGTCGTGCAAGCCAATACACCCCGCCAGGAAGTACAGTAAGCACTAACTACATGAGAATGGTTCAGAATGAGGCGGCAAATAAAGCAAATGTACGAACAGTGGACAACAGAAAGAATAGACTTACTGACAACTCTCCTCTACAAACATGTTTTCTTGCAATATGCCACAAAAATAACAATTTGAGCAGCTTACAATGACAATAATAATAATAATAATAATAACAATAACAAATTGGAAGCACTTAAGCAATCAATGCATGGCAGGGAAGCAAGCCAACTAATGGAGCGGGCAAATCGAGTACTGGACGGACGAACAGTTGCCGTCGCCGCTGCACCACAGGGATGGGTGTGGTTGCGGGTGTGAAGGAGGGGCAGCAGCAGCAAGCCACTTACTTACCTTCTCACTGGACTGGCGATGACAAGTGGTGTGGCCACGCCCAGCGGTTTAATTCGTTGTTGCATGGTAGGTGTGGCCGTTGTGGCGCTACCACGCTGTCCTTGTGCTACTGATATGCCCTGCGGCGGACCATTGACGACATAACCACCACCACCACCACCACCACCACCAACGCCGCCGGGATGATCCGGCGAGAGGGCATCGCTCGTATAGACGCGCTGCGGATCCAGGCCCCTAAACCAATGACACAACCAATGACAAAATGTAAAATTATTTCAATTTGATATGGAAGAATCGATCAGTCGCTACTCACCTGGTTCGCGCATGCGGACTGTGACGTGGATGATACATGCGAATATGGCGCGGTGAGTCTCCGCCACCGCCACCGCCACCACCGCCGCCGCCGCCGCCTTGTGATGAATTATTGGCAACGCCAGCGCCGCTGGCAATGTTTCCATTGTTCATATTGCTCATATTAATACCCGGCGCTGTGTCAGCCACCTGGGGCAGGTAGAAGTTGGTCGAGTTGTGGCGCTGCAGCGGCGGCGTCGGCTCGCAGTCTTGACTCTGTGAGGCAGGCGGCGGCTCAAGATCCGTATCGGAACACTCGCGTCCCGGCGACAACTGTGAATATGTTGCGTAGATAATTCGAAAGAAAAGAACAAATGTTGCTGCATTAGTCATCACAAGTTCGATGCGCATCGCAAATTGTGCTCAACACAGAAATAAAACCTTAGGCCTACATAAAACGAGTAGTTGCGATTGATCGATTTTGGAATGCACTTGAAACCAAATGAAAACGAAACTTTGTGATGGGTTTTTGGTTTTTTTTGTTGTTATTTTTGCGCAAATGAATTTGGGGATGCCAAATGTAGATTGCTTTATATCGAATATTGGCTAGAAAAGAACGATGCCACTAAACATCTCCTGTATACATATTTAACGCACAGTGTGTAAGATATCCGCAATTCAAGTTGAACAAATTTTTGGTTTTTGGGTTTTGCAAGACATCATTTAATAAATACGGAAAATCACTGTAAAAAGTATTCAATAGGTCAAGTCAAAGCTACAAATTTTCGAACGAAAGTTGAACAAATTCAGCAAATGTACTGAGCAATCAGGAAAGACACAGAAAGATCGAAAGAGACAGACAGATCGACAGAAAGACATATATATATATATATATATATATATATATATGTATTTATGTAAATATATAGATAGAGAGGTTTATTGAGTTTTAAAATGATACATATGTATATGTATATATAGTATTTGGGGAGTGATCCACAAGGATTTTGGAATTGAATATAAAACTTTTGGTGAGGGGAGGAAGCAGTAGTCATGTGACAAAATTCAAGTCAATCACTTTTTAATCAAACAATATGTATAAATCAGTAAATAATGATATAATAAAAGTATATAAACATAGACATATACGTATATATATATATATATATATATATATATATATATATATATATATATATATATATATATAATATATGTACATATATACACGTATCGTATTTTTAAAATTATCTTAATTGTTCTTTGTTTTTGATGGTTTTTTTGTTCCTTTTTTTAATATATTTTTTATTTTATTTTTTTTACCTTTTTCGGTGCTTGCAGAAAGTGTAGAGTTTTGTTTTGACCAATTATTTTCATATGTTTCTAAGTACGCTACTGACTATATTGAAAACAATTGCACAACAGTCTGCGGGTAAATGTACAGCACAAATCCAGACAAACAAGCCGATAATAATTAATATGTATATAGGCGGCACCAGAGCAGCGCAGAGCAGAGCAGCTTATGCAAAAGCCTTCAATTTGCAACACAACGAACGAACTAAAGAACTAAAGAACTAAAGAACTTAGGAATTCCGCATGCATGAAAAACAAAAATTAAACGCAAAGAAATGAAACGAAACGAAATCAAGCTACAAACTATAATCGGGGCCATTACGCACCTCCTACACAGATTGTAAGGTATGAAAAAGTAAGCATTTGCTAAGGGCAGCGCAACAAGAAAAACTAAAAAGAAAAGTCATTAAATATTGAAATGAAAGTAGTCTTTGGTTGACCAAAGGTTTAATACTCTGTTGATCAGAGGTGGTCAACAGAACTGAATACGGTGGACAGTTTATATCAATATGTATAATTAGTAGACGACTAGCAACTATAATGTCCCTTTCACTAATTACTGCTATTATTTATTATACATTTAAGAAAAAGTACATACATACATACATACATATGAGGGAAACATTTGCTTGAACACATTTTGTGTGTTTCTGTGGGCAATTGATAAGCTGTTTGAATTAATATAAAATATTGTGTTATTTATAGATTAATATATATGTATTTAGTTCTGATTGAAATAATGCCGGTATATACCCTTGAATATTATAAGTGCAACTATCACTTATGAAGTATCTTCTAATCATTTTATAGCTAGTTAATTGTGTTTGTTTGTTGACTAATATTGAGTAATTAATTCAAAAACTAATAAGATCGCTCATAAGAAACACTTATGTATGAATAAGAGCGATCTAAACACATATTCAACTTGCTATCCCTCAAAACAAACGACGTGTCAAAGTTACAAATACTCTACGCAAGTGCATACAGGAAAATACCAAGCTTTAACTAAAAAAATAAATACATAGAGGGATATATAGATAGAATTGTAACGCCAAATAGGTGGAGATAATAGAAGTGGATGTGCATAAGTCCTGATTTTTCAACTGTGCGATTAATTGATTGATTGATTGATTGATTGATTGAGTGTGTGGTGTTGCACGTGTTCAATCGTATATTTGAGTATCTGATAAGCGTCAAATGAATATCGGACAGAAATGAACTCAGGTCAGAAAGGTAGTCTTGGCAAATTTAATAAATATATAAATCAATATTTTTAAATACAAACTGGAAATAAAAAGATTCAGGTTTTTCTTCTTGCTGCTGTTTTTACATGTAACCATTACGAGGACAACAAACAGGGCTAACAAACTGTGCGTTAAATATACAGTTCTGGGGGAGTGGACCTGATGTGACTAACTGATGAACTTGTTAATGCTAGTTAGCTAGTGATTGAAGCAAAAGCATTTGGCAGCGCACAAATTCAAATGCTTATATATTAAACACAAGAATGTTAATCAGAAAATGTGTGTTCGGTTTGTTGACAAACCATTTCAAAATACAATTGATTAGTTAATAATTCAGTTAGAGCAAAGAAACAATAACACAACAAGAAAACACAAAATAATATAATACTAAATTAAACACAACCAATTGAATGACAATCACAATTACAATTATTGAGTAAGCGAATATAAATAGCAACAAGTAGCGACAAAAGTAGAATTGTTAATTGCGGTCGCCACATTACAGATAAACTAATACATAGTAACAAGAAGATAGGTAGAGCACACAAAAATATATACACATAGATACAGAGGCAGAGACAGATACAGAGATACAGATACAGATATAGATACAGTTAAAGATACAGTTACAGATACAGATACAGATACAGATACATGGTTATAGTAGTATAGATTGGTTATAGATTATTATATTCGTTTTGCATAGCAGTTTCTGCAATGTTTCGTTTTGGTTTTGCAAAATGTTACCCACCTTACTATAAAGCGTTGTGCTGCCCGACCGTTGATTATAACCATTGCCCTCGGCCATATAAGTCTTTACCTGAATTCCACGCTTCTCCCGACTCGACTCGTAGTAGGAGCGGGGTGAATATTGTACCGAG
This sequence comes from Drosophila setosimentum, assembly GCA_035043505.1. Taxonomy (NCBI): domain Eukaryota; kingdom Metazoa; phylum Arthropoda; class Insecta; order Diptera; family Drosophilidae; genus Drosophila; species Drosophila setosimentum. The sequence continues at coordinate 19,703,940 of JAWNMY010000090.1, read as the reverse complement.
GTGCCGCGCATTCCACTCCCAACGCCAACGCCAACGCCGCTGCCGGTGCTGCCATTGCCACCGGCTCCGGTTCCGGTTCCGGTACCGCTACCGGCATTGGTCTGTTGGTTAGTCCGATCGTTGCATATGGTGCTTATGGCTTGATTTTGCGTCTGCGACCGTCGTGACGCATACTTCTTCGGCTTCAGCAGGCTGTGCGTGCAGTACGGAATGCAATAAAATAAAAAAAAAATCCAAAAAAATACAATAAAAAATATATCCATTAGCATATCGACATCGAAATAAAATCGACCAGTTCGATCGTTTGTTATTTTACCTGGGATACTGGGGACCGAACTGCGTGTAGCAACAGTTGTGCCAACAGCCGCGCGAGAACGGATTGTAGCCACCCTTAAACTTGCCAGTCACCTGTTCGTTGGTGGTGCGACCCCGTGACACCAGCACCATGTGGAAGCCTGTCAGACCGAATATTGGTATTGCCAGCACGGTGACCAGGCCCATCAGTATCATACTATTTTTATGCCAGCAACGAACGAGCGTTTACAGTTAAGCTATACCAATTTGGCCAACGAGTTGTAACTGCGAAAGGAGACTTAACCCAGATGACGTTTGTGCAACCTTTTCACAACAAAGCTTACACATATATTTGTAACTACGAGCAATTATTATCTTACAAGATAGACTTAAGTTTTTGTTTTTTTTTTAAATATATTTGTAGGTGACTTTCTGCTTAATATCCATTAGGTTTTCTAGTTTTTGTAGTATTATGACATTGTCATGATATGTGTTACGTCTTAAAGGAACTGTCCGTCTATCCGGCTGTGTTCGTCTCATCATTTTTTACTCCCATTTTCTGAATAACTTGGAGTCAGTCAGCTCAAGCTATCTTGCTTAAACATGGCCTATAATCGTCTGTCTGTTGCGCTCACTCAGGACTCGACATCTGAACAATCGGAACACAGATGGGGAGATCGAAATAGTCATAGACATTAATTATTTGGTTCACAGCCATTCGTGAAACAGAAAACATAAATAAAATTTGCTAAAATTTACATGATAATACTATCAAAATACTACAAAGTTCTCCCTTGCAACAGGTTGTTTAAAAGCTGTTGTTGAACTTAATAAATGCTTCTAAATAATTACAATCTACAGACTATTAAAGTTGCAAAAATCATAGTTTAGGCCCATCCCACTACAAATATAAACTGCGATGTGTAATTATTGAACAATTTCTGGCTACACAATGATTATTTTGAATCTTCAGTTTGAATCCGATTCAAAGGATAGGATTGGTTTCGCTTTCAGGCTTCAATATTACCCAAAGAATAATATTAGTATTCGATTTAGTTGTTTTCAAAAAGGATACGCGACAATTGGTGCCGTCTGTTTGATGTTGGGCATGATTTTGAGCACGTAGAATAGACATAGCGAAAATATGCTCAGCATATGGATGGATAGTGAGACGAGGAAAAAGAAGAAGAACCTATAATTGCGTCTGCCAATGCAATTGTTCACCCAGGGGCAGTGATGATCGAATGTCTGCAAATGCAAAAGAGATCGGCATACAGATTAGAATCGATCAGTTTATATAACCTTAGGTGAATTCCTACCTCTATGCAGTGATTGCACACGGAGCAATGAGAGCAGCGGGGAGGACGATAGAACTTGCAGGTGACGCACCATTTCATTTTGACGGTAATGCCGTTTATCTCGGCATTCTTGTAGAGCGGGGCACGGAACTCCTCTTCGCAGTCTTCGTCGGGCGATGCTAGAATTCAGTCAAATTTAGGCTGTGCGAGAAACGCTGGGCACCGTTTAGCCCGCTACATACCTTTGGGTATAATGCCCGGATCCATAAACGTCGCCAGCGTGAAATTGGCCAACACAAAGAACGTGATGACGCCCTGATAAGCCAGCACCCATGGATGACTCTTCACATAGTATTGGCAGCTGCAAAAATAGAGGCAGACGGAAGCATACGCATATATTATTAGCCGAAGAGCACACAGCATTAATTGTTCACATAAATAATATATATAAAATGTATGCATAAATAATAATCAACTCAACTTGAGTCCGTATTAATTAGTATAATAGTAATTAAGCTACAGACTGCCAATTTTGTACACAGCTATAATACAAAAAAAATAATGAGCAAAATGTGCTAAATCACATAATAAACAAAAAACAATGCAATTATTTTAATGTCATAAATATCGATAGAATGCTGAATTCTTCCATTTCAGTTTTAAATTCCCAATTGACATAATTCGTCAATTTCTACTATAATTGATGCGTGATGTGCAGTGCGTGATTTAATTACGAAGATATTTTAGCTGGACGCTGGATATTTCAATTTTTCGGCTACAACGCTCGTGCTTGTTAATGTCAATTTGGCAAAATTCCGATAAGAGCCATCAATACAAATTATGCTGGCCACTAATCAGCGAACAACAATTCGCATTATCATAGCCGAAAGCTAAGTTTTGCATTCACATTGCAGAACGCCACCTCCACCGCCTCCCGCCTCCCACACCCAACTTAAGCCCATCCATATTTCCAATATCCTGCAATCACTTTAGAGTCCACTGAACTGGAACTGTTTGTCGAGCCGAGCTGAACCTCAATTTACACACACACACACACAACCACACACACAGACACTCTCACACATATGCCCTGGGGCGGTGTTTATATCATAAATAAACAACCCCCTACTGTGTAACCGGCCCTAATGTGTTTAACATTAGCCGAAAAGCATACACATTCCATTTTGCATTGGATCTGCAATAAATGTATCATTATTAGTATTATCTTGCCACTGCTTTGTAAAGTATTTAAATGCCAGCTTTGCAAGTATTTATGCAACTTTACCTGTCAGTTGATTAACAAAGCAGATGCGATACTGCATCGTGTTCAATGTATAATCAATAATTCATAAGATGGCAATGATTAAAACCCATTTATAAGCCAATCGTAGCATTTCAGTGAATGGCCAAAACAGAAATGTTGCTCATTGAGCTTTCATAAAAATGCAATGATTAAATCGCATTTATAAGAACTTTCAATGCATTCGTTGTCGACTTAAAAGATGTCAACAAGAAATGAATATTTTATGCTTTTCAGAAGCAACTTTTGTCTGTGTGACCTGTTCCAGCAATTTAAGTGCGACTCATTCGCTTAGTTTAGCGCTGCTGAGTTCTGCTTTAAATAATGCAATGCAAATTTAAAATGCCAATCTCATTGTTCTGGTGCTGATGATGCTGCTGCAACTGCTCGTTGCACATTGCACGTATTTCCTGAGAAGGTCCTCGTGCGACCTTCGGCAACTGCTAACTGGCAGCTTGATGGAATTGTGAGTGAATTTTTAAGCTACTCTTATTTAATTAAAATTGACCTGTGGGCGGCTGCTTCTCCCACTACAGTTCTGACAATGAACTTCCTGTCACTAGATCTATCTAACTCAACTTTCTTTGACAAGTTGAAGAAAACCAAGCCAGTAATTTAATTGTTTTGCTCAACATGACTTGAATAGTTGTGCAAACAGTAGAAGAGCATTTAATGCTCGAATAAAATTAGACAAAAAACTCTTCATTTGCGACGAACAAGCACAGTTTTAATTTAGAATAATTATACAACTTAGTGACTCGACTGTAGTCCAAATCCAAATCCAGGCCAGAATATGCTGGCACACGTAAAAAGCAATCCACTGGGGCCGGCTGGAGCAGCAGCAAGAGGCTTAGTCGTAGCTTTTGCAAATATGAGATATGAGCCCTATTCCGAAATGGAGCAGTAGACCGACACAGAGAGAGAGAGAGAGAGAAGAGAGAGAGAGAGAGAGAGAGAGAGAGAGAGAGAGAGAGAGATAGAGAGAAAGAGAGAGAGATGGAGAGAGTTAGAGTGAAGAGAGGAGACACACGGACATGAAATTTGTTGCTGGCTGTGTTTGCTCAAGGATTTTATTTTGCTTGCGTTTGCACACGTTTTACACAGTGTAAATGTGGCAAACAAACACAGAAAAAAATCGACCTAAATTTTAGTAAGTCGCCAAGTAAATTTGTAAAATTTATAGTTATAACTTTCTTAAATCCAGGGTTTGCATTTCCAAATTCCCGGGTGAATTTTCTTAATAAACATAAGAAAAAAAAAATGTCTAATATCCACCAGGGTATTTATTTTCTATGTGTAATTCATATATTAGATTTCTGTTACACTCTAATATAAAGGTCGAGCCAGTGTATATCATTATTAGTTTCAGAAATTTTGAAAGGATCTTTTTTAAAATTGATAGTTTGCATTTTTACTTTATGGAAATGCATTTCTTAATAATAGTAGAATTTCTAAATAGTAGAAAAAATTGTTATATTTTTAGCATTGTCGATTTACGACAAGCCTTTCTCATTTTTCGAAGTTTTGTTTCTTATATTTAGAAATTATTTCTAAAAACAAGAAAAACTTTATTTCAATATTTGTTCTGAGTGTAAACTGTATGTCCTGGAGATAAAAAAGACAAAAAGGAAGATTTTACACAGCAATACTGGGGCTCCTGTTTGCAGGTTAAAGCCCACAACAACTGCAAAAAAAAAAAAAAAAGAGCAAGCAGACAACAAAAGAAACATGACAGGAACACAGCAGAGATCAATTAGTGTTGGCCATCAAGTAAAATCAATTTGCCAGCGAACTTGCCAACAGCAACGGCAACAGCAACAGCGACAGCAGCAGCCAACACTAAAATTACCCATTTATTAGAAACCTAACTAAAGTGACATGCAATGTGTCTAGAGAATGCGATCGAAACCGTGGAAAATATGAAAAGCGTTGAATTGAAGTGTATTATTTAAAATTAATAACTTAAAATGAACATAATTAAAATTAAAATTACCTTTGCTTACAAAAATCGTTTGAATTTGAAAAAAAGGTGTGACAATCGATTATGTAAGGTGAATGTTAAGTTGAATAACTTTTATAACTTAATTGTGATGATAAAGGATTAGTCATGCATTTTTTAATGCCAGTTGAATGTCAGTTGAAAATCAGGCATACATTCTTCTCCTAATCAAACTTGAACCTGTATATATTAGTTTGAAGTTTCTCCAATAGAATTCCACATAAATAGAAGCGTGAGTCAAAATTGTAGCTTACTTATTATACCCGATTAGACGATTAAACATAAGTCAAAATGAGGACAACATTTCATTTAGTTAATAAACGCCATACAGAAAAAAAAAACACTCTGTGAAGAGTTTGACTTGTAACAGACAGAAAATGTATATGCTCTGTCGCTAGGATATAATCGATGCCACTTCCTTGCGTCCACTTTTCATCTCGAACATGACTTCTGACACACACAAATACACACCCCCCTCCACAGTGGGTGGCTGTCAAGCCAAAGTGAATTGTGTAAACGGAAAACTGAGAGGCTTTGGTAAGAGCATTTCCGGTGCATTTAGGTGAATGTAGAGCGGCGTTAGCATTTCAGCTGAAATTCCAGGAAATTGAATTCTCATGTAATGCGAGACACCACGCATTGACAAACAGACATACTGATAGACAGACAGCAAAATGGCAGCAGAGAGCCTTGTCAGCAGCAGTCTCTTCGTGGGACAATGCGATGTCCACAATGTGTGCTACATCGTAATCACAGTCACTGTTGCCCTATGCCCCACTTACCACCCACTTGTCATAAAACAATCATCTCAAGCGCCAGTTTACGACAACCTCTCAAATTGAAATGTGTAATTAATTCCAGCGTAGGAGTACGGTGATGATGGTAGTCAGAAGTTCAAAAGCCCACACACTCGCACATCCGCACACACTTCATAAACAATCAACAGTTGGAGGTTGCTTAAGGTTGAGTTTTGAAGAAAATTATGACATTGTGTTTCTGTATCTGTACTCTGTTTGTGTGTTAATGCTTTTCTTGTTACACTGTCACTAGATCTTGTAGATAGTGTGTCTGTGTATGACTTATTTTGGGGCAGCAAAAACCCCGTTTAACTTGGCAGAATCTATTTCCGTACTTAACTTAGTTAGGTATATGCTCATTTATTTATTTAATGTAAATTAAAGTCAGCAGACACAGAAACAACAAATACAAAAGTTACATAATAGGTCAGATTAAATTAACAATAAAATTTAATATTACATTAAATTAAAAAAAAATATATATATTTATAAAATTTCATTTTCCATTTTCACGTTTAAAACAGACATTCAGGTGCTCCAAATTGGCGAAAGCGCCAATTTTATTATATAATTATTTTTAATCAGTTTTGCATAGTTTAAAAACTTATAAATATACTTGAAACAGATAGGATAAAAACAATTCTACCCATTTTGGTTCGTGGCAAATATCGATTAGCATTTTACGCTTTTTTGTTTGCCATGTAACGATAATTATGTTTGGAACACTTTTGAGTGCTGGTGTTTGAGAGCACGCATATGTGTATTACAAGTACTTTAAGCTGGGTGTCCAGTACACACACATACATAAAAAAAACCACGAATATAAATATATTATCCACTATCGCAGCATGGCCGAGCATTAGTCACCGTCATCGTCATCGTCATAATCATCATCATCCAGCTAGCAACAGAGACAATGGGTCAGAGAGCGATACCGAGTAGGTATCTTTATCTTTAGAGGGCGGCGACGATATTGAAATGAAATTCGCTCACTTTACCAGCGCCTTAGCCTTAATGCTGTTGCTTTAAATGTTTTTTTTTTTTTTGTTTTGGCCTTCAGAAATTTGTTAATTTATTGCACGATAAGCGCCGTTTATTGGCTAACCGAATTATTAATCAGCGCAAGAAACAGCTGCAGCTGATTGTAAAGGGCCCCCATTTTATTATTTTTTATACATTGAACCCAATAAAAATGGGTAAAAAGGGTATAATGGTTTTGTGCAAATGTATGTAACAGGCAGAAGGAAGCATCTCCGACCCCACAAAGTATATATATTCTTGATCAGGATCAACAGTCGAGTCGATATAGCCATGTCCGTCTGTCCGTCCGTCCATCTGTATAAACACGCAGATCTCAGACTATAAGAGCTCATATTGATATCATTTTTATCAGCAGCCGCAAGGATTTTCTGTATGCATAAATATGCGAGCGCATGTGTGAGAAAGAGATGGCATGATAATCGACGCGAGCCTCAATATGTTTTTGTGTGTACTCTGTTTCACGTGTTTGTCGGCAGAGGGCGCTTCCAGAGCTGCTCGCATTTTAGTGCAAATCTTTTTAAAGGGGAATTTCCCAATAATAATAGAATATATTTAATAACTGAGTTCAGGGTATATCGTAGTCGAGTTCACTCGACTAAATTGTCAATATGATGTTTTCAGCTAGCACTTTCAATCACTCTTTGCATATATCGAAATAGTTACGAATAACTTACGAAGCAGTTTCAACGGTTCAAGCTTATACAATATCTAGGGTTGCCGCACTATGTATTAGAGTATGGCATTCTCTTGATTGTTAAACATTTATACGGCATGTGCGTATCATTTTGGTGGTAATTTCAGACAGGTGTAAATAGAATATTAGTACCCAATTCGGCTGAGCACTTTTTTCCCGATTACCAAAATCATGCAACATTTTAAGAAAATACACGATGAAAACACTCAGAGAATAAATTCTTGAAGGGAAACAGCAATGAGGCAGCAACAGGCATGACTCAGTCATTCATTATTGTCATCATGATGATGTTCTAAGGGCCAAAGTAAAGTGCCCTCCATCAGTTGTTGTCATGTGCCATATCAACTCAAATATTTATTTATACGACCCCCGAAAAACCACCTCATAAGAGTGCTCTCAAGCTAATGCCCATACAAGGTCACTCATTTTTGTGTCGGCTCCTGGTTTATTGGCACTTTGTAGGCGATGAATTATCCCAAATTACATAACGAACAGAACAAACTTTAAAATTTACACAACCCCATGGAGCACGTGCCGTTAAAAGTGGCCTGCTACAGTTTATATAGGTTTACTAGGTCCAATTTAAAAATACACCTCAACAGACAACTTTGACTGTTGCGTACAATAAATTATGGAATGAAAACTTTGCGAGTACTCAAGTGAGAGGCCTAAGTTTGCCTGGGGAGAGCACTAAAAGTCCATATTTCCATTGATTTACTTTTGTGGATGGTCGGATGACTTTTAACATGTAAAATGAACTTGTTATATTCAAGCTGATACGGTGTAATCTATATATGTGTGTGTACGTTAGTACCTTAGTTAGACAGACACCTATACTGATGCTAGATAGATTAGGGAAAAATGCTGCTCATCCCATACAGAGTTTCTATCTTAAGTCAATTTATATAAGATGTTACATATATGTATAGTAAATAGTGTAAAGCGTTTTATTTCTTTATATTATTATACATAAAAACATATTAAATTTATATTTAAGATGATATAAGGATTGATTTAATAACTCGAACTTTTCTATAATCCGTGTATTGACATGTGGGTGCGTTAAATTGAGCACAAAAAAGAGTTATTTGTTGAATAACCATACCCAGAGCTGCCACTGCTACAGCAACGTGCCTAACAAAGAACTACATACAACAAATAAATAGCAAACATCTTTCCTTCCAGCCACATGTAGCCTAAATTTATTTTCATGTTTATTTCGATTGCGTCAGTGTTAAGCAACTCTGTCCGTCCGCCTGTCTGTTTCTATATGTATGTATGTGTGTGCATAGATATACAAACATATATATATATATATATATATATATACATATATACATATGCTTGGGTTACAGGTCCAATGCCACAAGTAGGAATGCGCACGAGTCGAGAGTGCTCGTTTAGCAAGGCAGATACAGCAGATACACACATCGCGTTTTTTGTTACATGTTTTTGATTGATTTTTAAAGAGAAAACATTGAAGTTATGGAAATTGATGCATGAACCTGGTCTGCATATTGTTTAAGCGACAATTTGCATAACTACATGCTGACAACAGCTGTTTATGCTAAAGCAGATCATTCAAATCGTTTGCAAATTAACACGCTTTGGTAACTCTTAGTCTTATTTAAAATTATTCATATATTTCACTATCGAACAATATTCATACACATTCATTATTGACACATAACCATGTAAACATTGCTTTAAATAAATAAAGTATCCCAATTTACACTAGTAAATATACAAATATTTTATTTCAATTAATTATATGTAATCGATTTCTGTTTAGACATGCATTTCACATAAATATTTTTCATATCTAGAATTATGTTACTATATCTCGTATATATATTATGTTACTATGTCTCGTATATATAGTAACATAAATCTAGATATAACAATTATTTATGTGAAATGAATGTCTAAACGGAAATCGATTTCAAATTAATATTTGAAATAAAATAATAAAACTATAATATAAAGTCCGTTCAAGCTGCCCAGACCAGATTTGATTTCGTCTCAGCGTAAAGCTATAGAAACACTTGTCCAATTTGTACAAATAAAGTTTTGATAATTTTTCACTGTACATTAGGGAAAACGTGACCAAAACCTGTAAAGCTAAAAACAGACGACAGTGTTGGAGTAGCACTTTTTTTTCTTACACATTTTGTTCGCCTGGCTTTTTAATGCGTTATGACAGCCGGTGAATTTAATTTTGTCCCCGCTTTGAATTTCGGATGAGTGACTCGAACAGCACTGTGACGTGCTCTGGGGCGTATGCGTAATATGCGTATGTGCATGAGTATCTGTATGCATATGTGTATACGTATATGTGTGTTTGTTTGTTTATCGCTAAAAATAATCTCGCTCAATGTTGCCGAGCGTCGAGACATAAAACACAGTTTTCCATTTCCATTTCCAATTCCATTTGCTTTTGCTCTTGCTCTTGGTCTTGCCAAACTGACGAACAACGTAACGCTATCGTGGCAAAGGGAGGTTGGAGGGACCCTCACCCCAAACCCAACCCCCTAATCGGGGGACAGCAAGTGCCCCCTCTCTCACTGGCCTGGCCTCCGAGACGACTTTGCATTGTGCCGCCGTCTGGCGACGTTTTTCCTGTTTTTTTTTTCTCTCCATTTCTTTTGCATTTGACGCGTAGATTTCGTGCTAATTAAAATCTCTAATTATTTAGTACGACAAGAAGTAGAAGTAGTAAAACAAGAAGTAGAGCAGCCAGCGACAACGGCAACAGGAAGTCGTTTCTCTTCTTTGCCAAAAAAAAATGAAATAAACAAACTTAAAAGTTTAATGATGGATTTAATATCCAAAAGTTAGGCAACCCGGCGTTTTATATTGTCAGCTTTGTCAAAGAGGGATGCTGCATATGATTTCTTCAATTAAACAGCAGTTAACAAAAAAAAAAAAACAGTTTATGAAGTTTAAAAAAAAAATAGCACTTGTGGTTCTCACTGAAAATCTTAACATGAGACAAAATAAGTTATTAAGTCTTTAAAATATTGTATAAATTATAAGTGAATTGTGTTCAATTCAATTAAATTCCTTTGCCTTCATATGCACACAAAAATCACAATGCAGTTCTGAATTACAGTTGAAATTGTATACGCCCAAATTTTAAACATGCAACAGAGATAAGAGTGTGAAAATCGGGACAAATATATGGGTTACAAGTAAAAACTACCAGTAATTGCTAAATTGAAATTCAAGGCAAAAATTCAAATCGAAACCATGCATGACATAATTCCGAGAATCACTGAGCCCCTCTTTGGTTTTGTTGCTACCCGCCAGCGACGTCACTGGCATTGGTAAAAAAAAAAGCGACAACGTTAAAAAATAACAACAAGAATGTCAACGTCGTAATCGCTATTTGAGTAAACGGCGGGGCAGTGATGCGAATGTTAATTGGCATCGAAATTGAAGGTGGCTGCTGTTTGTCGCTGAACAATTTCAATTCAACTAATCTTCAAATTAACCAAATCATTCAGACGATCATAACGAGTGTATTACTTCATAGACCGATAGACTCCTCATATTTAACCTTCCCTCCCTAGCTAATCGTCGTGGTTTGCTAGGTATTATGTTTCCAGTTAAATTAATCAGTTAAATAAATTATTGATAAGTCAAATTAATTTCTCTGTTGCCTTTAGAGCGTCTCAATACTTCTTTCCACTTTCTTTATCGCGGTACTACTATTTAATAATACTTTTCATATTATCAAATCAAAGTCCTTTGTTTCTATCAATAAGATTGTTTATATGTCTTGTCTCGTAAATAAAATTTTCGCATGCACTTGTAGTGGTTGCGCTTAACTAATTCGTATCACCTATTTCTTTGTTGGTCTGATTGGTTTTTTCTGGGGTTTCCCCAATTCATGCCACAAAGTTGGATCGTTTTGCATTTAAAATATCCCCAGAAATCTTTTAATGAAATAAGGCACATTCAAGGTATTCCTCAGTAGTTGGCACTAAAGTCTGTGGATCGGCAATTAATAATTCTTATTTATTTATTTATTAATTTTATTAATTTATGCATAGAATATTCGCTATAGGCTTAGAAATCAACTTGCTATACTAGGTATAATCAAGGCCGACTTTTGCCGATTGAGAAGAAATCCTAAAAGTCGTAGCTTCAAAAGACATCGGAATTCTCAACCCGACCATTTGTATATACATATATCTTTTTATTTTTTAAAAGGATGTGATTGAGAACGTGGCCAAAATCGATGCCGTTTTCGGCTGCATCTACAAAAATGCAGAAATCTGCGAAATGCAACAGGAATTCAGATGCGATTAATTTTTAAAACTAAAATGGAAAAATGGGGGTTTTTATTAACATCTATCGTTTTAAAATACTTGCTTTTTTAATTGCTTTGGGATGAATGATTGTTATTTTGCATTAATAATGCATTAGCTACCAAACAAATCATTTATGACATTGGAATATTAGTTATTAAAAAAAGTGAGTGTTCCAATGTGTGGTATATTTGGTATATCCATACATTTTCTATATTGAAGCTATGTATATTTTTGACTTTCTTTTATTTGTTTATATTTATTTGTTGCTGATAGACGAATTTAATAAAAAGAGTAAAGCCATTACATAAATAGGTAAACAAAAAATATTAAAGCAAAAGTCAATTAATTTTGAAAGATGAAAAGTAATAGAAAATACATATTTGCCACTTTCAGGGCAATTTTCCTGAAATGAAAAATTGCAAAGGCAATATAATATTTAGGCTATTTTTTTCCTTTAAATATATTATATGACCTCTCTCTGAAAAAGCCTACATACAGTTTAAAATTTCACTTGCATTAAAATAGTCAAAGCTCAAGCAAGCAATAACTTAACAAAGAACATTATAATTTAACGTTATTTACAACGAAGGACTCATGGAATGGAATCGCGAGCTGTGAAGAATGTGAACATACGCAATGTTGGGCACAGTGTAATCTGGCTATTAATCATGTTTTTGGGTTCTACACTAAAATCGAAAAATATTGATTTCCAATCTCACTTTTTTCGAGGATATATCCTGAAATCAAACAAGCTCATGCTAATTTTGGGTTATGTTCCATTTTAAGCTAATTACAGGGTAGTTGCTCGATTGCCATTTATATATGTATGTTGTGCGTACGTGATTGTACTTTTATGTATTTGTTTATTTATTTGTTACTCATTTTCAGAGCTTTAAGTGTTGCTATTGTTGTTGTTGCTGTGGCTCGCGATGACCGGCGGATATTATCAACACAATAGCAAGGGCAAACAAAAAAAAAAAATCATGGCTTTTTTATTGTTATTAATATTATCTGCACAAGCAGCTAACAATGTCAGCCAGCATTGATGCCGCACAGGCAGCGTCACACATTTATATTTATTAACAAGTTGACAAAACCTACGTAAAATGCCAGAAGGTGACTTTGGGCGAGAGGGTTGCTAAATAGGGCAACGAAGAGAAGGTGAAATAAATGTATTTGACGAACGAATGCAATTATGTGCAAAGTAAAACAAGTATTTTCAACTTTGAGTTACTCCGTAATAAAAGTAGCAATCAATGGAGGAATTTATAAGAAAGTTACCAGTTTTAAAAGTTTAGATTTTATACTTTACTAGGAATTGATAAGAACTGGAATGATTCAAATCCTAACACAATTCGAACTATTGTGAATCATAGTGCTAACTGTTCAACTACCCTAACTTAAGAATTTAATATTATACCTGTATATATACATATAGTTTTATATTTATGTATATAATATATATAAACATAGCAAGCTAACCATTAAATGTCGTTGACTGAATCAGCCATTATTTAAGCCTACATAAAATATTGACAAATAGTATCGAATAACTGTATCATATAGCATATAGCTCACATAGCAACAACCGATCGACATACTATTCTTTACTAAGATATTCGATTTATTTGGCATATATGTGCCAGGTGTAAGTTAATACTTTAAACAATCATCATATAAAATAAAGGTAAACGAGATTTTCTTTCTGTATTGAAGAAGTTCACATTTCGGACTTTTGTATTCATTTTTGTATTACCCCGCTACAAGTTTAAATTTCGATTGATCGAAAACACAACCTTATGCAGGTTATCAGTAGCTGCTGTCTTTTCTCATCATCATTATTATTTTTTTGTACCTTAATGTGCTGCATGTGGGTGGACATGAACAGGTGTAGCTACACACATAAAAATACACGTGACAGCTACAAGTTTGGAATTCAATCAGAAACTTGGCATAGTCATAAAATACACCACAAACATAAGGAATAGAAACAGGTGGAAGTTCTCTATTTTTGATAGAGGGGAGGACAGAGACAGAGCGAGAGCTCGACTAGCCTACACCCTGTTACCAGCTATTTATATATAGCATATCGTAAACACAGGCCAGACAAACAACGTGCTCGTTTGACTGTTTTAGGTAGACGCATAGGCGGAGACCTCGATGTCAACTTGGGTTTTGACTCTTTAGGTCGGAGATACTTCTTTCTCTTCTTTTGAATCCTTTTTACAGGGTATGAAGAGAAAAGCATATTCACAATTGCAACAACAAACAGAGAGGTCAAGGAGTTGGAGTGGGATTCATCGAGCTGTTCTTTTCTTACTTCTCGAGACACGATTCGCATCCACCGTATATATGCGTATTTCAGAATCTTCAGAATCACAATTTTCGTGATTGCAGAAAATATACTTTAATTAAGGATTTCGATTTCTGGTCTGCAACTGTAAAGTCGGGCATGGATTTTGAAATAGTTTGTAATTAATATGAGTTTGAAATTTCTCCAAATTTCTCTTAGTGCGCTTTTACTACTACGATATATACATATATATAACACATACCTTTGTTTTTATATATGTTGCATTAGTGTACGCTTGCTCGTCACCCGCCAATTCGCAATACGCAAAGTTTATCCTAATATAATTAGTCGAAAAGGTTTCTGCTTGGAGCACTTTATGTACACACACACACACGCAGGAGCCACAAAACCATTAGGTATTAGCAGTAAGTAATTTGAACATGAATAATAAAATAAAAGCCATCAGAATAAAAATAGAAAAAACAACAGCAGTGAATAAGGAGAAGCAAACATAAATAAATCAAATAAAATCCTTGAAATATTTTCAACACAAATTACAGCACGTATTTGCAAGAATTTAACATTAACAAATACACCAGCGATATTCCGATTTAAATTGTTTATCAATTTAAATTTAAAATTTGACAAATAAATTGAGACAAATTATATTAAATTCCATTTCTACCAATTTAATTCACCTGTCTACTAAGCCGACATCAACCACAAACAAACATCAAATAAGAACACATACTTCATCTTAACATTTGTTCTGCAAGAAACTCGAAAATAACTCAACTGACAGGCACCAAAAAAATTCGGAGCTTTAACGTTGAAACTTAACAAAAGAAAAGAAGTTTGAAAGTAGTATTTTAAAAGCTGAACAATGCGGGTATTTCAAATTTTCAATATTTCATATATATATATATGTACTTATATATATTTACTGACGTAGTAACAGAAGCAGAGGGTAGGTTACACTTCGCCTACATGCATGGGTGTGTGCACATGTATAAATTATAATTGACATATCAAGGAATATAAGTGCTATCTATCTATCTATCTTTAAATAAACTTAATATGCGTATGGTATATGAGAATTTAAATTTCAAACAAACAGACAGATAGACTGACTTAGCACTTGCTTTATTTCCTTATATTATTGAAAATAAAATGTTAAACATTTTTTGTCTTAATAGTTTTTTAGTTTAAATACACGTTTAATGAAAAATTAATTAAATTTGAAACGTTATTACAGCATTTCAAATTTTTTTTCTGTTAAATGTGAGGTAAGGTACTAAACTGCAAGGAAATAATAAATTCATCTTGTGTCCAGCGTCCAGATTTGCTAACAACTAAAAAAAATGCGATATGGCATCGATTCAAAAGCTTTTTGGAAGTTAGGTAGCGGTATTTGGTACTATTCCCATTTCCCATTTGCAGCTGCTCAACTGTCCCAAATTGTCCACCCGCATAAGCTCGACGGCACAGGTATCGCAACATGTTCTCTATGGGATACAGGTTGGATGATCTTGCTGACCACTCTAAAAGTTTAAAATTCTTAACCCGAAACCACTCACGTCTGACCCTCGACACATGTGTTGAAGCATTATGCTGTTGGAGTAAGTCAGTTGGGTCTGGTTGATGCTCCACAAAGTTCACCAAAGCTTCGTCCAACAGGTCTATATAACCTTCCGAAGTCACACGGCCTGAAATGTTATATATTTAGGTCATGTTGTGATGACTGAATGCAGCCCAGATCATGAAAGAACCTCCACTTCGATAGGGGATAAATGTCTCAATCTTCCTAAAATCGTAACAGCAATAATTAAAATCGTCTGGACCAGGGATTAAATTTTTCCACAACAGAAAATACCATACTTTATCACTCCTGGGCTTAGGACATGAGTTCTTTTGCAAACTTTAATCTGGCATTTGGTGCACTTTCGTTAAAGCCGGTTTTGGCTTAATTTTCTTCCAAACTAATCAATAACTTCCTCACAAAATTTGATGAACACGATGTTTTGATACTTGTAACCTTGAACCAAGTAGAATTTTAAATGCCGCAGCATTTTGATCGAGTCTAGTCCATAAAATTGCAGGTTTTTGCCAGTGTGTTAATTATTGGCTGTTTGTTTTTAAGCGTTGTTTGATATAGTTTTCTTTTCATTTTGTTATATATTATCAATTGCTGATGCCAATTGACCTAATTTAAATGATTGTGTACAACTGATTTATATCTACCTTTAAAATATTAAATAAATATGTATACTTAATTGTTCCATTCCTTTTCCGAAGGGCAGAAAGTGACTGCTTTTAATCGAATTACGCATCCAAACTACCTCAAAATAGACAAACAGCAAAAATCTTGAAAAAAAAATACTAACGGGAATTGTGTTTCAATGCATCATAGCAATGTCAGAAGAAATACCGTTATAAACTGAGTAAGCAAGATTCCGTTACGCTTAAGCACCATCAGAATGCAAGTAGAAACATATTCCATATTTTATACAACAAAGATTTGGAAAATGGTCTCAATATAAGTAACAAGAATTAATGTTGCATTCTGCATACATACACAAATGATGTAAAATATATTTATATATAACTTATAAATTTTCAAAATACAAAATACAATACATTTATTCATTCTAAGCATAGCGACGTTATTTGCTAATCAAACGTCTCTGCTGCATAAAATTAAGAAACTTTAATTGCTCTATTGATTCTGTTTAGAAAAGATAAGATTTTAATTTGTTATATTCGTAGAATTTTGGACATGTAATTTAAATTTTATTGTGAAAATTCACCAGTTTTTGTCTTCTTCATATCTTATTGTTTTTCTTACTTGTTTACGCATTATTTTGTTCAGGTGAATTGAAGAATTCTTCCAATTATAAAGTGAGAAATTCATGTTCAAGGCGATCAGGTTTGTTTTTCTTTCGCTTCGAGTTGTGGTCAAGAATGGAATCAAATCAAACAGATAACAGCAAAACAAACACAGTGTGTGTATGTACGGGGCAACTGGTGGAAAATGCGACAATTGCTTCTAAAATTTCAATGGTTGCCAGGTGACAAAGCCGCCGGAAAGGGATGGGCAGGTAAGTGATTGGGTGACGGGGAGAGGGAGAAAGGGGCAGAGGGAGAAAGGGGGAGAGTGAGAGAGAGAGAGTGTGCTGTTTTACGTTAAAATTGTCGAGCGTTAAAGTGACGCAGTTGAATCGTACTTATTGCTGCTAACCGTTTTTTATTATCGTTGGCCGCCAAATCTAACAAAACGTTTTTGTGTGAATGTATGTGTATACATGGCCAACAAATAGCACAAATTAGTAAAAAAAAATATTTATGAATATTATTTACTGTTTTTCTGAACGGAAAACTGCATATTGTTTCTAGTTAATTCCAATTGATCAAAACAGGAAATTCGAATGTTTGGTTTTTCTTTCGATCACATCTCTATCAAATTGTACAGAATTCACAGACATTTAAAAATGCAATCAAGTTTCTTGAATACTTTTGTTCAGCTAATTGAAAAATAAAGCATTTATAAAACTTGTGTCAAGGCAGTATTTTGATAAAAAAAAAAAAAAAGAATTAATATATACTCTCATTCCTTTTGGAAAAAAGCGTACCTTATTATCACTTCATACAAATGTCTTGTTGAATTATTCTTGAATGTTCTTGGAACTAATTAAAGAAACATTCAATTTAAATTGATTGACTTAGCAAATTTTTTAAAATTAAAAAGCAAAAATATTATTTTTTTTAGTATCACAAATGTGTTTTTAGAATTCTCTTATTTTTTAAATTGATTTTTGTATATTCTATTTTCAAAATAAATCAGTTTGAACTAAAAACTCACTTTAAATATGTGGATACTCATTTATTTATTTTGAACTAACAAATCTAATTTTGTTGCTGTTAATTCAATTTCAGTTGAGTGTGTTGCTTGACCGTAGCTTTATTTTATATGCATACACACATGCATACACACATTTATTGTTGTACATTTGTGTGGTTGAATTTGCTGTTGTTGTTGGTCTTCTTCTTATTGTTCTTGTTGTTTTTCGCTTTCATCGTCAATTCGCGTGCTTTGCGGTTTCGTTTTTGTTGATTTTCGTCAATTTTTCGGAGCGCGTCGTCACCGTTTCTGCCAAGTGAATGTGTGTGTGTGAATGAGTGCGTGGTAAGGGGTATGGCGGGAGGGGGGAGGGGGTGTTGATTCATATCGTGGCCTTATTTGTGTTTGTTGGGACAGAGGTCACACAAACACACACACAACCTGTGGCATTACGCTTATTTAGCAAAACACTTTAAACTGCCCTCTCGAGAGCCCGTCTCCTCTCCTGACAACCAACAACACGTGTAAAGCAGTCAAAGAGAGGATGGAGATAAATGATGATGAAGAAGAAGATATTCTATGAGCGAAAAAATGTCAGCCTATAAGCAAGAAGCAGATAAATTTATCTGAGATTTTAATAGCCTTGTGGAGTGTATTTAACACTAGTCTCCTTGTTTTCGAGTTTACTTGATCAATATTGGAACTTCTCAGTTGAGATCTTGAGCTTAATTGGTTTACTTATCATTTCAATTTCCGTATTTCTTTCTGGAATTACACTTTAAAATGTCTCAATAGCATCAAAGAAAATCGAAGCTTTTCGAAAAATAATACATTTTGGAATCATTTTGGGCTCTAAAACTGATAAACTGAAATTTAACGGAAGAAACTAGAAATGGTACATTTTTATTATATTGGTAACTTCAAATTATACAAATAAATAAAATAACATACTTTATAAATAAAAATGAATAATTTCCCATTTAATTTATTTTATTTTTGATATGTTACAAACTGTAATAATGCAATAATGCATATGCTCCATAGCCTTAGTGTGACTAATTTTTCTCTCTCTCTCTGGTCTGACAAGTCTATGGGAAGATAGACAGACAGACGCCAAAAAAGCTTCGCTGATTGATTTAACAATAAACAACAAACAACTGACAAGAACTGAGAACAAAGAACAAAGACCAGTTGGAAGGTTAGGGTAACACTCGGTCGTCCTCATGACAGTTACTTCCTTTGTTACTTTAATGCAATTTTCTCGGCTTTTATTTCCCCCCATCCTTATGACGTCAGTTTTAATTATGCATTATTGAATGACTTATTCACATCCCCCACCACCACCACCCATCCTGACATATAAACGTCCTCAAGTTAATTTCATCATTTGCAAGAAAAAGGAATACTATTTCAATAGGGGTAGGGTCAGAGGGTAGTGCAAGCGGTAGGTGGGCCATAAATGTCCTGAGGCAGTTCCGTTAAAATCTACGAAAATGAGCGTAAAGTAAATAACGAAAAGCGACCGACTGACTGACGAATGATGACAAATGACAAAAGAACAAAAAAAAAATATCCGATTTCGAAAGCTGCCCAACACCGTCGACCAGGTACCCTTTGCATTAATATGATTACGTTTGGATAGATAAAATAATGAAATAAAATCAGTAATATCACATAAATATATATATATGGGTAACGCACTTGATGACAAAACTACAATATGCTTTTTGAGAAGTTCTATAGGTTATGCGCGCATACATACCCACATATATATATCCCAGGTCACACATACATACACTTAAGGGAAAAAAATAGTAAATACTTACGGGTAGAAGAAGAAGAGAAATGTGGTCAGTAGCAGCACAATCCATGCGAAAGTCGCCGGAATGTAACGGGTTTTCACATCGCATTTGGGCATTGTGTTGTTGTTTCTTTTTTTTTTTTGTTGTGTTTATGTTGTTGTGTTTACTGCTGATGATGCGGCGACGTCAGTTGGCGTCTCCGTTTTGTTGTTTATGATGATGATTGCTGTCGATGCAATAGTCGATATCTCGATGATGATAACGATGACGATAACGATGAGCTAGTGATGCCGGATCGTGTGCAACTGCAAGTGCGACAGAGACAGAAAACAACATAAGAGACGGCGAGGCGACGCGTGAAATTTGATCGAGCGAACGTTTGTTGATGCTGTTGTTTTTGCCACAAGTTGATTTTCAAGCTCCAGCCTCTCTTCACACTGTGTTGCTGTTGCTGCGAATTATGTAGGTGATGTTATAAAAACATATCGTCACACACACACACACACAGCTACCTACGCACACGGACACGCACACCCATACAGAGATTGCGGCACACACACACACACATGAATGCACAGACAACAATGCGATTTTCGGTTTATCCAAATGAAAACTATTTGAATTGTTTTTTGCTCTTGCTGTTTGCTAACATTTTGTTTTTGTGTTGTTGTTGCTGCTGTTGTTGTTGCTGCTGTTACAGTGTTCCCTTTTGTACTGTGTTTTAGTCGTACTCCGGTTTTTTTTTAAATTTTTTTTTCTTTTTTGATTCTCTTGCCTGCTGTAAGTCGCCCTTCTCCTGTTATTCTGTTATTCTTGATTCCCACCTTGCGCTCTTTTTCTTTCGATTCGTCGTTTGCTTCTTTTCCCCCCGAGTTGCTACTGCTGCTTCTTATTCTGGCGTTTTAATGCTTTTTTCTTTATTTTACACACACGCACGCACGTTGTTGTTGTTGCCTGCAATTTTTTTTTGCGATATTCCTCCACAATCCCGTCGTTCCGCTTCTCTCCTCACTCTCTCTCGCTCACTCTTTCCCCACCACTCCTCTCCTCCGCGAGCGACGTTGATGATGGCGTTGCCTGCAATTTCGTCCGCTGTCAACTTTCAATCGAAAACCAAAGCAGAGGGCAGAGCCGCATGCACACACATCACTTAATTCAACGCGTTCACTTTACATTTGCACTTCATGGCATTTATGCACTTCTTGGTATATATGTATATGTATGTATTTACGTAAAAATAAATAAAAAAAATAACCACAACACCGCGCTGCGCATAATTTCCTCGCCCGTCGATTGTCGAAAAACTTTTGTTTCTGTAAACGATATGTTAAGGCATGAGCTCCTCAACAGCATGTTAACAGAAATCTTTTTTACTGTAATGCCTATCGATGATTTGAAAATTTGACAACACTGAGACTAGTACGCGATAGTCGATTGTACTTTATATTGGAAGTTCTGCGTGTTCTCAAAAATTAACGACTTATTTTAGATGATAAGCTGATTTTCAATTGTGAAAAGTGGTTACATTTAAATCTTAATTGATAAAAACAATTTAAAATTAAAAGTATCGATTTTAATACAAAATTGAGCCGTGAGTGTCGTGTTCTGACACGAGAACAAGGGTAGGTGCGAGTATCGATACTGCATGCATGCTGGTTACATATGAAGGGAATGTATCATATATGTCAATATACACATTTTCTATTTTATTACGATTGTATTATTACTAATAATTGATCGCCGTGTTCAGACTCAATTTGCCAAAATTTAAAAATTAGTAATTTGTTAAAAAAAATATAAATAAAAAATCGTCGTGTTAATCGAGGTTGCAGACGTCCAGAAACTGGTTGCTTTTGCTATGCAAGTGGAGTTCGTTTCTAATTTGAATAGATTCTTGAATAACAATGCTATTGTTGTGCATTGTTTTAATTGGCATTCAAATTTATTTGTATTTTTATCACTAATTAAAATGTAATTTTAATTTGTTTTACGTTAGAAACCTGTAACGCCATGCCCCATTAACGTTTCCTATCGATTATCGATATCGAAGAGGTAGTGTGCCAACTCTATGCTAATCGATTGAAAACTTTAGATTAGATTATCTAAACAATATTTAATTTTGATATGACCGTTTGAAAAGAATGGATATGCAAATGTATCCAATAAAGGAAAGGTAATTTTCATTAATATTTATCGAAACATCGATATACCAATATCAACTATGCAACGTTTTTCAACACTGGCCCACAAATGTATTTTCGCTTCTCGCTTTGATTAAGATTTGCAATAAAATAAGAGCGTTCCCCCCAAAAAACACTCGGGGCAGAGGCATAACGCAGAGCAAACCACATCGCAACACAACACAACACATCAGGGCGAGGAGCAGTGGCTCATAAAAATTGCAGGAGCGCCGCACCCATCAGACCGTCAGCCGCATTGCCACTTTTAGCCGCCTTGCAGACGCCATCGCCATCGGCACATTTGATATATATATATATATTTATATATATATATATATATATAGAGAGAGAGATAGACATGTCACGCAGTGTGCGCGCCGAGACACGGAGCCGGGCCAAGGATGATATCAAGCGTGTTATGCAGGCCGTGGACAAGGTGCGACACTGGGAGAAGAAATGGGTAACCATCAGCGACACGACGATGAAGATCTACAAATGGGTGCCGATCTCCTCGAACAGCGAGAAGAAGTCAAAGCAGCTGCAGCTGAGCAACAAGATCAGCGACAAGGAGAATTCCCAAAAGGGCACGCCCACTCCGCCCCAAATAACGCCTAGCTATGCCGGTCTCACCGCCGACGATTCCAATACATGTGAGTCTCAGTGTCAGTCTCAGCCTCAATGTCAGTAAATAATCTTGGGTTTCTTTCATTTTGAATTTCAGGTTTCTCCGTTGTTAGCGACAGTCAGGGCGCTGACTTTGTGTCGAGCATGCCCTTCTCGGAGGACTCCAATTCGCAGGGTAGCGATGGGCCGGTAAAGCGCTTGAAGACGAGCGATTAGCCAGACTCGCACCACATTTATCATCAGCTAAGCGACTGTGAGTGTGTGTGCGTGCGTCTGTGTGTGTGTCGATTTACATATATAAATAATAAAAAAAAACAAATATATATATATATTTTTTTTTTAGAGATCTAAGCTAATTTGTTAATAAGTACGACGATAATCATCTGCCTCACCAAGACTTAAGCAATTCTCCTAAAGGTCTAAGCATAAGTAATTATACACAAGTCTAAATACATATAATTAGAATATACATACACACACACACGCACACCCGCACACACATACACACACACTCTTAAGCAATACTTTGCAATTTGGTTAAGCCTAATCTGTTTGTAAAACTGTACAACTTTTGTCGTCCCTATTTGTGAAAGTATTGTCCCCAAATTATATATATATGTATGTATGTCTAGGTCCTAGCATTTAGCACAAATACTTATATATCAATTTATTTATTTGCACAAACAATAAAACCAAGAAAATAAATCTGAAAATGTTTATGTTTATGCTGAAAAGAAGATTCGCTGGATTTTTTTTTTCTTTCGTTTTGTTTTTTTTTTTTTTAATATTTTTTATTTTATGTTTTTTCTTTAGTTTTTCATTTTGTATAATAAAAAAAAATTAATTTCTTTCAACAAATAGTTTTTCATTCACTTGACATTAAATATACATACATTAACTCTCTCCACATCTTTTCACATTATCATATTTATTTATATAGATGTAAGGTTGCCAGCCAGGTTGTGTTCTAGGCTGGATGCCGTCAACTTGGTTGGAATACGTCGCACATACGAACGTACGTATTTAGTTCATCTTTCACTAAAATTTATGCTAAAAACACGCTTAATTGAAAGGAAGCACAGATTTGCAAGAGTTACAAAACTTTCGATGACCAAAAAAAAAAAAAAACAAATGACAGAATCAATAAAAGGATTAAAACATTGGTTTAAATATATAAAAAATGTTACATGTTAATTACACACACAAACAAAGCTTCGCTTTTGTTTTACAAACAAACAAAATACATACGTATATATATATATATATATATATAGATATATGTATATATATAGTTATATATATATATGTATATATTTAGGTATAATAGTACACATACATACATGTGTGCATATAGTAATAAGTAAATTTAAATACCAAAATTTTAAAAAGAGGCTGACAAACTTCAACATGGCTTATGCACTATGGAATGTCTTGGAAAGTTAACGCATATGTAAAACTTAACCACAGAGAAATGCAAAATGTAGCACAGACAAAAATTACTTTAAAATTGAATGTGTGTAATAAAATAAATAATTATATTAAACGCATTAATCTACATACGTCTCATTTGTTTAAGCATGTAAGCAAAAAAGTGTTTTATCTTTCTTCTTCTTTCGTCTTTCCACTTTCTATTCTCTTTTGTTCACATTTTTTTTTTTTTTTAATTTGTTTAGGTTCTTATATTTTTGTTATTAAGCTTGTGTTTAGTGTAAATTTCTGTCCTTGTTTTGCGTAGTTTTTTTTTTATTTTATTTTATTTTTATTTTTATTTTTTAAAAATATAGAAATTCCGCTTGGATTGTTTTAAATTTGTTGTTTGTTTTTTTTGTATTGCTGTTGTTGTGGTATAGTTTTTGCTCCTTGCATTTTCTTTTTTTGTTTTTTTTTCTTTATTTTTTTTTGCGCTAAAAAAAAAAGACGCTTAGCTTATAAATGATGTCTGTCTTTTTGAAAGTTTAAACAAATACAAATACATACATAGTATAATGATATCGTCGCGTTGGTTTTTGCCTTGTATACATAGACATTTAGATACATAAGTATATAGTTAATATTGTCATTTAGCGTTCAGAAAAATATACTCTATGCCTTTTTACAATTCATATTAATTTTTATGTTTTCGTTTTTTTTTCTCTTCTTTTTCCTTCTGTTTTTGCATTCAGGCGCAAAAATGGCTTTAAAAAACAAAAAAAAAAACATTTTGGCTTTACAAAGTTTTCTTCTTTCTTTTGTTGTTGTTGTTGTTATTGTTACTGTGTATGGGTGTTTGTGTGTGTGTGTGTGTGTGTGTATGTGTGTGTGTGTGAGTGTGTGTGAGTGTGTGTGTTGAATGCGCGCCTCAAAATTGGACTCGAAAATGTTTTATTTTTTTTTGTGGCGCTTTCATTTAGAGATTCGCTGGCTTTTCAAAAGGCGCTCGTCTTCGTGGCGCTTCAGCTTAGAACCGAGTTGGCGCCGCCTAACTTAGTGTGCATACATATGCATATGTATGTGTATTTAGTATATGGTATATAGTGTGTATATATATATAAATTTATATATAGATTTATATAATAATAATTGCAACAGTTGATTTTTTTTTTCTTTTTTGCTTGCTTTGTTGTTGTTGTTGTTGTTGTTGTTAGTTTATCGGGGCGCTTCCATTTGCCCCCTCATTCGTCTCCAAGGATATGTGTTTGCCGGGGGGTAGGTTAAAAGTGGGGGGCGGGGGGGTGGTGTAAAGATTGGTTTCAGCGAGGGTCGCTACAAGCATATATATATATATATATATATGTATAAACTCTAGACTTTAGTGGTTTGCCTTGTGTTGCCCTCGCTGCTGGCTGCATGCCAAGATTTGTGATGCTTGCTATTTTGTTGTTGTGGTTGCTGCTGCTGTTGTTGTTGCTGTTGTTGTTCTTGTTGCTTATGTTGTTGATGTTGTTGGATGAGTCGATGCTATGTGTGCAGCGGATAACTATTTGGGCGTGTCTTCGATCGCTGCTGACGTCGATAGCTGAGCGATCGCGATACCGCTGCCTGATAAGCTTGATATCAGCACTCTGACTTATCCTCCTCGACCAGATACTGTGTGTCCTTGCCGGTATCGGCCGATGGGTCCAGCTCCCTGGTCCGCAGCTGCAACTGCGGCGATGACTTGTGCGTAATGCTGCTGGGCGCTATTATGGCCGAGGCGGGCTCCGTGAACGACCCAGAATGGCCCACGGCCTTTGACTTGGACGGTTCCTGTGGCACATCGTAGATGCCTGTCCAGAGACAGAGACAGAGTCAGAGAGAGAGACAGAGAGAGAGAGAGGGAGAGAGAGAATGCAGAGTTGAGATATATTTGCTTAATACAATATTATTTTGTTCATTAACCTATATTAATGCAAATATCATAAAATCAATGCATATGAAACCGAAATCAAACTAAAGCAATGATTATTTAATTTAAACATAAACTCAATGTCGATTATTTTATATAAAAATCAATTAATCAAAAATCATTGTGGATACCCAAAGAATACTTTAAATCGATGCCAACTGATATGATTCAATCTAAGCTCTTAATTTAAAAGGCACGTACAAAATTTATATAATTATGGCCATTATTTGAATGAGAAAAAAAAAAAATATATAATAATAAGGAATATTATGTGATTTTCTATTTTTCCGTTCAAAAATCATCAATCTGACAAGATAAAAATCATTAATTCTTATTAATGATGATTTATTTATTTACCAACTGATGAATTTTTCGATTAAATTGAAATTATTATGTACGGTTCCAGTTCCTTTTTATACTCTAAAGTCGAAGGTAAGGCTAGCAAATCCATAAGATCGATAATCACAAATCTATAAAATCTAAAATCGATCATCGCCAATCGATAAGTCCCTCATATCTCTCATAATTTTAAGTTTACAGTCAACAAATTTGGTTGCATATGCCACGCCCACTCCCGCCCGCAATTTAAAAGCTGTGGTTATGAAGGTACCTGGAAGGTAGATTACTAATCATCCACTTCCGCTCACAAAATTCTCCCACATCTCTCGTAATCTCAGAGCTACAGTTATTAAACTTGGTAGGAAGATTATCAGAAGACTCCGGCATTTTTGTTGACCACGCCCACCTCCGCCCCGAAATTTGAGAAAAAACTATATGGGATAGATTACTAGGAACCTACTTCAGATATGGATTCTATGGCACCTGTCATCAGATAAGAGTATTTTATTGTTGCTTCTTGTTCCTTACCTGAGCCATTGCTCATGCCCGGATCGGTGTTGGTGCCCGATTGTACAGCATCGTACATGGGATTGGCAAAGTCGCGAGCCTTGTTCGCATTCACCGTCTGCAGGTTATAGCCCTCGATGGGCGCCATATCGTTGGCGCCGGGTGCCGAGGCGCCCGGAAAGCCGCTCTCGCTGAACTCCACATTCGAGCCGTGCCGGAAGGTGACGCTCTGGGATGACGTTATTGCTGGCATCCGCGCCAATTTGCCACTGCATAACACACAGAATACAATAATCAGTTGGGAGTATCTTAAGTATGTCGTCTTCAATTAACTTTATACAAAATAAGTTTTGCATTGATTTCAAAACTCAAAACAAATTATTCAAAATATCTCAAAACCAAGACTCGGGCATAGATCACTATATATATAAATATATATTAATATTTATATATATATATATGATTATATTTGAAGACCGGTTGGGTGTACTTACAATGGACGTTTGCGGATGACATACCAGGCGCCGGCGGCGGCCATCATGACCAGGAGTATGACCATGATGGGCACGACGACAGCGGTGACATTGGCGCCGCCATGCCCGAAGGCGCCCGTTGTGCTCCGCTCGCAGTGGTCGCCCTTGAACTCGGGCGGACAGTCGCAATACAGTTCGCCGCGATCATCCTCCTTGCAGAGACCGGTGTTCTGGCAGGGACAGATGCGTGGCGCTGGTCGTGGTCGTTCTGCTGCCGCATCGCAGATGACCTCGGCGGTGCTGCGATGGGAGGGCAACGGGCCGGATGTATCTGGACAGGCACAACGATGTCCGCCGGGCACCAGGAGACACAGATGCGAGCAACTTGACTCGTAGCACGGATTCCGCAGCGAGGTGTTGTATCGCTTCTCGTGGTAGACCTTCAGGCCGGACGGATTGACGAGGTTGCGATGCACCACCACCTGCACGCCGCGCCCAAACTTATCCTGGCGCAGCAGCTCGCCCGTGTCGCGTGTCACCCAGAACATATTCGATTCGAACAGATCGAGGGAGACGGGATGACGCAGTTGGTCGCCCTTAACGATGGCCTTGCGTCGTGAGCCGTCGGCACGCATCGATTCGATGGCATTGAGCTTGGTATCCACCCAGTAGATGATATGATCCTGTGCGTAGTCAATAGTTAGGCCAGCGGGATGACGAATTTGTTCGGTAATAAGCGGACGTCGCTTGGAGCCATCCATCCAGGAGACTTCGATTTTCGGGGCAGAGCCAGCGTCGGCCCAATAGATGCGTCCCAGCTGTGGATTCACTGCTATAGACGTCGGCACCTCCAAACCGGCATTCACAATCGATCTGCGATATCGTCCATCCGTTTTGGCCACCATGACACGACCACGTGGCTTCGAACCAGTGCGATCCACTTCCGTCCAGTACAGATTCGATGCGAGCCAATCAACGGCAACGGCCGTCGGCTTCGAGCCACCCTTCATGTTGAGGTCCTGCGCAAAACCGATCTTTGCCTGGCCATCAGCTGCGTTGACCATGTAGGAGCGCTTGATTGTCTTATCGTAGCTATCCGCCCAGAAGACAATCTGCTGTTGTGCATCATAGTCGAGTGCCTCGATACGTTTCTCCGCCGCAATCACATCGAACTCCTCCTTCTTTTGGAGATCAAGGCCGCGTATCTCTGGCCCATTGGCAAACACCAAAATGACATCATCCTTTTCGGCCTTGCAGACGCCACTGCTGCCATCGGAGAGATGGAAACCGTCGCGACAGCTACACGAATATGTGCCATTCATGTTGTGGCACTGATGCGAGCATGTGTGTTGCCTTGTTGCACACTCATCGACATCGGCGCACCGCTTCTTGTTGTCCGGCGCAATGATGTAGCCTGGATAACAGGTGCATATGTAGCCGCCATCGGTTAGATTGTGGCAATGATGCTGACAACCGCCACGATTCTGTTCCGAACAGCTGCTCGTATGATGGCAGCCAAGTTCATCGCTGGCATCGCCGCAATCATCAGAGAAATCACAGACCTGGGCACGTTCGATGCAGTGCTTGTTGGCGCACTGATATTGCGTATAGAGATCGCAGGGCTTCTGTTTGGTGGCACATAGGGTCATGTTGTTCTCGTCGCTGCCATCGCCGCAGTTGTCGATGCCATCACAGATCTGATAGCGGGCAACGCAACGATGATTGGCGCACTGGAAGCGGCGCAGGGTGTCACAATTGAAGTCGCTGCAGACCTTTGGATCCTCGTCGCTGCCATCGCCGCAGTCATCGGTGCCGTCGCACAGATCCGTCAGTGAGACGCACAGATTGTTTGTGCACTGGAATCGTGATTCCGGACAGAAACGGCCACCAGGGAAACGGGGCGGACAGCCAACCTCGTCGGACATATCGCGACAATCGCGATCGCCATCACAGCGGAAATAGCTGGCGATGCAGTGGCCCGAGGCGCATTGGAATGTGCCATTCTTGCACTGATATCCCTCGCAGTTCATCTCATCCGAGTTGTCGCCGCAGTCATCCTCGTGATCGCATTGCCACCGGGATGAAATGCATTTGCCGTTGCCGCATCTAAACTCCGATTCCGAGCACTCCCGATAGTGACCCTTGCAGATCGCATCGTTCTCGTCGCTGGCATCGCCACAATCATCCGCAAAGTCGCACATCCATTGCCTGCGAATCGTACAAAAAAATATTTATTTAAAAAAATAAATAGTCGGAATACGTTAAGGACAATCTTCAATGCGATTTATCCAGGCATCATCTGTGTTTTGTCATTTTGTCAACGTGGAATTGAATGAATTATATTTACTTTGGTATGCATCGATTGTTGCCGCACTTGAAGTCCGTCTCTGCGGAGCACTTGGGGCAATTGTCCGGTAGCTCGTCACTGTTGTCGCGGCAATCGTCCTTGCCATCGCAGAACAGCCATTTGGGTATGCAGCGATAGTTCGATTGGCCCGGACACCGCTGCCAGCCGGTGGTGCAGTTCCTCTGGCGGCACATGTAAGCCGGCTCATCGGAATCGTCGCCGCAGTCATTGTCAAAGTCACACATCCACAGCTGCGGAATGCAGCGTCCATTCTTGCAGGAAAACTCCGTGTCCGGATCGCAGCTGCGTTTATCTACACGGGCCACAAAGTTGCGAAATTGGATTTAATTTTGGAGTGATCAGAACAAAATATTTACTAATTATTCCAAATAAAATCACTTTGAAAATAATCATTTATTTCTGCTTCTAAATTTCTAAATCTTCAATGTAGTTTTATCCATCATAGAATAGCTAGTGTTCAATTATATTTCGGAAGAAATATTTTTTAATTCTCAGTAAATGAAGATTAATTAATATATTTAAATTAGTATTCGTCACTTTATTATTTATTTTAATCTTTGCATTTGTAATTAAATTTTGTAGTTCTTTTCAATTTGTATTTAAGTTTTACGTTATTACATTTTTATGTGGAATGTATAAGTCATTTATAACAAGTAAGAGAGCTGCAGTCGAGTGAACTGGACTACGAGATACCCTGCACCCAGTTTTTAAATATATTCTATAAGCAAATTCCCTTTTAAACAGATTTGCACTAAAATGCGAGCAGCTCTGGAAGCGCCCTCTGCCGACACACAAAAACATATTGAGGCTCGACAGTATGCATATGCATATTATGTATTTAATGTATCGATATTCGATAAACGAAGGCAGTTATCGAAAAAATAACGCTTGATAAATAACTTGATCTGCGCCTGGTATACGAAAACCTATATTCAAAATTTAAAGTCTGTAGCTCTTATAGTCTCTGAGATCTGCGTGTTCATACAGACGGACAGACGGACATGGCTATATCGACTCGACTGTTGATCCAGATCAAGAATATATATACTTTGTGGGTTCGGAGATGCTTCCTTCTGCCTGTTACATACATTTGCACAAAACCAATATACCCTTTTTACCCATTTTTAATGGGTTCAGGGTATAAAAATAAAAAAGTATTTATATAAATTAATAAATAAATAAATACATACATATATACATACATACATACATACATACATACATACATACATAAATAAATAAATAAATAATTTTTTTAAATGATAAATGATAAAAAGATTTTTGTTTAGACACTTGCTAAAATTTGGAAAATTGTAGGTCATATTTTTTCTTGGAGAATGGTGCCAAGGGGAGGGGAATCAGTACTTACGACAGACAAGGGGATCCTCATCGCTGCCATCCTTGCAATCGGCATCGCCATCGCACCGCCAGCTGTCGAGGATGCAGCGTCCGCTCGTTTTGCACTTGAAGTCGGACAGCGGACAGGGCAGTTCGCAGTTCTGCTCATCGCTGCCATCGCCGCAGTCATCGACGCCATCACAGATTGTGGCGGATGGGGTGCAGTTGGTGTTCTTGCATTGGAAGGTGCCGGCGCGACAGTGGCGCGGTGTACAGGTGCTCGGCTCATCGGAGCCATCCTTGCAGTCCTTCTCGCCGTCACACTTCCAGAACCAGGGTATGCACTTCTCATCGCTGCCGCCGCACAAGTGCTGCCCGGCCGTACAGTTGGCAATGCACGTCTTGGAGTCGCGCGCCAAATAGAACTGATTGGGACAGGCGCACTTGAAGATCGGTGCACCCTCCTCAATGTAGCCCTCGATGTTCAGGTAGGTTGACTCCGGCGGCGGTGCTATCAGGCACAGATGCGAACAACCGCCATTATTTGAGCCGCACGGATTTGTGTAGCTCAATTGCCGTAGCGGATGATTAATGTGGAGATCATATGGACGATGTGTTGTATTTCGGAGCACCGTGTAATTGGCACCATGGAACTTATTGGCGCGCACAATTGCCTTCAGATTCCAATCGCTCCAGTAGATGTAATCATCGAACAGGCTAAGCGCAAACACATGCGGCACACTGTTGCCAGATAGGACAATGTGACGATGTCGTCCCTCCAGATCCGTGTATGCAATGTAATCCAAATGGGCATCGGCCCAATAAATGCGATCCGTGAAATAATCAATGGATAGAGCATTTGGCCACGCGATCCCATCATTCCAGTTCAGAATTCGCGTAAAATTCGAGCCATCCATGCCCATTTTGGCGATATAGGCCTGCAGATGCCAGGATGTGAAGTACAGGTAACCAATGCCCGGATGCACAACAATCGCACGGGGATCGACGACACCGCTGCGCAACGTTTTGCGCTTAGTGCCATCCAGTTCGGAGACATCCAGATTCTTTGAGTGCCTATCCAGCCAATACAGTTTGCGACCGATCCAATCAATCGCGATGCCCTCCAAGCCATGCGAATCATGCCGGATGACAGCCTCACGTTCCGTTGGCAGATCAACGCTCGCATCCGAATATTTGGCACGGAATATCGTCTTGGCAGTCACATCACAGAAATACATATACTGCTCCTGAATATCAAAGTCGAGGGCAACCACATTCATCAGATCCTGATGCATTAAATTATATTGACGGCCATCGACGGACATGTTCCGCACATAGTACTTATTGGTGAAGATCAGCCACGGCGGAATGTTGTCCTTCCGCTTGCAAGTGTGCTCATCGTTCTGTCTCTCATAGTACGTCTCGTCGCACTTGCAGTAGAAGCTGCCCGGCGTATTTGAGCAGTGCTGCGAACAGGCACCCGGCTGTTCCAAACATTCATCGACATCCGCGCATGCTTTCCCATCTGCCAAGAGCCTGACAGAGACAGAGACAGAGACAGACAGAGAGTGAGACAAAGAGATAGAGAGAGAGAGAGAGAGAGAGAGAGAGAGAGAGAGAGAGAGAGATAATGAGATTCATATGTGATTCTAGCAGTATGTGTAGTCTTGCTGGTGGCTGGTCACAAGTCCAATCAGTCAGTCAGTCAATCAATCAGTTCGTCAATCAGTTATTATATATATAGCTTACTTGTAGCCCTCGTTGCAGTCACAGTAGTAGCCGGTTAGGGTATCCACGCACTTGTGTCCACATTGATTGATCTCAACCTTGGCGCACTCATCCACATTGCAGTGGGCGGGCTCATCGGATTCATCTGTGCAGTCGGCCACTTTGTTACAGACCAGACTGTAATCGATACACTGTCCATTGGTGCACGCGAATTGACCGTGGGCACAGGTGACATTCTCCTTCTTACAGTTGACCTCATCGGAATGATCGCCGCAGTCGTCTTCGCCATCGCATCGATACTGATTGCGTATACACTTGAAGTTCTGGCACGTGAACTCCAATGGGGAGCACGTCTTGTATTTGGAATTGCAGAATTTGCCCTCATCGGTGCCATCGCCGCAATCATTGTCATGATCACAAATCCAGCC
Organism: Drosophila setosimentum; assembly: GCA_035043505.1. NCBI lineage: Eukaryota > Metazoa > Arthropoda > Insecta > Diptera > Drosophilidae > Drosophila > Drosophila setosimentum. The sequence continues at coordinate 19,670,919 of JAWNMY010000090.1, read as the reverse complement.
CTGTTTTTAACGACAATCGATTTTCATAGTCTTTTCTTTTGAACTGTGAATTGAAGAATTTACCTTGTTGATGCAGCGACCGTTGCCGCAGGTAAACATATCCTCACCGCATGGCTGTTGGGTGGCGCAATTGTGAAGCGTTGTATTCTCATCGGCGCCATCAACACAATCTGGATCCCCATCGCATATCCACTTTTTGGGTATGCACTGGGCCCGCTGCCACGACTTGTTCTCCACGCACGTGAACTCCGTCTCCTCGTCACATTTCCGATCGTCTGTGCCGAACGTGAACGAAAGTCAATCAAAACAATTTTAGTTAATAACTTAATATAATACTCACTGCACTGATGGCGGTTGTCCTCGTCGCTGTTGTCCAGACAGTCGTTGTCGCCATCGCAGATATAGATGCGTGGAATGCAATTGCCATTGTCGCAGGTGAATAGATCGCCAAAGCAGGTGCGACCCTCCGATTTGCAGTAATCTGGCGGCTCGTCGGCACCATCGCCGCAATCATCGTCGCCATCGCAATACCAGGTGGCCGGAATGCATCGATGATTCGGGCAGCGGAAGCTGTTCGTCGGACATGTACGCTGACCACAGTGCAGTGGATCCTCATCGGAATTATCGCCGCAATCGTTATCGCCATCGCACAGCCAATAGGGTTCGACGCAGATGTTTGTCTTCTCGCACTTGAGATGGTTGGGCGGACATGTGGTGTTCATCGGGCACCGTTCGTGCGTTTCATCTGAGGTGGCATTATCCTTGCAATCGTTGACACCATTGCAGACCTGCGCCTGTGGAATACATCGACCATTTGCGCAGGTGAACTCCCCATCGACACAGGGCGGATAGCTGCAGTTGAGCTCATCGGAGCCATCCTTGCAATCGTTCTCATGATCACATTTCCACGACTTGAAGATGCAGCGACCGTTATTGCAGCGGAACTCATTTGGCGAGCACGAATGATAGGCACAATAGTTAACATCCTCATCGGAATTATCACCGCAATCGTCGTCACCGTCACAGGACCACATCCGTGAAATGCACTTGCCATTCTGGCAATAGAACTTGCTCGACTCGCACGTATTATTTCGCGGCGCACACATCCGACCCTCATTGACAACCTTCGAGTTCTCATCGCATTTGCATTCAGCCTTGCCGTTCGGTGCCGGATGGCAACTTTGCGCACATCCACCGTTATTAATGCGGCACGGATTCACATTGCACTTCTGCCGTTCGGAGCTAAAGATGCGTATGTCGCGTGGCGAGTCCTCCAATCGCTTCACCATCTCCACCATATTGGCGCCCGTATGCTTCTCGGCCCGATAGACGCCACGCAATTGGACATCCGTCCAATAGATATAGTTGCGGAACACGGTGATCGCAAACGGATAAATGGTGGCCGCTACAAGTAGCTCCCGATTCCGACCATCCAAATCGGCCCGTTCGATTTTCTCTCGCACCGCATCCGTCCAGTATAGCTTGCGCTCGTCATAGTCAATGGCCAGACCACTGGGCTGGGACAGCTCCTTATCGACAATGGCCCGCTTTAGCGAGCCCGCCATCGTTGTGCGGAATATCTTGCCGGAGGTACCGAAGCGACCCCAGTCCGTAAAGAACAGTGTACCATTGCATGGATCGAGGACAATGGCACGTGGTCGTTCGACCCGTGCAATCATCACCAGTTCTGTGCCAACCAGATTCATTGCATAAATTGAGTTATTCGAGCTATCCGTCCAATAGATCTTGCTCTGTGTCCAGTCGTACGCAATGCCCTCCGGATTGATGCCCTTGTTGAGCACCACAGTGATATCGCTGTGGCTTGGCTTATTCGCCAGCGTATAGGCAATTTTCGCCCATGGCCGGATTTGGGTGTACAGCATGCGATTGCCGGCGAAATCAAAGTCAACACCGACCACATTGGTCAGATTTGAAAGGGGCGTAAATGGCACCTCCGTTGAATGTGGATCCAAGTTAACCGCTCGAATCTCCGTTCGTGTCGCAAACACCAAATACTCATTGACCGTTTCGCATGTGTGATTATCCGCACCCAGTTTTCCCGTGGCACAGTCGCAACGATAGCTCTTCGCCGTTGATGGCTCGGGTGGGAAACTGAAGCAGAGCTGATCGCAACCGCCGTTGCCCAGTTGAGAGCAGGGATTATTATCATCGGCCGGCTGATTGTTAATGTCATAGATGGCAATGTCGCGCAACTTTTCCAGATTGGTGCGCACTCGTGTGACCTCGGTGTCGTTGCCAAACAGCTTGGATGCCTTAAACACTGTCATCAGATTGCGATCCACCCAATAAACATCGTTGCGGAAAATGGCAATACCCATCGGATTGGGTAGATCACGTCGGATCACCTTGCGATTGACGCCATTATACGAGATCTTCTGTATGGTGTCCAGCTTGGAGTCAACCCAAAACACGTCGTGCGTCTGCATATCGATGGTGAGATCGCGTGGCAACGATATGCCCGATGTGACCAATGGCTGCCACTTGCTGCCATCGAGCATCGCCTTGCCAATACGCGGATGCTGACCGTAGTCGATCCAGTAGAGGAGTCGCTTGATCGGATTGACGGCCAACTCACGCGGCGCATCGTTCGTCGTCTTGACGAGCACCTTCCGATTGCTGCCGTCCAGCCAACAGACCTCCACATAGTTCTCATGCGGATAGACGTTCGTGAAGTACATGTTGCCAGCCACCCAGTCAATGGTTAAGCCGCGTATGCCATTGCTACCGATGCCATCCTTGACCACATGCTGCACATCTGTGCCGTTGGGTCGCGAACGGAAGATGCCGTTCCAGTAGCCGCGATTGAATTCCGCCCAGTAGATCCACTGATCGCGGAACATCACGTCCACGTGCAGTATATGATGACCCTGTCCGCTGACGGGCACCATTGCTTCCGAGCTATCGGTTAGACTGTAACCGCGTATCATGTCCAGTTGGGAGACGACGGCAAATGTTTTGTATGCCACACAATTGATCTCGTTGTCCTTGTGGTAGCCAATGCCGCAGGCGCATGTCCGCGATGCAGCTGCACCCGGTATGCAGAGCTGCTTGCAACCGCCGTTGCCCGTCTGGCACGGATGCTGCATGAGTGCCCGCTTCTTGTAGATCATCATGCTGCGCAAATCGGGCTCGTTGTCGACAATTGTCTTGGGATTATCACCACGGGGCAGATCAACGCGCACAATTTTCTCGTACACCGGGTCCAAGTAGTAGAGGCGATGGTCTAGGACACCCAGGCTGCGTGGACGCGATATGGCCTGGTCCTCATTGAGTATGATCGTGTGATCCTCCCCATTGTAGTCCATCGAACAGATCGATGCCGAGTGGCTGGTGCTGTAGTAGATCATCTTCTTCTCAATATCGAGGGCAATGCTCTCCGGATGTTTGAGATCCTTGCGCAATACACGCGCATCCTGCCCATTCATATCGACCCGCGCAATTTTCACCGGCACCTCCAGTACACCCTCATCGATCCAGAACATCTTACCCTCACTTGGATCGAGCACCAATTGCTTGGGCTTCGACACGGAATTCTCGTTGCCATCGTTCGCCAATATGACAGTGCGATACTTTTGCTTGCCATCCACACGGACAGCCTCAATGTTGCTGGCCACCCGATTGCCAATGTACAGATTGCGGCCGAGCCAATCGAACGCTATGGTATACGGTGCACCCACAATGCCCGTATCGATGTCCAGGAAAAGTGTTTTATTGCCGCCGCCGTAGGGTGTCGTAAAGATGGTACAATTCTCATCATCGTCCTCACGTCCCTGCACCCAATACAAGGTCTCACCCTTTCGGTCAAAGTCGAGGCCAGTGCTGCTCTCAATGCCAATAACGGGCGCCAAGGCACCGGCTCTGGCATCGCCGCCATTCAGTGGTAAATCAACAATTTGTGTACCCTTGACAACCATCAGATACGGATTCTCCTCTTCGATACAGCGACCCTCGCTGAGCAATCGATAGCCTGGCTTGCATTTGCAGGAGTAGCCCTCGCTGGCACTCGGACTGAGCAGGCACAGATGCTGACAGCGGGCCTGGGCACACGGATTTGGATACATCGGTTGCAGTGAGGCATGATGCACGTGTATCGACAGCGGCTGGCTAATCAGATGGGAGACAACGGTTTGATTCTTGCCACGGAACTTATTTGCAGACAGTACACGGTTCAGTTGACGGTCTGTCCAATACAGCGTGTCCTCGAATAGGGACAGCGAGTGCGGATGCAACAGATAATGACTGCTGGCCAGCACCTGCTGACGACCCGTACCGTTGTAGTAGCAAAAGTCAATAAAGTCCAGCTTGGAGTCGGCAAAGTAGACGCGTTTCGTTGCAATATCCAATGTTAGGCCATTGGGCCAGTAGATCTTTGTATTGATGATGGTCTTGCGCATTGTGCCATCCATGCCGATCCTTTCGACGCGCGGATTCTCGCCCCAGTCTGTCCAGAAAATGAAGCGTGCCTCGGGACTGGGATCAATGCACATGCCACGCGGTTGTGTTATATTCTCTCGAACGAGCACCAAACGATTCGAACCGTTTTCAGCGGACACCTCAATCGTGTTCAGTTTGCTGTCCAGCCAGTAGAGATTCTTGGCAATCCAATCGTAGGCCAATCCCTCAACCAGATCCAGGCCGGTATTGATAATCTCCTGTGGCTCCATGCCATGATCCAGACGCGATATCTTCTTCAGTTTCATGTCGCTCCAGAAAATGGTGCCCGTGTGCATATTCGATGCGGTCGCAACCACATTCTCCACAATGATGGGCACACGCTCCAGTCCCTGCTCCTTTAGATCAGCGACCAGTATCGAATGCCTATTCGAGATGATCAGAAAGGCAGCCGTATGGTTGACAGCCTTGCACGTATGCTTATTGGGGCCGAGCACATAGCCGGGTGTGCAGGAGCAGAAATAGGAACCCTTTGTGTTCGTGCATTCCTGCGAACAGAGACCGGGCGGATGGCATTCATTGGTATCCACACAGGTGAAACCATCTGGACCAAGCTCCGAGCCCGGCGGACACACGCAGAGCGCACCGCTTGGCGTTTTCTGGCAAAAACTGGAGCACTGACCCGTCTGATGATCACACTCGGCCAGATCACAGCCCTCACCCTCATCGGCACCGTTGGGACAGTCCAGCGTGTCGTCACAAACGGAGGTGATGTTCACGCAGCGTTCGGCAACGCCGGGACACTGCCACTGACCGTGTGGACACTTGAAGGGTGGCGGCACACAGGCATGCTCGGTACCCTCGTCGGAGTTGTCACCACAATCGTCCTTGCCATCGCAGATGTATGCCTTGAACACACAGTTTGTGTTGTTGCACTTGAAGAAGTTCTGCGCACAGGTGATTTGACCGCAATCCTCCTCGTCCGAGTGATCCGAACAGTCATTGGAGCCATCACAGTGCCAAGCAATCGGTATACAGAAACCAGTCGATTTGCATCGGAAATGCTTCTCCAAATTACACTGATTGGGACCCATCGAGGGGCAGCCGAGCTCATCGCTGCCATCGTTGCAATCGGGTATGCCATCGCATTTGTAGGACTCTTCGACGCACTGCCGCAGATCGGCGCACTTAAATTGATTGGCCAAGCAGCTAATCGGTGGACAGTCCTTCTCATCCTGCCTATCGAAGCAATCGTCGTCGCCGTCGCACACCCAACTCTGCGGTATACAATGACCCGTCCTTGGGCAGGTGAACTGAAAATATGCACAGGTCTTCTCCGCACAGAAGTCACCCTCATCGCTGCTGTCGCCGCAATCATTCTCGCTATCGCACTTCCACATGCTGGGAATGCAGCGACCGTTCGCACAAGCGAACTGAGATGTTGCACATGTCACATTGCCGCAGTCCACCTCATCCGAGTTATCGCCGCAGTCGTTTTCCTGGTCGCACCGGAAGTTCAGCGGAATGCACCGACCAGATTTGCATTGGAACTCATTTGATCCGCACGTCGGTTCTATCAAAGAAAGATTATTTTTGGTTTGGTTGGGTTGTTAACTTAATTATGCACGAAAAGATCAATTGAATACCATTTGCATTTGACTGCAAGGTATTTAAAACTCTTCACAGTCTTCAGATTCATGTGGAACACAAACAATTTATACTTGGTCCCTTTGAGAGCAGAGTGTGACATTTTGAAACGTTTCACATCAATGACAAATTGTAGATTTGAAAACAATTAATTCATTAATAATTAATATGAAATATTCAGCGATCATTAAATATGTCCTCAGATGGAATATGTTCTCAATAAATTGTTTTCTACAATAGGTTTATAAAACTTTTGCATTTCGATTGTTTTACAATTTACTCAAAATAAAAAAATATGGAAAATGATTTGGATTTTAGAAGCGCTTCAATGAAATGATTCAAATGGTTTGGAATAGTGTTCTTCATGAGTCTTGATATACATATACTGGGATCATTTGGAATTCATTGTGGGAGAGACAATCTAATTGGTCGATCTAATCTGATGCTTACTTGTGCAGTTTTGCTCCTCATCGCTGTTATCCAGACAGTCATCGTCGCCGTCACAGACCCAGGACTTGGGTATGCAACGCTGATTGTTGCAGGTGAAGTCCCATAAGTTGGGGCACGGCTGGACGGGTGGCTCGGCACTGGGATCGGGAATGCAGCTGATCTGATCCTCGGCCAATCGTTCGCCATACGGACAGGAGCAACGCGATTGCAAGCGACTCGCAGCGCCAGCTGTTGCCGTCACTTCGGTGGCATTCTGTGAGATCGGTACGGCAAAGCATATCTTTTGACAGCCCCCATTGAACAGGTGGCATGGCTGTGTCTCAGCGATGCGTTGCACATCGCGACTGTAGACTTTGACACCGTACAATCGATTCGTTTGCGGTTCGCGCACCATCATTTCCTCCTGTTCGCCGGTTAGCTTGTGCAGCCGAATGATTGCATCGAGTCGCCAGTCCGTTATATACATCCAATCGTTGTGTATGACAATGGAGAACGGATGACGGACGAGGCGAGAGTTAACCGTCTTGATGTCGGTGCCATCGAGATTGGCATGCTGTACGTGATCAAGCAGGGCATCGCACCAGTACACACGATCCTTCTTGAAGTCGATGGAGAGACCGTTGGGCCAGCCGAGCGTCACGTTGCGGAATACCAAAAGGCCAGTGCCGTCGGTATTCGCACGCGTTATATTCGCGGGACGATCCCATTCGGAGAAGAATATATATCCACGATTTGGATGCACAACGATGGCACGCGGACGCTTCAAATTCTTGAGCAATGTGCGACGATGCGTGACGTTGCGTGTGGAAAGCACATTCAGTGTGCCCTTGCGTGAGTCGATATAGTACAGATTCTTGGAGGCCCAATCGACAGCGAGACCCTCAACGCCCTCATTCTGGGAGGCAAGGACAATTTCGCGACCGGTGCCGTTGCGATGCACCCGATAGATGACATCCTGCAGTACATCCGAGTAATAAATGAACTCGTCGCGTGCATCAAAATCGAGGCCGACAAAACGAGCTCGTCGCGAGACAACGGGAAGGATGGCATCACTGAAACCCTCAATGACCGGTTCGAGGACCTTGCCCTTGATGAAACGCTGCTGCGAATACATGAGAAACTCCCGCACCAGTTTACAGTTCTTCAGATCCGTCTGCAATTGGTAGCCGGTGTGGCAGGCACAACGGAACCCAAGACCCGTCGGTGCTCCCTTAACGGCCGTCACAATACACATGTGATTGCAGCCGCCGTTGTTGTGGCCGCACGGATTCGAGACGTGCGGCTGACTGAGTGCATGCACCGCTATGATTCCCTTCGGTTCGCGTATGTCCTTGGCCTTGTAGGTCACCTGAATGGAGCTGGGACCCTCGTACTTGTCGACAGACATAATGCCCTGCTTGGTGGCATCGGTCCAATAGATTCGATTCTCGAACAGGGCCAGACGCGATGGACTCGGCACCTGCTGACCACGCAGCACCATCACTCGGTGTCCACCCTCATAGTCAACGGATTCGATATAATCGAGCAGGGAGTCACACCAGAAGACACGCTTCCCAATGATGTCGACAGTGACGCCGCTTGCCTTGTATGCCGCTTCCGAGACAATTGAACGGGCATGGGTGCCATCCATATGGGCGCGCAGCACTTGGCCGCCATCGGCGACAAACATTAGGCCAGCGGTCGGATCCAGTGCCAAATCAGCGGGACTGGTCAAATTGGAGCCAAGGACAACGGCATGCCAATGTCCGCTCAGCTCAAACACATCGATCTTCTGACCAACCAAATCGGCGACATAAATCTTATCACCCACCCAATCGACAGACAAAGCAACCGGTGCCCAAGTGCCGGGCAGCGTTTGATCTAGCGGCGCCACAGCGCTGTTTAGCACATCCAATGGCAGCGATTGCACCTTCCGTGTCTTAATGTCGGACCAATAGAGCGTGTTGCGTGCATAATGGAAGGCAACGCCAGCGGCAGCGGTGGCATTTGCCAGCACCTTGGGATCGCTGTCGTGTGCAAACATCCGCATGATAGCCCGATCATGGGCGAATATCAGCTGCAGATTGTTCGCATCGGGGGCAATACACTTGGACTCGTTGATTAGCGAATAGCCCTGGGCGCACTGGCATGTGTAGCTGCCGGGCGTATTTGTGCACAGTTGATCACAGTGGCCCCATTCGGCGCACTCATCCAGATCGATGCAGGTGCGATTGTCTGGCGCCAGACTCTGGCCGGGTCGGCAATAGCACACGCCACCAGTCAGGGAGGGACCGCATTTGAACTCACAGCTCAGCGCTGGACAGGAGGCAATGGCTGCAAAAAAAAAAAAAATCATATTCAACAACATTAAACAGTTAAAGGACTCACAAATTGCATATTAAATATTATTAAAAAATTGCTCAAAATACGAACAAATTAAAAAATTAAATATCCAACCAGTTGTCTTCTATTTAAATACAATTTGCGTATAAAAAATTGTTTTTAATTTATTATATTTTGATTTCATATTTTAGCTATTGAGTAAATCTCTAAAGTCATCAATATTCAGAGGGCAAGTAGATAAAATTAATGAAAGAATCATTAAATTATGAATTATATTATTATAAAATTTATATTGATTTTTATTCCCTGAGTTATTTGTGATTTAATTTTAAATCAATTTGAACATTCAATTAAATTAAATTAAATAAATCCTTACGTTTTTCCATCTATATCTAAGTGATATGTATTTATTTGAAAAAATATCCATTTTATTCTTAAAGTTAATGGAAATTGAAATTCCAAATTAAAAAATTAATTCAAATATTTTTTCAATTTAATTTAAATAAGAAAAAATCCCCTAAATGATTTTACTGATATCACAATATATATGGAATATTACTGAATTATAAAATCAACTTTCTGCAACAGCTTAAACTATTTGAAATTTATTAAAGTCCACATTTTGTAGTGATTTCCTTGCTTAATTGAAAAAGTGAAAAGTCTGTTCTTTGTTGGAATATGGAGGATGAGGGATGATTGAAAGAAGAATACTTACAACATGCCGTCTCCTCGTCGCTGCCATCCTCACAATCGCGCTTGCCGTCGCACAGTTGCGACTTGAGGATACACTTGGGTGCACCATTGACGCCGCCACGTGGGCAGAGGAACTTGTTGTCGGGACAGGCGATGGCCGTGCAGTTGGCCTCGTCGCTCTCATCGGCGCAGTCGTGGTAGCCGTCGCAGTGGAAATTGTATGGAATGCACAGCGCATTCGTGCAGCGGAACTGGGCATGATGGCAGGGGGGGAAGTCTACAGTGGGTGGGGTTGTAGAAAATGTTATACAACCTATTGCTTGAACGATTGTCTTGTCTCATTGTACTCACTGCAGCCCTGCTCATCCGAGTTGTCGCCACAATCGTTGCGATGGTTGCATTTCTGCGCCGCATCAATGCATTTGTGTCCATTGGCGCAGCGGAATTGATCCAGACGGCAGGCGACACCGTTGCAGCCGTCCTCGTCACGACCAGTGCGACAGTCCAGGTAGCCATCGCATCGCTTCTCCTTCGGCACACATGGTCCAGTCACGCGGCCCTCAGACGGAGCAGCACCATTCGGAGCATTGCAAAAGACGTCCGTGTGTTGGCATTTGCGATAAGCTGTCAAAGGCACAAACAAAAAATAAAAATAAAATAAAAGAAAACGGAAATGGTTAGTTCTTCGTATCCAATAATAGAAGTATAAAGCAAAAGCAGAAGCACAGCAGGAGCCCGATGCAGGGATTGGGGGCGATAGCGGGTTCTCCAACGAGAGCAGAATTCCAATTTAATTAATGTGCACAATAACAATAAAGACACAAATTGTTCTAAAGAAGAAAATCCTTTTGTTTGATTCACTCCCGACAACCACGGTGGGCTCTTTGTGGCAAACATTGAAAATGATATGAATATATAGCGATGCTTTTTGTTGGTGATTAGTATTAAGCCAAATTTAAGATGGCTTGCACAAAAATATCAAAAAATATGTGAGCAGACTAATCAAACTCGCAATTTGTCAGTTTGATACAGTTGTATGACATAGTGACAACTTTGAAGCTGATTATTTAACTAGTTAAAATTGCCAACAGACAGACGGACATGGCTATATTGAGGAATATCGGGCGAGTGATGCTGATCGAGACATTTAACACAAATTGTGTCCATTTTGGCCATGGTGTCTTCAGTTCTCGTTGCTAATAGATGTCTTTGACTGGTTAGTCCCTAGCTGTGACACAAATTAAGCATCTGTATGCTGATTGGATGGGTGGTTGTCATGTTGGTCATGTTGGTTTGAGGTGATTAGGTACCTGTCTTTACACTTAATTATTTAGCAACTGGCCAATATGAAGCTCCAATTGGCGCACTCAGAGAGACCTGCCCAGAGGTGAGAAATGTATTGACGTTGATTGTTGTTATTGGGACTGGGAATGGTTAATGGCTTGGCTACTGGATTGCGTTGGCCGGATAGTGTCTGCCAGTGAGAGTCTACCAAAGACAAATTAATCAAATTTACATAATGTCAACACGCTGCCACAAGTACCAGCTTTCAGCTTCCAGTTGCCAGTTGCCAGTTGCCAGTTGCCAGTTGCCAGTCACCAGTTGCCAGTTGCCAGTTGGCAATTTACAGTTCAAAGGCAAACCTGCCGATTAAGCGTATGACGTGCTTGTTCCGCCGCCTTAAGGGCAACAAACAGCTCCGAAGAAATGCACAGCAGGCGGTTTGCAATGGAACTAGAGCAAATTTCAAAACCCCCATGACCCGGTGCGTCTACTCAAAGCTGTTGTTCAAATATCCGCACACACACACACAGACAGAGACGACTCTGTGTCGAGTGTGAATGCCGCCAGAGAGTAGATTGGGATCGCACCGCAGCGCTGCTGGATATTTAAAAATTACTCCAAAATACATGCGCTCCACTTTTGCTGCCAAAGACATTAAATTTGGATGCCAGACATTGAAGCACTGGCGATGTCTAGTTGGCAACATCAAGCTAGAGCGACCCCTGTCAAAAGCATACACCCTCATACTCACACACTCACACACTCACACATGCACACATACACTGAGAAAAATGAACATATATAAAAATAGAACTCGACTTACGTCGTGAAAGAATTTAATTTTTCCAATCATAAATTATGAAATAAAATATATATTTATTTTATTGATGTGTGATATGATGCTCGATATATTGTATATTATGTTGTTGTGGTTTTTTTTCCCCCAGTGTATACACTGTATATGGAATACACTCTTGGGCACGCATGGCGTATACATAATGCATAGTGCTATAGAAATGTCGGGCGTGATAGTCCGGTCTGCGTTTGTCCCGCTATCGCCGACCGGCCTGCGCCTGGTCCCCAAGCGTCTCCCCTTTCCCCATCGGCCTTGGACCCACCGACGTCCACCCTATCTCGTATTGTGCACTTGAGTTGTATGTTGGCAGGCAAAGTGCTATAAATTATCGAGTAGTTGGTTGCAGCTCCGGGACAAGCAGCAGGCGTCGAGTGGAGACGAGTCGAGAGACGAGGCGGGGCACACACACTACATCAAGCTGGCTGGCTACAAGAAAGAGGTGGCCACTGCTCAGCGAAAGTTGTGGACTTTAAATGGCCAGAAATTAGAGCTGCTCGATTAAGACTCCGTCTTCGACATCGACTTCCACTTCGATTTCGGTCTTAAAGCAATGCCTCGAAACTGTGAAATGTGCTGGCTGCTGGGGTCACAGATTAAGCTGACTGCCGCCAGCAACAGTAACTGTTACAAAAATAAAGAGTAGAGAGAGATATGATGATCTATGCCACTTTCAAGTTACTTTTGGCATAGGCATAATAAACATTTCAAAGGTTTTTTACTGCCCCCGCCGATGTTGTGTTCCTGTTCTTATTTTTATCCCGTTGCTGTTGCTGTTGTTGTTGTTGTAGCTGCTGTTTCACATTAACGGCGCAACGGGAAAGCCAAGTGTGGCAAAGCAAACTTAATTAGTGCAAGTTAAACAAGCCAAGTTGTATAAATACTCCGCGGCAGCACAAACTTTTATAGCGGCAACAATAAAATGTGTGTGTGTGTGTGTGTGTGTGGGTGTGGGTGTGGGTGTGTGTGTGTGTGTGTGTGAAAGACTGCAGGTAGTCAAGACTCTTGTCGCTATTTCCTACTTTCTACTCCTTAGTCCTCTATTATCATATCCCCTTTGATAGCACCTAGCACCCAGCACCTAGTCCACCTTCACGGAGACGCCATCTGAGGCTGAGCTTAAACATCCAAAGTGCTGCAGTTAGTAAGCATAAAATGTTAGCGAAGTTACCTAATAGTTTTCCGAAGATTAAATACTCTTGCAGATAATATGTAGATGATTAGATTCATTCATTCTAATCAAGGGCGCACAATTTCGTTGCTTCCAACATTTAACTACACAACTAAATTGCTAATTAACTAATGCAATAAAAACTCACAGAATGCGTCAATTTGGAGTATGCTGATCGCCTTAACAATATAGATACTTTAGTATATTAAATATTATATCGAATTACAAGTCGAATTTCTATAACATCATCTATATATATAATATAATATATAAAATACAAAATTACAGTTAGCAAACTCTTAATATATATATATATATATATATATATAAATGGGATTTCCAATCTGGCAACCTTGTCGAGTCGCAATATCATTAAAGTATCGATATCTGATCGGTATCGTTTCAGTTCCGGTGGAGGAAAGACGCATGAGGCGCGATTAAGCATGAGTTGAACTTCATTATCAATAAGCACAAACATACCAATGCATATCGCTAAGCTCATTTCCATTTTCAATACAATAAATACAACATTTAACATAATATCTACATATGCAACAATATATTTTTGTTGCTCTTATGTTTATCTAAGTCAATTCGACTTTGAACTGAGCGCATCAAATTTATGTCTAAACTCTGAGAAAAAACAAAAAATCGATTTGAATTTGATAAAAATCGCCAGATTTTTCTCTTCTCAAGTTCAGGGTATATGTTTCCAAAACTTACACATTAGCTTGTTTGTTGAATAACTTTATGAATAACTTTAGTATTAAAAAAATTGCACATATACAAACATTTTAGATAGTTTGTAAATTTTTATATTATTTGAGTTTTCAGGTCGATTTGAATTTTAGGATTCGTTTTTAATTAATTATTTGAAGTGTGTAGAATTTTGTTTGTTACCACCGATATTGTCACTCAGTTGAGCTGCACTTAAAGATGTTCAATTTAATGCATGAGCAGCATTTTGCTTTTGTTGATCTACCGTTTGCAGCAGTGGAACCACAATTTGCTGCTGCTGCAACTGGGAATTTGGGAGTTGCGAGTTGCGCGTTGCGAGTTGCGAGTTGCGGGTTGCGAGTTGGGTGTTTGGCCATTGACAAGATTAACGCGCACAATTTGTTGCAAATTCGCTGGCGCTGCTGTTGCATTACATTAAAAACAAATCATAATGACAAACGAGTGGGTGGCTGCATTTGGTGGCAGCACTTGGCTGCAACTTTTGTGTAAGGTCATAAAAATGTTGAATGTTGAATGTTGAATGCTGGACTGAGAAACTGTTGGCCCTACTTGCTGCCTGGCTAGCGACTGTGTTGCGTTGCTTCAGCCCGAACTGTGCTGCTACATTATTCACATTTTACAGTTCGCACAAAAGTTTGACGCAAAACTTTAACGGGCTGCGAGGGCCCATTGCTGTTGCCACTTTTATAAACACAACGGCGATCGGAGGGCTTCGAATTTTGAAGTGGGCAACGCTCTTGCTTGCCCCACCTAGAGTTATGTACTCAAAATCTTACAATCACCAAATCCATATCTAATGACTATTCCAAACAGCTGCGCTCTAAGAACTTCTTAACTTGAGACACTTGAATCACGAACTTAGCTTATTATATTAAAAGCATGAACACTTTGCTGTTATTTGTTATTTTAAGAATTCTGATTCTGATTTATATGACATGTAGAAATCGATAATTATACTTGCAGATGAAAATTTTTTGTTTGAAATCGAAATATATAGAAGTACTAAAGAGTGGGTAGACTACAATTTCGAACAGAGTTTTTCTCTAAGTGTATTCATGGCATGCGACACTTTCTAATTGGTAAGTGTGCGTGCCCAAGAGAAACGGGCTACTGTGCATTAACGTTTATTGCTGGCTAACGATTCGCAGTGCGAGACTCGAGACTCGAGACTTTTATGCGTGTTTATATTGGAGCGCTGGCTTGGCTTGTGTAATTACGCGCGACAAGTTGTGGAAGCCACCCAAGCAACAACTCAGTCAGTCCACCAACATCAGCACCAACACCAGCACCAACATCAGCACCACCCACGTGCTCAGCGTCCAGCGTATAGCGTGAGCCCGTGAGCCATAGTTTACAGCTTTTCTGCACGTCTAACTGGTCTGACAGCTGCAGTCAAATAAACGTCAGTCGTTGCCAACTTCCTACGGGTTCAACGACAGTTTACGACAGTTTGGCGGTAACACGGGCAACGGGCAACGGCCCGAAGCGAGCTAACAGCGTTTAGTGAAAGTGTAGTTTACGGTGGATGGGGAAGGGGGGAGGGGTGTGATGGGGGGAAATGACAGAAGAGGAACTCGTTCTACTCGCACTTATATAGTCAGGTAACGACCGAATGCAATCTTCTTGATCATTTCTGTTGCGAACTTTTTGAGGGTTTCTTTTACGCTCTTTTTACACTTCTTACTTTTGGCAACTCTCTCATTAGTTCTCATTGGTCCCCATTCTCCATTCTCCATTCTCCATACCCCACCCCCCATCACCAATTCCTCATCCCTACCCTTTACACTCGTGTCTAGGTTTACAATTAAAAGCACATGGCTTTTTATATATTTAATATGCACAGCAAAAAATTGATCGTTTCATTGGATATTTATTTTGATTGTATTTGGTTAAGACTCAAATCAGTAAGAAGCTGCTTGGATTTAAGAGTAGTTTAACTTGCCATTTGTAATCCATTTTCTAAGCAAAAGAAAGACAACAATTCTAATTTATTAATTAAGTTACATATTCAGGAAACACCATTTGTTAAATCGAAGAGTTCAATCATTTTTTCATCTCATTACTTTTTTTTTATTTAACTAAATTTTCATCTAAATTTGATATTCAGTTTTCAGCGTGTTTAATTTAAAGCAAAGCTTCAAAGCTTTTTACTGTGTATGCGCTTCACCTTTACGATTGTCTCAGGGGGCGGCGGGGGGGATGGGGTTGGTATAGAGGAAGTGGTATGCAAAGATGCTGAAGCACTTTGAGTTGTTAAACTGCTCTTCTTTATTGACTCAGCAACGTTGAGTCTGCCAAGCACTTGCGTGTCGGGTAACTACTTAAGCCCAAAAAATACCCACCCGGCCATCCCCTCGCTTATCCCCAACGTGCCGCAATACGACAGTCATTGCTTGGTGGGTGGTTTTGCATAAGGACATTTAATTAAACACTCATTGCTCCAACTCGGCAGCTGCAGCCCACTTTGACCTCCAAGTAACGCATTTTTTGTGCTGTTGTTAAACTATTAGTTTGCTGGTAGCTTAGGTGTTGTGCTGGTTGTGGTAGTTGCCATGTTCAAGTGGCATCTCCCTTTGCGCTGTGGTGTGTGGCATGCAAAGCAGACACGGAGAAAAGCTCTCATTAATTTGCAGGTGTACGCCCAGAAAGCAACACAAACAAATTAACGCACACCTCAAGTAATTAAATAGTTGAAATAAGCTTGCTTTAATATTTATATGCCATAAATTAAACAAACAATGGCGCACGCAATGGAGACGCAGATGGAAATGGCAATGACGATGGAGATGCAGACGACACCCGCACATCAACACTCAAACACATCCACACACACCCACACACACACACACACACACACACACACACACACACACACATAATGCGAGAGAGAGAGAGGTAGACAGATTGAGGGTAGACAATTTGGTGAGGGGGAAGAAGGTTGTTCAGAGACGACGCGTTGACACGTACGCAAAATAAATTTGTTAAGAACGCAATAAGAGCGAACATTTTGTCACAATTTAAGCGCGATAAATTATTGTAAGAGCAAATAGACACAACGAAAGACAGACAGAGAGAGAGAGAGAGAGAGAGAGACAGAGAGAGAGAGAGAGAGAGAGAGAGAGAGAGAGAGAGCAAGATATAAAGAGAATGAATTTGTAAGTTTAGCCGAAGTTTTAATGCCTTTAAAACTAATAAATTTCAATAAATAATAAATTGATTTTTTAAAATATGAAATAGATCAAATAAAAGGTTAGTAATCATATCTATATATATATATATATTAGGATTATTTTGAAAAATAAAAGTCTCATTAAAAATGATAATTTCATAACGAAAACAAATAAAGCACAAAATCTGATGAGATGTTGGCGATAATTTGTCATGAATAAGATTGGAACTTGTCGAATATCTATATATATATATATATATATATATGAGACCCGTTTTCGTGGCGATGTTCCACAGATTGATGCTGCTTATCAACCATCCTTTTAGGGTATTCAAGGGAGAAAGCTGCTAACAGGAAGAGTTTTGCTTGGCTCTTATTAAATTAAAATGAATTTGAAACTTGATCTTGCGCCAGTCAAATAGAGAAGTGCTGCTTTCCAACAAATTGCCCAGCTGGCAGCACCCAAAACAACAACAACAACAACAACAACAACAACAACTGGAACAGGAGCAGCAACAAGGAGCTTGAACTTAAGGACGCTGTCTAGCCCCGCTGCAGACAGGAGGACAAGGACTCGGCACATCGAGGACAAAGTTGTGCGCGCTTGTCTAGCGCCAGTCAAAGCTTAAGCAAAGTTGTTAAAGCAACGGAGTACTTAGGAATTGGTCGCTCAAAGATATTAAAATATATAAATCTTAAATAACAAGCAATAAATGCAGCTGCCCTTTGCATCCACTTCTTCTCTCTCTCTCTCTCTCTGTCTCTCTGTCTCTCTGTCTCTCGCATGTAGACGCTCTTTGTATTCTTGTGTGGGCCAAGTTTTAATCAAAATATGCCGCACACAACAGTCGACCGGTCTTGAGTTTTGTCTTCCACTTTAAAGTTTTCAGAGATGCAGCCAAGAGTCGAGTAAAAGGCACAACCCAAAACCAATACAAGGTCCATTCAAGCCGCAACCTCTTCAGAATGGAGTACACTTTTGAGCAATAGATATTGATATGCACGCAATTAGTAATTGGATGCGCCTTTGATGGCTCAATCTCAAAGATAACCAGAGAAAACGTATTAGCCTCGACCTTTTCTATTGTCTAGATTATTACAATATTGACAACATCGTTCAGTGTTAGAGACGATATTGAATTTTACGTTGATTATAGTTTAAACATAGAGACGACATACACACACACATACACACAGACTAACTACACTTGTGAATGTGATATTCATCTATAATGTATTCAAATACCCTGTATACAATAATTATGTTTGGATTTGTGCAGCGAAATAAAACTAAACTAAACTGAGAGCAATTCTGATTTGCTTTAGTTTTGGGGCGAAAATTATAAATTCGTAGATGGAAACAGCTAGTTTAAGTGAATTGCTTAAATCGGTTGCTGTGTGTGAAATGCTCTGTTAAGTATTCATCCGGAATGGCTACTAATTCCCACAATCCCCCAATTCCACAATCCCACAATCTCTCAACCATTTTTAACATACTCCTTTCCGCACTTGTGAGCTGCCCCTGGCGTATTTTCCTCCTTCTCATAAGCATGGCAAAAATGATTTTAGCTTCGCTCTGCGCACCTTTGGTTACACACTCACTTTGCTTGGCTATCACAGTTCCCAGGAGGGAGGGGGGAGTGGGTATTCCGCGATTGCTAAATGCCAACAACCATCAAAATGTGGTCTGTATGCGTGTCTCTCTCTCTCTCTCTCTCTCTGTGTGTGCGTGTGAATTTGGCAAAATTTGCATAAATAAAATTGGTATAATAAAATGTAAACATTTTGCTAAGCAAATTGTTGGCGCACATACACGATTCAGAACTGAACCAAACCAAACTGGGAATTTAGTGAAGATGGCGGATGAGCAGGTCGACGAGCTGAAATTGAATGTACTCGTTGTGGGTGTGGCAGACGATGCTGTTGATACACTGCAAGAAATACTCACACGTACATATTTGCTAAGTCAACAAATTTGCATTGAAATCAAGCGCAGATAAAATAACTCGACAAGGATAAACAAAATGGAGGCTTGCGTCTCTGCACTTAGAAAAATACTATGTATGTCCAAGAAAATCATCTTAAGTCATGTACTTTTCATCAACTTATCACATATCGGTCAATTTTAAGTATCATAATTGATTCATGATTACAATATCAGAGTTCCATGCTTGGAGACCTAAAAATGTTTCTGATATTTACAATGAATGTCTTTCAAAATTAGAATAAAATACATTTAATTTCTTCATGCATATCTTCATTGCGAAATAGTACAGTTACATCGATTGCACCTTATATTTGGCAAGTATTACTAAATTACTGGCGAATTGCCCCAATTTTTGGCATCAGGTTTTTTTTTTGCTGAGTGCGATGGTTTGTATGAAAATGTGGATATACTTACAGCACTGCGCTTCGTCTGACTTGTCCTGGCAGTCCTCGATCATATCGCAGCGATAATGTGGTGGGATACAGTACGTCTTGTTGAAGACATATTGGCCGCAGTTCAGCTGCGGGGTCTCGCATTCGGGCGGCGCTGCAATCAAGGATGGAATCACATTGGTATTAATTCGTTTGGCTGGGATTGGCAGGAAGTTGGTAAAGGTTGGGTTTACTTACGACACGACTGCATCTCGTCCTCGCCATCGTCGCAGTCCTTCTGATAATTGCACACCCAATGCGATGTTATGCATTTACCGTTGTTGCAGCGAAACATTTCCGGTGGACATGGCACATTCGATGCGGCTATCGAGCTGCTGCCCGCGCCCTCGCCAAGTCGCACGCCTGCAAAACAGAGAAAACCGAGAGATGAGACAGGAAACACAGACAGAGACAGAGACAGAGAGCGATAGAGAATGAGAAAGAGAATGAGACTGAGAATGAGAGAAAGAGGTAGAGAGAGGGCGAGACATTTAGACAGGGATTAAGTGGCGCATCCTGGGAGCCGGACGCTTGTGTTATATGGCACTGCGTATGCGCTACTGCTGGGCCACAAATCACAAGTCAAGTTGAACCATCTACAGCCATCATCAGCAGTTGCAGTTGCATTGTTGCACATTGATTGGCCACCTATTGACATGCCCAATGGCTGACTGCATCTGGCAAACGGCAAATGCCAACCAATTGATAAATATATTCATATTTATAATCGCATTTCAAATTCCCATCATAAATTCCCCGATTAACTTATGCCCGGATTCTATCCGGAAGCCAATCAGCTGGATAGTTGGAGCGACAAATGTGAATTGAGGTAGTCAAGGTGACATTATATTAAGTCAATAAGATTATCAGCAGAAGTAACAGCCATCCCATACCCCACAGACACACACATTCACACAAGCTCCCTTATTAAATAACGGTAGCTTGGCAGCTCTTTATCGCTGCTGTAGATTTAATGCATCCTTCTTTCAACGATTTTGGGCGACAATGTGCATTATTTCGGAGTAGCAACCACAACAACAGAAACAACAAAAACAACTCCAAAAACACAAAAGACACAAAAGCAATCTTTGAACGTTATAAACCTCTTCTCCCCCCTTCCCCCTATTAGCCAACTATTATTAAAAAGCTTTTCTATAGGCTGCTGTACAAACTTTAATCTTTGAGCCACAATAATAAACAACCCAATAAAGCAGAGATGGCTACACGGTTGCATGATACCCTGCAATATTTGTGAAACAGCATATTTCTTGCCTTTATTTATAAGATTCCTGTTTTTTATTATCCTGTCATATACATATACATATACATATACATATACATATATACATATACATATATACATATACATTAATGCGTCGCTTGAGGCAAGAACCTTGCTTTATGTGATATTATTGCTATTATTATTAGAAGTGCGGAAGGAATTGAAGCTGGATTCGGTTCTAATTGTGGCTTTCTGCTGCGTTCTCTTAAAATGAGAAGCAAAAACCCAGAAAGCGTATCGTAGGCGTGGCGCGAGGGGCGGCAGAGGGGTGGGATATGGGATGGAGGATGCTGTCTATGCCGCAGACAGACAACATGTTTCGCTCGCATTAAAGTTGGCAAGTTTGTGGGTAAATCTCGGCAGCAACTTAAGCACTTTTTGTCCGGGTTGCTGCCCAGGTCTCATTGCTGATGTTGTTCTTGTAGTTGTTGTTGTTGTTGTTGTTAATGTTGTTGTAACTGTTTGGGGAACGTGGCGCAGCTACACAGCAAAAATGAGAGCAGCCGGCGTATTTTGGCAGCATTAATTCCTCCCGTGTGTCACATAACGTTCGCCCAGTTGCTGTTCCTATTGTTCGCCCTGTTGTTGTTGCTGTTGTTGCTGTTGTAATTGTTGTTGTTGTCGTCGCTGTTAGACGTGTTTATGGAGTCACTTCCCAGTTGGGATGCAACAGCACGTAGCCAAGTCGCGACATTACTTGTTTTGCTGCTCCCTACGTTTCTCCCCATCTCTCATTCAGTTCCCGACTCTATTTTGTTTCCCGATCTATCGCATTTGCTCCAAGGGCTGCCAGTTTGTCAGTGTTGACAAACAAATTAAGCGGCAATTGCTTAGCACTTGGCAGTCATGAAAGATTTAGATGCAATTCTAGAAATTCACTATGCAGATGCATATATGAATGTAAATGTGTATTTGTAGGTGTTACTGTAGCATAATTAGTAGGTATTACTGTGTGTGTATCTGTGTGTCTCTGTGTGTGTGTTTGTGTGTCAGGTGGCGAGTAAATCTGCCACTCATGTGTATTATTTGCATTTAAATTGCTTTTTACCATTAATTATAGGCTCTTTTGAGTACGCGCATTGCGCAACAAGCAACAAGCAACCGACAACTGGCAACTGGCAACTGGCAACATGCAGCTTGCAGCAGTCTGCCTGCTGCCTGCTGCCTGATGCCAGTATTGTTATTAATAAGTGCCGTAGGCCCTTTGAAGTACGCAATGGTATTTTACGCCGTTTCACTCGCTGTCCCTGTCCCAAATGTAGCTGGTTGTCCTGCTCGTTGCCCTCGTCGAACCCAAAAGCCATCAAATATACATTTAAAAACTTTGCATTACGCTCAACAACAAAAAAAAAATATATGTAGCGGACACTGCGTGTGTGTGTGTGTGTGTGTGTCTGTGGACCTTGCGACGAGTACCCTTCTGGCCAGGACGACTGACTAGAGGAAAAATACCACTTTTTCTGCCGTTTATCAATTGAAATAAACTATTCAATTGATGCTAACTAGTTTTGACACGTTCACAAAAATTCCGAAATTGATATTAGATCAAGAAATGTGAATTTTTCTTAAAAATTTGATTTGTTTCAAGATTATTTTTTTCTTTAAAGTTGAAAGCATTTCCAAGCATTTGTATCTTAACAGATTCGGATACCTTAAGATATAATTAAATATATTTCTAACAGAAATGTGCTACTTAAGGCGCCTCTACAAATAAAAATGTACCTTTTTATTTTTTAAAATTTTTTATTAGCCAAAAACTATTGCTGGTTCCCACAGTGCACAGGGCTGCCCAGTTGCCCATTCGGTCGACGCCCGCGTCAGCCGCTAAAAATAATAGGCCGCCTGTGTGCATACTAATGAGTCCCCGGACGAGGTGGCACGTCCGTCTGTCAGCCACTTGTCCGCCAGCCCGCGCAGCCTGTTTGTCAGCCTCCTTCCCCCCCCCCCCCCCCCCGCCCCATCCCTTTCCCTCTGCCTGGTGAGCATGCAATTATGCCAGTTGTCTGTGCCACACTCTGGCGCGGCAACGTCTGCTGAACTCCACACTTTTGTTGCACCTATTTGTGTGGAAGGCTTACAATAATTGTAGTCTACATGTGACTGCTGACGGCAAAATCGCACACAATTGTTGCAGTCTCCAATTCAATTTGATTCACAAAACTTTCACTTACTAATTATAAGTGCAACAATATTTCAATTATCCATTCAAGGTAATTTGGAATGATATATTTTATATAATATATTGTCAACTTTTTAATAATAACTCCAACCACAAAGTAATTACGGAGAATCTTTAATTTTTCAACATCTCTTTTGCTGAATACTGATGTTTATTGATGGATGTTGAGGAGACAGTCGAAAGATTTTGAAAATAGCTAAGTAATATTAGAATAGAAGCATTCAAATAATTATTTTTTGCTGTTTCATATTGTACTTTACTCATATATGTAAATAGAAGAATCAACAGCATTTCGTAAAAAGTGAACAGCATATTGAAGAAGGTCTCACCAGGAAAAAAATATGCCCTGTTTACAGGCAGAAGGCGTAGAAACAAACCGCTCGACTTGCTTAATGAACAGCGAGCTTGTCAGCTTTGGGAAGAATCCAGCCAGAATCCAGGCCGTGGGTCAGTTGCTTTGTGTCTTTTGTTGGCGGTGCATTTATTTGCTTAACTTCGTTATTCATTTTGTGGCTTCTTGCCTACGTATGTATCTACGTATGTATCTATGTATGTATGTGCGTGTGTAAGTGTGACTGCTTTTGTGTGTGTATTTGTCTGTTGTTATTTGTTTAACTTTTGCCTTTGGATTCGCTGCGTGTACTTTAATTTTGCATATTAATTTTTATTTACTTAATTTGGATTTTTCCCTTTTTTTTATCATGTGTTTTTGCAGATGCTTTTGTCATTTTTGTTTTTGTTTTCGTTTTTGTTATTGTTTGCGTTCGTATTTTTATAGCCCCATCGTGTTGCGCTACTACATGAATATAAATGCATATTCGACCATTTATCCAATTTGTAATATTTTATTGGGCATCTGGTGTGCTTTGTTAATATATGTATAGTGTTAAAACACACGTGATTTACATTATTATGATTATTTTAATTTTATTATTATTACAATTTTTTTGTTGTTTGTGTTTTTTTTTTGTTTTTGGTTTTTGAGTTTTTTTCTTGTAATTTATTATTTGAAATACTCTTCGTTATGTGGCAACATGTGTCATTTGTGATTTAGTGACTCAAGCGGACAATGTTTTATGCATTGCTCATTTTTCAATAATCAATGCGCCATTATAAATAATTAATTTGGGGCACGCCCACACGCCAAATGTCGTTTACATGCGATTAAACTTAATTTCAACCATACAAATTGCTGGCAGCCCCAAAACAGGCTGACAAACGCATATGCCATATGAACAATGCGCAAGTGCACTCAGAGAAAGAGTTGTTCACAAAAGTTCAAGCACAAATTCATTTGAAATACTTTGTGTAATATGCATAATTAGTTATTGATTTTCAAATAGAGTCAAGTGTTGCATTAATAGAAACACTTTTTTTTAATTTTTTTTTGTTTTTATCAATTTAACATTAAGCATTCAAGTTGTTAATTTTAAATAAATTTTGATTTAAAAACTGAGAAGAAGCGCATTTGTTTTAAGCTGGCTTCGGTCGTACCTAAACTATCTTTTGTTTAAATTGATGTATAACAAACATTTTTCTTAGAAAATTGACCAGATCTTGAAGGCACTTGGGATGTACTCGAAATTCTTTTTGTTCTTCTACATGTGACAACTGGCAACTGTCCAAGCGGCGTATAAGTGATATCGGAAAGAGGTCAACGACTACTGTGTAGCTTCATTATTTTCGCATCACTCTGGTAAAGCCAAGTGCGATTTGAAGTTTTGCCCATCACTTATTCACTCAAACTGCACTGTTTCTTGCACTATTTCTTTCGTTTCCTGCTACGATGCTTAACACACAGAGAAAGACATTTATATATATATATATATATAACTGACTATGTCATGGGTATTTTTTTGGTACATCACTCACCAAAGGCGATACGAGAAGTGGCATAATCGAGCAGAGCATCCGAAATCTGCTTGACAGCTACTCGCACTCGTATTGCATGCCCAAGAAGTATGCTGGATATGGCTAGAGAGATGGATAGACCTTATGCAGACGTTACCATGCTGCGGCGGGCAGCCATCAATAAATAATAAATTGCCTATAAAAAACTGATAAATTCATTGATGAATCTCGAAACTCGCCGCGTTATGGAGCCTCGTATCTCACATTTATGGCTATGCTACATTGCCCTGCCCCATCACGATGCACCATGGAAAGAGCCTACTCTTTTGCATACAAAAATTTAACATTTTCTATGTACCCAAACAGCCACCTTTTGTTTTATAATTTATTTCACAACATTTGGTTAATTTTGAGAAGCTTTCAACTTAAATTCAAAACTATGACAATTTTAAAGAAAACATAATACCTGCGAATAGTGGTTAATATTTGATGAATCGGTTTTCTTTAACTTATGTTGATGTGCGTTTATTGAATTAAGTTGAAAACATTTTTCATCCACAAATTTAGTAAAACTAACTTCAACTTTTTAAAGAGCTTTACAAATGTGATTGCTTTTATTGGGCATTATGATATTTTTAAATTTTGTTGATTTTATAACGTTGAAGCCAATCAATAATTAATTGTATTTCACTTATCAAAAACATTCGATTGTAGAACTAATTGTTATTTTATAGTTTCATTTCCATTTAAATATTCGTCTTCAGATTTAAAAGTGGGCATGTCTGGCCGCCTGGTCCCCAGTTAACCAAATTATTTCGTACAATATTCGGAATTAGAGCCAAAAAGCCTGCTTTATTCTTGAGTTGTCAGCTTATGACAAAAAAAAAGTGGCATTTTATTCTACAGTACACTGATCTGCTGCCTGAGTAATGGAAATTCATGACGGCAATGTACAAAACAGAGCGATAGAAATTGAAATACGCCAAAAGAGACGGAGAGAGAGAGAGAGAGAGAGAGAGAGAAGGGGAAAGGGAAAGGGAGAATAAGTGAGAACTTTAAATGCAAGGCAGTTGCATGCCACTTGCGACTTGCCACTTGGCAGTTGGCAGTTGCTGCCTGCTTGCTATTTTGGTATTGCGCCATTGACAGTATCAGTGATTTTATGGTAGTTATATTCGGTAATGGGCATCAGTATGGACTGCCATCTATTCATGGCATACTTAGGAGCTGAGAACCACGTTTTTTGTCGGCTTTGGTCTGTTTTTTTTTCTCCCTTTCGTTTTGTGCTGCTGCTGCTGTGCACCAACATTGATTTATGTACGAGCCGTATATGCAATACTTGCAAAATAATCTGCATTTCCATTTCTCTTTTTTACATGGTCTGGAACAGCGGACAGTGTGTCTTGCGGAGCAGACCAGGAGAGGATTAGTTAAGCGTTCGTTTGGCAATTTTTTTTTGGTCGCCCCAAAAATATGACAAATTCGTGCAAAGCTTTACGACCAAGCATATTTAGTTCGATTTTTCCTCATGGAAAGCGTCCACTTTGCTTTACATAGGAAACACTCAAAGGCTAAGTGGTCTATCGCAAAGGACTGCGGGGGAGAGCGGCAGTGTGCGTTGCTGTGTGCGGCACTCAGAACAAAATGCTTACGAACATTTTTGAAGTCCTGCTGAGCATCAGGCTGATAATTTCATAAAAATGTATTAATTTGATTTTCATTCATTATCTAAGAGACAGAAATATTTACAGTCGATTGAGGACAAGATGAGAGAAATGTATTTTGGAAATGTTTGCTAACTTAGCATATATGTTTTATGAGTATGAGCTGATTTGCATATATCTCATAAGCATTTCCAGTCACATGCTGAGCACTTCACGTATTGTATTTGAATTTGTATTTGTATTTGCATTTATATTTGTATTTGGAATCGTTCCTGTTTCTCTCTTTGTTTGTTAAACCTGCCTGGCCAGCATGCTATTCATTATGTGATGTGATGCGATGTGATGCGATGTTAGATGCCGCTGCTGGCAACCTACTAAAAAGCACAGCACGTGAAAAGCTCAGCAGTCAGGGACTCACACAGACACAGAGGCAGGATGCCAAAAACCAACTGACAACTCATCCATCTACTTTTGATATTTGCGAGAGGAGCGCAAAAAAAAAAAAAGTGAATGACGACAAAAAAACAACAACAAAAAAAAAAAGACGAAAATCGCAGACAAACATTATTTCCTGTGCTCCTTTACTTTTATTCACGTGCTTCTCATCATTTTTTGCTTTTTTCTGCTTTCATTTCGTACGTTGTTTTTTTTTTTATTTTCTTAAATGTTATTTTAAGTGACGTCGCCAAAGTTAAAACGTGACAAAATTACAAATATTTTGTAAGCTTTTAAAACCGTTGATACTGCAGCAGCACGAACAACAACCATAACATTACCCTATAACAATAAAAACAAAACAAAAAAAAAAAAAACAAATAGGAGAAGCGGCAACAGCTACAAAAAAAAAAAAAAAACAAAAACAACAACACTAATAACAAAAACAAGCACACAGTCAAAGACAACAACATAATACCTAATAACGTGCATTTTGATAATGTCGTGTGGCGAGAAATGTCGGCGATCAAGGGTAGGAGGGTAGGTGGTGGCGGTGGCAAGGGGTAAGCGGTAAACGTTAAAGGTTTCGTCCTGATTCCATGATTCCCACATTGGGATCAGGCTTGGGGTCGTCGTGGCAACTTTTTGCCCATCATGGCATCAAAGATTCTTGACGCAGCCTGGGCCTGAAAATAGTTTGAAACTGAACACTCTTATGGGCCCGGCAGTTAGTGGCGCAACTATTTAAAGTTTTGCCGGCAACATGAGGCAACAAAGTCATGGCACAACAGCAAAAGTTACCAAAATTCCCTAGCATCTTTTTATGTCGTCTGGCCCCATAAAAGGTAACGATCTGTCCAGCAGCCACACTGTCCAAACTTTCTCTAAAGCGCATTTCCCATGGCAATTTTCAATATGTTCATTTTGTTTTTTTTTGTTTTTTTTTTGTATACCAATTTCCATGGCAATTTTGCGTGTGCTTTGAAGTTACTTTTTACACAAATGGCCAACATCCAGCTACAGTTAACAAAATAAACATTTCGGAATGTGTTTTCACATTTAAGAGGCGGCCACTCTTCATTTACGTATATGTTTTAATTCTTCAGGTATTTCAAGTATTAATATAAGATAAGGTTGCATTGCAGATGCCAACTTTAAGGAGCTTATAAATATATTCAAATTAGTATATATTTACAAACATAACTAAACATAATAACAGTTAGCTATATGTTTATGGCCATATATGCCATATATGCAATGCCAACAATACAAAATTAAAAACAATACAACATTTTGATAACGAACTATTTATGGCCGAATATAAAACCTAAATTAAAGTGTATATACAAGCATATATACTAGTATATATATGTATATATATATGTACATATTTGGCAATGTATTTGTACATTTCATATGTACAGCGAATTGTAGTGAGTCCTGCAATAGGCACAATAGAGCCAGTCGAAATGTCTGGATTGAAATTGATTTTGCTGTATACATATACATATGTATGTCCAAATATTCTATGCACATTAATCTATCTAAGCACGAGTGCAAACTAAGCTCCTTATTCTCCAACAGATACGCTGTTTGTTCATGTGCATTTCATGCGTGTTAAATTGTGAATTGAATGCGGATGGAACAACGAGTAGTATTCAGTGCACACCTGTGTGTCTTTCTCTCTGTGTGTGTGTGTGTGTGTGTGTTTGTGTGTCTCACTTGGTTAGCTTTGTGCATATTTCGTGGGTGGGCGTTATTATGGCACAAGCTGAAACATTAATTTTGCGAGAATTGCTTGTGCATCCCTAGTCACTAATTAGATGCATAATTAGACACGGAGTTGTACATGAGCAGTTTCGGATGATTCGTGGCAAATGTAGAGGGGTGTGGCAGGCAGTGCAACAACTGCAGCTGAAATCTGAAATTAATGACAGACAAGTCAGACAAGAGAGACAAGAGAGGCAGGTAGACACTGGTAAAAAAACAACGGTTGTTTGTGGCTGGCGCTTATAAACTGTACAAATTATGCTTAATTCAAGTTTCGGTTGCAGTCGACTCGCAGCAGGTGACAAACGTTCTGCGGCCAAAATACGTGGCAACACCAACACCACCAACAACAACAACAGCTGACCCAGCACGTGCAAAGTGCACGTAGCCGGAAACAAATGACATTGTCAGCGCCTGTATTTTGGCTTGACGCAGCGAGAAATCCAAGCTAAGCATTTCCGGTCGTGTCATCTGCCATTTTCTGTGGAGCATGTGCTCGATGTGCTCGATACACAGAGAGAAATAACAAAATCGAAACACAAAGAGCAAGCAAGAATAAACATACATTTTGAATACTTCATTTCATTTCTATTTTAGCGGAGATGCTCTTGGAATTTTCAATATTTAATCTTGAAATAGGTAAGAAATCTAAAAAAAAAATCTCTCGTTTGCAAATTATATTTGTAGTACAAATCAATCTGAAACATGCAGTAAAAACAATAAATTGGTTTGCTTTATATAAGTATGTAGATGGGAGGTATACTAAAAAAAGTTTAAAAAAGGAGAATTGTATTGAAAGATGCTATATGAAATCAACAATTCGAAAGATTTATGCTGTTTTGCTCAGTGTATGTTGTGTGTGCCATGTGTGCAATGTGTGTGAATGCTTGTGTGTGTGTGTGTGTGTGTGTGAGTATGTTGTGTGACAGTGCTATTAGCCAACGCGACACTGCAAAGTTCAGCTGCACAGCCAGGCAAAAACGAAGGCGACGTCTCTTAAACCGTCTTTGGCTGCTGCCATTTTATGACTGAGACGCCTTTTGTTGTCTGCATTGGTTTGGGGAGATTGCTACTCTTTCGAGTCTGCTGGTTGTCGTTGTTGTTGTTGCTGTTGTTGCTGTTGTTGTTATGAATGTTTTTGGGTCACTTTGGGACATTGGCCAATTGCGTTTAAATTAAATGCCATGCCATGCCAAATCGCTGCCACAGTGTTGTGCCGTTCCGTATCAATTAGCAAAGTTGGCGACTGTTTCCTTCTGCTGCTTCGCGCAACATTTGTCGCATTCAGTTCAAATTTAAGATTTTGTTCAAGCGCATTCAAAATGAGATCCGAGCTGCGTTGAGCTAGTAATACCCACGAAATGGTGACAAATATATATTGGAACATGGCGAATGTTTAAACAAATTTTAAATAGTCTTAATAATCAACGAAACTACAATAATTAAAAGAAAAAAAACAAAAAACTCTTTTTCTCATCCGATTGTAATTGAACTTGTTCACAGAAATATATTTGAAAACTGGTTTAATATGTGTTTAATTGGATTTTAGAGACTAATGTGAATTTGACACCGTAAAAGTGACAACAGAAAATATTAGCTAAAATGTGTTTCAATTCGTTGTTTGGAAATAGTCCATCAACACAGGCAAAATAATGGATGGAAATTGGAGAAATTCGATTTAAGTGAACTTAATTGAAATCTTTGAATTTGTATTTTGGCTGGGTATCTGGTAGTGCAGCTCTGCCAAATCGATTCATGGTTTGATGATGCTGACTGTGTTGCCAGATGGCGCAAAAATTAGCATTAGGCTGGCAAACGATTTGGCCACTTTTAGCGTTTAAGGGGTGGTGTGGCAATAAATTGGTTGCTGCGCCTTCGCCGGCTGCGCATTATTGGAAATTTCAGCATTCTGCGTTTTAATTGCCTGCAATTGATGAAATGCATTTTGGTTATGGCTTAAAGCCCCAATTTCGCTTCGGCAATGCGGACCCTCTCGTGCGTCATTGAACGTTACTCTGCACCGTGTAAATCACGGCATCCCCTCCCCACACTCCACAATCCGCACTTCCCTTTACCATCCACTGCCGTTCACTGCCCAGTTGTATCCTTTGTCCGCGAGCCCAGTGTTTCTGTGCTGTGGTGTTAATAATCGATGGCTGCAGTTGCCGTGGTGTAACTGTTGCAGTATTAGCCGAGCGACCAACAGACCGCGCCACCAAACGAACAACAGAACAAGCGACCAAGCGACCAACCCGCCCGACAAAAATAGTGGCCAGTGATTTAGGGTCAGCACACGGCCAAATTTCAATGCACTCGGCCGCAAAATGTAAATCGCGCCAAGCGGCTGCATTGGAAAGAATAACCAACAATCACCAATAAGCAACAATAGCCAGTGCAGCAATCACAAAAAAAAAGCAGCCACACAGAACACAAGGCACCACAGATGCCCTTCCCTATCAACAGTGGCCGATGTAAGGGCAGATAGTGTGCGATGCAAAACCGACACAAGCCAAATCTTTGTGTTCGGGTAGTAAAGGGCGCCAACAATGAAAATGCCACCAACACCAACACCAACAACAACAACGATGATGATGATGATGATGTTGATGGTGGACAGTGGTGGTCAGTGGTCGCCCTGGGGCAGTGCAGCGGCGAAGTGACCATCGCTGGGCGTGGGCAGTGGACCGGAAATATTAAATTCGACACTTTGGCACACAAAGTGTTATTTTTCATTTCCGCTCCGACGGCGTCGGTAATTTGAGTCCTGTTTGCTCGATCAGCCGTCGTTGCAGCCAAACGCCTAAGACATTTATCGGTGTGGACGGCTGAGGCACGAACTCCAATCACAGAATTTCAGATGCATTTCTTCTTCCAAGGGACTTATCACCTCAACCGAATTATTGCTAGTGATAAAAATGCGAAAATATTTATACATTTTTGCTGCGATTTGTTGTTGATTTTGGTCAAACATATTTTTTTTTTTAGTTTCGGGTAAATCGTATTGTCGCAATAGAAACCATGTACAATTGCCCAGTTTTATGAAGATAATACTTGAACTGATTTTAAAGTTTACTAAGATTTGTGCACGGCTTGTCATACAGATTTGTGATTCTCAAATATAATCACTTTAAGACTGATTAAAAATAGTTCTTCAAATGTCTTCAAATGCTTATTGTGACGATGGTACATCGAAAGAGTTATGAGTTTTAACAATGAAATTTATGCTCTCACTGGTCACCAAATTATTCGAATCGGGCTCCAGTATTTCAGACAGTGTCTGGGAGCCAGCATTATTTCGCCAGCCCAAGGGGCACATAAGTATTTGCGGTTATTAATGTTTTACCTTGAAGGGGCGGGTGAGTTGACAGCCAAACAGGAAAATTAATTAAATTGTTCTGAGCCTTTTCCACAGAACTAGTAACTATGTATTAGCATGTATATATATATTTTATATATATGTTTATTTATATACGTATGTGCTTGTACGTGTATAAATACGAGCAGAGGATATATGTTTACTTATAAATACGTGTTGAATGTTGGTTGGTGTGTATCTGTGTCTGTGTGTGTGTGTGCATAAAGCTATGTATGGTATGTGTGTGAATGTGGGGGTGTGTGTGTGTGTGTGTATTTGGCTTAACAAAAGGCAACGACAGCAAGTCTTTGCTTTTGCCAGAAACTGTAAAATTGTCGATTGCGTTGACCCAAATAAATAAATAACAAAAGTCCGGGACAATTTTAATTAAAACAAAATTATTGTTATGAATATTTTGTGATGCAAAATAAAATGGCAACGACGGCCACCCGGAGGGATAAGGGATTAAGATTGGCTTCTGCCACACAATGAAAATGACAATGACAATTGCTTTTGTGTTGCTCTAAGCAAACACTTTTCACTTTATGAAATATGCAAAACGATCAAGGAATTCCGGTAGCAATGGCCAACAGAAATAAATACATATGTACAGATGGAAATTCAAAATATCAATTGCAAAAAGTTGAGAGTTTTGTGCTAGAATGAATGAAATTGCCTGACCAAAACAAACAGCACATTTATATGAGAACTGAGTTGAGCAGTCAAATGCCAAAGAGTGCTAACGTTACGCATTTCATAATGCAGTCGTCCTCTCATTTCAGTTAACACATTTGTCATGTGAACAGAAACTTTGATATTCAGTGCGAGTATTTGAAAGCTGCTTTGTCAAGATGGTTGTTCTGGAAATAGGCGAGATGGGACCACAAACAAGTCATTTGGGCATGCCTTGTTGCTGTTTCTTTTGTTAGCAACTTAAGTTATTGTCTCTGCGTTT
Source organism: Drosophila setosimentum (assembly GCA_035043505.1). Taxonomy (NCBI): domain Eukaryota; kingdom Metazoa; phylum Arthropoda; class Insecta; order Diptera; family Drosophilidae; genus Drosophila; species Drosophila setosimentum. The sequence goes on along the minus strand of JAWNMY010000090.1, from coordinate 19,638,270 downwards.
TTGCCAAAAATCGATATTGTAGTACGTATTTATGGCTTGGTCACACTGGCTGGGCCAAAATAATGCACATTACCCCCAACCTGAGGCAGTTCATAAACTGCAAAGTAAACTACAAACTAATGCACTTCAGCCAAGCAGCGTCGCATTCGTTGGTACTTCAAAGTTTTGCCCCAACTCCAACCAGACCCCTTCTCTCTTTCCCCCCCTTCTCCCATTCTCCCATTCTTCCATCCTAACCATCCTCCACTGGCAGCTAAAATGTTTTGTTGGCATGCAAAGGTGCTCCAGTAGTTATTGTTGCCCCCCACCCCCCCTTGCTCCCCTTCTTCTTCAGCAAATACTCTTTACCATATGGTTTGCATTAAACCGCAGCTATGTCTACACATAGACAAAAATTTGTTGCCTTGATAAATAACTGACAAATGCAGTTTTTAATGAAACTGTGAAAATTAATCAAACAAACTTCTTGAGTTTTGTGTCATATTTAAAAAAATACAATTTCAGATTTTGTGTATTTTGTGTTAGTAAAGAAAATTTTTCTAAATCTTATCTAATCTATGAGAAATACGGTTCTCAAATATTAGGGATTAGTTCGGAATCGGTTTCAGGATTCTATTTATTTTGGTTTTCATAGTGAATTTCAAACGATTTTTGTTTCAAGTGTAGCAGCTACTTTCCTTATGTGTGTCTGCTGTCTGTGGCCACGTTTGTCATGCAACGCTCGAGGCGCTCCACAACTCGACCTGCAACCCCAGCTCCAGCTGCAAACAGGAGTTCCATACTTCAGCTCCTGCCCCTGCAGCACTTTGTGCTGCAAGTGGCGCTTTAAATGACAATACCTTGAGTGAGTATATCTTCATTTCCTATACTATATAATGCTATGATATGATAATATCGTACCGATGCCATCCTATCTGGGGAATGCGATGCCCACAAATAGTGAAGCTAAATAGAACATTAGCAAAGACCATCGCACGCATGCCAAATGGGTCGCTGATGCCTCAAGGGAAGCAACAATAAAAATGTGGTTCATATATAGAGTGGCAGCAAAGAGTGATGCAAATATCAAATGCACACACACACACACACACCACACATTCAGGAGTGGAGTGGAGTGGAATGGAGAGAGTGAGATAGAGAGTACACAGGCAGTGACCCCAAAAGTAAAATGCAATAAAAGCTTGAATGAGGCGACATTTTTATGCATATTTATGCCCCAATGTGGCAAGCGACTGCCTGGCTGCATGTGCTGCGAAAAGTAGAAGTAGAAGTACACTTAAAAAACCAATAAGACCTCAGAACAGTCTTAGTAATAACAACTAATCCAACCTTATCTGCACTTAATCGATAATCAATAATATTTGCATGCCGTGAATAGTTTTTATTTTTGAAAAATATATTTCTTAAAAGTTGAATTGAAAATTGAAACAAACTTGTTTGTTTTTTTTCAAGATTCCCTTTGTAAAAACTAAAGCGAGACACACATTATATTCCGTACATATATTTTCTCTGGGTGTAGGGGAGTAGTGCGAGCAGGGGTGGGCGGCACTGTTAAATTTTAGTGCTCAGCTGTTATTATTGTTGTTGGTGTCTCTATTTACAGCAAACAGCAAAATGCATGTAGCGACTTTTACATTAAATTCAAACGAGTAAACCAAATAGCAAGGGGACAGGTTGTGCGGAAGTGTGGGCGGAAAGGGGCGAAGTGACTGCGCAGGGGGGTGTTGAGAAAAGAGAGAGAGAGAGAGAGCGAGAGAGAGAGAGAGAGAGAGAGAGGGAGATACACAAAAATTGGAGCAGCTAGATCCTTGACATAGACTGCAGGCAACGGGCGTTGCTGAAAATTGCAAGGCAAATGCTGAGGGAGCTGCGTTCAGTCAACGCTTCTCCCATTCCCCTTTCCCCTTTCCCCTTGCACGTGCCCAATCCGTGTGAAGTGTGCGAACCAAATGAGTTTCTTGCTATTACCGTTCTTGTTGTTATTGTTGTAGTTATTGTTGTTGTTATTGTTGTTGTTGTTGTTATTGCTGTTGTTGTTGTTGTTATTGCTGTTGTTGTAATTTTGTGTCACGCTGAACTATAGCAGCAACAAGAAGCAGAAGAGAAAGCAAAGTTAATAGCACAGTTTTCCACACCGAACGCATTAAGCGAAAAACACAAGAACCTAAAAAAAAATTGAATTTAATTTTTGTACATGGGGGGGGGGGGGGGGGGAATGGGGCAGAAAGCATTGTGTTCCTTTTGCTATTATTGTTCTTGTTGTTGTTGTTGTTGTTGATGTTGTTGTTGCTGTTCTTGTTGTTGTTGCTGTTGTTGTTGTTGTTGTTTGCTATTCCTGCTGTGCATTAAACAGTGTCGCAAATAGCGCATTTTTTGACGCCAAGTCCGTCGACCGTTGAAATTTTGCAAAGTATGCTTTCAGGCAACTCGCATGCCGCTTACAAATAACCAGCCCTCGGTTATTGCATGTTGAAGACACACCCACTTTTGTGCCAAAGGAGTTACACCAACAGCCTTCCCAACAGGATATGCACGCATTTAGGCAACACTTAATGCAACGAAACCACTCCCCCAAACTTGTTGCACCTCCCCTCCACGGGCAAAATGCTTATTTAGCCTTTGAAGAATGCCACCTACAAAAGCACAAGGCAGGCGCGATATTAAGCGGCGGAATGTTGCTGTTGTTGCTGTATATGGAAATAGGAGACGGTGTTAAGAACTGAGCCATCTGAAATCAGGAATTCAACTTAAATCACGATCAAGAACGTATTTACGACAAACATATATATTTACATAATTTGTAATCGGATAATGATATGCATGACACCATACAATTTATGTACACAGACATATCCAATATATATATATACATATGTATATGTATATGTATATGTATACATATAATGTACAAGTGCTGACTCATTATGCAAAATCATTTAGTAAACACATAAACCAACTACAACAATTCACTGATTAGACTTACACACGCAAATTAAAGCGTCCTTTGGCTGTTCCTTAAGCAACGAGTATCTGCTAATGCCAAATTTATACAAGCAATTGTTTTTTGGTTATTGGGCTCTTATTCAAATTAATTAAAGCAATGCGCCCCGTTTTTATTTGAATTAAGTGAAACAATTTTACGATTTCATTTTATTGTCTGTGCAATTGCAGGAAATCAAAGAATTTATAAAGTTAAAGCAGAAATGCAAATAAAATATTTATGTGCGAGATTGTGTGTAAAGTTGTGCTGCTAATTAGGAAATCTATGATCCTTGGAATGCATTTTCTATTTATTTAATCTAACTATAAAGTGTAATTTGATTTAATAATCAATGTTTATATGAGCTAGCTCAATATGGGATTTTCTCTTCCATTGCATTGTGCATTGTTTGTATTGCATTGGCCAGTTTCTAATGCCCAATCAATGTGACGGACAGGATGTTGCGTTGCTGTGATTCTAAGCCGAACACAAAAGCCAATTCACATTTACGGTTACGGCTGCACTTGACTGCTTTAACATGGGTGCAGGAGCGTTAAGTGTAGTTATGCGCCCTATTCGTATCCCTCACACCGGCCACACCTCCCTTACCCTACATGCTATGCTCGTCGTGTGATTTTAGCCTTTGCATTGCCGTGTAATTGAAAACTTGCACAACAGAACACACGCCAGCCAGCTGCGTGTTCGCGTTTGTTGTCTGTATGCGAGTGTGCGTGTGCGTGTGTGTGTGTGTGTGCGAGTGTGCGGTTGTGTGTTAAAATTTCATTTGTGTGAGGCTTTCATTACATTTTATTTGCTGGCATTTGGCGCCTCGACCCGCCCCATAGTATCTACTGACACTGTGGAATATGTTGGCTTTCAAAACATCACCTGCTCTCGCCATTTTGGGGCACAGGTGGTGTCCTAACAGTGGAGAGTTGAGGCTCCTAAGGCACCTGCGTATGTCAGACAGCAGATTGAGCGCCCTTTTCAAATATTTATGCATGCAAATTAAGGCCACAATAAAGCAATGCGAAAGCGAAATGAAACCAAAACAAAACAAAAAAAAAACAGTTAAAAGCAGCAACAGCTGCTTCTGTTTTTTGCTGCTGCTGATCAGATTTGGCAGCATCTTATTTAATTTGCACCTAATGCTGTCAAGAATTTCGTTAACAGCTCTCATCAGCTGTAATCATTAACGAACAATCGGAATTCAGGATCTCCAAGCACTTCAAACAGACTCCAAAACACGCTTTTAGCTTTACGGAGTAAAATGCCACTGTCAGATACAAATAGATACATTTATACACACAAGCATACATGTATATGTATGCAGATATGAATATTACAATTATAAATTGAAAATTTCTTTCAGCTTTTCATATTACAGATCCAAGCTCCTCAGTCGCACTAAAGTTATTTCAACGCTATGATTTTCTGACATTTTCCAAAATTATTTGAAGTACTTTAGGAATATATTGTCAGCCTGCAAGACATAGGTATATACATAAGTAACACCGTCAGCTCAAACACACACTTTGCAATCATATAGAAATTGTAAATAAAAAGTAGGATGATTTCTTTGATTAATATTATTCGTTAGTTTCTTTAAGTGATTTACACAAAAATCTCAGCCGAAAGAAAGCATGGACAATGGAATTTTTATTAATTTGATGCTAAATTGTGAATTAATTAATTGGTATTATAAATATAAAAAATGTATGTTACATTTAGTAAGTGTGCACCAATGAGAGTGTGCACTGTTCTTATAAAGGACTCTTACTGATTTCGCCTAGCTTTGATTTTTGGTCAATTTATTGTAATCAGCTTTTAACAAATCGCCCAATCAATGTTATGTGAGTGCCAATAACTGGCTAGAGACAGATTCCCATTGCTTCTCTCTCTCTCTCTCTCTCTCTCTATCTCTCTATCTCTCTCTATTGCTTTCTCTCTATATCTCTGCATGTGTCTTTCTCGTTGTTAGTGCTACTGGTGATGTGGCTGCTGGTTGTGATTAAGCTTATTGCTTGGAAGCAGCGCACACACATAAATAAATTATGGAAATTAAACATGAAATTGTACAAAACCCCGACACGAATGCGTCGACACGAGGACGCACATGCGTGTGTACGTATCTACGTGTGTGTGAGGGTGTGTGTGTGTATGTGTGAATATATATGAGTGTGTGCGTCAGCATGACAACAGAATTGCGTATGGGCGGCGGCTGCTTGAATGCTGCCATCTCGCTGGCTCCCTGTCTGGCAACAGGAGCACGCAGATAACGTTGCAAATAGACGGAAGCAACACATTTGCGACAAAAGGCACCCAACAGAAGGAGCACCCCAGTCAGGCTAAGGAAATACAGGCCGTGGATGGCTAAATGCAGCACATCGCAGGTTACACTGAGCCAAAACTGAGCATGACGACTAATCAAATGAGAGAGAGAGAGAAAGCACCCGAGGTGAATGCCATTCAAAGGTCTTACTGTAATCGCTTTATGACAAGTCTATCCATTTTGGTAGCACAGAGGAAAAAAGAAATAGCTGGCTACAACAAATGAATAAATGAATGACAAAAAATGCTAAAAATAATAAATACTTTAATAATGGAAAACCAAAGCGAAACTAAGCTCTGTTGTGTTTTGAGTGTACTTTATGTCACGGTGCTGATTTCGTGCAGTGTGCCAGCATCAGCGTCAGCTGCCTTGGCTAACAACTTTGTCAATGTCGCTCGAGACAGCTGTGTGACCAGAGACACAGGAGAAGTCGCAGTCGGAGTGGAAGTTGGAGACGGGGTTGGATTCTGGGGAGCAGTCCGGGCAGGCTGCGCCCTCACCTGCCGCCTGTCAACGTGTTGACAGCGTTGATGATGATGAGGACCTCGACAACAACAATAACAATAACAACAACAACGACAATGAGAACGAGAGCGAGAACGATGAAGCTGTGTGGCCCATGTTAACAATGCACGACAAAAGCGCATTAGGCGTGCGGCTGCCCAGTGGGTGGTGGTGTGAATGTAGTGTGAGTGTAGTGTGATTGTGGTGTGAGTGTGGGTGTGAGTGTCAGTGTTGTGGATGATATGTGTCGGTGCTGCTGCTGCTACTTTTGCGCTGGGGTCGCAACTGGTTATTCGCTTGGTTGGCTGTTGCATTCATGTTGTACCGATTTGTATCAAATAAGAGTGTGTGAATTGGTGTCTGTGGGCTGTGAAGCTGTTCTCGCTGCTGTTGTTGCATTTAATTACGCGTGTCTGCGCAACGAAGTTTACTTTGTATTGCCGTCACACACACACACACACACACACACACTGGCATAGCCGTGAATGTGTTTAAGTTTATTATACATGTGGCAGCGGCAATTCGAGCGCGGACTGCGAGAGGCAGTTGTGGTTATTAACCACAGGGCTATTGCTTGACAGCCAACGCTATTGTGCTGCTGACAGGTGTTATTGAATAGCATTGCCTCGACAAATATGTAGACACTATATCGATGTCGATGTCGATGTCGACGTTGACGTTGACGACGCTGACGTCCATGTGTCGCAAATCAAAATTGTATAAGACAGAAACGCCCTCACGCATCGGGAAGCACTGGCACAGCAGTTCATTTAAAGTGGCACATTAATTAAATGCAAATGAACATCGATCGGAGAATTATGCAGTCAGCTACAAGGCCCATCTCAGCCCAGTCGCATCTATTGCGTCCGTAATTTAATTTCGCTCCATGCCAAATTGCCCATGAAATGTGTCAAATTGAAATTATGATGAACGCGCAATTTGGTCCCGTCGCCAAAATTAGCAATTGCAAACGCAGCGAATTGAAATCATTTTCAAATTACTAAAATCCTTGTTTGTATACAAATTATACTCGCTGTTATATTTTATTTCGGAAAAACTTAATTAAAATACTTGCATGTGGGCACCGAACCTATTCTAACGCTCTCACATCTGTGTCACAAGTAAGAATCGTCCAGCTGAAAGAGCTCGACTAGAAGATATCCTGAACGAAAACACATCCAACTTGTTTGCATTGTAATTTTCAATTGAATTAAGGCACAAAATCTGAATAGATTTGCGAATCAAATTTAAGCATTCTTGTCTATGTGAGAATATGTTTAAACTATATATAATATATGAATATGTAATATTATACTAAGTAAGTATGTTTTTCCCCGTTTATATATGTGACAGATATATATCCGACTTTTCATTTTATTATCATTTCTGACTATCCTCATTTCTTACTTATTGTGTACACTGATATATAAGATGCGAAAAGCACCAATACCAGGCTAACCAGAGCGAAAACTATAAACATACAATGTCAGTTCGCACAATCAAATTGTTAAGGCATTGCGACATTTTGGTTGCATAGCTCGAGGCGCTCTTGCGGTCGTGCAACATGTAACAAAGGAATATGGTCGCAAAGTTAGCCATTATTGCATTGAAGCTTTATGGGAGCGGGTAGCGGTTGATATATGAGCTCGCATATTTCTCGATTTGCATATTTTTGCAGCATAGCCTGCAGCTCGCGTTGTATGCAACATTGTTCAATAAAGTGTGGCAGCCACAGCAACAAATAATTCATAATAAATTTTATTAGAAATTATCGGCATAGATAAAGTTTAAACGACCTTCTTGTCTATCGACTAGTTAACGTTCGACGACTTCCTTGCCCCATTCCCATTTAATAAATGCCCAAATGCCCTCAGCTCATAATTCATAGTGTGTCATTGCGATAAATATTAATTCTTCGAATGAATATTGCTCTCTATATTGTTTCGCCCCACTACAGAATGTACTCAATGTACTCAAATATTGCATTCCAATTATATCTGTGTGTTTTACATTCTAAAAACACATTTTCAGTCGAACAGCAGAAACTAAAAGATTATCTATTGTCTAGGAAAGATTTTTCTTAAAACAAATAAAGAAAAAAAAACAAACATATGAAATCACATATGTATGTTGATAATAATAATATATAAGTTGTTTTTTCTTCTTTTTTTTTGTAATATATAAATAATTCAGGAGCGTATTTAAAACGTAACAGAATATATTGCCGTAAACATTTCAAACAACTTGAACATATTTATAGATTGTACTTACATACATGTATATACGCTCTTCTATCTGTCGTCCTGCTGAACGTGATACAAGTTATGCACTGTGCAAAATCGTGCAAGGGCTGCACATATTTTTAGGCGTTCAAAAAAATGCGGCACATGCCGCACCAAGCAACTGGCAGCTGGCTGAGTGCCTCACTGGCTATGTGAGTATAGCTGTGACTATGGATATTAAAATGTCGCGGTTGGCCAAGTGGTCAAAAGTTGTGCGACGCATCATAAAAGTACACACACAAAAAAAATAAAATAAAAAAATAAAAAATGTATATGGACAAAAAGGCGAAAAAGGGGCAGTTGCTGCAAAAAAATGAATAGCATAAGCGACCGGCGCGATAGCCCCAGGGCCCTGGGGCAGAATCTGGCGTGGGGTGCTTGGGGTTTTGGCTTTTACGAGCACAGTGGCGTGGATTTATGGTCATGCGGATTGTTTAAAGTGGCGACGCCGCGCCAACAAAAATATGTTGTGAAATATTTTACAATTTCATTTTTCGGGCTGCGAGGCACGCTTCGTAGCAAGGGCAGCCAATGTGTCGAAGGAGGCAGTTGCGCAAGCAGAGATGGAGATCCGGTGTTTGGGGGCACTTGGGGCAATTGAAATGAATGTTTGTCGTGTTAAAGGCTCTGATTTTTTTCAGTTTCGTTTTTTTTTTTTGGTTTTCCATTTTTTTTTTTTTTTTTGTTATTTTTTGTTGTTGTGGAATTGCAACAAGGGACATGGCAATGCAAGTGCCTGGCGGACTAGTAAACTCAAGTGCAGATGGCTGAAATTGTGTGCCTGCCTGTGTAATTAACAAACCCTGCTAAAGAGCGGCAATACTGGCAGATAACAGTACAACTCGTAAGCCTGACAAATGGCTTATTTAGGCGTAGGCTTAAGCCCAGTCCCAGTTTCTGGCTGAGCCTTAGTTACAGTCTCCTAGTCTTAGTCATTGTCCACTTGCGTAGTTAACATTTACCTGCAACGAGAATAAAATTAGAAGCTCAACGTTAGTTTCAATGATAAGATCAATGCAGCAGCACTGCACTTTAAGAAAATATATATTCATAATTATATAATTATTATAAATATTTATATTATTTATATGAATTCATAAAGAAGTAAATTGAGTTATTATTTTTTAGTTTAAATCACAGCTCTTTGTAGTTTAGTTCATAGTGCGGATAGATACTTAATATATATTACGGATTCAGAGCACAATAAGACTTTGAATTTTATATTGATTGAATGACTTAGTATTTATTTATTAGATATGCAACCCATGTTTGATAACTTTGTTTTGTTACCGAATTTTAGTATATAGATATGCAAAATATTATACAATTTTTAGAAAATGATTCAAAATGCCATAAGCAAAAGATGCGAGGGAAATTGCATAATTTAACGCTGTGGTATTAGAATTTTCAATAGACGATGGGTATTCGAAAGAGCTAAAATGGCCACGCCAAACTAATTTTGAGCCTAACCCGACACTAAAAACTAAAGCCGGTAATCAAGTTGGGCGCTAATCAAAGCCACCAAGTGCGACTCCCCAACAGGGAGCGGTACAGCTGGTGCCCGTTGTGGCCGTACCAACGGGTCCGATGAACCACGTGCTGTTCATAAAAAAAAGACGCCAGTGCATATCATAAAATGAAAATAAACATAAATACATAAAGCCAGGCGAAGGTTGGCGAAGGTTGGCGGGGGAGTCTGCGCTGCTGCTTCTGATGTTGAGCGGCTCATCTGGGCCAGGCCACCAACCCCAAAAGCCATAAATTCAATTTGAAATTTACTGTCAAAGGCGTGCGGTGTTGTGGGGCTGTGAGCACCACCCACCGCCCCCCGCCCCGGCCGTAGAACGGTGGGGGTAAACGAGATCTGCGTTCTGGGTGAGCATTTCCTAACATTGATGAGTACAAAAAGTTGGTCGTCGCCGTTAGCCTCTTGTCAATAATGTCAATCGTTGCTGCTGCCCCTGCTGTTGCTGCCATTGCCGCTTCTGCCTGGGAGGCATACAAATTTGACGTTTGAAATAGTAGAGCAACAGCAGTAGTAGCAACAGCAGCAGTAGCAATAGCAGCAGCAGCAGCAGTAGCAGAAGCAGCATAAAATGCGCCAAATGGTCAGCGTTGCACAATAAATTTCATAGTTTCATTTCTCGCCCGTTGCGCAGTTTTCAGTGCTGCTCCTGTTGCCATCTGTATTGAGTTTACTATATGCAACTGCCAGCTATAAAAACCATTTTGGTTGCTCGCATTTCTTTTTTTTATTTATTATATCTTGCTACCGGTACTAGAAGAGTATATTGGTTTTGAGTAATGCCTATCCGTCCGTACGAGAGCACCAACACTTTGAAGCTTTTCAGACAATGTATTTAAATATGATTGCTATGCACAGTCGAGACATATGTGAATCGGAGCAATCACAGTCGAAATCTATAGTCACTCTTCGAAATTCGATTGAAGGCACTCGTGTTTGCTTCCTTACGCTCCTTATAATTTTTGAGCTTTTCGATTAAACGCAGTCACTTTCTGCGATTCGGACGTTATATGGAATTTCTTTAAGTTTAGACAATTAAGTACACATATTAATTTAATATTTTATAGGTAGAAACAGATTAGTTGCATACAAAAAATATGAAATAGAAAAAAGAAACACTTTCGCCTCAGCAGATAGCCAGGGTCCTTGCTTACAAAGATACTGGAATTAACAACAGGCAAATACAATTTAAATTAGGGGCAGCAGTTGATAGCATATTAAAATGAAAAGAGAACTACAAAAACGCAGGTGTGGCAAATCAAGGTATTTTCTGATAAGAACAAATACATCACTTGCATAATTTGAGGAAGTCTGAGACACTTTTCCCCTCACGAAGCTGTGGTGTTGGTTCACTCATGATCTGGGCTACATACAGTCATCACAACAGGAGCTCGATATATAAAATTTCAGGCCGTGTGAACTCGGAGGCTTATACAAAACCTGGTACACTTAATGGAGCATCAACCAGATCCAAATGCCATGCCAAATGACATGTGTCGGGGGCCAGTCGAGTGTGGTTTCGGGTTAGGAATTTTCAGCTTTTAGAGTGGCCAGCATGACCTAAAAAAAAGCCACGCCCACTTCCACCTCCAAAGCACACCATTTTAATGGTGCATCGAAAATTGACAAAATATTTGGGTAAAGAGGAATACTTAAAATACTAAGTAATGCTACAAAAATGTTTAATAATAATAAAAGCAACAAAAAAGCTAATAAAAAATTCTTCTATACAAGTACATAGAAATCAACAAACAAATAAACAACAATCCTGGAATCTGGAGATATTTTTGCTAAATTTCCGAAAAATCGATTATTAAACTTAGAAATACAAACCGTAGTAGTAAGATTACAAGAGCCTATATCTTCCGCAATTTTAGAGACCGATTGATTCAATGGTTGGGGGCATACCCACCTATTGTCGCCACTGCCGCAGCTGGAATAATGCTGGTGTCAGAGTATGCTGTAGTCGTTTACGGGCAATTGTAACGTTGTCACTTGTTTTCAGTATTTTAGTTGTTATTGTCGTGCTTGTGGTCGACTGGCCATTGACTGTTGAATGCGCGGCAGTTTACCAATGTTTTAGCGTGTTTCGATGCTTGGTTAAGCCAACCAACCTCACCATTGCCAATATTTATCGCTATGGCTACGGCTACTGGTGCAAGTCGTTATTCACGTCGACTAGATCTGACTCTGACTCTGACTCTGACTGTGACTTTGACTCTGAACTCCGACTCTTACTCTCGCTCAATCTGACTACCATGCTAACCTTCGGTCCCTTAGCCACAAAAGTGCTGTTAGCCATTTCCCACTGCGCTGCGTGTTGATTTCGTATTGTTTGATTTGGTTTGGTTTGGTTTGGTTTGGCTTGGCATTGTGCTGATTTTACGTTATTGTGATAGCAAATTCTTGGCATTGTTACGAAAGCCTGTCAATTCATTGCCAAAGTTGTGCACCTGGCAGACAGCTGGATCAAGTGGCCAATTGATGAGTGGGCAGTCTGCTTTAACGTCTAAACAGTAAATGTGTTCTCATCATAGATCTTTTTTTACCAATTTAATTTCTCATTCTCATTTTTAAGCCTGATATGAAGCTTTAGCAAAATATTGCTTAATTTCATTCCTGCCTTTTTTCACAAATTTCAAGAGAACAAAATCAATACCAACTTCTTATTTGAGAAGGTATTACAACATTATCGTCACATGATTAGCTCTTTTATCCGATTTGAAATAGCATTTCTCACTTTTATTTTAGCTATTTTGTTAGAACCATAGAATATCTATATATATATATATAATATATAATTCGAGCCATTCTCTCATGAAAACAAACAGTCGATGTTTTAAGTTGTGGCATCGAGATAGGCTCCGCCAACCGTATCACACTTTCTGAAGTAAAACGAATAAAAAAAATCAATGTCAAGCAGATTAACGGCGGCTTAGAAGGGTATGTCAACTTCGCCTTGTCAAAGATAGTCGATCTATCGCATTTTATAATAAGTTAAGCGACATTTGGCATTTGTTTATAGAAAAAATGTCATTTGAGGTGAATAGCTAAAATTTGAGAGATGACTGATTTCAAGTTGTCAACTGTGCCCATCGCTCAGTACTTATGCCTGTCTGTCTGTCTGACTACCTGTCTGTCGGACTGTCTGTCTGTCGGACTGTCTGTCTGTGTCTGTCGCCCTTTAGTACAATTGGCTCTCTGCGTGCTTTTGCGTGTGGGTGCAATAGCAATCTGAGTATTGCATTGTTGTATCAACGCCATCATCAACACATGCACTCGTCACAATTTTAGATCGGCATTTGCACAGCTGCAAGGGTGGCAAAGAGGTAAACGACGTGAAACTAAAATGGAAAAAGGAAAATGGACCAAAGAGCAGACAAACAGCCAGATATCAAAATATGACCATATGAAGACTGCTGACTCAGCGTGTGAGTTACTACTCTCAACTCGACTATCAAATGAACTGCAAATGGCAATTTAATTGAAAGCCAAACACTTCAAAGTTATTCCGTACACATATAATAAAAAATAAAAAATACCATTATCCATTGTAATTCGGGAAGCATAACTTTTGTGTGGGATATATAATTTTCATTTTATTATTATGCTTTTGATTAGAGTACATTTGCCTTGAGGTTAAATAATAGCATGCTTAACTGCTGCCACTTGCAAGTTTACACGATATTAACATAAACAGAACAGCAGCCACAAAACCAAGGGCAACTTCTGGGCAATATCTGCAGCTTTTCAGATGTCAAATGAAGCGTGTGCCGAAACAAAAATGAGTTACAGGTAGTTAGTTAGTCCTGGCTGTTGAAAAGGTGTCTACAATTGTTGAATGCCATTTCGACTGGCAATTGTCATTTTTCATACGCACTGTGGCACACAAACAGGAGCAGCAGCAGCAGCAGCAGCAGCAGCAGCAGCAGCAGCAACAACAAAAACAGATTGCTTTACAAGCCCGAGAGTGGTTGAAAATTGTTTTGACTTTAACCTCATTTTTTGTGGCGCACCGCGTTGCAAACATTTTTCAACTTATTTTCTATTTTTTTTTTTTATTTGACGCTTTAGCCATATTTTTGTTGCTATTGCTGTAACTGCTGTTGGCGTTGCCATTTCTGATGATATTGTTTTTGCTGTTGTTGTTGCAGATGCTTCAATGGGCTCTACGATTTTCTGGCATTTTGTGTGTGGAACATAAGTCTCGTAAACTGCGCAAACAGTTGATTGCATAGCTACAGCCCAACAAAGTTTTCTCTTCTGTAACTCGAGCAAAAGCCAAAACTTAAATTCATCTATTACAAATATTTAAAATTCAGCTTATTCAAATTTGGTGGGGCTTCATTCATTTATTTTACAATACAATATCACAAATATCGACAGTAGAGCCTAAAAATGTGTACTTCATTTAGGTCGATTTAGTTTCTTTCTGGGGTGGGGGGAACTGCCTATTCGAATTGGAGAAGTTTACCTGTATCTGCTGTGCATCGCTCTTAAATCCAAAACTGAACTTAACTCTCGGATCAATTCGTGACTGTTAATCACCAAAATTTGGGGTCCAATTGCGAAATATGTTGACAGTCAGCCGATGGCAGCAAAAGTTAGCCAGGGATAACGGAAAAGCGAATGGGCCAGGGACGATAAAAGGCGAGAACTTTATGTCAACACGCACATCAACGTGTCCTGTGCTCTTCTGCTCTTGTGTTGTTGTTGCCATCACAGCTAAGGCATGTCACAAAAAACTTGGACACACACACACACACACACACACACACACACACACACGTACAACAAGCAAGCAGAAAGGACAAAATGGAATGGCAACGAGCTGGAAAAAAATGTTTGCATTGGCCAGCAAAGCTCATTGCCTCCTTCTCGCTCTGTACACACTGTATTTGTCCCTTTCTCGCTACCTGTCCCTGTCCGTCACTTGACCTCTGTATAGCTTTGTCCCTGTTTGCCTGGCCTGCCTATGGTCTTTCAGCGCTCTTATTGCTGTTTGCAATGTTGCAGCAGCAGAGAGAGACTCAAGTGACATTTTGTTGCCATTACGTCTAAATTGGCTACTAGATTGTCTCATTCTGTTTAAATGGTAAACGCTCCGTTATTGTTATTGCCCTGTTTTACGGATGCTGTTGTTGTTGCCATTGTTTTAGCCTATCTGTAAGCCACTGTCAACGACAATAACAGCATCCTCCACATCATCATCATCATCATCATCATCATCATCATCATCATCATCATTGACGTTGTTATCGTTATCGTTATCAAGTGCAACGGCAGCCATTTTGTTTGCCCTGCCTTTGGCTCAATTGCTCTTTGCCCTTTGCACAGTGACAATTTCGAACGTGGAAAATAAACGACGTGTGAATAATTTGACAATTTCGTCAATTTGGCCCACAAAATGTGTTTGTATATACAACACGAATCGCAAACGTGCGCAAAATGATGCTACAGCTACAGCTACAGCTGAAGCAGGCAACAATTAAATTGTCATCCTATAACTGTCTCTTAAACAGTGATTGCAATGCTAGCTTCAATCCTCTATCCATCTAACTTGTAATTAGTAACTCACAGTCGCTTGCCAAACTGACACATCATTTGCGGAATAGGAATAACAAATGGTAGACAAGCAGATAGCTCTGAGTTGAAATCACATTTGTCAAGATATCCCAAAATCAGTCATGCCCCATCATTGTCAGCCCATCAATCAGCGGCACAATTTCAACTATCTGCCGTATCAATTACAGCACATTAGGCGCACTCGGTCATAGAACTGGCTCAGGTGATTCACGAATAGCACACACACACACACACACACACACACCAGCTCATCTGATGTGGACCAAAATCTTAACTTTTATGCATGTTTGCTGCGAGGGTTGCCAATAGTTCTACTTTCTCTGGCCAAGACCACACATCCGACTTGATTATTTTCGGTCATTATTTTATTTTGAGTGTAGTTCTTATCGAGCGTCGTGCAGCACTTTAAAAAAAACTATGCTGTCTGAGGTTAGGAATCTTAAAGTTTTGTTAAAGTTCGTTCGCCAAAAGAACAACTTTCTGGCGAAAAGTTAGCTTTATGGCGTAAGATAGATGGGTGGCAAGTCTTTAGATATTTAATGCTTAATAAACGGTATCTTAATGAGCAGCCCTCGTTGGCTGTTGAATGAATGGCTGACCAACAAGTTGAAACTGTGCCGGAAGGAAGCCGCTGAGTTTTCCGTTGTACCATAAAATGCTATACATCCTGGCCAGTCTGACAGCATCCAGCCTACCATTCCAGCGTCCATGTTTACCCATCGTCTGTGCATGCGTATGTGTGTGTGTGTGTGTGTGTGTGTGTGTGTGTGTGTGTGTGTGTGTGTGGGCTTATATTTCTCTATATTTGTGGGATTGTGTGCGTATCTGTTGCAAGAGAGTTTTGGCGAGTTTAAACGCAGTTTTTATGGCCCCGCTTCCGTTCTGTTTTATTCATTCGCGCACAATTTGCGACACATTATTGTTTTTATTATTCAGTTATGGTTCGCTTGTTTTTTTTGTTTTTTTTTTGTATGTTTATATTTTTGTATTTGCCTTTTTTTATGTTGTTGTTTTTCTTCCGCTTTTATTTTCAATGTGGCTGCTGTCACTGTTGTTACAAATTTCCCTGTAAATTTTGCAGTCCATTTAGCAAAGGGCCTTGTGACAGGGTCGATAACACCTTACTCACCTGACACACACACACACACACACACACACACACGAGAGAGAGAGAGAGAGAGAGAGAGAGAGAAAGAAATGTGGCACACAAAAGATGTAGCAACTTTTCTAGCATACTTATGTATGGTCCTTTCCCAGACACGTTGCTCTTTGCTTAATAGATTCTTTGCTATACATTTTATGCATATTTTAAGTGTAAAATTTAATTTTCATATTGAATGGAACGAAACGCGCTGAGCTAAGCCAGTTGCAGGTGAGTAGATAGAAAGGAGTCGGCGCTGGTATGGTTTTGGGTATGGGGGGGGGGGGGTTTATAGATGGGGAGGGTTGAAAACGTTGGCGCATTGTCATAAGCATTTTTTTATGACTGCAATTTTGAGTTGTTGTTGCCTGCTGCTGCTGCTGAGGCCGCCGCTGAGTTTTATAGCTTGACACCATTTTATGAGTACTTTATTTTGTGTATATAAAATCATAAAAAGCTTTGCTCAAACAACAACAATAACAATAAACAAGAGCAACAAGAGCAACAAACGCAACAAACAGCCAAACAGATATGAGTATTTAATTTTTGACCGTTTCCGCTGCAGTTGCAAAAAGTTGTTGCACACAGATCCAAATAACGCACCGACACAAATACATTTACATTGTCGATAGGACATCGTTGTATTTCATTTATTTGGGTTATTTTATTTTAATTAACTCCACATCATTTGAAAGTTTGCAGGATTTTGTCATCATCGCTTACGTTTGCCATTTTTTATTATTGACTTTTCGCTAATTAACAGAATTTCTGTACGCTCCATTGCAGCTCGTTCACTCTTGTTGCACTTAATGCAGTTTAGAGTGCTATGTTAGTGGTAAATTGATATTTCGAAAAATTAATTTAATAAAATGCTCCTATATAGTTCAATACAAGGCATTTCTCTCCCATCAGTCGTGAAGATTCACGATAAATTAATTGAATCAAACCCTACATGCGGAAATTGGCATATTAAAAACTTGATTGCTATTCAAAAAATTGATTATGCTTTCAATGAACCATAAATGCTATTGCGCTGAATTGCTCAAATTAGTTTCCATTTATGATGCAAGTGAACGTCGAGAACGGTTTTTCCAAAGCTGTTAAAGGAAACTTTTTATTTGCTTATCCAATCAGCTGCAAACTCACCGCTTTCAGAGAGCCCCGCCCACCCCTTGCTTGGGTTAAATTTTCATTTTGATTGGATTTGTTCACTATGAAATTGAATGTTTGAAATAAAGAAAATATGCATGCAATCTGAAATGAAAAATACATTTTGTATATTTGCAAGATTATTTTCATTCACAGCTTTCGATTAGTCGAATAGATGCCTTTTTTTCTTGCTCGGGGGCAACTTTAACTAAATGCCGCCCTCCTGGGCTTTGCCACTGGAGCCTTTTCATTAAGAGCCAGACACTGTCAGAGGCACACAGATAGACAGCGGGGCAGGCAGGTCGGCAGCTCGCTCCCATTACTTTGAGTGTCAATTAGGTAATCGCAAAATTGAAATCTCATCGGAAGTAATTTTGTGCGCCTCGCTGAGCGACTCAGCTCAGCTCAGAATCGTTCACATGCGTTGATATAAGTTGGGTTCAGTTCGGCTCAGTGCGGCACGACATGCCACGACACGACACGACACGCCACGACACGACACGAATCGTCAGTAATTGTGTCTGATGCCGTAAGAGATGCTTTTGTGGTATGCCTACGCGATGTTGCATTCTTACAAACTTCCGCTTCCGCTTTACACACTACTATTTGTGTGTGTACATGTATATGTGTGTACATATATAAAATTCGACATCGATTACAATTCAATTTGGCCACGTCAGCATCACGTTTGCCTGAGCAAGAGAATCGCTTGCCTTGGCAATCGATCCACAGGCGACAATTCCTTTATATTAAGCCGAACACCTCGTTGTCTGCCTATTGCCTGCGTGCCCCCTGCCACCTGCAGCAAATCTCTTGCTATGCCATTCAGCGGCAAATTACCAACTTTGGCGGAAATTAAGTGGCAGGCAGCACTTGCTAAAAATTGAATGAAAGCACACGGCTTCAGCTCTAACTCCAACTCCAACTCCAACTGCAGTTGAAACTGCAACAACAGCTGAGTTTACTGTGTGGATACACAGTTAGAAAATGAACAGAAAATAACATGCACATTGTGTGTGGTATTTTTGTTTATTCTATTGTATTTCTCTTATTATTTCAATATTGTTATTCAAATTGAAAAAAAAATAGCCTAAAAAGTTATTGAATTAAGTTTACTTCATGATTTTAATTCACAAAAAATATAAGGAATATATAAATATGTAAATATAGAAATAAATCAATAAGATTTAACATAGTTGACAAAAGCACTAAAATATATCACACTTTTCACAAGAAAGACACAGAATCAGAATATATGATTTTTCTGGGTTAGAATTTCTTTTTACCGTGTAGTCGACAAGGTGTAGCAATAACAAATATGTGTAGAAAAAAATGAAGAAATTACAAGGCTGGGTGGCTGGTCGGATTCGAGATTCGCTATCCGCAATTCGCTATTTGCTATTCGGGGATTTGTGTTTTGGAGGTATTGTGGACTCGGGCAGCAGCGAGTGCAGCCAGACATTCAGTAAATTTAATTTTCCGCACGAATGCGTCGCGCACAGGCGAAAACGAAATCGAAAACAGTGGAGAGGCTGGCGGTAGAGCGGGAGGGAGGGGGAGAGGGGGAGAGGGGGGGATCATTACATTTTAGAGGTAACTGCAGTGGCACAAATTCGTAGCAAGTCTTACCACGCGTTGATTACAAGAAGTGGCGTGCCAAAAAGTAGGCAATGACAAAAGTTGTTGTGCCGTAGCTGCAATGGCGATTAGTCACTGTGTGTGTGTGTGTGTGTGTGTGTGTGTGTGTATAACTCGCTCTCTCTCTCTTTCGCTCGCTACTCTCGGTCTTTTTTACGCGTGCCACAGTAAATTAAAAACTTTCACTCGCTACCTTTTGCGGTAACGCCTTGCACTTCAACTTTACCCTGGCAAAGTAGAACCGACTTGCGCCGCCTCCATTTGCTGGAGGCAAGCACTTAATTTAACAATTTCCTTTTGTTCCTTCCAGCACCTGCATCAATAGGTAGCGAGCGAGAAAGATGAAGAAGAGAGAAAGTGACACAGGCTCCAGAGCGAGTAGTGGCGAGTCGAGGCGAGGTGTGGCGAGGCTTCAGGCTGCCTTCAGGTTCAAAGTGCACTTGAATCGCAGCTGGCGTCGCCTCTTCTGACAAAAATGGCTTTTATTTTTCGACTTTGCACTATTAATGCAAACGGTGCGTTTCGAGGGCCACTCTCCCAAAACGCTTCTCCCACTCCCACTTCCACTCCCAGTTCCTCTCACAGCATTTATTGTCTGCTCCGCTTGTCTGGCTGTAGCCTTCTGGCTTTTGGCCTTTCTGTGTGCGTTGTGAAAGAAGTTTGCAAGAAAGGCATTGGCAAGGTCTCTCGTAAATTTTAATAATATTTGACTTCAGAGGTGGGTTCTGAAGTGGCCGCTGGTTTTTAAGAGCTGGTCTAAAGTCGGCACCAGCATCTGGGTGTGCCCGGGGCTAAAAATTAATAAAATTGCTTAATCACTTTCCTGGTCAGTGGCGGTTGGTTCCTTAGCAACAACAGCAACAACAACAACAACAACAACAATGATGATGATGACAATAGCAGCATTCGCAAATCGATGGTTAGTTGAAAATATCTGCGTTTATTAAAAGCGCCTCAAAACATAAAATTTTAAGCTAACAACTATGTGGATATTGTGCTGATAATTTGGGGATCCCATTGAGCTCTTCAATGTTTTGGATGGTCCCTCTTAAATAGCTATTTTACTATAAAATTCAATTTAAATTTATGAATTCATTTTCTAATCCTAAAACACCATTAATAATATGGTATCGAGAAGATACTTTGGTGAAAAATTTGTCATTTTTTGCAGTCGTCCCATTTTCGTAATACATTTTAATTTATACGAGTTTTATCTCTCCCATCTTAACTGCCCATTTTTATTAGACTTTTTTGTACCCTTTTTATGAAACACATAAAATGGGTTACTGATTAACGGCAAAAGTTGAAATTAATATGCGATAACATTATAAAATATACAACAAGGGTATAAAAAGAAAATACGTTTTGTAAAACGAAATCAATTAATACAATTGTCACTTCTACACAAAATTTAATAGCTCAACATAGCAATAAATAAGCTCCGATTAAAGTATAATAACAATAACAAATAAAACAAATAGCAAATGAATAAATTAAATTTCAACTGACATGAATCTCGGTTGATACTCACTGTCATGTTATTTTTGAGCTCATACTTTATTTCACAAGTAGACCTAAATTTCTGAGTGTAATTTATCAAATTTGTTTTCTGCACCGTGTGCCTGAACTGTGGAATCATCGCTTACCGACAAAAAATCACATTGCCAATTAAGGTTGCTCAAGTTTGTTCTTCATCTTGTGTGTTATATGGAAACGGGGCCAGCTTCACTTAACCATGCTCAGCATTACGAAGCTGTTTCTTCGTTTCTGATTTTTGCACGCAACTAATTGCATACATGCCTATGTATGTGCATGTGCATGTGCATGTGTGTGTGTTGGTTGTGTGTGTGTGTGTGTGTGTTGGTTGTGTGTGGTTAACGTGAGTATACCAATTTTGAGTATATAAACTTGAGAGTCTTTTATGCGAGACCGCAAACAAACTGCGAACGCAGCGCGGCATCTTTCCAAACAAACATGCAACAACAACAACAACTACAACAACGACAACAACAATAGGAAAAGCAAAAACAAGGGCCAAGAATCAATATTTGCTATCATTAATACGCAGAGACAGACGAACTGCGTTGCGGTTAACTGTTCAATGCTCCATGCCCTTCACTCTTCCCTGTTCCATCTTCCCTGCTAGCTGCTGGCTGCTGGCTGCTAGCTGCTGGCTGTCTACAGTTCACTGTTTTCTGTTTGGCAGTGTTCACTGTCACTGCTGACACATGGCCAGCGAGTTTAATGAACCAGATTGTCATCCTGACCGCTACTGCTGAATTGTGGACGGTATATGGCAAATATATATATATGCATCTATATATACACATGCATAAATATAAATATATATATATATGTCTTGGGTCAGCTTACATCGGCAATGGTAAAACGTATCTAGCACATTTAAATTGCCTTGCCGATGCATGGCAATTGAATAATACTCGTGTTCAAAGGAAAGTGCACAAATTTAAGCAGCGAGCCATAAAAATGCTGGCAATTTCTTTTGGCTTGCTCGTTTCGCTGCACACACGTCGTATACGCATCATGATTGCAACACTTCTCGCTACGCATTCAACTGTCATAATGTGGCAACTTACAGAATTTTGAGACCGTTCTGTTATTTGATTGGCATTTTTCATTTTTCCTAGCAACTCACGATACATTCACATAATCAAAGCCCCGCGAATTCATGTGGATTGCATTCGAAAAACCATTTAGTTTTCTAATTGGCAAATAATGAAGTTATTAGTGCATAATGTATGTATTTATTCAGCATCAGCTGCGATAGTTCAGTTCGTCTGTACTCATTTTTTGTGAATAGGCGGGAGCTCTGCCCAGTTGCAAAGTGGAATATTTCATATAAATTTCTGCCAAATAAGCTTCAAAATTATGCATAATTTTATAAGATCGTCAAATTGTTATTTTTTGTGTTATTATTATTATTATTATTATTATTTTATCCCCGTTGTATGACTTTTTTCTGTCCCCGGGCATTGTTTATGATAATTTTCGTGTTATTGTGAGCAACTTTATTATGCTTATATGAAGTGCTCGCTCGCAGCTCGCGCCAAGCTTCTTGTGTATGGAAAAGTATACGTATTTTATGTATATACGTGTGCGCCCGGAAGCAGGCAGCAAATTCTTGTATATCAGCTAGTGGAATCTGAAGTTGACTGCTTAACTGAGGCTTATTGCTTTCGCCCGGTTGGAAAGTCTTTGTCTCTGTGTTCCTTGTCACTTAGTCGTCCACAAACTCAATAAGAGCAGCAGCTTAATCTGCAATAGTTGCAATCACCACATCACATCATCATAGGGCCAAAGTTCAAGTCCCGCATGCACTTGGTGAGCAAGCAATCCGGTGTGGTCCCAAATGCTGTCACGGGCCAGCAATAAACTTTCAAGTGCAGCAAATGCGTTTAAGACGTACTGGCTGAGCCGCAATATTGTTGTTGCTGGTTGCTGGTTGCTGGCTGCTGGCTGCGTAACAAGTGTCTCGCAAGTGTCGGCAAGTCATGTGGCAGAATCTGAGAGAAATCTCAGGTGCGGCACTGTTGCAGCTGCTGCTTGCTGTTGTCTCTCGTCTGTCGACTGTCGTCTGTCGTCTGTCGTCTGTCGCATTTCTTGCTGGCACTTGAAAACTTTTATTTGCTCGGCACCGAAACAGCCAAAAACGCAAGAGGAAACTTTCCTGGCAGCCAGCTGCTCACCAAGAACAACAGCCGCAGCAGAAAAACTGCAATCGAATTTGACACTTACATGTTTGGCAAACTGCAACACATGTTTACCAGACCCAAAGCATGAACCGCGAGTCGGGTTCCCGCATTTGGTCTACTTGCATTTACTTTTCTGAGCCATCGACTGCATATATAAATATATATATATATATAGATTGCTCTCTCTCTCTCACACACTTAGTCTATTTCCGTTTAGATATGGGTCACGAACTGTTTGATCGACGGGTCGCCAAAGTGCAAAATGAATGTGGGAGAGGGTGGGGGTGGGGGCCGTGTAGAGTGTTTATCTTTTATTTTTTTTTTGGCTTAACCCATGTAGTAACGAGCGAATGCATTGAGTGTAGACATATATATGTCTAGGGGCTAGGAATGCAAGCAATCAGTGGAAACATCATCGAGTCATTTCATTTCATTCCGATTGCGGCTAAGATCAGTAGCTTAATGTTGCCTGACTAACAGCATAGCTAACCAGTGAATACCTTTGGTGATGGTCACTGATAATGCGCTTGACTCGATTTAAGATTCATGTCATCAAAAATTGAAAATCAATTGTTACCTGGACTCTCAATTAAAAATGTGCGATGCCAGCTTATTCATTGCAGGCGCATGCATCTCAAATATTTATACATGCCACCAATATTTACCTGCAATATCAGTGAAAAAGGAGCAGATCGAAGCGTTCAGCGAAAGTTAACTGAGTGGGGATTCTTTTAAATTACAAGAAGATTCGCGAATTCAAGTTAAAAGCAGTAAGCCGCAAACTCTTTAAGTGTGCGGCTTCTCTGTTGTGTGTCTGTGTGTGTGTGTGTGTGTGCTTTTGGTGGCTGCTTAAATTAAAAAAATGCGACACAGCTGCTGCTACGGGGCACGTCCACCAACGACAGTCACCCCCTTGCTACTGCTCCTACTTCTGCTCCGTTTCCTGCTGCTGCTGCTGCTGCTGCTGCTGCTACTGCTGCTGCTGCTGAACCAAACGGCCACAGCTCGGCGAAATTCAATTGAGAAACGTTGCAGGTGCGTCAGCCGCCACTGGGCATTGTGGCATTACGTGGCACAGGCGGCTGCCACGTTGGTCCTCTGCTCTTTTTACGTTGATTTTGTTGGTTGTGTTGCTGTTGTTGTTGTTTTTGTTGTTGTCAATGAGCTCGCTGATGACGGGGACCAAGAACAACAGCAAGCGCAACAACAACAACAACGACAGCAACATTCAAAAATTCGTTTGCTGAAAATATCAATTCAGTTCAGCGTAAAAGGTTTTTACCTCGCAAACTTGAAATGTTCTTGATGTTGCCGCCGGCCAGCCAACTACGCATTTGAAATAAATATTTAGATGATACCACAATGTGGCAACAATATGGCCCCAATATTTCCCGTGCCACACTTGCTCTGCCATGCATTCCACCAGCTTTATGCTTTATCAAGTAACAGGCAAAGGGCAGTAGCCAGATAAACTTGCGGTTAAGGTTTTAATTTGAGTCTGAGCATTTTGAATATATACTCTTGATATCTTATTCAATTTTGCAAATATATTGGTTTTGTTTTTGTCGACTTGTTTACTTTTGTGCAATTTTGGCAACATTTTGCTTGAAGGACATTTAAATGTCGAACTTAGCGGTTAGGAGCTGCCACAAAATGTGGTATCGAAAATGTAATAAGTTTGCCTGGAAACGTTGTCGTTTGCATTTCGATTTTGAAATTGACCAAAGAAATTGACGTAAGAGCGACCAGCAAATTACGAAACGGTGCGGTCTTTGGTGCGTGGGCGTGGCAGAAGTGGGTATCTATTTGCTGTGGTGCTTCACTTCCGTTATCTTTGCTTGGCTTAATTAAAATGTTGCCATGTTGAATGTAGCCCGCAGCGAGAAAAGTAGCAAGACATGCTCGACGCAAATACAGAGCCTGTTAGCGGATACACACAACACATATACATATACATATACATATACATATGCATATATATATATATATATATATATATTTTAAGTCACTTCACAGATCCGACTGACGGACTGGCTGTCTTACTGATTGACAGTAGGTCGAGTCAATACCCTCTCCCATCCCGAAGTCCCAGTCCAATAGCAGCCGCAGATTTTCGCATCCACTTTGATCGAGCGAATTATGCTAACACAATGCTCGGCTCTTTGTTACTTACATCTTCTGCTGCACAAAATCGAGCGCCAGGGAATATAAAATAGAAAATGATGATGCCCGGCGGCAAAAAACCAAAAAAAAAAAAAAAAAAAAAAAAAACCTCTACAAGATTCAAAGATACTGTAACTGCTGGTTTTCCTGCTGCTGCTGTTGCTGCTGCTGCTGCTGCTGCTTCTGCTTCTGACTGCATATTATGTGGCTTAATAGTAAGCGCTGTGTAATTGAAATGTGGCCAAAAGGAGATGGCCCGAAGTGAGTGCTGATGCGTTGTGTTGTTAGCCAGGCAAACTCGCATTTAAAGTGCACTCGACAAATGCGCATTAAATTTATCATTCGCCATCCAGCGGCACGAGGCAGCGGGGCAATGCTTTTTTCATTTATCCATTAAACCTCCAACCCTTCCCCCCCTCCCCCCCACGGCTTCAGCCTAAGCAGTTTTTGATAATATGCTTAGCTGCGCCACAGCGACTGCATTGCAATAACGCCCTCAAACCTGGTTCCACACGTTTTACATGTCGCAGTGCGCCAGCATCCCTGGAACTAACAATAAAAAGGGGGGCACAACAAAAAAATAAAAAATAAAAAAGAGAGAAGCAGAAATGTGAAAGAGGCAGCAACAACAGTAACAACAGCGATTTGCTGGAAAGATTATCAATAGCGTTCATCACAGCACACACACACCCACACACAAACAATATATATATATATATATATATACATATACATATATAAAATAAATGGACGATGGATAGAAGAGTTGGAGACGCACGAAAGGATGCTGCCAGGCAGATAAAATGCCAACATGCACCAGCAGGGCAGACACAAAACAAAGTGCCGCATCGCCAGCGAAAAGCAGCTAAATTAAGTAACGAATTCTCGACTGTGATATATACCCTGTCATCGTGAAATCAATTAAAAGTGTTACTTTGCCACCAATATTATTATTGTTGTGCTTTATGCTTATTACTGATTACTAATTATTCACTCACTTTTAATGCATATCTCACTACTCATTTTTTTTAATTGAAATATGTTGCGATTTCATTTTTATATTTTGAAAAAATACATTTGCATTAAGGCTTCATTTCATTTGTTACACATATATTCTTTTCTAGGATTTTCTATAAATTTCGATTATTTTGTTAGATCGGCTTTGTAAAATTAATGGAAATTCAAGCTCTAAGCCTATATGACGAAATTGATGGTGAATTGCCAAAAGACTTCAAAGAAACAATATACCTTTTATTGAAAATAATGCAAGAAAATGGAAAAGCCCAACAACAAAAGGGAGCAATAGCAATAGCAAAATAATAATAATAATAATAATGCGCTCGAGTGGAAAACGTAGAGTTTCCTTTACTATAAAGTTGTCATGCGAAATGTTTAGACACACATGGACACACATACAAACGTATAAGCCAATACAAATACCTGTGCATTGGTATTGGTGTAGGTAGAGGTATAGATATAGCCAAATCCATGTGGGCTGATGAAGAGCTGCATAATCGTAATGATGTGGATTCGCCTTTGTTGTCACCGTTGTAGCTGCTGCTTGTTGTTGCCTGTTGTTGCCTGTTGTTGCCTGTTGTTGTCAGTTGTTGTCGTTCGCCGTGCCTCAAATTGTGTGAGTCGACATTTTGTTTTGTTTTCGTTTTCGTTTTCAATTTTCTTTTTTTTTTGTTTTTTTTGGTTTTTTTTGCCAAACCAAACCAAACCAAATAAGACCAAACCGAACCGAACCGAACCGAAAACCAAACGAAATGTAGCAAAGCAAAAATTGTAGTTATTGCAAGGGCTTTACCTGAACCCATGTCGGCGAGTAGAGCAGCTGGAGGGAGAGCTGAAAAGCAAACCTCCAGAAACCCAAACCCCAATCAACTAAACGACTGCTGGCCGCAGCGCGTAAAGCGCGCTCGGAGGGGCCCACAAACCGGATGGTTCTCTTTGCTCTAAATACAAATGTGAAAAGCAGGATTTGCCTCACATTGAAGCACTCGAGCGTATACTCTCAGTTCCACGCTGGTACTTTCGCAGCTCCACCGTCCTGTTTTGCCAGCAGATACAGCAACCAAATGTCTCTGTGTATGAACGTGTGTGTGTGTGTGTTAGTCTACAAATGAAAATGCCAGTTTAATAATGCTCGAGCAACAAAGCATTTGTAGATTGCTTTTCATTGATGCGCTATCGAAGCGAGAAGCGGCATTCTCGTATTAGAATTTAGATGCGGCCGTCTTCGTTGTCGTTGTCGTTGTCGTTGTCGTCGTTGCCATCGCCTTTCCCATATTCAATGCCGCCTCAAAAATTATGCTAAAGTGAGTGGGGAGTTGTAGGAGGATTGCTGCTGCTGCTGCTGCTGCTGCTGCTGCTGCTGCTGTTGCATCTGCATCGAATTTTTGCTTATCGATTGCGTCTGCCATGGCATTGTCTCTTGGTCACTTTGAATCTCTTTTGTCACAAAAATTCAATTCGTCCAGGCTTTTCGTTTTGATTCTTGTAAAATTTGCACAAGCATCGTTTGCATTTTTTTGTTGCTTCCTTTTGTGTTTCTTGTCGACTTTGCTGTCTTTGTTTTGTGTGCCTTTGAACGATTCGTTCCACTTTGGAAATCAATTAAGTGTTATTTCCGCCTTAAAGTGTGCCAGTCCAACGAGAAAGGCAACTTACTCTCTGCATATTGGGCTTCGGCTTCATGTCCTCAACCGGTGCTCTGTCGCTTCACTTATTTTGGTCCTTGTAAATGAAAATGTCGTTAATTTTTTTCTCCTTCTTATTTTGCCTTGCCTGCACAACCAAAAGAAAAAAAAACGGAAGCGAATGCTGTCAAAGCTAAAGGAGACTGTGGGCGGCTTCGTTTGCTTTTGGGGGAGTGGCGTGCCCAGAAAAAAACACACACACAATCAGACGCATCTATGTGTGTGTGTGTGTGTATGTGTATGCAATCAACGAGTGTAAAACTTTAAAGTCACAAAAAGGCTTTCAAACTTTTCTTCCGATTGTATGTTTAGAGTTCCACTTTCAGTTTTCATTTCCATTCTAAGCTGTCGCTTGCGTCGTCCCGAAAATTGTATTTGTTTCCTATGCTAGTTTATTTTTCAGTCAGGCACACACACACACACACACACACACACACACACACACACAGACACACACACTGAAGCACAAACAACTTGTTTATTAAATATATGTAGTACAATAGTTTTGCGGCCTGCAGAAAATGTTTGTACAGCCTGCTGCCGACCACCCAACTTGGTAGCATCCCACTCACAGTTATCACCGATATTCCAATACTCTTATGCATACGTATTTTTCATCACAAATTAAAATGACTTTGGCCAACAGTCGGAAGAAATCAAATTTCGAATATATAGTTTCATTTCTGTATATATATATATATGATGTAGGAGCTCAATCATTCATATTTATTTTAAACACTCTTCTATTGAAATATATGTGTTCAAGATATGCCTACATCCCAATTGCAGTCTGAGTTTAGCTATCAATTGGAGAGCATTTAAGCCTAGATGACACGCCTCTGCGTTCTCAGATGTAGTTGCTTTTGTTTTAGTTGTTTAATTTGAGGTTGTGCACAAAAATGCATTTACGTGAGTTATTTACTTATGCGATTCGTAGAGCAACAGAAACAACAACAAAAACATTTTTTTTTGTTGTTGTTGTTTTTTTTTAAATAAAGGGGAAACAACGAAATGAAACGAAACTCTAATAAATTGCATGGCAAGGCTAACCGGGGATAACCGAGTTAAAGGCCGTACAACCACTAGACTCTGCAAGCACCATCACCACCACTTCACCATAACCTCTCCACTACTTTTCGTCCGGAAATTTCCTTGGATGTGCACTACTATCCCACCATAACGAGTCCCGAGTGCAAATGAAAGTTTTGCATTTTTCAGTAGCCAAACCCACCCAAAAAGCAGTTAGCCATTGTCTATCTATGTGTGCGTGTGTGCCTCTCTCTATGTGTGTCTGTGTGTGTGTGTGTGTGTGTGTGTGTACTGTGTATATGTGTCTGCTCGTATGCCAAAAGCGGATGTGCAAGGAAATGAGGCTTAAACCGCACACAGCAACTGGCAACTGGCGACGGACAACGGGCAACGGACAACGGACAATTGAAATGTGAGCTGAGTTAGCGGGTGCTTTTTAAAGGGTTGCCAGCCATCAATGAACAAAGCAAAAAACCGCAAAATTATGCTGAACACTTTCAGCTGGTCCGTATCCATCCTGTTGCCTTGTCGCCAAACTAAATGAATTGTTGAAATTATTCTGAATTTGCAATATAATTTGCCATGCTTTTCATGCGCTTCGTAATTACCAAATTGCCCAAATAATTACAAAACATTTTTCCATATCGTCCAGCATTGAATGGCAATTGTAATAACTAAATAAAGTGATTCCACCGATCTTGGACAACAGAGATTTTGGCCCTGAATGAAGACTACATCTTGTCCACAGGCATGTTTCGTGTGGCCAAAGACCACATATCTTGTCAGACCAAATGGTATTTATATATATATATACATACATATTCACTGAATATATAATATATCTAAAACTTGATTATTTCTTATTGCCTCGTCACGTGCACACATATACAATTATATGTACAATATATACAAAGTTACCAGAGTTTATCGTACGTAACTTTTAAGTTTCAATTAAATACTGCTCAAGTTTTATTTATAGGCTCAGGCAAAAGGGAAATAAAGTTTTGTATCTGCAATCCCAGACTGTATTTATATATTCGTGAATAGCATCAACAACCGAGTCGATTTGTCCAAATAGATGATAGCCTCTCACAGAGACCAAACTAGAGTATTCAACGAGCTTTATTAATTATTATTAATCATTATAATTATTATTGAAATACATCCATTTGTGAATGCAAATTGAGATCAACAAACATGAAAAATGCAATGCTTGCTGATTGGCAAATCGTTGTTGATTAAATTACCATTTCGCTCTAATTGGTATGTGTTCCATATTTTACAGCGATGGTTGCCAGTTTGGCACGGATTTCTTCTTTTGTTCTATTTAGCTTTCCACAGCCAGATTTTGAATTTCAAACTTATTCAGTTGATGTTTTTTGGTTTGCGGCTTGTTGCTCGTTTGTTGTCCTTCCTTGGATTTCACAATTACTACATTTCCCCCTCCTCTCCCTCACATACACTGCCATCCCATCCACATCGTAAGTGTACTGTGCCTGTGCAATGGGTTGACTTCCCCTCAGCTGGCAGTGGCCGCGTACATTTGTTGTGTTGTGGTTTTGCATTTTTTCAACGGTTTTGTATTTTTATATTTTCCCGTCTTTTGTGCAAACGAGCCCTTGCACATTTTATGCGCAGCAAAACGCCGGAGAAGGGCGAGCGTCGTTGGTTAGGACCGCCAAACTAATATTACGCATACGCCATGTTGATAGCAGGACAGCAGAGCAGCAGGGCACGCATGCAAATCATTTTGAGCGCGTTTAAAAGTTAAGTAAAAGAAAATTACAAGCCGACCCACGTCGCCTGTCAGGTAAAGTTTGTGCATTTAAATTTGGCCGAGTATGCCACCCAGAAACTTTGTCAATCCATCCAACCATTCCCTACACTAAACTCCCACTCCACTCCATCCCCTCCACAGTTCGCTACAAGCATCTTCGGCTTACTTTCGCTGCGGTGCCCAGCGGAGCATTTTTACGCTAAAGCGCTTTTTGAAAGTTTGGCAAACTCGATTCGCGCTCTACGTATGTACGTACATATAAGTGTGTCTGCGTGTGTGTGTCTGCGTGTGTGTGAGTTTTTTGGTTTTTGTGTATGGTTCTTGATGCCGCACAGGTCTTGAGGATTTAAAGAAAATTCAAACAGGGAATACTTGCAAGCTTCACACACTGATTTCGCTTCAAGTCAGCCAAAAGGCAGCTTATCACAACTTTAAAACAGCAAAAGCAACTAAAACTATTCAAATAGCTTATATATTTACATACATCAAATTTATACGGTGAAATTGTGCCATCTTTTATGCTGCGAAACATATCTCAAGAAAATTGCTGAGGCCAACAAAATGAAATGTGACCAAGTCATTGGCAACTAATCAAGCTGAAGCTGCTGGAAAAATGCCTAGCAGCGTTTCTCTCTCACTACCACTCTTCTTTTCTGTCTCGATATTGCTATCTCATTGTGTGTTGGCCCTATTAAGATGTTGTAATTGTGGCCAAATCGCTGCCAAGAATATTCCACTGCCAGCACTCTCCCCTCTCCCCTCTCGCCACTCCCACTCTCACACTTGCACACCACGGTCTTTTGGCAACAGGCAACTGGCTAGTGGCTGGTGGCAACTGGGCATCTGGGCATCTGGGCAATTGGGCAACTGGGCGATCAACATGCGGCTACGCGGTGCGCCAAAGGCATGTCAAGCCAAGTCAAGCGAGCAGCCAACAGCTGGTCGGACAAGAAGAACAGCCAGACAGCAAGAGGAGCCAATCTGGAAACTGGCCTTTATGTGCCGTTGCCAAGGCTCAGATCGACGATAGCCGCTGGCGCGCGAACGTTGCAAACATGCTAGTTGCAATTGCCAACTACATAAAAATGCTTTCTAACTGGCTTTGTGGCATGCAACGACTGCAGCATACCCAGTGGCCATCTTGATTCACAATGTGTATGCAAACACATAGTGTGCATAGATGTTATCACACTCCTTTGTTTATTCTTGATTGTTATCTTTGAATAAAACAAAAGTAATTGTATAGGCATAGGTCACTTGCTGACTCAGTTAGAACAGCTTAACAATTGTCAGTTAATATGTAAAAAATGATAACATATTGGTATCCTCAGTGGAGTGAAAGAGCCTAAGATTATTCAATCGCAGGCAGGATTGCCCATGGCACATTCCAGCAAATTGTGCTGCACTTGCAACGAAAAAATGTGCTTGCTTCAAAAGCAACTGTCATTCCAAATATATCCAAAGACTTACATTAGTTACAGAACTTTTTCTCTGGGCTCATAACTTTAAGTCACAATCAATTTGTAGGTGTAAAAAAGTATTTTTACCAACTCACTCACTTGTGACTTGTGAGTGGCCCAAATTTCAACAGAAGCAATAAACACCTTAAATGTGAAAATAAGTTTACCGAAAAGTGTCTTTTTTTTTAATTGCAACTCAAAGCGATATGTTGATATCGGTTTTAAAAAATGATCAAAAAATTAATTCATATAATAGCAGTTTATTAAAAATGAATATTTCGAAGTACATGCGATGCTTACCCTACCCTACCCTACATCACGCAGAACTGGGTATTCATAAAGGAAACAAGTTAGTCAGTTTCAGGTAAAGGCAAGGCAAAGCAAAAGCGAATTCCACTCGTGTCTGTGTCGCATCTTCAGTTCCTCCTTCTGCTGCCCCACATCCACTCTAGGCGGCGATGCGTTAAGGCGCTGCCATTGCCATTGCCATTGCCTTTGCCTTTGCCTTTGCGTTTTGCCAACGTGACCAAATTTCTACAATGCTGCACATTGCAGCGTTTGCATATATTTTATTAAGAAAATATTATGTAAGGCATTCTTGGCTGTCGATACTAGAGTACATGCATACATACACTCAACAAATTCAATTGCAAATATTGTCAAATCAATGAGATGAAATCATTTTGTAATATTTAAAGAATTTATATTTTTTGCTCTTATTTAAAAGTACAAAAAGTTGGCACTGCTCTTTGGTAAATTAACTATTGTGTTATTAAAACATGAACCGATATTTATTTTATGAATCGTTTGTGTACTGATTAATTTACTAAAGTTGTTTTTTTTTTTTTTGTTTATTTTTTTGGAAAATTATTAACTACAACTAAATCGAAGTTGAATTAACAGCAGCATTTTTCGCCATGTGTATTGTCTATGTACGTATTTATGTCTTAATGTGCATTCAATAATGTCTCAATGGCTTTTATTTTGGTATGCGAGTTACTCAGTGTAGATGAGCTGCTTTAAGTGTCAGATTGAATGTGTTAAAAAACAAACAAAATCAATTGCATACTTCTGGGAGTCGCCAAGAAACTGAGCAAGCCGTGAAGATTCCTGAAAGATTCTCCGTACAATACTGCATTGCGATAAGGCGTGAAAAATGTAATTTAATTACAAATTGTCAAACGAATTAAAAGCAAAGTGCAAACTCAAAATGCTATTAGGTATTTAAGCGGTTCGTGCATTAGATTTAATTTAATATGTATTTATGAACAGGGGCGTGAACATGTTGCGTAGGCTTGTATTATCGTCCCTTTTAGTTTGGACTTAATTGCTTTCAATTAATTTGCATGATAATTGAAATGTGGCGTGGCGACCATGACAAAAAGTGTGGCAGTTTATTTTCGCAAATCGTCATAATCGCGACGGTGAAAATCAGAATATTACGGTGCCCGCAAAAGTATGCAATGGAATGTGAAATGGACAAATTGTTGCTATCAAATGTTGCAATTAAAAATGCCATGTTTAACAACAGCAAGAACAACAACAACAACACCAGCAACAACAACAAGATCGCCAACAACACCAATATTCACGCCGCTCGCAAATGAAGTTAACTTTGCTCCATTGTGGGACATTTGCATATTTCGGTCGGTGCTCTCTGTAATGTGGCGCTAAAAATTAACAAACATTAACACAGACACACAGATAGACAAACTGACAGACTGGCGGGCGTTTCAGCGGTCAGACAGAGCAGGGCGACCATAGATAAGCGAGCCAACCGACGCTCTGTGGTCGCAGTTCAGTTGCAAGGACCTGAGTCCGCTTGTCGTCCAAATGCAAATAAAATGTTTGCAACTATTATGCAATTTAACTATTTGCGGTTATCTGCTGTTGTTGCTGCTGCTGCTGTTGCTTCTGTTGTCGCTGCACTGAGAGATTATTGTCGTCAGGCTGTACTACTTCCTTCTTCCTGCCAGGAGGACACTACTCGCTAGCTGGCTTGGATAATTGCGCTTGCTAAAAACCACATCATCCCCTTCTTCTGCGAGATTTAAGCCTCGAAAAAACTGGCACAGCTTCCGTGGCGTTATGAAAATGCCGTATTTCTCCCACGACTGCTGCAGTTGATGATTACGTTGCCGTTGCTATTGTTGTTGCTGATGCGCACAACGGGCATTAAACTAGCAATTGCCGCCTCTCTGACAGGCCTCTTGGCAACTAAAAGTACAAGCAGCTAAAAACAACATCAGCTAGCCTCACTGGATGCCGCAGCAATTACAACAAGCTAACCAACAATAGCAACAACCAACAAAACGGCAGCCAAAAACTGCAGCAAGCCCAAGTCCAAACTGGTAGACTATAAAATATGCTATAAAAACGATCATTGAAATCCAGAATCCAAAATAGTCCCAGGCTATACACATTAGTCAGCAGATAACTAGATCACATAGTCAAAGCTATATTATGCGATTTTAATCCACTAGCGAGTCTATGTTTCACAAGGTGTAGTAAGTTATGACTTATTGGACGCAGAAAATCATGAAAATGAATTTAAATATATGGCATTGAAATGCAATCTCTTGTAGTGTTGACTACTATTCTGAGTTAATTTGATTTCCAGGGTATATTTAATATAAAATGAGCGCTCGGCAATTTCGCGCTTGAGTCTGCCAACTGCGTCTGCTAACTGCGCTTGTTCCTGTTGCCGTTTTATGATTATTATTATTATTATTATTACAGGGACTTCTAACGTCTCCAATTTCTCTGCTCCTGCGGTTGCTGTCGCTGTTGCTGTTGCTGTCGCTGTTGCTGCTGGTGTGGTTTTCTCCAACCACATGGGCGCACCGCCAACAAGCAACCTTTCTGTGGCCCCGCCACTGCCATTTCAACCCCGACTCCGATCCGTTTATTTCCATGTAAGCCTTTTTCTTGTTATTGTTGTTGCTCGCTGTTGCTGTTGCTGTTGCTGTTGCTCATGCTGATGCTGATGCTCTTGTTATTTTTGTTGTTCTTGTTCTTGTTGTTGTTGTTGGTATGTGGCGTCTGCCTTACAAGGACAGCCAGTACAGCCAGACAGGCACTTGTTGTTGTTGGTGGTGCTGTTGTTGTTGCTCTTGTTAGCTGGGTCTGCATGCATCGCCTTTGTAATCACGCTAATAACTTGACTTTCCAAAGTAATTAGCCACATTGCTTGGTGTGCATCACACTGCCCCCATTTTGGCATTCCCCATTCCGTTTTGCATTTTCCATTCCCTGTTTGTCATTTTGTTTCCTGCCTGCTTGCCAGCCTGGCTGCCAGCCTGGCTGCCAGCCTGGCTGCCTGCTGCTCACTTTTGCCATTTTTGGTAATTTGACTGCCTGCAGCGTGAACCACCAAATCAGCCGAGCAAGCAAGCTAACGAACCACCAATATGGCCAGCTGTCCAATGTTGGCACAAATGCCCCTTGCAACATGACATCTAACAAATGCACAAAACACGCACGCACACACACACACACACACACACACAAACACACACACACAAGCCAGCACACGAACACACTCATACACACTCATACACACTCATGCAGCGCTGCTGCTCTAACTATATATACACGATTTGAGCATTTTGTGTTGCCTACTTTTTTGGGCGCTCGTTCCATATTACCGTGCATTTCTTAGCAGCTGCCAAGTGGGCGTGTTGCACTTGTTGTTACTGCACTCTCTCATTGCATACATATTCCCTTGAGTTGCTTGTTGGCATACCACGCCCTCGTCCACGCCCCTCGTCCAGTGAGTCGATCAAGTATGCTTTGCATATGCAGGCCTGTATTTCAAGCTGCCCCAACCGTAATATGGTCTGCTCAGTAGCAAAAATATAGATGGCAAGAATGAAATGAGAATGAGAATGAGCTCCCAGGCTTGAGCTAAGAGTTGGACCACTGCTATTGTGTTCTACACGGTAAGTAACATTGGCGCAACTATGAACACAATTACAGTGTATAAGAAAACCAAAAATTGATTGACATTTAACAAAAAATTTGAATGAAAAATTGCAGAGATCAAACAATTTTACGAAAGACTGAAAAGATGATATTGAATTACAATTCAATTGTACATTTTTTACCGTGTAGTCGAAAAATTAATTGGAGCAGCAGGATCTGTTTGCACCTGGCATAACTTTGAACAAATCTCCTGAATATATAAATACTGATTTTTGCCTACAGTTTTCACTTTCTGCTATGGTTATTTTTGGGCAATTAAATAGTTGTGTGGCTGTGTGTGCGTTTTAGCAAGTTTTTGTCTAATAGAGATTGTGCAAATATTTTAAATTGCATATTGTTGCTTGTTGCAGCGTTTACTGCTGCCGTCACAGCTGTGTGGGTTCTATTTCCTGAGAAGGCACAAATATACCAACACACACATTCAAGTAGTAATAACTTGTTGTCAACTTGTCATTAGATGGCCACGAAAACCTAAATACTTCAAATGGTTTTAACCTAATGCAAAAAGCGATTTGCAAATTGCCACAGATTCTAATCGGCTGCAGCATTTAGATGGAAAAATGCGATTTAGGGCACAACTCGCACATTTGAACAGACAACGCTTGAGGGCCCATTGACTACAGATTGGATGCAGAGCAGAATTTAATTAGCTGGCGCAATTAATCTAGAATATTTGTGTGACGCAGCAGCTCCTGAGCCCCAGCTAAGACCTGTGAGCTCTGAGCGCCGCGCTGAGTGAATCAACCATATGAAAAATTAATTATCTGTCGGCAAATGAAGTCAAGCAAGCGTCAGAATATATATATACATATGTATATATATCTGTATTAGTATGTGATTCTTTTTTTGTTTTGTTTGAGTAAATGGTAAATATATACAGGAGGTGCATAATATCGGCATTATCTTGAGTTTCATCCTGAGAGATGGACTGACAATATAAATGAGTCATCGCTGTGTGGCAGAAAGGCAACTGTTCATTATCATTAGGTATACTAAATACTCAACCGGCGTTGCAACAAGAAAATAATTCGTGTGTTGCTAAACTATTATTTCAATCGATAATTTCAGTAAAATTCCAAAATTGGCCAACATTTTATAAGGTTTTTTTTTTGGTCATCAAAATTTGCTAGTAATATGATTTAAAATACTTCATCCTTCACAATTTCGAATTTTGGTGAAATAATTATTTTAATTGTGCAGAAAGGAAGGAGTCATGAACTCTTCAAGTGATAGACATATTTTAATAATTTGATTTTAATAATTCGTTTCAAATAAATGTTACAAATTACGCATTTATAATTGATATTCATATTGCAACATTGCAGCATTCCAACGCTGTATTTTGTTTATTTTAAATGCGCTATTTTATACACATATTAAACCATTAGCATATTTGTTATTATATCTTATATCTGTTTATATTTTAATAACAAATTGTGTATCTCATTAAAGGATACATTTCCTCTTTATTAACTGACTGTTTCAATGAATTATTTGCAAAAAATGAACTGACAATTGAATTTTCGCAACGATTGAGTTTTGTTTTACAACAATAAAATAATTGTCCGCTTTTAGTGTTTTTGCCATGGCTACAGGCTATCTTGAAATATAATCAACTGCCCAATTTGCGTACTCGAATGAGTATTCGCAACACACATATGAATGTTTCCATGATATTCGTATGTATGCATGTGCTAGCTTAGATGGTTAGATGCGGCATCCAATTAGTTGACAGCTCTTTTATTTGGCAGTGCAGTGACATGGAGCAGCTGCCCCATACCCTTAGCAACTGCTATTTGGCTGCGCATCTGGGATATAATGGCTATTAACAGCAGCATTATCGCTCTCGTTCGTTCTCAGCGACATCATTATCACCATTATTACTTAACTTAATCGTAAATGCTGCAGAGCAAACAACAGCCACGAGGCACATTATTTGTTACATATTCAATACATAGCAGAAGCATGTGCAGACGCACACACACCTGACGCCTCTCTTTTTGGGCACGGCTGCAGTTTATTATGACTGCTGTCTATGCCACAAAATTTAATTGCGCTTTAAATTTCGTGTGACAAGACAAACACTTTAAAACAAACGAGCCTCACCACCAACACCAACAACAATGCTCGCTTTGCCTGTGTTGGGCCCCCCCCCCATCCCCCCCAAAATAAAAGCCAACAACCAAAAGTTTAGTGAACCACAGTACGCGAAGTATGGTATACATCTTGAATATGCCCTCGAAACAAGAAGCATAGCAAATAATTAAATTATGCAAAGCGACAAAATATTTTATAACTATATAGTAATGATGGAATTTTACAAATTCTAAGCAATTTGATTTTAATTAACAATCACTATTTAGGCTTATATTTATGGTTATTATTTTTATTTTGAAAAAATCTGTAAATTGTGATTAATGCTTTAAGGGAATTTTAATTGCGACACTTTGTATTCTTTTGTAACAGGGTATTACAGCAGCATCGCAGGACAACTCGCAACTCGCAACTCATTGCCATCGCATTTCGTAGGTGTGCGTATGTGTGTGTGTGGGTGTGTGTGTGTGGGTGTGTGTGTGTGTGGATGTGTGTGGGTGTGTGTATGTGTGTATTCGCGAACTGTATACTGCAAATGTAATGCTTGTGCGTGTTTTATTCTCTGTTGTTGTTTTGCTGGTGCTGGTGGCAGAGTAGTGGTGGTGGTGGTGGTAGTGGTCGTGGTAGTGGTAGTGATAGTGGTATAGCTGCTGCTACAGATGATACTCGCATTTAAATTAACATTATTTGCATGCCGCGCTTACAGCATAAATTTCAGAGCTCACGCGTTGCGTTGCGACGCCTCGCGTCGTATTGTCGGCATTGCAACAAAAAGATGACAGAACTGGGTATCGAGAGCCATAGAATGAGATAGCTGGTGCGATTTTCCCCTGGTGGGTGTATGTATGTATGTATGTGTGTGTAACCAATGTGCATATCATTCACACAGTAGGCAAGCGTATCGCATTGAAATTCACTTTGAACAGCAACTGCAACACACACGTCGCAACGGCAACGGCAACGGCAACGGCAACGGCAACGGCAACGGCAACGGCAACGGCAATCGGCAATCGGCAGCCAGCTATTTGGGCGAGGGCTTGGGAAATTTGGCACATGCATATGTGTATTGCACGTGCATATGGTTCATGTGCTATAGTCAAAGGCTATGGGAGCATTATCCATTAGCCGTATACGCAATATCATTAAAAAGAATCCGCTCACATTAATTAAGGGCGGCGCAATTGACCACAGGTCAACATCAACGGCCTGAGTATAAATTATAAATATAATAACTTAATCAGCTGCTATCCATAAACATAAAAAAATTAATAAATATATATATATATATATATATATATATATACACATTTTATGTGAACCTTTAATTGCGTACAGGCTGCCAGGACAACCTTATGACACAGAATCACAGTCATGTTGTTTTTATTGCTGTTGTTATTGTTAGTGTTATTATTACTTGTGTTGCTGTTGTTGTTATTATTTGTATTGCTCATGGTATTTTTGTTGTTGCTGAGCAGCGACATTTGTGTAATGCGATTCATATTTTATCCTCAACGCCACTTAAAGCATTTTAAAATGACATAATTAAAGTCTCGTTCCACCTATAAATATTTTCTTATCGCATTCAAATATGCCTTTCACCAAAACTCCCTCACCCAAACATTATTTCATTTTCTATTATGCAAATCCTTACAATATTTACTCATAATTATCTTGCTCATTAAGTGGTCGTTTGCACCTCATTTTCCCTTGCAATATATATATTATTTTGATGGCTCCTTAAAAAAAAACATCAACTTTAATTAAATTAAAGATCTAAAGTGCACACAGAAACGTAATCATTTAATAGTCTATTTATGTTCTTCAGTCAGATAAAACTATGTCATTGTGTACTCAAATTAAGTTAAAGATATGTTAATAACTTGACAAACACTGAGCCATTTAATTTAATTCTTGATCACTTCCCAGTAAAAATTAAATATTTAATTATACTTGGGATAATCTATAACCAAATGAATCGGATTTTCTAGTAAATATTTTCTATAAGATTTATTTTGGGACCAGTACAAAATTTGAAATCTCCAACACATTTTCACTCCACCTATTCAAATAATGTTAATGTTAATGTTAGTTTTCTTCTTAAGTGCTTTTACTAAATCGGATGTGCACATCAATTGTTAATTACAGCAGGGGGGGGGAGGGGGGGGGGAGACACAGAGTGCTAAGACAGCAAATTTATTACATTGCAAATATTTATAAGCTAACACAAGGCCCGGTACAATAACTGAACACGTCCGATTCGCATTAACATCATTTAGTTATGCCAATTTATTGCTGCGTAATGTGGGAGCATGTTTGTCTTTCGACTCTCATATGGAG
Source organism: Drosophila setosimentum (assembly GCA_035043505.1). Classification (NCBI taxonomy): domain Eukaryota; kingdom Metazoa; phylum Arthropoda; class Insecta; order Diptera; family Drosophilidae; genus Drosophila; species Drosophila setosimentum. Next base: position 19,597,874 of record JAWNMY010000090.1, on the reverse strand, counting down.
ATGGCAACACTGGGCATAGACATATCCAGCAGCGCTCAAAGCCTCTCTAAATTCGACATGATGCTAAAAGTTAAACATCCTTGAAATCGAAATATCAAATCCTTGCGTTGTTAACATAAGCTATGAATAATATTTATAAATGGCTTTCAAAGCATCGAATTTAAAATAAAACCACCAGACAAGCCAAAACACAAAATTAACATACATGCATGTATGTATATTTGAGAAGTATATATGTATATATGATATATATATATGTTTCCATTTTGGTCTTCACTTTGTTTTAATTCATATTTTTTAAGAACTTGAATATGCATGCGAAAAAGTTATTAATGAGAAAGGACGTTTATAGTTGAAAGTAAGTCCCACTGCAGTAAGTATTGAGAGGCTATATAATTATATGTCAGGCACAACTTGACATCATCAGTTTATCAGAAGGTGGGTCGACTTTTCTGTAATAAATTCTTTTCATGATTCGAGAAATAAAAATTTGTTGCAAAGTGTTAAGATCAACATCTGCAACTACAGACCCAATGTGATTCAGAGATGCTGTCAAAACTACAATTAAAATAAAGCAATTTGATGTTTTTTTTTGCACGGCTGTCAGATAATAAATATTTATTAGAAATCTCAAGCGGAACTTCAGTCTGCGATCCAAGTTCGATTAAGGCTGCCAAGCGTTTATTGACATTGAATTAGTTTGCATTCTTAAGTGCATAATTCAAAATGTTAGCCTGGGATCGAACTAGGTATTTAAAAAATATAAATTAAAACAAAGTCGAAATGCATTTAAATAATCGCTTCACGTATAGATTTGTTTGATTTAATTTAATTTAAATGTGTAGAAAAATTATGAATTAATCGCTGCCTGAATAATGTATGTACATATAAATATATACATATATATATGCGGGTACTTAAACATATAAATGAATATATTTTAGCCGAAATATTTAACCCTTTTAGATTGCGATAACAAGTTAATTAATAAAGCTGCAGCTATCATAAAATGCTTGGGCCGGTTTGCAGAAGTAATCAAAATCTGTTGCAATTAAAATGGGTCTCAAAGTGGGACCCAAACTTAGGCAACAAACACACGCAAATCCACACAAACACACACACACACACACACACACACACACACACACAGACGCACACACAAAGGCAAAAAAAGAACAGCCTGGAAGCGATGTCAAAATTAGTGTTGATTTAAAGCATGAAACATTTGCTTTTGACTGGTTTATGACACACACAGCACACCACACAACAACACACACGCACCCACATACACAAATTAATATTGTGGCTTTTAGTTTCAATATGTGTAGCTGCTGCAACTGAAATTTGAAACTATCCAATAAATTAATTGAGTAGTCAACCGCAGTCGACTCTAGTGAAGTCGAAACTAAAGCACGTCTTATCCCTCGATTCTTTGTTTCATAATGTTATTTAATTAATTAACACATTTGGCTTGTCCAACTAAGCAGGTATCGTCCCCAAGGCGACTCTCTCTCTCTCTCGCTTCTCTGGTTCCATCACTCTGTCCGCAGAGCCTTGCCATCTGCCTGTAAGTCAATCAGGCACAAAGTGAAATAATTGAAATAATTGCTAACTGCATTGCAAAAAATATATAAACAATGTCGACTAAGTAACTATCAATGCAGCTGCTACTGCTGCTGTTCCTGCAAATTGACTCCCTGTATTCTACACTGCTCACTCCCACTCCGACTCACCCTCTTTCTCTCTCTCTCTCTGTTATCTATTCCTATTTTGGCCATGCCTATGTTACAGCAACTTTGCAGCAGTGAGCAACGTCAAAGCAAGGTAGCTGCTTCCCTGTCTCAGAGTCTATCTCCATTTCTATCTCAATCTCAATCGGTACTTCTGTATCTGTCTCCATACCGATGGTGATGAGCAGCCTCAACGAATTCCACTTGAAATTCATTTCATTTAACCGTTTGGTTTTCGCCCAAACGAACTGCTGAGTCGAGCATGAAGCACAATAGGCTAAATGCATGCCATGGCCAAGATGCGACAGCAACAGCAACAACAACAACATCATTTAATGCACGCTTGGCAGTCTAAGCAGCGACAAACTTTAGACTCGGCCAGTTCTGGGTGAGAGAATGTTGGGAGGGACTAACGGCACTTACGTCTCCTTTAGACCCATTGGCACTCAAGCTGAAAACGGCAAAACATTATTTTCACTTTTTCATTTTATTTCGCCAGAACTTTGCACTGCAATTGAACGATTTTGTACTTGAAAACTGCTGCTGCGCACCTATGCAAGACCGTACGCTAAAAAAAAAAACAGCAGAAGTTGGCAGTTGTGAGAGCGGGGGATGGTAGAACCGTGGGTGGGGGGGGGGGGCAGGGAGTGTTTTGGTTGGGATAGGGACCAGGTTTGTAAGGAAACGAACTCTCGGGCCCGGGGCATTCAACCGTCAATACGTGATAAAAGTTTCTGCCGTTTCCGTTCGCCGTAAAAATGCCCTAAAATATTTCAAATGTGCGTGCAAAATTCGACGAAAAGCCACCCAGTTTATCCCCTCACCTAGTAATCGTAGAAGCTAGTTTAAACGTAATTGAAACAAAATGACGTTGAAATTCAAGTTGTGCTGAGAGCTTTTTACTTATATTTTTCGTGCTTCATGCATATTTCAGCTGTCTTCTCATGGCAGATAACTACTTAAATGCATTCAGTTATTTGTAAATATTTGGTTAACAAGCACAACTCGAATAACGACGTATCAGAAAATTGATTTTTAATCATATTTTCCCATTTTTTTTTTAAGTTTATTAAGCTTATTAAAGAAAAGGAGATATAAAATTGTTTTTTTTTTTATCAAACTTCTTCGCATTCCAAGAACTTCTTGTAGCATTTAAATTAAATTTAGTAAAAATCCGAGATGAATAGTTTGAGTGTCAATTAAAAAAATATTTGTAATAAATGTAGGCAGGAAAATAAATTCGTTGTGATGCACTACTGGAACTAAGTTGTATTTAACTACAAGAATACTTAAGTGAAGCATGCACGGCACTTTTCTTAATCTTATAATCGCCTTAAAGTAGCCATTTTACGAGAACAAAAACTTTTCTGCCCAACTCCGAGCTTCTAAAATACCTATTTTAAATAATGAATTTCTGTTTAGCTGACAAGACATTTCAATCTCTTCCAATTTCTATATGCTTCAGCATTGATGGGCAGCAGTAGAAAATGCTAAGAACAATGAGCGAAAAATAAGGAGATGCAGCAACAAGGGATAATTAGCTTTCTCACAAATAATACGAGCGGCTGACTTGACGGCAAGCTGATGCCAGGACTTTAAATGGCAGTTGAGCACTTTTAGCTCGGCGGCTGACGAGGAGCTGAAATCTCTTATTCCTCCTACTGCTAATTGCTGCATAGATTTTCAGAAGCATTTTGTGCAAGTGAAATATTGAATTGAGAAAGTATAACTATACTAAGAGCAGTGGCAGAGTCGAAGGACATCTGCTTAAAATCCGCACACACGCACACCCTTGTGTACAGACGGACAAACAGACAGATAGACAGATAGACTGATAGACAGAGTCTGTATGTGTCTCTGTCTTATTGTGTGCCCAGTTAAGCGGAATTCCTGTTCATACTATAACGGAAACAGCCATATTTGCGGCAGATAATCGGTTTTCGTGTTGAATTTCTTTGGCATTGGCCGCCTGCCCAGGCTTAGCCCGAGGACGACTCCCTCAGAGAAAGGTTTGGCTTTTGTCGCTGACGCAGCTGCTGGTGCGGTTTGTTGCTGTTGCTATTGCTGTTGCTATTGCTGTTGCTGTTGTCCAGCAAACCGACAACTTTGACCCAGCCCTTAGCTGAACTTTGACCACAGGCATAATTCTTTGCAAATGAGCAAACTCAAGCCACAGCTGAAATGCAAACTGCTGATGTGCCATAATTTGATCCAGCATTGAGCCATTGTGCTCCGGCTCCGGACAACACTCGACCACTGGCAAGTCAGTTGGGCAAACAAAATGGAACGGCAAACGGCATCTTGCGGGTGGATCAGCCTCGTAGTATTTAGCCATTGGTCCTTGCAAGGGTACTTTTCCACTACTCTGCTTGCTGATATGATGCTGCGATAACCTTTTAATCGAATTAATTGCATAAAACTCTTAAGTTTCTGCTGAATGTCTCAATACACATACACAAATACACATACACTTTGAAATGAATATGCCATCAGAAATCAATTTTTCTCTCTCGTATAAATAATTCCTAATCGATTTCCGCAAATCTAGTTTTTGCTTCAAAATATTAGATAATTGCGAACATTTATAAATTCCATAAATTCCATTCGGCTTAAGAGCATATATTTTTCTAAGTGTATTCGCAGCATAAAAGGCAGACAGAAAAGTGCTGCTTGGGAAGGAGCGGTGTCGGGTGAATGGGGGGTGGGGGGTGGGGGGGGTCGACACAAAGGCATACGCAAATGGCTTTCAAAGTCGTTCAACATCGCATTGAAATTGCACTTGAATGGTTTTCAATATGCGTGGAGCGTTCAATTCCCAGTAGAGAACTCGAGCCACAGCAGTAAAAGTCCTGACCCCTGATCCCTGACCCCTGTCCCGGTCGTGAGCTTGCAAGCTGGCAAACACATGGCCGCAAAAACAGTTCAACTCAAGTCGAAGGCCCCAAATCGATTCAGAATTCGGGCAAGGACGAGCACCAATCAATCCATTAAATGTGCACCTTTGAGCGTTAAATTGATTTATATTGTGCTTAAGACATTGAGCTACAGCTTTTGTAATTCTTGTGCTTAAGTATTTGGTGAACAGCTTTTCCCAATTAACCAGCTGAGGGTCGCTCAACAAATAGAAGATCTGCCTGTCTTCTGACATATGCCTTCAAATGCAAAGAGTGTTTCACAATTCGAGAACTTAATGCACTCCAAGCACACTCAGATATAAGTTGTCCCATCTGAGACTCTAATGCAGGGTATTTCTGGTCGAGCACTCTTAAGATCATGCCCACTTTCGAACACGCTCACAGTATTATGCAAAGTATACTTTTGGGGTTGTCTAAAATGAAATGAAAGCACTATGAATTACTACAAGGTAAAGTTTCTCTACTTCTGAAAATAAAAGAAAAAAAACGCAAATAATAAAAATTTCAGCTTAAATTTCACACAGACCATTTAAAGCTGCTCGAAGGCGCCAACAAAAATTGGCCAAATCGGTTAACTTAACATTTCGTTGCTATAACATGAATAATGTGATGAATTATATTGCATTTGACTTTTGTATATGTCAAATGAAAGAAATATTATTGTGATTTCAGTTTAGGTGTGATTTTCATTCCTAGGAAATGGTTAACGTAGACAGGTCTTTATGAAAATGCTTATGCTTAGCCAAGCTCGCTGGGTCCCGCAAACCACATAGTTTTGCATAGTTTGGCGCCCCTCGATCAATTTTCTTGTACCACGCGGCGTATGATTGGCGAGAATCAGCAACTGCAGCGACTGGCATCAGCATTGGCAGCTTAAAAACTGTGCACAAACGCAATGTTCTCGTGAGTCCTCTTAGCATGGCAAAGCCACATAAATAAATTGCATTTTATATATTTTAATTCGCACATTTATAGCATGGCATGCAGGCTGGAAATGAAAATGGAAATGAAAATGAAAATGGAAAAAGTAAGGTTCACATTTGCAATTGAAGCAGGTAGCCAGCCCGAGGTGCACTGCCAGTGGCGTATGTATTTATGCAGATATATAATAGAAATAATGTGCACCTTATGTGGTGCCACCGGCAGACTGACTAAACTAAAGCCAAAGGCGACTGCAAAGGACTTCTATTCCGGCAAACAACTGGCTGCCAGACAGCCAGGCTGCCTGCCAGTGAATGCCTGTGAATGCCAGCATATTGTGATATGCCATGGACATGCTGGAAACTTGGGCTCTCTGCTAGCTAGCTGCTGCTGCTGCTGCTGCTGCTCTCAACCGGACTGCTTGTGTGGCCGCCGTTGTCAGCGTTCCCGGCGAAGCTTAACTTTGACTACGTGTGTGTGTGTGTGGATGAGTTGCCGCTGTTCTTGCAACCCAATTTGCATGTGAGTGTGTCGGTCAGAGTCAGACATGCCCCCACCCAACCCCAACCCAACCAACACATGCACAACACACACACACACATCTGCTCCATACCAAAACGATGCTGCCAGTCTGTGTGAAAAATGTAATTTCAACGTTATCCTGACGTAATGCCAACGTTATCTGCTTTCACACACCGCCATGTTAGACACACACAAAGAGACAGATCATGAAAGAGAATGAGAATGAGAGTGAGAGAGAGAGGCAGAGGCACAGACTGGCAGAGACAGAAAGAGAGAGAGAGAGAAAAAGAGATAGGCAGGCAAAAAGAGAAAAAGGTGCGGGCGGACTGTGCATATGTTTGTTGTTTTACTGTTTTGTTTTTCCGCACTTTTGTTTGCGCCACTTTGTTGTTCTTTATCCTGCTACCTTCTCTCCAACATCGCCATCCACTTTGTCGGCCTCACACACACACGCACACGCACACACACACACACAGATTCATTGTCGTTATCCTTCATCTGCAGTTGTGTCACATTGTTAGTAACAGGTTTTGGTTTGTATTTATTGCATAATTTTGATGCCATAAAATGGAATTTGTCATGACAAAATTGTTTTGGATTTTAATTTACTCTCAGCTGCAAGGAGCCAACAACTGAACGAGCACGTATAGAAAGAGCTGACAGTCTTACCTGTCAACGCAAAACCAATAACAGCAACAACAACAATTGCAACATTCACAATGGATACAACCATACTGGTAGCTGTCATACTATAATATATAATATACTGTATCTTGACACTGACACATATAAGTATGCTATGAATATTGTGCATGGTCTGTTGGCCATTTTGCTGCTGTCGCTTTTCTATATATTAATTACAGATTGCAGCCACGTTGCATATATGATGCATAGATTAGTGTCGGTCTCAGATGGAGTTGCGTGGCGAGGGGGGAAGGGGGGGGGGGGAGTGGCGGGAGTAGTATTTGGATGTCAGATGCAATATTGTTAGGTCTTCACGTTTTGTACAAGCCATTACAATACAAAAGTGTATTTTGCAAGTGATGGCTTTTGGTTGATTGTGTTTATGATGGCTTTGTCGCCTGGCCACATTCACGCCCACATCCACATCCATATCCACGCCCATGTTTTGTTGTGTGGACCCAACAGCTAACTGTCTAAAGTGCACTTTGATTTCTCTAAACAAATAGCGCAAAAAGCAACAGCAGAAAACAACCAAGCCCGAAAAGTCTGGGCGATGAAGCGATGGAACAAAGCGGACCAGGGGACGTCAGATGTTGGGAATAGATTGAGAGATTTATGCCGTGCAGTCATTTTACTTTTGTTGCTCAAGCCTTAGATGTTATTTATGTATATATGTTTTCCTCTCTCTCTCTGTGTGTGTGTGTGTGTGTGTTTGCCAATGGTTGGTCAATTCAATTTGTAGTTTATTTATACATTCAAATGTCCATATGGCCATCCACATTTCAGTCAATCTCTCCTGCTGGACAATTCGAAAACCAATCTCAACATGACCTTGCTTGACAATAAGATACTCTTATCTCATCAAGCATTTTCGAATTTCGCAACACAAAGCTTAATGACTAAATATTCAAAGATAATTGCAATGGTCCACAGCAAATAATTTTATGAAAAATACCCGTTACTCTTATAATTGTAATAGACATAAAAATAATAACAAAAAAACCATAACATTCACTAAATAATATAAGATTCACTTAATTAAGTTGCCACCAATTTGATAACAGAGAATTACAAATTCATGGTGACTTTAACAATAATCGATTATCAAAAAATTGTTGCAAATAAGTACACAAGCAACAAGTTACATACATAAGTTACGATACACAACCTACAGACACCACGATATTGATTATTTGCTGTCCAAATATTGTAAGCATAATAGCGCCTAGCTGGTGTCGCATATCATCTGCCTAACTTGTTCAATTAAAATGCTGTTCCCAGAAAAACTCGTCTTGGAAGCAATCGTTCCTTGAGTCGGATTTGAAAATGAAAAAGAAACGACGGCTGTGGTACAAGTCTCATCAGTTATAAGGAACAGACTGACGACTGGCAGACTGGGATCGGAGGCGTCTCCTCAACTGCGTTGCAAGCCTTACAACAAAATTATAATGCCCCCTGCACGGGCATTCAAATATTATACGAAACGAGAGGCAATAAATGGCAGATTTTACTTCGTAAAACAATAAACACAAGAAGTGGGTGGCTGTGACGTTTGCTAATAACTCTGCCAGGGCCAAGTCACGCTCACTGAGTGCATCTTGTGTGATGTGGCACGTTCGATAATTCGACAAATGTCTGGCGGGCTGGCAAAGGGACAAGTCGGTGAGGGGAAGGTAATTCTTCTTCCAGTTTCGTCCCAAGAAACTTAGCAGTCAACTTGGGTTTCCTGTGCTTACCGTGTGTATGTGTGTGTAACGATGTTGTTGAGCAATCTTTCAGCAGCAACACCTAATTAAAGTGACGGCCTGCAGAGTGCAGTGTCGTCTGTTTTATTGATTGCCATTGGCATTGGTATTAACATGCCAATCTTGGTAAATTGACGCAAAATGCAAAAATAAACATTTTAAGCTTACCTTATTCACAGATGTAAAAATCACTCTCTCTCTCTCTCTCTCTCTGTCTTACACACTCAGACATACACAGTCTATACACAATTTATTGACATTTGTAGTTGCTGGTTATCGTATTTCAGATGAATACTTGTATATATATGCATAGTTGTGTTGGCACGTAGTTGGAAATAGTTACCTGCAAGCAAAAGGAATGCAAAATTTAATTAACGTAAAATAATGGCAAATGTTACACATTTTGTAAAATTTAACAGCAAATACTAAAATGCTGGAAATGCAATGGATTTCCCAAAACACATTTTCCACACACTTAAAACTCAGAAAGCAAAATCATTTCTCTGTTTGTTGTTAGTTCTATTTACAGAAATAAATACACACACACACACACATACACACACACACACACACATATATACACACACATGCACATATACATAGCTTGCCATGTTTAATTATATGAATTCCATTGTGGCTTAGAGGGGATGGCCCTTATGAGCCAGCTAACTAAGCTAATCCCCAAAATCATTCTTAACACAATTAGTGAGCTTAACAATATGAGCAGTAACAACAACAACAACAACACCAGCAGTAATCAAATATAGTAAAATACCCAGATTTTCGAGCTAAGCAAATAATTTTTTTGTTTTCATCTGCACTTTTCGTAATAAGTTTTCCAAAATTTTTAAAAAGAATACGCCATAATCTTGATAAGTGATAACAGCTAACAGGGATATGTTTATGTATGTATATTATAGTCTGATTCCACTATCAACATTTCTTACATTCTCGAATCGATCAAGTTGTTGCCTGCCCATTTTCCTATGGCGGACAACACTCAGTATTTTCAATCTGTTTAGAGAATGTTGCCAACTTTAGAAAGTGTGGCATTATCAATTATAATCAGCATACTTTCTGCATCAGTAGGGAATGGCCCTATACCATTTTGTTGCCACAACTGATAGTATTTATAGTATTCACTATGGAAGCGTAAGCAAATCCAGTACAAAGAAATTAAATTACAATTTAAAAATGGCCGAGAGTCAGGATAAATGTATACCAATAGTAATACCACAAAGTAATTGAGTTTGCTTAGGTCTCTGTATTGGATATCTATATTATATGAGAAATATATGTGGTATGTAAACATAGTCAGCTTTGTTTTATCGTCACATTTTTTCTTTGCTCAGATGCATTTTAGGTGAATGCTTCTTACTCGCTGGTGGCTGGTTGCTGGTGGCTGGTGGCTGGTGGTCGTAGTGCACTTGGTGGCATTGGTAGCGGTTGTGCTGTTGGCTGGCTGGCTGTCTGTCTGTCTGGCTGGCTGGCTGGTCTAGTGATGAATGCCGCTTGGTTGCACTCCAAATAAACTTGTGTGCGTTTGGTCCACAACTCATCGACGACTGCCTTTTGTGCAATGCTTACTTCAGCTCTGCATCAACTTGCCTGCATCTCTCTCTCTCTCGCTTATTATTTATATATATATATCTCTCTCTCTCTCTCTCTTTGTTTCTCCTTCTCGTTAGTATGGCACTATCAGTATGTGACACTTTGAGCAGTACTATATATTTTTGCAGTTGCATTTTGTGAAATTGCAAGTTGCTTTCAATTGCAGACGCAGTCGTTGCGAATTCTCCTTAACTTATGGATAATTCAGACAAACACACACAAGCACTTATGCACACACACACACTCACACACCCATATATATATATATATATAGATATATTTATATTTGTATGCAAGTGTCGGCAACTAATCTCATAAATCGCAAAGGTAAATATACAAAAACATGGAAAACGTTTAAAAAGAATTGCTCAACGCTTATCTTCTTCTTCTGCTTTGTCTGCAAGTGCTTGAAAGTGTGTGTGTGTGTGTGTGTGTGTGTGTGAGTTTTTATGTAGCACTGTAATATAATCCATAGACTGTGTTTTCTTCACTTTTGATGCTACTTTTCATGGCCCCGTCTGGCTGCACTTATTTCCATTTAATTTGCGGTCAGAGCGCACTGGAAGTAAACTCAACCTTGTGCTCCGCCCATAGTCCACTGGGCATACGAAGTGAATACTATTCACAAAGACACCATACGAATACAGTCGAAATGTCTAGCATACCAACCAACTGGGCCTACTTATGGCGATTGCAAAAGGCAAACATTTTCACTATGAGCCAAAAGTCGACGCTTTTCACATTTAAGTCGAAATTTATTGCACTTTGCATTGAATACAACGGATTGGGTGCAATATTACTCATCTGTGTTTGGCAATTTTAAATCGATAGGTATTTGATATTGTAACGATCCAATTTAAAATGCAACTAACTTAAATAAAGTCAGGCTAACTAGTCTATTCAATTAATGATTAAAACTGCACGAATTCGATTTGAGCTCGAAGTAAAGATTTGAGAAATAAGCATATATATATAGAAGATTTTTAACAGTGTCTATATCATAACATTGAGACCGACATTGTGCAATTTGGGGCACATGTAAGTAAAAAGAAATTAAATAGTCTCCGAGTAAATTTATCATATAGTATAGTAGTAGTAATTTATCATTCATCCACACCTTAAGTTGTTTGAAGACCAATAATTTTGTATTAGTTCCCAGCTGCAAATGAAATAATTCTAAACGTTGACAAAGTAATGGTTAGCATTTTAGCTTTGCTTAATAATGTCGTTTCCAATTGCAATTTCCTCTTAGTCTTTTACTCCATTTGCGCGCAGGTTTGGACAATATTCGTGGAAAGGTGTTGCACCGCTTGGCAAACATACAGCCACCCACAAACGTCAACACACCCAACACACACGGACAGACACAGCAACGGCAGTTGGTGCCACTTATTTGCCGAATGACACAAAAATTCGATTGGCGACGACCAGCTCGCAATTGGCAATGGCATCGCATTGCAGAGTGGAATGGAGCGGAGCAAAGCCATGATGTTGAGCCACTGGAATTGCGTGCGACAGGGGAAGGAAGTTTGAGTTGTTAAGCTGCTTTCGGCGCACTATCTGCTAGACCCACACACACACACACACACACACACACACACACACACACATAGGAAGAGAAACACACACAAATATGGCTGGCAATGTTGCATTTCGTTGGAAGTGGTCAAGAGCATGGCTTGAATGTTTTTCCATGTTGCTCTTCACATATGCAGCAGCAACAGCAGCAGCAGCCCAACAGCTCCACTTGCTCTTTTTCTTTGTCATCCACTGTTTGGTCCTCGCACTTCATGCACTTGTATTCGTATGCCACTTTCATACGCTACTAAATCTCGCAAATGTGCATCGCACATCGTTGCGTATAAGCTTGAATTCAGGGTTGCACAGGCAGCTCCCAAATGAACTTTGTTTGCAACGCATTCAAAGCTTTTGGTATAAGCACAGACATTAGCCGTTTAAATGTATTCATTGTGATTCCATTGATGTAAACATGTTTCGGAAACTCACGAAGCTTACAACTAAACAATTCCAATCGCTGATGGAATTAAATTTCACTTTATTCTTGCTTCAATTTGAAATATCTCGGCAATTTAAGGTCAATTTCCCTCTTCGGTTACTATTAAACATTAATTTGATGGCACGCTCAACATTTGTTACATTCTAGGATATCTACAAGTATGCTCAATTGTTGCCTTTACACTACTCCTTAATGTTGATATCCAAATAATATCGGACCTATAAAATGATCATCTAAATTTGTTACAAAATTGCATTGTTGGTCATATGTTTAGTGCTAAGCTTTATATTCATTAAAATTGCATATCATACAAGATTTTTTGTATTTGGGATCCCTGGATATGTTTAACGATTTTGCTTTGACCTCTGCCTTTAGCTCTGACTTATTCACAGTGTCCCATTCAGCTTTGTCTGCGTTTGTTTATTTTTGTATACCAAATAATTTTTCTTCCACATAAAAACAGACACACAAAAAGATAGATAGAGAGAGAGAGAGAGAGAGAAAGAGTCACACATCATAAATATGGGCGACCTAAAGTGTCATTTTGTCAATTATTTCTTTGGGGCATAGAAATTACGTACATATTTCAACTTTAAGGCAGCATGCTACATTTTGGTTGGTGCTGTGTGCTGCTGTTGCTCCTGTTGTGGCATTATGTAGACGCCCGAGAAATTTAGCAGTGGCAGACAGACAGCCAGACGGAAAGAGGGAACGAAAGAGTGAACGCTGCAAGCTCTCAAGCACGATTATAAATAAAAAACAAAAAAAAACAAAATACATATGTTAAATGAAATATTCAGCTAATTAATTTAAAGTTGATATTCAGTTTTATTATACTTGTTGTTGATGTTTGAGAAGTTGTATTTCGATTAACCATATGCATGTGCATATGCAAATAATGCGCTGCACATTGCGTATACGCAATATCAGCATTATTCATTAATCAGAGAGAAAGGTGCGAAAAAAAAAGACCACAAGCGATTAATAAGAGTTTGGCAAATTGCTGCAGAACAATTAATTGGGCAGCAAATTTGGATTTAATATCACATTACGCATCGCTTAGTTATTAAGCCCATGTACGGTCTGCACTCGATATAATGACAACAGTTGCGTGTGCTGTGCTGCGATGTTTCACTTGATTCTGCTGTTGCGCGGCAAACTAATTAGCTCGAGCAACCGCTAATAATACTTGTATGTAAATTTCTACACATACATTGTAACTAGAATTTGGAAAGTATTGGCATATTATCTATACAATAAATTGTTGAAAGAGAATGTCATTTCGAAATGTCAAAACGTCAAAAGTTCAAGCAAAGAAATTGTTGTTCTTTTTTGGTTTTGTTTTTTGTTTGATGCAAATTTAATTACATCATGTGGAGTGTATCAGCTCTTCGGCATGCAGATGACAATAGTTCATGATTGTTATTCGTTTCACGGACCGTACAACTGATCCGGAGTTGAATTGCGATGCGATTCGGCCGCAAATTGAATAATTGCACGGGTTTTTTATACGAGCACAGCTTGCTAATTTTCCCACGCTGCTGCTGCTGCTGCTTCTGCTTCTGCTGTGTGGAAACCAGCAACAAAGTTGTTAGATGGCTCTTAAGAGTGTGAGAGGGGGGAGTGGCTGGGCGGTGAGATAAAAAAATGTGGGTGCTGCTGGGTTGGTGTGGGAGGGTGGGAGGGGGGCAAGCCAGCTCACTAAATCATGATAATTGAATAAAATTGCATGTCAACAGTGGATTAACACAAACAAAAAGACGAAAAGAAGAAAATACTTACAGACAAAGTATTATAAAGGGAGAGGAATGGTGGAGGAGGTAGAGGAGAAAGAGGAGAAGGAGGACCAGAAGACACATAATCGTTCGGGAATTATATAAAAAAATTGCATAGAAATGATTATTTGAGAAAACAAACAAGCAAAAGAGTTGAAAGAAATCGCCAATAGAGAATGGAACTGAACAGAATGCATCCAGAGCAACGATTTCTCTTTACTTGTAGTATATGGATTTTAAGTCGGATCAGCAAGACTCGAGGCAACCGGATTTTCCATAAGTTGGCCATAAATTGCATTCCGCGGCTTATTGTAAAAACAATGAACTGCAAATTGCGTGCAAATTATGTAAAAACGGAAGCAGACGCCTGCCCGCAAAACCTCAAAATACCCACAGGCACAAGCGTGGCTCAGAGAAACAACAAACAGAACTAACTAAGAGCAAAAAAAGACATGGCATAAAGACAAAAAAAAAAGGTGGCAACCACCGAGAAGGCGAAGGAATCTGTTAGTAAAAATGCCTAATGGAGAGGCAATCACTAAATAAAATGCAATAAAATAATTGAAATGAAAATACGTACACTCTCCAAGTAATAAAATCAAATTAATTGAAACAGTAAATAGCAAGTTGAATGCCTTTAATTTGACGCACCCAGGCTCGCCTTAAGAAACCAAAGTGCATTGCCATATTAAGCATCAAAACTGTCGGCAGCAACAACACGCAGAAATACATTAACATCAATATCAAAAACAATAACAACGACAACAGCGACAACAACAATAACAACAATAACAACAATAACAATAATAAAACAAGGCGAGAGCAACGTGTGCACATTTTATTTTCATATTTATGTCTTGTGCCTGCGAGACTTTTATGGCCAGCGAGCAAAAGTTTCAATTTCTGCAATTGTTAAATTTCTGCACGCACAACAAATAAAGATGAACGAAACGCTCACAAATACACACACACACACACACAGACACACACAGCATTCATACATACATAAATACACTTGCAGGGCAGATATCACGGTGCATGCAACGATGTGAATGACCAGAGAGCCAGTCCCCCACCAAAAACCGAAGTCAACAATGTGAGCTATGAGACGAAATGGCTGCCATGACGGTAAATGGGGCTGGCAACTCTGCAGACATTGCCGCCACTTGAACAATTTTTGACGTCAGTGTTGGTCTTGCAATGCCCGACACCCATTCACCCATCACACACAAATCGGGTATATTAGGTGCGAGTTACCTCTTCATTAATTTGTTCTCTCATTTAATGTATTACATCTTATTGTGTACAAATATGCACATATCCGAATTTATTTCTTGCTTTGTTGTCTTCTTTAATTATAACTTGCCATTCGTTTCTGTAAATCATAAATCAGAATTTGTCATCCTTAAGCATGAGCATTTTAAAGTCATAATTCAATAAAAGAAACAACGAATAACGCTAAAAATATTATGTGTTCTTCATGTTTCTTAAATTAACTTCAATAAATTGCGAATACAAACATTTTTCGTTAGATATACGTTAAATAAGCTAATTTCGCTAAATTATATATGATGTATGATATGGATGTATGAAATCAAACTTGAGAGCAACACATTGGTTCGAATCGTTAATTGCACCAAAGACTATTTTCTTGGGGCTTGATAAGAAAGAGTTAAGAAAAGCTATTGCCATTTATAACAGTATAACAGTATAACAATATAATATATAAATTATAATGGCTTATTTTTTCTTGAATATTTATTTATAAAAGACGACAAATGAATTCTATTCGCATTATATACGATGTGAAATTTGCATAGGTTTGCTGGGTATGTTATTGATCTTATTGCTTAACGGTGTGTGTGCACAAAGGGTATTCTGTAGTCTACTATATGATTGTTGAGCATCTGCAGCATTCTCACTTATTGTTGCCTGTTGTATGCAACGACTGTCAGAGTCATTGTCGCTGTCGTTGTCATCATTGTTGTCAGTGTCTGTTTCTGTTGCTCTGTATGGTTATGGCTGGTTGTTTTGTTCTTTTTATTTTTGTTTTTGTTGTTGTTCTTGTTTGTTGTTGTTGTTGTTGATGTTGTCATTGTCGCTGACGCTGTTTTCGCCTCGCAGTAGTACGTGTTAGAAAATCCGACAACGTTGACGAATTTTCGATATCAATTTGACTTGCTGTGCACGTCTAATTAAATCAACATTGTTGCGACTGTTGTCAAAGTCATTTTAGTGCGTTTTGGTGAATTATACGCTGATGATGATACATTCACACACACACACACACACACACACACAGGCAGAGACATATAGAAGGTCGATTGCAGCGATGGAAATTCAATTACTCCAATAAGCAAGCCAAGTGTCAAGAAACAGAATTATGATCGACAAATGTCAATTTCAATTAAACGCGCCAAAATGCATAAATGCAAAAATTGGCGAATTGCAATCACAAACAGCACCACACCAACAGACTTACTGGCAATCTGAATGAGTATCAGTAACAAAATCAGAATTAGAATGAGCAGACTGAGGCTGAGACTGAGACAGAGACAGAGACAGTGACAGAGACAGTGACAGAGACAGTGACAGAGACAGTGACAGAGACAGCGACTGAGGTACACAGACGGGGCCACGTTCAAGGCCAGGGAAACGGAGCAGGGCCAAGTGATGCGAGCAAGTGGAGCAAGTCAGCCGAGTCAAGTGAGTCCAAGCGAGTCACTCAGTCGAGAGTTCATTTGAATTGCCAGCCATGCACCGATTGACATTTTCTTCGCTTCTCCTCTCCTCTCCTCTCGTCTCTTCTCTTCTCCTCTCCTCTCCTCTCTTCACTTATTTGTTTTTCATTTTTTCTGTGGCTGTTGTCGGTACGCGTACCCAAAGATTGGAGTCTAGATTTCATACACAAATCAATTTAATGAAAATCATCCACAGGCAAAGAATGTTGCCCACATTTAATAGCTATGTGGCTCAATGAATGGATGTCAGAGCTGGGTAGAGGGTATCCTACAGTCTCCCAGCCACAACACTGCCATCTTACATGTTATGTTTTGTTCAGCTTATTAGCTGATATGCAGCTGTAGCTCTCGCTATATATATATATATATATGTATCTGCACAGCTCATTGATCTGGGCGTGTTTAGATTGGCGCTGTCAGGGCGTATACGTGATTTCTAACTGCAGGCAGCCAGGCAGGTTATCGTTAAAGCTGCTGCCGCGTTTTGACACAGTTGAACTCCAGTTAAGGCACCGCCCGTCCAGTTGCCACTGTGGAGCTGCTCCTGGGAATCCATCTCACCATATGTATTATTAAAGCCATTCAGAAAATTAACAATTTCCGCTGCAACCCGTTTGCCTGCCAATTTCGAAAGCCTGTTTTCGATTAGTTATTTACATGATGTTCGGCTTGTTTGCCTATGTTGGTGTTGCTGCTGCTACGGCTTCTGTTGCTACTGTTGCGCTGTCAATGACTCTTTTTTCTTTATAAAAACAAAATTATTAGGAATTGATATGGGCATCAGCGGAAACTGAACACACTCCCAAATACCAACTTCAACACACCCAACACTGCACCTATTTTGGTCAAAAGAAAAGTGTCGCTCTGTGATGGTTGCTGGCAAATCAATTTGCCTGGTGCACACAAATCGAATTGGGTGTTGATTTATTGGCCATGATCTGATTTTGAGCAAACAAGAAAACCCATTTAGCGACATGTCCAGGAATAAATAAACCAACCACAGCCACAACACAAAAACCTCACAAAAACTCACTCACTGTGTGTGGTGTGGTTGGGAAGAGCGATGAAATTGTGTGTCTCTGTGTCGAACAGGGGATGCAGGGGTAAGTGGAAAGTTTTGTCAAATGGCGCACATAAATCTAATTGAATTAGCGTACGAACATCAAATCAAAATTTGCTCAAATATCCACCAGGAGAATTGTGGAGATAACAGTTTAGGGTAGACCGGGACGAGGTACCAAATTGACTCTTCAACTTCAAAAGACGCAGTGCAAGGCGAACTAGATACACTGGTGATGCCCCATAGTGGCGAGGGGGAGTCTGTTGAGGGGTACGCATTTGGCGTTATGGTGTGAACAAAAGTTGAACGAACTGCGTTGTGATGATAATGTGTATGTGTGTGTGTGTGTGTGTGTATGTATGTTTGTCTTTGTGTGTGTGTGTGTGTGTGTGTCTAGTAAAATGAATGCAATACAGCGAAAGGCACGCGATGCTGTGGCCATGACGTGGACTTGGCTAAAACTTGCTCATGTTGTGCACAGCTTGTGAGCAAATAATTTGCACAAATATTTGCTTTACATTCTAAAAAAGAGTCCAAACTATTCAAAACGATATACATAAATTGTGTAGAGGGCGTATTTTTGTCTCTCTCATTTTGTGTCATAGATTTGCGTATGAAATTCATTTGATTTTCCACATAAATATTTAGGCAAGGTCTGTAGTAACTTATCAAATCACGTAAAGCAGCCAAAATTCAAATCGAATATATCCATATAATATAATATAATCCATATACATTCAATGTTTCGTGTGATTATTTATAATGCGTTTGTACTATCTTTACTTGACCCATCCTAAAATTAAAAGTCACCTATGAAAAATTACAATTAATACACAGAGATACCAAAGTTACCAAATTTCGATTTAAGATATTTTAGGGTGTTTGCTGATGAGAAAACTGGGAAGTACAGTTATGAATCCCATTTTGAGCAAGCATTTGAGTGCAAGTGTTTTATCTGAAGATATTCTTGTTCCCACTAGATAATCAGCCAATTGATTTGGCCAATCAGTCCCAACAATGGCCTGTAGACCGCTGCTGCTAAAAATGCCACCAGTATAAGAAAATACATGATTTCATTCAATGAATCCTTATATACGACACAGTTAGTTGAATAGATTGAAATAAGTGGTAATGACACCAATAACTTGGTGTTTTAAAATGGCGCGATGAAGGCAATCGGAGGCCCGCTAAATAATAGAAACTAGTTTTTATTTCAATTATTTCTATTATTAGTTATTTATTTTAATGCTATTTTATAATAAAATTACTTGTAAATATGGAAATAATGTTGTTTTTGAATTAATCTTATAAGAGAAAACAGTTAAATGATATGAGTGATGTAAGAAAATACTATTACAGTCAATAATATGTGGTGAACTTTGTACTATATCAAATACAAATATCTAGAAATATAATATTTAGGCGAGGGTAAAAACCAATCGTGATATAAGTAGCGTAAGTATGAGTAATTTTTTTTATCAGATTCTGTATTATTTTGGGTATGACTTTCGTCATAGTCGAGCATTCTACGCGTAAGTTAAGGAATTAATTTATTTGCCTGTCTCGAAAAGCCTCTAAGCTTATTAAACTGCTGAAATACATATTTACGCCGCTCGACATGTATTTGCGTGCATATGTGTGTGTGCGTGTGTGTGTGTGTGTGTGTATGGTCCTCTTCCATTCGACTTCATACGAATTGAATTGATTCGAGCATCTTGGCACACAATCAGCACAGACACAATTATTAAATAAGTATTAATAGCGAGGCAAATTGAATTTTCGCATTGTACGCAAATTCATTTGGCAGCGGCTTTTATTTTATGCAGACGTTCATTATATTTTATGGCTATGAGTAATCATTTTACTATTATTTAAAACAAAAACAAAAAAACAGAAGAAAATAACTATTTTTGCGCCAGCTTTAGTTTCATTCAATGCGTGTATGTCTATTTTAATAATTGGTTTTTTGCGCCTAGTTGAATGAAAAGATTTTTTATTCATTTTTTTGTTGCTGTTGCCGCCTGGTGTACAAGCAATTTTGACTCATTTTCTACCACTTAGTTTTATGCTGTGCCCCATATTTGTGCTTCTCTTTGCTGCTGTTATCCAACGAATTTTTTCGTTTGTTGCATACGCCATTAAAACATACACCAGCTATCAATATCTCAGTGTGTGCGTTTGTTTTATACTTGTGTGTGCTTGGCAAGAGTGTTTGCTTTAAACTAACGGCTTAATAGTTGAATTTGACTAAACTGAATGGCAAAAACATGCTTCTTCTCCACACGTATCACAATATTTTAGCTGCTACACATATATCTCCGTTCTGCACGTTTTATATACCAACTCCAAATGCATCATTTCAAAATTGCAAAAAAAAAGAAAGAAGAAAACATATGTAAATGTTAGGAATAATCAGGAAGAACATGATATCAGAGTGCGTGAATTGATAATTTATGATTTGTGCTTTGTGGGTTGACTGAGACGCCGGGACAACGGTTAAGGTAAAGTTGGCAGCTGACAACTTAATGAGAAATGCATGACTATAATTAATGCATGTTTAAT
This sequence comes from Drosophila setosimentum, assembly GCA_035043505.1. Lineage (NCBI taxonomy): Eukaryota > Metazoa > Arthropoda > Insecta > Diptera > Drosophilidae > Drosophila > Drosophila setosimentum. Next base: position 19,577,591 of record JAWNMY010000090.1, on the reverse strand, counting down.
TAGTATTTAACATATGATAATCAAGAAAGATTTGCCTGACAACGTGGAAGCTAGAAATGGGAGAATATTTCCAAGTGAGACAAGTGGCATGCCATTATAACTAATCAGTCAACAATATTAAGTCCCAATCGGATTAAAGTCTTGGAAATTTACAAAAGCTTGTATGTAAATTCACTCTGTTCTCAGTGAACCCAAAAGTAAATTTGTTGAGTCTGCGTTATTGAACTGAGAAGCTCTTACCTTGAAATATATGATTATTATATTAGATACAACAAGTCTAAAACTGTTCAATCATTTTACTTCATTTTTAATACTTATGGAGAATAAAAATCAAGAATTATATTACTCCACTCGAGGCAGAATATTCGGCAGGTTAGTTTGAATTCGACTTGCTTTTGCCATTGATTTTAGTTTTCTGCTTACTTTTTGCGTTGTGGCATTTAGCATTACAAGTGCATAAGTCATATGGGTTGAGTACTTTGCCATTTCTCTCATTTTTCGCTATATCTTTTGTGCATTTCTTTAACATGTTTTTACACTTTAAATCTTTTTTTACAAACACACACACACACATACATGCAGTTCTAAATGTCTAACCAGTTGTGTCTATGAGCCAAGTTGCTATTGCTATTGCTGTTGTTGTTGTTGTTGTTGTTGCTGGCTGGTCAACCTGACATGTGAGCCACAGGCACGAATACAAATGTTTAAACTGCTGTATTTTGTGGCAGTGATTGTTGTTGTTGTTGCTGCTGCTGCTGCTGCTGCGGCGGCTTCAGGCTTCTATGCACAACACCAAACCAGAGTCATAAAATAGCAACACCAACAACAACAACAACAGCAACAAAAACAACTTGGCTCATAGACACAACTGGTTAGACATTTAGCAGCCAGGAGAGGGGACGGCCAGCAGAGGGTAGCCGGTCGCCGCCGTAGCCGGTTTTTTTTATTATTATTATTTTACCATCCACACACGCACACACACACAGTGTCGGCATTTCTCTTAAGTGTATGGGTGTGTGTGTGTGTGTGTCTGTGAAAAATGCGCGCCACTGCCAAACAAATTAACAACAACACTTGAAAAAATCTCCTCCACACACATAAACATACGTACATAGAGCAAGAGAGCCAGAGTTGAACACAAAATAGAAAAAAAGAGAAAAAAAAAAAAATGAAAAAGGTTAGAAATTGGAACAATGACCGCCAAGTGCTGCCGACGTCGCGGCCAACGTCGACGTCGCTGTCGTCGCTGTTGCCACCGCCGCGGTTTCAGTTGTTGCCAACACCCGCGTCGCGGTTCATTCACACATTTTTTTGTTGTACGTACCTATCTGAAAGCTTGAATTACTTTTTCTCTGCACACATTTTTCCTTATCTTTTTCCTTTAATTTGTTGTCGCATTTCAGATTTCGATGTGAGCTCCTGTATCTTTTTTTTTTTCATTTGTATTCATTTTGCTCCTCAGTAGATTATTTTGTGCAGCGATACTTTGGTCACATGTGTATTGCAATGTCCCTTTTCTAGATTAGTTTATTTTTTATTTTAATCATATCATTGCGAGCTTAATATGGTTAACATAAGTTACGCCCTTGTGGATTGCTAACGCCAAATAAATAAACGAAACTCAATTGACCAAGACAAATGGTCCCTTGACATCGTTCTTGTAAACAATTCTTTTGAGTATCATTACTGAAGTAAAATAACAATTAGATAGCAAACAGAGTTTTGTTTTTTTTTTAACATATTTTTGTTAAATATATTTATTGAATTTGTTTTTGATTATTATTAGCAGCTTTAACTATGCACTTGCTCAAATTATTCTATCTATCATTCTCGAATGAACCAACTATTACTTGTGCATATTATACACTTAATATCAATTATCCAACCAATTAAATACTCATTTCTTTTGTAAGCTGTGCATTTAGCTGTCATATCAAATATTTACATTGTTGATTGTTTTTGTCTATGGTTTGTTTTTGGTATTTGTTTAGTTACTGCAGATGTCAATGATTCGCGTTAATTGCAGTTTATTGCAGCTTACGTTTTTTAACAAGTCGCTTGTTTACTCAATTCACGTACGCTTAAATTTAATTTGATTTTACATTCGAATTTAATGACTTATTGCTTAGTAAACATATATTTTTTCCATAATACCTTGTCCATATTAATGATATTGTATTTTAATTAATATGTTTATTATTTTATTTGTTGCATATTTTCACTGAAATTGCAGTGTCCATTATTCAAATTATGCTAGGTTGTTTGCATAAATCGCCACACGAACCGACAAATAAATGTAATTTAAAAAAAATATTCACGCGTAAGTATCGACGCTTTGATACACTGTCTAAAGTAAGTTGATAGTGAAACATACAGGACATATACAAAGAACTATATACATTTGAAGGATATATACTCGTATACGCAGTCGGCTTATTTCAGGACAATTCAGCCAGAAAGTATCATATTTTTCAAGCAGCTCGATTAGTTAAGGAATTTCGCTTAAGTTATATTCAGCAATATTCTTCTTTTTTTATGTATATTGGATGCGAACATCATCTCGCAGTCATTGTAATTATTTGAAATTTGTCACACAGTGTTAGGGTAAAGCTGAAAGCTGAAATAATTTGCATTGCTTGTCGCACAGAGATTTCAAATGTCAAAGAGTTGAAATCTACTTGCCGCATTAAATACACACGATACGTACGTATGCAACAAATGTATATCATCCCTATATACTTTCTCATTTCGGATGTCATGCATAAATTCTGCACATTTTATTTCAAATTATATATTTAGTCTGTTCATCTACATATACATGTATATATATATATATATATATAAGTCACTGGTTACTGGCTGCACATTTTAATTTTGCGGTTCCCTGAGTTGATTGTTCGTTAATTGGTTTCAATGCCTCCAACCACATTGGCCGACAGCCTCAGCTGTCATCCGTTGTATTTTGTTCGCTTTCGATAGTCGATTGTCGATTGTCGACTGTCAATTATCGATTGCTCTACGACGACCCGACGGTTCGTCTTCACGTCAGCAGTCAGCTGTGCGTTTCATTCGATTTGTTTCTTGCAATTGGCAAACTGCTTAATATGCCCTGAACCCATTAAATATGGGTAAAAAGTGTGTTGTGCAAAAATTAAGAACCGGCGGAACACAGCATCCCCGACCCCATTAACTATATATATATATATTCTTGACCAGGATGAACAGCCGAGTCGTCTGTATAAAAACACGGATTCCAAAGACTAAAGTAGCCAGAGACTTCAAATTAAGAATACCAATTATATGTCGTATTATTTATCAACTGGCTACAGCATTCTTAACTTAATTCAACCTCGAATTTCGAAAACATCAGTTGTGGTGCCAACTGCTTGTAGAGATAGTTAAAGCTAATAATTCACAAGCGCTTTTACAGCGCGTAACGACTCCATTATTGGATTAGCCAAGTTGCCATTTACTGTTTGCCATTTTTCATCTGCAAGGTGGAAATTCGCCCATAACTATAAAGTAGTTCAGTGTTTGAGAATAACTTACTGCAATGTTGCTTTACTTACTTTTACATTGCAAAAATCCAATTCAGTGGTAAAACTGTTAACTAACTGTTAGTCGGCAAATACTTTGTCTTTGGGATAACGTGGCCATTATGACTGCTTAGTGAATATTAAACATGGCCTTAGCATTGAATCGATTGTCAGTGAGAAACTCGTCACAGAGATTCAACTCTCGACACTCGAGTAAAACAGCGACGAAGTGAAAATATATTTAAAAAAGAAAAAACAGATCGAAGCGGAATGCAATTTGCCTGAAGCAGATATAAGAATCTGAACACTCGTTTACAGATTCAGGCACAGATACGGATACAGATACAGATACAGATACAGATACAGATACAGAGACAGATACAGATACAGATACAGATACAGATACGGATACAGATACATATACAGAGACAGATACAGATACAGATACAGATACAGATACGGATACAGATACAGATACAGATACAGATACAGAAACAGATACAGATACAGATACAGATACAGATACAGATACAGAGACAGATACAGATACAAAGCGAAAAAGTCAACTTGTCCGCTGGCGCAAAGAAAATAATTTAGCATTTAACATAATTTATTTCAGCGTCGCTGCCGGCTTCATTAATGAAATTGTTGAAAGAGTTCACGATTGCGGGCTTGTTGCAATGGATGCGGTTGGGTGGTTGGGTGGTTGGGTGGCTGGGTGTGGACGGGTGGTTGGCATGGGTTAGATGGTTTACAGCGATGTCAATAAGCGCGAACATTTTCTTGAATTACTTAATTTTTGCTTTAACAGTTGTTGTTAGTTATTATTGTTGTTGCTACAGTCGATGTTATTGTTGCTGTTGTTATTGTTGTTGTCGTCGTTGTTGCTCAGCAGATTGTTGTTGCTGCTGTTTGCTTTCTCTAATTGGCCGCAATGATTTTGTTAATTGAAATGATGCTCTCCGACTATGCAAATTGCTGTCTGCTGTCTGCTGCCTGCTGACTGTTGTATGATGTTATTGTTGCTGTTGTTGTTAATTATGTTTATTTAGCTCATTTACTCATTTACTAATCTATTTGCCACACTTTAATTTCTCCCCCAAATTGCGCCCACTTGGCGAAAATTCGACATCAAATTGCCATTAGTTTGCGATGCCTTTAACATAACTTTTGTATTTAGTTGTGTGTACAACAACACCACATGTATGTGCTTGTGTATTTGAGGCATATGTGGGGGGTGCTCAATGCAATTTGTTGTTGAACAAATTCAATGGTAATGCATGGCATTAATCTTTCAAAGCGGCCTCTGGCCATCTTCTGATTGTGCCCGATGCTTGTTCAAACTATTGTTCTCAACCCCTTTTCGCAATCGAGCGCCTCAATTTAAGTTGTCTGCGGTTTTATGGCAGATTTGTTTTACGACCCAAGTCCCGGCCTCCATCAAACATCATCGGGCATTTGAATAAGCAAATGAAAACCGCAAAAGCCACCAGCTGCATGGTTGACTACCCCGCTCCCTAATTAGCCGTCAACCGTCCTCCTCCTCCACCTCAACGTCTATCAACGGCGATGCTTTGTTTATCGGGCCGAGGCCGCAAGTCATTGATACTCTGTCCACTCCCTTCCCAAAGACCAGAATGCCAAATATACGACACTCAAATATTTACACACACCTGTGCAAACACAGCACGCTCCCGGCAATCTCACACTCACGACTCACTCCGATTGAGGGGCATTTAAGCTCCAATATTTTCATACACACACACACACACACACACACAAACAGACATTCAATCGAATATGCCAATTAAATTTATTGCGAGCATTTTCAAAATTCTAACCCAACCCAGCCAGTAATAGTAAAATGAACTTTTTGTTCAATTATTGGGTAAATTATCGTTTGTGATCCAACACAATTAAAGCAGCGATTAAGTTTTACAGCCAACCATTTGGGAAAATGCAAATGCAACGACCAAGCATTTAAAGGGAAGTGCTGTCATAGTGTCTCTTATTTCAATCAATGTGGTGTAAACCTATTTCAACTTTGGCTAGAGTAAACATTTCCACTTTATCGTACAGCTGCCAAAAGAGCAGTCAATGGAAGACTTCTTTCAGGGGATATAGTTGTTTTGAGGTGATTTGAAGTGCTGTTAGGATTCTGGCAATCAATTAGTCAGTGATAGGTCTATGCATAAATAAATACCTGTTCTTCTCTATTTGATTATAAAGTGTAATTATAATCGAATTCGGTCTGTGCTGAGAACCGGCTGCTGGCTTGTCAATAAAGTCTGTAGAGCTTTCAGGTTTAGGCTGGTTGAGTGCAAATCTGCACAATCAATGTTGAGTATGGCATTTATTTAGTGCTGTCGGCTGTCGTTGCTGATATTAACATTATTGTTTCCAGTTGGCCCATTTGCAAGCACTGATTGACGCTTCTAATGGACACGCCCAATGGACCCTTCTCACACACAGGCTCCGCCTGCCAAACTCCAACCTCCAATCTCCAATCTCCAACCTCTCCTCTGCTCTACCGTCCAGCATTTCAACTGTGACTTTTCAATTTTCAATTTTCAAGTTTCGTATTGTCGAGCAAGAGTTTTGTTCCTCTTCTTTTTTTTTAACTGACTCTGAATGGTAGTCTGCCTGCTGCGTTTTTATTTGATTGTCGATGCCTGCACTCGCACACTCGCACACTCGCACACACTCATACACTTCTTTGATTTTAATTATATTTCTATACAAGCCGACGGGTGTGCAGCGTATCTTTGTGTGTGTGTGTGTGTGTGTGAATATATATGTGTGGGCGTGATCGGCACGGACATTCGACTTCGATAATTCAATTGTAGAGCGTCCCCTCTGAATTTCATTGAGCTGTCATCAAAGTCTGTTAGGCAAACCATTCAGCATAGTGGGAAGGGGTGCAGGAGGAGAGAGGCAGTGGCAGGGGCAGGCAATGAACAGGCCCGGAGATGGGGATAAAAGCGTGTAACGACGAATGGCGATTCAATTATTCGAGGTGCCATCAAATAATTGAGTTAAGCTTTTATTTCAAATTGCCCAACTTTTGGGTGCCATGGCCATTGGGTCAGCTTAAAGGCGTACGGAGGAAGCCAGATCACCCAACCCCAGCGACCCCATCGAAAATGCCAAAAGGCAGCCATCAATTCATTACCGTTCATGCAGAAGATTAAACCCATCACAAGGCGGTGCGGAGTGGAGGTGGTGGTGCGCAGATTGAGCTTACAAATTAGCCAATTGATGTTGAGGGCCAGCACAGTATTTTTCACAAACTTAATGAAAACAGTCATGATTTTCCAGCAAAACAAGTGCTTTAATAAGCTTCCTTTGCGGACAGACCATTTAGGCTGCATTTGATAAACAATTTAAATTCATTCAAAATTACCATATAGTATTATAAAAAATCACATTCACACAAACAAAATATAACAGCGGTTTCTACTACCAACTCTCGCCGTCTAGTTAAGTATACCACTTTGTAATTTAATAAACTTTTATTCGCATATTTGCGCAAATACAAATAATGTTGTAAGGGAGCGCAGCTAGCGGACAAGAGGAAGCGGGGCAGTGTGTGTGCGCGTGTGTGCGTGTGTGCGCGTGTGCGCGTGTGTGCGCGTGTATGTGGCAACTTAACATAACCACAACATTTTGCAGGATCTGACCCTAAACAAGAGCAAACTGTGTAAAACAATGACAACAACAACAGCAACAGCAACAACGGTAATGTCAATTATTATTAACACGAAAATAGTACGCATAAAACATAAACACGCACACACACGCACACACACACACACACACACACACACAACGCACTAGAATTGAGTGCGTGACTATACAAAAGTTAATGAAACAATGAGGCAACATTCCCGGAACTTGACATACTCGTAATAGAAATCAAACAAAACAATAAAATCTATTTCAATGATAATGGTTACTGAATATTTGACTACAGTTTTCTACTCCAGACAAATTATGCTTTATCATTTACAAATTGTTTAGTAATGAATTACAAATATTTTAAAATTATTATTATTTTAATATCAACTTTAATTTAAAAAGTTTATAATACATACATATATATATATATACCGACTAAAAATAAATGATTTGCTGCACAACCCAAAGTTTTCAAGCAAATCATGCTGAATGAATTTGCACAAACAATTGCCGCACAAAAGGTACAGTGAAGCTTTATCATTAAACAGCTTACTTGGCTTAGTTTTAATCCCAAAAACAATTACCTAAATTTTTTTCAAACAAAACATTTACACAAATTTACTAAATGGAAATTTTAATTTAAATTCAGTGGGCACAAAACTTATATTGGCAGTGTGCGCTCATGATGGAAATTCTTTATGTGTAGCTTAATGTTGGCGACAATCTTCCTTTGTCATATTTCATAAAGTCTGTATAAAATAATTTTAACAATTCAAAAGAAAAGTGAATTTTGATACACATCATCAAGTCTTGAAAGCTGGCCACTTACAAATTAAATGGTAGCATAACTTTTGATTGATTAAAAATGTGAAAAGCCTTGAGAATTTGGCAGGGATTATATTCTGTGTCATTTCCTGACAGCTCGTCTCAGAGTGAAATTAATTTTTAAATTGCCAAGCTTGAATGATAAAATTTATAGAATTTCCATTAGTTATGAGTGAAATTAGTTAGTTGCAAATGCAGTTAAAGGACACTCTGTAAATGATTATGTGGGAATATATGGCATGTGGCATTTGGCAATTTGTATGTGGGCTTGTGGATGGTGTGTGGTATTTCAATTTCAGTTCACCACTAGCTCACTACTAGCAGACACAACATTGTCACAAACAGTCGGACCACCATACAGACTGACTGACTAACTGACAACAGCAATTGCAATTCAGATTCCCAACCAGGCCCCAATGTCACGCACCAGCTGTTTCGTGGTCAATGGTGTTGAACGGCCCAAAATACTAAAGCAATGCAGCTGCTACAACAAAACATTTATCAAAATTGTAAGAAAAAAAATATTAACAAAAAAAAAAACAGATAAATAAAAGAGAAACGAGACACAGTTTGTTAACGGCGCCGACTAAAAATGTTTGCCAAAACTAACAAATTTCTTTTTATTTTCATTTTTTTTGTTTTCTATAATTTTTTATTTTTTTTTGGCGAGTTCTTTGTACGATTTTGATTATTGTTTGCGTAGATAGGTTTAGAACGGAGTTGCACTGTCATGACGCCAATGCATTTTGGTTTAACCTGGCCAAAAACGCCCACATCTCATTTTGCTAGCCTAATTAAGAGGCGTTACGCAATATGCATACACAATGAACCCCAAAACATTCATCTTTGCAACTGTCACTAACAGCCTGCAACCAGCAGCCTGCTGTAGCAAATTGACACCACCACCTGCCGCTTAAAATACACACACATAACCACCACCCACTTACACACTCACACACACACACACACACACACACACACACACACCTACCACTCGCTGATGTAAATAGGTAGCGATTTGATTTTATTTTGATTGCGGATCTGTGGCTTCTGTTGCAGTTGTGTTTAATTAAAAGGGCACTGTCGACAGCCAATGGGTGTAGAAGTGGCGGGGGTGTGGCCATGGCAATACTCTCGGTCACAAAATTTGCAGTGACAGTCACAGTCAGTTGGTCATGCAGTCAATCAGAATCGCAGCAGACACACAAAACTAACATCCACAGTCAGACAATCAGTTGGTCAATAGTGATTACGTATTCGCCATGTTGCAGATGTTGTCGTTGCAGCTGTTCTAGTTGCCTTCGTTGCTGTTGTTGTTGTTGTTGTTGTTGTTGTTGTTGCTTTTTGTTTGCAAATTTTACATTTATGCTCTGTAATTGTTTTTATTATTTTGGCAGCGTTCACCATTACACTAAATGCTCACCCCAACAACAAATTTATGCTTTTGTGGTATCTGATTTAATACGCTTAATGGAAAGCGTTCGCACATATATATACATATATATATATATATATATATAGATATATATCAAGCAGCGATTAATTCATAATTTTTTTACACATTTAAATAAAATTAAATCAAACAAATCCATACTTGAAGCTACAATTTAATTGCATTTCCATTTTGGTCTTCACTTTGTTTTAATTCATATTTTTTAAGAACTTGAATGTTTCACTTACCGAAGTTTGCGTTGAGCAAGGGCATAGTGTGTTAGGAAATACTGACGACATAAAACATAGCAGGCAAACTTCTTAAACAAACATATACTCATCATAGATATTAGCAAAATAATCACTCAAATCAATACATGGCGCTGAACAATAGAAAACGTGAAAGAGGCGATGACGACGGATGCTCAGCTTCGGCTCCGAAACGCTGATGGGGATGCCATCAATGCGAAACAGATGCAGACATTTATACATAAGTTTTACACTAATATGGAGGCCTTGCCAAACTATTATGAATTTACAAAGCGCCGGTTAATTCTCACCGTAACGCTACTAAGTCTATTAAAGGTAGTCGAATAGTTATCTGGAAAACTGAGATGGATAATCCAAGCTTAGTGCAAGTAAGCGACGAAAGAAAACTAATCGACTTTATGTCCATCCTCGCAGAACTGCTGGTCCTTGACAACTTCAAAAAATCTATGAGGTAATGTGAATTGCATTTTAAGAGAGACTGTGTAATTTTCTATCCAACTCTCAAGACGCCGCGTGAAGATCGACAATTGCAGCTATTTCTACGGCCATAAGCAGCAGACAATTGGCACTCGTAAACCTCGAATCAATTTCAAGCTAAGAATCCTTTGCAACTCAGGCGTGAAAAGTCTGCTGGAGGATGTGCTCAATGGCGAGCTGGTAACAGCGGCAATCGTGACAAACCCGATAGTAATCCAGAGTTCGATTGATATTCAGATTGAGGTGCAGACAGAAGTACGAAACAGGTGGAAAATATTCCACGCACATCTGCATACTGCCTTTGAACTGGTCACTCTCCTTTTAGGGTTTATTTATTCAATTATTTGTTTATTTTATATTAATCAGGGCAACAAAAACACAAAAAAGTAAATAATGTAAAATGATGCAACAATTATTGCATAAATTGGGGAAACCCCAGAAAAAGCCAATCAGACAAAATAATAATTTATATGATTTAGCCCACAAATGCATGCGAAAAAGTTATTATTGAGAAAGAACGTTTATAGTTGAAAGTAAGTCCCACTGCAGTATTGAGAGGCTATATAATTATATGTCAGGCACAACTTGACATCATCAGTTTATCAGAAGGTGGGTCGACTTTTCAGTAATAAAATCTTTTCAAGTTTTGAGAAATAAAAATTTGTTGCAAAGTGTTAAGATCAACATCTGCAACTACAGACCCAATGTGATTCAGAGATGCTGTCAAAACTACAATTAAAAAAACAAACAAAAAGCAATTTGATGTTTTTTTTGCACGGCTGTCAGATAATAAATATCTATTAGAAATCTCAAGCGGAACTTCAGTCTGCGATCCAAGTTCGATTAAGGCTGCCAAGCGTTTATTGACATTGAATTAGTTTGCATTCTTAAGTGCATAATTCAAAATGTTAGCCTGGGATCGAAGTAGGTACTTAAAATAAGCAGAAAAACAAATGCGAAATCTGAATTCGATTTAAGTAACAATGCGAGAGAAAAAAAGAGGCTCAATTACAGACTAGTTAACAATGGGACAAAGTGTAATCTTGGCAACTGTCGATTACTGTCGGCAAGGGTTCGTTTGACGCTTAATGACAAACGCAGAGTAGGTTGGCTTGAAAAGGTCACACAATTGGCATATTGCTTGAAGCAAGCCCATGGAATCTTCGTCAATGTCAGTAAATAATTTTTCAAAGCTCGAATGGCTCCGCATCAAGAAGTGAAGTGTGAGAAATGAGAAATGAGAAATGGTTGCCGGAAGCAGCGTCCATTTCTTGTTGACATTTGAAGAGTGTGAAAAGTGAAAAGTGAGCCAGGCGTCATTAAAATGTAAGCAGCAGCCACATCGTTTTTTCACTCTTGCATTAGTACACATATACAAAAACACTTACACACACACACACACTTACACACACACAAAATAACACAAACTGCCCAGCATCAGTCTAAGCACCCCAACAGCGAGTCTCAACTTCAATTTCATTTGCGCTTTAAAATCATTTTTAATTTGTTTCTCTCTTAAATTTTCTCGCTGTGTGTGTGTGTGTGTGTGTGTGTGGGTATTTTGTGTATTTCGTTTGTTTTTTTGCTCTTTCGTACTTGCATTCAAAGTCATTAAGTCAGCTTTGTTACGCCTCAATGCCTACGGCATAGCAGACAGTATGCGAACCCCGTTCCCCTGCTGCTCTTTACCCATACCATTTAGCCGCACGGTAGAGCTTCCCTTACCTACAATTACACGAGCCTAGCCACTCACACACACACACAAACACACACACACACACCCCCCCAACCCCACACACATACTTTCGTAATGTGTTTTAAAGTTTCGCGGACGGCAACAATAAAATAAAAGCTGAGCCACACCAATTAAAGTGAGAATCTTCTGTTTTCTATCTCCATCTCTATCTCTATTGCTATCTGTTTCCTACCGTTTTTCCTTCACTTGGCCGAAATGGGGTAAAATAGTTTTGCAACAAAGCGAGTGAGTTGCAAGAAAGCAACAAAATGAACTCATAATTGCACGCTAAACGCCGTTCGAGTGGACATTTTTGTAAGCACTGTGGACCTTAATGAGAGTCGACATCCAGCTGGTCAGCAGCTTCAGCTGTCACCGCCATAAAAATCTCCACAACAGCAACAACAACAACAAATGTCGCAGCAAACAAAAAAAGTTAATTTATAAACGTTTTTCAGCAACAACAAAAAAATAAAAATAAATAAATAAATTTGGTAAGGGAACTGCGAGCGAGGGCGAGTCAGGGAAAGACATTTAAGAGCTCATGCCGAAAGCAAAAACAACTCATCTGTCGACTGTTGAGACATGAAATACCCTATAATCAGGTCTTTATGTTGTCTAAATCTATTTGCAATTCCCAACGATTAGTGCAAATATTTTAATTATAATACTATCCAAACGAACACGAAACGCTTTTATGTTAGAAAACAAAAAAAAAAAAAAAAATAATTATATTTTCATTCCATTGTAAATGAGATTATGGCACAAATAAAAACACAAATTTTCTTAACTCGAATAAAAAATAATTGTCGTATATGTGAAATAATTACATATTGCATCCAGTTTGCTAATACTTCAAATTGTTTCAAGTCTTATACGCATTTTGTTTGAGAAAGTTACTTTTGCATAAATGGGGAAATTGTCAGCATATTTTTTGGAAACTGGAATAGCTAAAACATTGACTAGACAAGGCAGCTTAAGAGTGAGTTATAAGTAGCTCTTCTTTTATTTTAAATTCACTTTGAATTTTAAGTTTTCAATGTTAATTCTGTTTATATTACGAACAAACACTATTTCATTGCTCAGCTCGTCGCTTGATTTGGGATAGAAGTAATATTGAAATGAACTACTGACAACTAAACAAAGCCAAGCTGTGTTTTTGACAGCTGCAGCGTATTTCGAAAACTTAACAATATTGAATTTACAGAACCTTCACCAAATGGGACAAAGAAAAGCGTTCTGAAAGCACTCGTGCCATAAGGAATTCTAGTTCCCTTCGTATATTAAGACACGGATTTCATGATATTTAGCAGCATGTGCAATTTCAAAGTCGTAGAGCACTTTGAACATTGCTTCAAAATATATGGAAGTAATTAAAAAGTTTTGCACATAATTCAATTTCTTCATTTCTTTTGTGCACTTTGTTATATTTTGTGAAATTACACTGTCAAAAGACAAAGTGAAAGGTGTCGCATGTTGACTCCAGTCGACGCTCGGAAATAAAGCTCAAACTGAAGCGGCTCCTGAGGCTGCAGCTAAAGCTTCAGCTAAAGCGACGCTAACTGACAAGCCATGTTAAGCTCGTGTCTGGTGTCAACAACAGGAGCAACATAAGGTAAGAATTATGACTGCAGTGACTGGCTGAGCTCCAGCTATACTCCGATATACACTGAACCCAGCTGTGAAATATCATCTAGTTTTGTAACATATTTAGACTAGAGTCAATTGTATAATATGTGAATGTTTATGTCAATTGGAAGGCTCTGTCTTTAAAATTGTCTCGTTTATTGCGAGAACTTATATATAGTAAATTTAAAGTGAGCTTATAAAACCTACACAGTAACTAAGAGTCATTGTTTTCTCGTCTTGGTTTGTCAGTGCGCATTCGAAAATACAGAAGTGACAGCTTAGTATAGAACGGAACTGAATAGCAACGATGCAGATATTTTCTTATTACATTGGCTCTAAATAATTAAAAATGACATAACTTTGACAAAGTTGATTCCTTATTCATGCTCAGAGGGAGGCTCTCTCCAGAGCTTGATGTTTGACAATAATTATTCAGTTATGCAAGTTTTGCCGTAGGTAAGATGCTTGTTTGCTACTCAATACACACTTCTGTGTATGTGTGTGTGTGTGTGTGTGAGTGTGTGAGTATGTGTGTATGTGTTAATGAGCTACTATTGCTTTAACCCATCGCATTTTCAATGCATTTGGCAAATTCGTTATTAGTAATTTGCAATATCTCACCACGCAAAACTCAAGATTCTAGGCGAAATGCAGAAATTGATAAGCAGATAGATACAGATACACATAAGTAGTTGTACATATGCTAATTAGTTCTGTCTGTTCTCTGCTGCTCATCGGCTTCAGACTCGAATCCACATATATGTACGTAAAGATTGCTGAGCCTAAGTAATTGGCTCCTCGATGTGAGTAGCTGGCCCAATTAAAAAAATTAGCTCGAATGGAAATGTCACACACAGCTAGCAGAGGTGTGTGGGCAATCAAAAGTAATTGTCTTTGGAATTTACTTAAAGGCCAATTAATTATATTATAATCACACATTCAGATATGCATTTAAACAGCTATGGACTTGAGAACATTACATTTAATGCATGCAAGAATGCCCGAGTCGAGAGAGCTCGACTACGAGATACCCGGAACCAAGCTTTTAAATATCAAATACGATTTTAGTTTATTCAACACGTTTTGGTTAACATAATCGGTAATCGCGACAGAACGGAGACAGATAATACACCTGTGCTATACTCATATTCCAAACTTGAAGTCTTCAGGTCGTTAATACAGGTGGACAAACGAACAGACGGAATCTAAATCGACTTGGCTGTTGTTTGATTCCCTCTGTCTGCACATTCTCATCATTATGCCCTTCTTTACATTTTGATGGGTTCAGGTCTTTAAAGCTTAATTGCAGCACTAGGTTGGAGACCAAAAATTCTGTAATATGCATTTTGTACTACACTCACAACGCCATGCATTTAGTTGCAAGGATAGCTCACATTATCTTGTGACTTCCCAAAAACCAGAAATTTTCGTTTCTTAATTCTAGGGTACATTCTTTTAAAACCACTGCTGGCATTTCTGCTTTATCGAAATACATAAGTATTTGTTATGTTCAAAATGTATGCTCTTTGTACTTGTATTCATACAGTTCATATTTATTTATTTATATTCGGGAAATTGTGGGTACAAAACATTGGGAATTTTATTTCGTATTTTACTCGATTACAGTACAGCTTTTTGAGCTGCATTATGAAATAAAACTGGCTGATGCCGCTGCTAGCAGTGTGTGGACTGCAAGAAGCACTTGATGCCCATGGGTTATAAGCCCTGTGTGGCAGCGCAAAAGACCCAATTATGAAGCAAGCAGTCATCGCAACTAATTCAATACTACACTGAAGCGATTTTTGGCAATTGGAATTTCTGAATGCTGAAAGCTTTTCCAAATACATAAAATGCATCACCGATGCCGGAATACACTGACCCACCGAACTGTCGCCACCTATTTTCGTACAACTTAATTATAAGTGAAACAGCATTTTGGGGCTTTGCCAGCTATTCGTTTATACTATATGCACACCCACATACATACATCCGCAAGACCACAAACAGACACACATACATCCGCGCGTCCACACACATCCACACACACACACACATAAAGAGTAATCGCAAAAAATCACGAAATAACTGGCAAGCGACGCCATTTTGTTGTGTGATTTTGTAATTTTCTTTTTTTGTTCTTTGCTTTATATATTTTTTTTCCTGATGTTGTTGCCAGAAGCGCCCACTAAGCGAGCAACGTTGGAAAAATTTATAAAAAAAAAAGACAAAAAAAACGCACTACGAAGAAATTTTTGCACATTTCAGGAAGAAAATTGTGCCATTCAATTAATTTGGTTTGTTGCTGCTGTGCTCGATAAATAAATGCATTATGGGCACCAAATAAAGTCACATGAAATTAAATGAAACCACTAAATATTGCCTGCTTAATGATGAAATGCAATGCACACAAAGAAAGTACTTGGTTTTGCTGGCAAGGGAATGGTAAGGGGGCAGCAGGAAAAGTGGCACCGATGTGTGGCATTAGTGTAATGCAATTGGCCAGCAATTGATAGCAGGTTCACACAATAAAATTGATCCGATTATTAGGTTAATTCTTTGTTGCTTTTTATTTTGTATAAAATTGCTGTCGCATCATGACGAAAATGAATGGAAATGAATGGAAATTGCTTGAAATTGCTTGGGTAATCCATGTGCAAAAAAATTTAAGTGCATTTGCCTGCACACTTTAATAATTGATTAAAAAATAATAACAACACACCAGCAAGAGCGAGGCCGCCAAATACAATAACAAACGGCGAACAAAATAACAAAAAAAAAAAATATATATATATAAATATATATAGATACAGTAAAAATTAACGCTGGAGCAGGGAAAACGAACAAAATCGATTTAATTCCGTTTTGTGAAAATATTTGCTCAGCCAAAAGAGAATATTTTAAACCTTAACACAGTTGGGCAACAGCCGAATGCCTGCTTCATGCAGCTTATAGCACTGAAATTGTGTGGCAATTCTATTGTGTGTGAAATATGTTCACATTGGATGCAGAGGCCCACTTAAAAATGCCAACAAAGAGCAGCCACAGCAAATAATCGCGAAACAAGTAAAAGCCGCTTTGAGAGTTTTTTTTTTTTTTAGTACAGCACAGTATTTGATTATACTCTCAGTTCCAAAGCAAAACAAAACAGAAATTAGGCAAAAAAAAGTGCTAAACTGGGCTTAGATCACATAAAAAACAAAAAACTGTTCGCAACCGATTTGAAAATAAATTCAGTTGTACAATGCCGGCAAATTGCAAAGCATGCATTATATTTAAAATTAGGGTATCAGGATATCGATTCGTATTAAACTTCCATACGGTTACGTATTGTTTTGTAAATGTTTTGCCTTCGATACAGTCTTTCCAGGATTAACAATATTAGTGTCGAGTTTCTAGGCTTAGATTCTTAGATTCCAATTGCGAATACTGAATTTCAATCGGTAAACATGCGGCTCCGATTCCAATTTCGGTTTGCCATCCAGTATATAAGAAATAAGAATATATAATATATATACAGCACATATGTAAAATAGGTAATCATAGAACTCGGCTTTTTCACACTAATCGCTACTTGCCATCTCCTATAAGCATTTGATATGTTTACAGATTATTTTGTTTTCCGCCCTTTTTTGCACATTTTATTGATATAAACTAAACAAAGGCAGCCGCATCATTACTGAATAGATTTGTATATTGAAAGGAGGGTAAATTGAAAAAGGTTTTTCACATTGAGATACCTACATAAATATGTACATATAATAGCTATATACATACGAACACATTGAGGTCGACAATTTTGTCTACATACATATATTGCCCATATTGTGCTGGTGAAGTCAACGCTGAAGCCTCAATCAAAAGCTCGATATTGACGTTGATGACCGTGTTGGTTGCCAATGTCTCGCTAGAAATACTAGTATTTATGTGCATGTGTGTGTGTATGTGTGTGTGCGTGTGTGTGTGCATGTGTAATTAATTATTTAACAAACAATTAACTGTTACTCACAGGCAGCGGCACAGTTGGAAAGCACAGTTCGAATGGATTAAATATGCAATGTAAAAGCATATTACGTATACGCAGCATAAAACGTGGATAAAATCCTGATATGTTTGCCGAGGCAAATGTATGGGACAGAGAAAATTCTAGAAAGAGAAGCACGGGGAAGGGGCGACGCCATCCTCAGTGCCATAATGTGTCATATATCAATTCTGTCTGCTGCGCTCAAGATAATTTCAAGTTGAAAATAAAACATTAAAAGCTATTCCGCTTCTCGCTTTTCGTTTCGCCAGCATTAAATGCATGACATATCAGCTATGTACATATCTATATATATATATATATATATGTATTTGTTTATGTGTGTTTGAGTGTATGGGTTTTAAGTTGAGGTAGAGCAAGTCAGGAGTCGCTACTTAGACATTTATAATACATAACTATAGTTGTTGTTGATGTTGCTGTTGCTGTTGCTGTTGCTGAACAGGAAATCATATTGTGCTGACAATCAGATAAATATATGCATACATATACACACCGATGAGGTCTTGTATTAAAACATTAAACAAATCGATTTTATTATTCTTGCCATACATACAAATATCAATTTTTGTTTGTGCATAGCGAATTAGCCTCAGTCATAATGCTCGAGCAACTTTGAACTAAAGTTGAAAACAGAATTACAAATTGCTTGCTTCATGAATGGGGGGCCATCACAGGAGATATTCGTTTTGCGGTCTATGCATTGCGCATACGCCACGTAATCTGCAGCTTAAAAAAGCTTAGCAGAGGTGCTGACTACAATTAAATAATAATAAATTAATGATTTGAACATAGTTAAAACCAAAATTTATTTAATTCATCCTCAATGCTGAACAATAGTCGGCTAACTCGCTTTAACTTTCCCTGAAAGTTCTGGCTCCAAATGTGGCATAAGCCGGAACATAAAAGTATTGTGTGTTATTTGCACAGCTGCAATTTAATGATAAAAATTGTTTATTTCTTGTTCATAGCTTTCTATAATTAATATATTATCTCCATGCGATCTCAAATTCAATTCAATTAAACATTCAATTCATTTGAATTCAAACTGATTCTCGGAAATTCAAATCCACAGAGCAAATATAATGTGCAGGGGATTTCCGATGATATTCTATTGATTTATTGGCACCTTTGCCCGCACTCATGCATCAATTTGCAATATGCTAAAAAGTGTAAAACGTCAACAGAAAACAACAAAGTGCATAAATACTGACTGTCATTTAAAATATAAGTGCCATAAAACTGGAAACTTCTTAGCAGAGAGAATCCAATTGCTAAATGTGCACATATACACATGTGAGATATATGTATATAATCTCCGATTCAAATAATCGCATAACAATCAGAATACAATTAATTATATTTAAAACAAATTTAGTATTATGTGCATTTGATTTTCAAGAAATAAATGTTGGTCAAAATTCAATTCAATTTAGATTACCTTTTTAATTCATTCAAATACCCAGAACATATATTATACAATTTATACGCAAAATAAGTCTGCCTGACATTGGGCTCAGAAAACGAAGCAGTCAACAAAACACATAATTCAATATTTTTTCAGAGTCTAGCTCTCAAACTATAAGTGGATGCAAGCTGACAGTGTATGACGCAAAATAGGTTAAATAATGTATGCGATACTTCAATAGCAAAAAATCACTTACATTTTAATCGCTTTACCCCAGCTTCTCTAGCCTTAAAAATATTGGATTTTTGAATTTTGTTCGGTTTTATACCATATTTTTAATATAATTGAAATTAAAGAACACGTCTATTTTGCCAAAGCCAGAACATAGCTCAGAGACGATTGATTGATACCACTTTACCATATACTTATTAGAGCATTAAGTTTTTTCATCGAGTCGACTTGTCAAGTATGCGGAATATTTAGTTGATAGAGTGTCGTGTTATATATATATACTTTTATTTTTTGGAACGGGGACTAAAATTTAGATGTCAGCTCAGTTACTCCAGTCTGTAAGGGTATAAAATCTTCGGCGTGACAGAGTTTCTTCCAATATTCCAATACAAAAAATATGTAATGATAAATTATTAATTTTTAATGCATTACTATTAATATATTAACTAAGCACTAAGCTTTAACTGCCATAATTGGCAAGCGTGGAATTAACTGGAAACAGTTACACATAAGCATCAATATTAAAAAGTGATTAATGGTCTTAGCTATTAAGGTTAGTTTGTTAGTCATGCAAAGACTGCGGCAAACTAGCATTTGTTCTTATTAATGTTTATTGCTTAACCGCAGATTTCTTATAGGCAACTGGAATAACTGTATTTTTCTCTATAATGGGTATGCTTTCGCACATCCTTGGGTTCAATTGAAATGTATGCACAAATCACTTGGACAGAAATACAAATTTAGCACTTGGAAAAATCAATTGTCCATAACATTATATTTAATTTAGCAATTTTGATTATTAAATTGCCATAAAAAACAGGTTCGTGCTCTTTTTATTAACCGTGTAACACAAAAAAAAGGTATTAATTTGTATGTGTGTTGTTGAAAGTACATTCATTAATTTTTAAAACAATTTGAGGGAATTCCCAAATTACCAACTGAAAAAGTAAGAATGCTGTAGTCGAGTCAGCGCGACTACAGTATACCCTAAGCCCTGCTGGTTTGTTTTTCTTCATATATATTCTAGAGAGAAAGGGACATTTATCGTTGAAATGAATAATGGAAATATCGTTGATCTGCACGATTTTGTGTTCCGCATGTTCATATATTCGGACAAAAGGACATGGCTATATCGAATCGCCTGTTGATCCCGATCAAGAACATTAACATATACTTTATGGGGTCGAAGAGGATACTTCCTTCTGCATGTTACATACATTTGCACAAAACCATTAAACCATTATTTTTATACCTTTGTAATGGGTGGTGCGGGGTATAAAAATAACGAATCAAAGAGAAACTGTGTATATTGTGTATTTTGTCCTCAATGCAGAGTATCTTTCAGTTGTCAAGTGCTCTCGACCCGAGCATTCGTACTTGTTTCCCTTTGTGTGTGTGTGTGTGTGTGTGTGTGTCTTGCGGTGCACATGCACTGTGATTATTGTTGTTGCTTTGGTTGTTGTTGTTGTTGTTACTAGCTAACTGGCTGACTGGCTGGCTGGTTGGGTTGTCGCAGCTTGAAACGGTGATCGCCGGTGCCAGGCACCGAATGCTGAACGAGAAGCGAACAACAACAACAATAACAGCAAAACAAAACGAAAAGCGGAAAAAAAACCCACACACAAACAGCAACAACTACAACGTGCACACAAAGAGGCAATAAAGCAACGCCGACAACACAACGAGAAAAATATTTTTATCGCAAGCGAACGAGCAGTAACAACAACAACATTGAAACAAAATAAAGCAAGAAAATACCTTGGCGATCAAGCGAACACACAGCAACAACACTTGCACGAAACAGCGAAAGGAAGGAGCAAAGGAAAACCGAGAGGCGAATAGAACCAGAGAGAGCGAACGATAGTATGCAAGAGATAGACAGAGACAGAGGGAGAGCAAAAGCAAAACATGTGACCAAGCCGACGTTTCAGTTTAGTCACAACAACGAACATCGACCGGTCGACCTGTGTTTGTATGTATGTAGATATGTATGTATATTTGGATGTATGTATGTATGTATGTATGTACGACGTTATTACGCCCCCTCCCTCTCACACTCCCCAATAAGCAACCCAACACACGTCAAACAAACAGATCATCAACGAACCGAATCCGTTGCCTACAAACAGCAGCGAGCAACAAACAAACAAACAATAACAATAACAGCAACCGGCCGGCACAGCAGAGCAGAAGCAGAAGCAGAAGCAATTCGTGGAGGGAGAGGTGTGGCGGACGGTGTTAGCAGGGCAAAGTGGGTGCCGTTTGGCAGGCAGCAAGGAGCCAGCGAAGCGCAAAGCGACGCGTCGCTGCTGACGTTAACAGTGATGTCAACAGCGATGGCAATGGCGACTGCGACTGCGTGTGTGTGGAAAATGCAGTTAAAACTGGTTTCGGTCGCCTCATATAATTTTTTGCGATGCTGCTGACACACAGGTAATCTAATAGTTGTAGGTAACAGCCTGAGACTCTTAGCCACAGATTCATTTTTTTTATTTTTGCAATCGCAATCAGCAACTGTAACAGCAACGGCAACAGCAACAGCAACAGCAACTGCAGCTAACCGTTTTCTTTGACTTTGGGTTTGTGTCTTTGAGTTTTGCCTTTGCTTTTTTATTCGTGTCTTTTAGAATTTGAGCATTGAACATTTATGTGCAATTTGCGTCGCATTTTAGCCAGTATATATATATATATATATACATATATTAGTGTGTGTGAGTTTGAGTGTGTACGCGTAGCTTAAGTAGCCTGCAAAGACCGCAGCGAAAGTTGCGTTCAAAGCTCTAATAAAATTTGCTGGCGCGGTCAAAGTATTAGCAAAGTTATTTGCCCGCAACGGACAAACGAACGCAGATGCACAAACAGCAACAGCAACAACACACAGCCGCATACACACGCACACACACACACACACACACATACGCACACTGCAATTAACTTTGTGGTCAGCAGTCAAGCAACCGAAGCAACCCAAGCCACCCACTGCCTTTGTATCTGTGTTACTCTGTACCCCCGCACGTGTGTCTACGCCTGTATGTGTGTGTGTGTGTGTGTGTGTGTGTGTGTGTGCTGAAGAAGTAGAAAATAAAGCTTTGAGCCATGGCGGTTGCTTTTGCTGATGCTGCTGCTGTGGTTTGGCGCTGCAATTGCAATGTTGCCGATGTTGCTGATGTTGTTGCCGCCGCTTCTGCTGCCAGAGCTATTAAAGGCCAAAGCGACAAGCGGCACCAAACTATACAAGTATTACACCTTAAAAATCTAGCATAAAGTACACAATACTTAAATCGCCATAAAAACACATAAATCGTTGTTTATTCTTGTATATAAAATAAAATCATTTCAAATTTCTTGTCATTGAACCCAACAATATCCCAATTATTTTTATGCAAAATAATAATTAAATACTTTCCCTTCTTTAATTTGAAATTCAATTCCATATATGCAATTATGTTTTTAAATAAGATTGTTTTGTCAATTATTTTTTTCCAAGTGTATCACTGTATAGCTCTATATAGTCTCAACGCATTTATAAGCTTACTATATAAACATATGCAAAAACTAGCTAAATTATGCTAAATTTAGTAGCAGGCAAACGCCACGTCGTCCCACCGCACCAACAACCCACCACCCACAATTGGTCTTCTTTGCAAGTAGCCATCAAAGCGTGTCGAACTTTCTTTCTTTGGAGTGCTCCACTCAAAAGAAAATTATTTTTACTTTCTTGCTCAAAACGGAAAATGAGTCATACTCCAATATGAATATTCATTTATCTATACTATACAATATATAATGAAATTGATTCTATAACAATATAATTCACACAAATAATTGAAGAATAGAATACATTTTAATATCTCTGATCACATTTATATCATTTATATACTTCCTATACTTTTCTGTGGAAACACTGAAACCTTGTGCGGAGAAAAAAATCAGGTTACAACTTTGTGCAGCGATAAAAACAAAAATGTTCTCGAACTTGACATAACTTTCAATTTTTGTATTGCTCACGTTAAATGGCGGTACAATATAGAGCAATATTCAAAAAGTATAATCAAGATATGAATCAAACTATGTGAGCTATATAAGCTCAAGAAAGCGCTTCATTTTTGTTTGTTGGATAGTTTGAAATTCCCTGCTTAAAGTGATTGACAAGAATTTGGCCATTGCAATTATCAAATATATATTACATAAATGTGTCTATGTATCTATGTATCTATGTATGTATGTATGAATGTATGAATGTATGCATGTAAAGTATGATGAGGCAATATCATAAATAGTGAGGATAAAACCAGTTGCTGTCGCTGCTGCTGTTGCTGTTGCTGTTGCTGTGTCTTGTTGTTGTAGGATTGAATGGGTGTCAGTCTGCAACTAGCACATTGATATTGATGCGACCTGCAGTGGTGCTGTAGCATCAACTGCATCATCAATAGCAGCAGCAGCAGCAGATAGTCAAAGGCATCGATTGCTGCAGCTGCATTCGCGGCGTTGTCGTCTGTCATATTGAAACTGGAATTTGAATCCGGTTGCCAGATTGTCTCATCTGCTGCTCTGTCTCTCCTTCTATCTCTCCACCTCCACCTCCACCTCCACCTCCACCTCCACGTCTGCCTATACCTCTCTCTCTCCCTCTCTCTCTCTCTCTCTCTCTCTCTCTCTCCTTCTTTCTATCTCTCTCTCTTTATGTGTCTAGCAGTGATATTTGTTGTGTTGTTTATTAAATGTCATTAAAGTCATTTCTTTTCTTTGCCTTTTGCTCTTTGGCGCCAGCCACCCATGCAACAGCCATGTGCATGCTGGAGTAAGACGGATAGAGAGTGGGTATCGATGTGAGTGTCAGAGATAGAGACAGAGCGATAGGGGGAGGGGGATATGAGTGCATATTCAGGTCTGTTCAACACTCTGATCAAATGTCAAAAGGTACAGTGGAGCTTTTTACAAGAGGAGCACAATAATAACAGCATAGAGCGCAATCAGCAAATTGCATTAAATGACGTTGTGTTGTTATTTGATTGTTGCCGGAGCAGAAGGAACGGCAACGGCATCGGCAGCGGCAGCGGCAGCGGCAACAGCAACACCAGCAGCAACATGAAGCACAAGAAAAGGGAAAACGTTGTCCAAATGGGGAAATGAGGAAAACTGCACACATTGCCTGGTTGTTTGTCACGCTGCTCTGTCACATGACTGACTGATTAACTGATTGACTGACTGACTGATTGACTGATTGACTGATTGACTGATTGTCTTGCGGACTCTTCCACTTGCACTAAACTCAGCTGGGCTCATATATATATATATATATATATATATACATATACGATTATGAAGATAACTCAAATCAGTCGCTTACCGCATGACGGTGTCGCGTCAAAATGTACTGTGAGTTTTGTACACAGTAAACAATTTGGACTGGTTTAGTTTTGACTGAATTAAAACCAAATGGAAATTTATAAACAATTTTAAGTTTTAATTTAGTCCATGAATTTTTATTGATATTTTATTCAATAGCTGAAAACAATAACAACAAACAAACAACTGACTGCGAAATACTCTGATTTTGTTCTTTTTTTTTATCAATCTTTGAAGGAGGTTGCTCGTAAATTGAATTGCTGTGCTTTTGAGATTTTGTGGGCGTGGTGCGACAATTGTTTTCCGCTTTTTTGGAGGGTGTAACTAGCAATATACAATTCAGATTTGGAGCATCTATCTATTAAATTGGTAAAGGGCGGGAACATCGCCAAAAAAAAGAAACTTAAAACAGTGGTGGATATCGATTATCAGGATTAAAATGGCGAATTAAAATGAAAATGAAAATGAATTCGAAACGATTTTTATTTTCAAGATGTAAATAATTACTTACTAGTTATTTTATCCTCAACATATTTACTTTAAATATTAACCAAACTATTTGTTATTATACCTAAACATTATTGGAATTGAAGTTGCATGGATGGGGGGGTAAACAAATTTGTTTATTATGAATAATTATGCGTTGTTTTCCACAGTGTATGTGTATATGTATGCAGTATGCATAAGTGTGTGACAATACAATCCTCTGTTTTAAAGATCCACTTAAAGCAATTTGATCACTACTGTGGCATTTTTACGCTACATGTGTCTCGCCATAAAGTTATTGCCCCTGACTTAATACCGACCTGCTCCACCTCCTACTCCTCCTACCCACCACTCCCCGTTGCAACCAACACCCCAGGAACGGCAGCGCCGGCATCAAGGGCGCGAACACACAAATCTGTGCGCACATTAAACGTTTCACTTAATTAAAATCAACGGCAACTGCAACACGACGCCCCCGCATATTTCACATACATAAATATAAATGTACATATATATATATATATATGTATATGTATATCTGTATGTATGTACATAAGTGTGCGTGGCAAGAAGAAGAGCAACAACTATAGCTAAATGTAGTCGCCAGTCTGTTGTTCTCGCCAAGACGTGCCGAGAGCTCTCTATGTGACTAACGACTTGAAATTGCACTTATTAAGACTTCCTGATTCATAATTTCAGGCAGCAGCCAACAATGAAAGCAACAATAACAACACCAACAACAACAGGCAAATATAAAACGAAAAAAAAAAGAAATAAATAATAAATAATAAAAATTATAAGGGAGAACCAAGGAGAAAACAAACTTGCCGCACTTTTGCCATCGACTCGTGTAAAGAACTCTGTGTGTGTGTGTGTGTGCGGGCATGTGTGTACATGTATGTGTGTGTGTGTGTGTGTGTGTGTTTGCGGGCTTTAGTCAATTTTTTTTGTTTTGCTTCTGGTGCACTCTTGCAAGACATAATCAATTTGCCATAAAACTTAAAGTTTATCTGATTTGTAGCGTGTAGTTTTATCAACTAAGTGACTAAATGAGTGCAGAGAAGTTAAGTTCCGTATTATTTAAAATATGTTGCTGAGCAGTAACTTGTCGATGTGATACTCTTTTTACGCTTCTATTAGCTTTAAAGCTAATTTTGATTTGTCCTTGTCAGTCTTAAGCTTTTGTTAAAAATGCTTGTTTGCATGGAATCCTAACTTGGCGAATGATTTCTGTATCATCGATACAAACACAAAGTGGAATGGCATCCAATCAGTGGATCAAAGATGCGGTGCCATACATAAAACAACATAAAGTCCACATAAATGATTCAATTTCTTGAAGTTTTCCATGCAGTAATTTGTGTGTATTCATATTTGTTGGATAGTTCTGGTCTCCCATTTTGGCCTTCTTCTTCTATGTTAAGTATTTTAGCAAACTTTTTATGGCTCTCCGTTCGCCTTAAGGCGAACATACACTGCTCGCCACTTGAATAGGTCATTCTGTACCCTCTATTTACAATTGGACATAACTTCACCTCTTATCAACATTTTCGCGAACTGTTTATTGCTAAAAATTTATAGCCTTGGTGTTTATTTGGAGAAAATGGAGCAAAGGCATCACATATTAATTGCAAAAATTTGTTTGCTTTCCTACCAAACCGGATGCTTGGCTGTCTCGACACACCACTCAACTGTGTTTATATTTAATTTGTTTTATTGTTTTTAATAAAATTAGTTTATATTTACGTAGTGTTCTTGTTAAAAAGAATTGGAGTTTTTTTGATTGATTTGTTTGATTTCTTAAAAAAGTCCCATCCAAGTGCCGCAAAATGAATATTCCGCATTTTGTTGGTTTTGGAATATATTTACTATTTAACCAAGCATTAAATTTTCCTTACGTTTTAAATTGAAACAATTTAATATGCTTTAATTAGAAACAAAATTTAAGCTTTTGGCATATTTAATGCGCAAGAAGAAGACTTAAGAAAACAGATTGATTGTTGTTTTTAGAGTGGCGAAGAGTGTTTGCAAATAAATGTTGGCTTTTGCATACATAATGTATTCAAAAATTCAACTGATTTCAATTTGGTTAATTACGACAAGCAAACTTTGTCAATTTTTTGTATTTTTTTTATATTTTTTTTTTTTATCAATATTAAAGGCTAATTTTCGATCTTTCAAGTTGTGGAACGTACCTGTTGGACTCTGTCGAAGTCGCGCCTCGCCGAGCAGGGTTGCCGTTGCCGGGGTTAGGAAGCTGTCCAAGTTGTTGATGGCTACAATTGTCAGTAGAAGTACGAGGAGGGCGCTCATTTGTGGCCGAGGGCTGCTCCAATGATTGCTGTGTTGATGTTGTTCTTGTTGATTTTGTTGTATTTGTTGTCTAACTGTTTTTGCTGTATTTGTTTTTGTTGTTGTGGTTGTTATTTTTGTCGCTGCCATTGCAGTTGTCGTTGTCGCTGATAGTGTTGTTCTTGTCGCTGCTGCTGCTGCTGCTGCTGACGTTGGCAGCACTGTAGATGACAATAGTGGTGGTGCAGGTGGTGGCGGCCATCGGGAACGCATCTTGGCATTGTTGGGTGGTTTGCGGCCGCATCCGAATCCAATGCCCACGGGCCTCGGATTCATTTTAGCGTTGTCTTTGGCCACTTGTCAGTTATTTGTTTCTTGTTTGCGCTCTCTTTTTAGTTTATTGTTGTGTTTTTGTTTTTTACTTTTATTCTTTTCTTTGTTTGTGCTCTGTGGCAACTTTACAGCGCTTTTGCACACTTTCCAACGCTAAGCGGCGGCTGTGCTCCACTTCTTACAAATCGTTGCACTCTTTCTATATTTTCAAAACAATATCAATTTAAGATTTTAATTTTAATTTTGTAACACAGAAAAAAATATGAATATTAGACGTAGAATCGAAAATTTAATTGATGCAATTAAATTGGGTTTTCTCCGTAAGAGAAACAGATACAGATATGAATATTTATGAAATCTTAGCACCGTTCTCCATTTCCCAGTGCGATAATACTACTACATATTACTGTCAACAACTTGCTCTCTCCCTCTCTCTCTCTCTCTCTCTATTACTCCCAGTCTCTATCTATCTCTTTCTCTCCCGAATTGTCGGTCTCACTTCAGCTCTCAGTGTGGGTCTCTTTTTGGCTCGGTTGTCGCTTTTAACACTTTTTACAATAATTGAAAAACTTTTTGCCGTTTTATGTGAACTTTTGCCATCGCCTTTGCGGGTGGCGACGTCGTCAACTTTTTTTATCAGCATTCAAAAATTAAAATTAATATTGCACTTTATGTATGTGCGGGTGTGGGTGTGGGTGTGGGTATATGTATGTGTCTGGGTGGGTGGGTGGCAGTCGAGAATGAACACAAAAAAAAAAGGATTATGCACTTTGTTGTTGTTGTTGTTTGTTGTTGTGGTTGTGTTCCAATTGAAGTTTGTCCACAATCCTGCAATGAGAAAGACAAAAAATACTTGGATTAATTAATGCCCAATTTAAATACAATTTGCTCATTACTCATCTTCATTAAGAGACTTGCGCACTAATTCGAATGGTGTAATGAGTGATGTATGTATGAGTGATGTGTTTACATGCAGAGTATGTTGCAGTCGATGATTTGCCCAATTGACTGAGTGCAGCCAGAGTATATGAGAGAACATCAGAGTTCACTGTTCATTCTTGGCCATTATCGCAGCATTAGGCATTACACAATGGAGAGTAATAAATGAGCTATTTATTTAACAAAAGCGGACCGTTAAAGAAATTACCGGATCCAAATTTGAGCGAAACATAAACGCTACGTATAAATAAAAGCACAAAAAAAGAAAGAAAAGAAAAATAGAACATTGTGAAGATTACATTAAATTAAAGCACAAATGAAATGCACGCAGCGACTGCGACTGCGACTGCGACGCTGACAGCAGCAGAAGCAGAGGCAAAAGCAGCGAAAGCGAAAATCAAAATAATAATAATGTATTAAAAAAATTGAGCTACAATAAAACACAATGCCAGCAAAGATCATCATAAGTGGCAGCATATGATGAGTGTAGAAAGGAGGAGGAGGAGTAGGATGGAGCCGAGGAGAAGGTTGTATGCTGCATGGGTGGCATTGGGCAGTCTTACTTCACATCCAAGTGGAAAATTAGTCCACAAAGAAGCAACCAAATAACAGCCGACTCTAGTGGAAAAGGAAAAGAGTCAGATAGATGGAGAGAGGGAGACCGACCAGTCGAAGAGTAGGAACGGCGAGCGGCGAACGGATGTCGAGCGGGCGGGGAGTAGGGGCGGGCGAACCAACCGACAGACAGAAAGACGGACAGACAAACTATGTCGTCGACGGCAGCCAGTCAACAAAAGAAATTGCTAATGTGCGCAAATAAAAATGGCACAAATATATATATATATATAGATATATATAATTATATATATGTATATATATATATATATATATATGTATATGTTTATTTATTTATATATAGACACACGCATGTATACTATCTCGCTCTCGATTACGTTCACATCATTTCTAACTGTGTTTCTTTCTCTCTGTTTCTGTTTCTCTCACTGAACTTAAAAGACAATTGAAATTGAAAATCAGTGAAACCTGTTTTCACACACAAAAGTTCATCACACACGCAGCCGTTAGCTTATAGATGCGGAAAAGAGGCAAAAGAGCAAGGAAAGAGGAAGAAAAACGTGCTGAAAAAAATGGGGAAAACAAGCAAACAAACAGTAATGTAAAAAAAAGCATACAACATACAACAGACAACAGACAACAGACAAAATACACATGGGCCCGTGGAGACATTGTCCCACAGATAGATGATGGACTTAAAGTCATGCTAACTTTAATATATATATATATATATATATATATATATCTATTTTGCTGAAATGTTTGTTTTCTCTCCTTTCTTTTCATATAAACTCTTTAGATCCGAATATCCAAAAACAATAAAGTTTGCAAGGGATTTTCAATATTTATTTGAAATTTAATTAAATTTCATAACTCGAAATCCCTTACTTAAATTTTTCTGCAGTTAGAACCATATTGCGTGGAAATTTCAATCGAAAACAAAACTAAAATTTCATGAATCGAATAATAGATGACATTTTTGGTTTAAATAATAAATACAAATTGTTTTCTAATTAAATTTTGATTAACGCCTTTTGTTTTAATAAATTTGGTAGTACAACTGGAGCCAAAAGAAATGAGTTTGTTCAAATTGAAATAAATAATTGTCAAATCGCAACGAAAATAGTAAAAACTTTTTCCGTTAAATGTTTAAGCAGATATGTGAAAAATTGTGGCTGGATATGCTTAAAGAACCCACTGAATGGTAAAAGTGTTTTGAATTATGCAGTAAATGCGTTGCCAAGGAAACCGGCGTTGATTTCCCACAATTCGAAAATCCAGCGCCGAGCTTGAATTGGAAATTTTCAATTTAGGCCGAGTCATTACCGGAGCCCAGTGGAAAAAACGGCGGAATGACAGCCGCAAAGCAAACAACAAAAAAATAAAAAAGCCCCTCAACGGAAACGGGGATATGGGAAATATGCGAAAACATGGCAAAAGTGGCGAACGGAGGAGCACCTTGTTACGGCCCCCGACGCACCTGTCCGTTTTCATTAAGGCCGCGAGCGTGGGTCGAGGAAATTGGTGGAGCCATTTTGGACGTCATCATAACTTGAAATTGAAATTGTGCAGCCGGCGGTGAGAGGGCGTGCGACGGAGTGATATGAGGAGGAGAGTGGGAGGACGATTGTGTGTGTGTGTGTGTGTGTGTGTGGTGGCCTGCGAGAG
Organism: Drosophila setosimentum; assembly: GCA_035043505.1. Classification (NCBI taxonomy): domain Eukaryota; kingdom Metazoa; phylum Arthropoda; class Insecta; order Diptera; family Drosophilidae; genus Drosophila; species Drosophila setosimentum. The sequence continues at coordinate 19,546,692 of JAWNMY010000090.1, read as the reverse complement.
CCAATCATGCGCCCATCTCCCGTCGCCAGCCTTAGACACGACTGTCCCGCCCGTCCGCACCTTCACCTCCCCGAGAATCATTTTGAGCTGGATTTATTGCGCACCTCTCAAAGCCGCGCTAATGTGAGCGCTGAAAACCAACGATGGGGGATGAAGGGTGCGCATTTGTAAAGCTATGTGGTGTGCTACTTGGGGGATAGTGAGGTGGCATGGTTCGTTGGTGGTGAAAAGACAACACCCAAAGTGACGGCCAATTTGCCATGCAGCCGTTTGCGGCATCAGGTGCGCATTATGTCAGAATGAAAATTATGATAAGAAAAAAAATAAAAAATAAAAATAATATCATAAAATATACTTAAAAGTATGAAATTTGAATTTGCGGCGCCACAATGAGAAAAGTATTTATAGGAAATTTTTTTTGGTGGTTTTTCCTTTATTTATATATTTTGTTTTTCGTTCTTTTAACGCTTAACAAAAAGTAACGAGATTTGAATAGGTTTTAGGCCCTTGGGCTGCAAGCTAGCATTTAAGCCAATTCAAAACCAGTCGCAAGCGTAAACAGTGCGCACGAAAGTATACTTACACATATCGCATATCGCATATTGATTTAATTATAAGCGAATAACAGGCCTGTACAGATGTACACATGTATAATGTATTTAATTTAAAAAATATACATGAAATATGCTGAGGCATCCATGGATTTCGGGATACATTTAGCAGGTAAGGAAGGGACAGAGTAGCAGGCGAGAATGGGGGCAGAGAGGCCCCTAACCGGGCACACAATGCGGCAAAAACTAAGGAACGAAGAATGCGAGAATGCGACCAGGTCTCGGTAAGTAACAGAAATGGAGAAGAATAGTTTTAGTCTTACTTACATTGTAAACTAAGAATGCGTCTAACTTAACTATCTATAGTCTGGAACGGAATCTGTTGATCTGGGAATAATGAGACAGAATGGCAAATTCTCAAAAAACTCGACAATGACTCTGGCATTCGTGCAGCAATTAGGGTTCATGGAAGCGCTATACTCTCAGAAGGGGCCACAACAAATCGTAAAAGATAATCAAAAATCAATAATTTGAAATTTAATTAATGCGATGTTTTATTCTAATTGATCCTCGGGCTCTGTGCACAAAAATAGACAAGACAAAATATATCCGAATATAAATGTTATAAACACATTTTGTACGGTCAGAGACGCTGCTTTCGGCGTTTTTTTTTTAATTTATTTTTTTTTGGCTACAACTTTATTTTAACCCATTTAATTTGCACATGGTATGATAATAACTGCACATCAAACTGATTGCAGTTTTTGTGCTGCTTCGCATCCATTTGCTTTATCAGTATGTATATATATATATATATATATATATACATATGTGACTGGTGTGTTGAGGTCGCGCTTAGTTTGACTCGTCATTGCCAACGGCCAATGGGTTAGCTGGCCGACTAGTCAGCAAAATTTCTTTAGTTCGCCGTACGTTCTGCTTCTTCTTTTGACCGGATTTGTTTTGCGGCTAACTTGGCTTGAATGCAAGCTGCGCCACATTTGCGTGTGACAATTTGTGCGACAAATTCAATGGCTTTGCGAAAAGAAATACCAACCAAGAATAAGACAACAAAAAAATATGTGCCCGACTAACAGATACCCAAACTACAAACACAAAAAACAAAAAAAAAAAAAACACCTAACTTTAATTTACTTGAATACAAACTTTTGAATGTCTACAGAGTATTCAAAAAATAAGCAGGTAAGCTGACTATTTGGAGGCGTCGCATTTAACTTGAACAACAAGAGTGTTTTGTGGTAACTTAATTTTTTGGTGTTTTTTTTTTTGGCTCTCTTTGTGGCTAGCTGACTTTTTGCGGCTCTTTGTGGCTTATTCTATGCTTAGCGCTGTTCCTTGTTTTTTTTTTTTTAATCACGACTTATTTCTACTCGGACTTAAGCATTTGCAGTGCGTCTCTCTCTCTCTCTCTCTTTATCATTTAGTATGAGTGTGTGTGTGTGTTATTTGGGTTAAATAGTCGCATATTTGACTCGCTATCGCAAGAACAATAATTCGCAGTGTATAATGAGGGCTACAAATGGTGTTAATGGGTGAAGTTTATATGATTTTTGCATTGTGCTGCATATTTTTTTTGTTTTTGTTTGCTTTTTTGTTGATTTTTTGTTTTTTTTTGTAAGTTTTTATTGTTGCTGCGCTTTGTTTAACCTTTGGAACTTGTGAAAATTCGGCCAAAGAGCGAGACGGCAATGGGTATGTGTATGCATACATAGACGTACATATATGTGGCATGTAGCATCGTATTTATGTACTGCTAAGTCATGTAACAATAAGAAGCAGCAACACTGTAAACAGCAACAACAACATACAGTAAGAAGCACAGCCATCATAAATCAATTGGGTAACATTTTCATTTATTTATTTATTACATTTGCAAGAGCAGCAAATCACATTACAGGTAAATATCCAACCATTCTGTTGCTACGCAATTTACTACCCCATCCTGTATCAGCCACATAAACCCACCCACACCCCCTCCACCCTCCACCCACGCTCAGCATAGCATCCAGCACTTGGCCCGGGGCAAGGCCAATTGAATACTGATACGGGTAACACGGAAATTTCGGATACGGATACTGATACGGACTACGGACATGGATGGCTCTCAGGCTCTGGAATTCGAATGTTGTTCAGTTTGCTCAACTGTGCGACAATGGCAAACATTTTTATTGTATTTTATCGTGTTCCTTTGCCTGCTGTTGTTGTTTTTGCTATAGTTGGTGTTGTTGGTGTTGTTGGTGTTGCTGTTGTCGCTCTTGGTTGTTGCTTGTATTCGTTATAGGTGTTTGTGTGCCGCTTTACGGCTTTGAATTCAATTTTCAGGACTAAGTCCGCCAACAGAGCAGAAATCCCTTTTGCCCCGATGTCACCGCTTCCAAATGGGGTATATAAGGTGCTTGAATAGTTTTTATTATATATTCAAAAAAATATATATATATAAATAAAAATAATATTAATATTTCCAATCAAAATTTATGTAAAAAAAATATTTGTTTTTTTAATATTTTAGCTTACTGTGGAAACTGAGGTTAGCTTGAGCTGACAGTGGGGGTATTTGATAGTCGGCTACTGGATACTACTTATCCATTTCGTCAGGTCTTGTGTGTATGAATATTGCCTTTGGAGGATTACAAAAATGTTCGAGGCGAAATCTTCGATTTGCTTGATACTGCTTGTTTTATTGTTGCTTTTGCTTTTGCAGCAGTTGTTGTTGTTGTAGTAGTAGTAGTTGTTGTTGTTGTTGTTGATTATCTTGTTGTTGTTGATGTTCTTATTGTTGTGCAGACATACAAACATGCTAAAAACCTTTTGGGGCTCTTCGGCACGATTATCCTTTTTTGTGCACTCAATTTGCTATGCTATGCTATGCTTGTGCCTGGGGTCGGTTCATCAGGTGCGCGAGACCCTTTGAACTATGCCACCCACATACACCCACACTGATCTAGTCAGCCATGTCCGAGTGATGGACTAACTGACCGAGTGGCGGCATTGACGGCTGCCAACCGGCTGGCAACCCTTTAAGCAGTGCCTGGCATCGAATGGCTTTGAGCGCGCCTTTCTTTGTTTTTTACACAGTTGCTGGTAACTCGAGCTCGATTCTCTCTCTCTCACTCTCACTCTCACTCTCACTCTCTCGCTCTCTCTCTCTCGCTGTCTGTCTGACTGTCTGTCTGTCTGGGTCGGTCTCATTCTTGCTTGGATTCGGAGTGTTGTATACAAATATATATATATATATATATATATATATATATATATATGTACATACATCGAATATACACACTTAGTGTATGGCATATGTCATGTGATATGTGACGGCGGACTATAAATTAAAAGCCAGCAAAGGGAATGCACAGTGGTGGCAAGTGCGGGCTGTGTGAGGATTGAGGGGGTGTGTGTGAAGTAAAAAGCATTTGATATGAAGCAGGAAATCGAAATAATAGATTCAAATGCCACAGCAGCCAGTGCGGGAGATGTGGCAATCGTGGGGCGGGAGGGGTTCGTCATTGGGGACCGGAGGCAGTGGGTCAGACCATTAATCACAATCAAATCAGTGGAACAGCTAGCAGATTAGTTGAGCCACAGACGAACCAACAAAATGGCAATAATAATAACAACAATAATCGTAATACTAACACTTATAATAACAATAATAATGGCACTAATACTAGTTTAAATGGCGTTTTCTCTTTAACGCTCGAGCGAAATTTAAGCAGCAAATGCAAAAAGAGAACACATTATGAATCGCAACAGTTGCAAACGAGACTCGTCGTGCTGAAATTAATTTCACTTCGATATTTATTTTGTGGCGTTTCAGTCATAAAATGAAATTAAATGCCAATATTATCAACATTAATACAAAAAAAACATACTTCAAAGAACTTATTGCACTTCAACCATGTAAAATAATTGAAGAAATTAAATCATTTTAAACAATTCAAAATACTCCAGTCGTCAGTTTGACTTTGAGATACCCTGAACAGCTGTGCTGTTAATTATATTAAGTCGATTACGTCACCTGTTCGAGAGGTATATTGCCAAATTTCTAGTCAGTTCAGTTGTGATTCATAAGTCCCAACTGTGCCATTTATAATTTTTAATGGGTTCAGTATATAAATCATAATACCACAAATAATACCATTTAATAATACCATTTAATTTGAAATTTGAAATAAGTTATTAATTTCTCTTATATTATATATCGATTTTCATCAAATTGGTTTTCTTTCAATTTTTTGCTGAACATAGAGCACTAAATTGAATACATCAAAATGCATTACTGTGCAGCAAGGCGGAATATTTTGTCAAGGGGGCGACCAATGGCCAAGGGTCATTGCCATTATTTGCGGGCTAATGGTGTGGGTGAGACAGGAAAACTTTGTCTAACAAGGAAGTTGCAATGATGCGGGCAACTGAAAAAAAAAAATAAAATCCAAAAAAAAACAGAAAGAAAGAAACGAAAAAAAAAAAACAGAACGAACTGCATCCGGAAAATTAGTGAGTGCACTGAGGAAAAACGCGTCAAAGTGAAAGTCAAGTAAAGCAAATGATGAACTGATGGACTGACAGCAACTGAAATGAAGTGTTGCCGCTGTCTGCCGTTTGTGTCTGTTGCTACTGCCATTGTTATTGTTATTGTTGCTGTTGCTGTTGCAGTTGCTGTTGCTGTTGAATTGTTGCTGTTGAATTGTTGCTGTTGAATTGCCGCTGTTGAATTGTTGCTGGTGCTGCTGCTGTCTGTTGTGGTTCGACAGTCGACACACCCTTAAGGAGGAATATCGACCTGACATAATGCCGGAAAATCTGCTGAGTGACGATGCCTCCAAGTGGAACCAACACTCCTCAAAATAAAGATATCTTTACTTTACAGTTTGACAGTTCTCAATGTTATTTACTTACAAATGGTATACCCTTGCTTAATGTATTCTCTTCACTTGAAACTGAGCTAGTGATTAACCAGTATGTATGCAATAAAAATACTTTGATTAACACTGTATCCATTTGTTTATTTAAGAGCAATCAAAATCTGAATTTTTATAGTTTACATCGGTGCGACACGATGAAAAACCCGAGCATGCTTATTAAAAGTGAAATGTGAAGAACGAATCTGGCATCAAATGAAGACAAATAAGCAATTCTTTCGCAGCTATTTGCACATCATCTGTGCACTCGAAAACACAATTCGAAAGCACATTCAAATGTGAATAATGTACATATGCCAATATGCAGAGCACAATATTTAGATGGTACTCTGCATTATTGTCACATACATATATGTAGAAACATATGCACACGTTGCTCATTTTTTGAATATTAAATCAAATCAATAGTTTAAATAGCAATTGCAGGTGAAATTGTAGAAATTCAATTAATAATTGCAGGTGTTTAATACGGTTTGATGGCCATATTCCTGTTTTCACACCCACTCGTAATGACGATGATGATGACATCATGAATTAAACATAATCATGTACAACATAACAAATTAAAAGCAAATTTGTCCTCGGTATGAAACTAGAAACTAATCTATCGACTGGCAAAAACCAATCGCCAGATACCCTTACTGTTCATACTGCGAATATATATCGCTTGATATCGCTGGTTGTTAGTTCAATGAACAGTCTTGCATACCCAGTAACATTTCCGATGCATTGAATAGCATCATCGTCAAATGGCACTAGTCACGAGAAACGAAGGTAATCAAAACAATTTCATAAAGCATCACATGATATAATCCTCCCCTCTCCAATATTTATTAACCTCCCCATACGCCATGAGCTGCAAAGCGAATAAAGTTATTAAATATTAGCCTAACCTTTCGCATAGTGTTGCCAAACACTAGCCTGGAACTCGAACCCGGATCCTCGGCAACTGAGTCACAGTTCGACTATCGAGAAGTCAAGGTATAATTAAGTTGAGTTAAGGCATCATCAGCTCAGATACATAACTTCAATATCGATAGATATTGATGTTCCTGATACCTGTTTTTTATTATGCATGAAGATTAGCTTAAATTTATATAATTAGTGTTAGTGTTTATGGAAGTCTGTAAGTAATTTGGTTGTTTGGAACTGGAACTGCGTACTGCAGGGTATACTAAAGTCGAGCATGCTTGTCACACACAGCTTGGCAAACTGTTGTCTCCTCTTCGTGGGTTATTAAAATGTTATTTTAATTTTGCTATTTTTCAAATAGATGAATATTTTGTTTACTTTATTGCATTCTTTGCTGAGCTTGCTTAGATACAATTTATTTATAGCTTCGTTTTTTTTTGTTGTTTTTTTGTGTGTGTAAGTGTGTGTATTTATTTGTATTCAATCGAGCAGATTGTGGCGAATGTGACGCTATGCGAGTTTTGTTGTCATCATTTTTATATTTATTTCTGTTTGATTTTTTATTTTTTTTTTGCAGTACTTGAAATATAATAAGTGAGAGAATGCTCAAATATTGCTCGATTAATTTATAAGTGAAATAGAGCTCAAGTAAACATGCACACAATTCGTGTATATATTGCGTGTTTTATAATTTCCAGTCACGTTTGCTTATTTACTTATCTTTACGTCCGTCTACGTAATAATTTGCAGACAAAGCCTTTGGTGACTGGTCTGGGCTCAGTGGGCCCATTTCTCTGCCCAACAGCTGCCGGGATTGCCTGAATATTTTGCATAAAGATAACGGATCCTATTAAAGCAATGCTTGCCTGTTATCACAAAACATCTTGGATGGTAATTCAAGTACTTCAACACATATGATTTACATACATCAACATACAATCTGTACCTATTGCAAGGTTCTCCTTAATGATTCGGCACAAGTCAGCATTAATTTGCAAGCCGTCATCTCTAGCTGGCCTATCATTGATAGGTAGTGTTATTAATCATATTAATCATTTCGCTGATTTTCCAAATAATTTTCCATTTTTTTCCCCGCATTCACAATGGTTTTGTTCGAACTGAACAACAAATGCTTTTATTTAATTGATGTATTATTATTATTCTAATTTGTCTAATGTAATCAATCAATTTTGTAACTTGCCTTCAGTTTGAAGAAGTCTGAAGAATCACTCTGTGTGTGTGTGTGTGTGTGTGTGTGCGTGTAGAAATGTCGATTTCTCCCTGGCTTTACAGCATTTTGCTTAGCCTGGTGTTTCTGGGTTTTCGATTTCAAAACGACAACGATTTGAAATTGAAAACGAAATAGGAAGCCATAAAAATGAATGCAGGCCACATCGGTGGCAGCGATATTCTAACTACACACACATATTGCCCGGGCTATTTCAATAGATCAGCGAATCTTGGCCAGTTAGAGTTACAGCTTTTTTTTGTCCACCCTTCCGAGGTCTCCACTTCCACAGATATGAGTGTGTGAATTTTCTAATATTTATTTTTGTTTGGTCTTGTTTTGTTTTATGTGTTTTTTTCTTTTTTTCTTTTATTTTTGGTTTTTTGTGTTTTTTGTGTTTTTACCAGCAAGCTTGAAAAAATAATAATAAGCACAAGAAACGACTGACGACGACAAAAGGGTCATTCACATTGCGGTGTGCGTGAGAGGGAAGTGAGACGGGTAGAGCGGGGATGGCCGGACCAAGAGGGGGAACGAGGGAGACGATGCGACGATAGTGTGTGGACAAAAAAACAAAAAAAAAAAACAAACACACACTCACAAAAAAATCAGGCAAAAAAGCAAAAGCAACAGGCAAAGCAACAATTGAAACTGGCGAGAATCTCGAGCTGTATCTATGGCTCGTACTGCCATATCTTTTGAATACATTAGCGAGGCCAAAGTTTTTGCAGTGTGCGTGTGTGTGTGTGTGTGTGTGTGAGCATATGCGAATATTCGTGCGAGACAGATAGAAAGGGAGAGGGGCCGGGTAGGTGAAATTGTGTAACGACAGCTAAGTAAGCAAAAATGAGGCGTCTTAGTTGACTCTCGCTTTTGGGCACGTTATGTGGCCAAAACGATGAGTGTTCAGTGTTAGCAATTTCGTATTCAATGCTTCAAATCTGACGACCATATGTGTGTACATATGTATGTATTTACGGATGTATTTATGTGCATACAGCTCTGGTCATGCAAATAGCAACAATTCACATTAAAATTATTTCAAAATGCATATTTTATGAACAAACGTTGCGTGAAATTGCTATACACTTTTGCAAAAACATTATAACATTTGTTTTGATTTAAAATCCATCTAATATTTGATTGCATATTTATTTTTTATTCAAGACAATATATACTTTATGCATGATACACATTTGACAAATGCACTCCATAAACTTTGGAATTCTGAGTTCCAAATTCAAGCTAACTCCAAATTTTCAGTTTGTATTTTGCATATTTGTAAATGGTTTAAAAACTAAAGCCAACACAAAACTGAAAATTAATCCCAGTGTTGTTAGTACATTGCAAGCGCTTCTTATATAAAGTTTCCACAGTTTTCACAAGCTACAAATAACCACGTTTTGTGTCCGAAAATTTGTGCTATTTGTGTGACGATAGCTATATGATTTTATGTGTGTATATATATATATATATATATATGTATATGTGTGGTATCCCTTACGCTTTCTTTTTGGATAATTTAATGAACAGGAAACGGAAATCATTTTCACTCGTCGCCGTCTCACTGCTCAGCTATATGTGTGCGTGCGTGTGTTAATACGTGTCTTCCAGAGTGTGTATGAGGCAGCATTTTAAGAGCGTTAAGGCCGCTGCCTGAGGCTATTTTACTACTTCAGTTTTTTTTGTTTGTGTGTGTTCGCGTTGCTAAGCTTTATATGAGCCACTTATGACTTTTGTTGTTGTGGCATTTGTGATCAACGTCTTAATATTTTCATAGGTGAAGTTGGCGCTCCTCTCTCAATTGCATGATAGCTGGCAATAAGCAGACAACATTTAATCAAATGTCAAGTCAACCAAATGAAAGACTCTTTGTGCAGCAACAACAACAACAACAAACACTTGGCTGCCTCTTTGCGCCACGACTTGCGCTGAAAAAAAAAAATGGCCAAACATTTGTTTGGCACTAAAACTTGGCATTCACAGATCGATGATATTCGATTCTATTTATTCAGTACGTACAAGCACAGTACATATGTAGTGAAAAGTTTGACAATAGCTTGTTGTAACCATAAAAACACACACACACACACACACACACACACACATACACACACACAATTGAAATGTGCACGAAATCAACATACCCTTTATATAGTTAGGCACTAGAGTAATGATATCTTAAACAGAATGTATCTAACCAATTGTATTTGGGCATTGGAATTGCTTTAATTAAAGTTCAGTGCAGTTGAGTTCAGCTGATCAGTTTAGCCAATATGCTCTCTGGTAAGTGTGCTCGCTTCACAGGGTGTAACAACTATTTTGTACATCATAAAAGTTCGACGTAGAGCATTTTGTTTGACGTTAATTTCATTTTGGGCACCGCGAGCGTTTACTGTGCATACTAAACGAACTATTAATGTGCCCAGCTAGTAGCAACAACAACAACAACAAGAGTAACAACAACAACAATTACAATAACTGCAAACACACTAAAGTTTACGTTTCATGTATATGGGGGCAACAGAAGCAGAAACAGCCATAAAATACTCGTAGCATCAGCGCTGAACATTAAACTATGTACGTATAGAAAATCTGAGGGCGATGCTGATTTTGAAAGTCTCTACTTTCTACTCTACTCCAATTAGATTAAAAACAAAGAAGCTGGGAATATTTCATATAATAATTTGCAGGAAAAAATTAACATAATAAAGCATTTGAAAAAATTAAATACGTATACAACTTTTAACAAGTGATTAAAGATTGAGAGGAGATTTTGTTTAATGCTCGAAAATCAGGTACATAAATTGACGTAAGTCAACATCAGATTGCGAATTGGAGAATATAGCTATAATATTGCTGTTGTTGTTGTTGGTGTTGTTATACTAGATAAAAGTGAGATTTGCTTGCTTCTCTGTGTCCGTTTCATAATTATTAAACTAATTTCAGTTGTTAATTATCACAAATGGAAAGCTGACCATTTTCTAATGACGCTGATTAGTGTTGTGTTCATAAGCTTCAGTTTGCCTGAGTGAAATTGGCAGAGTACAATACATAATATAAAAATATGCATATGTGTTATTTTAGTCAATCATATTTAAATGTAATACGTAATCCTTTTTTAATTTTGCAAATAAATCTTCAAAAATTTCATATTGTATAAAATGTAATCTGTTTAATACTAGAAAACCCCACAAACCGATTTTGTTATACTTTTTTGGTATAAATACTTAACAAAAAAAAAGAAAGAAGAAAATTGCAATTGTCAAAACACTTTTTTCATATATTATATTTATCTGTTTAATTGTAGAAACAGACAGCCTTTCAATACCTGCTCTGTGTTTCTGTTTTGAGAGTGTCGTAGTTATACGATAATCAATGTATATAAATAAAATCAATGTGCAAGTATGAAACTCCGTGTGACCTTTTGACCGTTGCAATCGGATCATTTTACAGCTAATAAGCCCCATGGGAATACCGTGCATAGGAATGCAAAAATAATGCGAATAGTCTACATACATAGAGGTCATGCATACATACTACATACACAAATACATAAATACATAAATACATAAATACATAAATACATAAATACATGCATACATGCAAATTAAAAAAAATAAATAAATAACATAACCTAACCAAAATCAAAACCGTCGTGAAACCGAAACGAAAACGCCGCTGTTGAGGAGAGCTAAATTTAAAATTGCGCCTCGGGCTATAAACAAGAAACAATTGTTTCGAGAGCGTTTTTTGCAAGGGAGCTAGGAAATGCTGGCGAACAGTAGACGTGCAGGGAGGGGCAATGGGGGGTTGGGGGGGGGGGGGGTTCAGTGGGGTGCTGAGAGGAGCAGCAGAGCTTTTATTCAAACTAGTTGGCGGTTCTCATTTTTGCTGCTTTCGCTGTTATTACTGCTGCTGCTGATGTTGATGAGCTTGAGCGGCGCCAGCTCTCCCTATAATTTATCTACCTACCTACCTATACACACAGACACGGAAACACACACACACACACACAGATCATATATGCGATGTTCGTTGTTGAGGATGTTGCTGCTGCTGCTGTCACTGTTTACTCCAAGCCCATTAAAAGTGAACGTAAACCTAAAAGGTAGGTTTCTAGAATCAAACACACTCATATCAGTAGCACACGCACACACACACACACACAGTGAGAAAAAAATATACACTAAATCAATAATATCAGAATTGTCAAGGCAGTTCCGACATTTCAGTAAGAGGATTCTTAAGAAGATAAGATGCAAAGTTCCTCCTTGCCATATTCGGATATCAGAATAAGTTTTAAATTCCATTAAACAAAATGGGAAATAAGAGTATCGTTTGGAAATTTAAGGATTTCAAGTAAGATGAGAACGGTGCGCTTTCGAAATGCATATTCAACAAAAAATAATACATCATGCAGTAATCATCATATTTTTTTTGCTTTCTTTAGTTTGTGTATGGCAAACTTTGAGTCGAACATTGGTAACCGTAGAGACGAAGCTGCTTTCCATAACAAGCAGCAGCAACAGCAGCAGCAGCAGCAGCAGATGCAACAACATGTTATAATGGCGCTGTTTGTGGCCCGTACCTTTGCCATTTTATAGCCAAGAGTAACGAGTATACAACATTTATGAATTACATACGCATACTCGGAAAAACGGTGCGCAAACGGGCTGTGTCTTGCATGCGAGTACTTTTGCAATGAATGTAACCACCCCCGCAATAAGCTGATCCGCCCCGCCATGCTCCACTCCTACCAAGCAACAAAGCTAGTATTCATAATGAGCTGGCCAACAGGCTCTGCCAGACAATGTACAATAAATTTGCCAGAAGTAGCTACTAATTTGCAGTTAGTCATTCAACAATAAACAAAAAAATAGCAGAGACACTCGAAACAGACACGCACAAAGCAATAAAGGGCGTCAAAACGAGACGGAAACAATGAAATACAAAACAGTCAGAGCGAGAGAGAGAGAGAGAGAGAGAGAGAGAGAGAGAGCGAAGTAAAACATGAGTCGGAACAGAGAGCTCTGCTAGACGAATTGCGAATGTTTTGTGCTGCTTGGCTGTGCGCTTTGACTGCATCTAATGACACTAATAAACTTGGACCCACTGATGATAATCTGTCTCTGGCACTCAGTCCCGGCCAGACATCCAAACAGCCAAACAGCCAAACTGAGAGGCTAAGAGCCAGCAGGGTAACTGGCAGGTAGGCAGGCAGGCACCAGCTGCCAGTCAACAGGATATGACTATAAAAGATTTCTAAACAGTTTACAAAAAAACAAAAAATAAAAAAAAATATAAAAAAAAAATGGAAAAGGAAAAGGCAACAACAATAATAAAACTGCATTGCAAGTGGTGCCAAGTGGCAAAATAAATCGATCTGACTATCGAAATACCCTGCCTACTGCAGCCGGAACTCGACTATGGATACCCATCTATATATTCACAATACTTAAATGTCGTCATTCGAAGCGATATGTAGTGTCGGCCCCTATACTCAAAAATCTCATTTGAAATTAAGATAAATCTTAAATACTTCGGTAATATGTGTACGTGTGTAATATTTAAAACTCTAGAAAAATGATTTTAGATTATTAATATTACTTCCAAAATAAGTCAATTAACATACAAGTGAAAAAGAAAAGTCGTATTATTGAGCAAATACATTTAATTAGAAGAAAATTGTAAGACGTATAGACTCTATGCTTTATTTAATAAATACACTTAAACAAAAAAGTTTTATAATCACCGATATATATTCGGAAACATGTTTTTGCTTAAGATTTTTTGTTGGTCTCCTTTCTTTCTTTTTTTTTATTATTATTTTTATTTGTTTTATTTGAGTGTGTCAGCAAATTTAAGCAACAAGCTTTAAGGAAGATGTCTATGTGAAGAAACTTTAGATGCCTATTTGGAAAAATTGCGATATACTTAAACATGAGATGATTGCCAGTGCCTGCCAGAGCATTCTCATTGTCTGCCTGACCTAATCTAAAAGTGGCTTCCTCTCCCTCTCTCTCTCTCTCTTTCTCTCTCTCTCTCTTTCTCTGTCTCTCAATCTGTGTCCTGTGTCTGTCGCTTCCGCCAGTAGTGTGACCATTGCTTGCCACACAACAATTTCAAGGTGCACTGACTGTAACAAATATCTTCATTAAACTTTTTATATACATACAAACACACACACACACACACACACACACACATAGAAAGTACAACAGAAAGAGCCTGAAGCTCAGAGCTTTGTGCTCGATGCCATGTCGCTGAACTGCTCGTGGTAAGTTCTCATTCTAATCATCTTGAGGACAAAGATGGTCTTGCCTGGATGCTGCTGTTGGTGCTGCAGATGTTGATGCTGTTTGCTCGTTATTTGCATTTTATAGCTAGTATTTGAGCGTCGCACAGTGGCTGCATATAGTTATACTCACCATATGCTTTTTTAATAACTAATATTCCCAAAGCATATGCAGAATAATAATTCCTTCAAGATTTAAAGCTGCACAAACCATGCCGGTTCTTCAACTTTGAATACTTTCGATACAATTTGTATACAATACATTTTTTAATTGTTATTGTCTTAAGGATGATGTTGTAAGAAATAGTTCTCTTAATTAGTCATTTAATGAGAAGTCTCGACCTTGTCTGACATAGTCTCAATGGGTCCCACTGTGCGGGACTGTTCGCTGATTTTCGGTTGCTAATTTAAGTTTGCTGCGCTTTGTTGTTAGGCAAATATTTATGATCGACTTTTATTTGGCGACCAGCAGCTAACAACAAGGCCAGGGGCAAATGGCAAAGGCTAGACGCAACGAGGACTAGAACCAGCGAAAGGGACGGGGACAGAGACCAGGAACAGGAACAGGACAAGCACAAGGACGAGTAAAGGTGCAGGTAACGGCAAGGATAAAGGTAGCACCGTGTTGTATCTTTATGTATATGCATTTCTGTATATTTTGCATTCGGCTATATCCATAAAGTTGAGTTCAGTGTTTTGCCCGCTACTGTGTGTGTGTGTGTGTGTGTGTAAATAAATATAGACATGTGTGTGTGCAGTTTTTTCATTTCTTTTCTGCTATTCATTTGTCCTCGGTGATTATGTCTATAACATGACTATCTGGTGTGCAGTGCGCAAAACTTTTCAGTTAACTAACTTTCAGTTTAGGTTACTTCTGTTTTGGCTTTGTTGCATATGGACCCACGGCGGTGATAGAGGGAATGGGTACTTTTTAATTTGTGTGTTAACTGATGCAAACCCATATTGAACTTTGAAATAGCTGGCCAGCAAAATGTCAGCTCGTTCATTAAAAACTTGCGCAAGGGTTTTTTGGGCTATTTCTATGCAACCCGACTCCAAATCACAGGCCACACACAGTTCAGCTGTTCTAGCAATTACAGCAATTACGTGGCCATGTGAATATTTAATTACAAATTGGAACAAACGCAAATGAAACACAAAGCAATGCAATCTATTTGAATTAAACTGACGCTTAAAAATTGTATTCTATTAAGAATTGATTTATGAATTATTTTCCGATAATCTCTTCAGTTATGAAAGACAACAAAATCAACAAAAAAAATCTCACCAGAAATATTACGTCCATTTTATATACACATAAACAGATTTTGTCTGGTTGTCAGTGATTTCATCTTCACCTTTAATTATCTGAGTAAAAAAAAAAACCAAGTCAAATCCAACAATTTAGTGGTTTTTTTTCCAATTAATGTTTTGGTTGGCATCTGACACTCAGCAGCATATTGTATGCAAAACCGTTGCAAATTGTTGATTACTCAGTGCCCGCCTTATTTATTTTAAAATTTGTTTTTCTCGTTTTTGTGACAAGCTGTGTGTTTTTGCCAAACCTCGAAGCGAACCGAACAATTAAAAAGACAACAAAATTAGCATAACGATGTTTTCATATGACAGGCAAAAGTCCCGGGACTTTTGGAACATGCCCCAAAACGATGCCCTGTCAAAAAAGCTGGACGAAACGCCTCCAATGCTGTCGAGCTGCTTTTTATTTTCTTATTTTCTTAATTTTTTTTTGTTTTTTGCAAAACTCGTAAACAACAGCAACAACAATATACTAACGCATTTCAAAAGAACACGTAGCACACAAACACACACACACACACACGCACACAAGCACACACACACACACACACACACACACACACACACGCACACAAGCACACACACACACACACACTTACATAGCAAGAGCAAGTTGTTAGAACGCTCGAACAACAGCTCAAATCGAACTACGTAAGATTTCTAATTTTTATTTACTTCAAACGTTGCCCACATTAATTTGTAGTTGTTTTTGTTGTTGTTGTTGCTGTTGTCGCTACTCTTGTTGTTGTTTCTAATTAAGTTTTTTTTTTACATATTTTTATTTGAGCCCGGCTTGCAAAACACGTAGAAGACTCGAGACCTGTTTTGTGTTTTTTGTATGTACATACATACATACATACATACATACATACATACATATTTACATACATATATATATATATTGTTCTTTTTATACCCTAAACCCACTAAAAATGGGCAAAACGGGTATAATGCAGTTGTGCTTAAGTGTGTAACAGCCAGAAGGAAGAGTCTCCGACACCACAAAGTATATATATTCTTGATCGGGATCAATAACCGATTAGATATAGCCATGTCCGTCTGTTCGTCTGCATGAACATGCGGTGCTCTAAGACTAATCTCAGACAAATTTGGAATACAAGTTCTCATATACTACGCGCAGATGAAGTTTACTTTATTTTATCGATAGCTGCCCTCGTGTTTCGAATATCGATACATATTGATTTCCGATATCAATATCAAGATCATCAATATCGGATCGGATAAACATCCAAGTTATGTTCGAAAACGTATTTTCATATTGATAACAATCCAGTGAAAGCAAGAAAGAGTAAATAAGCAATAAGAGTAAAGTAGGGTATATTGTAGTCAAGATCACTCAACTACACCGTTTTTTTTTTTTTTTTGTTTTTTTGTGGCAGGCAGTAACAGACCTCAGCTGCAGAGCCCAGAATGATCAGCTCGACTAGGGATTGAGACTGGAACTGCGACTGGGACTGGGACAGTGCTCTTGAGATTTTTCGTACACTTTATGTATATTTATATTTATATACATATGAATATATATGAAGGTATATGCGTATGTGTGTTGTATATTGTGGTTTTAAATAATTAACAAATAAATGATTTTCTTTGTTAGTTTCTGTTTGTGGATCTTGTGTTCTCTTGTGCCGAACACAATTCGTAGAAAAAAGCGAAGCTGTTATTTTCTAGTTAGTTTAATTAATTTATTTTTTGTACAATCTTCCGATAGGTACACTTGCCATAAAAAATGTACATATTTTGTGATTGATTTTTGCACTAATAAGCGAAATCTCGGAATACTTAAGTGTGATTGATATACCGGTTAGCTGTAGTATCAGGCTCCATTATAAGATCACATACTCACTAAGTTATGCAACTCAGACTTTGATTCGACATGCTAGACATAAAGTACAATCTTCTTAATTTAGTTTAATTAATTTCATTGTTAATAAAAACAATTAAGAACTTAAGTTCTTTGCTCTTCACAAGTAGATTGCTTTGTACACAATTTGTTGGTATTGAAAATCAACAATATGATTTATACTTATTTAGCTATACTTAGTTTATTTAGTTTGAATGAAGATTTTGAGCTCTTAAATTCACAATTAGGATGACATTCTTGTGATGAGCACTTTAGTTGTTCATTTGAACAACAACAGCATGGTTTATACATAAGCAGAGCAATTGCGCTTTTTGTTGTTGGCACTTTAAATGTTGTTGAGATACACAAAGACAAAGTCTTTGCTTATAGATAGCTATCCATGACGATGGCAAAGACCTATTGCATTAGCCTAATATATAGCTCAATCTCAATTCATATGGCAAGCTCAGCCCATCGCATACACAATTGTTTCGGTGGAAAGTCTCTTTGCTTGCCAGCTTAGCTCTAATGCATTTACATTCCCCAGACACCTTCAGCCAACGGCAAGGACACATTCGCATTCGCATTCGCATTTGCATTCCCCAATCTCAGCCACAGTCTCAGTCTCCATCTTTGTCTTATGGGCAATTGAAATGCTCTGCTCTTGATGCTCTCGATACATTGTTTGTTGCCGTTGGCTGCTGTTGTTGCAGCTGTTGTTTTATGCGGCTTGTCATCATTAGAATGTTGTCAGAAAACAAGCGCACAATAAACTCAAACTCTTCTGCTGTTGCTGCTGTTGCTGCTGTTGGATATGTGTAGCCTCCTCGTCTGGGCCAGCTCTAATGCATTTTTCATGCACACATTTAACGGCGTTGCTCCAATCAGTGGCGCAGTCACTTTAGTCAAATGCCAGCTGTCTGCATACCCTCTGGCAATCCGCACATACTTTAAGATATATCTCATTTATTTAGTACAATTACATATGAAGCGAAGTCTATATCTGATTATGTTCAGCTGCGACTTAATCGCAGATTCGCATTGTATTTTATCACACTAAACTACAATAGATAAATAAAGGTCACGTTTTCTTAGATCTCCATGTGGTATCTCTGAGCTGAGTCTTGCAGTTTCAACTGCTGCTGCAACTGCTACTGCAATTATTTGTCATGTTGACAAATTGCCATGAACAAACAGACCCCCCTTCCCCCTCCCCCTTACCACTTCCTGCCCGTTGTCCCAACTCTCAGCACTGAATTCATATGAAAATATGCCATTGGCAGCATCAGGTAATCTGCATGAGAATATTTCTTGCTTTATTTTCGGTTTTCAGTTTCTAGAATTCGGTTTTGGTTTGACTTCAGATGACAGCTGTCAGTTTTGAACTTTACTCTCTGCATTCGGCCTCCGTCTCCGTCTGCGTCTCCGTCTTCGCCTCCTCGCCGCCCCCCCCCCCCCCCCCATTACCCTGCTACCTTGCCAGAGCCAGTTGCATTTGAAGTTGTGGCTGCCAACAGCAATTGAATTTTAATTGGGGTGCGTGCAAATTGCTTTATCCAAATAGTTGATGATCGACAGTCTATCAGTATTCAGAGAGTGTGTGCCTTTTACTTCCGCTCTTGATTTTCAGCATTCGGTCATTTTGTGGTTGGTTGGTTGATCGCCAGCTTTGTGCTTTGCCCGGGGCATGAAGTTTTTCCTATTATGCCAACTGATTATCATACAGCAAGCTGAAACGCTGAAACGCTGACAACTGAAACGCCAAAACGTGTCAAATTCGCCAAGCACACGCCAAGCAAACGGGGAACGTCTTGAATCTAGATCGTTGCATTTCCCGATCCCAAATGCAATTCTAAGATAACAAATATGCCAACGAATTTCAATCAACAAAAACAAAAAAAAGCTCGAGTCGCGAGAGCTCGACTAGAAGATACCCCGCACCCAGTTGTTATATATATTTTATATTCAAATGATTCAAATACTAGTTCTAAATAGTCGCTGCCGAATATTATTATGATTATACTGTTCCCTTATATATATATATCTATATATGAAAATATAATATTCTGAACACTCGGTTGAAATTTATGTGTGTTTCTCATTCGACCTTCATGAAATCTTCATTGATATTGTAAATCAATAAATATATATCTCGATATATATATATTTATATATATATATATATACTTGATTTGAATGAGTTGAGGGTTTAATATTTAAAAAGAAAAATACGCCCGATCCTTTTAAAATGTTGAAATTATATCCACTTTTTCAATTGTAATTTTTACTTTTAATTTGAAATATGAATTTAGATATTGCTTTAAAAAAAAAAATTGATTTGATTTTATTTTTTAATTATTTGTTAATTATAAAGTGAATTCTGTACATATTCATAATATAATCGAAAATATTAAAAATGTTGAATAAAAAACACTCGTTTTAAGCAACGCAACCATTTTCTAAGATTCTTCGACATATTTTGCATGGAACAATTAAAGTATGTGGATTTCAAGTGCGATTACACTTATGTTTGTGTATATGGGGTGGGTGAGTGGTTGTGTGTGCTTTTGTGTGTTGGTAGATGGGTGTGGCTGCTGTTTGGCTTTGTGATAAGTGAACGTGCAGCAAATTTGAACAAGATAAATGCCGCTTAATTGCTGAACACTGAACAGTGAACAAAACTAAATACGCTTTGCTTTAACTAGACTCAGACGAAGATGAAGATGAAGACGATGAACGAACACAAAGGGCGACTGATAGATGAATGAGAGAAGATTGAGATGGAGATGGAGGACGAATGACACCACAGAGAGATACCACATCAAATTATAAACGAAAGTTCCCAAACAATTTAATCAGCGGCGCACAACAAAAACAGTTAAACACTACAGCTGACATGTTGGCATAGAACGTGTGGGGGGGGGGGGGGGTTGCTAAAGGAAACAACGAGTGTGTGCGAAGGGTGGGGGGGGGGGAGGTGGGTGTCGACACAAGACGCGGTGGGAGCGTAATTTTGTAGATACTGGATGCTGGCTCTTAACGCTGCTTCAAGAAAAATCTTGTTAGATCTTTCAAATTCCTTGCGATGCCCAACAGGCAACGGACGGGCAATGAGACAGAACGGTAACGGGAACGGAAAGGGGAAGGGGAAGGGGAAGGAAGGGAGAAAGCAATAGAGATATAGCAATGAAAAGAAGAGGGCAAGATGAAGAACAAAGCAGAGCTGAACGCAGACAGAGAGAGGGAGAGCGAGATAGAGAGATAGAGAGAGAACGGAATACGAATCGAATGACGAAGACAAAGACGAAGATGCAGACGAAAACGAAGACGAAGACGTAGATGCAGACACTAAAGGAAATTCGTTTAGACGGCTAAAGTGGAAAACTGAAAAGCGCACAAGTTGCAGCAGTAGCAGTAGCAGCAACAGCAGCAGCAACAGCAGCAGCAACAGCAGCAGCAACAGCAGCAACAACAACAACAAGTTGCTGATGAGCGCAAAGGGAGACGCAGCTGAACATGAAGTCGATGGCAAAAGCCGCAGCAACAGTCGCAGTCGCAGCCGTAGTCGCAGCCGCAGTCGCAGCCGCAGTCGCAGCCACAGCTCTGGGGCCAGTGTGATTGGCATTGGGGAAACTTGCTTTTTACCAACAAGACAAAAACAAACGAGTCAGAGCAACAACAAACACTAGAAATAAATATAACAAAGGGAAAACTCAAACTAAGCGCGATTTGTACGTCTCTCAGATACCCTAGCGAAATAATCAAAACTTGTCCGCTTTTAATTTTCCGACAAATCGAATTTTCCAAAACTTGTCCATATATGAATTTCTTTAATCAGTTGCTGGACTATTTTAAGCATTATTATTATTATTTTGCGCAAGATATTCAGTTGATATTTTGAGTACACAAATCGTAAAATCAATGTTGAATTTAACTTAAAACATATCTTTGAATCTGGATTTGAAGTTCATAACTTAGTTACTCATCTGAACTTGTTGAAATTGATTTTTTTTTCACTTGATTAAGCAATTTTTTAAATATATACATAATTAATGATAATAATAATTTAAATTTTTTCAGAACATTCGGTATGTTAATTTAATCAAACGTGCAATTTAGTAGAGAAATAAAGAAATTTGCATATGTTATAGTTTTTTTATTTTTATTAATTTATGTTAGACATTGATAATTTATGCATAAAATCGAATAAACTACATATAAATATTTGATATAATCGTAGATATCCTGTAGTACGTAATTATGTATATATATACTTGTTTTCATATAAACAATAAATATACGTGCGAATCAGAGCTCAGATATTAATATTGGATTTTCAAGTAATTGCTTCAAATAAAGATGAAACCGAAAATGTTGAACTTTATCTAAGAATCATAAAGTCCACTAAAAATAGTCGAGATTTTCGAACAGGGTATTTCTATATCAGAAAGAGCTGGACGATGGAGCAGCAAGTGAAATTTCCCAGCAGCTTTATTACCGTTCGACCGGCAAAATGTAAAAGCATTTTGTTTAGGGGCTTGGGGTGTGGGTGGGATGGGTGTAAGTGACTAGGTGACTGGACATGGCATAAGTAAGGGATGAAGGAAGCTGTTGGCAAAGTGGCGACTGAACTGCGTTTCCCACACACACACACACACGCACACGCACACACACAGAGCAGAAACGAGCAAATCTTTTGCAATATTTTGTCGCTTAACGGCAATTGGACAACTTGAAAGGATTTGCCATAGTAGAAGGCAAAAGGGGATTGTGGCTGGCGGCGGTTGAGTCATGTTTGTTAGGGGATACAATGCGACTTTCATTGCAATTTTGTGCTCGAATTTCAATATCTAGACGGAAATTGCAAAACGCAAAATGCAAAATGCAAAAAAAAAAAAATATGGAGAAAAACAATAGACTGTGTGTGGAAATGGAAAATGAGTTTTGATTTTCACTTACCTGTCAAAATGCGTTTTGCAGCTGAGGTGCATGCAACTCCTGCTTGCCACTTGACGACGCTGCTTGTAATCCAATGTTTGTTGCTGGCTGCGCCGGCGCATAACCAAACGAGCGAGCGAGCGAGCGAGAGAGAGAGGGAGAGAGAGTGAGAGACAAGTGGCACATGCAAATTTTGAGAAGCCTGCCGCAACGGGTCACGGGTCAGGACTGGTCAGTGCTGCAGAGTCCACGTCGCAGCAACAGGTAGGCAGACAGAGCAGCAGCAGCAGCAGCAGCAAAAAACCAAAAACCAAAAACCAAAAATTTACAAGATTCATCCCACAAAAGTTCGCCACAAGATAAACAAAAATAAGAATAAAAACGCAAAATTTCTGCTTAAAAAAGACAATGCGAAACGAAAATTCAAATTTGCGCGCGCACTTTTCACTCTTGGAGCGAAATTCTTCTCTTGCTGCTGGAAGAGAGCGAAAGAGAGAGAGAGAGAGAGAGAGAGAAAAGAAGCGACTGCGACGGCGCGCCTTTGAAAAGTAAGCTGAAGCAGCGACGCGACGTCTGCGCCAGCCACCAAGCGACACGTAAGTACAAAAGTAAGTTTGTTGCCTGACGTTGAAGTCTTTTGTTTCTTTTTTTTTAATTTCTTTTCTTTTTTTTTAAAATGATTTTTTTCTTCTTTATTTTTGTTTTGTGTGGCAAAAAAGACAAATAGCAGTGTTGGAAATCACACAAAATGCAGGTGTGGCTTTGCCGGCAACTTATGCTAAATTAAATTGAGCCACCAACACATACACACACACACACACACACACACACACACACATGTTATATGTGTGTATATGTAGATATATATTTATATTTTGTGGATTGTTCCAAAAATTTCTTCAGATTTTATTGTGGTTACGCTACAGAACCAGTTTCGATAGCTACGCAAAAACTGAAAAGACAAAAAAAAATAAAAACCAAACATCGCATTTTGTTAATCTGCTTCTTCTTCTTCTTTTTCTTCTTCTTATTATTGTTGTTGCTGTTGTTATAATTGTTATTGCTGTTGTCTGCTTGCTTTCTACATCTTGTATTTGGTTCCAATTATTTTCTTACTCATTTATTTTATGATGATTTTTGTATTTATAAAATTTGTACAAATTCTTTCTTGGCTTTAGTTCTTATGAGCAACTTTTGTAAGCCGTTGTTGTTGTTCTTGTTGTTGTTTTTTGAAATCGGGTCGACAGCGTCGCAGTCGCTGCTTACTGATTCTATACAGCGCTCAATATTGTTCGTATGTGTGTGTGTGTGTGTGTGTGTGTGTGTGTGTGTGTGTGTGTGGAGAAACAGGTATCATACATAAATATGTATGTTAATAGACATTCAAACAGCAAAGAGAACGGTAGACTTGAGCGACAGAGAGACAGAGAGAAAGAGAGAGAGAGAGAGAGAGAGAAAGGGAGAGATCGTCATCATAATACTCATCTATGTACACACACACATACACACACACACACACACACGCATATATACACCGCCAACCTGTCGGCTCTTTGCCTCTTTTCACCTTTCTTTCTTGGGCTGCCTGCGCTATTGCCGTTGTTCGTTGTTGTTGTTGTTTGTTGTCTTTGAGGTTTTTGCTTTGTATGCTCGTTCGTTTCGTTTCACAGTTACGCAGCAAGAGAGCGACCGAAAGAGAGTGAGAGAGAGAGAGAGAGAGAGAGAGGGAGAAAATCATTTATGACGATCATCATCAACATCATTAAGATTAGCAGCTCCTCTCTCTCTCTCTCTCTCTCTCTTTCTCTCTCTCTCTCACTCTCTCTCTTTCACACACTCTTTACATCTAATCGTCTCGCTCGCTCACTCCTTCATGCATATGTACTTTTATTTGCCTTCTCATTCCTATTCGCATTCACCACCACCCTCTCCCCACTCCCCTCCCCCCCCACACCGCCCCCACCATTGCCATAGCTGTCGATCACAGATTCTCTTTTCTATCATTTACGTATTTTTCTCCTGATGACGGAGCAATTAACCGGCAAAAAAGGAGGAGAACAAAAATGGTTAAAAACCACACTGTTCAGTTTTGGAGGCACAACGATTAATCATACGCTGAATATGCCATACATCATTGGAATCGATCTCTGGCATTTCTTCGCCATCCTCTTCGTCTACGTCTCCTTCCTCTTCTTCTATATCATACTGGCCCCACCCACTCAAGCATATGTGTTTATATATATATATATATATATATATATATATATATATGTTAACTTCGTTAAGTTCCTTTTTACGTTGTTGTTCTTGTTGTTGTTGTTATTGGGGTGGACCGCGATTTGGTTTAGCTGCAAGTCGCAAGTTGCAACAACAAGCACAATTTTTATTGCCACGCTCAACAACGATCGGCGAACGGGCGACGTCGACAACGTCAAATTAGAAAATTAGTTGCACACTCAGACGACAAAACTTGTTCACTGGCTTTCTAGCCGCTAGTCGAGTGTGGATTCGACACATCTGCATATTTATATATATGTATCCATGCGCGCGCGTGTGTGTGTGTGTGAAATGACAAAGTGATGGCTGAAGAGAGCTTAAGCCGGCATGTTCTACAAAAAAAAAAGAAAAAGATTCCCCCCCATCAGCAACACGAATTTGGGGAGTTGCTCAACTTGATCTGCAACTTTAATGAGAAGCCCAAAAGAAATAAACTTTTTTATTAAGAAGAAATCTATATGCATAAATCAAAATATAAATACAAAATGTTGAGGAAGAAATCTGTACTTGGTGGGGTAAGAAAATTTCTGTCATCCTACAAAATACAACTGGCCAAAAGTGATTTAGGGCCAAATGGCCCAAAAAATAGCCGCTCATTTATCATAAGGCCAAGAGCAATTCTAAGCCACATTCTCCAAAAACGGCGATATTCGTTTGTCTCTGTGTCATTGTGTGTGTGTGTGTGTTTGTGTGTGTGTGTGTGAGTGTGTGTGTTTGTGTTTGTTTGTTTGTTGTTGTACTTCTTTTTTTTATAGCTTTCACCTTGGCGATTTGCAAATGATTTGCTTCCGCTTTTGTTTATCCTGGCACAGGAATGGGACACACTCGAAACGCGCGTGTTTTGTTTACGTTTTCGGTTTGTCTTATTTTTGTGTTTTATTTTTTTCAGAGCCTTTTTCTTCGTTGGTTCGACGTGAATTGGTCAAAATGGAAACGGGCTTTTTATGCGCTTGGCCTGCCTCAGCCTCCGCCTCCGTCTCCGTCTCTGTCTCAGTCTCTGTCTCTGGCATTGGGTGTGGGTCTGGGTCTGGGTCTTGCTCTTGGTCTCTCTTATTATTTTTTTCTTTTTTTTTTTTGAGTTAAAAAAAGACTGGTTTTCCACGTTGGCCCCGTGGCTAAAAGGAAGTTGCTCGTAAAGTGGCGAAAGCCGCCAGCAGTAACCACAACAACAACGACAACGACAGCAACAACAACAAGCACAACAACAACAAAAACATCAATGTTTGCTAGCAAATTCTGCGACGCTTTCTTTCTATGCTCAATTTCGCCTTGAATAAAAATTTTTGGTTTTAGTTTTCGACTTCGGTTTGAAGATTTTTTTTTTTTTTTGTGCTTAGCTGTAAACTTTTGCTGCTCCGTTTTTTTTTTCTTTCAATTTTATTTTCTTAAAGTTTTTACTATATATAATTTCGAAATATTTTCATTTTGGTTTTTCTGATTCGATTTTATACTTATTCATATATATATATATATATGTATATATATATATATTAATATATATTTTTATTTTTTTTTGCAAATTTCACCGCAAAAAACTTTTCAACAATAATATTGAAAAATCGACTGGCACAGTAAAAAAAAATTTGAACAAGAGACTCACACTCACAATTAAAAAAAAAAATGAAGAAAAACAACGAAAACAATTGATGTGATTTTCCGGCTTACTTGCACATTGCAATAATAACTGTTGACTGTTGTTCGTTCGATTTAACAATTTACTTTGTTTTGAATTTTGTGATTTTGATTAGGTTTGTTGTGCGCTTTGAGTGAGTTTTACAGAATGACTCCCAACACACTGGAGACGGCGACGACGCTGGCTTTGCACACGTTTGCTGGCTTTGCTCTGCCGCGCTAGTTAACCGTTCACGACAACGCTCCGAGAGCGACTGATGCGCTGGCTACAACGCCAGCCAAGTGGAACCTCCAGACAACGCAGCAGCACAGCAAAGCACAGCACACCAGACATCAGACAACCGACAGACAGACGCGACGGCCTCTCGCAACACATTACTGCCAACCAACAACAACAGTTCGCTTCAAACAGGGGCGTTGTTTCAACAAGGGGTCAAACTGAGCTGACTGCGAACAAGTTGAGCTCGCACCAATTTCAAATATTTATGTTCGATTTCGATTCAGACTCGAGTGCAAATCAAATCAAATCGACAAATCAAATTCTAAGCACTTTTTTTTTAGTTACTTATCATTTTCAGTGGCAAACCCAAAAATACTCTCTGCTGCAATTACATAATTACATATTTTTACATTAATAACATAATCGCTTAAGCGTTCTGAGCCGTGATTAACTTACCTTACTCCACAGGTGTAAGGCTTTGCCCATATTTTCCTTTATTTAATTTATTGTATATTTAATAATATAATATATATACAAAATATATAACAATTGATATGTTATTATTATATTATTCATATGGAATCAATAATCTATATATGCGCATAAGTAAAATATTATTATATGATTTTTTTATTTATTATTATTATTTATTATATACTCCCATTCTTTTTCTACTGTTTTATTAATAACATTTATTAAATTCAGATGACAATCAGAATTGGTCACAAGTGAGATACGCAACAATAAATAATAATAATAAGCTTAAGTAAAAGTATAGAATAAATACATTTAGATAAATAAACTCAATTGTATTCAACAAAGTAATTAAAGTTCATTATAATTTAATTACATAATTACTGAACTATAATTTAATATACATATAGAATTAAGCGCACACACACACACACAAATTGTAATCCCTTCTGATTTTTTGTATACAGCGGCTGTGTGTGTGGCTGCTGTTTGAGGCGCATTTTGCATGCAACATGTTGCATGTTGTGTTATTATTTTGGACAATTGTTGCTGCGCCTGCTGTTGCACTGCGCCTCCAATTGACACATCTGAGTTCAACTTGTTGAGTGTTTATTGTCTTAATGTAAAACGAAAAAAAAAAACAACATTATTTACTTATTCGAAGTGATTGTCCCCTCAACGGGTGTGGGATAACTATTATATTTACATAAGCGATTTTCAGCCCGCTTACAATTGAATTTATTGTTGTATTTAGAGCAGGCAGGCAGGCAGGCTTAAGCAATTGACTCGCTCGCCCCGAGAAAGAGAAAGAGACGCACAAACAATTTTGATGATTGCCTTGAATTCTACAGAAGAGCCGATTGGCTATGTATCTGTGCGAGTGTGTGTGTTCTAAGTTATATATTACATATACATATATATACAAATATATATAGACATATATGTATATATATAGCTACAAGCTCCCCCAGCCCCAATCTAAGCGTCTGGGTTCGATCAAATTTCAAAACAATTGCCGGTTGAGCGGCAACTTGCAACATGTTGGCTGCGAACTGCAAGCGTGTTGGCTTGAACTATGACACGACTGCAACAGGTTGCTTACAGTTCATACAAGTTGGTGGGCGCCACCAGAGGGGTAGTGGTTACTCAGAAGGAGGGAAGGGGGGGGGGGGGGCAGGGCTATTCAGTCCCATGACGCACCGCAAATGTTAGTGTTAATGGCGGCATTATTGCCAATCGACTTTCGCAGCTGTTTCATTAGCTCATTTAAAGTTTCACTTGTTCACAGCATAAGTTCATTTAATATTTGCATGTTTTTACTACTGCAGGGCGGGTTTAAATATTATGCATTTTTTTGTTGTCTTTTGCATTTTTGAAGTGAATTTGATTAATTTAGATTGCATGCTAAATTATTACCAAAGTCCAGTTGCAGATAATAAAGTGGTCCATTAAGAGAATTAAGTAATTATTTTTTTTATTGAAAAATGGTATGCGAAAAGAAAATTTAATTATTGTGTTCCTAATTAAATAATTCTCTTAAACATGTTTAATTATAATTTAATATTAAAATGTTGTATTAAATTTAAATTGCAATTTTTTTCTTGATAATTTGATAGAATTCTTGCATAACGAGAAAAACTGGGTTTTCACATAGATTATGGAACTAAGACACAGAATCATCAAAGCACACCATAGCAGATTGTAGGAATTGTAGTGGATGGAAGAACTATTCTATAATAATAATAATAATTATAATAATTATAATAAAAATAATAATAATAATAACAATAACAATAATAATAATAATAATAATAATAATAATAATAATAATAATAATAATAATAATAATAATAATAATAATATGTGTAATCTCCGCATGCAAATAATATGATACTAATATTATAAGCAAATAATTAAAGCAATTAATAATCTAGTCACTTCAATGAAAAACTTTGCTGGTAGGGTTTTGTAAAACGTACAAATGTATTTGATAGATTCCGAAATCTGAAAGATTGCCAAAATTGGATAAACAGTTATGCTACTATATGTGCTCAAAATTGAGATTTTCATCAGTGCGGTACAAAATATGGACTTAAAAGAAAGTAAAAAATAACGAAAAATTAAAATAATACAAAGTATATATATTGCGGCCGTTTTTTCGACTTTTGGTAAGTAAACTTATTGCCTGATTCCACAAACAATATTTCTTACATTC
Source organism: Drosophila setosimentum (assembly GCA_035043505.1). Lineage (NCBI taxonomy): Eukaryota > Metazoa > Arthropoda > Insecta > Diptera > Drosophilidae > Drosophila > Drosophila setosimentum. The sequence continues at coordinate 19,517,826 of JAWNMY010000090.1, read as the reverse complement.
TCGAATGTCTACAGAAAAAAATTATAAGTATTATCTAGATGTTGGCCGTGAATTGAGTGTTTTGGAACCACAGTGTTATATAACATTAATGTGCTCAAGCTAGAAATATATCTGTTTATTATATATTACCATTCTGAGCACCTTAATCATAAAACACCTTAACAGCAGCTACTCTGGATCAGTGCTTTCGTGCACTTCGCTGAGTCAGTAATTTGATTAATCGATATTTTACATTTTATTTTAAAACAATAAGATTTGGAATGTTTTTTATGAACTCTTGTCTTGGGTTGGGCCATGAAAATTTTTTGTGGTCAATGAGACAAAGTCCTTAAAGCTTGTCACATTGCGATTAATTGCGCACGTTGATAAAGAAGACTTACAGTCTTCGGAATAAGGTCGATCAAATGAAAAGCTTTAAATGTATGCTAATTTCATATACAGTGCTGGCAATAAGAATAGCACCATTATTAACTCTCCTCTTAACAGACATCTGTTGTTTCTATTATAGATTGAAGTTGGTTCAGTGGCTAAAAACAGTCATGGATGTTGCAGTATTGGAAATTGTGGCGATCCCCCTTCCAGTTGATAAGAAGTCTTTAAGAAATGGTAATCCCACAGAACATCGACCCTAGGCTTACAAAATCATTGGATGAAATTGAATAAAAAATCTGGGTGCCCCGGAAACGATTCAACGACTGTTAAGCGACCTACAAACTCATCAATCCTATTTCAAAGACGGCTAATTATTGTGGTGCAATTTTTTTTGCCAGAGGTGTGTGTGTGATGTATATGTAGGCATGTGCCAAGTAAATTTAGTTGCAGTCCAGAGTGTGTCCAGTGACATCACCAACGGTTACGAGTTATTCAGAAACTCGAAAACAAAACAAACACTTTTCGCACTCAGCAATTAAATCAGGTAGGACTGGCACTTTTCCATTAAAGTGCATTTAGCAAACAATTGAAAACAGATGGCGCTCTAGATACAGACTATTCAATATCTACGGCATTCTGGTCATTACCCACCAACCATAAGAAAAATAAAACTAAATAAATGAAAACAAATCATCAATTTTGGCATGCGACAATTTTCGTGATTGAAGTATAAACAATTATACTGACAAAGATTGCAGAACCAGACTAATCAAGCTGAGGCCGAAGGTCACCGACACACAAACTGCCAAAATATACTTATACTTAAACACAAAATCACACACACACACTCATACATAGTACACTTGTGTGTGAGGCGAAAACACAAAGAAAGTCACATTCAACAATTTGTAAGTGTGAAGATTTTTCGCGATTTGCGAATTTAGTTTAAAAGAATATTTTATGCACTTCCATTAACATTTCAAGGGCGGCTTAAAGTTTACAAGGGTTATTCTTGAGTTGTTCAAATAAAAAAAGTTCTAACGATGCAGTTTCGGCAAAGTAAAAAGTTTAATATATTTGAAGGCCATTCAAGAAAACTTTATAAATTCGAATGCACTTTGGTTTAAATTAAACAATTGTTGTACTTGATTAGAGAACTCATATCGCGTAAAGAATTTTTATTCACATTTATAGAACATTAACGCTGAATGTAATCATTCTAATTATGCACATGTGTGTGTAAATAAAATATTTAGTTATATATATTTTTCATCAACTTATATGTGTTAAATTTAAGAATTTGATGGACATTGTCAGTAGTATATAACACTAATAAATATTTTTAAAAGATGTACAAGATTCATTTATTAATTTTATATTATATTATTCTTTTCACATACGATTTTTTGTTTTGGCAGAACTTGTGATAATGTTTGTGTTTGGCTAACTTGAATAATATCGATTTCTTGTCATTTACAATGACCAAAAATATAGCGAAGACAGCAACCGATGGGCACAAAAAAGGTTGATTTCCAAGGACGAGAGCAGCAGTTGTTGCTGTAAATTTCACTGCTAATTACATTTAACTTCTAGCTGGTCGCAGTGCATGTATATCCGAAGCATATAATTAAAATATTAATAATACATTTAACTTACTTGTCGCGCTGCTTATCGCATATACATATCGTATATGTTGTAGTTTTATTCTGCTCTTAATTTGCGCAGTTTTACGTTGTGGGGCATGATTTGGAGTTGTTGGTTATAATCTCCCCTGTTGACTGCTGAGCATTTCCTGCATGGGTTCATGCATTGCGTGCGACCAGATAGACATTTTTTGTTGTTTTGTTTTTTTTTTGATCCAATTGAGAGCGCCATCTATGTGAGAAGCATTCGCGTTTGGTTCAAAGCCACGTTAAGAGCTTTTGTTGGCAAAGCTTATACCGATATTGCTGAGCTTTAAGCTGGCCATGTTGTGACACAGGAACTGGCCAAAGAGCTTTTAACGATGTGAATTACAGTCTACATATGCCGTTTAACAGTTAGTATGCTGGAAGCTTACGCTGTTGACCCTGCGTATACGCAATGTGTATTGAAATGTTAATGCAGAGTGGTTGTTGTTGTTGTTGTTTTTAATATAAGGAAATCGTTTTCTTTATTAATATAATGTGTTTGCAGACGCCTTTTCGGCTTTCGCTTAGATCTAATATAAGTAATCGTTATAATTAGTAATTAAATGTGTATTTTGCTTGTCCGTTATTTAATAAATATATATATATATATATATACATATATGTATATATGTATATATGTATATATGTATAATTAAAATACGAGTATTTTCAAACGTAATACAAACATACATTTGCTAATGCTAAAGACAATGACAATAAACACACATTTATATTTATAATTAATTTTTAACACACAAAAGAATAAATGAGAACAACAAATTACAAAAATTCTCAATTTTCGAAATTTTCTCATATTTTTTGGTTTGTTTTTCATTTCCTTTTCAAATAATTTGTATACATACATATATAGATATATATTTTTTTTGTTTTTTTCTTTTGTATGATTGATTGTTATTCTTCTTCTGCTTCTCTTTTGGCTAACATTTGACGACTAAAATACACATCTACGAGTAACTCTAGTATATTTAGTTACAAATTATGTCGTGAATTCGTTTATGCTCTCATATGGCATATACGTCCATAACATTTATGTCAATAAATAAATATATATATATATACATATATATATATATATATATATATATACATATATGTATATACAGTATTCAAAACATTCTTGTAACATTTAATAAATTGATACATTGATTGCTCTTGCGTTGTGACAATAGGTTTATATATATAAATATATATATATATATATATATATTTGTGTGTATATATAAATATATCAATATCGCGTATGTATACTCGTATAGATTCTCTCTACAAATACTAGATTATCAATATAATATATAATTTTCTCATTTCAAGCGCTCGTTCCTTTCTGATTATCCTTTGACTATGCTTTAAGGTATTCATGTATTTCGCATTTGCACTTGTGTGTGTTTCGCATGTATGTATGTGGGTTGAATGTTTGTGTGTATATATTTATATATATATATTTAATAATAAATAAGCTGTGCCTTTTGTTTTTTTTTCGTCGTCCAGCGACATTTTCTAAATTCAAAAATATGACGGACTCTTCTTTTGCTATAGGAGTCCAGGCATTCAAGAGATTAAACTATTTAAATTTATTAATTAAGTACATAACGTTCAGTTTGAGTTCGAGTCTAGGTATATGCGTAATTGGTGAATAGTGCAGTAAACTCCATATCTGCAATAGCACTAGATATTTTCTTTGTTTTGTTAATTGGACTTGTAATAGGAAGGAGAATTTACTGGAAGGGGGGGAAGCGCTAAACTGATACTTGAAGGATAAATGATATTTATATACAAACGAAACTTGAGTTTAGTTTAAATTTAGAATGAGATAAACTCAAATACATACATACAAATGTGTGTAGGTATTCGTAATGTATACCTAATGCTAAGACTGTATGCGCAGGGACAACATCAAGACTTGCTAATTAATTAATAATAAAATCATTTTCGAAATTTGCCTAAAACCGATTGTGCAATATTTTTTGGGGGAAATTTCGGGGAGTCAGGGATTGGAGAGACTGATGATGAATTGGGCCGAACTAATGCCTGCTGTCCTGCTGGGCTGGGCAGGCAGCAAGCCGAGTTCAATGTCCTTTTTATTTATTTTTTTTAGCGAGACTCTTCGCTGCTACACACATACATATACACATACACACATATGCATATGCATATATAAGTGTGTGGCTTATAATTCTGAGGACTGGCGGACAGACTGACAGACTGACTAGCTGATTGATTGATTGATAGTTTGATTGATTGGTAATTTGTTTTGAATATGCTCAGTTTGATTTGATTGTTTTGCTTGTAGGAGCTTTACTGGTTGCCAATCACTTATAGTCTAATATTTAAAGTACTCGTAGGTAAATTAGTTTTAGTTTGCATTACATTAGTTAGTTTAAAGTTTAGGTTTAAAGTTACACGTTCTCTTCCATTTCCTTCCTTTTCACTTTCTTTTTTCTTTTTTTTTTCGTTACATGGTACATTTTAACTCTCGTTTTGTATTCATTTGTGATTCTCACAATTACTATGTTCTAATTAAACAATAACAAACATTTTTTTTTGTTTTTTAATTTCAAAGTACATAGAGATTTTTTAATTGCTTTGCATTCCATTTTGCACCTTTTATATATATTTGTATTTTGGATTAATTTTTTTTTATTTTTTAATGATTTTGGTTTTAATTTGTTTTGTTATTATCGTACATTTTATAGTTTGGAATAGAAACAAACATCTGAAGCTACAAAATTACTGCAAGAGTTCTCTATATATTGTATATGTGTGTGTTTAGTGAAGTTTGAGTGTCAATATGAGATGCATAGAGTGCATGAGCGATTAAGAGAGAGAGAGAGAGAGAGAGAGAGAGAGACCGATGTTGTTTCTCCTGAAGAGTTTATTTGTAGCTACAGTAAATAGTCGGTAGATAGTTCGATTGGTGGTATTCAAGCGGTGGTTATTTATTTCAGGTTTGCTAGTCCTCGAAAACTAGTCGCAATTTAAATGCTAGGCTACTCAAACACGCTTATCAATTTATAATTATGCAATAGACTGAGCCAAAGGTATTTTTATTAGGATTGGTCTATATCGCAAGCGAGTAAGCCGATTCTAGTTGCTAACTTTATATAGTTTTCCAAGTCACAATTTGATAGCTGGAGATCAACCGAGGGTCAGGGCAGCTTAAATTTGCAGCGGCCTCATTATGTTTTTTTTTTTGGTTCAATGTGAGTTTCTCGAAATATTAACTAACAAATAAAAATGTCAATTTATATCAAAATTGTAATTTCGAATTTTTTGCTTAATTGCATCTTCAAACAAACACTATAAAACAGCTTTTTAACAATTGTAATCAGTTGATATCCAATCGATAGTTGCTTGATTGTTTTTAGTAAAATGCTGCAATCAATGTTTTCAATGTGTGTTTACTCTGATATTTGCATACTCAGAAACTCTAGTGTACATATGTATAAAGGAGAATCTGTTGAGTTTCTGGTCACAGGGATGTATAAATGTGAATAGCACATAAGGCCAGCTGGCATTGTTTTTTGATAGTCAGAATTAGTTAGATGACACACATTTTAGTTAAGGCTGTCAGAAAGAGACTTGCATTGTGGGGCAGCAAATGCTGCGAGCTATTTGGGGGAGGCGATGTGCTCTTAAACAACAGCCAAATCAACAACGACGACTATTAAAAGGGATATTCGCACTCGCCATCGCATTGGCGTAGCCATTGGCATTGGTTTCGGGTTCTGCGTTCCGGCTTGTTTGCATTGGCATTGAGGCAGTGCGGCATATTACGCATACGCCATGTGCCACACGTGTCGCATACAATAAAATATAGCAACCTTGTAAGTAACTAAGTGCGTGTGTATAAATATATGTATGTGTAGTATGCCCTTGGCCTAGACTGTCCTTCAAAATGTTGTGTCGAGGCTGCGTTCCGTTAACACAAATTAAATATTCGGCTGCAAACTCATACACTCACCACGAATTATGCCCCAGAAGTTTACATAAATTAAATTATTACAAGCGGTTTTGCTTTTCTTAAATTCAAGCTTAACAATACTCATTTTAATGGTTATTTTCATGCTTGATGCGGAAATGGCAAACATTGCATGTAAATAAGTAAAACTTTCCATTAAACAATCAGAAATATTATTCTGGTGCTGCCCAATGATAAATTGTAATGTTAAATATCTCACCGAGTCCAATTTCGAATCTATTTTATTCAAATTATGTTTTTTTTTTCTTCTGGATTTTCGGGCCATTTAAAGTTAATAACTAAGGCAATATTTTCCCCAGTGTATATGGAATGCAACATCGCAACGCTTTGAGACACAATTTGGTGTTGAAATACAGGTTTGAGCAATTAAAAAAATATTTCGTATTTGTTGATTTAATTGTGGTCTCAAATATTGTGGATGCAGCTGTTCATTACTGCTATTAAATGTTATTTGCTGCATTTAATTTATGTTCGATTTGTTCGATTTTCATATAAATTTCGTTAGTTTCTGCTGAAAGTTATCTATTTGGGCTATTTGGCCATGGTTCGATCCATTTTGTTTTTTATTGCCTTCGGCCACCGTCACTTTAAGCAAATTGCGGATTGCAAGGGGAGTGGAGGGGCAGAGTGGGGCGACATGCCACATCGGAAGGTGCAGCTGTGCAAATTGTTGCAGCAGCAAATAAGCGACCGCTTTTTTTGCAGCTTTTTGCGAACGATTGTTGTGTGTTTCGCTCTCGTTTAAAATACCCTGTAATCCATAGAAAAAGTTTTCACACAATTAAATATTATTTTGCTTCTGTACCTATATTACATTGATTAAATGTGGCCTTAACAATGAAGAACAACAAATGCTAAGTTAGTTTAATCGGTTTGCTATATGAATTTCATAAGGTGTTATTTACGAGCTCTACAAATTGAGATATAGATTTTGCTTTGTGTAGCTACACGCATTTTTTTACAGGGTGTCTTCTAGTTGAGTTTTTTGCTTAATTGTTACATATTTTGTTTGTGTTTTGTGTTTTTTTTGTTCATCTCTGCATATTCCTCCAAATTCCCTCTGGCTTTGACTCACTTGCTTGCTCTTTCTCTCTCTCTATCGTTTTGCTCTCTTTATCGCTAGCTATTTCTCTCTCTCTCTCTCCCACTCTCTCTCTCTCTCCCACTCTCTCTCTCTGTTAGCAGTTGTATTTTAATTCTCGTTTGCACCGTTGTTTATTTTATTTTATGCGTTGTCACAGCAAACCAATTTTTTTATTTTCCTCTTGTTTTTCACAAAAGCAAAATGAATGAGGCCGAGAGCGAGGATGTAAGCGATGGGAGTGGGATGGTGGGTTATTTGGGGGAGGGGGGTGGGTATATGGAAATGTGTTATGTCCAGTTTGCTCGTCAATTCCAACCGTGTCCCGTATCGCGCGCATTCTCCTTTTTGCTTTACCTTTGCCGCCTATTGTCCCCGCCTCTCGCCGCTCACCGCTTATGTCTGGACGGGCACATTGCTGTCCGCCTCCTGGAGCACGGGTGCTGTCCAGACGCCGCTGCCGCTGCGCTGCGTCTTGCGCACAATCCCGTCCATGATGTCCAGCTGCAAGTTGTGTACGCTGCCGCGATGATCTGTCAACGGTGGCCCAGCGATTGCACTGCCCCGACGACTGCCGCTGCGAATGTGAATGAAAGTACCCATAAATTCACGTAACCATAACATATATATATATAAGCCTACACATATACATATCTAGCAGATCGAAGAGAATACGGTATCAAGTTCAAGGTAGGCATAAGAAAAATCAGGACAGTTGCAGTTCATATTTTATATATATGTATCTTAGTTTTGTTCAAAATAATTTCCACACAGAAACAAAAATAAGAAATTCAGTGTGGGTCTAATTTGAGTAGGTATAATCCAAGTTGCCGGGAGATTTTAGAGTTTTTAGAGTTATTTTCAAATAACTAAATTCAGCAAGCAAATCCGAAAGTTTCTTTATATGTCAAAAATTGATTAGTTTTCCTTATGTTGGACAGACTCTGTATTCGAGTGATTAAAAAAAAAGAACAATTATAATACCAATTTGATATGAAGTTTTTGACAGTTTTCTATATAAATAATAATTGGTTTCTAAAAAAAAAAAAAACGCAAATGCAGATGTAATCCGAGTGATATGTGATTTTCTAGAGACACTAACGAGTGCATATATATATACATACATATATACATGCAATCGTAGAAATCGTAGATATTTTGGCCATTGGGAAACAAAAACTTACTGATCCATATAAATACTTATTCCAAACAGAATAAATAAATTCGCTATTTAAGCAAGACACGATGTTGTCTTAGTTGGTCATAAATTTGAGCATTATTTAGTATAGATTATGATATAACCACATCAATGCATATAAATTAATTATTAAACTGATTATTTAACAGTAGTCAACTTTGTGAACGCTATGCGGAATTTGTAGTTTATAACAAGATCATATTTACCGATCTATTTGAAAAGTTGTGTATTGGAAAGATTAATATTTGTTCGACTTTCAGCTTAAAAAATTATTCGCTGTTGATTATGGTTAGAGGGTATACACGAACACATACAGATGAATGTACTCCGATAGACCCAAATTGAAATGTTACTTTATGGCTTGAGATTATTCAAACCAATAAAAATCAACGCGGTACAGAGCTCAAAGGAGTATTGACCTATATACTATTTTGGGCACTCGGCATTCGGCTGTTCACTTTGAGCCATACATTAAGCTTGAGCATTTTGCCAAGTTTAGCTGAGTTAATTTGATGTCTGGCAGTTTCATTACAATCTCATTAGGCTATGGCAAAAACGAGCATTGGCAGGATATCAAGAATTTGTTGCTGGCACAGCACAAAAGCATTCAACAGTCGTCGCCGCAATTCAATTAGGGGAGCGCCAAAGAAGCCATGTTCTGCAATTCTATATCCATTTGGTCTGATGGCCCTGGTGATTGATTCTGTGGCTGTTGCTTTACTGATTGTGTGTGCCGCGGGTTTTAATGGCTAACAGCAAACACAACTTGCAATTATGGGCACTAAACTAGCTTTCGCCACACTCTTGGCATGCAGAAATAACATGGAATTTTTCATGCGCAAGCCGAATTTTATAAACTCTCTCCGACCGTAGTCAACATCTAGTTTCACTACAAATGAAGAAAAATAAATGACCGATTTTCTCATGGAACCTATATAACATAGTAATCCGATGCTGTAGATTTTTCCCACAAATGTTAGAAACACACTTTACATTCTGTAGATATTTGAGAATGTAGGAAACTTTGATAGTGGAATCAGGCTATAAGAGGCTAGTCAGCCGACAGACAGACGAATGTGGCTATAACGATATGGCTGGTGATTAAGAATGTATATAATTTGTGGTATCGCAGACTTCGTCTACAAACTTGACGACAATATACAAATACCCACTGAAAGCGTATAAATATTGCAATTACCTGAACGAAACAGCGGAAATGGATTCACGCCGATTGCGTCCGAAGAGCGTTGGCGGCACCGCTGATATGGTGACCACAGAGTGACGTCGTCCACCAGCGTTCGGATTGGCCTTCTGGGAGAGAGTGGCCAGAAATTCAACCTCTTTGGGGCTAAGCCCGCCCGTTTCGCCACCGACCTCGGATAGGCGACGCACCTGACTGGCGGTGATGCCCTCGGTGATTTGGAGCGATGGAAGCGAGTGCTTGCGACGCTGCTGCATATCGGGAAAGGGGCATAACAGATACGGATTAACCGGTGAGTCCGGCTCGGAGTCGTCGCTGTTGGTCCGCCGGGTGGCACTCGGATCACAGCCACCGGCAGCCCCCTCCTGGTCGTCACCGTCCTCGGCAGCATGGGACTCCTCAACGACTATCAACGGCTCTTGGGTGCTCAGATTGAACACGGGAGTAAATGAGGAACGACGCATCTTCGACACTGCAATGAAAATCACAAATGAAATTAATAATAATCAGATGGCAATAAACTTTTCGATAAATTAAAATGTCAAGCAGAGTTCGCCACAGCTGAGCTTTTCTCTTTGTGTTTTTCTTCGACTTGAGCAAAACTTTCTACTCTTAACAATATATCCTGAACTTCCTGTTACATTAAATATTTACACACATACACACACACACACACATATTTATGTGAAGACTCTCAGAAAAACACGGTACACAATTTATTCTACATTTTGCATACAGCGTTAAATAAACGGCCAACTTAAAAGTTTTATAGTCCGTTTAAGAAGTCGCTTCAGCGAGCAGAGGGCTGAGATTTATACAAAAAAAAAGTGTTATTTTTCCTAGACTTATTCTGCACTTTTAATTTAATCTCAGCAAGTTTTAGGTTATAAATGATAATCTCCTGAAAGAGTAGTAAAATGTGTCCCTTTTTTTCATTAAAAACTGGTGTTTACTTTTTTGTCGTATAATCTCACAACAAGTGCTTGGACTGAAATAAAAGCCCCCTAAAAATACAAATGCAACCAAATTCAATTAGCTAAATTAAATAAGAATAGGTAAGAGTAAGAAAATGGGTTGCTACAGCTCTCTTTATAGTTATAGAGATGTGGACAATCAAGCAGCACATACAGATAGGCAGACAGATAAACCGAAATATATAGTTACTTAATGGAGTTTTAGATGCGTCATTCTGCCTCTAGCGCACTATTTGCGTAGCTTTATAATTCCCTTTCACTCATTTAAATATAAACAGGGCATAAAATTGTTTTTTGTAAGTCTGGTCGACTTATAGAACAATGGAAATTGGTCATATAATAGCCACAGCAAGAGTCCGCTGCTCTGTAAAGAAAAAACACAATTGCATACTTTTATGGGCACAGCGGACACAAGCGATAACGAGAAAAGGAGAACAATGGAGAGATAGAGAGAAAGAGAATTACACTTTCGCCGTGCTTTACGCACACACACAGCAAAATAAATGTGTTGGAAAAATGAATGAGACTTCTAAAATACTCAAAAAGTTAATAAAATTCTTTGGGGTTCTCTGCAATCATCAGAAATTGTTTGAAAATTGTTTAATACAAGCTAAAATTAAATCAATTCAATTTTGTATGAAATAGTTCTGAATTTCAACTAAAAAACGGAGGGAAACACATAGTTCTAAGTGATTTATTTATTTAATGCTTAACTGTGACAAATTGATCTTAATTTACATGTCTCTTCTTTTTTTATCTATCTGTCTCCTTCTCCGTCAGTTTCTTTATTTGAATTAACTTTAACAATAAACATTTTCTTTTAGGCTGATATTTAATATATAATATTTTATATTATTTTAACACTTTTAATTTTTACTTAGATATTCCTTATAATTATAAAGTATTTGTTATGAATTTAATTAATTTGCTGTAAATTAATATTAAATTTTTTAGATTTTGTTTCTAGATTCTCTTAAAATTTTTAGATTGCATTTTAGACTGCAAACATAAAAATAACACAAAAATAATCTGAAATACACGTTAAATATATAAAGCTTAATGTATGCAGCTTAATGACAAAAATCAACATTGTTTCCATTAACAAAATTGCTTTTCAAAAAAAAAAAAAAAAATGAAAACTTTTCTGGTCGTTTGCGCGTATCGAATTCGTTTGTTATCACACTTGAGATTTGAAACCAATGGCAACAAAAAATTGATTTTGGGCTGGAAATTCTTTGTAAGATATCCGCGGGACCTTTGAAGAACTTTTAAAGTGCTTCATAGTTGACTGCACTTTTCATCAGTATACGAGTAGACCCAGCATATTTTCGTTAAGCTGTATACACTTAAAAAAAAAAGCCAACATATTCTTGACGTTCATTATTTTCTGTCTAAGGCGGAAAACGATATCTTCATAAAAACCAGAGTTTTCCCAAGGTACATTTCTAAAATGTAGAAACAAATGTTCTAATTCAATGGGTTTTGTATAAAAAACAAGACTTTTACAATAACTTCTCAGGTATAATAAGTGAATTTTAGTGATATTTTCTGAATTTCATAAAGGGATTTATTTTAAAAATAAGCATTTGGATCTCAACTTTTTGCAAATATAATCTACAATTAAGAAATATATTTGTTATTATCTGCTAAATGTAGATATTATTTCTATATACAAGAAAAAGGTTAAAAGGTTTTATACATTTTGAGGGAGATATATTTGTGAGTGTAGTAAGAGAGAAACGTGTGTGTGTGTGTGTGTGAGTGTGAGTGGATAAAGATGTTTGTGACGACATGTCGTCACGCCAGCTTAATGTGTCTACTGGGCTTTGCCTTTGTGCTTTTTTGTGCTGGCGCCAACAGGCCGTCAATTCTATTGATGTGCGGCACAGACAACAATAAACAAGCACACACAGATTTCAATGTACACCTTGTGTGTGTGTGTGTGTGAGTGTGTATATTTATGCTGACTTATCGCTTGCCAAAATAGGAATAATGAGCACTATTAATAGTATCTGAATGACGATTTGCGGCGCTACATTTAATTTGGAGTTGAGGAAAGTTGCTTGTTACTCGGACGAGTGGTGAGGAAAATGCGTCACTTAATCAGCGTTAAAGTGCGCAGCAATGTAATTAGCTAGCCACAACACATACGTAGTGATGGCACTTATCCATACACTCACACACGCACACACACACACACACACACAAAATAAGAACAACAAGAAATCAACATATAATAGCTATAAGGTGAGTCTCACGTAAATCTCATTTAAATTTCTTTTTGTGATACACAAAATCGAAATCCACCGAGCACATACACACACACTAACACACACACACACACACACACACGCTAACACAAATGTACTGTTATGTGCGTGAGTTGAACCTTATTGCGAAAATGGTTGGGTTTTCCATAGAGGGATACGTGAAAAGAGAGATAGAAACACAAAGCAAATAGAAGAAGTAAGAATGCTAAGGATCAGATAGCTCGAGTATAAGATACCCTGGAGCAGATACAGCAACAAATTGTAACTTCCTTTCGCAGAAGCTATGTGTATACAAATAATTATAAGAACAAGTTAAACACTCAATGTTTTTGACCAAGCAACAAACAGAGAAGTTAAATAGAAGCATGTTTGAAAGGAAACTTCTGGAACATACGTAGAGATATAACTCTGTTAAATACTTTGGCTAATATACCTCGTCTCCACTTTATTAGTTTTAATTGATGTCTTATTGGATTTTCGTGAACTTAATTTAACATTGAAACAGTCTCATTTGACTTTAATTACGCTTAAGCCATGCAAGATTTCTATATCTGAATTTAACATTCAAATAAGCAACTTTAGTAATCAAACTTATGGCTGAAAACAAGAGCTCAAACTATCATAACCATTTGCAGCGACATTGAAAGTGATGACAGCATTTTCGAAGTATCACTCGACATAAAGCCAATGGATTTAGCCCAAAATCAAGCAATCTTCCAACGGAAGTCAATAAGTGCAGTGAATAACTGTTAAGGAAGCTGTCTGCATTATCGAAAATCACTGACATAATTTTTACCCAAGCGAGACAAGCTTTATCAATAGTTTCTTGCTTTGATAGAGTTGTAGCAGAAGTGATAAATTAAAAAAATTACCTCATATATAATAGAATATTAACTTTTTAAAGAGATAAACTGAAAAAAGGTGTTTGCTTACAAATATTTATATATGTATGTGAATAATGTGGTGCTTCATAACGAAGATTTGACTGCTTAAAAAGACAGGCTGAGGGAATCTTTCAGCTTCTTGGGCTGTGTCTCGGTCCCAAAATGCCAATCAATCAGTCAAACCGCCAAGACAAACTGTTTTTCTCCTTGATATATGTGCATAGATTATTTAAGCTTAAAGTTGAAAGTTTTATTGGAATGATAGCTAAAATTAAAAACATACTGTTAATTTTAAAAAGAAAAACAAAACAGCATAAAACAAAATATAAAAAAATGTATCTTAGCAGAAATGCTACAATTGAGAAGGACTTTAATGTACTCAAGTCAATGTTGAAGTATCTTTGGTAATGTAATTTTTTGTGGCAAAGTTTTGGTGTAATTAAATTATTAATTAAGAATAATAAGTTTGTTTGCCTTGGAATTAATTTGTTTGATGGTAGGATGCCTTTAAATCGTGCCGCTTTTTGAAATTATAACTACACAAAAAACCAAATAAAATAAAAATAAAATAATAAAACACCGGATTTATCATGATTTAAGTGACATTAAAATATACACAATGTCAGCGGAAAGCGTTTGAAACTTCATCCACAAAATGAGCTGCCGTAATGATTGCGTTTTCATTTCTACCGTTTCATTTATCGTTTGCGGTTTGAGGTAACATCCCCTATATGAAACACCACACACCACACAGCCACCACCCCCGTCCCCCCACCCCGAGCAAATGGACGGGATGCTTTTGCTGTTTTGCGGGCGGCAACGGCGCCATTTGAATTCCACTCAAAACATTTAAATTTGATTTATCTGAAAACGGTAGCAACACAACAACAACAACAACAGCAACAATAACAACAACGGATACCGAAATGCAAACGCAATCAGCTTTCAAATGGTTTAATTAACCAACTCGGCGGCAGCCAGCAAAAACCCCAAACACGAAACTAAACAAAATCGACTCCCCAACCAGGCAGCCCAGCCCCGTGGCAAAGAACTCGTCGTGTCGTGTAAATAGTAGGTGACACGGCGAGGAAACATGGCTTTGGGGCGATAGGCAATCAGGCATAACACAAATAGCAAATAGCAAATAGCAAATAGCAAATAGCAAATAGCAATGACTGTCCGCCAGTCTGCCAATGTTGACAGGGCATATTCAGTGAATTTTGTGTTTGGGCATCTTGTTTGCGGGCAACGCATCTCAATTAAATGTACATTTGACAATTAACTGCAGTTTGAATTGAGTGGGAAACAAAGTAATTACAGTGTCAAATATTTATGTGCGAATAGACTGGGCCCCCGGGGTCAATTGTGAAAACAATTCACAAAAGCGCTGTCAATTATGGAAACACAAGTATTTATAGTAAATAGACAAATAACCATAATTTCTTACATTCGACTGGGCACGCGTGAATAAGTCAAGAAGACACTATCTCTAGTCGTATTCGTATATATGAAATATGTATTCATTTAATTGATATGCAACTAGCGACTGGAAAGGCAAACGAATGATGCAAGTGATTATATTCAATAGGCTGCCAATAGCAGATCAAGAATATGGGCGTAGCCAGGCCGACTTCAAAACTATTCTCACTAGTTTACTTAGGCTACTTTTAGCTACTTTTATGTACCTCCACAGCTTTATCATCACAGAAGACTTCTATTATTGCCGCCGTAGTGGACAAATTCTTAATGAATCACGATTTCACATCAGAATATTGTATTAGATTTGGCTTTGACGGAAATTAAAAAAAGGTTTATTCGCGCACACTATTTCCATTGCGCCGGCTACAGAACAAAATCATGTTGTGAATGATTTAAACGCTGCCCCGGAAATTGGAAATATAACCTGAACTTTTTGATCAACTTGTGTGAATCACGCATGTGTGAAACAAGATGATCGGGAAAATACCAGTCTGGCAAAAGATTTTCCACAAGTTCTAATTGATTTATTTATCAGGTATGAAGGCAACCTATTCCGGAGTCGAATGGTTTTTGTTAGGTTTTGCTGCAAAACAAATCTTAAAACACTCAATACAAATTAATACTGGCAACGCCTCAGGCCTTTGGCGAATAATGTAAAATGCATTTGATGTATTCAGAACTTTCAAAGATTGCTAAAATTGCATAACTATTTTAAGTGCTACAGGTGATAAAAGTTGCCATTTTCATTAGTACTAATTTGATAAAGAATACAATTTTGTAATAAGCTCCTGCATCTCAAACAGTCTTATATAATATAACTGACTCTTTTTCTTTTGTTCAATGCTTACGTAGTTTACGATAAACATTTGCTTCAATTCAATTAAAAAAAAAAGAAAACCAGCTTTTCAACTATTCGCACTTAAATTGCCTTTCTGGTTATTATTATTATTGTTGGGGCTGAGCAGAGTCGCAGGCATGTGGCATTAATTATTATTATTCATTGTGTGGCAAATGCTTTGAGAGGGGTCTACGATATTTGCCATGTGACAAATGGCACAGTAATTGAGGATTTCTTATTTTTTTTTTGCTAGCTACCACACAATGGCTATAACAAATGTGGAAAACGCTTCGGCAAAACCAATTTGGGCAACGAAACTGTGAATAATATTGAGCATCAAACGAAATGAACAGCCTCAACAACAATAACAATAACCAAGGCATTCAAACATTATTGAGATAAATGACAAATTTTGCATCAAACAAATAAAGGAAGGCTAAGACTAAATATAGGCAACGCTATCGGGAGCGATAAACAAAAGGCAAACGACAGTAACAAGGCGCTTACTTATGTGCGTGTGTGCGTGTGTGGGTGTGTGGCTGTGTGTGGGCGTGTGTGGGTGTGTGTGACTGTGTGTATAAACAGGTACCAACAAGAAAAATGTTTGTGTACACAAGACATAAACAGTGCCATGAATTTGACTATAAATCTACATTGAATGACACCCTCAAATCGAAAATGATATTTTTCGGTTGTCCCTCTAAGCAAACGAACGAGCCCAAATGTTGTAAGGAAACTGAAAAATGGCATTCGATTAATTGGAGTCCCACTAGAATGAGATGTTTCCACACCATTAGTTTTTCATACTCTGAGAAAACTTTGGAATTCAAGTGGTCGTTTGCCACACGCAGATTAAGTTTATGTCATTTTATCGATGACTTCCTCCGCTTCGCAAATATCGATTCCCATCGATTTCCGATAGCAGGAGTATATTGAGAGGTTTTTTTGTATTATTAAAGAATTTGTGATCCATATGGCAGGTATAAAATATGAGTCGATGTGGATTATCGGAGACATATAGTGTTGAACAGTTTTCGCAGTATACAATAAAATACCAGCAAAATAAATGTTTCAAGAATAGATTGCAGCGCATGGAGTTGAATATTATGCTTGCTTGTAATCACAAGTTAATGCCAAAGACCGACCAATGACTTTATCTTTTTCGTGGGCACAAAACTGCAAGGCAGATATAAGCCGATCGATATTTATCGATAGTTCGATTGTATTTTGCAATAATTCTTTTGTTTAACAAGATTAAGACGAGAACATCGCTATTGAAGAGACCCTTTAAGGTTATGTTGATTACTTCGCCCTTCTGGTGTTCAAACTAAGATGATATCGTTCATTGGATAATTGAAGTCCTCTCGTCGACTCATCGATAACTGCATCCCAATTCGCCTGTCCTTGTGCAATTTTTTAATGGTCTCATATACTCCATCCAAATTTCAGATTACAGGAGGAGCAGCAGGCTGAGCATATATCAGTGTAGATCCAACGATATTTCTTTGATATTATTTTTATGATACTGTAGAAGGACCAATTAACCTCATATCATATCATATCACAAAAAAATGAGTGATAATATCGAATGTAAGTGCCTGAAGCTTAATTTGGAATGTAAAGTCAGATCATGCTCGATTGATTTTATCAACAACTTTCACAGTTTCCCTTACATATAGCATCCATATAGCTTTCATAAAGGATTAAAATATAAATTCCACTTTATCTTATCAATTACTGACTCGGCTTACCTTATGTCGATTCGAATCGATTTGCGATTTTAATTCACAATATTGCTGATTATGTATAAATATACCTTGAACGTATCTATATACATATGTAATCGAGAAATATATAAAATGCTTACTCTTATACATAGATTGCAACAATTGCAAACACTTTTCACACTTAACTGTTCAAAATCAGAGCCGGTGTTTGAAACGATTAAATGTATTTTACAGCTGGATTCTGGCCAGATCTCCTAGTCGGACTCTCTCTGTATATACGGGGTATACATACGTATGTACATATATCGAAAGGCAAATAATTAGTAGCAATGTGGCTATTTCGCACTGGTTAGCCGTATAAGATGACTATTAATATAACTTCGCTAATTTGCTGATATCGCATAAAGTAGACGACATTTGTCACGTCCTGTTTCCTGCAGGGAATGCTTGAGCATATTTATATATATATATGTGTGTGTGTGTGTGTGTGTGTGCGTGTGTATTTGTAAATAAGTGATGGCGCAATGATTCTGCATGATTGCTGGCACGTGATGGCGCTACAAATGGCTCCACCGTTGAGTGGCAGCTATGTTGTATATATGCTTGTGTGTCTGTGTGTGTATGTGTATGTGTGCCTCATTCGACGTTGGCCATAGAAAAAATGTTGCAGCATGTAGGCGTCCTTTCATTTTTAAGTGCGCTGTCAGCGATGTGTTCAGCGGCAAACGTTTTTTTAACGTGAAAAGAAAAAGGCTCAAAACTAGCAACGAATTGGGGGTGAATGAGTGTAAATGATTGTCAATCTGTTGAGTAGAGAATTATTGATTTAAATTGTTGTCCCAAATGTTAAATGGTCAAATGCCAAATGTGGGAGGCAAATAAATTAACTGAGACGCCAGCAATTTGAAACTCATCAACGCACCAAATGGCAACCACATTTAATGGACACCCCATACATCCCATACCCAAACCCGGAAATGGACAAGGACCCGACGACCCAGACGCGGCCCGGGACCCGGACCCGGACCCAGCACCTTCCTGGTAGGGTCCGGAAGTGCTTTTGTTGTAAAGTCGAACCTCGTAACTAAAGCGAGCCCATCGGGGCTCAGACGTTGAGCATCGACCAGGCACTGAGGGGCATGGGGTTAAATACTGGGACCGGACGTTAGAAGCCCAAGCGTGCGCATCCGCAGGGTGGTTATCCACGCCAAGCAGGGCTGTGGCAATAACAGAGGTGGGGACAGGGGGTAGCCCTTCTAATGTGTTTTGTATCGTCTGCTTGCGCTCTATATATAAAACCATAGATTAGTCAAACTTTTCCGTTGTCTGAGGCGTCTGTAATGAGTTGAGAGCCGACTAACCCACTAACTGAATGACTGACTGACTGACTGAGTGACTGACTGACAGAATGATAGACAATCACTGACTGCTTTTATGGACTCACGATGAATGACAAGTTTGACTGCAAGTTAAATGCCACAAGCAGCACTGAAAGTTTTTCGTTTATCGCACAGTGCCACAGTGCAGCTCTTTATTTCTGTTGTTTCCATTGTTATTGTTTCTATGGTTGTTTTTAATCACGTTGCCGGTGAAGTGAGAGAGACAGCTGCAGCTTTAGTTCGCATTGTCTTCCCCCATTTTATCCAAGTTCTTTGCACAACTGACTGGTTCAACTTACGTTCAACTCATTAACGAAAAGTGCCACTGCTAAGCAGCTTAACTCTATAAGATTTTCAGTCCATATAAAATGCACGTTAAGTTCCCAATTATATTTGATTTAGTTACATTTAGTGCAGCATTCGAATAAGTAATGATAACTAACGTCGATTAGCACCTAGTTCAATTAACATCACATCTGCTCATGGCGAATGAGATAAGGAATATCCAGAGAAAAATTAAATAGATTGTTAGGTGAAGTTTCACATGTATTCCAGATAATAGTTGAAAAGTGTTGCACAGGAAAGATCCGATGATATATATAATGCTACAAATGTATATACAAAGGTGGCAAGAATAACCGGTCTTATTTCAATTACGTTATTCATCAAATCAAACTGGACATGGATCTTTATTGTGTGAATAAATTGCCTAAGCTCTTTGTTTAGTCCCTGCCCTCCAACCAGTTAGAGGCTGCAGCTATTTATGCTGATATGACATGTTACAAGTTGCTGTTTGGGGAATACAATGGTTCCAGTTGAATAACTTCTGCTTCAGCAGCGAACAAATACAACTTGATTTATTTCTTAAACTCATTATGGCAATATTATTATGATGATTGCTTTTATTACACTCATAGGAAATTCAGTTCTATTTTTGGGCAAACAATTTCTTTTTATTTACATTTGCTTTTGCCTCAGCTCGTATTTTTTGGCCTGTTGTCAATTTACAATCTTCCATAGGTTTCGACCTCAACTTCGACTTCGACTTCGACTTTGACATTGTTTGCCTTTCAAAAGGCGGCACGAGTTCCATTTGAGTAAATCAAATGATGTCGTAAATGTCGCTTCCTATACCCTTACAAGAGGCACACCATTGGTTTGCTCACGAAATTCGTAACGTTTTCAAGCTGACATCTTCGGCATAGTAGCACAAACCTATTTTGAGGCTCCACTTTGATTTTATCCAAACCAAATTACTCGACAATTGGATAACCCAAAATTAGGGTCAACAATTTTAACAATTTTTGTTCGATAATCTTTACAGTTAACAGGAGATAATTATCTGGTTCAGATGTTACTATTTTATAATGGTTGGGATAAGCTCTGATTATTTTGTACTTAAATTGGCAATTTAGAAGCTGCAAGGGTATTAAGTCTTCGGCACTAAATAAGAAGCGATTCTTCCATGTTTCGCCTTCTTAAATCTACTGCGTTCAGTTGGTAGATGGGCCCCATATAAATCCTATTTGCTTGTCTTAATTTACCTAATGCCAAAATAATCCGACTGTCATTTGGAGCGCACAGCTTTTTATGCTGTGCAAATGTCGCCGCCTGTTGGCCATGCTGGAAAGCATATCTCAAACGCATAGCCAAAGCCAAAGCGAAAGCCAAACCCAACCCTAAAACTCAATCCAAGCAACAATCTGGCTTTGAGTGTTATGCTCGTGTTAAGCCGGTTAGAAAAAACAGTTTTCGTGGCCCTCCACAAGTCATAAAATATCGTCACAGCAAATTTCGCCTTCAATTTCACTCACAATTCACACGGACCAGCTGCTGACTAATCGATAAATTCACCTCCTCTGCCATCTTCCTGAGAGGCTCGACTGAATTTCCTTAATTTGTGTAAAGTTTATGCCCGAAAATACCTTGGTATCAGATCAAACTTAGTTGCCAGCTTCCTACAAGTTTGCCTTACCTTCACCACCCTATCCAACATGTAAATGGTTAAATGGTTTTGTTGCGCATATCGTAATAAATGCAACAAATTCAAAACAGAATCACATTCTCCGATTTTCCAGTCAATAACGAACTTAAATATACAATGCATACATGGCTATGTCTTCAAATACCAAGATATATATATAAAGTAACAAGCTAAATATATTTATACTTAAATTTCCTACTCTATATATATATATATATATATATATTGTGTATAAGCATTACTATTGGTGGATTAATTTGCGAATCTTAGAAACTCCAAGGACGGAAACTCCAGGGAAACGGAAAACATAAAAAAATATATATATTAATAATTTAATTTATTATTATTAAGTAGAGCGTAATTGTAGTTATAAGGCAAAACATGTAACTTAAAGGGGGGAAGTTAATTGGCTGCTACATGATTTTAATGATAATATATTAAGTTTACTAGCACGCTTAGGCTTAAATCAATCAATATTAATTTGAGATTTTGATTAGCATATACAGGAACGATAATGAAAACTATATGCTTCAATTTAAGTTGCGAGCACAAATATATGACTGACATATTAAATTTGTACAAAAAATATATCCTTGTAAATTTGTTTATATTATTTTTGATAGCTTTAATTTAATTTAATTATTAGTTAATTCTGAGAAGAGCACAATAAGTTTTGTACAATATGTATGCTTGATATTTTCTGTACACAAAATCAGGGCTTTGGGTAACGCAAACTCGATTCGCTATAAGGGCTTATACAAATGTGTATGTATATACGTACACACGGCTATGTTCTTGTGT
Source organism: Drosophila setosimentum (assembly GCA_035043505.1). Classification (NCBI taxonomy): domain Eukaryota; kingdom Metazoa; phylum Arthropoda; class Insecta; order Diptera; family Drosophilidae; genus Drosophila; species Drosophila setosimentum. The sequence goes on along the minus strand of JAWNMY010000090.1, from coordinate 19,495,968 downwards.
ATGAATGTGTGTATGTATGTAAATATAAATGTAGGCTCCTAAGCCATTTTTGTGGCTGCTCCCTTTATTGATTTTTGGCAAGCTGCCGCCAAAGGCAGCAACAGCAATAAGAACAGCAGCAACTTTCGTACATGCTTCTTCTTGTTGTTGTTGATTTTCCTTCTGCTGCTGTTGTTGTTGTTGTTGTTGTTGTCATAATAATCATCGTCAGTGGCATCGCCATCGTCGTGTTCGTCAGACTAATCCCAGCCAGAACATGTGGGGCCGTTGCCGCTATTGCGAATGGCGGTAGCAATATATTGATATCCTCAAAGTGAATATTAATTTCAATTTGAATCCAGAATTCAATTGGAAATTGCGCTTTGCAGTATATTGAAGAAAGCATAGAAGTATTGGAATTGAAGTGTCGCAGTCTCTTTTACACTTGGCACATCATTTTTTTTTATTCTTGATACAGTTATGTGTTGTTAAAATTCAGATTTTCATAAATAAACTGGGCTAAAGAGTTTTTTTTTTTTAATTCTTAATGCTTATTAATTTCGTGGTTGTTTATAAATTTTAAGCTTTATTTCAAATTTCCCATAAAAAAAAGTATTAAATTAATGGAATTATGGCTGGAAATTGAAGCAACAGATTCAACTACAAATTTATTATTGATAGATGCGATATATTGAGTTTATTGCAATATCGAGATTGAGTCGAATACGTTATCATATCATTGCGATAACATAGAACATATTATATATTATAACATTAACATATGCAATTCAATCTAAAATTGTTCCGTTTGCAATTTGAAGTTTAAAGCTATCTTGATGAAATCTGACTGTTTTATCTTTAATTTATGATGTTATTTTACGTTATTCTCAGTTAGCTGTTCTCTCCTGATAAAAAATGTGTCACTTTGTGTCGCTCTCGTTATTCGGTTCTTTTAGTGTATATATTCTCAGTCCGCATATCTACCCGCCCACATTATTTTTCATCCCTGCAACTAAGAGTTCCTCATCTTACATTTTTTTTTCTCTTCGGTCTTCATTCATTGTGTGTGTGTGTGTGTGTGTGTGTGTGTTCGTAAGTGAATCGGAGGTGCGTTCATTTTATTTCCATTTTTGGTGTGCTTAGCACATTTAATTTGTACTGATAGCAGGCCAGCAGGCTGGACACAGGGCACAGAGCTGGCCCAGCACCTTTCGAAAACAGGAAATTGCTTAAATTGAATTCAGTGATTTCCGTTGCTGGGTCCCTTGTTCAAGCCACTTCGTCCAGCTGGACAGATAGGCTAAGTCTACTAAACCTGCACATTTGTTGTCCTCCCGCCATTTAGTTTGTGCTGCCAGTAGGAATTCGAATTTTGGCTGCTTGTCCTTAAGTACAGCTACTCCGCATCCGCCCACCCGCCACTTCCTGTTGATGTGCCACTCTAAATGCATTTTAATGGATTTTCTGTTGAAGCGCCATAAATTGCGATGACAAGTGCTGATGCGCCAGTTATTCCTGCCCTTCCTTGACTCTTCGGTCGTCTTCTTCATCCAACTCTCAGCTAGTCCCATAGCTTTATATTATCATGTAAATTGTGTGCGCCTTATGATTTCTATGAATTTGCCAGCAGCACGAAATTTCTAATTAAATTGCATTTTCATCGCATCCACACAATTGAAAGGGCTCCAAACTATAACAAGAAAAGCAATCAAATTGGTTTCACTTATGCCCCATGATGATAGTGATCGACCACACTAAGAACAAAATTCTTTGAAATTTCGAGAATTTGTGTAGATATTGATATACTAATGCACGCTATTTTTAATTGCAATAAAAAGTGTCATACATGTCTACATATATACACATCCGAAACAGAATTTCAATCGGTAAACATGCGGTTCCGGTTCCGATTCCGGTTTCGGTTTATAATAACAATTCAAGCATTCATTTACAACGAATGACTTGAAATATGTTTTGCAATGCGCGTTTTTATATATAAAAAAGGCTTCATTATGCGAGTTTGAATTTGAAAGAGGAACTTTTTAATCCTTTTTTAAATATCGGAAAAGCTACAAATAAACAGAAAAACTCAAAGTTGTCGCAGAAATCCAACCTGAGGCTGTGTCCATAAATGCCCGGATGATCATGTCCATGCTCAAGGAGCTGAACATTGAGGAATACGACGACATACTGCTCGAGTTAGGTAGGTTGGCCACGCCTACATCTCCAGCAATTTTAGCGCTACAGTCATAAAATTGAGAAGATATTTAACAAGTATTATTACTTAGTATAATAATAGTTTGTACATAGATGATGAGCGCCTGGTTCGATTACCTGAATTTTTAAGTCAATTACTACACCAGACTTTAATCTGATTTAGTTTCATAGCTTTCATAGTTAGATAAATATCTTAATGAATTGATGGCATCTGACGCCCAATCGTTTCGAATAGTAAAAGGTTTTCTTTTAAATTAAATTAAGTTTTTAGATTATGTTCTACTAGCGTTGGTTAAAACTATCCTTATCCAAACTACGGAGTATCCACACAAGATGCTCCAGATGCAGTGCTGTTGAATGCGCCAACCACATCAGACTCAAGCAAATGAGAAATTAGTGAACGTAGTCGATTGATTGATTTGAGCAATATTGCCAACTGCGGCCGTTAATTAACAAACAAAAAATATATATAAATAAATATTCTTAGTAATTTTGACAAATTTATTTAGTTTTATTTTCTTTTCACAATTATTTGCGGGGAAACTAAGTATGGGAAACTGTAAACTCAATAACACTGATTCCGAATACAAAAATAAAATAAAAATAAAATAAAAATAAAAAATAAATATGCTGAAGCATCAATTTGCCAATTTTCATATGCAAATAATGGCGCAAAGGCAGTTGGCCAAGTTTGTCTAAGACAAGAGTGGCAAACAATAACAGCCAACAACTGAGACAAGAACAATAACATTAAAATGCAAATCAAAACGCCCGTAACGCAGGTGTTCAAAAAAAGCAGAAGTGGAAAAGCAATAAAACAAACGGTCAGCGAGTCGACTGACGATGGCATCAAATTCGCCGTAAGGTGTGGCAGGAGGAGGAGCTGCCTTTTTCCCCAATATACCTTGCTTGCTATCAAATAACTTTCTCCTCCAACAACAACAAAAAATACAAAATAAAGAACACTGTATGTGTTCAAGTCAACTTTTGCAAACCAAACAACTTAAAGTTATTCCTATAACAATATACCTATTTAAAGCTTAAAAATATGTTTTTGATACATTATACTTTGATTAAATACATAAAATATGATTTAAAAAAGAAAAACAGTGTTTCAAATCGAAACGAATTTATTCTGAAAAGATTCCACTATATTTCCAAGCTGTTTTACGGTATTTGGTTACATATTGGTGACGCAATAGTACAAAATTATAAAAAGATTGAAAATATCACGTGGCCAAGAACCTTTTCACCCTTTTAGCACAATAATTATCAGCATCGGACAAATATATCATATATCTCGGCTGGTTTTTTGAATGGATAACGAAATTGATTTGCCTAAGATTGACGTTTTTTTTGATGATGAGATGGATGAAAGAGGTTTGATGAAATGAAGTGCATAAGTATGTAACAGAAAGAAAGGAGCATCTTCCAGTAGGTGAATGTATATATTCTTGATCAGGGTCAACAGTCAAGTCGATCCAGCCATTTCCGGAATCGGCGTAAATGTATTTCAATGTAAAGTATATATATATTTTTGATCAAGATCAACAGCCGTCGCCATGCGCATATTTAATATCACATTTAATTTTATCGATAACTTTTCCCTTGGGAAATCGAAATCGATAATTATCGCTTAACGATAGCAATGAAATACATAACTATATAGATTTATCATCCTGCTCAGGAATGTGCAAAATACATTGAATGTATGGAATATGGCTCATGTTATGTCTGTGAGAGAGTGCTCTCGATTAGAGCTCACTCTAACTTAAGTATATTTGAGAACTACTTCGATTGACGGCTTGTTGTAGAGTTGGACAGATGCTGGATTTTGGGTTCGAGCAGCTTTACATAAGTATACCAATATTAAGCCCATTATCAGTTAGTCAATGTAGATGTCTTATTAAAGTTGAATAGAATTGCAAAACAGAATGAGAAAATCACTCCTTTAAGCACATACAAATAAGCTGAAAACCAGCTCTACCAACCTCTGCTTAATGGAAAGGTAACGCATTCAGCATTTGTGGCGTGCTTATTTGACTGCGAAATGTTTGCACAGGAAAGTTGTAAGTATTTCTATTTACATTTGGACTTGCTGCCTTCGTTCGCTCGCAGGCATAAGGAAAACGAAAAACTTGGCTTATTTGAATTCATTTCGCTGGCATGCTACTTGTCTTTGTTTTCTTTTAACAAAAACTGTCACGGACTTGAAGGGAGTATACGTGAAACAGCGAAAGCTGCCACCGTGGGGCAGTAAGTCTGTGCTGTTGACAGTTCCCTTTTGCGTGCGAAGTGAAGTGAAACTAACGCTGAATTCCCAATCAAAGAAAAAATCTCAAATATTTCAACTGCAACTAAAAACAAGTAAGAATGCTGTAGTGGAGTGCGTTCGACTTCGATATACCCCGCACCCAACTGTTAAATATATTTCAGTTTTATAGTCGAATTTCACATTTAAAGTGCTCTCATTTCCTATTTCACAGGCACAGGCACTGAAGACTAAAAATAAAATAAAACCTAAAGCAGCGTATGTAAAGCACGAACTGAAATCACAAGATTGCGACAATCGTTTGCATACACATACATAAATCGTATAGGAGCTAAACAACCAAGAAGCGGATGCCATTGTGCCGATACTATTGAGAGCAGTTAGTCGAGTCGGTAGCGATATTAGTAAAAGTATCGATATCTGATTGCATCGCGACACTCGGTTGCAGCGCAATTCAGAATAAGTTCAACTTCATTATCACATAGCACAAGCAAACCAACGTAATATATATATAATAATAATTCAATAGGGGCAGCTTGCAAAAAAAAAAAGAAGAAAAAAACTAACGTAAATCAAATAAGGAATCCTGGGCTCAGAGTAGAGTAGAGCAGATCAGAGCAGAAAGCAAGCACTTAGCAGCACTCACCAGCACTCAGGAGCACTCACAAGTACTAACACGCACTTCGCCCATAAAACATAATTGCAAATTAACCTTTTTCTGATTTGCAGCACTGCTCTACCACGCACAAAACTGGTCTCAGCGTTAAGCGCTGTGAGCTGCAGAAGCGGAAGTAGGAGCAGCAACAGTAGCAGCTGCAACGCACTCACAAATATTTGTAATTTTATTTTACAAGCAGGACAAGAAGGACACAGGGAACATGCGCAAACACACACACAACACACACACACACACACAACACACAGCGCATGCTGCATACTTTTGGGAAATACCTGTTGATGATGATGCGACCCCACAAAGCATTAAGTAACCAGAATTATTGAGTTGCCGGAATACACAAAGCACTGGGATATGAGAAGAACGAAATAAAAGAAGCCATTAGCCCACACCACAGTGGGGCAAATGCGCACATTATATGGCATAATTTTGGAAGTCGAATCATAAGCGAAAGTGGGTTGCATTCATACTTTTGTTTTCCAAAAATAAATATCTACACAGACATAAATATTTATAATTTCTGTGTTTTTTGTTTGAGAAAAGAAAATCGTTTCACGATGCCATTCAATTTGATAATATTGCCCAAAATACGCACAGAGGTTGCCGCTTAAGGACTGCGTTGACAAGTGTTGTTTGCGAATTTGATTTCAGCCAATGATTTGAGCTAATGATTATTATATGATTTTTAATGTTGCAGCTGTTTGTGCTTCTGTTCTTCCTTCCCCTTCTGGCAACCGTTGCTGCTGTACAAACTGGTAAACCAATGCGCCTTGAAGCTGTGAAATGTCAGAGAAATGTAAACAGGCACACAGATATACAAACGCAAGCCGATTACGAATGCGGCAAGTAGGACCGTAAACCCTGCAGCTACATCAACTTGATGGACTCGACTACTGGCTACCCTAGTTCTATTTTATATAGTATGCCAGATCATTGAAATGCCAGTCCAAATGTTTAATTCACATTGACATTTCTGTTTTTGGCCGCGCTCAAATTATTAATTTGATATCTTTGTGCAATTTGATGAGATAGTAAGGTATCTTTTGTTTTTATATACTACAGAACATAAAATCATAAGCAGCAGCAGTAAGGGAGTTGGATATAAAGCTGACAAAGAAATAAAAAGACGAAGGCTCACATGTGCGCTGCGGGTAATAAAGTTGATTGCCTTGACAACTGCGTCAACAGGCAGTCATCCGGAGACAGTCAGAGTCAGAGTCATAGGAACAATAAGTGGAGGCAGCACTGGGACTTTCACTGGAATTATGAATTGGAGTGGATGTGGTTATGGGTATGGCTTCGGGTATGGCTATGGCTATGGCTATGGCTATGGTGTGTGTCTCTGTGTGTGTGTGTGTGTGTGTGCGTGTGCGTGTGTGGGTATAGATGCGGGTGTCGGTATGTCAGTGGGCCTGGGATGACAGAGACAGCCGCCGCAGAGCAATTACAACGCTGAATTAATGAAAAACATTTTGGAAATTATATTTTACGCTACGAAAGCTTTCACAACAAAGACACACATACAACACACACACACGCACACACACACACACACATGTGTCTTTGATTGCCCACTTGTCTTCGGGCAGTATTAGCTAAACAAATGTATTAATAGTCTTGCTTCACTTGCGATTTCAGTCTGTTGTAAAATATTGTACACTCATAGAACTCATATTAAAAATATAGCTTATTAATTATATTATTATATCGAGTTCTAGGAGCGAAGTAAATAAACAGAGTTAGTTGATATTAAGTGAAAAATCAGCAACGTAATTGCCATAGAGTCATAGGCCTTTCAGTTGTATATCTGACATTGGGAAGAAAAAACAATCGATCTTAATTCGCGTTGAATTTATAATATATAATATCTGAAATTAAATACAAATCTACTTCATAGATATTTGCAATATGTTGACTAAATGGGGTTTTCTGGCTTGTACTAATCGTTACAATAAATGTTAGGCCATTTTCATACCATCTGATTTCTTTAATCCTTTATTTTCCTTTTCATTCTTTCATTTTCAATTATTGAATTAATTAATTCCTTTCAATTGAATAATAAATATAATATTTTGGACCAAGTGACTTATTCTTTTTTAGTCATTCCCGAATTAATTTAATGTTAAGTATTTAAAATCGCTCCACATTCAGAGTTGAGTGCAATATAATTAGTTAAGTGTAGTTCACTGCTTGCTTTTATTAAGATTTAAATACTTAAATTGATTGGCTGGGCATTTTTTTTTTTGTTTTTTGTTTTTTGCTGTTGCTTTTTGTTTGTGGAGCTGAATTACATACAAGAGAAATCATTTGTCGCAAGTGAAAACTCGAGATAACTTATGACAACAAGTGGAGCTGCCTGGCGCCGGTAATAAGATAAATTTCAGTTGTCGTTACTGTTGTTTTCTTCCACTTCGCAGTAATAAAAGAAAACTTTTGCTGGGCCTTTTGTGCGCGGCAATTTGAGTGATAAAGAAGTTCAAATGTTTTAAGCCTCGACATTCCCGCACATCGCCGACTTTTAGGCGCGTGTTATGGCTGCTCTCCTTATTCCAACTAAACAAAAGTGGAACAACGAGAGACAGAGAGAAAGAGAGAGAGAAAGAGAGAGAGAGAGAGAGAGAGAGAGAGAGAGAGGGAGAGAGAGTTCGAAGTTTGCTGTGCAAATTGCAAAATAAGTTTGCTCAAAGTGACATTTGTTTTGTGTGCTCCAAATGAAATTGACATGCGTTCATTAGGTTGCTGCTAGGACTTTTAGCTACAGTCTCCATTTTAATTTTTTTTTTTTTTGGGTTAGGTAGGGAAGTGAGAAATGATGAGTTTGGTGAGCGCTTCAGGTTAAGTGGCCCTGTGTATTATTTTTAGCCAGCTTCGGCCGTAGCTTTTGTGTCTGTGCGTTGCGGTTAAAATCAATTTCAAGCCAGTAGTAGCTCGGCTGACTGCCACCTCAAAGTATGCAAATGAAATGAGCGTTGCTAAAGTTGCCCGGACGCGCAGGAGCAGGAGCAGATGCGGCAAATGACTGGGGCCGAGACCCTTTGGCTGGACCTCTTAATTGCACGCATGGAATTCTCGTTCGAGTTGTGGGCCGCTGTGGGACAACGTTGAACGAGACGCTGAATTGTTGGCCAACGCAGACAGCTTACAACGTAAAAACCACAAAGTTCCCAAAATACGCACAAAACAAAAAAAAAATATGAAAAACTCTTTTTATAACCACAAACAGCAAAGCAGAGGCAAACCGATACACACACAACATACCCTACTCACGCACATACACACGCTCACTAAGAAATGGGCATTTAAAACGTATTCAAAATGCAAGTTAAATAACGGCCCAAAAGTATGCAAAGCACAAATAACATAAAAATTTTTGCAGCGCCGTAAAAACTCAACCACAAAGCTCACAATACATACGCACATAATCACACCAAAGGGGGAGCATCAAATCTGTCGGGCTATGCAATCCAGAAAGCACTTCACCCACTTCATCCACTTCGCCCGTCCACGTCCACATGTCCGTCCCATGCAAATTAGCCCGTTGTTCGTCGAGGCAACATATGCAAATTTCTAACTGGCTAAAATTGTACTCACACATAACTCATACGGAATGGGGCCCGTACCAAAGATAAAATAAAATAAAATAATGCAAAAAAAAGTAAACTACAAGCATGGGAACCCAAATAAAAACTTTGATAAGTCTATATGCTCTGTGAGTGGCTGCGACGAGTTTTAATGAGTGTTTTTTTTTATTAATTCATGTGTAAAAATCAGATGAAATAAAATTACAGTCCAAACGCTTTGAATATAAAACAGGCGCGTTGAAATTTGGTTCTTTATTTAAAATTTACAGCCTGCGCCCATCAAATATCCCACTGCCGCATCCGCTATCTCTCTCTCTCTTTCTCTCTCTCTCTCTCTCTATCTCACTCTCTTTCTCTGCCAGTGCCTGTCTCTCGTTTGTTCAGCGTCAGTCTGGTTGTATTTGTGGGTCTGTTTGGGATTTTACTCGAAAGCAACAACAATCATGCCAAAGTGGCAGCCGTTTTCAAGTAGCAGCTCCAAGTAGCGCTTAGCAAAGCTGAACGCAACGCAGGTAGAGACTACACTCAGAAAAACAAAATTCACCTTTAGTGAATCATCCTTAACTAAAATCATTCTGATAAGCAGACTTCATTTTGTTCACTTTGAATATCATTTGAGAATCAACAAATAAAAAATGTATATACTGCTCAAAGATGTTGAGAGAGCTTGCTGCTTCGACATTTGCTGAAATATATATATATATATTTTTATATATATAAATAAGAGAAGAAGAAAAATATATGTACGCCAAAAGTGTATCAGATCTAAAGTTCGCTTTCTGAGTGTAAGTATGTGGATAAGGGCAGAACGATGTTTGCAAACGTTCAACACATTTACTCCTTACCAAAAATGTTGTGGTGAAACCTCGAATTCTGTTTGAAACTTCAAATACTTCAAATACTCCTTCATTTTAGCCAGAATATATATTAAGTTAATCATTTTAAAGTTATATATACCGGATCTGGTGTTATTTTGGTATTATATACTCTAAAATTACATTCGTTTTTTGGTTTTACATGGTATATAAGATATAAGGTTTACCCAATCTCTGATTGTAAGAATATAATAACCAAAGGGTCCATTGGATAAACATACCGCAAATACTTATCATTAATTTCAGAGTTCGACAGCTCGATGTGAAAGCGATCCATAAGGGAGAGAACAAAGACTACCAGGCCGATTAATTGTTTGTATTGAATAATTCATTTAATTTTCCTAATTTGTGTTTGGAGGGGGAAACCTTCGAAATCACAGTGACCGCATTTACGAAACTACTTTTGTATCACTATCTTGATTGGAAACTAAAATTTGTACTTTATATTGTATAACTATTAATATTTTTGATTTGCAGGCAATGTCAACAACTCATATAAAAGTGCTTAAATTCATAATGTTGTTGCCCGGGCAGAAAAAAAAAACAAAACATCTCGTTAAAGTAAGAGACAAATAAACCTGTAGCTCAAGCTCTGCAGCGCTGCTTAGTGGCACCCAATTAGGGCAAAACATCAGTCAACCTCACTGCCGGTCCCAGTCCTGTTTCTGAACGGTACTTGCGGCCATCCAGGGCAGGTTTTCGTCTTCGGCCGGAACGGAAGGATACATCTGCCAAAAATCTGAGGGGTTGTGCTCGCCAAGTTTATGCATATTAAACAGTTATCCAAGCGCCCCGTTTTACGCATTGCTCCTCTCCATCGCAAATAACAAGTAAATCAGAGTGCAGAGAAGAGAGCAAGCAAGGACTGGCTGGGTACACGTATGTGTACAGGAAATGAGCGCCATGTAAGCGGAAATTTCACATTACAAATTATGCAAATCACATGGGCCCTGATTATTTCGCATTTTATTTTCATTTGCTATAGGGCCACGCCTATAGCGCCTATAAAGCCCACCAGCATAACTTGGCCTTGAACAATGTTTTTTCGTTAATTTATTTTTATTTTTATTTATTTTTTACGTATGATGTAGAAACATTGGCGCAGAGAAACTTATTATTGATGGGGAGAACGTCAAGTTGTAACTATCGAGATGTATGGAATGTGACTTTGTGGCACATGCTTATATACTTCAATTTAGGGAGATAAATATGCAAACACTGCTTGCCTCCACATATATTTGACATTGGCTAGATGTCAAGGACCCACTTCCTGAGTTGTCCTTTAGTAGCTCTCGTTTCTGTTTTGGTTGTCAGCTAAAAGGCTTTTCTTATCACATGCACAGATAAACAGCTGAGTTTGCCAGACTCAAATAAAAGAGCACACACATGTATACATATATACTACATATATGTACACACATATACATCCATACACATTTGTGTGAATATGACATAGGCACACACATATGTACATTTGTAAATGTATATAGGGAGTTGTTCTTGCAACGGTAAGCAATATTTAATTCCATCGGCCCGCCTCAAATTTTCAACTCTTTTCAAATCAAAACGTGCCGCATTGACTTTTTCTTCAACTTTTTTCTTTTTTCACGTATCCTTTGCAAGCCAAACATTCACGAATATTCACGCAGTTTGTTTCCTTTGATATGTTTACCTAAAGGCCCATAATAAAACTTGATGACTTAAAACGTTTGCGAGTGAAATGAATGTTTTTTTTTTCTTTTTGTTCGACATTATTTGCAATCGAAATACTATCATCTGTACGATTGCATCTATATGTAGAGTATAGGTGATTCAGTGTACTCTCTAAATAAAATAATCTTTCAATTTTTATTGCTATCGTGTTTGTGTGTGAGTGTATTTTTGTGGGGTGTGGCTGCGTGATTGCGTGTGCTTTTTTTTTGTTGCCCGTGCTGTGGATTCGTTTAAATCGAAATTTGGAAGGTGCTTGAAACTTTTATTGAACCCAATTTAATATTAATACATACTTACACATAAAAATACGTACCTATGTATATAAATATGTACACGTATACAGTGCTAATCTGTATATATAAATGTAAGCCGTGTGACATACATAAATATTAGCTTGCTTGCGTTGTACGTACTTCTTTTTATGCTACACGCATTAAAAAGTAGGTAATATGCCCATAATAAAGCTGTGCAAGCCTATCATATGATATATGTTTATATAATTACATATTTATGTAAACACATCATTTCAAATGTACTCTATTTGAAGGCTAATCACAGATTAACTCTCAAGGCAGCACTCTCGTTTAAAATAATCCAACTTCTTCTCCGATGATTACTTTAAAGCATTTTTATAATTCACGCAAAATAAAACAAATAGAATCCGGTTTGAAGTTTTCCCTTTGCACACCAGGAATGGCCAGCATAAATGACAAGCGTAATCATCTAACAAAGACCAATGCATAAATTCAATTCGAAATGCATAATTCACTTATTACATAGCAAATAATCAGCCTGATTATCTATGATATGTTCTGTGTGAGTTCATCCAATTATTTCATATTTAAGTGCACTTCACGCAGCGATATTGCGAATTTAGAATTGATTGAATAAATGCACGATTTATGATCCGTCCATCAATTGGTTAACTGGTTGCCACCAACAATTGCAGCTGCGACTCAAATTGCACAATTTGCTTTCAATGTCAAGCACAGCGGCAACACACAGCAGCACAAACATTGCGTATACGTCGTGAGGGCCACTGGACAAGGCCATGGTCATATGTTTTTCTATCTATATGTGGCTATGTGCATATGCTTCTGTGTGTGTGATACCTGTGTATTTGCGGTGGCAGCTAGCGCGTGGCTTGTATGTACTTACCTGCCTGCCACACACTCCGCGACTAACCAAATACCACACATGCCCACGAAATTGGCGCATTACGAACAATTTGCATTCCCATCAAAATGGAGATGTCTGCTAATGACAATAGCACATATCTCATCGCAGCGACACTACATATCTACATATCTACTTGTGTCTGTCTGTCTGTCTGTCTGTGTGTGTGTCTATGTTTATTGTTCCTTATTGTTTTACAGGTAGAGAAGGCGGGCCAATTGCATGCGTGATTCTCTGACAACGTCAGTGCATACGTACTAAACTCACGCCATACTCACAAACGGAGGATCACAGTAAATTATTACCTCACTGGGATGGGTTGCTTAACTAGGCACTCTCCGTCACTTGCCCCTCAGTTTCGCTCAGTTTCTCAGCTCCTTTCGAATGGCTATGATGAGCTGGCGAACAACTCTCGAGTGGGAGATCATGTGCTGTGCGAAAGTCTCCTGTGGGGGAACTAAGATAGTAGCCTATAGTCCTATATCTCCTCGTGCCTGAATCTTTGCGGATAGCTCCTGTAACTGCCGTGACCTTGAATTGAATTGTGATAGCCGACAATCTACCTCAACTGCATTTCTACCGCTTTACAACTCTAAGTTAGGGATAAGCCGATGGGTCAATCTTCCTTTAACAGATCCGTGCTCCATCTAGTCTGCCCGTTGCTTCCCATTTAGCGCGAATCTCTATTATTTCCTGGCAATATTTCTGCAAGGACCAGACTCTGTGCGATATCCCGAAATCACACACAGTGCACTCAGTCGATTGGGTGCAGAAAGCTTCCTCTGCAGTCCCTTCTTATTGACCCTGCATTTGGCTGCTATCTGGCTGACATACTCAATATGGCGCCGGAAGTTGAGCCCATTGTCCAGCATGACGCCCAAGGTATTTTATGGCCTCCTTTGATTTAACTACGTCGTTGTTGACTTGCACCTGTAGGTACTCAATTACTTTACGGCTTGTAATTAGAACAGCTTCGGTTTTATGGCCTGCAAGTTCCAAGCACGCCACACTTTGTATATTATGGGATATTATACACAATTTTTAGATATGATCTCTCTCTGCTTAAATTTCACAGTGACTCAGTCTGGTTAAATTAAACGAAAAACACTTATTATTTACATTATAACTGTAGAAAAAGACACGAAATGGGTTACGGATATTAGCTCGTATTACGAGTTTGAAGAGAACGAGGTTGAAACTAACTTGTACCCTAATCAGAACTGCAAAACTAAATTTGCTGATTGATTTCGCCACTTATTAGTTTGTGAAAGAAGATTACACAACTCAAAGAAAGAGACGAGAAATTAATTGGTAAAGGTCTCCTATTATTAGAACTCAAGTTAAGACTCCAAAAGGTAAATAGCAAGGGATTTTTTATACCCTGAACCCATTAAAAATGGGTAAAAAGGGTATAATGGTTTTGTGCAAATGTATGTAACAGGCAGAAGGAAGCATCTCCGACCCCACAAAGTATATATACTCTTGATCAGAGTCAACAGTCGAGTCGATATAGCCATGCCCGTCTGTCCGTCTGTATGAACGCGCAGATCTCAGAGACTGTAAGAGAACTATAGAGACTTCAAATTTGTTGTTTATAAAGATGATTTTTCTGACGATCATATACAAGATACATATTTAAGATTAGGACGAACATGTGAAATATAGAAGTAAACTCAGGACACCAATATAAGAATTTATTTGTTGAAATTTAAGTAGCACTTAAATTGCATAAAAATAAAGTTGATTTCCATGGCATATACATTCCATATACGAGAAAACTTCTTGTTGTCCGTACGCAATACGTATACGCAATGCAGAGGAGATGCACGAGAGAGATAGTCTCGTTGTAGATTAGTCGTTTTTTTAGCAACATTGTAAATTGGTATTCAACACGTTTCTTTGTTGCCCAACTTGCGCTGTTGCACCGTAATATTTTCGCTCTATCTGTCTCCCGATTTGCGGATGTCTTGTCTCGTTGTCCGGGTCTCTGCACACGGCTGCCGCATTAATACTTTTGAAATTGCAATTTAACTTTTATAGTAAGCAGACAGCGCCTGGGGCGCCCTGTCCGCTGCAAAAAAAAAAAACAGCAACAGCAAACAATACTCGGTGTTGCCGCCATTGCATCCTTGCCACACTTGCTGGCAGACAACTCTCAGTATGGCTTTAAACAAATCTACTGGCAAATGCGGCAGTCTGTTAGCTTTGGCTACCGGTCCGTGTCTGGGTCTGGGCCTGGGTCTGGGTCCGGGACCGGGTCCTGGTCTAACTGCCCGCTGTTGACTATTTACAGCTTATCAATGGGAGGGCTTGGTATGGCACAATGCGAACACAACAGCGGACCGCACAATATATAAAATAACTCAACAGTTGGCAGCACAAAAGACAGCGGAAATGTGTGCCATGTGTGTGTATCTGTGCACAAATATCCGAGTGTTTGCTTTTGTGTGTGTGTGCGTGTGTGCGTCTGTGCGTGTATGTCTGGAAATGAGATAGTTATTGAAAATTTCTCCATTTGTGCCAGCGCAATTTTCTTTCTTTTTGTGGGATTTGCGACGCTGAACTGAACAAAAATTAAAACTCCCTTCATGCTGAGCAGAGGATTGTTACAAAATAGATTTTTATTCGTTTCACACTCCGTTGAATTGAACGGAATACGGGGCGTGGTATATAGTGCCTTGCCTTGCCTTGCCTTGCCTTGCCGTCGCGTGACAGGGGGAATTTGTCTGTTAGCAGTTGGCGCAACGTAAACACACATTTTGTGCTGCAAATTACTCAAAGCGTTTACACAGCTGTCCAAACCAATTTGAGATGAAATGAAACGAAATTGAAAACCAGCAGCCACACGCGAAATTCACCAACCAGAATTAACCACATTTTCAAAGTAGATTTATGTCAGCTTTGATGGCGATTAAGGTGTTGCCATTGTTAGTCCGGAGATTGAACAGAATTGAAAGTGGCAGTCATTGCAATTGCGGATGCTGCAACAATTAAATTTGAATGCAAAGAGAGAGAGACGACTCTAACAAGGAAGCTAGCCCGAAGCACTCGACTTGCCTTTGTATAGAGATGACCAAATATGTTAAATGGCACACCATTGTTGTTGAAACATTGTTGGGAATGACAAAAACTAGCAGGCTGACAGAATTGCAATCTATTGTCACGATGGATCGTCAGAGTTTGCAATTTTTTTCAGAAATAGTTACAATTTTCGCGTAAATCTTAAACAGAACAGAAATGACAAGTCCTGTGCCGCTTTAATAGCTTAAGAAATACAAATTTTTCACACATTTACACACATACTTGTGAAACAAGTGTTATTACGGTTGCCCGGGCAACTGAGAGCCCACTTATATACTTTGCGGCAAACTCGGGAAATATAGTCATATATTTAATGACGACACTGTCTCGTTTCGTTCTTTGGTTGCTATTGTGGCTGCAGTGCAGGGTATTATGAGATTTTTAATAAAAACTGACAGCATCGGAAGCAGGAAATAATGCCGGGCAGCAAAAGATACAACAACAGCTTCAGCATCAGCTTCACCAACAACAACAATAACAACACCAACAAGAATAGCAACCTCAACAACAATAACAACAGAGAAATGAAAATATGAAGAGCGCTAACGATGCGGCGTTGTATTTTCTCTGACACACAGCCACACGTACAACCACACCCACACACACACACACACACACACACACATACGGCGTTCGCGGCTGTGGCAAGGCAATATTTTTTTCGCTTTCAAAAAGTTCAAATAAACGGCGTCACCTGTCATTTACATAAGCATCGTCTTCAGACCAGAGGCCAACAATGGCAAACGGAAACAACATCTGAAGGAACACATCAGAGCCGCAAACAAACGAGATGGCCCCACAAGTGTGATATTTGGTACGACTAACGAATACCCTATCATTACACCTGAGATAACTATTTATCGGTCTGATATATGTACATATGTAGGCCACATATATGTAGAGTAGGTTTCTTGTAGAGTGGGTTTTATCTATGTAGTTGTGCAGCGTTCAGCAGTGTTAATAAAATCTCTGTTGCATCACAGTCGTTTGTCAATTAACATATTTTACAAATAACAATACAAATAATATTAATAATAATACACTAAAATAATAAAATACATTTGGAAACAAAGACATGAATAGACGAATATTGCATGAAATTCTAGATTAATTTTCCAATTGATGAATCAAATAAGCATATTGAAAATGTTAATTGATTCAATATCTTCCATTCTATTTGATACCAAACTGAGCCTACGTCTTCATATGCCCATAATTATTAATAAGGTCAAGGGTGTATGTGGCTCGATTGAGAGTTGGCCCAAAGTTGATAAGAACCCTTTCACCATCAAACTTCTTTGTGCTGCCTTAGTCCTGAATGCTGCTCATATTTTTGGTCTCCTCATAATAAAAACTAATACCAGGATCGAATCGAATCTGATATCTTTGCCTTAAGTGACTAGTCAACTAGTTTCCCAATCTCCGCTTGCCTTTGTCTCTGGCAGGAAGCTACTTATTATTTTTTAACCGTAAGTCTAATCATGCTGAATCACTTAATTAATGGCTCATTTCTATTTTATAAATATTAAAAAACCTTGTTCTGGCATTTTCCTATCTTAAATCCTTGCGATTTGCAACAAATGTTTTTCCTTTTAATATTTTTAAACTGCAGCTTGTATTTTATTTCCAACATATACAATTTTAATTTATTCAATCAAATCAATTAACGTGTCATTTTCATATATCTCTGTGTGTGTTTAAGTGGGTTCATGGAATCGTAAGATTTACAGAGCACAAAAGCTCGAATATCGAATTACCTTTTGCCTTACCAATTAAGAGCAGGCAAGCGAATGTTCAGGCAGATTCTGAAATACATACATATGTGTATTTATATTTATTATGCTGTTTCTACATTGCCGAATTGCATAAGCTGTAAAGAAGCCATTTCCGTAATCCATTGAAAATGACTACAACAGGCAATAGGAAACATTCTCTACTCCTAAAATATATACATATGTATTTTCTCAATCCACATTCACAGCTGTCAGTAAGTGAAAGCTTTTTTTAATTGAATTCCTTAATAAAATAGACTAAATTTTATACTTACAAAATTATTTTTTGCATTCATTTAATTTGTTTATTATGAGTGTGTGCGCATTTTGCAGAGTGTTGGGTTTAATGGCCTAAATTCATTGTATTTCGTAGTTGAGCTCTTCCGACTAGTTGAATTTCTTACACTAATCTAATCGTAATAAATAAATCATCAGCGAAATAATAAATGGATTCGATGTTGTAACTTAAATGGTAGCAGGAGAGTACCGTTTGTAATTCATGTGAATTTTTTTTTTTTTGACAAGGATGAAAAGCAATATACAAAGGGAATTTAGTTGGTCGACTTGGCTCGCAGTCTCGAATAGGTTTATTTCATTTTTTTCAGAGTCAAATAATGTTAAAAAGAAATTCTCGAAATAATTACGAACACAAATAGTCTAAGCCTCTTAGATGTGGTATTTAAGCTCTGTTATCTGCGAGTTGCATAAATATAGTGTCCAGTTGTGCAGATTTGGGTTCGAATATTTTAAATGGGTCAATGTTTAGCGCAACTGCGACCTTGTCCTTTGTAATGTGTGCATGAATGTAATTATATATACATATGATTATATTGTATATGGCTGTATTAATATATATATATATATATATATATATGTATATATTTATGTATATGTATATATACTGCATACTTATACTGCCATGAAATAAAGCGATAACTTTGTGCCCTTTGGGGCTGCTGAATTTTAAACGCGTTTAGCCTTCAGGTGAGGGTACAAATGTCGTGACTTGAATTTAGTTTGGTTAGCTTTGCTTTGCTTTCATTTCTTTGGTTTTGTTTTGTTTCATTTCGTTTCGATTCCTATAGTTTTTTTTTTTTGTAATTTATTTTGGGACTTGCTTGGTGCTGCTCAGGGTCAACAGAGTGAAATTGTTGAAGGACTGAAATCAAAAGGAGCGTTTATGTTGCTGACAAGCATGCCGACATTATTGTTATCCTCATCATCGTACACATGTTTATCGTTATCATCAGCATCATTTAACAACGTTAATTAGCTAAATTTAATTAATTGATGAAATTCGAGCATCGCTTCTACCGAAACAAAAAGAAACTAGCAAATTTAATTAAAACGCTGTAAAAATACCAAGCGACAAACATGCCATAGTATGCAGGCTAATTAATATAATGGCTCTTTGTAATATTTATTAATCAAACGTTTAAAAATACTGTGCATGAACGGTATTTCCATATTTGTCGGCGCGTTGCCGTAAAATTGTTTGTCAACATCATTTATCAAAAGTCTTTGAGTATCTGTGTGTGTGTGTGTGTATGTGTGTGTGTGTAGGTGTATAGATGTGGGTGGGTGTTGTTTGTGTTGAATGAGCTTGGATCTGGGTGTCATGTCACATGACAGCTCCGATATCGGCGCACACACACGCATCAGCATGTCAATATTTATCGTTTACATGGATAAACAAATGCTTAAACGCTCCAATTTGAAGCAATCTAAGTTCGACTAGAAACCAGCTGCGGGTTTTGTAAAAACACTGAGTTCGAGGCGTTCACTGGCCTCGTATGCTTTCAGCATTTATGGTTTCTGTCCCATTTGTGTATATGAATACCTACACAAAGGTTACAGCCCTATCTTAGAATGTTTTAAGAAAAAAACATTTGATTTATTAATTTTTTTCTCTCACTTTTGTATGTCGCTGAGAAAGTAGTTCTTTGTTTGTAGATGGTAAAAAAAATTTAAAATGATATTAGTTTTCCAACTACATGTATTAAATTATTTAAATAAGTGTTGAAATTATAGGAACTTAATTCATTCTTATTTTCTTCGTAATGCATGTTTTACTTAATCCTATATCCTATTTTCAGAAAAAAAAACTACCAAAAAAAAACAATATGTTATCGACTTATTATTGATATGTAGGCATAAGTTTGTAGAATCATATTTCTTTCTGCTTTCCTGCATAATTTTATAAAGGATAATCATTCCTATATATCTTATTCTTAATTTGATCGAAATTGCTCTCCAGCAAATGGTATTAATATATTAATTTGTTATCATTATATTGCAAATATTATTGATGGTCGAAAATACCTGTAGCAGGCCACTTGAAAAGTAGGTAACAGGCTACTAGTGACGTAGTAATTAGACTGTGAAGTAACATTTGTACATTACATATCGATATCGATCAATATCAATTGTATGAACACCGACTTAGAAGAAGAGGAAATCAGTCGTTGCGAATAAAGTAAGCAGTCTTGTTTGTGAAATAAATATAATTTAACTTTGACTGCCACATACCAGCATACCATAGTTCAATGCAAACATTTTTATTGGATCAACTTCTAAGCTGGTTTTGTGGATTTCTGTTGAAATTGGTGCCACATACGATACAATTTTCTTTTTGTTTACTATTTATATTTTTTCTTCTTCATTTTTTCAATTTAAACTCGAAAAAGCCCAGCGCCAAGCACATTTTTTTCTGTAAATGTATGTAATATTGTATATATGTATGTACACTCTGCCAAGTAAGTGTAAGCATCAAATTGTAGCACAAGTCGGCGCCAGCTGCAAATTAATATGGGAAATAATTTCAAGATGACGACTGAGGAAAACATTTAGCGCCTTTGGATTTCTTTGAAATTTGTTGGTTATGACACGCCCACGCACATAAATTGCTGCCGCTTGGCTTTATTTTCCACTTGTGCTTCCGCTTTTTTGCCAGCCGCTGCAACCAGACGGGAGCAAATGCCAGCGAAGTTTAGGTGAGGCAGGAAAGGACCGAAGAGGAGGCGAGCTAAGATGAGTTGTGGCGCAAGTGCTGGCTAAAGTTGCGCTAAGCAAATTAGGATACGAAACTCACAAGTGTATATATACTAAGAAACAGACACACGCACACGCACACACACACACACACACACATGGATTAATTGAGGAGTAAGAGGGATGTGAAGTGAGTTGTTTGCGTGTCAGTTGCTTGGCTATTTCATCTTGAAGTGCGCACTTCACTCGAGTAATTTGCTTCAACACGCGCACCCACACATTACACACACACACACACACACACACAGACACACACGCGCACAACATCCACCCGCACAGATGCATTGTGGCAGCCATTTAGAGACGTACGCACGTGCTTAGATGTACTGACATTTAGATTGAAAAACGAACCGAAGGCAAAGGCAACATATAATCGAAAAATGCCTGACGGAATAATACAAAGCAATGTTTTCATGCGACTGCCGCCAGAGGGTGTTACAGGTACGACTTTTCTTTGTGTGCGTGTGCGTGTGTGTGTGTGTGTGTGTGTGCGTGCGTGTCAAGT
The DNA here is from genome assembly GCA_035043505.1 of Drosophila setosimentum. Classification (NCBI taxonomy): domain Eukaryota; kingdom Metazoa; phylum Arthropoda; class Insecta; order Diptera; family Drosophilidae; genus Drosophila; species Drosophila setosimentum. The sequence goes on along the minus strand of JAWNMY010000090.1, from coordinate 19,475,070 downwards.
GAAGTGAATTGAAGCGTATGCTAAATTTTTATTGAAGTGCATACAAACAAACCGTTTCTAAGGCAAAACCAAAACCGAAAGCAATGGCAAATGGAAAGCGAAAGCGAGACCGATGTGGCTCAGAGAGAGGGGTGTGGGGAAGGTGGGGGCAAAGGGAAGGACAGGTCGTCATCCTGTGTTCACAGTGGTCGCCCTTTTTTGTGCTCAAGCTATTTGGTAATTTTCTTGTGTTGCTGCGAAGTTAGGAACAGCAACAGCAACAACAGCAGCACCAGCAGCAGGAGCAACAGCAACAGCAGCAGCAACAGCAGCACCAGCAGCAACATCAGCGACATCAGCAACATCAGCAACAGCAACAGCAACAGCAACAACAACACAACAATAACCAAGAAGCAGCTGCCTTAAACACAATTTAAAACGTTGTCAAAACCCAAACAACTTTACATCATCTTTAACATTGGCACTGCACGAATTTTCGATACTCTATAGTAAAAGCAACAAGACAAACCAATCTGACATGTGCAAGTTCAATGATTAACAAAATAACTGCATAAAATCACCACAAAATCCAGAAATATGTAACTTTTGTTCATAATGGAACAACCCAAGAATGTATAAACATTAATGTGTTGTTTAAGTATCTATATTGTTAAATTTTAATGTAAAGTAGCATGTATATTTCAATTGAGAAATCATAGAAAATTATTAATATTATTATGAGTTATTATAATATTATGGGTATTTTCTTAACTCACGAGCATATTTTTGCCCGAGTGTCGGTACGAAATGAATGAATACTTATTGAAAAACGCATAGATACTTGAAATTCTGTCATGTAATTCTAATTAGATTAAATACAAATATGTGATTAATGTAACCCAAGTTTCAATATATCTTTAATTAAGTGGATCCGTACCACAAATACATGCTAAGAATCTCCGATATCTTTGATAGTGTAGGTCAACCCTTACATACGATATATAGAGTACAGAGAGACTCTCTTATGCATGACAAAAAAGATGAATTGCCTATAATCAATATGGCTTTTATCGTCTAGGCTTATACATAAGGAGATGCCTCGTTTACCCTGTGAATACCTTATAACCTTAACAGGGTACAAGCACGCTAGCTTGCCAGCTGATGGTTATGACGATGACGATGACGATGACGAGGACGAGACCGAAGATGAGGCTGAGGATGGCAGCACCAAAGTTGAGTTCAAACACTCAATCATTTTTACACCCCAGCTACTGCAACAACAGCAAATATTATGTTGTATATACATACATATGTATACACACACACACACACACACACACTTAAAAGAATGTTGACATCCTACAACAATACAAAGAACAACAACAGCAACTTCTACCCGCAGCAAACAGGTGCAGTGTACCGTATTTGACTATAAATAAATTTTCAATATTTTTTGCGAGCAGCCGGAAAGCGTTTGGGCTGCTACCATACCATAGGCTAAGAGAGAGAGAGAGAGAGAGTGAGAGAGAGGGCGGGGGCGGGAGCCGTATGGGGTTGGAAGGGACTGTTGGTATTACCTGGGCAGTTGCACAACTAACACAAAATGGCTGACACATAGCTAACGGAAATGTGTGTCACGAGAGATTTATAACCCGTTTTTCGGTACAAACGCAAAATAAATAAATCAAATTAAAGCACACAAAAATGCCGATAAAGAGAATATTTGACTATATAGGTACCCTGTTCTCATACAAATAGCACCACATACATAGATAGATAGACACACCATTGGTCAAAGCACCATTTGGTTTTATCGTATCATATCCAAGGACAGGGTATCTACATTTCATAATTATAAGTGTATTTGAATAGCTTTGAACAGTAGCAAATTGTTAATATTTCTGCACCATGCCTTATTTTAATTACATTTTGGAGTAAAATGGTTTTTTAGTCAGTCAGCTGAGCAGAAATTTGCCCAGCTACCAGTAACTCAATTATTGGCGAACACTCGACTTCATTTCAAACTCGGACGCGTCGCAACGGGGCGCTTGGGACGCAGAGGTGGCTTTTATTTTGCTGCTCATGTAAATATTTATTATTAAATATAAATAATGAAAAATCAATACAAATTTATTTATACATATTCATACATATATAGTATGATGTTTATATAGACGTATACAGCCACAATAACAGCAACTACATAAAAAAAAAAACAATTTACTCCTTTGAATATGTTTGTATATGAATATACATATGTGTTGACAACTTGCTTGCCGAAAAAATACATTGAAATGCTTCTAGTTTACCTTACAAATTCGAAATATATTTATTGCCTATAGAAAAATTGAAATTGTACAGAAACTGTTGCCAAATTAACGTGTAATTATTAAAAGCACATAGCTATTGATAAAATCGGAAGGAGTCTGAAGAAAGGGAATGTATTCTGTTAGCCAAATACCTTCAGCTATTATGTATACTTCAATGATTTAAAATACAAGAGCCATTCAACGCCCACATAAGTAGCAATGGAATAGGTTTCCTGGTGTTTATTTCCTTAAGTATTTTTCTCAAAAAAAAAAAGGAAATAAAACTGTTTTGGATGTAGAGTTTCCATATTGTGACGAGCTATGAAGCATTTTCAATAGGAAATAGCAATTAAATTGCATTAGGTCAACAAGGGGTGCTTCACTCGATTATGGCTATTGCTGTTATGGTCTAAACGATGCCATGTACGCCTTGGTTGCCGATTTATATTATGTTGTTGGGCCGGCAATCAAATGTTTTGTTTGCGATTTAATTACTATTTGTAATCCAAAAGGAATTCAAATTAAGTCTATTTCTTGTACATATTGCTTAGCCTAAGCCAATTTCCTGTTTTCAACTGAGTACATTTGAGGTGGCATTAAATAAATTCCAAATTGGAATTTAGTTGAATCTATTAACAAGTTTAGATATTAATAAGAAATTGAATTGAAACCCGTTTAAATTTTCGTTTTTTGTTTTTTGTTTTGTTTTGCTGTGCAGTAAAGCCCAGTAAAGCATGGAAAACATGCATATAAAAAGATACATATATACATAATTCTGATTTACATTTGCCAACTTGGGCTCAACTTTAGATTGATTGGTCATTTTAATTAAACCTGGTGCATTATTCATGTAATTAATGCATCCACTTTATGGTTGTCAATGTTTAACAAAACCAAACAGCACCAACAATGGCAAACAATAATAATTGCGGCAAATTGAATTTACAAATTGCCAATTATACATGCAGCAGATTGTCCCATCGTCGAAGTCGTATTCCCAAACCACATACATAAAATGCATATTGGAATATGGAAAACGCTATGGCTTCAGCATTTCGACGATTAAACACCCCTGTGGACTAAATACTTGGTATTCCCATCATATCTTTTAGTTATTGGCTGACTAATTGGAAGTCGAGTGTATCATAATTTATTTATACTGATTACGCGTTTGAATAGTAATTGAATTATCCAATTCCTTCAGATACTGGGTACAGAGTATCTTCTAGTTTTGCATGTCCTCAGTAAAATTGATGAGGAAAAGTAATATGCCCATCAATATTATCACATGATACAATAGACTATATCAACAGTCACTTTGTCCCATACCATAAACTCAACCTGACAACTCAACTTAACACATGAGTGTCAGTATCACAATGAGCAACTGCAACCGATTGTTGCCTCTCAATAATTAATTTATATATGTGAATGGCTTATGTTAGTGCCCACATAAATAAACATATAGATATGACTCTCTAAATCTGATTGCTCCTCAAGTTGTTCTTAAAGTAAATCATTCAGGTTTCTGTTAGTTTGCCATTAATTATGGCAATGGCATTATCTACAAATATGAAATTTGTGTTTTTCTCAAGCTGGTCTTATTCTGGTGCCAGAGTATTCCGCAGTCAGTTTGTAGATTTACTAAATGCCTATTATGCTAGTATGTCCGGTAGCCATATTTTAACGGGAATCAAGTTTACACTTATATCAATGGCATTTCAATTTTGTAATAAAATAAAGTTTGAAAAATACAGAAATCCCTTAATGAATTTGTATACTTAACGTACTCGAATGAAATGTCGATCTGTCGCACAAAAGTTGTTCGATAGGAGCACGTCCCATAGCATAGTATCAGTAATTTGTATTCTGAGTTTCGCTTTAACGAATTCATATTGTGTATCAATTTACCAGCTAACGTTAAGTGAACAAAACAAGCAATTTGCATTGTTTGGTCAACTGTGCTGTGACACTAGCAACAGTTTGTTGATGTCTCTGTGTGTGTGTGTGTGTGTGTGTGTGGGTGTGTATGCGTTAATGTTGCATGCGTGTTATGGGCTAGGTGCTCACTTCGACATTGTTAAGAGCACTGGCGACCTTGAGGACAAGTACTGGTGAGTGGCTCTGCCAAGCGTTTTAGAGCGCGCACTTTTCGACACTTATGGTGCATAGTTCAAGTGTCCTCCATCTATACAGCTACACAGCCACACAGCTACACACCTATCATATACATAGATATGAATACTCTTATGTTATGCCCCCATACGGGTGCATGCACCTAGACATAGTGCCACACTTTGTGCAAACACTGTATGTAAATGTGTGTGCAAAGCTTTGTCTGTTTCTGTGAGAGCCTTCGTGTTGGATTGAAGGCACAACAAATAGCAGATCTTTAAATAGACACCATTACGCTCCAGCTGAACTGAACTGAACTCAACTGAACTGAGCGAGGCACCGCACACCACAAATTCGATTCCCCTTCCCCAACAGCGTCACCTTCTACATTCTCCTACGCCATCCATACTGAATTCTCATCCCATTTGGAATGGCCAGCTTGTGCGTCTGCCCCCTGGGCATGAGCCAGCTTTATGGCCTGTGCGCCCATCCTCGCTCACACACACACACACACACACACACACATAGACAGACACTTATTCATTCATTCGTCGACTGTCGCTGACTGCTCACTTGGCCTGACGCGGCCTCTAGCCAAGCTCACTCCTCACTCCTCAGCCCTGTCCCCTGCTCGCTCATTAAAACTCATATTTGGTTATGCTAAAATTCTCTTTAGATGGTATCCTTATTTAACTTTATCTCTGGCTCTGGGCGCATGATAAAATAAACTATGTAAATTTTCTCGACTACTGTCGATAAAAGGTCGACAACGCAATGCTCTGTAAAACGCTCTGAACTCCCGTAAAACTCTTGTGCGAATATAAATATATATATATATATATAAATATGTCCTTCGCCGGTTCAACGTACATATAGAGTAAAGATACACTGCACAGCAGTTACACACATTATATAGAATAAGCTATTGTAATAGGTACTTAGCAATGTATTGATTTCCTTATGGCCAATTCATCAGTCTCTATGGCGAATAAATTATAACTTATTTGGGAATTGAAAATCGGTTCAGCTCTGACTAATGTCTGTGCTAATTTCTAATGCAATATCATAGTTGTGAATGGAAAATCCAAAACGAAATACTATGTTCATATCATTTAATTTGTGAATTATCTAAATGGCCCAAAGCAGAGAAATCAAATTTTACTCTTAACTGTGACAACAAAACGGGAGTAAATCCAATAGCATTTTTCTATAAGTTAATTGCGTAGATTCTAAACTAGCTGCATGCATATTCCTATTAGGATTCCGATTGCAGTTAGTGGATCAACAAATTTATTTAAAACGTTTATCTTTCATACATTACGAACTGCCTGAACTATCCATTGAACTATTTGCCCAGCTGCAAATGTGTGTGCTTTGTGGTTCGATCTGTTCTGGCTTGGTCGAGCATGTTCTTGAAGTTTTAGTGCTGTCGATACTTGAACAATAGAGGTGAGAGGCGTTGTTTGCAGATATCTGACTGGGTGTATTGATTAGCTGCTGCAGCGGGTGTGGCATGGTCAGTTATTGTTGCGCTGGGACACCAAAGAAAAGGTCTCAACGGCAACCTCACTACCATCAATTTTTTACTACCCAGCAGCTACTTCATTTAATGATGTTGCCGAACAGATCCACCTGGGAGCTGTTGCTGATGTTGCTGCATAAAAAAAAATAGAAGAAAAAAACATGTATAACAAGAACTGTGTGGTAAAATCAACATTGTGAGCTAATAGAATGGCAATGCTAGGCTGTGTGGGGGTTCCGGGAGGGAGTTGGCAGCATCTGGGAGCAATACTCAGAGGAATTACACAAAGGGTGCAGTATGAAATGCATCTGAATCAGTTGAATGCTTTTGGACTCTCAGTGAACACTCAGTGCCAGGAGGCATACGCGGCGTAGGCCCACGACAAGTTCGACATGCCCCCATTTAAGCCTCTCCCTTCCCATCCAGCCATGCCAGCCAATCAATGCAGCCACCACTGCATACACGCAAATGGTACAATTGCCTGCACAACTTTGCACAGTACGCATTGAAAGTTGTTGCAAACAAGGAAGCAGCAGCAGTTGATATTTGAAAAACCTTGATTTTAATTTTGATTTTGTGCCACAACTACGTGCACACGGTCCACTCCGACACACAAAAGCAGCCGGCGGAACTGGCTGAAAAGAATCCAATTCGCATCATTGTGCAACAACTCATGCAGCAGGAAAGAAAAATGCGACAAGTAAGGGAGCTTCTACTACAAGATTATATATATATATATATATATATATATATATACATATACATATACCGTTGTATACTTATATAGTTAGTTTTGTAATGCATTGAAGCCATGTCCGTCTGTCTGTATAAATGAGCAGAACTCCCCTATTTTTATATCCGTCCTTTTGCTGCGTTTATGACACCTGTCGGGGCCAACCGGATCGAGCCACTATATCATATAGCACACATGGGAACAATTGGTTTCAAGAATAAATATTTTTAGCAAGATAACCTTTCCTCACGCTCGGACATAAAATCATCACCATTGAACCACTTTAGAAAGTAGCACACAAAGGAACAAGCCATATGAAATTTGTAGCATCGAAATCTTTATAGACATTCTTGTGACACTTTCTCACACACTGTTACTATATAAATGTGGAATATTCAGTTCGCACTTATTTGGGAAATAAATATAAAAAAAAGTGCACCAAATTTAAATGCCATTAATTTAAGTGTCAACTTAATTCCTGCTGAAATAGCGCAATTATTTTCCCATTACACATGGCTACAGGACATACTAGCATAATGGGCATTTTATATATACGTATACCAAATAATGAACAGACCAAAACTAATTTAAATTAACTTAAATATGCATGAATAGTAATCGTATTTTTTTTAGTACACAAATGCTTTTAGTTACAGGATTACAATTTAAAGCACGAGTACAAAGTTAAAACTGTTTATCTGAACCAAATACACGTACATAAGCATATATGGTAAATTTGTACATAGATACACATAAGCATATACAGTACATGTCATGTACATTGATGTACAGGTAAGCAAAACTACAAAACATGCTATTCAAAAAGTTACACTGGTTAAATGCGAACTGCAAGCTGAACTAACACACACACACACACACACACACACACACACGCGCGCGAGGAAGGGATAAACAACACTATCTTTTGAAAATTGTGAACTGTAAATGATATTTCTGGCACCTACTGCATCATCTGCATTAAATGCCAATGGAGTGTGGATTTGGCCACTGCGAATGAGCCAGCAAATATTGCCATGCTTTTCATGGCAATTTTTGCTAACGGCTTTTTCCTGCTTGTGGTAGCTGCTGTCGATGGGTGTGCGTGTGTGTGTGTGTGTGCGTTTGTGCGTGTGTGTGTGTGTGTATTGGAGTGTGCGTATTTGGTCTGTTATTGGCCCGCAGCTCTTCCAAGTTCACTTAACTTGCTAATTGTTGTTGCTGCTACTGCTTCTGCCACGTCGAGCGTAAAATATTTGGGCAGCCAGGCAAATGGGGTAGCATTACAGATGCTTTCCGGCGAGATTGGGGGCTGTACACTCTTCAACATCGACCAAAGTGTAATTAAAGAAAAAGAATGAAGAAAAACCACCAAAACGGAAATGAAAAGGGCAATACTGCGTCAAATTAAGCATGCCTAAAACAACAAACACATCAAGCCCTTTCGGCCAGTTAAATAACTTGTTGCTTGATAACATATACATACATATACATATACATATATAGATGGCAAAATTAAATGAAGTTTTGCACATTACATTTGAAATACATGTGTATGCATATAGAAAACGCCAACTTTTTTTTTTTTTACATTTAACACAAAGCTTATCAGTTTTTAGGTATAAATCTATCATTCATGTTCACCCAGTATCAGTATTCTGAAATGCTCAAAGACAGGATTCCGTACTTGTTTCTGTTTTTATCACCTATGCACTATTTTCCACAAAGTGTTGCTTGAGAAAAACTACCGGAGCGTAAAGCGGCTTTGTCACAAACTTAGCATGTATTCAGGGATGAAACATTTCCGACACTGACACTATTACAGCTTATTCCTGTAGCTTACACTCTCTTATTATTAGTGTACACTTTCATAGGGATAAAACACTTTAGTACAATGACTTACACAAATATCAGCATGAATAGTTATACATAGTTTTATAACAAATATATTGCCTCCAGAGAGTGGTTTATATATATATATTAATGATTCAGTTTGTGGAAGCGTTATTAATCTAAACATTTCTGCTCATGACCAGAGTATATATATTTAATATTTTATATGTAAGCTTGAAGCTAAAACCTTAAATCGAATAAAGCATTTCGTACAGCCGTTTTGAATTTCCCTTTCGAATTAAGTGCGGAGAAATTAAATGAAAACCAAAGTTCCAGAACCTACAACAATTTAAAACAACTGTTGTAGGCTCGAACAATTTCGCATCCCTAAAAATAGGCATGTTATATTACCAAATAGAAAATGCCCAACTCACGCCCTTTTGCAAAATACATCAAATATACACAATAATAAAGATTTTAACTCAGTTATAAACTAAAAGTGGCATAATTAAATCACAAATGTTTTGCAAAGCAGCAAATGCCAAACATACATATGCACTTTGCCAGCTGCCGAGTTTTAGTGCTTCCTTCTTGCGCAGCAGATCCAGAGAGAAGCACTTTGTTCTAAGGTGCTCTTCCAGTCCACTCCACTCCACTCCACAATTGTCCAGCATTTTGTGCGCTGGCTTGGTGCTGCAGCTCTTTTTAAGTGCCTTACAAGTCTGCCATTTAGCCACGTTCCATCTGCAGGGAGTTCGGGAGAGTCGTGTGAGGGAGGGGGGGGGCGGAATTAGTAGCCAACTGGTAGTCTTCCGCTGACCTGTTGTGCTGAGTATTTCAGTCTCAAATATTTATGTGTATATGTACTTATGTACGAGTATTTGGCAAATGGCTGGCTCTACGAAAAGTAAAAGTGTTTAATTGATGTTGCTCGACCATTAAATATGCAAAGTATCCTTCATGAATTCACTTTGTGCTTCAAAGTGATGAAAAAGTCCAGCAAATGAGCACATTGCTTTCTCATTTTATTTTAATTATTTCTCATTCTCGCAAATTAATAGCCTGCTGTAAATTACCAGAGCGTTTCGTGTATGGGCTATAAATAGTGTAGCTTAATTCAATATTTAATAGATTAGTTTAGCTTAGCTTATCTTATTATAATTATTATTATTATTATTATTATTATTCTTATTCAATTTCTTTCTCTACTTTAATAATAAATTAAATATTCAATTTACATTTATTGCAACATATTAGAAGCTGTGGACTATTTAAGTCCTCATTATATAAATAAATAAACTGTTCCTAATTTGCTTGTATTATTATTAAAAATGTATTATTTTTATAGTATAAATGGACTGAGGCAAAATATAGATAAGCGCCCTGACGCAAAGGCAAGTCGCATGCATATGCAAATGAAGTGGCATGAATAGGTGAAACAACCATAAACCATCTTTTCTTGCAGCATAACTAAGTAGAAACACACCCATTCACACACAACACACATCCGCACACTCGGCTGTAACGACAGTTTGTTGGTTCGAGTGCAGTTGTCTTCTTGGGCTTTTGACGCACACAAGAAAAGCAATATCAGCGAGTATGAGTCCTACTTATATATATATATATATATATATATATATATATATACATATACATACCTATATATAATCTGGATTAGATGCGTTTGCCAAAGTCGCGAAAATGGTGCAAACTGTCTGTTAACATTTATTTCCAAAATGTGTTCTCTTTCCTCGACAAGAACAGCAGCAAAAGTTTGAATGCACTCGCAAAAAACATGTGCGTTACAATTAAACTACTTCTGAATATGCGAAATTGTTTTAGACTTCTGTAAAGTATTTTCCAGAAATCCTGAATTTCTATTTAAATTTATTGATATATTTTCTATGTTCAAAAAACTATTATAATTTTTTAATTTTAGAAAAATAACAAAGATTTTTTCAATCACAAATGACTTTTCTTATTTTGAAATTCATCCTTTGCAATTTTCAAAATTTGTGGTCCAATTTTTTTGCTGAGTGCTTGACAGCTAACTGTATGTTACTTACTATATGTGTGTGCGTATTTGCTTGTGTGTGCATGTGTGTGTGTGTGTGTGTGTGAGTGTGTGTGTGTGTGTGTTAGTGCCTGAGACAATGTAGAAATTCTGTAGAGCTTGCAAATGTGCAGGCGACACATTGTTTATGTAATTTGTGTGAGTTATTGTTGCAAAACATGAAACTTTTTGTATTTTGTAGCACGCAGCGCATTACAAATGACAGCCGCCTGTCACATACCCTTACACTGGCCATCAGTGCTGTTGTTGTTGTTGTTGTTGCTGTTGTAACTAACGGTATTGTTCAAGCAGCTCTTGATATCGTGCACATATGTACACGATAGAGATAGTCGTCCATTTAGTTACTTGAACTTAGTTTTCGTGTTTTAGTAGCTATCTCCTTTCCCCTTTTGAAACCATCTTTGACACACTTTGGCTAACTCGATGGTACCAAAGTGAATTATGGCCACATGCTGTACAAGTGCTGTTAACCGACATGTTTCGAGCACATACCTTGCCAAGTGCTAGTTCTTATTTAATTATAATTTTTCATTTTCATTTTCATTTTTGCTTTTGTTTTTGTTTCAGCCACGAGTCTGGGGCACAAATTTTACATAAATTGAGTGTGTCATCGATTTGGTATGGGCCGTTGAATATTGCCGAATTTTGAGACCTATAATTATATAGCTTGCAAATATAATTACATATTTCAATTAATTGTTCCGTGACAAACACACGCCTCGACCGAAAGCAGCAAGGATTTGCCCAGAATAACCTTGTAAACAACCAAGGCCGTCATGGGATGGAAAATTCATGGTTAATGCCAAGGACGAGTGCTCCAGTTTTAAATTTCAAAGTCGAACTTTTTTCGATGTTAATGTTTGCATTTCCTTATACAGCACTTTGCCATTACTTATGGTTTGCGAACATAATGTAATAAATTATTAAATTAAATTATATTTATCTATAGTTATGAGTGTGCAGAAATTGAAGTTGTTAACTCCATAATCTTTTTTTTTTGGGGTTTTTTGTTAGAAATTTTCTGAACAGGCAAATAGAAACATTTCAATTTAAAATATTTACCATCATTATTTTCCAGTATTCTGTTGAAATAAACGAATATTTAGATGGGTTGGTAACATGGTAACAAATCACTGAAGAAACTCTCTGGCAAAGTTTCAATGAAATCAGCAAAGTTTCAAGCTAATTGATTTAAATGTGGTATATGTCAGAATAACACTGACTCCGTATGTTTAACAGGACTGACTATAACATCCAAACTTATTTGGGCTAGAGCAGTCTCAGCATTTGCCTTTTAATTGTTTTGCAACATGTGATTTGTATTTATTTTTATATATAACACAAACAGAGACAGCAGAATCAGTCTAAACATAAATTTGAATAAACTCGAATTGAGATTGAATTGTTTGGAGCTCCAGGTTCCCTGATGACGTTTTTATCATTTTTTATTTTTTAATTTTTGGTTTGGTGTTCAATAAACAACTGAATGTGATTCTCTGCAGACTGCAGAGCTGCATTTTACCACATAATTAAGAAACAAGCCTGAAACAGGCAATATACCAAAAAGCCTAATGGCCACAATCGTAAAATGTAATAATAAATTCGCAACGGGCAGCTTTATTTAAATTCCGGAAACACGTTTGTTAGTTAATTGGTCACCTTTCCGTTTTTACAGTTGCTTGCTTGCTTAAAATTCTCGCCTTGCTGCCGAATGCTGCAGATGGGTTTGAAAGGGCTTAAATGACTATTTGGCTAAGTGGCAAACCTTTTGCGGTTGAAAGGTCACTGAAAATGTAACTACAATATTATTACATAGTACCAACGCCCACTGCCTTTAAGTAATTCTCGTTGGCTGTGACATTTTTTCAACTTTTTTTTGCCCGTATTTGATATAAAGGGGTTTTCCGGGGCTTAAGCGGGACAAAGGGAATGCCTGTCGAACATTTTAATGAGATTTTCGAATTCAAAACGTAGCGTTCAACTTTTCTCTCTCTCTCTCTCTCTCTCTCTCTCTATCTCTTTGTCTTTATCTATCTGTGTATATTAACCATTCTCTATCACTCTCTTCTAAATTATCTCTCTGTCTATCTGCCTGTTTCTCTAAGCGCGCGGTGACAAGCAGCCAAGTTAATTAGCAAAAAACAGATAACGTCGCACAAAAATATAAAAATGAAAGGAGCAGCCAGCATCTAAGGCCATCTAAGGTCTGATTCTGGTAGCTGCCTTTGCCTCTGCTTCTGTCAATACCCTTGCCCGTGCTCCTGCCCCTGCCATTGCTTCCGCCCCTGCCCATCAGCCGAAATTCTCATCGCTCATTGTGCCCAATGTCTGAGTGAGCCGAGTGGGTGGCAGACCAGTCGGGTGCACGCGAAAAGAAAATGATTTATTATCTGCGAAGGCAATTAAGTAAAATTGGTTGAAAATTGTTTGGGCAAATGACAGTTAGCCTCCTACATTTACAATTACAGTTGCAGTTACATTTACAGTTAGAGTTACATTTACAGTCATAGAAGCCGAATGCGTCTGTTCATATTTCTGTAAAGTTATTGAATTGGAAAACTACACAGCAAAATATTTATATATATTTATTTTTTGGTTATCAAAATTGTTCTTGATTGCAGATAGTATACAATTTCAAGCTGTTTCAAAGAATTTGCAAATATGTTAAATGAATTGAGAAATGAAATAGCTCTGCCCATTTATTAAAATGGGTCTGCATTGTACAAATTTATTTGCCTTTCTTTTTTAATTTCAATTAACATTCTGTCTCATTGCTTTTGCACATCTTTCTTGTCAGCATAGCTAAAGTAAATTTAGAAAAGTAATCTCAAAAATACAAAAGTAAAAACAAATGTAAATGGGCAATGGTTTATTGGATTGTTATAAAAAATTTACCATACGATTTTTTATTTTGTTTAAAATTGTATATTTAAGTAATGCACTAGCTTATTTCTTATGTTTTATAATGTGTGCAAAGAACAAACACACATTAATTGAAAATTGAAATCTTAATAATTGAGTCATACCCAATCAGATTTAAAGTCAAATTGTGTCCATATACTCACCTTTTTTTTACCTTTAGTTGTTGGTTTGTTTTGCTGTTGCTGTTGTTGTTTTTGTAGCTATTTGCGGATTATGCGTCACTCCTAAGCCCAGGTAGCTGGTAGAATGTGACCAGGCCCAAAAATTCTAGGCACCAGAGGAAGATTGATGGGTTCTGCCCGTTCCGAAAAAGTGGAATTCAAAACTTTCGACTTTCGTCTTGGTCAATTTGCTCGGTACAATTGCCAAATGAAATGCAAACACCTTTGGCTTTGGCACAGCGAAAAAAAGAAAAAACAAACAACAATCAAAACACACACTCACACACTTATTATTTTTAAATTTCAACCGTTATGCGTACGCGCTACGAGCGCGTTGTTCTTATATGCCGCTTGACGACGTTCAAATCACATTGACTGTCTGTCTGTCTGTATGTCTGTCTATCTGCCTGTCTGTCTGTTTGTCTGTCACTGATGCTGTTGCTTGTGCTGCTGCCGCCTGAGAGAGACTGAGGCTGAACCGTATCGCACGAGAGTCTGTTGACGAATGAATTTGAATTTGCAACGAATTCGCGTTCAGTCCACAAGCATCCCGTTAACAACAAGTTGCTATCCGACTACTTACAGCGACGCAACAGTAAAAGCCCTTAAAGTTCTATCAGAAGCTTCGGCCAAAAGCATCGGCTGTAGCTTTCACACCTAAAGCTTGCGGTGGCTCTTGGTCCTGAAGTTTGAATTAGCTTTAACTGTTACTCGGCTATATTAATACAGCTTTAAGGCTTAACTGCATACCGAATTCCAATGCAGAAACCTTTTTTTTAAACGTATGAAACAATCAAAGTGGAAAGCTTCATCAGTCAAATCCCTAAACTTGGTCATAATCTATTTTTTAACTTAATAATATCATATTAATTATATTTGTATTCTGCAGGATCGCATTAAAAATCAACTTATTGATTCATACAAGTTATACCCATAGACTTATAATATAGTTCGTAATGCCAAGGAACATTATAACAAGCAAAGCCCTACCTATATAACAAATGACCAAATAAGTAATTAATACTATAAAGAAGGAATGTATCTAAAAATAAGCACATTTCTAGAGGGAATAGAGTAAATATCATATTATTGTTATGGCCGATTAAGCGAAAGTTTTCATTTAATAATTAATCAAATTATTTCTAGAAACCAGATCAACTTTTTGATTTCAGCTACATTTTAACCTAAACCAATTTTGTAGCTTTGGGGCTAAGTTTTGCGATTGTATTTTGTACTGTATTTAAATATTATCTTGATCAGAACACAAAATTTCCATTTCCGTCAATCTTGAATTTGTATCAATATTAGCATGTATCGGTAAATATATTTGTAAGTGGAAACATTTGTTTAATCAAGCCCAACAATGCATCCGAGCGAAAGGCATGCGTCTAGCATGAATTAGAGCGAGATAGCATCACCGAGAAGAAGACATGTGACCACACAGATATGAGTGAGATAGCATACAAACATACTGATTTTTTTTGCGACTCTTTTAAAGCTAGAGATCTGAAACAAATCATTGAATTGTGTGTATTTTAAATTTAAATTTAAATATAAATTTTGTTTTGAAAATTTACAATTAATCTTTTTCACTTACTTAACTGTGCAATAAAATAAAAGAAGTGTGATACATGTTTATATATTATACATTTATACGACTATTAAAACAGCAACAAAATTCATAACAATAACATAATAATATAGACTTTGGTTTACTCTCGCCAATCACCAATGATCTGTGATGAGGGTACCAGCTCGAGTGGTCCTGGCGCATTGGCCATGTAGGGCATCGGAGGCAGCACAAATCTGATGGGATGCAGACAGGAATTGGGTTAGCTTGACCTAAAATGTCTCGAAAGTGAATATGCATTTACCTGGGTCGAACTGGAGTCCTTTGATGCGTAACCAAAGAAGGATTGGCTCTAGATTTGGCCTGGATAAGTCGGGAAAGTGGTGCTATGCCAGTGTCGACACTTTCCAGGGTATTGCGCACCACTTGTGGCTGCTGGGCGGCACGAACTTTCGGCTGAACGGCTGCCATTGGCAGTCGCATGAAGCGGAATATGCGCGGCGAGGCATTCTCATCGGACTGGGCAACCATGTCCTGGTCAGCAGCGTCTACATCTCCAGCATCGAATGCCTCTGCTCCTGCACCAGCTCCTGCACCAGCTCCTGCACCAGCTGCAGCTGCAACTGCAACTGCCTGAGACGGCGTAAACATAGCTGAAAGTTGTATGGGCACAAAAGCGGGTAGGCGAACGTTAACCGGTGCGCCGGGCACCGGTGCGGGACTTGGTGGCTGTGGTGCTGGAGGCGCTGGTGGTGCTGGTGGCGCTGGTGGTGGTGCTGGTGGTCGCGGTGGTGGCGGTGGTGGTGGTGGGCGTGGGGGTGGTGCTGGCGGCTTTGGCGGCCGTGGGGCTGGTTCCGCTGCTGGTGGCTTTGCATCGCCTTCGACTTCCTGCCAGGCCTCCAGCAGCGTCAACAGCTCATCCTTGGTCATGTGACCGAGACCAAGGGGAGTGTAGTCACCTATGGTGTTCCAGCCCAGTGCTGGGGGTCCATACAGCGAGCGCTGGTCACGCGCGTAGCCCAGCTGCTGGGCCTCAATGCCAACGCTGGAGAGCAGGAGCAGGATCAGCAGCCGCCCGAGTAGACGAGTCGTTGTCGTTGGCATTCTGCTGGTTGATTCACGTGTGTTGCTCCGCTTGAAGACCGCACGCATTTTTATATAGCTCTTAGATGGCCAGTTTCATGATCCAGTTTCCAGTTGCGTAGTTGCGTAGGTCCGGCTTTGGGCCGGGACCGGAAAACGGAAGTTCACGCACAAGGCAGCGGGTGAACTGGTTGTCAGCAGTGCCAAATGGTCACTCTAATCCACGCACAACTCTCGCACCCATATGCGCCACTAGGCAATGCCCACATCTCAATGGCGTGTCGGCATGCAGCCTTTCAATACCCTGCACTCAAATGGATGGACAAAAGAGGAGGTATGATTTTTATAACAAGATAGAATTTTAATAAAGAAAAACGGCCACTGAGCTTTAAGATTGAACTCAGTTCAACATGTTTTCCGTTTGAACAAAGTACTTTTTGTTTTTATGTTTTTGATAAAATCATCACTTTTAGTGCTATCGTTAATCGATTCTATCGATATTTGGAAGTAAATAAACTGCTTTACTTCTTTAAATCTTTGAAGGATATGAAATGAGACGGGGTATCGCATAGTCAACTACTTAGCAACAGAGGTGCAAGTTGTTGTTTATAATAAAATGGTTTGGTTTTAAAGGCCAAGAGCCCGGCCTGAAGCTATTGATTTTTTTTTTGGCATGGACCAGTTGCTGGACTGGCGCAAACCAGTTGCATGTCAGTAAACAAAGTGTAACAGCCAACGCTCCGATGCGATCCGTTGTGTTATATACATATTTTGGAGCTGGAGTTGCCTGTGTGTGGATTTCAATGTTGATTTATGTCGCATATCTGCATGGCTCGAGGAAGCGTTTACAACATACCACAGATTTATGCGAACAACAAGTTCAGTGGTGCTCATTGTGGTTGTTCGTAGTTAGTTCGTAGGTTTTCTACACTGGTACCGAAGGTATTAGATGGGGGCACTATTTCGAATTGAGAGCTAGAAAATCTATAAAATTGGTATTTGCAAGTCGATAAAACCGCATATATCCCCCACAATTTTAAAGATGGCGTTACTAAATATTGAAAGAATGTTACCGGTAACCTGCTGGCGACCTACTTCGGAGATTGGCATATACATTTCGGGGCCACGCCCACACCCGTCACTCCCAGTCATTTCGGTTCTCCACATCTTAAATGATCGCATTTGAAAGTATGTTAGTCGTAACTCCCTTCAGTGATCGATAAAAAATGATTGTCCACAAAACCTGTGTACTTAATGGAGTACATCGAAAATGCAACTTAATCATTTTCTATTATTATATATTTGTTTTACTTCGATCTGGTCGATGGATGCTTGTGAAAATATTCAAAATGATAAACCTCATATAGATTATTAAATGTTAATTGAGCAAAATAATACAAAATTTGCATAATGAATCTTTTAAATTATTTAATTATCTTCTGTAAAATAATTGTGTATTTATTTAATTATAACTTCTTACAAAAATAAAAATCAAAAACTAACTATGGCACAATAACAATTGAAATATTCTTTCTTATTTAGGGGTACATTTTTCAGAAAACCCATTAATAAGCTTTAAAAAGAGAGCCCTAAACAAAACTTAATAAAAGTGCTAATATTGACTTAGACTCTAAATTTTAGAGCATAGCTCAGGTAACAGAGACAGAACTAATTTATGAGCTCTGAATTGATTATAATGTTAACTTTTGCTAAATTTTTACATGTTTTTGTTTTTTAATTTTTATTTTGACCAAGTTATTCAAATAGATGTGGGCACTACTACTATTATTTTGAGCACATCCGTAAATGCGCAAAATTGCGCCAATTTAAAAATAGTTTCGCTTACTTACAGTAAGAAATTGCATTCCAAATGAAACGGTTGTATATTGAGAGGTCCCATCAACTTGACCAGAATTTATTATAAGTTTGCTAAAGTTACGACAACCAAACTGACCACAATTCATCCAAATGTTGCACTTACATATCATAGTAACAGCTGCCAATAATACAACGAGTTCTTAGCCGTCTTCGTAATAAATTAACATTTACGATGATTGCTCGTACACAGTTTAAAACCATTGTATTTTGTGTGGTATTTGATAAGTGTGTGAGCCATTTTACATTTTTAGGCTACGAACAAAAAAAAAAATTAAATAAAAAAAAAACAAAAGAAAAGCAAGTCGACTAAGTATCATTTATAATACGCTGTAAATCGTTTGGGGGGCTGTGTGTGCCTTTGAGCGGCTCTCGACTGCGTAACGCGTCCATCACTTGACCCAATTGGGGAACCAACTGTCCCGCAATTCACCTGCTCGATTGTTGGTAAGTTGTGGCTAATGACGTCCCATAACAGTGAGACGAATCTCGTGTAAAAAATGGCCGCATTCAAAACTGATAGTGTCAGTAATGAATAATGAGTAACGAATACCGAATACTGAATAATAATGTCTAATAAGCGATGCGGCGCGTCTTTCTATCTCTTCTCTATGACAATGTGCAACAGCAACAGCAGCAGCAGCAGCAGCAAGGGCAACGGGAACAACAACAACCACAACGATGCTCATTACATAAACGGGCGCATTGCACCAGTGGTTGCTGTCCCCCTCCTACCAGATACCACAAATACCAAGCAATTGGCGCAGGCGCAGTGTCTGACGATGACTGAGTTGAATTAGCGTTAATTGTCGCAGCTTGCCAACGTTGACAATTTCAATTTAAAGCGTCGCCTCGACGCGACGAGACGAGACTTTAACGCTTAACAAGATTGCTCGTACACGGAGAGAAAAAATTATACAATCCGTGCTACTATGATTTAAGTAACTTGAGTCGACCATTTATTTCGTATTCATTTTGTTATTATTATTATTTTTTTTATTATTATTATTGTACTTATTATTATCATCATCATTTATGAATTAGTTTTTATGTCTGAGTGTGCATTGGGATCACTTAGGTCTACTGTGCCTTTCCAATAGCTCGTTCTATGTTAAGCAGGCTTTTTGTCAGGATTCAAAGTTCGCATTTTTGAGGGTGTAGTCTCAGCATTTTGATTGCCGAATAAGCAATTGAAAGTATAGTTGTAGTATTAAGCAACTATTATTTTAAGTTAATTATGAACTCAAAAAGATGCGATTTATGTGATTCACGACCGCAATTCTTAAAAATATTGAGTATTTTATTCTCTTTGTATACCCTGAACCCATTAAAAATGGGAAAACAAGGATCAACATTCGAGTCGATATAGCCCTGTCCGTCTGTCCGTCCGTCCGTCTGTATGAACACGCAGATCTCAGAGACTGTATAAGCTAGAGACTTCAAAATTTGGAATATAGGTTCTCGTATACCAGGCGCAGATTATTTATTTTATTTTATTTTATCGATAACTGCCTCCGTTTATCGAATATCGATATATTAAATTTCCGATAGCAATAAATGCCAATAAATGACGCTTCCAAAGCTGCTCGCATTTTAGTGCAAATCTTTTTAAAGGGAAATTTGCCAATAAAAATAGAATAAATTAAGTTTTTCATTTTAAATGGGTTCAGGGTATTTCGTAGTCGAAGTCACTCGACTACAGCACTCTTACTTGTTTAAATATGAAAAGAATATAATAGTTCATTCATAGTTCATTCATAAATTGGTTATTCGCATTGAGGTTATTCGATATAGATTAGATAATACGCTATTTCTTTCCGTGTAGCTGTTAGGCAGAGTAAAAGGGAGCTGGGCGCAGTCTGGACAGTCTTATTATGCAATCGCGCGAGTTGCGCTTAATGCGATGGCATTTGAAGACCCTTTCTTGGCCGTCTGGCCGTCTGTCTGTCTGTCTGTCTGGCTGACCGGCTGGCAAAAATAGCCACGAAACAATGGCTCTGCTTTCCATTGATAAATCAGCAATATAAACAGCCAACGCCTGCCCACAAATCACCCGCTCTTACCCATCTAAAAGGTTTTTTGGTGTTTTTTTTTCATTTAGGTGGGAGTTTGCGGTGCAGAACCCGTAAGCGGCCTGACCTAACCCAAGTGATATGCTTTGCATAACAGCAGCATTAAACAATGTAGCAACATCAACGGCAACAGCAGCGGCAGTACCCTGCAACAACAACAGCAGCAGAGGTTGAAGTGGCAACCACATTTTTTTTGGCTTTCCCAGCGAGTCACGACCGGCGCAATTTTCATGTCACTGTCAACCGACCCAACGCGGCACACGCAACAAGCAACAAAATCAAGCAGCAACAGTTAGCAGCAATAGCAATGGCAACAGCAACAGCAGCCGAGAAGACAAACAAATAACTAACAAAAAAATTTCAACAAAAAAAATACAAATGACAAAAGCGGCAAAAGCCAAGAGCCAAAAAAAAAAAAAAACAACAACAGCTGCACAGTCGACAGCGCAGTCAACGTCATCGTTGGCAGCGACTTTTAACGATTTCTGCCCGCTGATAACAATCAGCAAAGGCGGCTTTAAGTCGTTCAGCGGATGCTCTTTCTGAGCTGACATGCAAAAGTAAAACAAAAGCAATTTGACAACCCTGAAACTGTGTCACATATTTACTAACTATAAGCATTGCTTGCTAAATTTCTGCAGATTTTTACAGCGAATTTTTGAGTTGGAAGAATGGTATTCTTAGAATTAAATCACTTGCCAATTTACGCCGACCGTCAACAGTTTTAGATAAACAAATTTGATCATTACTAGCAACGAAGCAACACCTCAAAATATACATTCACAAATGTATATAAAAAAAAATTATTGAAGAGATATGTCTTCAAAATGATTTTAAAATTAGGTAAGCATTCTAATAGGTGGTGAGTTAGATGCTTTCTCGACACAAATTACATTTAAATCTGTTATTAAATTTACTTGCATAAATTTAACCAATTTATAATTACCTATCCATTAACAAGTCCCATAATACAAATAATTGATATGGCTTTAGTTTCGTAAATCAATTTATAACCCAATTATTATAGATAATAATATATTTAAATTTATATTAAATATTTATTAAAGCGAGGGTGTGAAAGAGTTGCTCGCAAAAAACAAAGAAAATTAAATAAACAGCAGCAACAGTTTGTGTTGCTATTGTTGTTGTTGTTGTTAATTTTGCTGTTGCTGTTACCGTTGCTGTTGCTGTTGCTGTCGCTGCCTACGTTGACGTCGCTTTGCTGTTGCTGGTGCTGCTGCTGCTGTTGGCGCTGCTGTCGCTGCTGCTCCGCTGGCGGTTTCCATTTCATTTTTAAGCAAACGCTCGACGCGTTCAGCGTTTTAATATATAATTCTCATCGCTCGCTAGCGGTTGGCAAAAGTGGTGCGACAAAAGGCGACCCGTTAAACACCTGAAAAGCAACGCTGAATAAAATCGTCGCGTTAATCGAGTGAATCAAATAAGCGCCAATATTTATTTGTTATTTTATTTTTTTACTTGTTTATTTGTGGATTTTGTGTGCTTGTTAACATCAGAGGATATTGCCGCTGCATTTCCAAATATTACTCCACATAAATAATGCATCCCTCAACGGCGCTGTTGGCGCTTGCAGTTTGCGCCTGTGCCGCATCGCTGGCTGTGGCGCGTAGCTACAGCAATGGACTCATCTTCTACGATTTGCAGTCGCACACACCCTATCTGCCACCGACGGTGAGCGTGTCCCGTGGCCGAAACTTGGCCAGTGCCAAGTACTCGGAGAAGGGCTCCATTTGGTCCACATTCGGACAGCCGTGCGAGTGTCAGACCAGGGTCTGCGGCTGCTGTGCTGGCCTCAAAGTGGATCAGTACAAGTTCGATCAGAAGGGTAAATAGCTGCTCCTACTTCTTTTACACTGCACTCAGAATAAGATATTAGCCAAGTCTTTATTTGTTTTTTTTTTTATGGCAACGAAAGTACTTCTTGAAAATTCATATAATGAAAGTATTTGAATTGAATATAAAATATATTTATTTAGATATGCCTATGCAAAATAGAAAGTACAATTATATGAGATATTTTTGTGAATGGGGCAAGATATTCAGAAAGTGTAGGAAATATGTTTCGACAATGCGACTGCCAAGTGTCAATAGATATGATAACCACTTACAACAACACAGCAACTGCAATCGGAGTCTGAATCGTTTCTCTGCACACACTGAACTACTACTCCAGTTGTCCAGTTGTTTAGTTGTTCAGTTGGGGTGATTAATATGTCGAAATTCATTGTTCGTTGTTTGGCAGCAATTGTTGCAGTGACAGGCAGGCAACAGCAGCAGCAACAACAACAAATTGTTGTTCGTCTTCCATGGCATAGTTGCATTTGCCAATCAAAATGCCACAAATCGCTGGCGTTTTTTTTTTTGCATGTTTGACGCATCAAACTGTTGTTCGTTGCCTGGGATTCCAATTCCAATTCCGAATTAAATTTCAACTTCCACCCGCAACTTTCATTCATAGCAGCACAATACACACTCTCTCTGTCTCTGATTTCTTTGTCTAATTACGACTGTCTTTGCAGTTTGTGCCAATATCACATTCGTGCCGCAACTGGAAGAGGCGCAGCTGCAGGTGTACCTAAATGAGCGTCAATCGGCCAAATACGGAATATCGGTGCGGAATCCATCGCCTTTCTGCATACCCGTCATGATGGGTGTCCCGATGGCCATGTGCGTCCAGCTGACCGATGTGGCGATGGTGGGCAACAATCTGAACATGTGCATGGACTTTGTGGTGCGACTGGCGACGACCGATCTCTTCGAGATGCACTTCCAGTGCATGCGCATGGGTCTCGATGGCGTCCAGTATGTCGACAAGAATGGTCAGCCCGTGCTGCCTGCCGCCAGCACTCCTCAATCCGATGAGGATGATAGGGATACGCTCGAGTATGACTATGCCGAGATGCTGGAGGGAGAACAGCAAGAGGAAGAGCTACAGCAGTCCTATGACCAGACGACAGAGCTACCAAAAACAGAGACAGATGAATCCGAAACTGATTCGGAACCACTGCAAATTGAAAGTGAAATGCTTATGGCAGGAGACGAAGACCTGGTAGAGTCAACGACTGATGCTGGCGATGCCGATGGCGATGGCGATGATGATGATGATAATAATGACGATGATGACAATGCGGAGGTGCAGCATCAAGTGAATGGGGACGAGGAGCAGGAGGAGGAGAAGGAGAAGGAGGAGTCGGTGGCTGATGACAAAGTTGGCGAGAGCGACCTGAAGCAAAACGAAGTAATTGAAACAATTACCAATTCAATGCAAGCCAGTGAGGTGCCAGCCGCAGCAACAGCAGCAGAAACAACAGCGAGGCCAGAGGGTGAGGAGGAGGCCAGCTATTGGCAACAGCAGCAGCAGCAGCAGCAGCAGCAGCAACAGGAGGAGCAAACAAAGGAGAAGGTTGTGGAGGTGGTGGGGCAAGATCAAGAGGTGAAAGAAGCAACAACAACACGAACAACAACAACGACAACTGCAACAGCAGTAGCTGAAATTGCTGAAATGGCAGACGACAGTTACAATGAAGTGAATGTGGATGACGAAGCAGAAGCAGAAGCAGAAGCCGAAGAAGTAGGAGGAGAAGACGATGACACTGAGACAGAGACAGAGGCAGAAACAAAGGAAGAGGAGCAGGAAGATGAAACAACGCAATCAGATGCTAGTGATGATGCTGGTGATGAGGCTGACGATGATGATGGGGATGATGGGGATGATAATGATGACGACGATGACGATGATGATGACAATGATAATGACGATAATGATGATGATGCAGCAGAAGGCAATAAAGACGATGACGATGTGCAGCTGGCCCAGGGGGCGTCACCTGCTAATAGCAATGAAAGTGCTGCTAAGCCCATCAGCAATAGCAGCAGCAGCAACAGCAGCAACAGCAGCATCAACAACAATAACAATACCATCATCATTGTCAATGAGCCAAGCCGCGAAGCTGTTGATGACAATGCTAATGGTGTTGGGGTTAACCAACGGCAACAGGAGCAACAGCAGCAGCAACAGCATCAACAACAACTACAACAGCAGCGACGTCGCCGCCTGCATCAGCGACTGCGCAGCGGCATTTAACTATTGGAGCGATATCAGCTGATTGTTAATTTATTTAAATTGTTATTGAATTGTTAATGTTAAATGCCTGTTAATTAATACTTATTTATTGCTACCATAGAAAAACATAAGCCAACAACCAATAAAACAGTAAGCGAAAGAAAAGTATAAAAGAAAAAAGCAAAGAGTTAAAGAAACTTTCAATTAACGCAGCTTTGAGATCAGCAGAAGCAGCAACTGCAGCTGTTGCAGCTGTTGCAGCTGTTTGCAGAGCAATTGTTGCACTTGCTGTTCCGACTGCTGTCAAGCAGTTCATAATTTGTGCAAGCAGTTCATGACCCTGACCATGATCTTGACCCTTACGCAGACGAAGATTCATCGGATGGTGTGACTGGTTGTCACTTGAATCGATGGATTGCAGTGTTTGCGGTTAAGAGCGCCAGAAAGCCATCATTTTGAGCGACTTTAGCTTCTCGACCAGTTGCTATGACCTGTTAATCGATTGCCTCAGGCGCTGGATGCGATTGAGTGCCGCATGCACCTGGCAGAACAGAAAGGCGCAATTCAAATGCCAAATGGTGCTGTTGCAACTGCATGCTTCTGCTCATAATTAGTCAGTTTTGTATTTGGCCAGTGAGTTAAGACAAGTTGCAGTTTGTCTCATCCCATTCGCGGCCTTGTGAGCCATCGTCATAGCCTTGTCGAAGCGTGCCTCCTTAAAGTGTCAGCGCGCTATTTCGAAGAGCATTTAACTGACACAATACAAGATGAATCAGAGTAAAAATATGAGATAAAATTCAATGAACATAAATAAGTATCAATCTAATGATTGTTTTTTCTATTTACTGTTTTACAACTTAAGCGGCACAATTCATTCGCTCCCCATGTCTAGCCATTTCAGCTAGACCACCAAAATTGTGACCACCAAGATCGAGCGACAAGTCCTTGAACCGATCCTTTCGCAGCACATAAATGCAAAGCATAATTATTAAAGCTAACCCAGTATGTTAAAGACATCAGTGATGAACTGCTGTGGCAGTCACGTCGGCTCTGGTACTGCACGCGGTATAGGTAGTTCTCGCGGTTCCTCTCACAGATCTCACAGCTGATGCGGCACTTCTCCTGCTTGCTGTGGTGCAGTGGCCTGCGGGAGTGCAACATGTTCTACGGATACGCACGGACATGTTACGCATGTCATAAGCACAAAATAGAAAAGAGTCGATTATAGTGAATACAACAATGCAATTAGCAATGGTAGCCTTACCGTGAACTTTCTGACAATCCAGTACTGCTCGGTGGTTAGCTGGGCGAAATAGGGTTTGGAATACCGCAACAGCGGATCGTTGGCGCCCTTGCTCAGATAATGATAGTTGTAGACGTTTTTGTCCACCTGACGACGCTTCCCCGGATAGTTGCGCTCCTCCATGTGAAGCATGACCAGATTTACCTCAAAGCGGTTGCAGTTGAAGACGGCATCGCATTTGCGAAGCACAACGCTGGCCTTCGAGGTGCCCTCCTGCTTCAGAAGTTGGAGGGTGTACTGCGAATCTCTCAGCATCTTCTGCGCTTATTCTCAACTCGACTCGTTCGAACAGACGGTGTCCGCGTTACTCCTGCACACGGTGATTGAGCGTGAGAAATACTCGATCGCCTTTTTGTTGAGCTGCCAACGGTTGTAGTACTAAGCTCTGTCGTCGAACAGACGCGACTGGAAAAATGCCGTCCAATTCGACGCGCTGCCAGGTCATCAGACTATGCGCCAGGTTGATCGATGGGGTAGCAACCTTACTGGTTGCGGCCAGTCTGCAATCTGATCCTTGCAGAATGTTTAGAATATTTGAAATTTGTATTTGTACAACTCGTATGTTTGCGTCTAATTTGTATATGGAAATAATTTTGGCAATCAATTGATGTTATTTCTAATCAACAATCGAATTTGACAAACGAATTTGTTATTTTATATAAATTCCATTTGCAAAGCAGTGCTAATTATGCGGCCATTGAACTGCTTTCTCCACTGCAGCAGGCGTGCAGAAATATCCATTTAACTTTTGTATAAATTACTAATCAATGTTGACGTAAGATGTATGACATATGACATATGGATTTAAAAGCAATAAAACACACAATGTACAGACATGTGCATGCGTTTCCCAAGAAAATAAATAGGTATTAAATATATTTATTTATTTTAATGCAGTCCAAGCAGTTTCCCAATTTCATTGTCCTTTAGCACTACTTTCTGCACTGCAGTTTCAGTTGAATACAAAAAATTTAAAATAAAAACCATATGGCAACTCTGCAGTATAAAAAGCCAGTTGGATGTTTGAATAATTTAGAATTTCAAACTTATTATGTCTAATAATTAGCTTTAAAAAAAAAACAACAAAAAACAGGCAGACATTGCGATGAAAATTGCTTTAAAATAGCGATGCTACATGGATTATTATGAGTCTGAGAGGTTTACAAGGTTTAACTGAATATGGATCTGAAAACGAATGCAGATTTGTGATCGAAATCAGCTCGCTTAAGTGAAAAATAATTTCCAGATTTGGCTATTAATATTTACGCAATTTTGACTGAAAATGTTCGCGGCATTTTTGCTTCTCACGCCCACGCGACGCAGATAGCCAAATGAAAGATGGTTAATGTCGTCGGATACGGTCCATACAAATGATGCAATCTTGTTCCCGCAGTGAAAATCGAATAGAAACCACTAAAACAAAATCCAGGGAGAATGAAGAAAAGGGTCAGAGAGAAAAACAATAACAAATACAGACGAAAACAGTCATAATCGGACAATATTATATAATTTTCATTTGCTGCTACTGTTGTGTTCGCCGTTTTTGCTGTCGCTGTTGCTGATGTCGTTGTTGGTATTGTCATTGTTGCTGCCGGGCAGTCCAAGTTATTTAATTATAATTTTCATATTTGTGTATTTCTTCAGACTGCTTATTCGGTGTTGTGTGGCCTGTGTCTCGTGGGCTAGATTTGTCCCAGTTGCATGGGCAGCGACAACGATTTTACAAAAATGATTATAAATATTTGCTTATAAAATGTTTAATTGCTTTAGCGGTTGTGGCCTCTTTCACATACAACACATAATTAGTGCACTTCTTTTGTCTTTCCTTCGCTTGCTTTGCATAAGCGCAATGCAAATTCGAATTTGGTAGTTTACCACATAATCAATTGCTCGACTGTTGGACATTTAACTGGCCAAAACGGTGGCCTGCAGTGGGCCAAGAGGAGTAACCGGGGAACTGGCCAAGAGATCTTGGCAACGCAATGATGAGCGCTCGAATTGTTCACATTTGTATGCTAACTGTGGCTGTAGGTGTTTTTTTTTTACGCTCATTGCGGAAAGAAAGTCACAGAAAAGTTGGCGAAACTGTTGAATGCCACTTGAGCCGCCAATTAAAACTTGTTTTTGCTTTTATTTTTGCGTTGCTTCTTTATTTGTATGTTTATTTTTTCATTTTTTTGCTATACAGTTTTTTGTCTGCTCTTCTTTTTTTTTTTGGCAATAGCGCAGCGTGTGGTCAAAAACAATAAGTAAATGCGATCATATATATGTATACATACGTATATTGTAACATGTAGAAACAGAGCAGACAGGAAACACACAAAACTGTTTGTACTGCATGCCAATTATGTTTGAATGCCAATTGCTCTCAAACGGTGACCAAAATCCACTTTTGAACAGTAAACACGTTTCAATTCCGTAATTGTTTCGATTTTACTTTTTACATACTGCTTCTGTTTTTAATAATTTTTCAAATGAAAAAGTAATAAAAATCGAATACTTTACTTTCTTGATAATTTGTGTGATTGCTTACAAATATTTAGTGCTGTGATTTAGAAACAAAAAACAAATTTATCAAAGCAATTGCCCAGTACCAATCAATGAAGTCAAACTTGGACAACAATTAACCAAACTAGTAAACCAAGTGGAGCTATGGGATAAATAATAATAGTTCCACTTTATAATATGTATAATGTCAATATTGCTGTAGATCTTCTCAGTCAGATATTTTCTTCGATTCGTTACACCATTTGGCTTCCCAACATATCACCTCACTCACTTTTTTTTGTTCGCTTATTTCATTATCACATTACAGTCATGCGAATGTAAGCGAAATAATGAAAGCTTAGCTAATTTATTTAGAGTTCATTGGGTTAATTAAGAGAATACAAAATGGTTATGTTAGGCACGCTGTATTTCGAGAGAGAGAGTGACATGTATGTCTACGCCTGCCACTATCGCATATCAATGTCACAAATTGTGACATACAAAAATATGACATTTGGATCTCCGGCAAAAAATGTAGATGTTAGCATAAAAGGGTATGCAATGTTCAGAGTGCCTATGCTATGCGTTCGTTCTTGGTACAATATCAGCTATATGATATAGTGGTCCGATTTGGTTATCTCCGACCTATGCCTGCTTTCAGAAAAATACGGATATAAAACAAGTTTAGTCAAGATTGCCTTTAAGTTCTGGCACACATAAGACGAAAAACTTGAACTGACGGTTAGTCATACAGACGGCCATGGCTATATGGACTGGCCGAGTGATGCTGATCAAGAATATATATTCTGTATGGTGTCGGAGACGTCTCTTTCAATGCGTTACATGTTAAAAAAATTAGATTCAAATACCTAGTCTTAGATTAAATTTAAAGGTATTCCATAATAAGCGATAGTTTGACAGTGATAAAATATGAGATCTCACCGATAATGACTCAAAATGAAATTATACTCAAACCCTCCTCCAAAAGTATCTGTGAACCTTATTTGAAGAAATGCGAAACTAAACCATTCTTTCATGCTACTGTAACATAAAAAACTTGTATGCGATGACAAGAGTGTTGAAACTGTTAGCCAACATCTCAGGGACAATCAACCAGTCGCAAGAATTCCAAGAAAAAGACAATTTATAAAAAATAAAAAAATATACCATGGTTGAAGTTCTCTGTAAGACAATTTGGACATAGGACAAGGGGATAAGTATTTTGTAATCGGACCGATCCAAATTCGGCAATCACGAAAATATATAAGAATAATTGACATGGTGATTTATATATGATAATTTGCAGGAGTTTCTCGTTTTTTTTTTATTACGGTTACTGTGCTTAAAGCTAAACAATTGTTGGTCGTGCCTTATTATTATGATGAGAGGAGTATCTCTACCACAGCCCTACTATGTGAAAAAATAAACTGAAATCACATTGTGATCAATAAATTTGTTAGTTTTAAATTAGACGGCACTTTAATCTGCTGGCATGCGTGCGCCATGTTGCATGCTCATTAAAATTGCAACGGAATTTAAGGTTGACACACACTGCACGCAACCACAATTATGCCCCGTTATTATGTACGGATGGAGCAGGAGCCAATTGAGCTTAGCCCAACTAGCGGTCACGTCGACGCACAAACGCACGTTAAATGTGTATGCATTCCAACATTGTGTCGGTCAGTCAGCCACAAAATCTCAATACCAAATAACCAATAACCAATGGCCAATTCCCGACGGACGCTTTAAACTGTTTGGCAATAGCACAGACCACAACTTATAAGGCAAAAAAGCCAAAATGGCAAAATGGCAAACACAGAAATGCTTGCCGCAACTTAAATAATATTTCGAGAATGAAACGTCAAAAATGCTTATATATGTTTTATTTGCTAATGAGTTACAAGCTAAAGTGTTTATTTAATAATGATCAAATTTAGTTAGTCCAATCTTGATTAATAATTATTCTTTATAGTTTGGTGACGTATTTTATAATTTAAATATGTTTTCGGTGGCTTCAGGTCAAATACTTATTTTTTATTATTTGTGTATTTGAAACCAGATATAGTTTGAGTCCCGCTGGTATTCTAATCTAATTCTGATCTAATAAAATTGCTTGACCTAGAGCAACCAAAAAAAAAAAATATGTTGGTAATCATTATTTACTAAAAATGCACACAAACTTTAATAGTTTAAAAAGCTAAAACTAGCTATTAAATTGCCAACACAAATTGCAGGCATTTGAGATGTCAGAGAAAATCGAAATGACGACGAAAGAGCTCGTGACTATAACTGTGACTGTGACTGTTATTTATATAAAAGTAGCACTACGCAAACAAACTTGAACTGTTACAATTACAGTAATTTATAATATTAGTTATTGGCCTGTTCGTCCTGCTATTAAATGAAAGACTTTTGTAATTGCATTTGGACAAAGTGCATGTGATTCGAGTAGCGCGATTTATTTAAATGAATGAATTTTATGTCAGGCCTGTTGGCAAATGTTATGGCAGTAAGAGGCTCACCCGTCTTTAAGGGTCGCAGTGTAGAGCAGTCGACCATCGATTCGGATGGCATCGTGCGATTCGGGTAGCATACAGGCAGCTTCGTGCCGCCTGTGCAGCATCAGCGGCAACTCGAGATTCAGTTCGCTTTTTTCTCGCCTAGTGACTGGTTGACAGTTGTTCTGTGTGTTCAGCGAACAGTCATAAAATAAAAATCAGACCGCTGTCTCTCGATGTAAATTTCAGTTGAAAATTTGAAAGCATCCGTTTTAAGGCTCAGAGGGACACATTTGCTGCTTGATACCAGCGATTAAATCTGCTGTGGACCTAAACAGATAATTGACCAGAAGCACTTGACGTGAGTATTTAACTGTCACTTAGCTGTCATTACTTGACACTTTCAATGAAGTTGTCATGCGGATTAGCTTACAAAGTTGACATCGAACTGCGTCCCTTTCACTTCCTTTTTACTCTAATGCGACAGTACTTATGTATCCTTGTATCTATGTATCTTTGTGCACTGGCACATTTATGAGTGCTGTAATCCTCAATGCTTCTGCACGAGTGCCTTTCGTATGGCTGGCTTGATTTATTATTTATTATCTGCAAGTCCTTCGAGTAACGCACTTTGCATTCCAAACTTGGAGCAGCGGCCAAAAAGCCCAACAAAAAAATATTAGATAAAATATAAATCATGTATACGCCACATAAACTCTTCACATCAATGCCATTAACATGAATCTTTCATTTCATTTTGCCATCTGGAAATGTGGCACTTTATGCTTGCGTGTTTGTTTGTTTTTCTTATTCTGGCCAAACTTCGTCTATTCACATCGAACTCAATGGATGCAACTGTCGCGGCTTATCAACGCACGCATGCCACACGATTTGGCAGAGTCAGCGCAGCTGCTCCCTGGTTTCTCGGCTGTCTGCCTGCTGGACTGGCTTGCAGGTGCGTTTCGATTGTTAGGGATGCCTCAATGAAATTGTATACGCAGCTGAAATATCAAAAGTGCACTTTGATCAGTGGGTCAGCTCCAGCTCCGCGCTGATTGGCATCGTTTATCAGCAGTTTTCACAGTTTCCGCAGTTGCACAATTTGTGCCAAATCAGGCGTGTGAGGCACATGATAAATGCCTGCATGATAACGCTGATGTGAGTCAATGAAAATGAAAAATTCATTGTTTGGCTCACAATGGACTCTGTAATTAGCTGCAAATGGGAAATAACAATTCACAATTGCAATTCGTTGGACTCCCACTAACAGCACTAGCTGGCCACTGAGCAAGCAGCCCACTGTGCGGCACTTGACTACATTTTAATTGGCTTAAGACACAGCCCGCAAGCGAGCAGCTTTAATTTCAACGAACCGTTGCCCATTGGAAGATGAGCTCATTGACCCTCAGGTTGAGGGAGAGCTGCTTTGGTGGAGGGGGAGGGATAGGGGAGGTCGCTCCTTTGTGCAAAGGTCGCAAAAGCGCCGTTAAACGTCGCGCATCAAATTATCGTTAGATTTATAGCACTTGGTGCTATGACCGACTGCTCGGTCGCGACTTTTTGACTTTTAGCCCTCCCATTTTTTGTGCACGTTTCTAGGCGCCATGCTTCCAATTTGTGTGGCCAGCAGCGAGAGTTGCATTTGCACCCCAAGGCTAAGCGGTGCATTTCCATCTATAGCACAGGTCAAATATGGAACACCAAAACAGTTGCTCTGAAACCCGCTTGCACAATCTTAACTTTGCTATAAGTGAATGTTGATTGTTGTCTTGTTGTATCTTGCCACCCAAAAACAACAATTAACACGCGAAACTAATTAGGTTGCAGTTGCAAGAATCAACAGTTTCCTTCCTTCCTTCCTTCCAACTGACAACCGCAATATCCATTGAAAATACTTGTTAGTGACCGACAAAAGAATTTTTTTAGTATTCTATTATTTGGAAAAGACAAAGCAAGCAAGAATATTCTAGTTGAGAGTGCTCGACTTGAGGACAGACTAGCTGTTAAATATTGTAGCAGCCCAGTAGTGTAGTACTAAGACTGGAGCATAAAATCTGTAACTTAACATTCAACTACATATGTATGTGATTACCAACTTAAGAAAGAAGCAGAAAGAGTTAGTTTGAATAAAGTAAAATGAGCAGATGTGTTTTAGAATGAAAGATAATTTAGTTTTGATAATTAGAAATTAAAGTTTCTGAATGTTACTACGAAATAATACTGATTTTAATTTTGAGTCATTCAATATGAAAATATGTTTGGAATATTAAAGTCTGTGTTTTTGACTGATTTTGTTTGTTTGTTTTTTTTTTGGAAATTACAATTGTTGAATAATGTGTGAAGGTATATTTAGTAGAATATATCCACACATCATATTTGGTTTTTCAAAATATTACTTAGTCACATAGAAAGCTAAGAAAGCTTTACCACCACTCCACTAATATAATTTAAAGTGTCTCATTTGTGATAAATTCAAAGAATTGAATTTATTTGTCAATAATTTCGGAGCTATTCAGTCTTCCAATATTTATTTATCTGCAATATTGAAAACTACTTCTCTTTCTCCTTTTTTTTTTTAAACATTTTCAAGGGGATCAGGGTATTTACATGTATATTCATGAATGTCCAGTATTTCCTGAAACTAGGCTACGGCAGAATCGAGTGCATCGCACACTCATCACCTCCATATCTCCATGGAACTAAATAAGTAGACTACATTTATGCAGCTCCCCCAAAGAGTGAGTAATATTTGCAAAAATCAGCACAGAAACTTTTCGCAAGCAACAGGCGCAGTGCAACAACAAAAACTACAACTACAAGAATTGAGTCTCAGTTGAGTGAACACCTTACTGCTCCGTGTTTCCTGGTCCCCCACTTACATCACTACGCATCTCTCCGATTGCTCGTTTAAGGCACAGTTAGTCAAGGCAAGCTTAAACTGACAAAGACGACGATTGGGGAAGGGTTTCCATAAATTAATTAAGCGCTTGAAATATGCATAAGCATAATTTGGTTTTTGTAATTAACATTTCACTCAGCAGACAGAGGCACTTCATGCTGCAACTGCTGTCAGCGAATCGCTTACTTGTCCCCTGCCGTCAAGCCATCACTGTACGCTCTTGTTCTGACCACGTCCTGTCCTGTCCCGTTGAGTCCCTCTCAGTCCCAATGGGGCGTATGAGCAACAGCAGTTGCGCTCAAGTTGCCCGCTAATTGACTGACTTTTGCCTGTCTTTTGTGTTGGCTCGTTTTGCAGCTTTAATTAAGCAGCCAAAAAAAAATAGAGGGAAGCTGCAGCAAGGACTCAACATTATCCAAAACACGTGCTCACAATTTTCAACAAAATTTCGCAAAAGAAAATACAACAAAAAAGTATGGTCGTTGCAGTCGGGAGTAACCGACTGCGAAATACTCTGATATTAAAATAATAATAGCTGATATTAACTGGCTAAAGGAGGATCCTTCAAATCTACCTTACACGTTTGATAACTTTGGCCCTAACTTGCAAGATATAGAGGCTCTAGCGATTTTTGTGGGCGGGAGTGGACGTGGCCCGAAAATTACTTGTCGCTTCTCGATGGAGGCGGGTATGGTCAATGACGATTTGACGAAGGACATCCCCAGCAATTTATTGTGTGAGTTATGTGGATTGACCGATTGGCAATAATCGATTTAATCGATTCTCAGCACCTCAGTGGCCGTAGCAAACCATATCTCTAAGGGGATTGATCAAAGTTGTGCTCATATACTCTAGTAACTTCGGTATCAGTGTATACAAAGCAGAAAAATATAGAAAAATTGGCAAGTGGCAGTATTTGTTGTTGCTGTTATTTGGGGTGTGGTATGGCAAATTAAAGCATGTGGACGAGGGCAGCTTACGTGTAAGTTTTGCTTCGCTTTATTATTTATTTATTAGAATTATTATTTTTTTGATTAGTACACGTGGAAACTCATTAATATATTTTGCAAATCGGAAAACTTTGTTTTTGCCAATTTGCTGTCGAACTTTCCCGCAATTTATCAATCGACACGTTTGCCAGCCGACGACGAGATGTGTTTCGCAAAGCCATTTGCCTGCTGCTGCTTCGCATTATTAAATTTACATGTCAATGCCACATAAAAAACATTTCAAAGTGGAGAAGGGTGGGCGGAACAACAAAGAGGGGGTTGTCATGTTATCGCCTGGCAGCTTAGCAGCTCTGTAAACACGACCAACAATAGGCCACCACAGCAACAAGGAATATCGCGCTTAGCCCATTCAGCGCCAGCTGTGCGGAAACCGGCAGATAATCTAAACAAAACAATGCAAACATCGACAGCAACAGCATTACAAAAGGAGCAACAGCAGCAACAACACAACAACACAACAACAACAACAGCAGCAGCAGCAGCAGGTGAGCATTGCCAACTTGGCAAGATTCGATCTGTTAACTGCCTCGGACTGCATTCTGGACAAGCGACAACAGCACTTAAGACTCAAACGGGAGGGTTGTAGGCAAAGGGGTGGGCGAAGGGAAGGCATCTAAAAGCATGTTCTAGTGCACAAAGTATTTAGTCCGCCACATCAACTCTCTCAACTGGTCGCGACACGCCCAATGGCCAACAATTATAGAAAGACTCGACCACAATATACCCTGTAAGTTGTTCAATGATTGTCTTAATCAAAACGATATATATCGATATATAATTAATGTCATTAATTTGGGGCTTGAGCTTGGGAACTCATAACTCTTTTCAAATACCATATACATTTGTTGACTCACAACTACGAATCGAAATCAATTTAATTTGATCGATGATTTTCGGCACTGTTTTTGAACTATTTATTGATATCGGGTGTGTGTTGTCAAAATGTGACTTATGACTGAATTAGGATTAACATTCAGCAGCTGCTTGTGTGCAGGGTATCGTGAAACGAATATACAAAATAAAGTCAAGCATGAAAAGAAATGAGAGAATGCAGAGAGGAAGAACTAGAAACGTAAGCTTAACGGTCAAAGTGCATGCTGAGCTTTCAAATGCTAATGGGTTGTGATTATCTTGTAATCTTACATGCACTAAGCACAGGATGACAGCGATGCAATCCGCTCAGGCAAACAACTCTAAGCTGCTTACTTAAGTCATAAGTAGATGAAGATTTTGTTTTAAAAAATGGCTTTTTATACTCTGATACCAAAGGTACTAGAGTATATTAGAGACCAAAGAAAGTGCTTAAATTAGGGTGCCACCTCCACTTGGAGGCTAACAAATCGATAAGTGCAAATCGATATACCATACATCTCCTGTAGTTTGAAATCCAGGGTCAACAAAATTTAGTTACTAGGTAAGTGGCAATGTCCTTCAAAGATTATAGATCCGTCCCCAGCCCCCCGTTACTTAAAACTCAGTGATGGAATAATCTTCCACAGTTTCTGAGTTAGAGCCACCAAAATTGAAAAGCATATTTCCGGATATCGCTCTCAGGTAACCAAATTTGAAATATATATTGCTAGTAATTAAAAAAGCGAAAAACACTCCCACTCATAATTTCCTCCCTCAATATCGCGCAAATTAGTAGCTATCAAGCTTAGAATATTAATTACTAGCAAAGATTGATAAAAAACTACATGCTGTATGTGGTATTGCATTGACCTAAACGTTCTTAACGTGTAATTGTGATTATTTTAAGACTGCATTTATTTACTTTTTTTTAAACAACTTTTTACTTTTAAATTGAATTTAAGTTGAATATATACTAAAAGTTTCATTCGCCTGTGCTGCATAATTTGTAATTAAATTCGCTTTAATTTCATCAAATATAATATTTCTTATTTTAGTATTCAATATGTATCTAAATAGTTCAAATTAAATCAAATATTGAATTAGATAAAGTTTAAATAAATTATTATGAGAAAAGTTGTCGATTCTAAGAGAAAGTCGATAAGAGTGAAACGCATTTCAGCTTGAATTTAGGTTTCCTATTATATTTTTCTAGTGAATTTTGGACCATAAATGCTTTATGGCTTTTAAGCTTTTGCACCGCCCCACTCTCAAGTGAATGGCAAAACTAGAAATAACAGTTGCATCACGTACTAAATACCCTTGCAGACGTTAAAGATAGTAAGATATAAATTGTAGATGATTCGTATTAATTAACGTAAATATTCCACAGATTTCTATTAACTAAATTGTAGTTTGCTCAACATTTTATTTAATAAGATCGCAAAGTGCTATACACACAGTTCGCAGCCGATGCGTAACACATATCCTGAGACACTTCAAATGCCCTCGGCCATGTTATGCGAAATGCCAATAAAATTCCGTATATCGTCATCCAGCAGTCCTTGACAGAAAATATTAGTAGTGATTTCGTGACTTCATCGCATATGCCAAAGTGTGGCGCAAAAACTTAAAGGGGAGGGAAAGGCGGATGAGGTAAAAGTTTAATACTTTGGTCATACAAGTAAATTCAGAACAATGTCACAGTTGGCACACTGTTGTCATATAATTAAATTGCATTGCCAATTAAAGTTTTTGGGGCTGCCCCAGATGGCTCAATCTGGAAAAAACAAACGAACACACAAGCACACTCATCTGTATCTATGGAAATGAAAGTGTGCGCTTTGGTTTGGGTTTATTTATGTATCGATAATGCTCTGACGCTTTTTCAATTTGCTTTTGCCGATGATTTGGGCAAATAAAACGCTCAACTCATACAAACTTCTGTTGCCCTTTCTATTCTGGTGTCTAAACAAGTGTGTCTAAACAAGAGCCTTGTGCGATACCCAGTTGGACCAGGCAGCATATTCAATTTGCTTTCTTCTTGAGAAAGTTTAGGACCTCAGCGTTTGAAAGTTCACTTCGATGTTAATATTATTCAACTACATACAAACAAATTCATTATACCCATTTTTGTATTTTTTATGAGTATTTGCAATACAATTTTGTCAACTTAATAAAAAAAAAATTTAACAGAAATTGCAGTAATAAAAGAAAATAATAATAATCGCAAATGTTAAAGTTGAATTCCCAATTATACTCATATTTTTTTCTCTCAAAAGAGCTGCTCGTTAGACAAGATTTTCTCGAAAGACTAGTTAAGAATTAGTGGTTTAGTTGATCTCCTCTAATACGCTTAAGCTAAACCAATTTTTTCAATTATTCGCTTTCTTCTGACGGCTTTTGAGCCGAGCAGATGCCAAGTAAGTGTTTACGGTCACACTGGGCTGTTTGTGTTGATTCAACTATTAATATGTTGACGCTGATATTGTTAAGAATATTATTGTTTGTGTCAGTGGGTCAAAGTGCCTGTGGCAAGCCGCAAATACAAATACAAACAAGCACACACACACACACACACACACACACACATTAGCAGTTGCTTAGAATAATGTGATGAGTTTGCGGTAAACGCCTGACCTCCACAGCAAAACAAAATAAAATGACAATTTACCACCCTCAACCCCCACCCACCAACTGCATTTCCCATTCAATTTATTTCCTGTGTTGGTTTTTGCTGCTGCTGCTGCTGCTGTTGTTGTTGTTGTTGCTGCTGTATAACTGAGTCAGTTCTTGGCTCAGATAGCATTCTGATACGCCAAGTGCGTCTCCTGCAGCGAAAGCATTACATACTTGCCTCGCCACCCACCCCCCGCTCCCCATAGTTCCATCCCAACGCCACCCCGTGCTTGTCATAAACTGCTTTCAGCGGGTTTGTGTGTGTGTGTGTGTGTTGGGATGTGTGTGCCAACTGTACAAACTTTCAATTGTCAGTCGAGGACACTTTAAGTGTCTAGACGTGCTTTCTTGGAGCTTCTCTATTTCATATGTTATTTATTTTTTGTTTTGGGACAATTCACTTTACAATGAATTTGACTTGTCTCATGGCACAGAAGAAGCTGTCGTTAAATTTTGAAATTGACATAGGCATATTAAACAGATTTCAATGTTATTTGTTTATTTTGAAATAATCGTATTGCCAGCAAGCTGACGTTGCATATTGGCTGCACTATAATGAAATTCAATTAAATTGGTTAGTTTGTAAATGTGTTATTATTTGCAATTTGGGCGTGGAATAAGCCATTAATAAAGCAGCAGCAGCAGGAGCAGCAGCAGCAGCAGCAACGCCAGCAACTACAGCAGAATGTTGTTCTGTACGACCACAACAGGGACACGAAAATGCAATGCAAACTGCCAAAGTCATTCAAACAGACACAAAGCACACACGCACACACGCTAACACACACACATTTTGTGTAGTATATATGTATGTATATTATATATATATATTCGACACATAATGTATTTCTAGAGCTAATTAAAACGCAACGTGAAGGTTGCCAGTGGCAAGTGAAGAGCACCGCACACTGCAACACTACACAGCACTGGCAGCAGCTGTCCAAGGGGTTGTTTTGAAAAGGGACCTGTGAATGTGGATGAGGAGGGAGGGGGTACGGGGTTTTTGGGTGCGGAAAAGCAAAAAGTTTTTTTTTTTGGCAATTGCCAGGCAAACAACAAGGGGGGATAAATTCTAAGTTTGCTATTGCCAAAAACGACGGCAAATTCTATAAATTTAGCAAAAACTCGAATCATTTCACACCAAATGTTCATTTAAAACACAACTAAACTAAAGTATTCATCTGATATGAGAGATAGCATAACTTCTATTCCCCAACAGTATTATTATTATTCTATTCAGTTGCATAAACTATGTGAAATATATATTATGTATATATTAACCATACATATATAATTATATACATATAAATAAGTATACCTCTCAGTTCATATATCCACATGCATGACTACATACATGGTTGGTTATATTTAATAATATAACATATGAACTGCAGGTTTTGCTCAGTGTAAACACTGAAATTTTGCAGCGAACTTTGAGCAGCGAACTTTATTGGGCGCCAAATAACTTGCAATTTAAACGGACACGAAATTGTTGCAATGCATGTGTGTGCGTGTGTGTGTGTGTGTGTGTGCGTGATGTGTGGCTTGTGGTATTTGTTGTGCTTGTGGTGTGTGAGTGTGTGATTGCAGATGTCAAGCGGCGAAAAGACCCGTTGTCAAGGAGCCCGTTGAATGCGTGGATAAGCGATGGGTGCTTGAACAAAATCAGCTAG
Source organism: Drosophila setosimentum (assembly GCA_035043505.1). NCBI lineage: Eukaryota > Metazoa > Arthropoda > Insecta > Diptera > Drosophilidae > Drosophila > Drosophila setosimentum. The sequence continues at coordinate 19,435,340 of JAWNMY010000090.1, read as the reverse complement.
TAATGTTAACTCTGTAAATTAAATCCAATCTGTTTCAGTTCGAATGCATTGTCAGTGAGTTTATATCTGAGATATTCTATCAATTGAACAAATGAATGCGTTTATTTGTTAAGTAGTTGCTTAATGCGTACGTCTGCCACATAGTCTCTCGCCTCCGCTGCAGCATGGCGACCACATTAAAGTTGTCGAAACACACAAAAGGCACCAGAAATAGAATGCATCAGAAGACAGATCTGACCTCAGGCAGGACCTTGACCAATTTGCCTGGTAGCCAGGAGCCAGGTCTGTCATATAGCTGGCAACTACCGAATGCCGACTACCGACTGCGGACCGCCAGCCCAACTCGCGGCCTAGTTGTTGTCCCGACCCGTGGCAAGCTCCAATCGCTTTCTGGGCAGACAGTTTGATTTATGCGACTTTTGCTTTGCATATTCAGCTGCCAGTGAATTCGATTTGATATCGGCGACATGAGACTGGAGCGTTGGCCAGGGCCACAACTCAAAAGCCTAACAGGCAATGAGTGTAATACAAAAAAAATAAAAAAAAAAACAATTCGAGGGGGTGTCAGCGGGTATGTCAGCCGTGACGGTGCTCTAAACGCTTATTTATGGCATTTTTTAGGCGCTTGGAGAGACAAAAGCATCAAAAGTGTCAGCCAACAAAGCGAAACTTTATTTATCTATTATGGAAAAGTACGTGAGGCTCGTAAGCAACAAACACGTTACGCATAAGAAGCTCAATGTGTGTGTGCGAGTGTGGGAGTGTGCGAGTGTGCAGGAGCGGAATGACATGAAACAGAGTTGAAAACTCAACTTAGACATATAAATTATGTGAAAAGGTGTGACAGGAAGTCACAAGTGAATGTGTATTTAAATTAAACCTGCAAGAGAATCCTAATTTCAAATTGGCGTTTATATATTTATTTATTTTTTCTCAATTAATTCTACATCGTTCAACCTTTCGGATATTGGCATAACATAGATCGACAGACGGCCCAGGCTGTAACGGTCAGGCTTTTAATGCCCATCAAAAATACGTGGTCTTCATGGGATCAAGAATGCTTATTTCTTTTGTCTATTATGGAGTATTGCAGCATTTTGTGTTTCCCCTTTTGGAGTGCGTATCTTGTGTTGAAGGCATGAAGGATTAGCTAAGCTAATCCTAAATTAAAGAGATTAAAGATGCATTAGTTTTAAAGCTGAAAGCTTCTCAGAGCCCGATTTACAGGATAACTTTTGTAAGCAATTACTTAGCGAGATGAATAAATACAAACTCCTAAAAGTATGCGTTCTTAATTTTTGGATATAAATTCAACATGAATGTCAAATGCATGTCAGAAATGCATTAAAAATGTTAATTAAGAAATAAAATTGCTGATATAAATCGGTATGGTTGAGTGTTCCAAAAAGAAAACTTATCAAAATGATCAGAATATTGGGGAAATGTGGCAAAACGATATTTCAACTGATTTTCAGAACCAGACGACTCTATGTAAATGAGCATTATTTCATGTGCATGGCGAGTGTGTGTGAATGACATGGTTATGTATTTTTAGATACTTTGCCACTTTATATATGTTGAAGTCGCTCGTCATCAAAGTAAGTCAGCCAGCCGGCAGGAATATAAACGGAAGGCGTTGACGTCGCTGACAGCGCAAAATTTCGCTATGGAAAACTTGGCTGATTTCCTTTTTATGACAATAACAACAGACCAACTGACGACAAGGACAAAGGCAGCAACGACAACGACAACATCAACATCAACATCAAAACCAACGACAACGATAAACAAACCATTTACACTGACGTCAAAGTGTCGCTCAAACTGTGAGTCTCAATCTCAGGCAGCAGCCACCTGAAGGGCTTATGCCAACCAAAGGATATGAAAGCTATGAGATGAAGCTTGCAAATTGAAGCGATCAAAAGAAAGCACGCTCATGTGAAAGTGATCAAACAAGCGAAACCCTATATCAATTTCTAAAGCTACATACACTGAGCGAGACTATATTGCATACTCAAGTTCGGAAGCGTATTCGATCTTGAATAACAATGCTCAATTAAAACCCAAAAATCTTGAATTATGGCTAAAATGCAAAATGTTAATAACTGTTACTTTATTTTTGAGATGGCTTGTTATCAAAATTTATTTTACAGCTAGAATGTATACATTTTTTTTTATTGTTAATCATTTCTGTCAAATATCTTAGCAAAATAAGTATTTAATGGACCAGACAATTATTTATTATATGTTCACAAGTTGAATTCTACTTTACATGGTAATCAAAACAATATAAATGAATTTGTAACATAAAGATCCATCGATACAGGATGTAATGAAATATCCTGCAAATAACAGAGGAAATCGCTTCAGCAAATTGCTTCTGTTACATGTACCTTTAATAAACATTGCTTAGTCAACTGAGTTGAGTTAATTTACTTCTGAATTTCTTTTACAACAAATTTTCATTTTTTTTTTAAATCTTAAAACAAAAATTGAAGGTCCACAACGGTCACCAATTGATATTGCCCACTCTCAGCTACACACTTCGTTCAAAACTGTGATTAGTATTGAAAAATCATGTTATCCAATTGATTGATACAGTCAAGTGTTAGTTCTTTTTAAAAGCCTCTTTAAAATCTGACAGAGGACGTTTTAAATGTAATAGACTTGAGTCAACTTCTGAGAGCATATTCATAAAACGTTAATACTTTGTAGCTTTGTTTCTGGTTAGCAGAGTCCTTTCAGGAGTAAGAAGCGATACGGTAACTTTTAAATTACTCAGTCAGTCAAACTTCAAAAGCATCAACAAATAAAATTGATGCAGTCTCCTATCTCTCTCTCTCTCTCTCTCTCTCTTTGTCTGCCTGCCTGTTATATTTGATAAATTTCCCCATTTACCATATTCTCATGTTTGATTTGATCTCCTAAGTGCCTGGCAAGGAGAACTGAGTGACGAGACCCTCAAATTTGTTGTTATTATTGTCAGCACATGCACATAAACATAAACATAGATACTTACAAGAAATGGAGGCCTGCCAAGCAAGTTTACTAGGTGCTGCTGAGGCAGAGCCTATATTTTAGTGGCAATCAAAATGCGATTTTCTTGATTTATTGCGCATACGGAAAGCTCTCGAAGGATAAACGAAGGCTTCGCCTGTTGCTTGCCACATTTCCCAACCATATTTATATATATATATATATATATATATATATATATATATAGAGATGTGTGCGTGTAGGTTGCCTTGTGCTGTTGGGTTTGATATTTGCCCAGCTGATTGGCAACTAGATACCAGACAATTGCGCATCACAAAATTACATCGGGACCTTGCTTTTGGTTTAGCTAACCTTCAGAAATAAATAGACAGGCGCAAATAATGACGAATATCCGTCACACCCAAGAATAACGGATGTTTTGCCAAAGCGACCTCGAAAATTACGGAAAATTTGTTTTTGGACATTGGATGTCCCACAGAAATCCTTTTTTCACCACAATAAAACAGAGCCCAGCAACAGAGATAGCTTGTCATAAAGTGCTCGACTATAAGCTACTCTGTTGAAAGGGTACAATTAGATCTGAGATTCATCTGTTTACACAGACTTAATTTTTGAACACTGTCTGCCTTTTACATACGCATGTTTTCTAAGCATCATTCTATCCTTTTTACCAATAGATTGCAATTGTGTACAAATCTAAAACTCACATTTAATTTTACCTGCTTATTATGTATATACACTTAGAGAATCGCATTTTTCATATATAGGGTATAAAAACCACATAAATAAGATACGCGTCTGACATATTTAAGCGGCATGTTGTTGTTGTTGTTCTTGTTGCATTTTGTTGGCCTACTGGCCAAGTGGAAAATTTATGAGGCGCCGAAAGATCTGAAGGCAACCCCAATCATTCAAAACTCAGAATTGCCACAAAAAAAACCAAAAAAGAAAAAAAAAACGCGTTGCGAATGCTGAGTTGAAAGATGAGAAAAATTCGATGCGTGATTTGGTATTCATTTGGTGGCAGAAGAATTGTACACTGTAAACACTTGACACGAATTGGCAGTTTGTCAAAATAGAAAACGAAATTGATTGAAACAAAAGTGATTTTGTGATTTTTTTTTTAGTTTTATTGGGACTTTACTCAAGGCCATGGTCATATTAACAATGAGTTGAATGCTATCCTGTTACATTACACACTAAAAATATCCAAAATATGTTGCCGCTTTTCCAACCACAAATTTTAGTCTGTTTGTTGACGTTTGCGTTTCTTAGCTTTCATTGCTGTGCAGTCTTTTATTGCAATTAAAAGCACAGAACCGGTTCGAGAGAAGCCTTTAATTTATGTTCAATTGCGCAATTGCAGAGGGACACTTGGACAGTTGGACAATCGGACCAAATGGACGGACGAAATCTCATTAGTTTGATGATTTAGGATGCCCGACGGCAGCAGCAGTGAATAAAAGCCCCACGCACACACACCCACACACCCACACACCCACACACCCACACACCCATACACCCACACACACACAGCTTGCCAACTCGATGGTAAATCGGAAATTGCACACATTGCATTTTGTGTGCGCTGCACTCGATTTAAGTATTTTAAATTCGATTTCAGGGCAATTAACATTGGTATATGAGGAACAAATTTTACCCGGGCCGGCAGCGTATTGCAATTAATTTGCAATTTAAGCTTAGTCTTCGGTGGTGGGCCAGGACGTTTAATGTTGCCATTCAATAGTGGCTGATGCAGCTGAAGCTGGACTTGCTGCCGCACAAACTGTTGACTCTGTGAGCCCACATTTATGGCTTGCTTTATTATTACTTATGTTGGCTAAAGTTTGTGCAACTGCTGCTCGGCAAGCGACTCATTGGAAAAGTTGCGGAAATACTATGAAAACGGGTGTTACTTGCAGTTACCACACTCAGAAAGCAATGTCCTGAGTACTAGAGCTTTTCTTGTTTTTAGAAATAAAATATACAAATATATGTATATGTATAAATATATATGTATTTCTTAAAATATGAAAGCTTTTAAATTTCTAATTAATAATAGAAACTATTTCTAAAAAGTAGAAATATTTAGTAAAAAGTAAAAATGCTTTACGAAATTAAGAAAACAGTTATAAAATTTTCGACTGCTGTCTTATATAGCTAGATAAAAATAGCTAATGTTAGTTCTGCATAAATATAAAAAAAACAGCTTTCCATATTTGGAAAATACTTTGTGAATAAAAAGGTGAGTTACCTTGGCATTCAGGGCAATTTATTATATTTTTCTAAGTGTATTTGCTTTTTGCTTAACGCACCAGACTTTCTGGTATTTTATTGTCTTCCGTCAGGCTTTCATAGATTGTATGTACATATTCACTCTTCGCCTTCATATTCAAGAGTGTTTAATTATATGCCAGCATCAGATATGTGCATTGCACTGCTCAAAACTGTATATGAATACCCAATAGTTTGCTGGCAATAACATTTGCAATCTCTTGCATCTCTCTCAACTGACAAATAAATTACATTTCGTTTTGCTGTGTGAAAATTGTTAGGCAATTTCGAACAGCGCCATGTTAAAAGGTATAAAAAAAAAACCTAATACCTTAAAAAAATTTTGTTTTTGCTACAGAGCATTTCTGAGATTGGTTGGCATATTCACTCCCTTCACCTCTTGTGCTTAGAGTCTAATGCTAACAACTTTTCTCTCTATCTTGTTTTTTTTTTTTTCATTTTACGGCACCTGCATTTTGCCTTAAAGCGCATTCCCTTGGTAGTAATAAATTTCCCTTTATATGCTAAACCAACAAAGAAATGCGTTACTTTGTGACAAAGTTGGAATGCTATCTGCAAGGCTATAAAAATAAAACTTATCTACGTCAACTAATAACGAATTCCATAACATATTCATAGCTTCTTGTGTCAAATTTGTCAGTGATTTTTGCATTTATTTTATGTTGAAACTTCATTTAGGCTTATGCATAAATTTGAACAGCTTTATCATAAAAGGCAACAAAGAATACACAAAATATAATATTATAATAAGATTGCGTCCTGCGTAATAGTTACATCCGCACGCTAAGACAAAGCTCAGATTGGTCCTTAAATATATTTAAATTGGTCTATTGTAGACATTTTTGGGGTTTTGTTTGAATTACAGTGGCACATAACAATAGCTGCACATACATCTATGTGAATGCATTTACAAATTGATTTCAATTCATGCAAATTACATAGTAAGGCACCTGAATCGTACAATCAAACCCCTGCCAAAGGTTTATCACACAATACGAAATTAGGTCAACTTGAATTTCAGTCGAATGTATGTAACGGGCAGAAGGAGGCATATCTGACCCCATAAAGTAACTATATTATTGATCAGGATCAACAGCCGATTCGATGTTCTTCTGTCCTTCTGTATGCAAACGTGTATCTCTGAGACTACTAGAGCTAAATAACATTTGTTATTATATACTAATAACATATCGAGTTTGCTTTATCTTTTCGATAACTGCCTACGTTTATCGAATATCGATACAATTCGATTTCCGGTGGCAAAGTCACAATGTTAAAGGCACAAGCTTTCCTTTTGACTGAGGCAGTCTTACTTGCTACGGTTGGTTTTGCATTGGTTGCTTTGGGTCATTTAGGAACGCAGTAAATTCAAAAAAGGAAAAAGCATCCACAGTCATGTGGTAGGTAGGTGGAGAAGGAAAGGGATAACTGCATAGGTCAGTTGGGTAAATCTGCTTTAAGTGCCATTCGTCTTGAACAGCTCGCTGATGCGATGCTATGCAGCTGATTTAAAATTGCTGTTAGTAGCAAAGCAAAAAAAAATAATAGTAAATTCGCAACTGTTCGGTGTGAAGAAGGAAGCGGGGAACGCTAAAGACATTAGTCCAGACGTGAAGGCGCAACGGGGCATTACATAAATCGCATCCAACTTATCTACTTGTCTAGTCTTGACCGGGATAAAGGGCACATAATATAATGCTAACAGTGATGAGAGCCCTCAGCTGAGAGTGTTGCCTCTTTTCATTGCAATACCACGCCCAAAAATCGCACCACCCAACTGGCGTTCTGCATTCACACTTCCGCATCAGCACGCTGCGAGGCCGAGTTTTGTCGAAAGGAGCAAGCCGAAAGCGCAGCGAAAGTTGCACCAGGAAGGCCAAACCAAGCAAATGAAAGGACAAATGGTTGTCAGAGCAAACAAAAAATAAAAATAAAGAAAAAAGCACGCAAAGCCAGCACTCTCGCAAAAAATATATTTGTGCAGCTCACGGTGTTTTTTAGAAAGTCAACTTGCTTCTGAATCGCACAGTTTAGTCTTTCGTAAAAAGGGGCCATATTTCTTAAATTACATTGTTGATTCGTAATATTTGTCAGATTTTTATATGGAAAACTTTGAACGATTTCAAAAAAGAATTCGAATTTATACTTTTCAGAAATTTGTCTCGCTTATTGTTTACTCTATACTTTGATCAAGTTTTACTTTTCTGTATATTTTGAATCACCTCGGGATTCGCCTTCAGAGAGAGAGAGAGAGAGAGAGAGAGAGAGAGAGAGAGAGTTTCACAGCATCCGTCAAATACATCTGAGTAAGACAAAAACAAAATAAAAAATATATAAAGCATATGAAAAACAAAGTATTATTACAAAGTGTATTACTCAAACTAAAATTAATGAGTTATTTTATATATTTCGTAAACAAAGAATTTATTTCTAAGACATGGGCATAGACTACATAAGCGAGGTGGCTTACATGGTGATTGAAGGGGGCTGAAAGGGGAGTGAAACCGCTTTGGCCTCAGATGCTGGCATGCATGTAGAAATTCTGTATACTGCAACAAAAAGTTCTGCCCTAAAAGTCATTGTCGAGAAAACACATACACATACATACAAGAAAAGAAGGAAATAAAAACAATTTTATATCCACCATTAATTGCACTTGTTGGGTGTTAAGTGTATGTGTTATGAACACAAATCTCTCCATTAGTACATTAGGACTTATCCGATATTTATAATTTTTATTTTTATGCTGCATAAGTAAAAGTAAAACAAAGACATTTAATAATTGCTTTGCACTCTTCAACTTTCGCAAGAAGACTAAACCGACCAAGTAAGAGTGCTGTAGTCGAGTGATCTCGACTACGATTTACCCTGAACCCAGTTGATACAAAATATTCTCGTTTTATTGGCAAATTTCCCTTTAAAAAGTTTTGCATCAAAATGCGAGCAGGTCTGCAAGCGCCCTCTGCCGACAAACACTTGAACAGTCATACATACATATATATATGTACACAAAAACATATTGAAGCTCGCATCGATTATCATGCCATCTCTTTCTCACACATGCGCTCGCATATTTATGCATACAGAAATGAGATCAATATGCGAATATATTTTCGACTATAACTTGGTTGATTCTTACACGATCTTGATGAAATTTGGGCAGTTGATCAATAGGATGCATATGCATATTATATATTAATTAGAATTAGATTCTGCCTTTAAGATTGTGGCATTTATTGCTATGGGAAATTTAAATGTATCGATATTCGATAAACGTTGGCAGTTATATACGAGAACCTATATTCCAAATTTGAAGTCTCTAGCACTTATGATCTCTGAGATCTGCGTGCTCATACTGACAGATGGACAGACGGACATGGCTATATCGACTTGAGTGCTGACCCTGATTAAGAATATATATACTTTATGAGGTCGGATATGCTTTCTTCTGCCTGTTACATACGTATGCACAAAAGCATTATACCCTTTTTACCCATTTTTAGTGGGCTCAGGGTACAAAAAAGTTGCATATGGATTAAAAAATAAACGCAACAAAAACTTGCAACTACAAAATTACATCAGGTTTTTGCTTCAGATTAAAAGTGGAGCAATATTCTCCTTTAACTACGAAATGTACTCACAAAACTTCGCAAAAAATGCATAACATTCTCTTCTGACTTGTTTTCTGCGTTGTCTTTCTGAACTTTTTTGTATACCCTGTAACCATTAAAAATGGTTAAGGACTGTATCATAAAGTTGTATGGACATATGTTTTGTAATATCGACTTTGTGTGTTTGAAAAGCAGAAATAAACAGTTGGCTACTGATTACTTTCGTCTTAAAAACATAATCAACTAGCTAACATCTATATATATATATTAAATTCAACAAAATTTATCTATAAGCTGTTAAGCATTCTGTGGCATACTTTAAGGCAAATTGTAACAGCCATATTCCCTTATGCCTTACATTCAGTACATTCACATTCTTTACATTTCGCGATTCCCTTTGAGCTCTCCGTTGTCGTTTACTTGTGGATGGCAAACTTAACGCTTAATTTAAATAAAACGCTTTTCTGTAACAAGCCAGTAAATCAGCTATCTTTCTTGAAATATCAGCAATGTGTGAAATTGAGATTGTCATACTTTTCGTTACATCCTTACACATATGAAATTTAATAACTCATCGTAAAAAAAAAATAATTTCAAAGATTCGAAACATTCTTTGCGAATGTTGAATGAGCAGACTTGTGTCCCTTATCGGAAAATGTACAGGCATCAATTTTACAATCAGTAAACATTCGAGAATGTAAGAAATTTTGAGAGTGGAATCAGTATATAAGATAATGCTGCAAATGTTGTTTTATATCTTAGTTAACATAAATAAATATGAACTTATCGACATATAATAATATGATTATTAAATTTTACATAAAAAAAACAAAAACTTTACACAAATTTTAATTCAAAATTGAATATATATTTAAATTGAAAACCTCGACAGTTAACTGTCAAATTTTAATTGAAAATATAAAACGAAATTAAGCTGCTTAATATCTTCAACACATATGTATTTATATGTCTATAAGTTTTTCACTGGACATTCAATTATTATTTGTTAATGTTCGTTCAATCAGAAAAATACCAAATAATATCGTCTTTAACGGCTGTGCAAATAGTAGAGAGAGGCATTTACTATACATATACTTGAGGGTGTGTATTTAACAACAATACAAAAAAATTGTTAAAAAAAATAGCATATTGCTGCAGATAAGATGCTGTCAAAAAATGTTGAAGCGATGTCAAATGCGGCAAGCTGCATGGACAGCAGAGGTGGAGGTGCCAGATGTCCTGCCACTGAATGGGAACGGTGGGCGATATTCGCACACCAAGTTAAGAATGGAAATTTATATGCAAATTTAATCAACATGGCATGAACTGAAGAACGCAATTCGCATTCATAAATATTCGTTAGCTGGCCAAAGCACAAAACACTCAGTGGACAAATTACTTCGTAATATTCCCAAAAATAGTCAATCAGACCTTCAATTTTGTATATTCGGATAAAATGTTGGAACAATCCGACCACACCCACCCTTTTCGCCCATATAGGATCACGGTGCGAAAGTCTATGTTTTTTATATTAAATACTAATAAAACTAAAATATCAAGAGTTTCAATATAGTATTTACGAAGAATACACATATTTGGAGTATGTATTAACTAAAATAAATTTATTTTATAAACATATTTTTGTTTTTAACAAATGGATCAAATGAATACGTATACGTGTATTAAGAACGTCGCATTCGAGATCTGAATCAGGGTCGCTGTCAGTGTTTGAAGTTTCGTTCTGATTACTTATATATATCGATTAAACATGCTCAATGACACTTTTTGGGAATTCTGCAAATCCACAAATATGTGGAGGGCAAATCATTACATTTTGATGTACCCACGTACTATAATATTTATCAATAACTACATTTTGGACATTATTGGGCGAAGGTTAGTTTTACTCCATAAATGTTTTCGTTTGATATTCTCTTCCTAAGGACATCATATATCAATATATTCACAGAATTACTATTAACAAAAATAAGGCAATTGCAAAATGTAATTCAGAATATACATTTTTTCATATTTATTTTCTCGTTGAAACGGGTATAATGAAGTTGTGCAAATGTATGTAACAGGCAGAAGGAAGCATCACCGACGACATAAGGAACATATTGAGTCGAGTCGCTATAGCTATGTCCATCTATCTGTCTATCTGTCTGTATGAACAAACTGATAAAGCGATTTCAAATTTGTAGTACCTCCTAGTCGAGCTCCCTCGACAAGTATATTCTTACGTGTTATTTTTTCTCCTGCAAATAAACATGCGTTCGTTGGTCTATCTTTGCATCAGGGGTGCTCTCCGATAACTTTTATTCAACGAAATTAATTTTTGGAGTATGCACTTTAAGAAAATGTATCTAATATCAATAATAACACATGTTGCCATGAAATTTGTAACTTAATTAAATTACAGCTTGTGTAGCACTGGTCAGAATACAGATAAACAGCAACAACAACAACGGCAACAGTTTAAGCTGCACAAAATAAAGTTATAGTTTCTTTTCTGCATGTGGTTTGCTCTTTTGTCCAAACCTTTGGTCACGTTTTTGAGGCACAACTGTCGCAAATTCTCTTCAAATTTATCAACATTTTGTGTTTCATTCTTGTCTGTGTGTTGGCCAAATAGAAACTGAACTTATCAAGGAAAAAAAAGTAATGTACAGAGGCACGCCTACAAGCCACACAACGAGCTGCAAGTGATGTTGACTGATGGTCAGTAGGCAAGCTGGCCGACATTGAGATGAAGTGACCCCTCTGCCAAGCAGACACCAATGAGTATAAGAGTACAAGTAGTGTGTGTATGTATGAGTAACCAGAGACACAAAGGGATACGAGAAGTGCAGCGTTGCGCCAGTGAAAGGTTGGTATCTTGATAAATGATGGAAAGAGAACCGAAAGGCTTTAAACAAATTGCACAGCTCAAAGGGTAACAAATTGTTGTCTATCTGCGTGAGAGCGAAAGAAAGAGAAATAAGTTGAAAAAAAAACACAGGAAGAGCGAGAGATGATGTAGATAAAAGAGAACCTTGCAAATCGGAGCCCAATGGCGACTGCGTAATTTAACTGTCTGTTAAATGAAATTATTATTATTATTATACATATATATTTAGTAGGAATCTCCTCAAATATTTTTGTCAGCCACGACCACTTCCGCACCCTTATTGCTTATATTTTACACAATTTTAGAGCTAAGGCTACAAAACTGGGAAGGAAGATTACTAGGATTACCCGCTCCCAAAATTCATAAAACGGTATATCAACAGCAAATTTGAAAGGCAAACTGGGAGGATAGGTTACTAGGAATCTCTTTGAAAGATCAGTATATCTTGGCTACATCTGCGGCATCGGATGATATTACTTATGGTATCAGAGTATTTTGCAGTCGATCACGCCCGACCGATGTAGTAAATATGGCTTGTCTTATTTGGTAAAATTAGAAATTAGAAAACAATCGTTATCACTGAGGAATATGCACAACAATTAATAAATAACAAATCAATTAGTATACGCAATTATTATCCAAATAAATCTAATTGGTGACATTATTTTATTTGTTAGGCAATTATAAATAACTGATTTCAATAATGAAAAATTTCAAATAATCATTATTTAACTACTTCCTAAATTGAAGAAGCAGCAATAGCAAACTATTGCACAGTAATTTCGCAGAGAGACATTACTATATCGACTCAGCTATATATATATATATATATATATACTTGATACACTTTGAAGCCATCTGAAATGAGTTCAAAGCCAATTGTTTTTGTGTGGTAAAAACGAAACTTTATTGCCGAGTCGCTGTCGTGGTTGGGTGATTCCAAAGTTGTCTGCCATAAACTGCAATGTCGGCCTTTTGCGATGAGTGCACCGCATTCCAATCGCTCAGCTGGAGGCTGTGCACATAGATGGCTCCAAAGTGGGCGCTTGCCGTCGACTGTTTGGGACGTCGACACTTTAGGCCAATGTCCAGCAGCTGCACGGGTCCATCGAACTTGACCAGATAGTAGCGCACACGCCAGTTCTCGCCGAGGGCACCCTGCTCCGGCGGCAGCTGTTCGTGGGCCAGTTCCAACGGAAAAGCGCCAATTAGCGGCGAAATGTAGCAGAGACCCGGCGTCAGGATGTGTTCGTTGTAGTCGCCACAAAAGACATAGTTATCCTGCATGGGTCGTCGGGGCGGGCAGCAGCGCAGCACCACATCCAGCGTGTACTGCTCGTACTCTCCGCCAGACGCATTCATCTTGTAGGCGTAGCCCAGAAGCAGCAAGCCCATTGGCAGCTGGAATTCGGTGAGGAACAGCCGGAAGGCGCGTTCATAGTTCAATATGCGAAGGGCACAGCCGCCGGCGTAGGCGGTGTCAAAGCTGTGCTCCGCATTGTCGCCCAATGGCACCGACGGCTGCAAGGCCTGACGCGCCAGATTAAAGAACGGACGCGTTCCTGATTCATGGGCGCCGCACTCGTAACTACCACGGCCTGATCCCACGCAGAAGTTCGTGTAGAAGGGTAGCGCACGATAGGGATGCGTGCCCAGATATTCCCAGAGGCCCGACCACCAACGGTCGTTTCTAGCCAGGAAGGCGGCATTCACCGACTCGTCGCCATCGGCCTTGCGTATATTGTAGCCATACTGTTGCAGCGTCTCGTAGCACCATGCGGGCGCAAAGACGCCCGCCGAGAAGCCACGTTTGGCAATCCGTGCCAGCGTTTGGCCGCTCTGAAAGCGCCCCACCTGCCCGCGTCCAAAGACGTCCAGTCCCAGGAAGAGGCGATGCGGCGCTGCCTGCTCCCGCCGCATGCTTACCTCGTTGGTGTCCAGGCTGCGATCGTTCCAGCTGTAGTTGATCAGCGTGCCATGGCTGGCCCGGAAGAATTTCACGTTGTGCTCATTCAACTCATTCTGCCAGGACAGCTCACCATTGTCAATGACGCTATCGTACCAAAAGACTCGTCCGTGCGGCACCTGCTTCTCCGTGGCCACACGCAGCTGCTCCACAAACCGGCTGTTGGGAAATATGTTTGGAGTGTTTAGTGAATTTCATAATACACACAACTGTGCAACTTTTAATTTTCTGCTCTTCATTTAATAATTCTCCTCCACTTGTTTATTACATATTAAATGATTCAATGGTGTTTTTGTGACAAACAAATATTGAGCATAGGAAAAGTATAGAACAAAACTTAATGCGATTTCATCAGACTTGTAATAAGTCAACTTACAAGCATGACACAATTTGTTGCCTGGGTTAACTTTTAGGCTGAATTTATAAGCAACCATCTTTAAAACTAAAAACTTATTAAATATGCACTCGGAATGCTCGGTGAAGTATAAGCATTCTAAACGAATTATGTGTATATATAGAAATATATGAATCATCAATGAATTACTTAACCTATTTAAGTTAAAAGACAAAGTCGTTTAGTGTCCATCGGATCCATATCGGATATCCGAAATTGTGTCAGTTTTTAAACTTCTTTCTATCAGTCAGATGCAAATTAAATGCATTCGATTGGTAAAAATACAACTATTTAAAGCGTACAACTAACATAAAGGTTGGAAAACAAAAACAACAAATTTATGGAGAACTGAAGGATGAACTACGCTTGAGATAAGCAGATTGCTGTATACTTACTACAGATTCGGCATGCACTCGCCACGGACCGAGCACTCCACATTGACCAGCCAGCCCTCGAAGCGAAAGTGACGACAGAGGCGGGTGAGGGCGGCAACGGTACGTTCAACGCTCTCGATGCTCTCGAGGACCTCGTGCAGCAGACGACTGCCTGCGATTCCCTCGACGATGTAGGTGCCCAGCACCGGCACGCCATGACGATGGGCGGCATTTAGCCAGCCGCTGGGCGGAATGGTCACATACTGATGGCTAAAGTAGCAAAAATAATCGACGGCAGACCAGTGCATAAAACGATAGTCATCGAACTTCTCCGAGCTCTGATAGTGTCTGCAAGCATGGGACGGTTATACACTCTAGCACTCAATGTCAATGTGAAACTCACTTACCGATCGGCCAGATAATTGCCCATCATGTCGTGGCAGATGAGCAGCTCGCGGCGACCACCGCCACTGAGCGAACGTCGATGGTTGCTCACGAAGTCTGACTGTCTGTCCAAATAGACGGCATCGCCGCGCACTTCGCCATCCAGGGGTAGGACGTAGCGCCTCCAGTCAATCTCTCGACTACGCACTTGGAACTTCAGCAGCTGCACATTGTTTCGGATGGGCTCCGCCTCCAGCTGAGCTGCAATTGCGGATGTTGCTATTAGTTGGGGACGCATACTGATGATGATGCAACTGTTGCCAACGTTATGAATTCAGTGCCGCCTCGATGGCCTGCATTTATCGGAGTAGTCGGGAATGTTTATCACTCGTTGAAATATTGCGAGTCAACCGCATTAAATCAGAACTTTGAAGGCAACTAAACTATCCACGATTATTGCATTCAATATCAATTACTATGTATTCTGCCACCCAAAGTCACAGCCATTATAATCACGCCTAATACATGCTACATTGAATTTTAGCTTATAATGCATTATTTTTTTCGCTTCACAATCCTAATTAATTGAAGTTAATTATGAATTCGTATTTCAGAAGTAAAATCAATTTTAAATAGTTTATTGATGCAATTTAAATTGTGCCAGTTTAACTCGCCAAATTATTCCATCAAATTGAATATTTAATTAAAAAAAAAAATGTTTACAATTAGAAGAAGAGAAGTAAAAATCCCTGCAAATTTTAATTATGTATATTCTTGAACTGAAGCCAGCAAAATACATATGTATTTACCCTAGAAAAAATGACTTCACTAAACACAATATAAAAATAATTTTAATCTAATTTAATTTTGACAGTTGATTCTAGTCAGAGAGTATATTTCCAGAGACTTTTTAAGCTAACTGACAATTTACGTGATGGGATATTCAAGCGAATTATCACAGCTCATATTTATTTGTATGTGTTCAAGTACTTTGCATTAAGATGAAGCGTACTTTGAAGTCGACTTGGCATATCTTTGTTTCAATCGTAAACTTGAGCAAACTATTCAAATTAATCTAGCTGTGCTAAAATTAATTCTCTGCGTCAGATTATTACATATTGTATAACCTTTAAAATCTTTAAAATGGGTTTACATTTGACTTCCGTCTACAAGTACAAATTTACTTTTAAATTTGTATACGAATATGTTATCATCGAACTTATTGATTATATTTGCAAATTGGGGGCACACATGGTAATTACGAAAATTTGGCAAGGGCTGAATTCGAATGCATTTTAATGCGCAGTTAAAATAATATTATGTTAAAGTTTGGATTCGAAAAGATAAAACGATTTTGGGCTTATCATTGCATGCAACTTAGTTATATACGGGTACACCCAAACATTTGGATTATGTGCATAATTCATGTGGTCAGCGTGCGAAATGTGGACCACACAAAAACCAGTCAGAGCCCCAAAAACGACCAACACCGTTGCGGGCCTTTCAATTGCGTGTTCTAATGTGCAGCAGCATCATCATTACCACCAGCCCCACATCCTGTTGTGGCAAAAGTTTTTGCTAGCTTCGGAATGCGATTTAACGGGAAGTGTGGCAGAGTGTGGCAGTCGTTTTAATGCAACTTGTGCGCCCACGGAACGCAACGAAGCGTTTGAGCGGAACTTGAATCTACCATTGCAGCAAGGATATGGATTTTTAAGCAAACACAACACGAATACCAATGAGCTGTCGTGCGAAACAAACGGGATCTGCCAGCTGACCATAATTACTTTTGTGCGCGTGAATGCTTAGTGGAATTTCTCAGTTATTTCTTTTGAATTATATTACAAGCCAGGCTTAAAACGAGTCACGCATTTCTATATATGTATATATATATTTTTATTTATTTATTAATTGACATTAATGTTCCTAATGTTAAGGAATCAGGTGTTAAAAAGCCATCAGTTTTAACTTTTACGGGTGATATCTACTTTTCCTAGCACTTTATAAATTTAATAGATGCAAACAAGGAATAAGATTACAGAATATTGCAGATATGCATATTTCAAGATTTATTATAATCCGCTATATATAATCCAATAGGAGTTTCACATACGAAGATAAAAACAATCGGATTTGTTTCAAGTATTATCAACAGGCAGACAGACGAGTATGTATATGTTGAATCAGCATAATGGAAGTATTGAAAGGAGTGACTCAAATGAATTGATTTAATTAAAAAAAATTAATTCATGTTTTGCTCGCTCCAAAAAGAGATCGATTTTATGTGCATATTTTTGACCATTCCTCCTTTATAGTTTTTTTTTATTAAGCAAAAAAAAAAAAGTCTCTTCTCCAATTGGGGAACACAGTAGTATATTCAAGCACTGATAAGCCCCTGACTCACGTCGGACTTTTTCTGCAGTCTGCATATGTATATGTTTTATTTTTTCATATATATATATAAATATATATTTATGTATATATATATTTTTTTTATTTTTGCCAAGGACTTACGGCAGCCACAGGTGCAGCATTTTTTAGCGCAAAAGTCGCACAGCTGTTTTCCAGACACTGAATCGTTGCCGGCATTTGTAGAGGTTGTCGATTGATCTCGTGGCGCGCTGACATCTGGAGTGTCTTTTTTATTTTCAGAAATGTCCTGCCCATCCATTTGCAGCACCTATTACTTTAAAGGGAGCGTAAATGCTAAACGAGAGAAAAAAACTTGGCCCGAACACAGTTAAAACTTGCTTTAATTTTGATGACAAACAAGAAGCAGCTGTTCAATTAGTGTTGACAAACGTTTGTAGGCAGTGCGCAGAAGTCATTTAAATTTGAAATGCGAATTGTTATAAGCAGAATTTAATTTGTGTATACTTTCATTCTCTCATCGAATCCATGTGTTTGCTTTTAGACTTAAGGTGCCAGTATGCCAGCAAGAAAAATGAAAATCCTGCCAAGGCCAAATATTGTAAAAACAAAAAGGACAAAAATAAATCCAGCGAATAAAAACACATTTTTGGCTACGCGGCCAAAAAGCAACCAACATTTTTTCTTACTCATTAAGCATTGGATTAAGTTTATTGTCTTATTGATTCATTTCTGTAGTTTTGATTTTCTTTCTTGGCAAAAGGAGAAGCATTGAAAAGTAAGCAAAATGCCAGCGGGTCGCGTGGCCGGAAAAGCCGGCTACTCCAATCACTATTACAACGGTACGTATGTTATAATTTAAATACTATTTGTAGATTATTTTATTAACTCTTTAACATTTAACATATTTTTGGACAGATTGGCCCTAATTAATAATCAGAAAAAAATTGCATTAAAATTTACTAAATTGACATGAAATTAATAATAGAAACATTTTTTATTTCTTTTAAATAATTTCTAAGCATTACGAAAAATATTCTCATAATTTAAAAGGCTTTATAAATTATATAAAATGTTTGCATATCTGAAATCTTAAAATACAAATGATTATTAATAATATAAGTTAGAAAAAGTAATAAATAGCTAAAAAAAAAAAAAAAATTTCAAAGAATTCCCGCTGAAATTTAGAGATTTAATTCCTAGTTATTGTAATTCCTACAAGTTGTTTATCATTTAAAAAATTGGAAATTTTTAAATGACTCCTTTTTCTATTGTTTTCCCAATTATTTGTAGTTTGCAATTATAATTTGGCAAATAATGTGCTTTAAATTTATAATTACTTTGGTTTCAATAGGACGCTCATATGTTGGCATCAATGAGGAAATAATGTGGGTCAGCATTGGCATGGGCGTAACAATCGCCCTGCTCATAACGATTGCGCTGTGCTACATTGCGAGGGAGAAGTGCCAGAAGCGTCAGCGGGAATACTACGTGACCGCATAGTTAATGTATGTTGCCTGCCAAACACACCGAGCGGGGGGCGCGGAGGAAGGTCGATCGCACTGCATCCTCGAAATGGATGTGGATGTCGAAAAAGTGGATAAACTTGAAGGCCTCTCAATAACAGCGGTTCTGGCAGTGGCGCCCCAAGCAGCAGTGGCAGCAGCAGCATCAGTAAACTCTAGCCCCTGGCAAGGACTAGAACCAGAACTAAGTCAAGGAGCAGGACAACAACCAGAAGCAGAACGAGAACCAGAACCAGAAGCGGAATCAGCCGTCATCATCATGAATTGGACTGTTGTTGACGTTAGCGGTGTTCGCAGTTGGGGCTAACCGATAGAAAACATAACCCACCCACCATCTGAAGAAAATACCCACAGCATACACACACACACACACACACACACGTACACACAAAGAATGCATGGCATTTTTTTTTTTCTTGTTGATGTAATCAAAAGTTTGTTGTAAGCATGTAGAGCAGCCTTGCAGCTGTATTACTTTAATGTGAAATTGTTACTTAAAGCTCCCACACATAGATGTATTTATATAAATAAATAAATGGCAAAAACATCATTGATGGCTTATAATTTAAAAGTATTCTTGTTTAAAAAGAGTGCACCTTTCTCATTTTGCAACACTGACCGCATTGCATCGCGCACACTGGTTGGCGTTGCCACTTGGTGGAGCGCTACACGCACTGCTTGTTGAAACTGCTTGCCGTCAGCTGTTTACCAATGCGTGGCAAGAAGAAGCAATAACCGCGCACGTTTTTTTATTTACAAATCGTGTTGCACAAATAAATGCCCCAAAATGGTTGACAACATAACATTAAACATCTGCACAAAACCGATGCCAAGAAAGGTGAGTAATGCGAAACATACAAGTAGGCTACATCAAAACATTCAAATTTTGCTGTCGACAGGCGACGAAGGCTGCTTCGACACAAAATGTGCTGAGTAAAAAACAAAAACGTGCAGCGCCAGCCCGATTTGATTTTCAATTTAATATGGAAAAGCCCAAGATTAAGGCACTTGTGGTTCGACGTCGCGCTAAGACCACGACCACGACCCCGACCCCGACCACCCTCCCACCAGTAGCGCCTACATCCGCCAGCGATTTGATGTTTAATGCGAGCTTGCCAAAGAACACAGAGCAGCAATTAAAGAAATCATCCAGCAAAGAGCCACTCAGCGACTTTATGTTCAATGTCAGCGTATCGAAGGATGAGGAGCCCATCAAGAGCAAACCACAGCCAGCCGTGGCCACTGCCAACGCCAGCAAGACGAAGAGCGGCAGAGAAAGAGCGGGGATTTTTAGTAAAGAACAGTTGAAGGATGCAATCAAGAAGCAAGGACAAGGACAGAATCCCAACAAGCAGCCGCGAGCTGGTGACCTGTTCAAGGCGCAGCTGGACAAGGAGCACAGGCGTAAGCTCGAGGAGACATATGGCGCCGCAGAAGCAGCTCTCGCAGAGGAGGAGAAGGCGGAGGAGCCAAAGAAATCAGTTCAGCCAGTGAATAAATTTCGCAACACGAAGAAGATTGGTCTGTTCGATCAGAGCGACGTGGCGGCACTGAAACAACTGGGCCAGCGTGCTGTCAAACCGATCAAGGAGACAATATTCAGCGACAGCAAGGTGGAGTCTCTGGGTCTGCATGCACATGCCGTCAAGAATCTAAAAGATCTGCTGAGCATTAGCCAATTGACGAGCGTTCAACAGAAGGCCATACCACAGGTACTGGCTGGCCGGGATGTGCTCGTCCGCTCCCAAACTGGTTCCGGCAAAACGCTAGCCTATGCCCTGCCAATGGTGGAACGTTTGCAGTCTCAGCTGCCGCGGATTAAGCGCACTGATGGCGTGCTGGCGCTCATCATTGTGCCGACGCGTGAGCTGGCGCTGCAGACATACGAACTATTCCAAAAGCTGGTCAAGCCCTACACATGGATTGTGCCGGGCGCCCTGCTGGGCGGCGAGAGTCGCAAGAGCGAGAAGGCACGCCTGCGCAAGGGCATCAATGTGCTGCTGGGTACACCTGGTCGCCTCGTCGATCATCTGCTGCACACGGCCAGCTTTCGACTATCCAAGCTGCACTTTCTCGTCCTCGATGAGGCCGATCGTCTGCTCGAACTTGGCTACGAGCGTGATGTTAAACAGTTGGTCGAGGCCATTGACAAACAGCGGGCCGAAGATATCGAACAACAAAAGAATGAAATCGAAGCCAATGAACAGATAAATGCTCCCATTGCCATGCAGCGTCTGTTGCTCAGCGCAACGCTGACCGCCCAGGTGCAGCAGCTGGCCGGACTGACGCTCAAGGATCCCATCTACATCGATAATAGTGACGAGGCGGCGGATGCGGCGCTCAAGAGCAACAATGGCTATCACAAGGACACCATTGAGGCGCAATTGAATAATGACGACGGTCTCGGCGAGTATCTGGAGGATGTGACCGGTGTGCTGAGTATTCCAGAGAATCTCCAGCTCAGCTATGTGATTGTGCCGCCCAAATTGAGACTGGTCACCATTGCGGCTCTGCTCGCAAAGGAGCTGACCGCCAATCCCAAGCAATTCAAGGCCATTGTGTTCATGAGCACCACGGAAATGGTCAACTTCCATCATGATTTACTCAACGAGGCCCTCACACGTCGCGTCCTCGACGAGGACGATGAGGACGACAACGACGATGACCAGCAACTGGAGAAGGATCAGTCAAGGAATGATGGGCTTAACAAGGAAACGCCCTTGCTGCAGGGTTTACGCTTTTTCAAGTAAGCAAACCAATCGATTTTTACATTTATCCACTTTTTCTGCTTCTGCTATAATTAATTATATTATTATTATAATTAGCTTTAGTTTTATGGATCGACAACAACAGTTTATAAAGTAAATCGTTACAATCATATATCCCCCACAATTAGAAAGCTGTCACAAAATTTGTCAGGTGTATAACTGGTAAATTCTTCTCGACCCCCAATAATCGCAAAATCCTATATCTTCCCAAACATGAAAGGGTGATTACTTGTAGCCTGCTCCTAACATCGAGAGAGCCTATATCTTTAGCAAGTTTAGAGCTATAGTTGCCAAACTCGGAACTTGGGAGATTACTACTAACATTCTTTTAAGATTGTTAAGAGTTCATTGCCAGCAATTTTAGAACGAATAGAGTCAACAATTTTATGGGGCACACTTCTATTTTTCGATTTTCAATTATTAATTTATTACATTTAGTGAGTCAAGATTCTATTTAAGAGGTGCAAATAAAAATTATAATATTCTTAGTAAGCAATTCACTATATTTAGGTCTGCTTATAAAGTAAAGTACAATAACAGTTCAGCAAAGAACAGCAAAATCAAAACTAATCCCTTTTGCGCTGCTAGCTTGAACATCTTTAATTTAACGAAGGTCGGTTTTTCTAGGATCACATTCTCAATTTTAAGGATTGGTTTTCCATTACGTATAACGAAATCTGCTATTACTATCTTCTCGTTCATCATGCGACTCGCAATATAAATCTTCCCTTGATAAATTGGTTGACGTATTAGTATTGTATTGTATTAGTGATTGCATACACTGCTAGTTCGATTTCTAGGTAAACTGAATTGAAGTAATTGAGTAGGGGCCTTTGGATTTAGACAGATTTGGGATAATTGTGGGAATGTGCACTTACCAAGCATGCATCACGTAGGCAAGATTTTTGAACCTGTGCTTTCTTTTTGCCCCGACAGATTGAATGGCTCCATGACGCAAACGGAGAGACAGGGCGTATTTCGTGGATTCCGGGAATGCGCCAACTGTGTCCTGCTGGCCACCGATGTTGTCGGCCGGGGCATCGATGTGCCCGATGTGAAGCTGGTGGTGCAATATACACCGCCGCAGACAACGGCGGACTTTGTCCATCGGGTGGGTCGAACGGCTCGAGCGGGACGGCGGGGACGCGCTGTGCTCTTCTTGGCGCCGAGCGAGGCGCAATTTGTGCGTCATCTGGAGAACAAGCGGATACGCATACAGCAGGGCGATATGTATGGCTATCTGGAGGCGCTGTTGCCACGGGATGCGGAGGCTCGAACTGTTCAGGAGGCGGCATCCAATTTGCAGCACAAGTTTCAGTCGCTGCTCGAGGACGATCGCGAGCTGCACGACAAGTCCTGCAAGGGTAAGTTTGTATCTATGGCAATGCAACCAACCACCCCCCCCCCCTCCGCTCCCATTCCCCCATCCACCCTCCATCCCTCAATCGCCCCCTTCTCTTCAATCTAAAGCAACTAGCAATTTAATCCTTTCACCAAAGGATATTAACTTTATAATTACCACACAATATTCGCTGCTCTTCAATGAAAAAAAAAAACAAAATAAAAAAAAAAAATAGAAAAAGAAGTTGAAATACTAGAAGGATATACAAACACATAGACACTCGCTGTTTTTTCCAATTATAAGTTGGACGTTCGCGCCACGCCCCCAGCCCTATACTGCGCCCACTTGTACGGTGGCTGGCAACTGGCTGGCGTTAAAAACACGAAAAATTATTTCATATTTGAAGTTAATTTCGATTGCGTGCCGTATCGTCAGCCCCGCCTCCTTTCAACCCGCTTACCCCTTCTCGTTCTGTGTGTGTGTGTGTGTGTGTGAAGTGACCAGCTCCTGCCTGTCGTCATACCGTTATACTGGTCCTTTTTAATGACGCATACCCTTGCAGCCATAGGCCATGACGACTCTCAGGCAAGGTCCACAGCGATTGATTGCCCGTAATGCTCGTGGGTAAGGGTATTCTTGCTGGCGGTGTCATTCCTGTTCAATATGTTGCCTTTTTGTTGTCCTTAATGTCCTGTTGAAATTGTAATTGCAGCGCGGCAGACAAAAAGTTAATTATATGTTACCAAGGCTGCAGCGACGCCCCCACATCCAAAGAAGAAAAGAAGGGGTTAAGGTTCTCGAGATGGGGGATCGCATAGGGGTTGGTAAAAGGCTTAACAGGGAGGACTGTGGGGTGGGGGGCGGGGGCGGGGAAGTGCAGGGCAGTTTTGATTGAAACATATAAAATAGTACGCACTTTCTCGCCATCTAGATAAATTCAATTCGAAATGAATCATAAGCTGAAAATAATATATACAATATATATATATATATATCTCAAAATGTGAAAGAGCAAACAGGAAACGGAAATTGTGCGAAATATTCAAAATGGCCAAAACAATGGGAAAAACAACAAGCCAAAAGAAAATGAAAAAAGAAAAAGATGATGCTGATGATGATGATGATGAGGATGAGGAACAAGATGATGTTGTTTCTGATTGGAAAGGGGAAAAAGAACAATAACAAGTTGCCCGCACTGTCAAAATGGCAATACTCAAATTGCACTTAAGCGTCGAGTCAAGCATAAAGCGGCAGGAAGCCGCTTGGTAAAACTTAAGAGCGCACCCAAAGGAATACACTGCGACTGCAGCCAGCTGTGGGTTGTCCAGGGGTTTACCAGGGGAAAGGGGTGTGGGAGGGGGTGGGGCGTTACAGCTACGGCCTGCAGTCTCTGTGCTGCGTCCAATCAAAAAGCCATTAAAAAGTATTTCGCTTGAGCAAAACTGTACAAAGCAGCAGATAAAAGCATTTAGAGGTACAACAAAAACAAACTAAGACATCGGCAAACTGAGACAGACAGCGAGAAAACCAAGAGACAGAGAGATAGAGAAAGAGAGAGAGAAAGGGGGGATACACTCAGAAAAAATTCGCTCTGCTTTTGGCGCCTATTGACAAAGAATATTTCTAAAAACCGTCGTTTTTCTTTTCTTAATTTTATGGAACATTTGCAGATATTTGACTGTGTACATCAATTTTTTAAAAATAAATTGCAAAATAAAGAAAATATTTTTGATTTGACAAATTATGGCAATTGTTCTAATTTTCAAATTTCCTTTCTTTAATAGAAATTATTTCTAAAATCAAGAAAAAGTTTTTAGTTTTCAGTGCGATTTTGTAAAATTCAATGTGATTTTTTTCTGAATCTAGATAGATAGATAAAGTTAAGCAGGCAAATGCATCCTTGGTGCTCGTCAGCATAACCCTGTCTAACTCCTGCACCGAGCAAGCTGCATGCCTGAGCAATTGAAACAATTCTCAAGTTGAAATTCACTTTCTCCAGTCGTTCAGTCGTTCGGGCACACCGAGCATATAGTTGAAGCAAAATCATTTGTTCAATTTTGAACCATACAAACTGTGTTGTCGAATAAGTACAGTATTATATATTTGCTGATGAACTAGACACTTAATCATTATATAGATCTATTGTGCCTCCATTTCAGCTTTCTGCTCTTCCATCAATTCTATTTCCTGCGCGAATTCAGGAATCTTACTTGGTGGAAATAGAAATAAGACCTATGACCGTTACAAGTATACTAAAACCAACCAACAATTTGTTTGACATATAAATTTCAACATCGAGTGTAGTTAGTATAAATTATTTTTTAGGATACTTTCATTCCTACATTATTTTTTTCTTTCTCTTTCTATATAAACAATTTATTTTATATGTTTATGTTTTCAAAATGAAATTACTTGAAATTTTTAAATTACTAAATTGGCTGCATGAAATATTAAATACATCTTACATCTCCTATATAATCTGAGAGTCTGCTAAAGTATTTTAAATTCGTCATTTAGTAAATAATTTAACTTTCTTACCTTACTTTGAGAAAATCCCAAATTGAAGTCATATTTTGTCAATGCTGAAAAAGTAGACGAAAAATGGCGAAACCGTGAAACACATGTGAAGCAGAGACATCATTTTGCGATATGTATATATACATATAGTGCTTAGCGGGGCTAGTTTTGGCTTTATCTTTCGAGGAATATACAGCAGCTCTGAATTTGTGGAACTCATCTCCACTGGGAACTGGTCGATTTTGCTGTTGGAGGTATGATTTCATTTGTATTGTATGTAGGACAACTATACCAAATCGAAATGTTCTAAGTCGGATAACACAACATCATAAGATGTTCGATTTAAAATAGCTATCACCAGTTATATCAGTTTCAAGTGCAGTTAAATATTATAATTTTATTTTTAAAGGTAATTTTGTTAATATTATCGATTGCAGTAGTTGGCTTTCGCTGACTAGTTGCAAGCTAGTCGTGTATCATCCAAAAATTAGCTAAATAAAAAAAAGTATTTCCCCTCCACTTATTCGCCTTACCACATGATTAACTACTTACTAGCCAGAGTGGACAATGAGGGAAAAACCGCAGGCCGCAAAGACTTAAGCCGAAAACCGAGCCCAAAATCCGAACTCGAGCCGGCAGTCTAAGGGCCAAAGGCAGCAGCGGCTGGAGAAGCAGCAGGAGGGGGAAAAACAATCACAACAATTTGCCACGCCTACACAAGAAGCAGTGGAAGAAGAAGAGAAACCGCATGGACACGCGCGCTTTATAAAATATATCCGCTCGCATTTGCCGCTGAGCCGTCGGCGGGCGCATTAGCCGAGCACCGCCCCCTCCACCCCACATCAGCCACCCCACTGGCCAAGCTAAACAATGGCAATCGGCCAGGGAAAGAATACATTTTTTTTTTTTGGGACTGAAAATGGGGGGGATGAGAATGTGGCATGAAAAGCCATTTTGTGCGGTTTGTGCTGCAACTTGGGGTTGGAGTTGGGGTTGTGGAGGAAGGGATGAGGGCGGGGTGGCGGAGAGTCTCACTGGCTTCTCTAGTGCGGCTTGCCACCCGAGGACTTGACAGTGCTCGAATGACATTTATTTTATTCGTAACTTCCGGCTGGCAGACGTCTCCAAACATCCGGGCTCGTCATACTTTTGTTTGTTTAATGTCTGCCACTTGACTGTAATCGCATTTGCGGCAATTAAGCAGCCCCAAAGACAAGGGCTTGACTTTGAGACTCCCACAGCCCAGGGACTTACAAAACAGACCCTCATCTCTCAGACCAGCAGCACGACGGACGGACGGATGGTTGGAACGATAGATAGATGTTGGAACGTAACGAAACGGTTTCTGCCATTTAATTGCCTGGGCAGAGCACCATCTCTGACTTTATCTCACTCACTCTCTATCTTTCTCTCTCTCGCTCTCTCTCTCTCTCTCTCTCTCTCTTTCTCTCTGTTTTCCACGATCCTAAAATTTACTTGATCAACAATAAGGCGTAGATTTCTGATTGAAATTTTAGTGGCGCCGTGTCGAAGTTCTTAAAGTGAGGCAGAGATATTTGTATCTCCAGACTCGTAATCTTAGCTTAGCTTTTTAAATATTTTTAAGACTGCTTAGGCAACCTTAACTTAGATATATAATTTAATAATATTTGAATTGCCCTACAGTTAAATTACTACAGAATCAATTCAAATGTTAGCCGTTTATTATTAAGTGCTATTTGCACATCAATAATCAATAATTGCATTTATACCCTTGCACAGGGTATTATAATACTGTGGTGAAACATGTGCGACCCCATAATGTATATGTATTATTGATCAGTATCATTAACCGAGCCGATATAACCATATCCATATTAGTCTGTTTCTAAGTGAATTAATTGTCACTTGTATTAATTCTGTTCTTGTATAAACAACTTTTTTTGCTTACGTAGATAATTGAACTAAAAATGTTTGGACTTAAAAATATCAACATCGGAATACTTTATCTTATATCTCTTATAGGAATATTCGGTAAATTTGAATAGACTTGTAGTTACATATTGTTACATATTGATGATTTGTCTCTGGTCTGCAAGGTTCTTCATTGTGTAATGCTAAGTGCAGTGCTAATTTATCGATCATACTGAACAAAATTACAACCCGTTTACTTTCTTAGCTAATAATATATTGTATATATATATATATATATAATAATATATATGCTAGATATGCCGGTGTAATGGTGCTCTAACTATGCGTGTTATATTCGAAATCTATGATATAGTTAATGCTAATGATTAGTTTGAAGTGCTATATGGATATGTATATCGCCTGCTAATTGTTGTTAAAAATATTTCGATTGTGATCTGTTGAGTTGTGGTTAGGTAATTGGTTCGTTTTGGTTCGCCTGTTATTACAATTGGTCCCATATGACCAGGTCGCACTCACTCAAAGTGACTTATCCATTTTCATTTCTCAATCGTGGCGCACACAACAGCTGCTGGCTCGTTTTCTGTTGTTATTTTTGTTGTTGTTGTAAAGTTGCATAGCATTTTTCATTTCACATCACATTTACATATCCCTGTCGCTTTCTATGTGTGTGTGTGTGTGCGAGATGCTTATCACACTCGAGGACATGCTGGAAGGACAATTGCGGCTTTTGCATAGCGCACGTTGTGGTAATTTGATATCATTGTTGTATAATTTGGCATTGCCTGGCATAAGTGCTGCGTAATTAGCAAGGACATGCCCACAACAAAACCAACGCAACATACAAAAGAGACAGGACGACAACAACAATAACAACAACAACAACAGCAGCAGCAGCAGCAGCAACAACGACGACGACTTTGAACGAATGTGCGTTGGGTGGTTGCGTATGGGAGATGGCAGCCAGAAATCCTTTGCTGACATTGCTCATTTGTCATTTTAACAAATTTATTTTGTAATGAATGCCTCACACACACTCACACACACACACACACACACACAAACACACACACATACATAGAGGCAGGCAGGCACTTAAGCCAACACATCAATTAATTCTAAAAGCATTAACATGACTCCGACTCCAGCCCCAAAATCCAAACTAAGACTCTTTTTCTCTTTCTCTCACACACACACACACACACACACACACACATACTCACTGTTTTTGTTGTTGCTTGCAGCCTTTGTCTCCTGGATGAAGTTCTATTCGACGTTTCCCAAGGAGCTGAAGCCCACCTTCAATGTACGCGCCACACACATGGGCCACTTTGCAAAGAGCTTTGCCCTCAAGGAGGCGCCCAGTAAATTTGCCAGCAAGTATGCGGCACCGAAAGCAGCACCGCCCACCAATCGGCTGACCTACACGGAGCGGTAAGCAAATAGCAAATATATATTAGATTTATATTCATCGGCGCTCGTTATTCACAGCGATCCCGAAAAAATGCAGCAGGCGAAGCGTGCCAAGCGGCGTCTCTACACGACAACGGTTAGCGGGGATGTGCGGCAACTGCAGCAGCATCAGCAACAGCAGCAGCAGGCGGCCGGTGCGGATCGTAGAAAGATCGGGCAGCGCCATCTGCCGGAGGGCTCCGGCAAGAGCAACTTTATGAAGAGCCTTAACAAATCCAGAGCCCTCACCATATCCGAGTTTGACAGCGGTCTGGACTCCGTCGGAGCGCCCAAGCGGCGCAAGCAGGCATAAAGGCATACGTGGGCGTTTGAGATGGAGCTGAATCTGTAGCCATTTATGCGGGCCATTTTAGTTGGGCGCTGTTCAAGCGTTTAATCGAAATGAAAATTGCTCGCCGACCACCGGAGGCCCAAATAAAAATGCTAAGAAGAAGCTCAACTTATAAAAGTTTCATTTTTCTCAACTTTTAAGCCCGGACGTCCTCCGGGAAAAGTTGAGCTGCGTACCACCACTCACCAGCTCTCTCGTCCCGTCACGACTGCAGCTAGCATATTTCAAGCTCATCTTCACAGTTTGTTTTTTCCGCATTTTTTTCATAGATATATATATATATATATATATAATTTTTTTTTTACTTTATGTAAAATGTTTAAGGCATATATTAGAAATCCATTTTCCGCTCACTGCAGATTCATTCAGTTTTGAAAATGTCGATCCCTGTGAGCCGCACAGAGAGAGAGAGAGAGAGAGCGTTTGTCCGCGAAGGGGGCGGAGAGCGGAGGCACGTGTTGGCCGTCTTTTTGTGCAACTGAAGCGCGTAATTTGTTGGACAAGCTATAAATAAATATGAAACATAAGCGTATAAAAAATCAAACGATTTGCTTTCGTTTTATTTTGTGTTGCTTTCCATTTTTTCTTGTTTTTTTTTTCATGCTCCCGTCGAGCGCCGGCCGAAAGTGTGCGGCAATATTTGTGCAGGACACGTGCCAGGATACGCTCGCTTTTTGCCATTAATAGCGGCCCGAATGCTGCCTAATTAAAAGGGGGCGAACGATTGATTTTTAATTAGCCGCCTTATTGACGGTTTGGCTATCGTGTCTGTCAGCCAGCTCAAAGTCAAATTGGCTCGGCCAACCAATCAAGCGTACACCAAAGTCAAAGTAGACTCCATCCCCAATCCCCAATCCATACCCATTCCCGGTCCCGTCGTAGTCGTCGAGCCCTAATTACGTGCGAGTGTCAGCATATGAAATAATATTTTGATACCAAGTACCGCAGGCACGCAGGTAAAAGGAACCTTTAACGTTAAAGAGTGTGCCGATGGGTATTACGAAATAATCGAGCAGCATGTGATGATGTGGGACTCAATAACTCAACAACTCAACAACTTCTCAAATGATCTGCTTCTTCAGTTTATTTATAATTATCATATGCATTATTATCGCTATGTTTTTATTGCCAGCTATTTTGCCTGAATATTTTTTTATTTATTTACAGACAGCTAACTTTTAATTTATATATATATATGTATATATATGACGATAACGAAACGATCATGTGGAAATCATAAGCGCATACAAAATCAAACGTTTTCCTTCTTTTTCTGTAGAATTTCCTATAAACCTTTCGCATATGGTAAAAATAAAATTTAAATATATTTCAGTTCTTAAATAATATTTTTTCAAAACTCAAGTGAAATCTTGTATTTTTGGTAAGCTTCTTCATGCATTCAATTATATCAAGCATCAGCAAAGTAACGATGATAACAAATATAATATATAAGATTGCAGCAACTTTACTCTGATAGTGAATATAAATCTCAGGTAACGCTTTGCAGGATATTCGCTCGGCAGTATATAGATGATAGATGGACATATAAACAAATGTATGAATAGCCTTCACCCTGGTTGTTGGTTGGTTGCCTGCTCAATATGTCATTGGCAAAGGGTTGCCGAACGTTTCTAATGTGATTGCACTAATGGCTCGAATTATAGACGCATTAGGGTAAATTAAAATCGTCCTTCGCTCGACTAAGGCCATTCGGGGGGTTGTCCGTGCGCCGTGTGCTGCCAATAAAAAGCCAACTCACTTAGAACCAACAACGGCTTGACCCCAGTCCGCCATTGACAGGCGCCCAGAGCGTCCAGAGCGGGTGGGGGGGGTGTTGGCTTATGGGGTGGATTTATTGCTTTACATGTGCGAGGAAAACACGGGGGAGGCGAGGCGTTCTTGAGCTGTTGTAATGAAGTTATAACGGCTGCATCAACAATGCCATTGCCGGAATATGTTCTTTTGTGGTCAGGTGCAAGTGTTACAGGTTTGTTTTTTTTTTCTTTTTGTTTACTTTCTCTTTTATTTTTTATATTTTCATTCAAATTGAAAAGAGGACACGGCAGAGGTAAAGGTATAAAAAGAAAGAAAGGTAAGACCCCAACAGCTGTCAGCATTTCTTTTCAGTGGGAGTGGAAATGGGCTTTGCTTTGATTATGACAATGCTCTGACCCGTGGCCACTTTGACAATCCGGTGGCACAATGGCAGTGGTGGCAACTAACTGGCAAATGGACGAAGGCCGCGTTAAATTGGAACACCCTATTTCAGTTCCACTTGGCATAAAGCCCCATGATTATTAAATTGTCACATAGTGCTCTGCTTATAAATAATCACACATGTATGTACGAGTCTGATACATTTAACAGATACTTGATTGAGTGTGTCTAACAACATGGTAGTTGAACTTTTATTATTATAATGTACTGCACACGATCACACTTGATCGGAGCACAAGCAACAAAATTTCTACTTTCCACAATGATTCTGTATTTAATCAGAGTTAGAAAAATATGTCGAAAAATGAATGTTTAAAATTTAGCGGCTATAGAATCGAGTGGAAAAGAAGAACCAAAGAAAACTTTCTAATATAGAGACTTTGTTTTATAGATAATGGTTACAGAACGGGGCTGAGTTACTGGGTAGCCAGGCAGCTAGGTAGCCAGCCGTGTATGAATATCATTCAGAAAGTAGAGTTGTAACAAAAATAAAATTGTCAATCACAAAACTATTTCATATACATGGAAATTAGCTATTATTAAGGCTATGGGAATGATATGTTTCACAAATGAGCAGTTGCAAAGGTATTTTTAAAATTCTTATTGAAACAATAGATGGGAAGATCAGTTTAAAGTTACGTGTATATATACGCATATCTTTAACTTTATCATCACGCCTATGATGTGGTCCGATTCGCTCTCCAAAGCTATTGAAGGATACGCTTCCTTAATATCTTGCTTATAATAATAGACTATTTTTTGGAGCAATGAAACTAAAAAGAGTTTCCTGATTTTGGTTGGCACACACATAACTTAATTTTGTATCGCTTATAACAGTTTGACTGTTGTCAAAAGACTTTTGTCTACTAGTGCATATAAGTTTTTATTTTTGACAGCATCAAGAGTCAGTTGGTTGCTATGCATATTAGTCGCTCATTATTTATTTATCCTAATAAAAATGTGCATATGTTAGACTTGATTTAGACTCTTTAGTTTAGTTAGCCAAAAATAGAATCCGTATCGAATTAATATATCATATTTGCCACAATAACCGGTCTGCGTGCCTACAATAATCGTTGTTATTTGTCGTTCTTAGTTACTGCCTGAAATACTATTGACTTGAGAGCCTATCAGTAGAGTTCATTAATATATAATATGGATGGGGACTTGACAGACATTAGAGGAACCTACACACACCATATTTTATTTATTAAAGTTAGAGCACAGAATACGTTCGAAATGAAGCAATAACTATGTAGGTATTTGGCGTGAACAGTGTAACTCGCATGGTTCTGCTAGAAGATACATATGTGTGCATACACAAATGGGGGCACATTGGGGGAGGAGAGGGACCAGGACCCAGACACAAGTTCAAGAGCAAGATCGAATCCGTTTTTTTTTTTCATTTCGTTTGTTTTTATGTATTTTTTTCTCAGCCATTTCCAATTTCCAATTATAACGCAATGCGATTGCGTGCACAAAATGACAAGCTTTTATGAATTCGCGATGGTCTCGAAACGACTACACGGACACATGGGGAACGTTGGACGCAGGGACACCAATTAAATTATGATTTCATTTGACGGCGCCGTTGGCAGAGATCAGTTGTAGGAGCCAAATGGCTGTGGAAACACCCGCACATCACCGAAGAGGTCGGAAATCAGGATGAACTTAAATTATACGTATTTCATTCGATACAATGATACGTGTTTCTATTTCTGTATCTCTTTCTCTTTCTCTTTTTGATTTTGATTCTTTTGCTGTTTCTGTTTCTGTTTCTGTTTCGTTTGTTGCATTTATTGCTCGTTTTTTATTTTATGATTTGTATCCAATTATGCTTATTAAATTGGCAGTTGAAATGTGCTGATGCCAAGGATGCGATTTAGTTAGAACTCTGGCGTGGAGGGGATATAATGGTGGTTGATATTTGTTGTAGAGGCAGCAGATAAACTACTTAATACTTATTTAATTTGTGCCTCTGATTCGAATGCATTCGAGCAGAATGCGCCGCACAACTGTCATAAAAATCACGCAGCGGAAATTATTTTGTCACCATTTATAATTGCATTGTCACACCAACACTATTGACTGATGTTGTTGTTGTTGATACTGCTGCTGCTGTTATTATTATTATGATTGGAGGGTGTTGAAAGTAACACCCCGCACATTAAATCAAGTGGCTGTAGATGTAGCTGTGCTTGCCGACAACATCATACATAAATTATTGAAAAATCATTCTGCAAATAAACTCAACGAGCAGCCAGTCAGACTGTCAGGCAGCCAGACGGACAGATATTCAACCAAACAGGACGACAAGAGCCAGCAGCAGAGCCAAAGCCGTAGCCGTAGCCAAAGCCAAAGCCAGAGTCCAGGTTCAGGTTTGGCCTTTGGTTGAAGTAAATAAAATCCACCACCAGGGCATGGACTGGCTGACAGACTGACAGACTGACAGAATGGCTGGTTGGTTGGCTGGCTGAGTGGGTTGATTGCTTTGACAAGACCGCAAATAAAGTGGTAAATAACTGAACTTGGCTCCAGGGATACATTGGGTTACATTGCGCATACGCCGCGTGGCTGGCGAGCAGTGCTTGAAATATTTGCAGTGCGGCACCGCCTATGTCTAATCAACTCTCGCTTTTGAATGCACTCTTCAAAAAATATTTGTTCTCAAACTTACAAATTGGCGCCATAATTTAATATTATGTTTTTGAAGTATTTTGTGAACTTAAAAACGTCTGAATTATAAAAGAGGATGGTTAAAGAAAAAAATGTATGCTTTTCTCTGGAGAAATCGCGGCAATAATTAAGATATGAGATCGAGCAAATGTATGACGATTATGTAAATTATAGGGCCTGATTCTTTTTCTTAGTGTGAGCTTGGGGCAAGGGTGTGTGCGCGATTGTCGGTTGGGCTGTGGGTTGTAGCAGCTCAACATCAACTGACAAACAGTAGCACCACAGGCACCACCAACATCGACAGCAGCCGGCAGCAACGTCGGCAAATCCAATTAATTTTATTGCGCCTAAAACTTTAAGCGCAAGCGTCGAAGCACAGCCAACACTTCCAGCCAATAACCCCCCCTTACCCACCTACACCCAACTCGAACACCCTTTACGGCCATGGTGCCATCTAATGGAAAGCGAGTCCTGTGCGTTGTCCCTTTGCGCGTCTGTGCCGTCAGTTCCGTTTCCGTTCGGACGAATGCCCGTCTATTTATTTGCAAATGCAACATGTCTATTTTGACAGTTGTCGCTTGTATCTGTCATGCCTGAAGCGGAGCAGAGGCAGAGGCAGAGGCAGAGAGCAGGGGCAGGGGCAGGGGCAGTGGCAGGGGCGGCGGCAGGAGTAATGGGAGTGGTAAGAGGAAGACGTCGTCGACATCGTCATCATTCAGTGAAGTGTAAAGTGTGAAAGCCTCTAACGAGGCATATTGCGATATTGGATTTTGTGTAAATTTATTTATGCTAATTAGTTTCAATTTGATTTAATTTGCGCTCAACAGCTCCAGTGTGTAAGTATATATATATGTATATATATATATATATGTATATGTATATATATGTATATATATATATATATATATATAAATGTATGTGTGTGTGTGTGTGTGTGTGGTGGTGGTGGGTGTTGTGGGGAACCACAAAGCAAAACTGACAATTAAAAGCACGTTAAAAACGCATTTAGCAAACTTCGGCTGCTGCTGCGGTCACTTGGCTGGGATCCGTTTAAGCCGAAAACGCCTAATGACAGCTGCATCAATCCTGTGTGCTAACAAAGCGTTGAAGAAATCACTTTACCAGCGGCGACGGAGACGATGACGATGACGATGACGACGACGACGACGGCGACGACGACGGCGGCAGCTATAAAAACGAGCTGCTTTGAGCTCTGAGAGATGAGACTTGAGAAATGACAGCCCAAAGGAGACGCCGCCAAAATCAACGAAATGACAACGAGACATGCAAACAAATGAAAAAAAAAAAAAAAAAACTATACCTGCTTTGAGTCCGACTTTGAGTCAACTTCAGCTTCAACTCCAGCGATCACTTCGACGAAAAGTCTAATTTGTTGATAATTTGCGACCGCCGCCGCTGACCGCCAACGATGCCCCACGGCCAGGATGGCCCGCATGGCCAGCAGCTGAGGAGATCGGTGGGACAAGCGATACTTCCGCTACTCCATAAATGGAAATGGAAATGCTTCAGCACTGGGTAGCAGCTCTTGGAGCTGCTTTGTATGGAGTTGGAGTTGGAGTTGGTGCCACTTGGATTTATGATGCGCTGCGCCAACTGCCAATTTAAAGTCAATTTGGCCAAGAGGCGCGACTTCAACTAAATTGCAAACAATTTCTGTGTGTGGGGGGCTTCTTGGGGGTGAGCTGTGAGTGGGCACCACCTGCCATCGACGCCCCTTTTGGAGGTCAGTTGAATGATGACTGAGGCCTTACGCGGTTTCGAAACTGGAACCAAATTGCAACTGCAACTGCAACTGCGACTGCGAGTGGTACTGGCTAAAAGGTGCTGACTTGCACTGGACAAAAGCGTTGTTTAATTAATTGTCTTTTAACAGCAGCTGGCTCAGTGGACTGCAAGAGCGTAACAGAAAATGAAGCCAAGTCAATGGATGGTTACTAAAACGAGAGCATAGCAAATAGTTTGAAAAGAGAGAAGTGTTCGATAAGAAGGGCAATGAAGGGCAACATTCGCATGTATTCGGAATTTATTTCAAAATCCAATTGAGTATCCAATCGATATAGAAAAATACTAATTAAATCAGCAAAATCTACTTCATAATACCCGTGTGGCCCATAAGTGGCTCCTCAAAGGCTCATTATGAATTTGAATTCCTGACAGACTGATACAACCTTTGCTAGCGAGTTGAGTGTTTTTCCAGCGACCCGCGGCCTTTAGGAGAGAAAACAGTCAAGGGAACAAAATTTCATAGATATTTTCTGTTTTTTTTTTGTCCTTATTAAGATTTCTTATTTTAAGAAATTTGGCATTGTAATTTAAGAAAGTATTTCTAAAAACCAGAACAACTCTTTAGTTTTTACGATGATATTCGATTTTTTTTTTGTGTAGCATCGTTCTTATATCATTGAGCATGTACTCATTAAAAATAAAATAAAATAAAACAGCTACTTTTATAGAAGACTAATTAAATAGCTATTTGACAATTGTTGCTGCATTTTTGTAGACTTGTTAAACTTATAGATTTCTGAAAAATAAGGCAAGAAAAGAAATAATTCTGACCATTTAATAAGCAAATGTTGCCCAGTCTTCGAATTAATTTTTCTTTGGTATCTTTTTCGCTGACACTTGGGCTCAAAATTAAATAGTGAGTAAATAACCTGGATCTCCTACAATCTCAATCGCCACTTCGAGCATTTTCCTGAAGCTATTATTTAATTGTGCATACAATTTTATAGTTTTGGAAAGGTAATTCAATTACCTTGAATATTATGTTTAAAACATGCACTGGATTCATGCATCAAGCAAAACGAGACTATTAGCAAAAGTGAGGATGTGGATTTCGAATAGTAATCAATTAGAATGGAAAATACTATCCATAACCTACAACATGAGAACATATGCCATTAGGTGGTGACCGGATGACGCACTTTCGCAACATTGTGGAAGATGCTGCGTGACCAGGAGCTACGAGGCGAGGAGCTTTATGACGTTGATAGCACTGGACAAAGAGCTATGGCTAATATATAAATGGAAGGCAGGTCGCAAATTACAAATAGAGATTATGGAACAGTGACACTGCAACTGTGTGTGTGGCGAATCGAAAATGCAACTGATGTCCAAGGCAAGGCATCAAGTTGTCCCCTCCTCCCTCCTCCCTCCTCCCTCCACCCGTTGCCAGCTTTAATTGCTGTCATCGAAAATTGTGTCCATTTGGCAGACGTTTCTTTGATTTATGTGCACTTCACGCTTTGTCGCAATGATGTCGCTATGATGGTGACC
The DNA here is from genome assembly GCA_035043505.1 of Drosophila setosimentum. Lineage (NCBI taxonomy): Eukaryota > Metazoa > Arthropoda > Insecta > Diptera > Drosophilidae > Drosophila > Drosophila setosimentum. Next base: position 19,398,001 of record JAWNMY010000090.1, on the reverse strand, counting down.
GCCACGCCCCACGCCCCCTCCCATCCACAAGCACAGTGGCTAGGCATTATCCTGGACACGTGTGCGCACAAATTGATCCTTTATGAGCATTTTGCGGTTAATAATACTTCAAATGTTTCCCCTTTTTGCCCGGGTCAGGGTCTCAACCTCAACTGGCCAGGCTCATGAATCGCTGGATGCGTCAGGAAGGCACGTGCCGCCGCCCTCACTGAGCCGTTAAGTGTAAATGATAAGCCGGGAGAGCTATAGAAATATATATATATATATATATGTATATATATGTATAAATGTATAGAGAGAGAGGGAGATGCTCGGAAAGCAGAGGCTACCTCATAAATATTTGGGGTTAAATGCGCGATGCCGACGGAGCCAATAAGCAGCGCATTTGTTTTGTTAGTTTGTTTTTCAAAAATGAAACCAAAAAAAAATAAATAAATAAAAAAAAAGAAATGAAGGCAAAAAAATTACATTGGGTATATGCTGGAAATGGCTTTTGGGAGTCTCTGGCTTGACATGTGACACCTTTTGTTGCCGAGTGTCAACGGAGCACGCCTTTTGTTTGTTGTTGTCCGTAAAGCGCTTAAGAGCAGCGATCCTTTGGCATCCTTGTCGACTTTATGCCTGCGTGTCTGTATTAGTCTCTACGTGTGTGAGTGTGTGTGTGCGTGTGCTGTGTGTGTGCGTGTGTGTGTGTGTGTGTGTGTAAATAAATCCCAAATGCCACTTCACACTTAATTTGCTCATAATGCCCAGCGTAATCCGTCTACAACGCAAGGACAACCCCTGTTAATATCCTGGCAATTACACTGCCAACAACAATATTTTTGAAAATTGCATTAGAAACAGTACAACCACCACCACCACTTGGAACAACAATAATAACAACAACAGTGGCAGCCACCCGCCCCAGCCCTTGTCCAGATTTTCTGCTGCATTGGTCTTGGCCCATAATCGGCATTGGATCTTATCAGCTCCTTCACATATGCCTGCCCCGGTTAATGCTTCTAATGTGACAAATTCATCCATTCCGCCGAGTTGATTTGAGTTTAGTTGAGTTGTCCTCTGCCGGCTCGCCGTTGTCCTTTTCAAGCGACGCTCAAATTCACATCGCTGATAAGACATAAACCCCGAACCCAAACCAAACCGAACCGAAGCGAAAAAAAAAAGAAAAAAAACACAAAGTGGCAAATCCCAGTCCAATCCTCATTGCAACTCTGTCCGACGATTGCTTTCATAATTTGTTCGTGCGTTTTATTTATTATTTCCTATATAAGTAGTGGTATATCCATGTATATATTTTTTCCGCATTTTAATCTCCCGCTCCTGTACAAATTGCTGAGATCTTCGGGCTGCGATAGAAAATGGCAACAAATGTTTTAATTTTCACTACAAGGCGTTTGGATTAAATGCCGAACGGGGAATTCGAACTGTTTCCACTCGGTACTGGAACAGTTAACGGAAAAGAAAAAACATCTAGATAACTTTTGAAATAATACTCAAATGTCATGTTTGTAATTTTTTTTGTATCTCTATTTGAAATCTTTTAATTTTACTTAATATGAACTGCACGAGTAGTTTTAGCAGATGTATGCAAATAAAGTCAACCAAATGGTACAATTCAATTGATTAAATTGCAAGAGAAAATAAAAAAATTATTCATTTTATTTAGACCACCCAACGCCAACAAAGATGAAAACAAAAAACTAAGTTACAAATGTAGTTCAATTTCCCTAATTAAGCTAACAATTATCATATATGCATAAGTATAGGATTTCCAAGTCCAAACAGAGTAAAAATATAATTGTGTTTTTGTTTTCTATTTCTTTAGTCAAAAACGCCAAGGGGTCAGTGTTATTCCCTAGTCATATTAGATTGATGGATTAGAGATTTACATTGAATATTTGTATAAAATGATAATAATAATAATAATTTTTGAATTAGATGTAACATCAATAATACTATCACAAATAATTAAGTTAGCGTGTGTCACTAAACATGTTTAAACTGTTAATGACCGATATTAATGATGACCAAGTAAGAGTGCTGTAGTCGAGTGAACTCGACTACGATATACCCTGAACCCAGTTATTAAATATATTCTATTATTATTAGCAAATTCCCCTTTAAAAAGATTTGCACTAAAATGCGAGCAGCTCTGGAAGCGCCCTCTGCCGACAAATACATGAAACACGCAATAGTAGGTAGCGGGGCTCCGCAGAATACACACAAAAACATATTGATGCTCACGTCGATTATCATGCCATCTCTTTCTCACACATGCGCTCACATATTTATGCATACAGAAAATGCTGGCGGCTGCTGATAGAAATGGGATCAATATGAGAATATATTTTCGGCTATAACTTTTGTGGTTTCTTACCCGATCTTGACGAAATTGGCAGTTGATCAATAGTATGCATATGCATATCATGTATTAATTAGAAGATTCTGCCTTTAAAATTGTGGCATTTATTGCTATCGGAAATCGGAGGCAGCTATCGATAATATAACGCAAACTTGATCTGCGCCTGGTAAACGAGAACTATCTTCCAAATTTGAAGTCTCTAGCTCTTACAGTCTCTGAGATCTGCGTGTTCATACAGACGGACGGACGGACGGACGGACATGGCTATACCGACTCGACTATTGATCGTGATCAAGAATATATATACTTTGTGTGGTCGGAGATGCTTCCTTCTGCCTGTTACATACATTTGCACAAAACCATTATACCCTTTTTACCCATTTTTAATGGGTTCAGGGTATAAAAAAGAAGAAGAATCTACTATATTGAAATTAGCAATTTATTTAAATGCATTTCAGTTGTAAGTTGTTGAATTTAATTTGGACATATTTAATAAATCAGCTCCCTTGGCAGAGTCAAGAAATGAGCAACTAACAAGGATTGTGTCTTGTGCCTTGAGCTACGTGAAACTAGGCAAAGCGTGAGCAGATATAACAGAGTATTGAGTGTAGAGTGTTGCCTTGGGAGAATTTGCATAAATATAACGGGGGAACTGCATATAAATCTTTTATATGCTTTCTATTTAACTTTTACTAAAGACTTCCGACACATTTCAGAGCCGACGACTATGGCGAATATGGTGCTCAATTTACCCCCTGGTAGCTGAACCGTCCAAAAGGAATGTGCTCAAGGGGACTACACTGAGTAGAGAGGAGTGTGTGTGCCATGGAGGGGTACGGGGTGGGGATAAGTTTGACGATGCACCTGCCTGCAGTTACTTTCAACACCTACACACCGTCACCCGGTTCACTGACGTGGCATGGGGCTGAAGTCCGGTAAAGTCCAGTCCAGATTTGGGTTTGGGGAGGGTGCGATGGCGTGACTGGCGTCCATTTGGACGGCGCCTGAAGTGGCCAGCGTCTGCGGCATTGTCTGTGCTGTTGCAGTTGCATTTGATGTGGCTGTTGCTGTTGCTGTTGCTATTGCCGTTGCCGTTGCCGTTGTTGCCACGAGGCTTGTAACTTATCTAAATGCACACAATTATTGAATATAATCGCTGTAGAAAACAAACACATGAAATTTGCATGTGCCGCCCCTTAAGCGTTGCTGCGCTTCATTCACCACACGCTCATAGTATGTATGTTTTGTTTTTTAACATGCCACAAGCTCAAACTCAACACCGAAACTCAAATACCCTCTTCTTGATTTGTCTAGCTTATTGCCAAAAAGTGGCAAAAGTGGGTTCATTTAGCTAAAGACATCTGTGCTAATTGCACAAATAAAACAATTTTAACAAATTATTTATAAAATGACAACTTTGCGCTTCATGGCGGCAATTAAGCGCAATTTCCGCTTATTGCAAAACGTGTTCATTATAACAAATGAACAAAAAACGTTAAACGTATAAATATGTACATATCTATATACAGAATATGTGGAAATTGTGACAAATTATAAAGGGGAGGTATGCGATTAATACTCTCTTTCTCCCTCTCCCTCTCCCTCTCACTCTCTCTCTTGCTCAGTTGCTGCTCTCTCGCCCATTTGTTACAAGATGCATCAGCTAGCGACACATTGGAAACTATCATTAATAATACCGCCCACTTGACACGCCCAACACCTCTGCTGTCGCTACTCCCCTGATAAGTAGCATATGGCAAGTGTCAGCGGAAATGCAATCGAAACAGAAAAAAAGGCGTGCAAAATGAAATGCGAATTAAGAATTAATTTGTTCCTACGATAAACTATTTAATAAATTCTGTTTTTTTTATTTTCTTTGGCATTATTTTGCTATAATTATTTTTATTTATTTTTTTTGTTGATTAAACATTTAATTTGACTGCATGTAGAGCAGAGTAGGAGGCAACACGGCATGGTCAGTGTGGAGTTTGTTCTTCCGTTTGCAATTTGGTGGCTCTAAAGCCGCAAAGATAGCAATCCCGAATCATGGGCGTTGTTCCGGTTCGCTCGTTCAACCCACAAAATTTGGCAAGATACTCTTATTCCCTGCATTTACCGGGTAAATGTTTTCCGATTGGAATGTAGAGCACATGCCGCATAAGCCAAATTTCGCTTGAATCCACAAAATAATAAAAGAGAACGTTGCACTCGGGCGTAACCGACTGCGAAATACTATGATACCAAAAGTAATACCAGCTGATAACATATAGCAAAAAACCTTTCAAATTTGGTAACTGTATCTCTTAAATTGCGGGACATATAGGCGGGAGATATCTTTTAAATTTGGTGATCCTATTTTTCAGATTGTGTGAGATATATGTTCTTATCGATTTACACTTGCAGGTGTTTTGGCTTAGGGAGGTGGAGTGGGCGTGGCCATCCAATTTTTCGTCGATCTCTTAGGGGAGTCGAGAAGCTTACAAATTGTGGAAGATATGCGCATTTCAGATTTCTAGAGCCGAAGTTCCTGGGGGCGGCGGGTGTGGGCGTGCTCTAAAAATGTATATGTCGATTTTTCAAAAAAAGGTTACCAGTAAGTTGCCTTCCAAGTTTGGTAATTCTACCTTTGAAAATGTGGGAGATATGCGGATTTATCGATTTACACATTCTACGATTATATCTCGAAAACTGCGGAAGATATAGCCACATTTTTGGTGGCAGTGCCTGGAGTCGGCGCGGAAGGGCGTTATATATGCCAATTGATTGGCGATGATCGATTTGTATCGAGGTATCAAAAAGCGATAGACACTTTGCTTATCAATTTGAGAGGAAAAAAACGGTTAACTTTTTCAATAAAATAATTCTCTTTATTCGAGACTCAATTCTTTCATTGTTAAGATATCAAGACTTTAAGTCGAGAGATTATTAGATTAGGTGTATACCGAAAATGTTAACATGTTGGGTTTCCCAGTGCATACAGTTAAAAAAATCATTGACCTGAAGTTTAGAAAATCGCTATGAAAACTAGAAAGTTATTCTTGATTTTAGAAAAATCTTTCAAAATATGCGAAGAAAAATTCTTATATTTAGAAAAGCATCTTTTGTATTTTTCCGAAAAATATATCTTAATATTCAAATATTTCAATAAGTACAACTGCAAATCATAATTTTTAGAAAATATAATTTCTAAAGTTCAGAAAATAGTGTTAGAATTTGATCTCTCGACTGCTATCTTAGATTTCAGCCAGAAATCGCAATAAAATTTAAATTAAAGTCTTAAAATTGATTAATAACCTTAAACGTTTGTATGTGTTAAATCATAAAATTCTAATTTCAGTTAGTACAAAAGCTCAGCTTTGAGTTATGTGTACTTGTGTTAAAGAAGACATCCTACGCGACTGTTTTTCTGAGTGTAATTTCCCTGCCAAGATTTCATACTCCCTATAACCTTTGACGATGTATATTTCAGATTGGCACATTCTCATCATTCCCATTCTGTTTCGATTTTAAACGCCAGCCGTGTGTATAGTAGGCAATTATGTGTGTGTGTGTGGAGAAGTGGTGCAGATGGGGTGTACGGTGGGTGTACGGTGGGTGTACAACAGCATCAGATACTTTGACAGACTGCGGTTTGTTTTTGCTGATTTCCATGCAAATTGATGTGACAGCACAGTAAGCAGTCAATACGAGCATTTCAGCTTCATTTCATAAATGCGCCAGGCGAATTCCCCAATCAGCGTCGCAATTCCCCGTGGAGCGGGGGTGTGGGGCGCCCATCATCAGATGACAAAGTTTACATATCAAACGAACGCCGCAGATACATATGTATATGTGTGTATGCGTGTATGTGTCTATCTGATATCGAAAACATACATCTCTCTTCTCTCTCTCTCTCTCTCTCTCTCTCTCTCTCTCTCTCTGTACACAATATCCGCAATATTCTCGTTAATTTTAGTTCGCACCTTTAATTTATGCCTGAAATTTCCCCAATTACGCAGCATTTGTTTTCCCCACATTTGGTCAGGACCAATACATTCTGATTACTTGAGTTATTTTGGACGATTATGTTTATATGGGCTACCGTAATCAACAATAGTTCATAATTATGATTAAATGCTCAGAGTGAAGACAACAGCAAAGATGTATGCTAATCATCTTAACAACTTTTAATAGTAATATGATTATAATAATATTAATAATATTAATAATTAACAAAAGTTGTAATAATCTTCTACGAAAATTCATATAATAAACAATTTTATTATTTAATTCGTCGTCAAATACAAATAAAGGGATAATTGAACAATCGAAAACCATCAGTAATTTATCATTATTCTCATTTTATCAAATTGCAGCTTTGGTAAAAGGAGTAAAAGTTGAAATGAATATACAAATTAATAACTGAGTAAAGTGGCAGCCATTATTATAATTTTAAACTTGGAATATGAAACAGTTATTATATTTTTTATTTAATTGAAATTTATTTATCTATTAAATTTGTATTTAATTATTCATTTATAATCTTTATTTTAATTTTAATTATTCATATTTCATTTTAAATTTATGTTTTATTTGTTAATTGCAAATTATTTAGTATCTTTTAATGATGTATTTAATCAATAATTTCCAAATTTATATAATTTAATTTGTTAATTGAGCTTAGATCATTTTTTGCTCCATTTTAAATTCACATTTAATCATTAATTTTAATTGTTTTTCTTTTAATTTAGCTTGAGATTATAATTGGTGTTATTATTCGGCCAACATTTATTATAATACAATAAATAGTTTAACAATCTTATTTTAAGCATACGACAAGGTTTTTAATACATCCACTCAATACAGCTAATAACAAATTAACTCAGCTAAAAGAGCATGTAAATGTTAGTATACCCGACGCATCAGACCCACTAAAGATTAAAAATAATTCATAATTAATAAACTAACTGATGGATAAAGAAATAATAAGTATATATGTGCACATTTGTAGTTTTGAAGCCATCGATTTTGTTTTGGTGACAAAGTAGACCGAATAGAGTTTATATATATATATATATATATATATATATATATATATAATTGTGTGTGTTTTTCGAATGTGCTGTTGACCAACACTGGTTGCACTTAGCCAGCTCTTTGGACAGGCACTTTCGCCAATTGCTGGTACTATTGCAGTAATTAGCAACATTTGGCTACCGACAACGTTCATGTTTAATTGAGCATGCAGCGGCAGAGGGGAAGAGGGGACCAGAGAGGGCGCATCCATGGTGCAGGTTTTGTGTCATTTGTCTTTAATGAACGGTTGCCCAACTCCCCCCTGCGGGCCTTGTAGCATTGTTATTGTTATTATTGCTGCTGTTCTCGGCCGTTGCATTTATTGTCCTACCAAGCGTCGCTTTTGTTTCAAACCAACATTAACATTGCGGCCAATTTGTCGACGAAGGCGCAAAACAGAGAAACGCGCGAGTCTCCCCCCCTCTCTCTTCTATCTCTCTCTCTCACTCTCTCACTCCCTCTCTCTCTCTCTCTCTCTCTCGCTCTCTCTCTCTTTCTCTGTCTCTCGACTGTATGTGTGTGCTACCAAGAAGCGTGCAGCAGAAAAGTTATGGTTAGGGAAACAGCGCCAGCTCAGAGTGACGGCCATACCGACTGGCCTAATGCCCTGCTAAATACTCGCCTAGCCATGACTGAATTGCTTATTCTGTAGCACAATTAAGTACATTTGTATTCAAAATATTATTTATATTTAATAATTAATTCTATGCGGCTAACAAAATATTCATTGCATTGGTACAAACACAAATTAATGCACTTCTTTTGGAATTTCAATTGAACAAAAAATGTCTCATTATTTTCACATTTTGCATATTCGATTTTCATTTCTTTTTGTTCACTAAAAGTGTAATTTGTGAACAATTATGTTTTGTTTTAATATTTTTTTTTTTTGCTCATGTGCTGAATTCAATATGCTCTTGTGTAAGCTGTTGAGCTTGTCAGGTGTCCTTAGCTAAACTGGAAGGCTTGCCTTGGCCTGGCCTGTAGCGCTCAGTTGCATGTTGGCACCGTTGCACGCAACGCAATGCAGCCTGGCCAAAAGCTGACTGGACATGGTCATAACTGTAGCAGTGCCAGTGGCAGTTGCAGCTAGAGCAGTTACAGCCAACTGGCAAACTGGCCAACTGGCCAACTAGTCGCTGGTGTTATTCAATATGCGAGACGTTCGCCTCTGCTTCTGGCCCAATAAATGCACTAATTGCGGTTAAATGCATTTTACATGCAATTCTTATCATTAGGGGTTGGCCCGCACATCGTCATCATTATCGTCCTTATTCTCGTCCTCGATCTTATCCTCGCCCTCGAACTCCCTCCCTCCCATCACCTTCACCTTCTTTTCTGTTCAGAAAAAATTTGTTTATATTTCTATCATATTTATTTAGACAAAAAAAATGTTTGGATTGAATTACATTTATATTACAAATACAACGAGCACGTTAATTCTATTTTAAAAAAAATAATAATTTAATAAAAAAAAAAATGCATTTCTTTTTTGTTTCGTCTGCGATAATACATGTTGTGGTTAGCTTAACTCTGTTCTTGTTCTCATTATTTAATTATATTTAATTGTTTGGCAGCTAATTTTTACAACATTTAAATAAATATTAATACATCGTGTATCTTAAAGCTAACCTCAAAAAAAAAAAAAAATATTTTTGATTTATATATATCTTTTGTTAGTTATTTTATTGAATAAATTACTAGAAGCAAACAATATAAATAAAGACACACACACATGTATATACATTCCCCCCTCACACACGCACACACGCACACACACTCACACACTCACACACATACACGCTCGTCCAACTTGCCATTTTGTGTTTTGGAAACAAATGCTTGAAAATGGCTTGATTTGTTTTTGTTTTAGTTGTTTTTTTTATTGAACTTTTTACACCTGCAGCTGATCCTCATCATCGGACTGCGCCTGTGAGCTGTCCACGGATCGGCCTGGCGGACTGCCCGGATTCAATGTCGGACTGGGTGTCGACGGCGGATGGCCCGGACTGGCTGCCGACGGACGAGCTGGTGATCCGGTCACTAGCGGCTGTGGCTTATGTATGATGCCCAAGCCAGCAGTTGGCGCCGTTGCCGGTGGCGGACCTACCGCACCACCACCACCACCGCCAGCACCACCGCCAGCACCATTGGCTGCCACTGCGGCCGCCGCTGCGCTCTGATAGTAGCTGCTCAGCGAAGACAGCGAACTGGAGGCGGAGAGATGAGAAAAGGGCGCGGCAGCTGCGCCCATCGGACCAACGCTGACGCTCGGCACGCCCGCATACAGATTGTAGGGCAATGGCTTCTGCATCGCGGCTGCCGCCGCCGCCTGCCGATAGTAGATATCGATGCTCGAGTGCGACGGTCCGCCATGGGCAGCAGCAGCTGCTGCGACGCCAGCGCCGGCAGCAGCCGCATACGGCCAGGCGCCCAGATACGGAGAACCGCCGTACAGACGCTGAAACGCCGCAAAATTGCCGGCCTCGGCCAACAGCTCGAGACCCACGGCAGTTTGTCGCTTCCACTTAGTTCTGCAGGAGAAAAATGCGAAAAGTTCGTTTGTCAATAAGATGAAATGTGCCAATTCTTTTCCACACAATTGCTGTCTAACTAGTTTTTCAATATCTAAAGTATAGTTTACAATAACAATAAACACATATAGCTGGGGTAAGCCAAACATCCCCATTACAGCAATGTCATATTTATTTATATATATGTATATATATATATATTTATATATATTTTTTTTGCCTATGCCAATTTATTTTAGTCCTTCAACAACCATTTCTATGTAAATAAATATGTATATTTACCTACTCAACTGTGTGTCAAATGATCTTTCTAGAATTTACTTATAATTGTGTATAATTGACTCACCTTCGATTTTGATACCAGGTCTTCACCTGGCAATCGCTCAGTTCGAGCTTGTGCGCCAACTCCTGTCGCTCCTGGACGCTGAGATACTTCTGCCGCTCGAAGGACTTCTCCAGCGTCTGCAGCTGATGATCGGTGAAGGCGGTGCGCGCCTTGCGCTGCTTCTTGCTCAGCCCACTCATGTCGTTGGTGGAGCCGCTCTTGATGCTGTTGCCATCATCATCCTTGCCACCTACAAAATAGATAAACCAATAAAAAAAATCAAGAGCGTAAGTAAACTGTGCAAAGGTGAATCGAATCTAATATCTTAATGCTATATTGCTATTTGTTGAGCTGCAAGCGATTCTAACTGTATTAAGAGAGTCGATCAACTCAGCAGCAGTTAACAGTTAACAGTTGACATTTAACAGTTAACAGTTCACAGTTAACAGTTCACAGTTTAGGCCCGTTTCCGTTCTCAACGGATTCTCTCGGCTCTCTTCTTGGCCATTCTCTGCTCAGCCTGTGTGTGTAAGTGTAATAAAAATGTGTTGCAACATGTCTAAATTTGGCTGAGTTGCTCATACCTCCTGGCCCTTTTGCATTGGCCATTTCCACCCCTTTCTGGTTTGTTGCCTACCCGTTTTCCATTTCGTACATACAATTTATGTTAATTTATCTGATTGCGGTTAGGTGATAAGCGTCTGGGCTCTGTCCCGGGCCAAGTCCAGGGCCACTTTCTGCCAGGCCAAAACACGAGCTCACCAGCGTTAAATTAGTTAATGCGCGAGTTTGCCGCATACGCGTTTAGGCCAAAGTAAACTTTAAATTGCAAAAAAAAAAAGACTGAGGAAAACTGTTTACTAAACGCGGCCCGCTCACCAGGCAACTAGAAAAATGTTAACTGCTCGCAACTGAGCAAAAGAAACAAAAAAGAAACAAGCTGCTGCTCGCAATTACCAAGTTACATTTTTGAAAACAGAATTGCAGTGAAGTCACATTAACAGAAATATATAAGTGGCAGATGCTTAAGAGAGACGCAACTTTCGCTGCTTGCAGGCAAATCACATTGGACAGCATGTTCCCTATGCTTCATCTGTCTCTTTCCCTCTCTCTCCCTCTCTCTCTCTCTCTCTCTCTCTCTCCTCTCTCTCTCTGTCTCTCTCTCTCTCTATCTTTGTGGTCGGCAGTTCGGGCTGGGCGTTGAGCCCAATGCCTCTGGGCCAACAAGACTCGACTACCGTTTATAAAATTGCAATTGCACACAGGAAATTGCTGTAATAAATGGTTGACGAGAGTTGGAGATTCATCTGGCACGCAAAAACGCACACACACACACACACACATACACACATACATTGATCTGGCCTTTAATGCATTTTTTTCTTCTAACTTTTACCATCAGAGAGAAATATGAGGAACAGCAGAAGAGCCAACCGTTTATTGCGGCAAGAAGCAACAAAAAAAAACAAAAAAACAAAAAAAAAATGACAAAAAATCAAATAAAAAAGGCACAAAATTTATATGTGTGAGCTGCGTTTGGAGTTCATCCTACCACCGCCAACCAACAAGCAGCCACGCCCCCAAACTGTGCCATTATTTGTTGCAGTTGTGGTTGTTCTTGTTGTTGTTGTTGTTGTTGTTGTTAACTGTTTAAACAATTTTGCTGGCAGACAAATGCACATTTAGGAAATGGAGAATGCAGCAGCAAAGAGGCAAAAAAACAACACTCGCAAAATCAAACAAAGCGTGAAAATTCAATTTTCCAGCTGTATCCAAAAGCCGCGCTCGCCTATATCCCCTCTCGGCGTCCCACAACACCTCCGACAATAACTAGAATATGGCATGCTCATGGCAATTTTTACAGTTTGTTTTGCAAAGCGGCTGCGACCACACAAACAAAAGACTCTGGCAACGAACTTGGGACATTCACTCAGACAGCCAGACAGCTGCATGTAAAAATAATGAGAGTGAGAGAGAGAAAAGCAGACACATATAAACATAGAAAGAGAGAGAGAGAGAGAGGGGGTGGTGATTTTAACTGCGATTGGTTATCGCTGTGCAGATTATATCATCCCAAATGTCATGGTAAAAGCTTTCGCATTGAAATCAAGTCCAAATTCTATTAATATTCATTTCATAAGCGCCTAGTTTATAGAGTCGCTTAATACTTATGTGTATAGATCTTATTAATGTTTGTATTTATACCCAAGCAGAGAAGACATTAAGTGAGTATGTGAACTGAACAAGTTCTTAGCGGTCAAAAAGCTCAAGTTGTTATTATCTATCTATCTATCTATCTTTAATATATTCCATAAATGCATGCATTTATCGTACGCTCAATTAAGTGCTCAGTATTCCCGATTACCATAAGGTACATCTAAGCAATTGCATTAAATTTACTTGGCTTACTTAACAGGTTAATTTATTGGCAAACGATTCACAACGGATTTGACGGCCTTTTACCTGATACACGTGAACTAATGTTATTAATTGAGTTACAAATTACAAACGCATTTATATTTCAACTGTTATGTCATCATACATGCACAATATCAGTTAATAATTAACGATCAGCATTTATGTATAATATAAATCAATTTCTGATTCTTGCCGTTCACTAAATCGATAAGCATTTGTCATTCCTGTGAATATGGTGATCTAATCAGCTCCCGGGCATGACAAGACTTTCACTTGCAATTACCTTTAAATGCCTCCGTATATATAGAGATATTGGTGGGGAAACAATATCAATTATCACAACTAACTAACTTTAGCAGTCAATTGCCTTCAATTGCAACATCCTCAAATCAGTTGGCCATTTTTCATTCTCTCTCTTTCTACTATTTGTTTGTAGTTCTCTCCATACTGATCTATCTATGGATTTCTCTGGCGCCCCTTTCCACCGCCATCCCCCCCCCCTCCCCCAAAATAATACAGAAGCTCACCTCACCATTACTACAAACGCTGTGATCATCCATATGACCGCCTCCGCCGCCTCCACCGCCACCACCACCACCGCTGCCCGCCTCATCGCTGTCGCAGTCCTCGTTCTCCTCGTGATAATCGCTGCTATCATCAAGATCAGCCGACGGCGTCGGCGCTTCACCGGCTCCAGTTGCTGCGGCCACAGCCGCCGCAGCTGCGGCTGCTGCTGCTGCATTGTTTCGCGCCGCTGCTGCTGCGGCGGCTGCTGCATAATGCTGTTGCATGGCCGCTGCATAATGTGCCACACTTAGGCCATTGGTGGCCAGCTGTCCGGTGCCTCCAAAGTGGGTCAGTTTGGCGTGAGGAAGTGAATGCGTATGCTGATGTGCATGCGGATGCGTATGTGGATGCGGATGTATATGTGACTGCTGGTGGTGGACATGGAGCGCATGTGGGTGCGCCTGATGCGCCAACTGATGTGGCGGCGGCGGTGGTGCAAGTCCCAAAACTGAACTAGGCGGCGTTGTTGGCTCCGATTCCGTTTCCAAATGCTCGCTATTATTGTTGTTATTATTGTTATTATTATTATTACTATTGATATTATTATTGTTATTGTTGTTATTATTAGAAGTATTGTTGTTGTTGTTGTTGTTGTTGTGGTTGTTGGTCTGATGTTGCTTGTAAAATGCCGCAGCACTGGCGGCTGCCGCACTGCCCGCAAGAATATCATTGATCATGAAACGGGAACGATTTGGCTTCAGATTCGACGAGCTGGACATGGACATGTTGACCGGTGGCGGCTGCTGCTGCTGCTGCTGCAGCGGATACAAATGATGATGATGATGATGGTGGTGCGAGTGAGGCGAATGATGATTATGATGTGGCGACGGCTCGCTGTTCGCTGTTGTTGTCGGCAGCGTTTGGGTTAAAATGCTCATTGAGTCTTTCATTGCCAGCAACGGCTGCAAAATGATTGGTTTTCTTATTCGCTTTCTGTTTCTCAATTTGAATTCACTTTCGCACTCGCGCCACTTCACAGATTCACACAGTTGCAACAAACAAAAAAATATGAGAATAAACCAAGTGTTTCACACTGTTTTGTTATCAGTTTTCAGGAATTTGAAGTTCGACTTTTTGAAAGATCTGCAGAGCTTAAGCGTTTCTTGCCTGCGCTGTGGACGTCGTAGCGCAGTGGCTGCCAAAACGAGACTAAACGCACCTGCAGCGCTCTTGCCGCACAAAACTCACACAGTCACTCGCAGTCGCAGCGGTGGCAGCAAATTTTTTGCCACTTTGTCATAGGTGGTGGTTTGTTGCTTGTTGCTTGTTGTTGCTACTGCTGCTGCTGCTGCTGCTGCTGCTGCTGCTGCTGCTGCTGGTGGTGGTGGTTGTGGTTGTGGTGGTGACTTAGCGCGCAAGCGAGAACGCTCTCACAGCATCTCGCTCTCACTCTCTCTCTCTCTCTCTCTCTCTCTCTCTCTGTCTCACACACACACACACACACACCCCTGCGGTGTTGCTGTTGTCCGCGTGTTGTCGCTATTCCACTCTTGCTATCCCACTCATGCACAGCGCCATGTTGGTGGGCAACGCGAACTCAACATGCGCTCAGCTCAACTCAGTGTGTGGTGAGTTTCCCGTCCAGTTTTTATGGCAACTTTGTTGAGCGATGAACAAAAAGAGAGCGTAGAGAGCAAAGTGCTCGTTGGCAGCAGTGAAGCGAATGTCGGTCAAAAACGCGTCTTTCTCTTTCTCTTTTTTTTTAATTTTTTTTTTTTTGGTTTTTTGTTTTCGTTATTCACTTCTCGAAAGTAGGCAGCGCAGAGCACTGATCAAGTTGGCAGCGCCTTGGGCTCCACAAAATGGCGCTTATGATGCTGCCACAAAAGGATCAATTATCGACCGTCCACAGATTATGAATTTTTTAGTGAAAAAAGCTAATAATATCTGGTGCCGATTACAAATTGAATTTGATTTTGTTTTTCTTATAATGCTACAACAATTGATTCAAAATAGTTTAAAGTAAAATTCGTTATGGGAAATGTTTTATATATTTATATCTAAGTAATGGCCAAAATATACCTCAAAGCAAAGAAAAGTAAAGTATGAAAATTGAATAAAATACTACAATTTTTGCAATTTCTCAATTTATAGTTACTCTATACACTTTTGAGATGTATTAATATCAAAATATCAAAAAAGTATTAGACAATTATAATTAAATTCTGGAGATCTCATTGGGGACTAGCAGAGTAAAGAGGTTTGTAGTAGAACAATAATAATAAATTGGCATAAGCAAACAAAAAAAGTGTGTTTATTTTAAATTTATGTGTTGAATAAATGTTTATAGCTGTATTTCCCAATCCCCTTATTTTCTTATCCAGATCTCTGTAGTAAATTTATACAGTTTAGTTGCTCCTTTGATTAAATTTTGTGCATTTTGTTTATTAAATAACATAAACATTTAACATTGGCAACTCAAAAAAAAATTTCTCACTCAAATGTCCTTCACAAGGTAGGTTTCCTCAATTAACATCATCATAATGAGAGAATTATTAAGGATCCTTAAAAAACAAAACATTTTTTACTTTTTGTATATCAAATATTGCAAAAATTCAAAGATTTTGCGCATATTGAATTCGATTGTGATCTTGGCGCTAAGCATGGAATACCTACAATACGTAAATAGTTACAATTTTGGCTGGCAAGTAGCTACTTCTTCCTCGCACACACACACACATACGTACACACACACACACTCACTAGTTGACCAGTTGGCAGCTTCTGTTGCCTGCTTGTGGTTCAAGTGGCTGAGCATGGGCGCCAATTAAAATTTCACGCCAATAGCTCAGCCTCAGAGACACACAAAAGTCTGGCCACATGTTGCCCTCGGAGCAGCATTAGCCTAGTACACTAATTACTTCTCACAGCGGATGTGTACCAGTTCCGAGCTCAAGTCGAAAAACCCGAAAAAAATAAAACAGAAAACAGAAAAAATGCAATTTGTCGAGCGGCAAACGTTTGATTGATATTGATTCGGACTGGGAAATTGGAATTGGAATTATGCTCAGGTCAGGTCATTAGTCGTTTGTTATTGTGCGGTTAGTGGCAAAAGGCGCAACGAAATTAGAGCAGCCAACTGACAGGACGACAGGACGACTGGGCGGCAGGATAGCACAGGATACTGGCAACTGGGAACTGGAACGCATGCGCGCACTTCAATTGCAGGACAGCGCATTTAAAATAATTAGTCTCAATGCACACAAAAATTACATTGTGACTGACTGAATGACTGACTGGTGGACTGACTGGCTGCTCATTCATTCTAGTGCTCATCCCGGCTGATGACGGTTATTGCATTTAAATGCATATAATTGCCACCGTCAGGCAAAAGTATCCTGCGGTCGCCTCCTTCTGCCTGCTGCGGTCGAATTCCAATTGAATGCTTAAAATAATTGTACAAACCTATATGTATATAGTTTTGTTTAAAAGTCACCAACCGCAATGCGCAATGCGCAGTTGCCAGTTGTCAGTTGTCAGTTTTTCTGTCTCTCTGTCTGTCGTCCCCCTAACACCCCCCCCCCCCCCCCCTCCTTCCCAACACACGCTCTCACCCGATCCTTACGCTGTTGCTTTTGGCATGCAAACTGGATACTTGCCAGTTTTTCCGGTCGTAATTTTGTGCATTCACAAGTGCAGCCACAGGAAGCCTTTGCCATCCTCTCTAACTGAGCAAGCCCCCTGCTACCCTCCACCCTTGTCCACAGTCTTTTGCGAATTTTGTGGCTGCTGGCAGCCGTCTGACTTGCTAACATGGCTATCTAACTATCTAATTAGCGTGTTTGTTTGCCAGTTAATGTTCACTAATTTATTGACTCTACTGCCTTATCAATGTGTTTGCTCTGCTGTTAACAACATCCGCAACACAGGCGGCCAGCCAACCAACAAACCAACCAACCAGCCAACCAACCAGCCAGTCAGCCAGTCAGTCTGTTAGTCAGCCAACCAGGCGAATAGGTGCCCCTCCCTCCTACCCAAAAATAAAGAAAAGCCCACCAACTAGCCAGATAAGACAGAGTCAAAGCGAGCAAGATATATATATATAGAAAGAGAAATATATATTTTTTATATATATATATATATATATATATATATATATAGTTATGTGGAGAGAGAAATACTCAGCGTTGCCGGCGGTCTTTCTGAATTGTGGTTTGTGTCTCAGAGACTCCTGTTGCGCCGATCGTTGAGCTCAAGGATTTCAGCTACAGTTTATTGACATCTTATAACTGAGCATGCAATCTAATTGATTTACAATTTATATAACAATTGTAAATGGCAAGTGCCAATCTAAAACAGCCACGGAAGATAAACACATCAAAATAAAATATTTCGGCGAAATTGGTCGAATTGCTTTGGACAAATTCAGGGAGAAGCTAAACAAAATTGTTTTAAATATATGTTTTCATAAAAGCATATCGGAAAATCCTCTGTATGCATATTATTTATATTATATATATATTTATTATTTATATGATACAACTTATCACGATGTAGATGACGATGGGACAGTCTTAAGTGTTGATTCACTCTTTAGTCACAACTTTAGATGTGGAAGAACCAGTCAAATATTTTAGTTACTTGGGATTTCAGTACAATCGTCAAATGGTCATTTGGATAGCAGATAAATGCAGAAGTGCATTTTGCTTTTCCAGAGACTTCAACAGAACTCCACAGATCTCTAGAGATCTATCAATAACTTGATATATTTCGAGCAAATTGTCCACAAAAAAGGCATAAAGCATAGCAACTAGGCAACTGTGTGATTTAACTACTAACTAACTACCCCTATTTCTCAGCCTCCCTCTCCGTCCTTGTTCCTCTTCATTGCCTTGCTCGATATCTCTGTCCTTATCGCTGTGGATGTGGCTGCATATCGCTCAGTTTCATTGAGAATCTTAATCGGCATCTTTGATATTATAATGTTCGTGTTACTGCGTGGACAAACGTAATAAAATAACTGATCTTTGTCGCTGATAAGTTAATTTACTTTTAATGTGTTGCCCTTCGCAGACGACAACGACAACGACGACGACGACGGTCCATTGGGATGCGACAGTGTGACAGTCGCGACGTGGGGGTAAATGGGTTTTGTAGGTGACAACGGGTCTGCCGAATAAAACAGACTCCAAGAACGCCGAACTGGGCAGCGCGTGTGCCGTCGCGACGTCAACTGATTTGTCAACAACAATGGACAAGGGGCCAACAAAGGTGGCTCCAATTTATCGCTGCTCCAGATCAGCCAGCAAGCCAACAACAACAACAACAACAACAACAAAATGAGCCGAGATAAAGGACAGCTGAAGCCAAAAAATGCACGGTGAGAAACCAGCATAGCCTTTGTACCTAAACAAGAAATGATTAACTAAGGTGTAAACTACAAATTTGAAGTAATCAAGTTCTTAATTCGAAGACAATCGAAATTGAATTCTCGAAATTGCGTCTTTGATAGTCTTTGTGTTTTTTTTTTTATTATTATTATTTTACCTTAGCCGGTTTTCGATAGCAAGCAGAAGATTATCCATTGTTTTTTTTGTCAGTGTACCAAGGCAAACAAGAAAGAAGAGCAATCTTCGGTGTGATCGGAGATTTAATACCCTAGCAGGTATAGTTAATCAACGTCTCATCAAATATGTTGTTAAACATAAAGTAATTTTATTTAATTTCTTTTAGAGATGATATTGCATAATCTGTTGCCTGTGGCACCTTTTAATCGTATCATAAATCTTAGCTATATTGTTATTTGTTTGTTAGTTGTTAGTTTTAGCACTGATCAGCTTAGCATTATTTCTCCATTCTCCATTCTCCATTCCCGATTCTCCATTCGATTCTCTCATCATCTCAAATGCGTTACACACGTCCTTCAAATATCAGAATACCCATTGAAAGCGTATGCATATGAATAAATAAAGGACGCTCCGTTGAACGGCGCTCGTTTAAATTGATGTCGTTTGATGTTTGGCTCTTAGGAGTTGTTCTTGTTGTTGTTATTGTTGTGGCTGCTGTGGCTGTTGTTGGAATTGTTGTTGTTTGTGTTGGCCACTAAATGGCCGCAATTTAAATTTTTAGTGCCCGCGCCAGCCTATAAATTCTACGCATCTAGCTGAGGAACTGAATTGCCGGCTACGAAACTGATTTTGGCACCTGTGCAAACATTTTATGGTCACAAAGAGTTACTGAGTTGCCAACTTGGCTGAGATGCTGAGAGGTTCACAAAAGGCCACAATCAACACCTCCTTACGCTGCTGTTAACTTGGCCGGCAACCGGCGCTGCTAATTTCCCATGCAGCTTGTCACTAGTTGGTTGGTTAGCTGGGCTATGTTAGGGTGTTTGTCAAGTCGTTGCCAGATACATTTCTTGCCCGTCTTGTCTGTCGTCGTTAGTCATTAAGTTGCTGTGTTGCTGGGCTCCTCTTATCGGCCAGGTTGGGCAAATTTGTAGTCGCCCATAAAACATTTCAAATTTTGTCTTGTGCTCCTCCTCAGTGCCTGCCGTTGTTCCCGTTCCAGTTCCAGTTCCAGTTTTGATTTCAGTTACCACTTGCCATAAATTTAAAGTGATAATTGTGCCGCATACTTATCAACGAATTCTTAATGTCAATATCTATCATCCTGCTATGCATGCTCGATAATTAATCGCAATCGATAAATTATCATCATCCAGTTAATTTTTGATTTAAATACAAATTAGCACATATTGTATTGTAAATTGCTCAGTGATGTTTGTAATCGAAAACTCAAACAATGCAGATACTAACACCCTTCGTATATTTTGTATGCCATAATGCTTCAGTCTTTTACTGATTATATATAGTAATAAATTTACATGTAGAGTGAAACCTCTTAGACTCGAACTTTCAATTTGAGTGATTCGAGATGAAATTCATTCAGTATTCATTATTCATTATCTCCATCACTTAAATTCATGGAATATCTTTACAATTTTGGAAATTTGACATTGGGAAAAACTTTCAGTCGAATATTTGATTACCTTATATGATATTGATGGTTTGTATCTTTCGTGACAACAATTTAACACCCTTATTATTTATTTTCAAACGTTTGTCCAGCTCAAAGAGGATATAAATGTTTCAATATTTTGTTTTTTATATATTTTTTTTTTGCAGCTGTTGGTTTAAGTAAAAGCAGTTTGACTTTTATGCGATTCTTATTGTGCTTAGGCGCACCTGATGCCTAATTAAGCACGCAGCCTCGCTTAACGTGACAACCTTGTCACCTTGCCCCTTGCCCCTTGCGCGACATTTACATGTTCCCATTAAAATCAACTAAGCGCATTTCAAATGCATCGCTTAAGACCCGCTGGTCGCTATTCGCCAGTTGCACTTTAAGTTGGGGTTTCCAGTTTTTTTGTTTTTTTTTTGTTATTTAATTTTTTATTTTTGTAGTCAGCGGAGGTGAAAATGCATTTTATGACTCAATTTGGTGCACATAAAAAATGCTGTTGCCCGTCATTCAAAGTGCAACATTGTTGAACCCACGTTGCCTACCACAAAAGGTGTGATAACTATGAGGTTGTGGCTGCGTCTCTGGCTCCGGTTGTCTTCTGCTGCTGCTGCTGCTGGTGCTGCTGCTGCTGCCACTTTAGCTTAACAATAGTCAGGTGCTGCTTCTGCTGCTGGTGATTATTGTTAATTTTTATGTGCAATTAATCGGCTACGCGCATTTGGGCATTTATAAGAGTTTCTCGCTTTGCCTCCACTCTTCTCCGCTCGCTTCTTGGTTATCTCGCCACCTTTCTCGGCAGCAAGAATGCTCGCTGCGGGTTGCATTCGCCGGTCATCCAAAAAGAAATTAAGTCGTATTGAATTAAAGTGAAATGCAAAATGGGCCCAAGTTGCAGCCATAAAAAAAAGAACGCTCAGCAACATTGTGAGATGTCCCCTTGCCCCTCCCCCCCCCCACTCGACCCATTCCCCAATGGATCTCCCAACTGCGTCTCTGTTTCCACCGTACACGTTTAATGACACCCCATAAAAGGTGTTTGTGGCTCTGACTCTGGCTCAAGCTGAAGCTGAAGCTGCAACTGCAGCAGCTGCACAACGCTTATTGTCAGTGGCAAAAAAAAAAAAAAAAAAAATAAAGAATAAAAAGCAATAAAATAAAGGTTCAGATTGAGTATTGGACTTGGACTCGGACTCGGAATCCGACTTGAGTTGACTGAGCTGCGTCCCGCTGGGCAGCGCTTAGGCCGATAAACTGTTGGATCTGTCGACGAGTTTGCTGTGAGTGAAAACATTGGAAATGATGCCATTCGGTAATCTATCTAAATATATGTGCATATATAGGTAAAAGTTTGTATTATTCGATATTAATTAATATATCTCTTCAAATGAGCAATGAGATTACACGCTATACATTAAGCTGTAATTATAATAAAATACACTTGACACGCACAAGTGCTTATGAAGTCGATAAGTTATCGATTGTCGCTCAATTGATGCAATACTCAATCATTTATCGAATGTTTATGCCTTGCACTCAAATTACATGATAATTATAGATGTGCACTCATGGATACACGCCATATTGCCATTTTAATATAACAATTAATCGAATGTTAACGTACAAGTTTGTTAGTCTAGCTCTGCCCTTGGCCTACAGTTTAGTTGATTGGTTGCAAGTTTCTCCATTCAAACGGTCTGATCTCTATATACATTCATACACTTATATACACATATATTCATATATATATATATATATATGTAAATGCATATATGCTCATGATTTGCCTTCCCAACCCGGCGCCATTCCACTGCTTAATTGCATAATTTCATATTCGGGGTTTGCATAGCCTTTTGGAGCAGCACCGATTGCGGTGCGGGGGGATTTCTTCTTGTTCATTTTGTATGTATGTGACTGTGACTGTACATATGTGTTTGTGTGTGTGTGTGTGTGTGTGTGTGTGTGTGTGTGTGCTCAGTGCCAGTTTGCTTAATTGCCACGACCAAAAGTGGCAAAGAAATGCAGCTCACTAATTACAACAACAAGAACAAACCGGGCGGACAAGCGAGCGTTTGCCCCTCCTGTCCCCTACCCACTCCTCTACCCCGTAGAAAAGAGCATTCGCCTCAGTCAGGCATATCCTTGCGCTTTCCATTGCACTTGTATGTGTGTCCTTCAAAAGCCAATTGAAGTGTGGCAACGTTGCATGTTTGCCATTTGCCATGCAAAGGCATGAAATATATGTAGAATTTTAAAAGTCATAAAATTGCGGAATGCCGCCAATTAAAATAGTTGCACTCTTGTCTTGGTGTGTGAGTGTGTGTGTGTGTGTGTGTGTTGGTGTTGGCTCTGCGTGTTCCACATGTGACGTGACATAAATGCATGTCATGTTCGTTGGCGGTTTCGTGCGTTCTTATTGCCCCATACCCAAACCCAAGTCCATTCCGAAGATGGGGCCTGGTCACTGCCGGGCAGCTTGTGGCATGCGGCATGCGGCATGCAGGCTCGCGCGCCAAAAACTATGCAACACAATGCGCGCAAATTGCGCAATCAAATTACCAACAGCAACAACATCCCAAACCCCCCCAACCCCCCCCCCCCCCCTCTCCCACCCAACAAAAATTGAGCTTAGGCAATCAATTACAATGTTAGCATGCAATCGTAACAATTGGTCAGCTTCAGCACCACGCAGGGTTAGGGGCGGAGATGGGGTTGGGGTTGCTAAAGTTTGGGTTGGTTTTACAAAAGAGCCTTTTAGAGCCTTCGATTCGTTGTTGTTGTTGTTGTTGTTGCTCAAAGCATGGGTAGATTTTTGGTGTCAAAGACGAAACGAGTCACGAAACTGCATTGAATGCAAGTCCAGCATTGTGATTAGCGGGGAGGTTGGGGGGTTGGATGGTTGGGTTTGGGGCTGGTCGGCTGGTGACGTTGTTGCCTTTTAATTTTCAACGTTTAACATGAACGCGTGCAAATTTTAAGGGGGTAACCCCAACAACACTTTGTACTCTTTAGCGCTGTTTAGTTGCGCTTTGCATATGCAGCCAGCCAGCCAGCCAAGTGGGTGGACTGAGGCGGGGGATGGGGTTCGGTGTTGCGCTGTGCTATGGAAACAACCCCTGAGTATGGCGTTTAACATCCATTGGACACTTTCGTTTCGCTTTCGTGACAAATGACCAAAACGCACTTAGCCAGTTTGTTGCGCAGTCAATCAATCAATCAATTGGACGGCAACACTTTCTGACCATTTCCCCCATTTTCATCATTTTCAATTGCCTTCTTTGCGTCACACACTGCGTATGATTAATGAAAGTAAAACAAAGTTAATGGCATTGTAGAACTTGAGTTGTGCCGGCTTTTTGCTCGTTTTACCCGAAACAGCAGCCATACCTCTTACGTGTGGCAATGTTTATTTAGCTTTCGTAGAAATTGCTTTGTCCTTTTATTGTTATTTTTTGGAGCAAGATTGTTAACCAGTTCAATCAGTCCAAATCATTTGAGAATTGTAAATTGGGTTCGGTTCGGTTCGGTTCGGTTAACAGCTCCGCCCGTTGTCTGAACCTGCTCCTAAAATAATATTTTGATTCCGCGTTGGACATTTAAAACGAGTAAATCACCTTTACCTAGATAACTAACTAACTTTTTTATGCAAATCAGCATTGTTCAGCAGCAGCAAAAACAATTAAAAATTTATCTTTAATTTTGTATTGGTCAATTTATTGACTTTCATACACTTAAATCTGTATTTTATTAACATTTTAAATAAATACTAAAGTTATTTCAATGATTGCTGTCTCCGCACACGTCGTTCAAAATGTGTTTTTATGTTTATACTATTTGAATATATAATTCAATAACCATAACTTTACAATTATATACAAGTTTTGTGATTTTCAAACGAACTAAAACGTTCGAAGCCGGAAACTCATTCGGTTTGAAAAAAGAAAATAGGTAACTTTCGATCATTTTGTGTGGATGCATAGGAGGAAGTGAAGTCCTATAATAATGAAAATGCATTTCTCAAAGCTGGTTGGTAGCAACTAAATGTTTAATTGGCCTTTGTTGTTCATCGTTGGCTGTTGGCTGTTGTTTTGATTTGAATTTGGCGCCTGGCAGCAAGACAACAAGCCAACTGTTTTAATTATAGTAGCATCAACAACAACAACCCCTCCCTCGACTGAACTAGTTAAAGCTGCTTGTGACTTTAGTTTTAGCTTCAGTTTCAGCTTCGGCTTCGGCTTTGGTTTGCGGCATTTGTTTCCATCTCGTTCGCATTGCAAATTGTGCGAAAATTGCTCGCTGAGCTTGTTGCGGTTTTTCACAGGCATCGCTGGCTCTGTTTTGGCAAATGTTTTCCGTCCCCGCCCTCTGCCGCTGCTTGGCTGATATGCGATACTAAAGTTAGTTAGTAACTGGATCCCAAACCCGGGAAAAAGCCCGCACTCATAATTTGCGATTACTGCCAGTTGTTGTTGTTGCTATTGTTTTTAGTCGTAGGTCGCTGCTTGGATTTTAATTAGTTAATTATTTGATGTTATTGCCGGTGCAGTTAGACGGGCCTGAACTAAACCAAGGTGCTTCTCCTCCTATAGTCAGCTATAGCAGCTGCTTCTTAGCTTCGCTTCCCACCCACATACTTGTCTTAACACTCTACAAATTATATATACAGTGAAAGCTCCTATTAACGGGCAGTTCCCTTCCACGGACATTTCCATTAGTCACACAATTATTTAATATGTACCATTTTTACTTGATGATTGAAAACTTCAATGAGCTGTATTACCTGCTAACAGAGATTCTCTTGCTTAGGCGAATGCAAGATTTTAACAATGGTTCCCCTCCCAAGGCAACTTTCGCTGTGAAAACTCAGTTTAAAGTAATTTATAATGATCAAAGCCTGTAAGTAAGAATGAATTCAATATCAGTCCAGCCCGATCCGAAACTTTTAACATTTGTTCCGCCTCGCAGATTTCTGATTTCCGGTTCCCGATATTATTGAACCCATTAAATGGTTTTCAAGTGATCTCATTTTACAACATTTTACAAAGGTTGACCATGCTTCAACAAGCCGTAATTCCCCAAGCAGTTCAAAATCGACTAAGATAGCTTTTAACATTTTATACAAATCGGATAAAACTGTATTTAAGTGTTAATTTGAAGTCGATTTAGAATCTGATGTCACTACTAATAGGGGGCTCTTGGGTCACTTAAAAGTCAAACAGTGACTTAACGTTTAATTATAGCCACTTTTAGACCAGTTTGAGAGACACACACACAAACACACACACACATTTATAAGTAACTGTAACATTGGCGTTAATCGCAACACAAATAAATTGCATAAAAACGATTCCAAAACGAACTGGGAAATTCTTGACATTTCCCTCCCTCGCTCACTCTCTATTTTGCCCTCCTTAGCTGCCCTGTATATATATATATATATATATGTTTATATATATTTATAAATTTATTTATTTTTTTACTTTTTATTACACGCAGTCATGTATTATGCAAAAAGGCAAGGGCAAAACACGAACCCGCAACGAGCACGAAAATTAACTGTACTATAAAAGGTGGAAAATTGTGCAAACAACCTACAAAAAGAGCACCCCCCCCCCACTCCCCCTATAATCACGAAAAAATAAATAAAAAAAATACCCACCAAAGGCCCCGGCACAGTGGCAAGAAAATTTACATAATTATGATTAATACGGGAGAGCGCAAGTGTGTAAGATAAGCGTGGAGGGAACGGACAAGGAGGGACGGGGTTGGCATGGGCAAGCATTGAGCTCTTGCATAGGATAGAATTTTAAATGCATTCGGAAACAGAGCGGTCTCTGCTTGTGTCTCGCTCTCAGCTCTTAGGCTTGGCTTATGCCAATTCCGTTTCCGCATATGCGAACCCTATGCGATTCCTGTTAACGAAAACTTTGACTACCGACTCCCGACTCCCGACTCGCGCTACCCTACAGGCTACAACCTACAGCCTATTCCCTAGGAGTTTGAAGCGTTTGGGGAATGGGCCGCGTGTTTTCCGGCATAAACGCTCGCAATCAAATTCACATAAAATAATTCACACACCAACAACAGCAAACTGTTTGTTGGTCATGCAAAAGAAAAACACCCTCTCCATCCCACTACATCTAACACCACCTGCCCTGCGTTTGGCCGTTTGCATTACTTTGCTTTCACATTAGCGTAAAACTACAACAACAATAACAACAACAAGAACAACAACGACAGCAACACCCAGGGCCAAAAACTCATTTGTTGTTAGCCAAACAAACCGTCGTTTAGCGGACGCTGACCAAGAGCCCTAACTGACAGACACACACATATTTAGATAAAGATAAGCAGACACTCCCGACGAGTGCGGGAGAATAGGAATGGAGAGACAGAGAGAGAGAGAGAGAGAGAGAGTGTATAAGATTGGTGGAGGGGGGAGGGGCATTTAATTTGTCCGATTAGCATTTTTAGTCACTTAAAATGCGCGCACGCATAAAATGCATTAAAAATGTTTCGTTGCGTTGTGTTTTTTTTTTTCTCACAAATGCATAAAACGCTGGAATAATATCGAGATGAAATATGCATGAAAATGTTGCATGTATGTATATATATATATATATATATATATATATATATATCTGACAACACGAAGGACCAGAACAGGTCCTTGGACGAACAGTTCCCAACTTGTTAATTGTTACAATGCCTGTGGCAAGGTATGCAAGTAGTACAAAGAGGTGCGATAAACGCGTTAAGCAAATGCAAAAGGCAAAAATGAGAATAAGCCGACAGCTACACAGAAATGTTGTTGAATTATGCTACAAATTATGCAGTTCTTAAATATGTGCGTTTGGGCCAACCCCTTTCTATCTAACTATTTATCTTTCCAGCCCTTTTTAATAACCATTCTTTATACAGGTCGCATGACAAAAACTTACATCGGGTGTGTCCGACCGGAATTGGAATCGGAATCGGAACCGCAGGTTTAACGAATAAATTTCAGAACCGAAATCGGTATCTGACTTGAAAGTGTTTGTAAAACCCAAATACCGGAACTGATTTTGTGATATGTGAATGTGTGTCTGTGTTCAAGCTGATATACGAGAACTTATAGTTTCTGGGATCGGCCTCATCGTGCAGACGGACATGGCTAGATAGACTCGATTGTTGATCCTAATCAAAAATATATACTTACCTTATCGCATACCATAAACAAATAAAACAGCAGACGGGAATTTCTATTCTCAAAGTATGTAAATCGGAATCGAAACCAAAATTCATTTTAGTTTGACATCCTTAATAGAAATTTGAATTTGAATTTGGCCTTAATTTACCTTGATGTAGTATTGATTAGCTGCATTTCCCCAAATTCAATTTAGAAAATCAGATATTCTAGTCGATCTCTTTTTAAAATAGAGTACAAGAGTTTCTCATTATCTCTTAAGATGAATAAATCATATTAGTAATTTATGTTTTCATCATTTAAATTCGAGCAATAAAAGATTAAGTTAAATATATTTAAAGGTTGGGTAAGTTTTTTTTTTGGTTCTGTATGCATTGCAATTGTGTTTCTGTCGTTTTGAGAGAGTTGTTGAAGTTGTTTTATGTTTTGTGACAAATCATTGTGAGATCATCACTCAATTTGATGTAGAGGCGCGCTTATCCTGGGCCCAGTGCCTGGCCACAGTCTCATCCTCGCATCCTCACATCCTTGGCTGACAGCTGATGAAGCTGTGACCGCACTGTGGCCGTTGTTGTTTGACGTTTGTTGACACATTTCACTGTCATGATTGACGACTTCTCACCATTTCACTCTCATTCCCTTTCTCTCTCTCTCTCTTTCTCTCTCTGTCTATCCGTTTCACCCTCTCTCAATTTTGGAATAATTCTCTCAGTGTTTCATCTCTATTACTCATGGCCAACTGTCAAGCACGCGAGGCTGTTGATTTATTTATACCCTTCAGAGCAATAAGAAAGGAATTAAATTGCCTCACCCCCCCCCCCCCCCCCCCTTCCCCAACACTCCCAATTCCCCACACCCCGACCCGAAAAAAACATATTCAACCTACGACCTAATGAATTTCAAATGATGCGGCAATTTTTAATTTTTTTTATGTCTAGTTTTTTGAGTTATTCGCCATCATCTTTTCGTACATACATATTTTCCTGATTGTTCGCCGAATGAATTTTTTAATTGCCAAAACAATTTTCTGTTATACTTTGAGCGCCGTGTGTGGCTTAGCATGTGTGTGTGTGTGTGTGTGTGTGTCTATTGTCTTTGGGTGTGCGGAAATGCGCTTCAATATGACTGCAAGGCGGGGTATGTTTTGTGGGAAAGTACGTGTAACAAGCACGCAACTTGGCCCAAACAAAAGCCAGCCACTTTTCAACGTGGAAGTGAAGAACAACAAACAGTTGGCTTCCCTTGTCATGGGTCACTCGATGAGCAATTGAACAACACCACAAAAATATTGCACTTAGCCATGACAGCCCAATGTTCTCTGATGCGGCATTATTGTATTGCTCATAATAATCATAATACCATTGGCAAATACATCGATTACTTGAGGTTTATTTTCATTTTATATTTATTATAAAAGTTTGAAGTGATTACTCCCTAGCAGCAAGAGAAAAATAGCAGAAAACTAAAATTAATTCTCTTTCTCATTTGCAAGCACTGCAAGCTGCTCGATCTTGAGCCTGAGACCATAGCTCTTCCATCAATCCTTATTCCTGCACGACTGCAAAGTTCTTGCGTGAGGAGATTACACCTAGTTTAGATATTTCTGACTTTTTGGTCTATAATGTCCGATAAGTATTCCAATATATATTCGATTCCTTACATTGTGGATGATTGAAGACTCTTGATTAATAAAAGTTTGGTATGCAAATATCAGCAGGACAAGACTGACTAGGGACAATAAATTTTGTTTCTTAATACTTAATGCGATTGTCTGATACGACTGATTCTAATATTGATAACTGCCAACAATTTCTGATCTGGGCTTGTCCTCAAGTCAAGTGTAATAGATCCAAAAACTTTCTGTCACGCCTTCAACCACACAAACTTTGAAATTGTAGTTTTTGTTTGTCATTGAAATGCATTCTTAAACTAAAATGAATTTAAAATTTGTCAGACATTCATAGCTCTTGGGAAGTGTTCGTGGACATTCAATCTGTAGTATATATTATAATTTATTATCAGCTTGTCCGATTTATTCAAGCATTTCAACTCAGTTTGACAGACTTCTATAGTTATTAGCGTTGTGATGCATGTTTTCTTGCTCATATGTACCGCAATAACCACAATTTCAAGCTCATTAGGCGCAGACATTGGCCACAACTCCACCCAGCCAATTTAGACCGCCTTCATTACAATGCACAGCCCACACACACAGACACCCACAGATACACACGTAGACACAAAAACACAAATATGAGTACATAAATATACAAATACAAGCTAAACAAGTCGCTGGGTCGTTACAAATCTTTGGCAAAGTACTTCATAAATATCTTAAATGAGTTTCCTTTTGTTACACATTTTATAGGTTCTCCTCAAGCCAAATAATATTTACGCCATTTTACCAGACCAAACAATCTACAATCAACCCTCCAACCAACCAACAACCACCCCACCTTCCACCTTCCACCTTCCACCATCCCCATCACCCCCCCGCAACCAGCAACCTCTTGTACTCCATGGAGGACCGCTTATAACGACAGTTGTGATTATTGTTTTTGTTTTGCACAGTTCTCGGCCTATGTATTTTGTGGGTGCCTTAAATCATTTTGTGGCACTATCGGCACAAGAATCAAATGCCTTCGTTTAAATGCGCGATAGCGAAGGCGAAACAGTTTCCCGGACTGCTCGACGAAATTCACGCAATTAGTTTGCCAGTTTTACTTCACGTTAATGTCGAAAAGGCGTCGGAATTTCGTTTGCCTGATTTTTGGTTTTGCGTTGAAGTCAACTCTGTGGGTGTTGCTGGTGGGGGTGACTGGATGGCTGTATGGCTGTATGGCTGTATGGGTGTATGGGTGTGTGGTTGGGTGGTTAGTTGTCCACCCGGCTCATTAACAATAATTTCGCTTTAATAAATAAGGCTAAAACATGCGCTAAATAACATTTTAGGTGCCAGTCGACGAAAATTTGTTGCCGAACACGCATGGGTGCAAGGGGTTGTGCGGGGGTGTGGTGGGGTGGTTCGGTGGTGTGGCATTGCTGGCTAGCGTTGAAATTAATGTGCCGCCAGCAAAGGGCGACACTAATTTGCCTGTGAACATGTCAAATCAGCTCGAGAGTAAATTTTACGCTACCGTCGACCGCCAATCGCCGCCGTCGTCGCCGTCGCTGCTGCCGGCGTCGGCGCTGCGCACTTAATGAAAAGGTCCTTAAGTGCTTTCCAACGGTATTTTGTTTCCGTTTGTAGTTTTTTTTTTTCTTTTTGCTTTTTTTTTTTCTTTTTGCTGACGTCGCTTGCCGTTGATTTGTTATTGTTGCCACTGGCGAGCATAAATCATGCCTGCCGCCGTCGACTCAGTCGTATTTGGGTCCGGGGTCCTTAGTCCTGGCTAACGGGAGGGTTTAGCGGCACACGTGAGCCCACACCACGATGAGTGGGTCCGGGCCACTTGACTTTCGCGGTGGTTGTTGGCTTATTGGTTCCATGGGAAGTGATTAAAGTCATTTAACCCACTCTGAACACGCGGCCAGCGAAACTTCGCTAAAATTAATTTCTAATTGCGCACAAAAGTAGGCAACCACACACAGGTTTACATATGCATATATATATATATAAGGGGTTATGTATATATAGGTATCTACTATAAGTACACAGTAAAAAAAAAGAGCTTAAATTGTGTTTCCGCAAACAACCCAATAAATAAAATAAATAAAAACAAAAAACAATTCTAAAATTTAATTTGTATTTCATTTGTATTTTGCAATTATAAATACAATTATAACAATTATATAAATCGAAAAATTTGTGACATTGATATTAATAATTGATAATATAACTTCAATAAATAATCGCCAAAAATACGGAAAACTCTGGCAAATTTTTTTAAATTAACAGCATATTTCACGAATTTTGAATGTACAGAAAAATTAAAGAAATGAGAGAAATGAGAGAAGGTAGTTGCTTATAGATTCCACTCAAATATGTTTGTTCAAAAACCTTGCATCGACTTCGATTTGGGTTCGATGCGCAATCTCAATCGATTTCCAACGATTTTCATCGCTTTAGTTGGGCTTAGCTTTTAAGTTGATAAATAATGAACTAATAAAATTTGGCTTTTTTACACATAGGAAAATATTTTGTATTTTAGTATGCACTTAAATCCTAAGTCAATTTCGACCGCCAAACTTCCTAACTCGAAACTATTGAGTTATTCATGTTATTTACTCTATTTAATGTGGCGTTCAGTTTGAATTTGAGTAGGAAAATGTCTCCATTTTTATGTTGATTAATTATCTGGCAGAATTTTGGACCCGACAACCCTTTCGGGGCGTACTCCTTGCCCGTGGGGGGCGTCAACCCTCTTTGCATATGCTAATTGAGCTATAAAAATACTTTGTGCCCCGAAAGCGATGGAAAGAAAAACACAGTCATAAAATGTGCCCCAAAGTACGCCCACCCAAAAAAAAAAAAAAGTAGAGAAAAAAAGCAGAAAAAATCACAGATTTGTGGCGCAGATTTTCTTGAACAAAAGCAGTGCCGCAACACACAAGGCTAAGTCTGATAAAGCTCCAATGGAATGGTGGAGGAGGTAGATGGTAGATGGTAGAGGGAGTGTGGGAGTCGAGGAAGTGGAAGTTCATGCGTGATGCTTTCACATAAAAATTATGGCATTCAGGGCAAATGGAGCTTAGTATGGGGATCTGAGGCAGGCCACCAGCAAAGACTCACATGCTGCGGCTTTTCTTGAGCTCAACGTGCACTGGCAACGGGGGGAGGGGCATTGGGAATGGGAATGGGAATGGAAACGGTGTGGTGTGGTTGGCGGCAGAGAGGCAGGTTGTGTGTGGCGTTAGAAACATGATTTTTATTTTACGCAACTTAAGTGCGAACAATAAAAACGATTTGAGGCAGATTATGGCAACCGGCGACGTCGTCCTCAAAGTCCTTCGGCTGGATCATAATGCAAATTAGTCATGGCCAACGCATATGCAAAGGCAATCCACCCCGTCCACCCACCTCCCACCTCCCACCTCCTCCATCTCATCCTCAGCAAACAAGCGCCCTTGTCCTTGCCCTTATCCTTGTGGCGTTGTGCTCGTTTATTTGCCTTGCCATTTGTTTAGATTTATGAGTGTCAGCCGTATTATGACCAACCACTTGACTTCCTGGCACGTGTGTGGCGCTGTGTGTGACATTTAATGCCCCACACGTTCCCAAGTCCTTCTCCAAGTCCTCGCACTCGCGCTCGTCCTAGTCATCGTGGGCGTTGGTCGTCGGCCACACGGCGCATACGCAACATCCGTTTGACTTTCGCCTTGTTTCCAACCAACCAAAACCACCCCCCCCCCCCCCCTTCTCCCCACAATCTGTTTTTCCCTTTTGAATTTGGTTTATTTGCTTGGCTGTTGAATTGTTTGTTTGTGCCACATTGACTGCCTACGTAGCAATTAGCGTCAGCACAGCTTGTAATCCACTCATATTCAAATTGATTCCCAACACGTTTACCCACCGAGAGAGATAACGAGAGAGAGACAGAGAGAGAGAATGTCGAGTGGAAATGTTCAAACATATAATCAAATTCTGCGGCCAATCGCAGTTTAAGGATACAGGTGTCCAGTGGTATCAAAGCTGGCATAGCACTGTTTGTTTTTTCGATATTTTTAATCATAATTCACCTTTTAAGTCAACAATTTGATATATTGTGCAGACTTGTATAACCCCAACTAACTCAAAATGTGTAAAGACATTTCAAGCAGAAAGAAAGAATCAGAATAAAATCTGATGGTTTGCATAAATTCATAATTTCAATTTAGGAAATACTAATAAAATAAATAATTATTATCCACATTTGATGGATCATCTAACCAATCCGGAGCACAATAAGACATATAACAGGCTGAAGGAATATATATTCTTGATCAGCATCAACTGCGGATCAATATAAGTGACCTACGAGCTAGAGACTTGAGAATTTGGAATTTGGAATGTAAGCATTCGTATTTCAATTTTGGTCAATAGAAATGAGAACTCTACAGCACCTGCTTATATTTTAGTGTGCAAAGCTTTTAAAAGGGACATTTTATTAAAATAAAAAAACCACAATAATTTGATTAACAGCAGGGTTCAGGGTATCTGGTGGTCAAGCTCACTTCATAGCAATTTCTTTCTTTCTTATTTTATTTTACTGAGATTCTGCAGATCTTGAAAGTTATAAACATCAAATTTTACCCAAATGATCAATACTAAAATACTTATAACAAGACGTTTTGTACGTAAAATAAGTGCGAAATTCCTCAAAATTAGTTGAGTTTAGCTGCGAACTCTTATTAGAGCTGCGTTTAGGATATCCTTCAGTCCATCACACTCTGTCAGGCACTTTTGAAAAGAGCACTCCTTTCCATTTTTGCTTGTTTCATAATTCAATTTTCAGCTAACAAACTTATAAATGTATATGTGTGTGTGTGAGACAGAGTGTGTGTGTGTGTGTGTGTGTGTGTGTGTGTGAGACAGAGCGTGTGTGTGGATGGGTGTTGATTTCGCCACTCAGTTTGCCTTTGTTCTTTATGACGCAAATTTGTCGCAGTCGCTGGCTTGTCAGCATTATCTTCTAGTTCAGTAAGTTTGCACACACCCACACACACACACACACACACACACACACACATGCTCACCCCTTACAACATTTTTTATTTTCTGTTTTCTTAACCCCAAGCCAATTACGTCGGCCAAATTGACTACAAAGGCAAATGATATTAACATATAAATTGCACAAAGTGCCACTGATTTAGTTTTATTTGCTTGGCATGGCATACGCACACTCAAACACACACATACACACACACATACACTCACACACATACATATTTATATACATATATTCTCATACATATAAATTTGCTTTTGCCAGTTTGTTTTTACGTCTTTCAGCAAACATTTACGTTTATTATGCCGATTTTCTAGCGCAGAAAAATAACGCTTATGTGCACACATACGCGTGCACACACACACACATACACACACACACACACATCCTTACCCACACACACGCAGACACAAAGTTTTATAGAAAGTTTTCGGTTAGTTTGTTGCGCATGCATCTGACGTCAGAGCCTGCGGGGGTTGGCGGGAGGAGGGGAAGGGTGGGGGGGGCGGGGGGTGCTGGTGTGCTGGTGTACGGGCAGTCTCTGCCTCTAGCTCCATGCTTCGATAGTCGCTCAATGGCGGCGGCATTCGTGTTTTACGCACGCACACACCCCAAGCAGCAGCAGCAGCAACAGCAGCAGCCGTAGCCACCCCACTCCTCAGCCCCAGTAAACACCACCCACAGATTCTCTCCCACACTCTCGTCAGACCAGTCAAGTCCTGGCAATGACAGCGCCATCTCGCTTTAGCGCACACTTCCGGTCCCTGTCAACTGACGTCTTTTGCCTAACGCTTATCAACCGCCTGCTACCCTCTCTCTTTCAATTTTTCTCTTTCAATATCTCCCTCTCTCTCTCTCTCCCTCTCTCTCTCTCTTTCTCTCTTGTCGTGTGGGTTCTTTGGCAGTCCTAGCTTGTATAATGTGGCGCTTTTAGCTGCTTTCACATACAATTTACTGTCTTCTCAATGGCAACAATTTATGCTGCTCTTTTTTATGGGCAAAACGTCGCCAGCGGAAATTGATATTTGTGGAGGAAAAGTCTCTAAAAGACTTTGGCACACATACGGGACAGTTACGAGACAGTCGAACCGAAGGAAAATTGTACAAGCCACACTTGCTACAGTCAACAAAACCAATACTCAGCAAATACTGAAATCAATTCAATACTTATGATATAGTATCATGTTTTTGAGCCTTTAATATTTTATCTTTAATTTTCATTATTATAAATTGAAATATATTTAAAATTTATTAAAATCTATTATTTTCCAAACATCTTATGAATTTGGAATTCTGACAAAAGAACGAACCATTTTAAATATTTGATGGATATTTGGAACAGCTTTGAACTGAATTGAACGTATTTATTGACTTAAATGAGTTAGGAAATAATCTAATCGCATCTTGATAAATGCTTCAAACATATTTCAAAACACTTTCCAACTTTGTGTAATTGAAAAGTGCACTTTATGGGATATATAAAACATGATAAAGATGATGATGATGATTACCTTGAATTATTGTATTAAATATATATGTTAGAATATGACAATGCGAGTTGAGCACAGCGATGTTCCACTGTACCAATCTCGCAATTTCATTGAATAATGCAATTTAAAGGGTTGGATGAGGTTACTCCTCCACCACTTTTGGTCTGTGGCCCATTGTGTGCTTTGTATTCCATTTTAAATGCACGGAAATTGTTAATTTTATTGCCGACTATATCCGTTACCCTGGCCGGCTAGATGGAGCTCAGTACCCAAGGCTCTCAGCTAGCCGTCTCGATTGCAGCTGCAGCCCAAGCTGTAGTTGCAAGTGCTGATGCAGCTAATGCAGCTGATGCAGCTGCTTGTGGCAGATGATGGCAATTTCAAAATGGCCGCCGAGTGGACAACTGAGTCGACCGGGGTCGGGCAACAGTTGGCAACTAAATGCACCAATCGCGTTATAGCCGTCCAACGTTTTGGCCTCCTCAAATTGCCATTTGTCGTTTGGCAGTTGGCAATTGGCAGTTGGCAGTTGGCAGTTGGCAGTTGGCAATTGGCAATTGGCAATTGCAGTCGCTAGCAAGTTGCCTTCAAACTCCACACTCCACTCTCCCTCTTCCCCCTGCCCCCTGCCCCCTGCCCGCTCCCCACCTGACCCTCGTCATGATGGCCGATTGATCGATCGTTCGCTGCAACAGTGTATCATGGACTTTTTAAGTTCTCCCCCGGCACAGTATGGGCCACGTTTTGCAGACATTTTGACAGACATTTTGTGCACTACTTAAAGCAGTAATTTTGTTTGGCTCCGGTTTCCTCAGGGTCTGCAGGTCTTCGACTCAATTACAATTGTTTTCGCTGGATGCTCCACTGTCGTCGTCATCGTCGTCGTCTAAATAAAATGAATTTTCCTTGCACGTCCAATGGGGTCTGCTCCCTGTCTGTGTCCTGCGGGGGGCTTCAGCAGCATTTGCGGCTCTTTGTCTGCCATATAATTTGGCCAAATTGCAATTTAGAGAAATGAAGGAAAAGCACAAATGCTGCAAAGCAGCAAAAGCGAACATGAACAAAATATCGCAAAAATTCAGTAAAATACAAAAATTATTTATTTCCTACACAACAACTTGTCGGCATTTTATTTCCTATAAGCCATTTGATATGATAAAAATCTACAAAATGTATATATACCCATCAAATATTAAAATTCATAATATATATATTTTTAAAATGACAGCTTTTCCATGATTACTTGATATTATATACAAATGTATGTAGCTGCACCGAAAATGTGTAGAATATAAAAATTAAAATTTACAAAATAACATATGTAAATTCTGATAACACTATTATATTTCTTTAGTTTTCTTCTCAATAATAATTGTGATTTGTACTTCTCTTTTCTAGGTATTATGAAACTGAAACATATCAAATTGATTCACAAACTTATATATTTTCCAAATCCAGTTTGAAAACCTTTCCAAACTGTGCTTTAAAGAGCAAACAAAATATATAATATGAGTTTTTTCAGCTGATAGAAAACAGATTTCATATTGAATACTTTACATATAATTAAAAGGAGTATTTTTTTTTTGTACATATCACTTAAACTGATTTAATGTTTACACTTTCTTAAAACAATGTAGAACCATTTGGCTGCCTTTCTAGCCGCATCGCCTTTGACAGCCCCTATGAAAGCTGACCTGCTATAAGCCAGATCATCATCATCATCATCATCGTCATCGTCGTCGTCGTCGTCGTCGTCGTCGTCGTCGTCATCGTCATCGTCATCTTCGTCGTCATCAGCTCTGTTGCAGACTGGGAAACATAGAAATCACGTTTTAGCCATCAACGACGCAAATGCAACAATTTTAAAATGTACATGTTTGGCAGATAGGGGTAGGGACAGGAGTGGAGTACGACGATGGGGGGGGGCAGAGCGAGGGTCGCCGGAATCGAATGCTGCAATATTTCTTCATTGTATTGATTATCGGTTGTAATGTTGCAAATTAAATGCCTGGTGCCTCATTTCGAGCTTCAGCATCGAAGCTGGCATTCAGGCAACCAGCCAGTCAGCCAAACAGCCAAACAGCCAGCTAGCCAGCTAGCCAGCCAGCTAGCCGGCAATCAATCAAACAATCAAACGCAACTGGCCATCAATCCACAAGCTGGAACCGGCCAGATCGGCCATAGTTGTATTTATTTGTGTAGCCTGTAATTTCGATTTTCGAGCATTTTTATGAGAAAACTTAGCAAAAATTAAATTGCTGGAACATGCTCAAGAGTCGGACTCGAATGTTAGGACTGGCGATTACCGCGATACGACAAGGAATTTTATGTGAAAATTAAATGGCCAAAAATGATGAAGGGATGCATCTTTGAGATGTTGGCAAATGAATACCTGTTAGCGTTGCAAATTTTGATTCTATAGCTGTAGACCTATAGCAACAATTGCGGCTGACATTGTTTCCAACCAGCAAGAGGCATGCACTCAGAGTAGAGTCTATGTCTAATCCCGGCCAGATCTGGGCTTGATAAAAATTAATTATGAATGGAGACGAGCTGCAAAGTGAATTGTGATTGAAAATGCAAACAACAACTGGAAAATCGGCCAAGTGTCGGGGATGGGGCCAGGGGTTGTACATGGAGGAGGAGGCGAATGCCACATGGCGATTGTTAGGTGAAACTCGTTGCAGCAATTAGCAAACTCAGTTTCCAGTTGCAGAGTTGCAGAATTGCAGAGTTGCTGTTGCAGAGTTGCATTCGACTTTGCTAAGCAGCAAGCAATGTATAGATGCAATCCACAAACGAGATTTACTTAGTGGAGCATCAAGAAATGCTCATAATGAAGCACTTAAATGAATTTAATTGTGTGAACAACAGCAACGCCCGATCCGAAAGGAAGGCGCCATTCAGTTTTGCAAACAATGCCCAGCAAAATGAGTGCAAGCGCAATGATTAGGCACTTGAATGGGTATGAGTAGCAGCTGTGAGTACATGCAAGTGTGAATACCTGAGTAATACTATTTGTACTTGTACTTGTGTGTGTGTGTGTGTTGGCATACTTGGAGTGTAACTGCTGAATTGTTAGCGGTTTGCCTCTGGTGCAATCAATGCCTGGGAGATTTGACTTGATCATTCGGATCGGGAAGCGAAACTGAAACATGTACTTACACATTGTATTTACCTATTATAATATATTGAATATTGTTATGGACGTGCACCTCTTCCTCTTCCTCTTCCTCATTTGTTCTTCAGCACTACACACTCTTCCTATGGATTTCTGCATATTAAAACTCAACTTTGTCTACATAACATTATTCATTTACCTCAATTAACTAACCAACGGAAATATATTAAATGGATATATTTTGCTGTCTGTCGAAAAGTATTCCACAGGCAGAAGGACGCATATCCGACACCTTTATGGTGTCTACAAAATTGTTATTTATTCGCTTTAGCCATCGATGTTTGTTAGAATATAGTTTAAATGAAATTTATTTGATTTTAGATAACCTTCCATGAGATGAAATAAAATATGCTGTAAGAGCTGTCTGGACTATATCTTACTTGGTAAAAAAGGA
The DNA here is from genome assembly GCA_035043505.1 of Drosophila setosimentum. Lineage (NCBI taxonomy): Eukaryota > Metazoa > Arthropoda > Insecta > Diptera > Drosophilidae > Drosophila > Drosophila setosimentum. The sequence continues at coordinate 19,358,876 of JAWNMY010000090.1, read as the reverse complement.
ATAACAACTGATAAGTATTCAAATCTATAAGTTAATATTAAATATAACTCATTTATATACAAAACAGTATTTTAAATAATAATCCAACTAGCAACTAGCTCTTCAGCTTCAATTACATTTAAATGAACTAAACTTTGTGATTTCACTAATCAATTTATGACTTCAGATGAAAATAAATTAAAAAAAAAAGAAAAATGTATTTTCTCTTTATCTTATTGGTGAATAAAGGCAGATCACAAATTATACAAAGTTATACAAATAAAATTTACACTGATCCATTTTTATCTCTTATGTTATTTATTTATTAAAGGGAAAGTTTTTTATTAACCTACTGCAAAATGAAAGAAGTAAATGCTTCTCCGCTCGCTTTAACTTTCAATTTTAAACAATATCTCAGTTCTTATTTTTTCTCATGTCTATTAAAACCCAAATATTTGGAAATATATATATAAAGAGATACAACGCCTGTCAAAAAATCATATTTATATATTTCGGAGATGTGGAAGTGTCCTAATATTTAATAAGCCACGAATAAGCCTTCTCAATACAATAAAACTTTGCTTATTTTGAGCAGAAGAAATATTTTGTATATATTATTATAAATTCGTAATTAATACACTATTTCCTTAGTGGAATTTATCTGAAACAATTATACTTTGAATGAACAGCATCAAGCTACAGATCAGCAGCAAGAAACAAAATAATAAAAAAAAACAAAAAACGAAACGAAACGAAATCAATTGGCTCACTTAAAATGAGTTATGAGTATTTGCAAGCGATGAATTTAGAATAACTTAGCTGACAGGGTGGCTAACTAGGCCAACCCTGGGCTAGAGCCCGAAACCACCCCACACCCAAAACGGGCAGCGATGAAGATGCAAATCAAATGATAAGGCCGCAACCAAATGTAAATTACCACAAAAAGTGCAACGCCACATGGAATGGGAATATGAGTATGAGTATGGGAATATACAAATATCTATATGAAAATGTATACGAATGGTACTCGATTACTGGGCTGGGTGGTGTTGGCAACTGCTGCCATTTGACAAACGACACCGCCGCTGCCGCAAGGGTTGAGAGACGACTCTGTCTGTATGCAACCAGAATGGGCAATGCTGTGATGCTTATCAATAACCATGCTGGCTGATTTGTTCTAGTGGCAGCCGCTCATAGTTGTGTACAGTACAGTTGAGCTCAGCTGGAGTTGGCCGGGTGGCCCAAAGAGTGGCCCAAAGAGTAGCCCAAAGAGTGGCCCAAAAGAAGCAAAATCTCCAGCAGCGTTGATCGGCGATCTGCAACGCGTGCTGCTTGCGGCCTGATTAGCGCAGAATGTTAATTTCACACTTTGATCGCATTTTCAACGATTCAGGCGTTAATTTAATTTCAATTTAATTTAGCGCTGCAATCGTGTGTCAGTCTGAGCGTCCGTAGTCCGCCGCAGTCTTGGCCAAAGTGCGAGGCAGTTCATCAATCACCATCAGCTCGCGACTGAGTCGGATCCACGTCGGTTTCATTAACAGGCCAAACAGCTCGGCCAGCTCGTCAACTGTTTGGTTTATTGTTGCATTTTGTCCTACGGTGGCTGGAGGCGCGCTCGCTTCAAAGGCATTCCAGTTCTCTCTTTATCTGCATTCATCAGTCGCCAAACAAAACCAAGTCAACTGGCTTCATTTGTAATGGAGCTGCGATGCGAGTCGAGTGGAGTCGAGTCGAATGTAGTCGAGCGGAGGCGGCCACGCAGTAGTCACACCAAAAGTCAAAGGCTCTGATTGCCTTACATTAATCATCCAACACCAGGCAACCAGCCAGAGAGCCAGCCAGCCAGCCTGGCAGTGGTTCCACCTTTTTGCTAGGCGCGAGCGCGCTTCCAACTTCAACATCAACATCAACATCAACTTCAACTTTAACTGCGTCTCCATTTCCGTCTCTGTCTCCGTATTTTCTGGCTTTGGCCAGCGCCTCGGCAGTTTAGGCCGCAAAATTGTTTCGGGCTACTTACAACAAGCAAACGGCTGCTGGACAGCTCTTATTGTTGTAATTGTTGTTGTGGCTTATTAATAATGCCGCGAGTCTGACTCGCAGTCAGACTCTGGGCCATATAATGATCGTTCGCTCTGTAAATCGATAGCAGCTCATTACTGTAGATACTCCAATGAACGGATGCTGTACGACTGTACGAGTGTGTGTGTGTGTGTGTGTTTGTGTGTGTGTAAGAGTAAGGGCATTATCGTTATTGTTATTATTTGTTACGTCTCACTTGATGGTTAAAGCAACTTTTGTGGTCGACTCGCAGCAGCCGTGGCGACAAATTGCAATTTTATGTAATCAAGCGCCTAAACATTTATTATTAACAAACTTGCATTCATTTACACCATTTGCGGCAAACATCAACAACAACAACAACAATAACATCAACAACAATAACAGCAAATAATAAGTCGGCCAGTCAGTAATCCGTAATCGGAGCCGGATCGCTTGTTGGGTGAGTGGGTGGCTGGGTTGGGTGCATTGAGCGCCTTTTGCGGCTAATGCCTCACAATTGAGCGCTTAAATGGCTTGAATGCGCCAGTTATTAAACTCGCGATTTGCCATTGCTAACATATTGATTACAAAACGATGCTGCTAAAAAAATTCAATAAAACTATAAAAATGCATTTCGATTATACACACAAAATGTGCCAAGACTGAAACTGTCCAATTAATGTCATATATATGTACTCAGAATAAATTAATTAGTCAGCTTTTCTATGAGTTATATAAGAATGTAATTGGCTGATTGTCTAGCCATTAGTTATATTGAGCCCACAATCGCTGAAACATATGCACTAGCACTGAAAATATATATATATATATATATATATTTATATATAATATACCAAAGAATTGAAGCACGATTTTATATCAGTTGACAAGACATGTGGGACCATTTTACATTAGTTTCTGGCCGTTGGGGAATTACGAAGATCATGATCTCAAATCCCATCTTCTGGAATATCAGAAGTTGATGATTTGGCTGAAATGAAAAATCTATTCATGCTTGATTTCCAAGCTGGTCTTCTTTTAGTTGAATGCCTTTCATGGAATTTCCTAACTTTTTTATTATTATCCCGCATTCAGTGCACAGTTTAAAATGTAATTTTATTTAATTTGTTTTAAACACAGCTAACTAATGTGGAGCAAAAGACAATTTTAAAAATTAGATTTATAATTTTATAAGGAAAATGCATGCGTATTGAATTTCATCGAGTATATTTTGTTATTGTTATTATTATTTTAAATATTGTTACTCTTGTGGTTGAGTTTTAAAGTTCAACATAATACAATCATTAATAAAATGCAAGGAGTCTTCATCAATTAGGGGGCATTGCATACATAGTGAGGCAAGCATTGTTACCATTAATTGTTATAATTTTCCCGCTGACAATTGTTGGCTGGCCACCCACATTCTCGACGCTCCAGCTAATTGCATTTTTGGCTTAAATTGATCATAGAGCGAATGGCATTTCAGGGTGGTGCTGGTGGTTTCCTGTGTGCGCTCCAGCGTACTGAAGATGGCAACATTTTTAATGGTCGATGGGTGATGCTATCATGCAACCAGCAGTGGCAAAGAGCAACTGCGGCAACACAATAAACAGCAGTAGTCTCAGCGACTGCAACAAAGGCGGTAGAATTGGACGCACAGTAGCCACTTTCGGCTAAAAGATTTCGATAATAACCGGCACGAGAGTCGACCAGCCAGATGAAGATGGAAGATGCCATCGGCAGATGGCAACAGCCAGTAACCACTAGCAGCAACAGCAGCAATAGCAGCAATAGCTGCACCACTAGCACTCCACCACCACAGCCAGAACGAAAGTCAAGCGCATTCATTTATAACTTGAGCATTGATCATTAATTTTTCAACGGCAGGCCGTTTCATTAATCGTCCTTCAGGACAGAGCTATGTACATACATGTTGCATGGCCAAGCAGCTCCAAAAACCCGGTAGCAGCCGACGAACAAAACGCAATTGCAGTTGCAGCCACGAGCTCTGCTCGAATCGAAGTCCGCTAGTGCACTCAATTAGCCACGATAGCAGCCTACCCAAAAAAAACAAAAAAACAACCAAAAAAAATTGACAGTGGATGAAAAAGGGCATAATAAATATACATACATACAGCTGGAGTAGACGTCTCTGCAACCCTTCAACATGCAATGTGCATGGTAACCAAATATAATCTTGATCAGCATCATCAGACAACAGAACCGATATAAACAATCCATATGTCTGACCCCAACTGTATGATAGCTTTGATCTCGAAAAGCGATACTATATTGTGCCTAAACCGAATATGTTCACGTGGCCTGATACCCTGTACTCTTCAAAAAATTGATTAGGCCAGAATGAAATAGTTCTACATAGGATTCTTAATCTTGTCTGAACTGCTGTCAGGTTGTAATTATTTTAATGGCGAAATTATCGCACATCTAATTTATTTAATGTATCGGTCTTCTTAAGGATAAAGGATAAAGCAGACATCCTCGACCCCACAAGGTCTAATTTATATATACTTGATCAGCAACACAAGGATATAATCCGGACTGTCTATCTATTCTGTGCGAATTAGTTTCTTAGTTTTAAAGCTATCTTGATTAACCACATCATCTAGCTGCCCAAGTAATCATTTATAATTATTTCGTATTGTCTTTGATCCCTGATACATAAGTACATAAATTTAAATAATTAATTAATATTTATTAATTATTATTCATTTAGCGATTTATTTATTGTGTGAAAAAGTTTGCATCTAACAATTTGGCCATGTTTAAGTCCGCCATCTGCTTTATGTGTGATTTATATTGTGTTAAAAAATTATTGAGTTAATAAATAAATAAGTTCATAGTTTAACTAAATCTTAAACTTTTTATTTAGTAAATATAAACTACTGTACTACAGCCTCTACGTATATACACCGAGGATAGATTCGATTCGATTGAAAATGCTGCGTATATGTGAGTATTCGTAGACCCATTGAACTTTAAAACCCAATTAATGGTTGGCTTTTGGGGTCGAATTTTTGATTGCATAAATGCATGAGTCTGCTGTATTTCCTGGCGCCTAGAAATTCCTTTATGCAAATGGACCGAGCACCGACTGTAACGGTGCTGAACATTCAAACTACCAGCCGTGAAAAATCTCGTGTTCAAATATTTTACAACATTTTTTGTGCCTGCCTAAACAGAAGCCTGTGGCCACCAGACTATCTGTCTCTCTCTCTCTCTCTCTCTGTCTCTCTGTCTCTCTGTCTCTCTCTGTCTGTCTGCCTATCTATCTGTGTGTGTAGTGCTGCGGATGAGTGTGTATATTGTGTATCCTTTTAAGCAACAGGGCCCAGTCGCAAGCCACTAAACTGCGCCCTGGGCCAGACGGCTCACCAGCCCTCTTATATCTGTCCCTGGATGCTGTTCCTGTTCCTGGTAAACCATTTGAAAATTTCGTTTAGCAGTCTCTCCAATAAAATAAAAATACAACAACAACAAAAACAAAAACAAAAACAGCGAAATGTACAAAAAAAAAACAAACAAACAAAAAAGTTGAAAAATCAAAGCGAAATCGAAACAGGATAAATAAATGTGCACATTTCCGTTTGGCGCGCATATCCTGTCCGCGCTTCCTACCCAGCCAGCCAAACAGTCTGACACCCCTCCCCCCTCCCCAGCCCCTCCCCGCCCCCTTCCCCTGCCGCTGTCCATGACCCCCTCTTACTAGCCATGTGTCTCTATTTTATATAAAGTATGTATTATTGATCTACCGCGCATAAAAAGCCCATTTAAAAACGGCAAAAAAGGCAAAACAGACGAAGCGGCGCGAATTGAGCCCAATCCCTCCATCCCCAATCCATCCCTCCTATGGTGGACAACCACTGCCTTTGCCAAAACCAAAAAACAACAAAAATAAAAAGAAGGACCAAAATTGTGTAGAAAAATTGTCGCGTACAACAACAACGACAACATCAGACATGAAATTGTAAAATTGGCCATTTTAGATTTTTGGTCACGCTGGGCACTTGGGTTGGGTACGTTGGGTTAGTTGCCAGTTGTTGGGTGGCCAATGCTTTGGGACCGTTTGGCGGCAGGCTCTCTGCTTGTAGTATAACAGAATTTGGCTGCATTGAAGTAGAACGCAGCCGCTGAGCGGCTGGAAAAAAAATAAGTCATCGACAGTTGAACAGCTGAACGAGTCGAATTTTTCAATGTAAATATGCGCTACAATGAGTAACTCGATGCTTAGAATACCACTCAGATTTGGGGAGTTTCAGTTGGGCCAGACAACAAACTAACTAACTAACTGACTGTTCTACAAACTGTTTTTACCAATGCTAAGCAAGATGCCATACAATCTGTTATACTATGATACAAAAATTATGTATGCGCTATGCTGTAGGCAAGGCTTCACATACTATTCTATAAACGGTGTTATACATACTCTTATTCAAGGCGGTATTTAATTATTTGTACTTGTTAATCAAATCATTTGTTATCTATGTATTTCAGCTGCAAACATTTCTTATTATATGATGGTTATATGTACACTTAACTGATAAGGCTAATATATCAAAAACTGACCCTGCTAACTGACCCTGTTCGCTACTGTAGGGCATCGGCTGATTGTTCACGACCCGCAGCACAGTCTTTAAAACCGTTTGCTCATTGCCATTTTCATTTTATTTCCACGTACGATTTTCCCTTTTTGCAACTGTTTGCCAGTTTACCAATTTTTTATCTCTTTTCCTTGGTATTTTTTTTTTTTTTTTGTCATTCCTTTTACAGCGTTTTAGTCTCTTTTATTCATCGTCGATTTCCATTAAAATTCAATTGATGTGCCATAGATATGGATAGATATAGACAGACTGGCTTGTGGCCCAGGACCCAGTTCGGTGGATGCGCCAGCTAACTATCTGTCGCAAAATCTTTCTTCTCTCTCTCTCTCTCTCTCTCTCTGACTCTCTTGCTCTCTCTTGCTCGTATTGGCAATGATTTATCGAGCATTAGAGTAACATTCAAAATAAAATTTTCAGTTAAGTGCTTAGCAAAGCAGAGTATTTTATCAGCAATTCATGTGGGATTTGATACGCACATGGGAAAGAAAAATGTACACACACACACACACACACACACACACACTCACTCGCACACACTCGCACACACACGCTCACATCACACATGTCATGTTCGTTACAATGTAAATAGTTTCAGTTGGTAGCAAACGGAACCAAGTTGAGAAAATGAACAGCAAAAATCGTCGGACTTTATAATGCCATCAAAATGCAATTAACCCTTTTTCACTCGTCTCTATTTCCGATCTATGGTTATTACAAACATTTCAGATTTCCGCAGAATGAGAGAGAGAGAGAGGGAGGGAGAGAGCGAGAGAGAAGGAGAGAGATGATGGGATGGAGAGTGATGCGAGATGCTGAGTGTGAGAGTTGGTAAATTAAAACAAAAGTCGATGCCATAAACGGAAGTCATTTTCAGGCCGTATATAATGAAATAATTTGGTATAACATGCCAACAAACTGAATTTGCTTTCAAAATCCAAACGATGACGCCGTAGCTTATTTATGTATCTATGTGTACACGATATTTAAATGTGAATCAAACAGATACTCGCCGCAAGTGCAACGGGAAGGGGAAGCATTTGCAGCATCTGCATCACAATGGGCACAACGGCAAAAGGTATTCAAGTGGCGAAAACTAATTAAAGCGGATAAAGTGGCGCATTACAACAATGGATGGCGGAGCAACCACTCAGGTGATGTGAGTGGGTGGCTGTGTGGTTGTGTGGTTGGGTGGTTGGGCGGGTGTGCATGCATAATTTGAATTGAGTTTGAGCGACGAACTCAATTAGATTCATGTGCGCAAAGTTTTACCTAAGTGATACCGATCTCAATATCCATCTCTCTCTCCCTCTCTCTCTCTCTCTCTCTCTCTCTCTCTCTCTCTCTCTCTCTGTTTGTTCTTTCTCTATCTCTCTCGTCTTTTGTTTAGCGCATTTTCACAAATTAATTGGCAAAGTTGCACAGCTGTAGATACAAATGTATCCATGAAAATGTTTATGTGTGTGTATGTGTGTGTGTGTGTGTGTACATAAGTATCTGTTGCCGTATCTGACGCGTAATTATATTGTAGCGCACAATAGACATTTGTGAAATTGTCACTGTTTAGCATATTTGGTCACGAAATGCTTCAATTTACTTGACGTTACGGTTTTGTTGTTGTTATTATTATTTTTAGAGCTGCTGCTGTTGCTGTTGCTGTTGCTGTTTGTTTTGTTATTTTGTATTTTTATGAGCCATAACAATTTATGCGTTCAGCTCTTTTTTGTGAAATGCGGCAGGAACTGATGCGTGAGCTTAACAGAAGCCGACTGAATATGGAAATGGAAATGGAAATTGTAGTCAGAACAAGAACAAACAGGATGAAGTATGGCTAAAGTTTTGAAAACCAACAGTTGGTGTGCAACTTTAAGCTAGATTTAACTGCACTCAGCAAAAAAAAAAAACGAAACTACTCTACAAGTATTTTAAACATAAAATATGAACAAAAAACAATCGCAATCTAATTTAAGCGTTTTTAAAAGCATTTGCAAAAATAGTTTATGTACTTATTTATTTTTTAAAAAATACATTTTAAAAATATAATTTTCAAGCATAAACTTAAAAACTTAACATCTAAAAATAAGAAAAATCAAACTTTCGGCGCCAATACTAAAACAAATGTTAATGTTCTAGTGACCCTTTTTTCTGAGTGTTCAAAAAATGTAACCAGCCTATATTCGCGCTATCTCTTTCGCACACAAATGGTATACATATCGTGTAAATTAGCAATTTAATTTGAAATTTCAACATATTTCCGCTTTTGTCCAACAATTTCAATGGCTACCAAAAAATGGCTGGCACCCAATAATAATACAGACAAGCAGCCAAAAAACCAAAAACTGTTTGTATCTGTATCTGTAACTGGTATTGGCTTTGTATCTGTATCTTTTGCGTGTTGGTTTTGTGGCAGCGACAAAGCCGCAAATGCCGTGCATAATTATGCGCCGCATACGCATCGTACACGTAATTATAAATTATGCGAACATTTGCGCCACAAATGTTATCCAAATCGAATCAGTTTTGAGCCCGTGCTGCCAACTGAGATCTGTGCCACTTAACTGACCCAGATCTCAGGCTTAGGGCATATTCCATTGCAATTAAATGTCGCATGCGATGGCCTTAACTATGCACATAATAACCCAATTTGAGACATCGCCACCAAAGCCAAAACCAAAGCCAAAGCCAAAACGAAAACCAAAGCCAAAGCTGATGCTGACTTTCGCTGGACCGGTGGCCGGAGGTGTTGGCAGGGTGGGGCAATCGTTCCATGGGAAAATCTGTTGCAATTAGCTGCTCGCTTTATATATATAAAAAAAAAAATAGAAAAAAATCTAAACACGCAGCGAAAACAATTTCTAAACGCGCTCAAAACGACTTAATTATGAGTGAGAAATATGCGCGGCATCGTCGCAAATCTCAACTGTATTTAACTGTCAGTGCATGTGGGTAGCTGCCAGCAACCCCACCCCATCATCGCTTGCCCCCCTCCCTTTGCCAACCCAGCGTCGCCTGCTTAATTGCGCCCACTCAATCAAAGCGGGCCAACTTCATTAGACATTTGCGGTAAAAAATCTACGTACAGCTGCAAACCTACAAACCGAGTTCACACGAACCTCGCAAATAATTAGCAGATACAAAGATACAGATACCAGCAACAGGGAGACGAATATACATAGATACACTGAAAAAAAAAAGAAGAAAACAAAAAAAATAATCTCAACATTTCCTGACAGCAGTTTAGTTGTTATTCTTAAAAATATAGCTTTTGACTTCAAAGTAAGCAAGTAAGTAATTTAAAAAATTTGATTTTGGAAACTGAGATGTTATTTTGAAAAAGGAAAGCAAATTAAAACTTGTGTGCAGTTCTTTCTCGAGTGTATATCTGAATATAGAAACTATGGATCACGATTCCAGTGGTATGGTAGTGTTAAGTCAACTGATCGCTCAGTGCAATTTCTTGAGCTGGGGTCATCACTAGCTTCATTAGCATTCAATATGGAGTCGAGGCAATGCTTTGGTTACATTCTCAGTCTTCTAATTTGTGCAACTTTCACGCTGCGCTGCGCTTTTTTGGCCGCCCTATTGAATTTCATATTTGAATTTACAAATCTCACTTTTTTGTTGTAGCTTTTACAGTTTTTGTATTTTTTTTTGGTTTTGGTTTTGTTTTTGTATTTTGTTTTTTTTTTTTTGTTGCCACGCAACGAAGCCTTAGAAATTTCATCGTATGAGGCACTTGAGCGGCACTCTTGGGCCAACGAAATTAGCAAATAATGTAAATAACAGTTAGTAGCTACTTAAGTGCCAGGCAACCCCCCACCCATCGATCAGTTCCACTTCCAGTGCCAGTGTCAGTGCCAGTTCGAGTCGCACTTACAGTCTCTGCCCTAGCTGTAACCACAGGCATGCCCCATCCCCATCCCCATCCTCATCCCCACTCTAGTCTCATGCTTCGGCTTCGGATTCGGCTTCGTCTCTGGTTCTGTTTCTCTTGCTGGCTGGCACACACTTCATTGCTTGCGGTCAATGCGGCTGCCCTTGTCTACCCCCGACCTGCCTCCCTCACACCGTCACATTGGTCAAGTGACCGCCCGCTTGTCAACGCGACAACGTCTTGGACTTTGTTAAACCTTAAAATTAGTTTAGGTATTTAGTTACCAATTTAGTATCGTGGCTAGCGGGAGGGGCAACATTCAATTGACAAGTGAAATGAAGACGAAGAGAGCGGAGTGGGGTGCATCTTGATTGCAAATTGAACTCAAACTCAAGCTACGTCTGAAACTGCGAGTGTGTTGATGTATGCGGTTTGCGGTGACCAAAGGGTGAGCTAAAAAATATAGGTATATATATATATATATATATATATATATACACATCGGAGGAGAGTGTTTGGCACTTTGTCAATGGTAAAAGGTAGATGCTGGTTTTCACTAACAAGGGATTGAATTCAGAGTGAAGGCTTTTGATTGAAAGCGACTCTGAGTGATTGAGCGGGATTGAAGACATACGCACATTGCGTAATGAAGTTCTATGACATTTTATTGTAGTTAATTGAAGAATCTCTTGGGGGCATACTTGAAGGGTATGTCTCAAAATATGATTAAAAATTAAATGAATTGATTGATGGATCCCATGACTAAAATATCCATACATACATCGTTCGATTATTATTTCCTATTAGGAAGCAACCCTCCACACCCGCCTGTGACTGGACTAATTTCTGATTGTCTTCTCACCCCTAGCAAGCCGCTCAATCTTGGTTAATGCGCTCATGTGCTAAGTAGCGGGTTACGAAGCGATGCCACAGACACATCCACCCCCAACCCCCTCCCCACCCCCAGCAGATGCGTACATCAATAGATCATCGTCCACCGGTTGGACGTGTCGTTCGAAATGTAGCTGGCAGCTACAATAACTTGTATATAGTTAGTTAAGTTTCATATGCGTTTTTGTTCAGGTTTTTTCCGTTTTTTATTTTATTTTATTTTTTTGCTTTTTTCGGTATTCGATATTAAATTGTGCGGTTTTGCGGTGGTGATGGACTTAAGTACTACACATTTCTACAACATTTTCCACTTGACAACGCGAAAGAAGAAGCCACAAAAGGCACCGAGGCACAAGGCGAAAACGAAGACGAAAACGAAAACGAAGCCGAAAGCGAATACGAAGTGGAGACTTTGACGATGTCATCGGAGCTGACTGAGCAATCATAGGGAGCGGTTATAAAACGGCAACAACTTGAACTATTATGGACAGTGGTCAAGCATTTAGAGTCTGTTATAAGTAAAGGAGATTCCCTTTTGCAGAAATGTTCTGCTGCCGACGAGAGAGTGCCAGTTAAAATTTCAAACCGCTGGAGCGCAGCTAAACGTGTTGAAAGCCGCACAATCCCGCACTCTTTGATTGATGATTGCAGCTCAGGGCTCCGACTGCGGCGGCACTTGGACATAAGCTTGGACTTCGACTTCGACTTGGACTGCAACTGGGACTGGGACTTGAGCTTGGACTCTGTCACTGACTCTCACTCAAGATGCCTTTCAACTGTGCGTTGGCCAAAACGACAACTACAAAAAAGAACTCACAAAAAAACAACGAGCAAAATTAAATTGCTTTGAGTCGCAGGTGCTGCTAATGATGAGAGAGGGAGTGAGAGTGAGAGAGAGCGTCTCGGGAGAAGGTGGTGGCTGAGATCATGGCCATGTGATTAAGCGCCAAATGTATTCAAAAGATTGTAATTAAGGCCACAAAAGCTGCAGATCTGCAACGGCTGATAGTCGCTTGTTAACGGACTGCGGCCAACAAAAAAAGACCAACTGACTGCATTCTCGTTCCCCTTGCCGCATACCCCATACCATATGCCCCTTACGCCTTGCCCCATTCAACATTCTCCACTCCACTCCACCTCCCGCATCTGCTGACTCATGCTGACGCACAATTGACTCTTGAAATGCCCGCTTTGAATGCTTTTGTCGCATGCAAAACGCTACAAAAATTAGTAACGCAACGAAATCGAAGCTGTATCTGTATCTGTATCTGATGCTGTAACTGTATCTGTATCTATTCACGCCAGCCTGGGTGGCATCCATGAGGCATAAAGCTGCTGACTCTCCTCCAGATTTGGTTTTGGCCAAAGCCGCACTTGCATTCGATATGCAAAGCATTTTCTAACCATGGACAACAAAACTTTTATGAATATTAATAGCATAAAATACGATAAATAAGTCAGTGTTCAAAATCGTTGTACAGTTATATATAGCAGTCAATAAATGTATATATATATATATATATATATATATATATATGTAATATTCCCAATTCGTTGCTAGAGCATCTGAGTTTCGGCTTGATTTCGTTATTCAGCTGATTCGTTTGTTTCCTGAATTTGTTTTTTATGTTTTCATTTGGCGGCGTTTTGGCTTTTGTAGTCCAAAAGTTAACGTTTCTGTTTTGTGGTTCATAATTTATGCAAAATCATTGGCCGATCGATCAATGGCCGTCGCCTCTTGCCCCTTGCCCGCCGCCCTCTTTCCACGTTCCCGTTCCGCGTCCGCGTCCGCTTGCCAAAAGCCAAAAGCCAAAAGGCAAAACCTAAACCCAAGACCAAAACCAAAACCAAACAAAAAATGATACGAGACGAGAGATGCCGCACAGGTGCGAGCAGGAAACGAACCGCAACTGCTGCTATGCATTTAATTGGATTATGAGCCAAATCCTGTCACAGCACACAACTATGACGCACCCACGACATGACACGAGACGAGCAGAGAGTGGTGGAGAGACAGAGAAAGGGAGACAAGTAAACAGATACAGAGAGAGAGAGAGAGAGAGAGAGAGAGCCTTTTCCCGGCCTGCAACTAATTGCAATCGAATTAGTCAAGGAGCTCAGCAACTTTTCCCGGCTCACTGAAAATAGATATAGAAATGGAAATGCTTGTGGAAAAGCAAGTCAACTTAACTCAACTCAACCACAAGACCTTACTCCATCTCCATCTCCATCTCCGCTTCTGTCTTCTGTGTTCTGTGTTCTGTCTCTGAGTTTACCCATTTCCGGCTGGCGTCAGGGTGGCGCCTGCGCACGGCATTTAAAAATGTGGGCGTGCCTGATGACTTAAAAGGTTTTTAAATGGACGCTGCATTCGACGCTGACGCCGACGTCGTCGCTACCGACTACTGGACTGCGTTTTGTTTGGCTTTGCTCTCGCCGACAGCGACGCCCCAAGCACCTCAGACTCAAACTCAAACTGAAACTGGGAGTCTGACTTGAAATGGGAATCTGAGCTGAGGTTCATTGATCCAGTTTCTCTTGATGCGGCTGGCAACCTTTTGTTGCTGCAGCAATTATGCATTGACTTGGCCGCATGTGCTAAACGCTCTGAAGACTATCAATTTAAAGTGTTCAACGGCAATATCGCAAAATGCAATTTTACACTTATCAAGTAACAACATTTTTGGATACACATTTTAGTTGCCACAAAATGACGATTAGAATAGTAATAAGTGAACAGATCCGATGCTCGATAAACCATTCGCCCTTTAAAATTAAATTAAATCTTTCTTTTTTTTTTGTTGGATTGAAATTCAGGGTATAATTAATTTTAAAATGGGTCCAGCAATTGTTGCATGGCTTGGGCAAAGCCCAGGAAAACCCAATCAAACCAAAAATAAAAATGACAAGAGCTAAAATTAATTAGTTAGTTAGAAGCTTAACATTGCGATTTTAATTATAGAAATAGAGCACTGTGAAATGGTATCATGCGGGAAGCTATTGTAATTGTTTAATGGAAAGTAAAAAAGAAGTATCGAGTAAGTCTAGAAGGAAAAAAATACATTTTATTTGGCTTATCAGCGCTGCAGAATCGATTTTACTATTAGTAATTTTGCATACCACAACGATTAGTTAGAGGGGGAAGATCAATAAAAAGTGATCTTTCTCCATCGATTTACGGAGACGATGAGGAGCAAAGTGTATGAATTTCCTTTGCACTGATTCCAATCTGATTTGGTGAATCGGATATTATGAAGATCTGACAGACATGTGTAACTGGGTTATTAAAGAAATCTACACCTTTCCAAGTCCATATCAAAGTGTACCTTCAACAAGCAATATTCAATTGTTTTAAACGGAAAGCAGACTGCCAAATGGGATATTTTGGATACATCTTTCCAACAAATTCAGCGTCAACTCGATCATCTTTTTTTTTGCTTATTGGAAGCCGAATCACTTCAGTTTGTACCGATAAATAATTCCAAATGGGGAGATTTTTTTCACTTTGACCTCTTTTCGGCGCTCATTTTGATTTCTATAATAATGATAATCTTTGATGCCGTGTGCTCTTTTGCGGATAGTCGTCGCTCATTATCGGTTGTTTTCTATCTTTTCTTTCTGCCGTCGCATTTGGGCCTGAAATATTTAAATGAGCTTTTAAAAAATTGTTAGCTACTGTTTGACGCACTCGAGAAACTGAAACAGGCAGCCAGCATAGCCGCCGACTGGACCTGTCCCGTTGCCCCGGGTCTAAACTGAGACTTGGGTTTTCTATACAAAATTAAAAAATTGCTATTATTAATGATTATAAACGTTTTTTGTACACTTTACTGGAAATTGACAAGCGCTTATTAACGATCTTATAATAGCGACTGATCGGCCGATCAACTGATCGAGGTGGCTCCATTGTCCTCCCCCAGAGTCTCTCTCTCTCTCTCTCTCTCTCTCTCTCGCTTACTCTTTCTCTCTCTCTCATTTACTCTTTCTCGCTCTCTCTCTCTCTCACACACTCTCTCTATCTGACCTGCTGTATCTGTGTCTTTGGTGAAAACGTGACGTGACTGTCGGCAAAAATCGATTGCTAACCAATGTTTGTATGCCATATCAAAATTCAGGCCTCAACGTCGCGAAGCTGACTTTGAAATGCCAGCAGCCAAAAGCACAGACAAAGAAACTTGGACCAGACAATAGAGAAGCTGAAATATTTGCTCAAGACAGGAAGCCCCTTTACATAATTAATCAGTTTATAAATACTCAAAGAGTGAAGTATTTTTGAAAAGTCATTCGGGTAATTATACATGCAACACAATAACGAGCAAAAAACAAATATTTATTTTAGTAATATTAATAATAATAATAATTATAATAATAATAATAATAATAATAATAATAATAATAATAATTTTAAGGTTAATTTTTATCGATAATTGATTTTAATAAGCACAAAAGCTTAAGTTTATTATAATTCATAACTATTTAGTAAGAATTACAATGTAAATTATTTATAACAATTATAAGTTAATAGTTTAATAGTGATAAAACAATGGTTTACTTAAATTTTGTTTAGATTCTTAATTTTGAAATCATTTCTTCTTTCTCTTAAATGCAAATAAGAAAAGTTTTCATAGCTGAGCATTTGGAACCCTGTTAAAAGCAACCTTTTTGGAACTGAGACTTAGAGATAGAGACTTCCACAAGTCTCTTCGCTCTGGCTCAATAACATTATTGAAAGTATTTACAAATATAGGAAAAAACTGTGTACTGATTGAATATATTATCATTCCTATTCGTAAATTATAGATGCTGAATCACTTTGCCGCAACTCAGACATCTTATTGCTGGGCTGATGGATGGCAAAGTGTCATAAAAGTGGCACAGTATCTGCCCAGATGGTTATACGTATTAATCTATGGACGCACTGACGCATTGCGATCCGAGCCTAAAGTACTTATTTAACAAAAGCAAATTTGTTTGGTGAACTGAGGGGAGTAGAGTTTCGAGATTGTGCGTCAGCCGAAGAGTGGGAGGGGCACCTACAAGCAGGACCCTAAATGGTCAACTTTGTGAATCAGAATTGAGCATTGCGTGTACTAAATGCCCACGAATGCCATACAAATAAGTGCGTAACTAAACGTATAATGCCAATGTACCGTCCATCTGACCAGACCCCGCAAATATCGCTCGGGAAGATCGGGGTGAGTGAGGCCGGCCACTGTTTAAAGGCATGTATTATTTTGTACACAAAGACGTTTGTATATATATATATTTTTTTTTTGTTCTTTGCAAATTGCCTGTTTCCGTTTGTAAGAGGGGAGAAAATAATTTTTGCGTGGCAGCCGCATACGACAAAAACTTCATTAGACAAAACCACACACACACCGCGAAAGAGAGTGCAATATAGAGTGGAAGCCGAAGGTGAAACGGAACAATTCGCTGGAATAATGTTTAAAACTATTTTTTTCTGTTGTCATTTCTTAAATAAATGGGCAATTTCCGAGCACAGTGATGCGTAAAGGCCCACCTAGACTAGCAGAGAATAGTAATCGCACTAGTACTCAAAGTCAAAGCCCAAGTCAAGTCCACAATTAGTTATCGAAATCGAAGTCAAAGTTGAACTTGAACAGTAGTTTATGTGTTTGGTCAGCACCGATATTGCCTTGATCATTTATACAGGCAATTTATACCTATAAGTACCATTTAAGGCGCAACACATAATTAAGTGTGTTCTACAATATACAAAAAAAATTATGAAATGCACAAAATAGCAAATTCATTATTCAAATTTTCAAAATTTATTGATATCTTGATGCTTAATGTGAGAAATGAGTAGGACTCCCATTCTTTTTAGAGTGGCTTTTGCTCTCTTGGTTGTCCGTGGATTAACTGATAGAGAATTTAATTGGTATTCCCTGAACCCATTCAAAACCAGATACAGTGCTTCATGAAGTTGTGCAAAAGTATCTCACAAGCAGGAGAACACATTTCTTGCCTCCGATTTATAATATCAATAAAGGAAAGAATTGTAATGTTAAAGCTTTTCATATATATACATGATCAACATTTTCATTAAGTTCGACTAGGAAAGGCAGATTTATTTGACAAACATTTATTCGTTTTCCGTTTTCCCACATCTGAATCTATATTTTGTTATATAGCTTGCAGGTGCTTTTGGTAATATTAATTAGATTTCTTTCATAAATTTAATACGCTCTCTCTCTCTCTCTCTCTCTCTCTCTCTCTCTCTCTCTCTATCCCTATCATTAAATGCATTTTAGAATAATACAAAAAAATATATATATATAAGCGAAATTAAAAATACATTTAATGTAGTTTCCAATTGTTTCCCAAGGCTGAAGTGACTTTTGTTGTGAATCTTGAATCTATGAATTATTTGAGCAATGGGATTCACAAATACTTTCCTCTACTTTCGACTACTTTGGTTAACAACCGTTCAGCTAGATTATAACTCACCCATTTTACGCATTGCTATGCTTTTTAACAATATAGTTTAAGCTAACCAAAGAATCGTAAAATTATAATGAAATACAATTAGAGCCGAGCAATGTATTCTCTGCCTGAATATGATCGATAAGTGATCTATTAGCACAAGCAGTTTCACACATTCCAGCTACCATTTAGGCTAATGAACCAACTGCCTGCCAGCTGGCTGGCAAATCTTGTGGCTGCTCATCAACGTTCTCTGTTGATGATCATGCGGCATATAAAGAGCGCTGGACCTTTTTCTTCTTCATCTTGGTCTCCATAGCATCATCAATCCGTCAGCTCATTGCAAATGCGCTGTTGAGCGCATATTTCATAGCCAAAGCGAACCGATTGGCCATTGTCCGCTTGACAGCCCATCTTGGCCAGGTCTATCTATGACTATGCCACGTCATCATCATAATCATCATCATCATCATCATCACCATCATAAGCATCACAAACAGCAACAGCAGAAGCAGAAGCAGAAGTAGAAGCAACAAACGCCCTCGTCATTGTCGGTAGCAACTACCGGCTGACGCTTTGAGTCTGATGTCTGCAGTTGGTGTCGGAGTCGGAGTCGGAGTCGGAGACGAGGTCGTCGCCAGGCGGGTTAGGCGCACAATTTTCGCGCCCCGATCAAAAGGCAGCGAGATCGGATCAACATCTCTGCATCAGGAGGAAGAGGAGGCGGGGCAGTGGGAGAAGGAGGCGAAGGTGGTCAGCGTTTGTGTCGATTATGAACAAAAATAAACAAAATCACTCGGCGCAGATCAAAGCGTTGGTCAAGCTCAACTTGAAATTGTTTATAAAGGGCTGTGCAAGGAGGGAGGGAGGGTAAAGAGGTAGAGGTAGAGGTAGGGGTAGGGGAAGGGGGCGTGTCATGACGAGATAAATGCACAGTTTGCCGCATTTTAATTTCCGTGGCTTTCTTTCGATATATCCATATGTGTGTGAGTGTGTTGGGTGTGTGTTGGGTGTGTGTGTGTGTGTGTGTGTGTGTGCTGTTTGTTTTCAATCGATAAAACAAAATTAAACATATACATTCGATTCTCAGATATATATATTGTACACACATACAAAGATACATATACAGATGTATATACAAACACATAATATTCAGAGAGCCCGATCTCCAAACTCACGCGGAAGCAAACGAAATCTCCTCACCAAAGATGAAGTATCTGAAGTGGGCTGAAACCACTTAACACAAATTACGCAGCAAAATGTCGAAACGAATTGAAACGTTGAAAATGATCAATGAAAAACTCAGCGAGAGTGGCCCAGCCACAGTTTATGTATGTGCATACATACATACATACATACATACATACATACATACATACATACATACATTCATACGTACATACATACATACATACATACCTATATTCCCATTCTAGAAGCCACTTCGAATGGTGTTTCAGATTTGGTGGCCCATTCATGGATCGCGGGGCATTCGTTCATTGAGAGGTTGGAAAAGTCTACGACAGCATCAATGAAATGGCAAAATGACGAGAGTATCTAACAGATACACGAGTAATAAAGTCAACAACAACAAAACCAATCGAATCGATATCCAACGTGAAATTCGAACAATATATTCTAATGACAAGCGCCTCAGCATTTTGGGAGCCCTTAGACAAGATTAACGCTTCACGATCGATATGGACACGTTTATGTGTCTCTTTATAATTATAACACCTCGTTAGTTATTCTTTGTTGAAGCATTTAGGCACACACACACACACACACACCATTCACAGATACTTGCACACACTCAGACAGTGAAACACTTTTGCCTGGGATAGATCATTAATTGATTGCATCGGGTGGTTTGTGAATTGTGATTTCTGGTTCAGAGTTAGCTTTGCGGTTTACTTGTGACTCTTCTTCGGATTCGAAATGAAAGAATATCGAAGGCCAAGACTTATAAATAATAAATATGTACTGTCAAAATTAGCTCAAAACTGAAGAAAAACTTTGCCATTCAAAAGCTCGAACCATCAATTTATTTAAATCTCTTTTTTAACAATAAATATGGTATATTTATTTTTAAAATAAAATTATTACGAATTCTGATCTAAAACTGCACCAATCTCATTTACAATAATTTCTAACAATAATAACGAAATTTAAAAAAAATGTATTATAATCTGGGTAAGAAGCCGACTTACTGCATTTAATTTATTAATTTAATGTTTACTGAAAGAGTTCACAAATTTGGAAAGAAAAAAAGATGTGGCAATAATTTAAAATTAATTTTAAAAACAAATTCAATGGCTTAACATTAAAAATTAATAATTAAATTTAAATTTACATATAAAATTAAAATATGAGTTATTCGCGGCTATTCAAATGTAAAATTGAGCATCAATTGCAACGGAAAATATGGAAAGATAGATGTAGAGCTTGAGACAAGGGAATAACAATGGTAATATGGAATATAGTAACACAATATATATAAATATATATTTATTTAACAGATAGATTTAATGCATAACTAATTTGGAGTAAATATGTGACTGCATAGCAACATAGTAACTGATAGTTATGATAATGATTTTGTTCGATTCTTTTTAACAAGATTTGCCAATTACGTGAAAGTTGAGGTCGAAGAGAAACTGAAGAAAAATATGCTAACTAGTTTTTGAAAGATCTCACTTAAGATATTTATTGTTTGTGAAGGAGACGAAATTATCTATCATTTATTGAGTATTGTGATCGATCGTTTGCTTATGCATATGCAGATGATGGGAGAAATTATTGGAATGCCTTGGGATCTTTTGCTTAACCTCTTCAGATCCCATGACAAAGCAATTAGTATTAGTATTAGCCTTCGCGACGGCTGGCTCTGTTCAAGCTTATTTTTTAAAAAACCAGTAGCTAACATTTAACTAAGCGAAATGGCTCTTTGAGGCGTTCCTTTATTTAATTGAGCGAGAGATAGAAAATGTGCCAGCGGCATATGCAAAAGACAAGAGGCGAAAGGCAAAAATACATAAAAGACAAAAGGCATAAGGGTAGGCATAAGGTAAGAGAGTCGGGTCTGAGGGCTCACTTACAGTAGCAACCATTTTTCAACAATTTTGCATAAATTTTTGAAAAGACGTTTTCACAACCAATAATCAAGGGACAGAGCCACGTTGATTGCCAACCAGTCAGCCAGTCAGACAGTCAGCCAGTCAGTCAGTCCAGCGGACGAAACGAGTTGAAAAGCGATTTCGAGAAAAAAGATTTAATGAAGTTTAGCACGATCATTCTCCAAAGAGATCCCAAAGATGCCAAAGAAGCCAGAGAAGCCAAACAGCCAAAGAAGCAAGATGAACGTAGAGATCTCTAATTGGATGCATTGAACGCAGATCCTTTGTATGGGTGTTGGGACTAAGGGGACTCAGGGAGTTGAGTGCGGGCGCTCAGCCCCCACAGATAAATACTCAAAATCTGTGGAATAATGAGATAAACGCGAAAAATTAGCGATCGAAATGGCAGCTCGTCGTTGTTGTTTATTTTTCATTTTTTTTTCCTTCTTTTTTTTTTTTGGTATTTGAGTTTGTTTCTTGTGTTGGGTTTAATCCAATCACGCAGTTGCATTTATTAGCAACAGCAACAACAGCAGTTGTTAGCCCAATTATATGCCGATCGTCGTCGCTGCTTCTGTTGCTGTTAGTTTGCATATTTTGCAATTGTTATTGTAATTGGCCACCATGGCTGCCCCAGAAGCGAATGTGTGTCGTGTGTGCACATGTATGTATTGTGTGTGTACTTGTGTGTGTTTGTGCTCTAATTAAGGCCCTGTACACGTCCATTTTGACCAACTCCTCTGGTAAACGAAAACGTTTTAAGGCTTTTCATAAGCACTTTTTGCCGTTTTGCCGTTTTGCTACTATAGCATTTTAATGATGTTACCAACAAACTTGGAGTTTCGCAACGCGTCCCGTCGCAATAAAAAAAAAATGCTTTCCGACAAAGCTTAGCGCTGAACGTTCAGTCAATGACAATTTGGAAACTCTACAATGAGATCCGATGGGGGCTTTACCATTTCCGGCTTAAATGGATTCGCTGCTGCCCATGTTGTAATTACTGTGTGCGGTGCTCGAGAGGATGATTGCTGATCGGGGATCGTTGATCGGTGATCAGGAATCAATGCCGAAGGGTTGAACGTCAGTAGGTGGAGTTTGCGTGTAGTGTAAAAATTTGGATTTTTTAATGTTCAAATGTAATTTAATACAAGAAATAACAATTTTCTCTGTCAAGCCGAGGATTAAATATCGATCTACGCGTAGCCCGGAATTTATTAAAAACAAAATTTTATTTTATAACAAATATTTTTGTTATGATTGAGGTCTGGATTTGAATTAAATATTTGCAATTTGTGTTAAAATATTGTTTCAGAAAAGTTGAACTATAAGGCTTCGGCTATTTTGATATCACAAATAACATATATGATACAAGATATAATTTAAAAATCATCTTTCGTCGGAATGTACCTATTTGATATAGTCGTCCGATCCGATAATTTCTATACAAAAATAGTTGCCTTTACAAATAATTAAAATTAATTTAGTGTGAAATATATTTTTTAATTTAATTTAGCGAAGGTTATCATACAAAATTTGTTTCGACCCATAGACTGTATATATTCTTGATCGTTCCTTATTGCTGGATGATTGTCTCTCTCTCTCTCTCATAAATGGTTATTATATTCGAAGTAAGTATAGTTGTTATTTGCTGCCAATGCATAAATCAAAAGAATTTGTTAAATTACTCAATTTATTTGAATTGGAATTTTAAATTTGAATATGTGCAGTGGTTGTTAGCACAATTTGTGCACTGTACTATTGTTGTTGTTTTTATTATCTGTTTTTTTTTTTGGTTTTTTTTTTTAATGTACGTGATACGTACATACATATATTTATATTTTTTGTGTGCATATTTTTTCTCAACTTGAGCACACTTAAAAATGAATTTAAATAAATTTTACGCTTGGTTAAGCCAAACAGACAACGACAGGCGAAAGCGAGAGAGACACACGCACACACACACACACACACACACACACACACACAATCACATATATGCAAAGAGACAATTATAATAATAATCATTTACATTTGACATTGGCTGACTGCGTGGCGGCGACAGCATCAGCGACGTCGACAGCGACGTCGACTGCATGATAATTTATCATTTGATTTTTCATTCGTAACTCGTTCGTGAGAACAATTAGAGAGCTACGCTTATTGCTTATTGCGATAATGATGCCCAGCACAAGGATGCTGGCTGATGTCCTTTTTTTGATCGGTGCCGTAGATTTGCATAAAAAACGCATAAAGTGCAGCCGCAATGCGACAAAACGACAAAGCAACAATGCGACAATTGCAATTGGACTTGGCTAATTGAGCACTCAAGTAGAAAAATTCGGCGAATGACGAAAACCGTTTCCCCTCTCCCCATCACCAAAAATTTCGAAGTTCACTAAAGAGTGTTTGCAGTTCCACATATTTTTAAAAATATGTTTCGTGAACATATACAGTTTTCCTGCAGTGTATAGACAATTTGGAATTGTTGTTAAAATATTTGGGTCATAAGCTTTTCGAATTATAGAAATTCGCTCCGAGTATTTCATGTTTTTTGGCGACAACTTAGCGAACTTCGAATCGATGTTTTCAAAAGAATAACAATATCAGTGTCACAAACATCTGATATTTGAAGAAAGGATGCTTATTTATCGTATTATTTGAAGAAAATCTTCTTAGCCTGTTTGATATGTATGTTAATTAATTGTTTTATTACCAAAAAATTAAATTAAGATAATCACATGTTTTATTTAATTGGGAATCATAATGGATTCGCGAAATGTAAAGAATGTGAATGTACGAAATGTTGGGCACAGTAGTTAAAGCTGACTAAGGGGCAACTCTTAACATGATCGGATATAGTTTTATTTATTTTATTTTTGATAAGTGTGCTGACTGATTTTTTGCGAAGCTTACTTGATTTTCCGGCAAGTTTTTTGATTCCACACGCAGGCAATTTGTTGGCAATTAATTGAAATAGCAACAACAACAGCTATAACACAATGAACATATTCGACAATTGTTGCATT
Source organism: Drosophila setosimentum (assembly GCA_035043505.1). NCBI lineage: Eukaryota > Metazoa > Arthropoda > Insecta > Diptera > Drosophilidae > Drosophila > Drosophila setosimentum. The sequence continues at coordinate 19,334,881 of JAWNMY010000090.1, read as the reverse complement.
AGCGTTAATTATCATACATATATAAATATATTTATATATAGACATATATATATTTGTGAAAATGGTGTCTCTATCTATCTCTATTTCTAACTCCAACAATCTCTCCCTCTCACTCTGCCTCTATCTAAATAATTGCGTCGCGGGTGTCTCATTAAAAACATTTTTGTTGTTGTTGCTGTTGTGTGTTGGCTTGTTATGAACATCGTTGCGGTGTTGTTTTTGTTGTTTCTGTTGTTATTGTTGTTATTGTTGTTGTGGTGTCTATTATTGCGTCAAAACTTTTATCGCTGTTTGGCATCTCCGCCTCCAACTGAAACCCAACCAACGAGCGAGCTAACGAACAGATGGAACAATGCGACGGCAACACTGAGTAGCATAATTATAATTATATCAAATTTTGCTACCATTTAAAACGCATTAAACGCGCCGCAGCCAAAACTGAAACTTCAAAATACCAAAAAAACAACAACAAAAAATCAAAAAAACAACTGAAAAATAACCGAGAGCAAGTTGATATCCAAAAATCTCAGGTCTCAAGGAGAAAAAGACAAATAGCTGACCAAGAATAATTACGTGAAATTGTTACTGCTTTTGTTCAATTATTTAGAGGCTAGTTTATTAAATAGGCCGAGAAATGAAAAGTGGCCGAAAATTTGTTGAGGGCCATTCATAAGAGCTCTTAATGGGCGTAAAGGAACCTTAAAATCAGATACAAAGAGAGAGAGAGAGTGAAACTGAGAGAATAAGATAAAAGATTTATATAATCAGAAGATAAATTGGGGTCGTAAGGAACCAAACTCATTAAAATTAGACTTTAAATACAGGCGGGAAACCGTTACAAAATCTTGTGCGAATTTATTAAAGTGCTTATATATTTTATTTATGTAATTTACATTGGGTCAATAAAATGTATTAAATACGCTGAAAGGCTTATTCAGACATGTTAAATCGACTTGTGATGCTGCTCACAAAAAACTTTACCTTATGGGGTCGCTTATGCTTTCTTTTGCACAACTGTACTTTACCCTTTTTCTAAATTATTAACTTTCAATTAATTATTACTTTATTCGGAAGGCGTTGGGTTTTCTATTCTATTCTTCTTTTGCCATTCGTTACATTTAATGCGCTCGACGTCTGGAATAGTTCCATTTAAATAAAGTTCAAAGTCGTAAGGTATTTAAAATATATTACGAGATATATATGAAAATGTATCTAAAGATATTACTTCATTGTTAACATATGGACAATGAAAATGGACGCTTTTAAGGCGCAAAAGCAAAAGGAGAAAACTGTGAATCAATTGGTGTCCAATATATTTTAATTGCTTTTAATTAGCACAAAGTATACTTTAGTTTGCTGGTTCCAATATAATACAAAAAAACTGAAATGGAAAATATATAAATCGATTTCGGCGGCATCAATAAAAAGGCAGAATTGCCACAAGATTTTCAGATGCGATTAACTTTAAACTAAAATGGAATATTCAAAATTATATCTTTGGTTTTGATAAATTTGCATTGGTTTTTGTTTTATTTGTTTAAGTGTGATAAGAAAATCAACAAAAAAAATTTCAATGAAACCACAGTTTTTAAGCTAGAATCATTAGTCGATTTCTGTCGGTGTCCATGAAGAATTTTGAGCTAGCTCTACCGAATTTGGAGACATATTCAGGTCCACTCCTGATAACCACAACTATTGTTAACCTCTTCAGAAGATCTTCCTCAAATATCAAGAAAACTTTTATCTAACCAAATTTTATACCTAGAGACACTAAATGGAAAAGCCACATTAAAATATGTTCTATATATTGAGCAGCATCTTTAGAAATTTATGTTGTGCACTTAATTACTATTTCCAGAAACCAGAAAAATGTTTCTAATTATAAGAGCGATTTTCCAAATTTTGGGCCAAATTTTTTACCGTGTTTATAATTGTGTCATTGTATGTATGTATGCATGTGTGTGTGTGTGTGTGTTTTGTGAGGTAATTGCGTCAAAAGTGCTGACAGACTCAACAGCACAACGAAAACAACAGTAACAACACCAACAACAATAATAACATCAACAACAACAACTGAAACTGTGACAGTGACAGGAAGAGGCGTACGTGAGCGGGAAGCGACGTTGATGATGATTTCAATGATGATGATGATGATGATGATGACAGCACTTTGTTGACAAAACAGCCCAAAACAGTTAAATGCATTTTAGTTTATATTTTAACAGTTGGTTAAGTTTGGTTTAGTGATTTAAATAATTGCGCGATGCCAGCGTCAATGTCAACATCAACAGTGACTCCAACTGCAACTGCAACTGCCACTGCAACGTTGAGTTGCTGCTTGTCGCATGACACGCAAACTGAGTGCGAATGGAAAGGGTAGTTGGAATTGGGAATTTGTAAATGGGCAGAGTGAAATGGGAAGGGGAACTGGGAAGTGAACAGCTCAAGGAACCGCAATTTGTGCGACAGGAACAATTAAACAAGCGACGAAGCGCAACGTTTATGTAACTACTCTTCCCCCCACTGTACCTTAGTGCCTGCCTGTTCCTTTTAACCTTTGGCACTCTCTCCCAGCATTCGTTCTATATGCTAATGTAATGCCGTCGCAGTGGACTTGTCTCATTTATCAGGCGCGCAGGCGCAGTTTAAGAACATTTCTGGAACTCGCCAAACTGAATTTAAATATTTTAATCGCATTGTTTAACTGGGCAGCCACAACAACAATAATTACAGCCACAGGAACACAAAATAGTAAAATGAGTTGTCTCAACACCAAATATGAAATGCCCTTGCTCAACTATGAATCTTATTGTCGGGAGTATTGATCTGTGTGGGAAACTACAATTTTAAGTTTACCTGCAAAAATTTAGCTGTTTCATTAAGATTTTAGATGGACACTTGTTTTAGAATTTCCAAAATAATCTTTAAGACCTGTGCAATAGATAATTGATACCTAGTACTAGTACGTGGAGGTACACAAGCTGGTTTAAATTGAGAAAATACTTGTTTTACGGAGAGAGATACCCTAGATATTCCTAGATATAGAACAAAATTCGATTTATATACTCGAAGATACAAAGTTTTTTATAATGCTATTGAAAGTTTTTTATTTTTTTAATTTAGTATAGGTAACTTTGAGATTTGTTACAATGTCAAGTAGTTAATATTTGCTAAAAAAAAAAAAACGATGTGAATTTCAGAATATCGCCCTGAAAACTAGAAAGCTTATAAATATATAAATAAACTAAAAGAAAGTTCTCAAATAAAAACGGCTTGATACAATATATTTCTAATTCTGCTAATTCTTATTATTAGAACAAATTCTGATATTCAGTTAATAGTAATGCAATTGGCTCTGTCGACTGCTAGAGTTTACCTGCTTTTACAATTTAGATTGCTAGATATCTAAAATGCGTTTGCATATGCGAAATCTGATTAATAAATAATCATAATTCTGAGCACACATTAAAGACAAAAAAAAAACTCTGATATTTGACTGTTTTTAATTTTAGTAATATCGACGCTAAAATTAATAAAGCAAGTTCCCCGATTTTAGAAAAAACAGACGTCCTTCCGTTTTAAATATATACTTTTTAAATATAAAGGCGAGTAACCCTTCACGACAAAAATATAGCGATTTTCTACAATTCAGTATTATTTAAAAGCTGATCTTGTTGCTTTTCTGGCATTTGATTTGCTTTGTAGGCCGATGGCAAAACAAATATACCCTGGAATTCAAGTGTATTACTCGTACAAAACTGACAAGTGAGTTACACTCTTTTGGCAAATCCCCAAATGGCTTGCATTTTTGAACACACATACAACTTGGGACCTTTCCAGCCGCGGACTGAATTGGACGGGACGGGGACGGGACGGGACTGGACTGGACTGACCGATAAGCATCGCTTCCGGTCTTGGCTGGCGTTGGTGTTGCCATTGTTGTTGTTGTTGTTGTTGCTGCTGCTGTTGCTCTTGTTGCGGTTAGTGGTGTGTATCAAATGGGGTCTAAGGCACCTCGTGCGCCCCTGGGCATTGGCCATAAAAATGCGTCTATCTCTTTTGTTCAGTTCTCTGCGGCTGTTGCGAGATAGAAAAACGCGATACTAATTTTTGGTACCTACACTTAATTTCACTATTTTGTGTGTCGTTCCCTAACTATGTGTGTGCATGTGTGTGTGAGCGTGTGTGTGTCTCCTGTATTTTAAATGGAAATCTGTAAATTTGTTTTTATTGTCATTATAATTTGGTTGGACGTGTTATTGCTGTTGCTGTTGATGTTAATGTTGCTGTTGCTGTTGCTGTTGCTGTTGTTGTAGTTATTGTGTTGTAGCTGGTTGTTCTACTTGGCTGATAGCGTTTAGCACCTGACATTTTTAGTGGCAATTATAACAGCGAGCAGCAAAAGAGTCAACGAACCTCGGTCTACAGTCAGACAGATGGGAAGAGGAAGAGCGCCACAGCCGCAAAAGATCGTCAGCCACTCAGTCTGTCTGTCTGCTAACGGTTGTTGTCTGTTTCATTAGAAGGCCATTAAATAAATGCAGAGTTTAAGCTATCGCATACTTAAGCAAAGCTTTAAGCCAAAAACAAAAACATAAACATAAACAATGCCAACAGCAACAAAATAGATTTACTTAGTCCGTCAGTTAGTTAGTTAGTCCGACTAGAGGCACAAAACGAAACGAAACGAAACATGACATCATGTTGCATGTTGTCATGAGTCATAAAGCAAAGTTGCATGTGCAGCTCTCAGGCCAGTCCACAACAACAGCAACACGGCAGCAAAGTTTTATTGAAAGTCGCAGCTTAATATTAAATTAGAAAATAAAAATGCAAACAGTGCAAAAAAAAACAAAACAACAACCAAATGCAAGAGAAGGAAGTGCAAATTTGTATTCGGATTAAAAAACAGCGACAGACGAATACTCTACAAATCGGATACTCATTTATGGCAAGCCCAATGTTTGTTATATCTTAACCCTTAAGTGCGTTACAAAAACAATAATTTCATTTTACTTCAATTTAATTACAGTTTTCCACATAAAAATCGAATAATGTAAAGAAACAAATTGATTCGTTAATTTGGAGTAACTTATAAAATCGAATAAATTATGGAAACATTGGTTAAGGACTATATCAAAATTAATTAAATTTGTTTGTTATTTATTGCAATTTTCAATCGAAACGGATATAACATTGACTTTTACAATTAAAAAATTAAAGAAAATACAATTTCCATTTTTTTTTTTTAATAGTTAATGAGAACAAAAACCATTGCAAGTTTCGAACACCTGAAAATTATATGTTCAACTAATCGGAGTCGATTCCTTTCTATGTTTAAATATATATATATATATATTTGTATGTACTTAAACGTATTTTGTTCATATATTTATTCGATTATAAATGCTTCACCACCCTGTCTCTTTTACTCTCTCTCTCTCTCTTTCTCTCTGTCGGTCTGTTTTCCGCTTTCTGCAAGTTTAGTCTGTTAATGTGTGGATGGCTTGGCAAAAATGTTGCATATATACACACACACACACACACACATGCACATGCACATGCACATATATATATATATATGCATATAGTTCGGTTCCCCACGAAGTGGCTGGCTTGGTGCCTAAGCGCAAGCTTCATTGTGCCGCACTTCCTTTTACTGAGTGATTCTCAGCTGTTCGGCTGCACTGCGCACCTGCCCCAAGCCCCCTTCTGATCAGGCATGGGTGCATCTATTGCGTTAAGTGTAGCGTTTTTTTTTTCTGCATTTTTGTTGTTGGTTTTTTTTTTTAACTACATACTATGATTACGTTTACGATTACATAAGAATATAATATCGCAATTAATCGCATTTAACACAAAAATGTTCGGACCGTTCAAGGCAGTCCCCGAACTTTGCGTGCTGTTGTTGTTCTTGTTATTATTATTGCTATGGCTGCATTTTGATGGTGCTTGTTGTCGTTGTTGTTGTTGCTGTTGCTGTTGTTGTTGCTGTTGCTGTTGTTGTAGCAATCTCGACACGGCATACCGCAATTAAAAAGTTTTTTAATAATCGCGCCGTTTTTTTTTTTCTTAACTTTAATTTGATGGCTTGTTGAGCTTAGGTAGGTTCTTGTTGCCATTTTGAATTGGCATGCGATTGAGGTTAGGTGCAACTAGCTACGACTACAACAGTTCTTCAATCCAATCCAATCCAATCACAAATCTCGGATCTAAAATTCTAATGGAACACTTTGGAGAGCGCATTGTTTAGATCGTATGTAGGTTGATTTATCTCTCTCTCTCTCTCTCTCTCTCTCTCTCTCTTTCTCGCTCTCCGTCTCTCTTTCTCATTCATATACGCTTTTATTATAACGAAATTGTATCTTATTTGGTGTTTAGATTAAAAGATTTATGACTACAAATTATGGTACTTTATTGGGCGATAACATTTCCGTTCGTTCGCCCCGTTTACAAGCAACAAAAAAGCCGAATCTACTTAAGCTCAACTTAATTTCTTGGCCAGCACCAAACGAAAATGAGACCAGCAATAAAAAATTAACAATTAATCTTAAATAAAACATCTAACGGCCACAAACCATAGAAACGGACAGGGACCGTCTCACAGCTCTCTGGCCTCGTCGCCTCGAGTCTAGCTTATTTCTACTGCTCAGTTCTGCAGAGGTCTTAAAACCAATTGAGTGCCCATTATTAACGCCGAAGCGAGCGACTCATAAAACTGAGAAATTTATTCTCACACCCAATTCGAACTCGCTGACTAGATAAGGGGCTGGCTTTTCATGAGCTACGTTTTCGACTGCCCCGTTACACTGGAAACTAAATATGCCTAAGTATGCAATAGAGTTTAGAACATACAAATTTTAGAAGTTAAAATCGAAAAATATATATACAAAGAAGATGAAAACGATAAACGAAAATTCTCTCAATATTTATATCCTTTCTTATCAAAAATATATTTCTTAAATGCTTTAAGTAATAATAAATTTTAAAGTATAGGACTATAGATTTGACATTTCAACTTAAAAAGTATATTTCTGAATTATATCCCTAAGCAAACATATTTTATGGCTGTAATGAATGATTTTTGAAATTCAAGGTCATATTTTTTTATGAGTGTACTCACACTCATATATATGCATATACATATATATATATGTGTATTTATATATATACTTGCCACACCCCCGTCCAGCCGAAAATGGCTCATTAACGCGCCGCGGAGGCCGCTGCAAAACACACACCTTATTTTGTCATTAATTTGCATATTTGGCATAGCCGAAGACGCTGCTGATGCCGGGGGCAGCAACGGGATCCACCCCCACGCAGAGAAGCAGCCGCACCTCGCCCCCAAAAGGGAAAAAGAAGAGAAAAATAATAGAAAAACCTAAACAATGTGTATAGCAGATTAGATTAAATGCAATGCTCGGCCAACTCTCTCCGTCTCTCTCTCTCGGGGATGGTGTGAACATAACTCTTAAAGCAAATTACAATAAATCATTCACAGAAATTCCACTTTTCACCTACTGGCCACTGGGCAGCAGTTAATAACAGCCAGTGCCCTCAGATAACCAGGTAACCACTCAAATTTGAATAATGTGGTAATAATAGACGCGCTTCAGTTGATGTAATGAGCGCTAAGCAGCAAGTCTTGTGGCTCTTGGGGGTTTGTTTCTTCAACTTTTTTTTGAGTCTTTGAGTTTTCGGTTTCTCGTTTATCTAACTGCCTGACTCGGTGAACACTTGTTCTTTGCTCTTGACCCTATAAATTAGTTTTTAGCAACAGCATTTAACGTGTAACGAACCGTTGTAGTTTCTTGGACGCATTTGAATTTTGAATTTTGTTTTTTTTTTTTATGTAGTATTCGCTCGCTGCTCATTTTTTCCGCCTCAGCGAACTTTTCTCCACATCTCCTCGCTAGACAATTAATCACATAGCCAAATTATCAAGACACACGAAAATGTTCAGCAACACACACACACACACAAGCACACATACACACGTGTGCATATTAACATTTGTCTTAAGATAAGCAACTAGTTAAATAGGTGGTTCAACTTGTAATCAGAGATCGCTATTCATAATTATGCACACTTTCCGTGAGATCCGTAAGAATTTCATATCTTATCATAGTTATTGTACAATAATTGCTTACGCATTGCAATTAGTTAGAATCTTAACTATATAATATACATTTGAATTTCAAGTATTAATCTACAGACCATAATAAAAGGCAGTGCTAGTGAAATGTGTTTCTAAAGTTGTGTAAGAACTTTTAAAAATTGCAGTTTCTTCAATATGAAAATACGATTTACTTAACAAAATCTCTGTTTCCTTTTCGATGTTGAGGTAATTTTTACAGTTTATCTAATTATACAGCTGGTAGGGTATTGTGTCAGCTGTATTAGGTATAAATAGTTTAGTAGAAAAAATTGTTATTATGTATAAACACAGCAATTGGGTCCAAACCATCTCCGATTGCCATTATTAACTAATGGATCGTTAAATTACTCTAAAGACTTGATTAATCGACTGATTTAATTGTGGGCAGAAAAGAAAATTACAAAATATGAACTACAGTTTCAGAGTCAGCGGCTGACATGCAATATTTTGCACCTGATGCTGACCGACAAAATAGGCAAGACGGAAAATGAAAATGACGACGGAGAGCGGCAACTTACTCACTGAGCTGAAAGCATACGATTTTCCAACTGCTGCTGCGCATGCGCAAAACGACAACAGCGACGTCAGCAGCGACGCCAACGCCAACGCCAACGACGACGACGACGACGACGCTGGCAACTTCCGCTGGAGTCTGAAAATTTATGCAGTTTTAAGTAAATTTGTTAAATGCGCGCTTTAATGCTTCGTTAACGCTTCGTAAATTTTTCACAAAAACAAAAACAAAATAAGAAATACAAAGCAACAAAACCAGGCAAAAAGAAAAACTGAGTCAAGACTTTAACAAGCCAACGCAACCAGACGCAGAGTGAGGCGTCGCTGGGGCGCAGTTCACTAGAAGCGAGCAGCGAGCAGCGAGCGGCGAGAGGCGAGAGGCGAGAAGCAAGAAGCGAGAAGCGAACAGAGCATAAAAGTCAACCACCTGTAATGAACTGACGCCACCGCAATTTAATTCACTCTGCACCGCACTGCACCACAGCACAACACTCCACATTACACCACAACATTCGACTGCAGTCCACTTGACTCTACTCCAGTTTTGAGTTGATGCAAATCGGAGCTTAGCTTGGACCTGGAATCCCAACGCATGCCAAATGGTCAGAGACGTCTCTAAAGTTTTGCCACTCAACTCTCTGCTCTTATTTGGCAGCGGTGCAAAACTGTATGCTCCGCTAATGAGCGGAGCGAGAGCGGTTTCCCATATGGTTCTAAATGTGCATGTACATGTGGATGTGGATGTGGATCCGAATGTGGTTGGGGTTGACGACGCAAGCGTTAATTAGTCATAGTCATACATACATACATATATACACATACAATATATATAATGCATACACTTACACACAAGTGTGTATGTGTGTGTGTGTGTGTGTGTGTGTGTGTGAGAGAGAAGAGCACGGCCTTGCATTGCTGTTGTAGTTGTGCTTGTTGTTGTTGCGGTTGTTAAATTCCTTTGAAATTTAATCTATTGTAACTAATTAAGCGGCATTCGTTGGCCAAAGGAAAACGCTTAATTTCCTGTTCATTTCTGTTGCAGCTTGCGGCTTTTTGCAACAATACAAAATGTAAATGCTATTGCTGTTGTTTTAGTTGCTCTCTGGTGTTTTTTTTCTTTTTTTTTTATTGTCCCCGCCTTTTGCGCAGTGCCCACAATTGTTTGTAAATTGTTTGCATAACAGTTTACACCAGTTTTACTAAAGCGCACGAGCGCATCTCTGAGATACTATTTGCCACGCACACACACACACACACACTCACACACACACACACACACACAGCTCATAATCACTAGATTGAGCTGAGACTCGCTTAACCCCATGACTCTTGTTGTTGTTTTTACTCTTGTTGCTAATGTGCTTGGCATAAATACATAGATGATTAGAAGCTAATGCCTCACTGTGTATGCTGCTGACACAATCGATCCAACAGTTATCCACAAGTTTGTCAGGTTTATTGCCTACAAGTTGCCGTATGGAAAGAGATAAATTTATCTGCATATATATATATATATCCTCTTGCTCTGTTTAGACTCGAAGGAGATACGCTTATTTATATATATATATATATGTAGTAGTTCGTATGCTCTTTCACTCTCTTCAGATTGTTATTAGTTAGTTCTTCTATCTTTCACATCCGGGGACGTTTTGCTTTTAAAATGCACTTGATCATTCTTTAGTTATTTCCACTGCTGCTCTGTTGCACATTCTGGAACGTTTTACTGTCGTTATGTATATGCTCATACTTTAGCTTCACCTCTCTGCTTCATTTGCTTCTTGCTTCGCTTCTCTAGCACAAGTCAAATTCTCATGCCATCCTTATTACATCCCTTCTGTCATATACTTAAATGTGTTGGTATTAATTTGATAACAAATAGTAAAACAATGACATTATCGTTTATATTTAGCATTAGCATATACTATAAATATTCATAGGCGTTTTATTGGGAGAAATGCTGCTGTGCAAAAATGCCAATTACTCTTTCCCCGCTTCCCGCAAAACCATTGCATACTTTGCGTCGCGGCTATCAAATCAGCCAATTTAAATGAACCAATCGATTTTATCGCTGGCTATAATTGAGCACTGGCATTAACACCGTAACACATTTTGCGCCTCAAGTCACTAGCTTTGCGCCTCGCCTTGCCTCGCCACGCCACGCCTCCCTAACCTCTCCATCCCCTTTTGAAGCTCTTAAGCTGCCTGATTGTAATTCGTTGCATGCATCCGCAATCGGAATCTGTATCTGTATCTGAATCTGAATACGAATCGGTGTCTTGCGCTCTTCAAATGGCCACTTTTAGGCTGGCTGTCAATAATCGTTAAGCCATTTCATATGTCGTTTGTGTGCTAAAGTGTCAAACCTGACAACAGTCCCGACTTTTGCTTAATGATCTCTCAGTCTCAGTCTCAGTCTATCTCTCTTCTTATCCCTATTTCATTCTACCCCTCTCTTTTTCTCTCTGAATATGCAATCACTTGGCAAAATGAATGAGCAGAAGCGCAATTCACGTAAACAGTATTTTTTTAAATGCCAAACTATATACAATTAAATCGATTGAACATAAAAATTTAAAAAAAATAAATAAAGCCAATGGTAGGTAATTAAACAAATATTTAGAAATCTAGTAAATGAACAATTATAATTAAACAAATATCAAATAAACTGGTAAGTGAACACTAATAGTATTTAAGCTCGTAATAATAATAAAACAAGTACTTAAGAAATTGGTAAGTGGACAATACAATTTTAAACAAATGTTTAGAAAATTAGCAAATGAACAAAAATGCTTAAGCGAGTATTTAACTAATTGGTGAGTTGGAAATAATAATTGAAGAAGTAAACAATAATTTGTTAGTTGACCAATAACAAATAAAGAAGTATTTAAGAATTATATAAAAATCGTTTTTTATCCAATTTCCTTTTATTGAAAATACAATTCACTCTATAAAAATACATAAACAAAATTAAATGTAAATTAGCTATGTAATTAAATGTACAAATTAATTCATGAAAAATTATTTTGTTAATATATAAATAATTTTAAATAAAATGTGAGTTTGTTGTAAAAGTTGGAAAAGAAGAGAAAACATTAAATGTTTATTTAAGTGATTGTATTGTTAATTGGAGTTCAATTGATTTCGTTCAGTGTAGTTCAGTGTACAAAATCAAGTTGACGCTTTTTCTTCTTTGCAATTATCAGCATTATGTTTTCGCTAAAGTTGCGCCTCGTTGCAGACCTCAATCCCAATCCCCACCCAATCCAGGGATCCTCATTCACCCGCACTCCCCCCCACAGCCACGAGAAACGAATGATACCCCTAGCCAAGCGTTTTAATAAACTTGTTGGCATCACAGCAGCAACAACAACAGTTTGCTGTTCAAAAAAAGAGAGGCACAAAAAATAAATAAAAAAAAAAGACCACAGCAGCCAAAGAAACAGAAATTATAAATCGTTTCTGACATTTCAATTGACAGACACCAATGAGCGAGTTAATTTTCCAGCCAAGACACAAACAGTTAAGCGTTAAGCACACAAAGTAGGCTTCATACGGCCAGAGAGACAGTGCCTGCAAAACAGCACTCGACGTTGAGTCGATGTGTACTCTGTATACCGTATACTCTGTGCTCCGTACACTGTCCGTTCTCTCCGGCTACTGTGTTAGCTGTCGCTCAAAGTGGCGATCAATGCCGTGCGAGGCGATGCGAGGCAGCAAATCCAAAATGTGATTAATTTCGTGCATATTAGAAATCATTTTTCAATTACCAACTGTTTTTTTTTTTTCTTTTTATTATTATTTTTTTTTTTTTAATCGCAATCCGGAGACTGCTACTTACTTGCTGGCTTATTTACCGGCCTGTTATGATTTCTGACAACTTATCAAATCGAACGACAGAAAATCAAAAGTGATATCAATAAAGAGATCAACGAGCCGTCGTGTAAAACTGTTAAGAGAAAGCAAAAAGAAAACCCAAATGCCAAAGACCAATACAGCCACACATTTCAAAACTGATGAATGAACGTGTAAGAAATTGTCGAAAAGGTACGCAACAGACGAATTGACAAGCTGACTGACTGACTGACTGACTGGCTGACTGACTGGCTGACTGACTGGCTGACTGACTGACTAACTCACTAACTGACTGTCTGAATGACTCTCTGACAAACTGACAAACGATCATATGCCGACTCGATCGCTTCGGTCAAGCAGACAGCAAGGCAAGGCAAGCAGTTTACCTTGTTACCAGTTGCCATTACCGCCACCCTCCCCTCGTCCTTCATCATATACACTGAGAAAATCAAGTAATATGTACATGTATGTATTAAGACCTACCAGAAGTAAGACAAATTTGAATATTCTTGAAAACAGTAAAAAGTAATTTATTTAAATACACACTACTATTTAGTGATAGTCAAAGATATTCAGTAGGTAAATATATAATATTAAGAACATCATTTTTAATAGAAATCATTTATATTTTCCCTGTGTATCATCTACCGTCACCGTCTTCAGTCTGCGGACTCTTCCTTCCAGCCACGTTTAAGACGCAACGCAGCGCAACGCATCGCGATCTTTAAGCTGCTTAGGGGATTAGTGTTTTGAGACATTTGACACGTTAACGTTGCACACACACACACACACACACACACACACACACTTACACACACAAATAAATAAACAAACGAGCGAGCGAGCGAGTGGCAACTGCCCCACTAAATACCAGAAAGGAAGTGCGTCGCGCCGCTTAAGAAATGTATCCAATGAATGCGAACAAAACTCAAGTAGCTTGCAGCAAAGAGCTCACGGACCGAACCCTCTAAACAGGGTCACAGTAATTAGAAGGAGCGCCCTTTCTTCTCTCGCACTCTCACTCTCTCTCTCTCTCTCTCTCTCTCTCTCTCTTTTATTTGTGTCGCTGAGCGTGTGTTTTTTTTTTTTTAATAAGAGCATCTGCTGCATAGCTGCAGTAGCCACTAAACGATAACTGAATGCAATCTGAATGAGAGTGTTCGAATAATGAATAGCCAGTGCAGAACTCAAACTTAATGCAAGATTGTAAAGTTGGGAGATAAGTGCAACTGAAGCTACTCAGCAACTTATCAAACATCTTTGACTAGCTTTTAGCTGAGAAATATATTGCAGCCCGTCGGGAAACGAAATATACCGACAGACTAATAAATAATTTAATGCATTTATTTTTTAATTGATAGTAACATATTTAAATACGCTTGGCACTAAAACACGTAATATATAGCAATAGAAATATATAAAATATCAAATTGAATATGCACTGCACTCACACACACACACGAATTCTGGATGAGCTAATTGACATTAAGTTGTTTAATTATCTATGCATCTATCGACTTGTAGTTCACAGGTGCACACTATAAATTGAGAGGGTATTCCAGACTAAAGTGGACTTCCAAACTTTCCCATTTTTGCTTATCGATTTGTAAAATGTTTTTAAAATTTGACAGGTTGTGGTAAGTACTTTAATTTTGGGGCAAGCAAAATTACATGACATTTAATGCAAAATAAATAAATAAATATATGCAACAGAGTGTAAGCGAATGACAGAGTGATTAACGAATTGATTCACTTGTCTTTGGCACGAATGCACTCACACTGAACACTGAACTCATTCACACACTCATTTACCGCATGCATTTTTCCCATCGATCTTTTCTAAACCGACCACAGAGCAACTTTTGCTGCCTCTGCCACTGCCACTGCCACTGCCACTGCCTTCGTCGCTAACTGTGCCCCTACCACTGTCCCACTGTCCAACTGTCTACTGGCTGTTGGAAAGAAACGTTTAAGACACCTTTTTGGTTACGCGCCAATGCGCAGCAATGCAGCTAAAAGTCCGCGACGCACTGCAGCCTCGGGATTGGGATCAACTGCGGCTGCGGCTGCGGCTGCTGCTGCTGCTGTTGTGAGATGAAAACTGCAATTCCTTATCTTAATCTTGGCAAATTTAATTTAAACTCAATACGCAATTTACGCAGAAAGCATTTTAGATAAAGGACACAAAAGTGAGCAGCTCCGAACCGTAGAACCGGAGCCAGAAGCGGCTTAAGACAGTCGATGCCGCCACTGTTTCCAGTTATTGTTGTTGTTGTTGTTGTTTTTGTTGGGCATGCGCAGCGCAGCGCATGAAAGTTGACAAATGCCAAAATGCAAGCGGATTGTGTGTGACACTTTTTTGAGTGGTGCGCAGAGGCAAAAAAAGAAAAAAATTAAAAAAAAAAATAAAAAAAAGAGGACAAAAGTCTCGAGTCTTGAATGTTGAATGTTGACTGCGACTTAAGTCTGGGTACTCGTTATGCGATCGTTTCTGCATACGAGATGCATTCAATCGTTCAAAGCATTTTGCGCTAAAACTCGTGACGAGTGCAATGAGAAAGAAGAGCGAAGAAGGAGATGGAGATGGAGATGGAGAAGCAACAGGAGCAGCAGGAGTAGAAGCCACAGAGATGCTGCAGAGAAGTGGCTGAAATGCTGCTCCCTTTTATTTTTTATGCCCTGATTATTGTTTTTTATTATTTTGCTTTTCTTAGTTTTTATCAGATTTCTTAAGTGCAAAGCGAACTTGTTGGCTTTTTGTCATCTTTAATGTTTGAGCCACAAGTTAAATGTGACACTCGCTTTTGGCTTTCGACTCTTGATTGGATTGGCGAGCCGAGCGCGTTTCGCATTCGTGGGAAACGTTCAAAGCACGCAAACTGCAAACAGCAAACAGCAAACAGCAAACAGCAAACAGCAATCAGCAAAGAGCAAATAGCAAATAACAAAAATACAAATGGCAAATTAATTAGCGTACTTAATTAGACAACTCAACTCAACATATGTACATGTATACACATAGATACATACGTAACAATAATAATAATAAAATGGGCGCAGACAACGATAGATGGGGTGTGAAAGAGCGGAATGAATAGAGCCATAAAAAGTCATGCTCGAAAATTGAAAAACCATGTTAAGCCAAAGATCAAAAAGGCGCGCAGCCAAAAACATTCATTTCTGATTGCTGATTGAGACAAATGAAACGTTCTATAAACTGGCAAAACAACCAACCCCAATGACAACACCAGCAACAACGACAAACACCAGCAAACAACAACAACACCACCAACAACGACATCAGCGTTGGCCACACGCCGCTTCAGGCTGGAGCCCCAACCTTGTCAAAATGCATAAAAATTCAAATGAGAATCGCCGCCGCAGCGGGCAACAACAGCAACAACAGTAACAACAACAACAACAACAACAATAATAATAATAACAAGCCGAACATCAAAGCGCAACAAGCTGCGGCTCCAACTCCATCCCCATTTCCAACTCAGTCTTCAACTTCAACTCCGATTCCGATTCGGAGTCGCAACTCCAGCTATGACTCGGTCAGCGTTTCCATGGCAATGGACCTCTGCTTGCCACTAGAGGCAAAATCTATACATTTTCGGGCATAAATTAATAATAACTTTATGATACATTAATGCCACAATGATTTGGCTATAGTCTCATCTGAATATTGTTCAGTTGTGACCAATGTTTCCAAAATCGTAACAATAAATAATGACTTATTATTAATCCCATATATATATATATATATATATATATATATATATCATATTCTTATTGACAAATTTGCGCATATTTGCAAAAATATTTACACATTTTATAGAATTTTTCGTAACCTCTTTGGCACATTATTATTCAGAGGGTACATTTCTAAAACTGTGGTTTTCCCATTCCATTTCAGGCTACATGTTTTTAAAATATTTATAAATATATTTACGAATTTTCAACTTTAAATACGATATTAAAACGATTAACAATTTACTTCATTCTTACACACAAAAACAATTTTTTCTAAAAAAATAAGTGCTGCTTTTCGACTTTATAGAAATATATTCTACTATTCAGAATTCTGTTCGTATGTTTAGAAATTATTTTGAAGATCTATATAGAAGATGAATTATATAGAATTATATGATTTTCAGTGTGATTTATTTAAATTCAATTAGTTAAAGAAAGCGTCATTTAAATGTAAATGGAAACCAATGTTTCATAAGCTAATCAATATTTCAAAACTGTATGTAAATAGAAAATTAAACAATTTATTTGTTAAATACAATTTTTTGACAGAAGAAATTACATTTTTTCCTACAGTTTACATTGGATTCAATGGTATTCGGGTTAGGATTGTTGGGATTTGTTTTCAGTTTCGGTTTTGCCTCTGCGATCTTGGAGGCATGGCTGGTGTTGGCCCAAAACTGTGAGATTTAATGCTTATTTGCGCAAAGTCAAAACAGATCTTGTTGTGTTTGTGTGTGTGTGTGTGTGTTTTTTTTTTTGTTTTTTTTTTTGTTGCCGTAGCAGTTGGCAAAGAGTCGCGCTAATCATGACATAAAAAAGCGCAACAAAACCGATTTTCAATTCAAGGCAATTTAATTAAATTTTTTTTCTTTTTTGTTTCTTCATAGCAGCCACTTGAAAGAGGGGGCATAACAACTTGGCCAAACCGTTGAGTAGTCGTTATGCCAACAAAAAGTTTACCGATAGAGTATGCCAAATTCGTGCTGTGTTTTTAATTTTCTGTTTATTTTGTTTGCTGCTCTCAAGCCAAATGCATGCAAATCGCTGCGAATCGTGAGCGGTGTGCTAAAAGTCATTAAATTGGACATGCGATTAACATTATTTCACTCTAAATGACATTAAATGCAGTTGCCGCGAAATGACTCAACGCAATAGATTAGCCTAAATGTGTGAGCTGTGACTTTAAATATGACTGCGACTGCAACTGCAACTGCAACGGCAATTGCCTGCTTGAAGCATTTGGCGACACAGGCAAAGATTTGGTGTTGGTGAGTCGTTTGCCTGTGGGAGCTACTTAATCAGCTCTCTTAATCGCAGAGCTGACGTTACTCAACTTTTAACAATAACTAAAATGCTCATCAAGCACCACAAATTAAAATTAGCTAAATCTGTGCAAAAACAACTGAGAATGCTTGAGGTGAGAGTGAATTCCTTCGATTTGTAAGTCGCTTTTGTTGTGTGCCTTGTTTAAAACTAATATATGATTTCTTTAAAAACCTTGTGCACAAATTCTGGAGTTGTTCAATATTAATACCAAGTCTTATTTATACTGAATATGATTGCTCTATTAGACAAACAGGACTGGTTATGGATTATCAATTATTCTGGGAAGTTCATCTGTAATCTACCTTCAAGCTGATTACTCTTTGTGTCCGGTCTCAAAAGTGTTGAAGACAGGCATACAGAGTATGTATATGTTTAAGTATATTGGCCCTGTCTGACCTTGGGGGACACGTGGTTCCTCGGGCAATTTGCAATTCGATTTGGTGATGTATATCACTTCACTCATCGTGCAATTTATGTATTGCATTCCGTTGAACAATGCTCAGCTTCCCAGTAAATACACAATATACATAGATGTGTGTGTGTGTGTGTGTGTGGGGCTGCAATTAAAACTGAAGAAGATTGCGGGGGATGGGGCTTAGGTGGCGATTGTCTGAGAATGTTGTGGTGCACGTCGCAACGGGTAATTGGCAACGGGCAGCGCTAAACAAAAGGAAATGTTTAAACAAATTATTTTGAATTAAACCGCAGGTATTTATTAATGTTTTGCGCTCGGCCAAGCATAACGTTTGTAATGCGTTCAAGCTTTCAATTCAACTGAAGTTGTTTCAGTTTTGCCAATTCGCCAATTTTTGGTGCCGTACAAAGCGGCGTATGCGTAATGCTAATTTTGCTGTTAACTCTGCTGCTCTCGTGCCACACTGACTGCAAAAACGTTTCAATTTCGCTTATCGCTCACTCGCTACGCGGAAGTGCGCTTCAATTTTTTCGTTTTTCGTTTTTCGTTTTTCTTTTTATGTTTTCTTATTTTGGCCACAAAACACACATAAAATTTGCCACTATCCCCTCCACTATGTATCCTCACCCACCTGTATACACACCCACTCCACACGCAATCCATTCACCAGGCAGCCAATTCGTGCCACATGCAACACATGCTTGCTGCAGCAATTAAAGCACTGCCGCAGCTTATGCAATGCCTTAATCACGGATTAACAAAGATATATGTATGTACAAATGCATGTATGTATATATGTATGTATACTCGATATATGTAGGCGCTAATACTTAAGTATTCCGTTTAGTTGAATGCTTCAAACCCGCTCACGAAAGATGACTTTGATGCACAAACTAAACTGTTTAAGTGCTTAATTACAACTACATTTAAGTTATTCCCTAATTTTTAATTGGCAAATAATCAGAGACCACAATAATGTTAAATGCTGAATGTTATTAACAAATTGTCTTTTGATGGAGGTGTTTCAACACAATATTCCCAAAAAGCTGCAACCTATTTTACAAATGTGAGTCTCCCAGCATTATAATGACATATCTGCAGTTCCTGAGAAAGGAAACGGAGGCAAGTAATGATTGTGGCCAGCATTTAAATGCTTGTTACGCAATCAACGCAACAATTGGCAAGTCTACTGATTGACCCACTATTGAGGAGAGTAAGTAGCACCTTCAGCTCTACTCCTAACCACAGCAACTCTCAACAACAATAATATCAGCAATTACTTAACACATTTTGTAATGCTGCAGCAGCAAATAATACATTTAAAAAAAAAACAGCAGTAGCATCTGAAAGATGACAGCAAATAAATTGGGGAATGGGGCATGGCAGATGAAGACCGGTCAAAGCAATAAGCGCAACTAAATAGTCGAGAAAAAAGCTTGTATTTATAAATACATATATATATATACATATATATATATATACATAGGGGTCTGTGTAACTGTCATAATTAAAGTAATTTGGTAGAAAATTTTTAGCCAATTAACCAAAAAGACGCAGAAAATGCGAAGCGAGAGTCGAGAGCTGAGGAGAGAAAAAAAAAACTGACAGGCCAGACAAACAGAAAATTGGACAGACAACAAATGCTACTTAGTTTAATACTTTAAAAAGCCATAATAATAGCATGAGACGATGACGCCAGCAAAAAATTTTAAAATAAGAAGTCCAATGATAGAGTCGATAGTGCTCGGCCTAGAGATACCCTGTTAACACACACATACACACATACGTTCTCAATAATAAACATGAATACACAAGAAACAGAAATGGATACGATATAAAGTATATAAACTAATTGTAAACTAACAATAATCATAAAAATGTATTTTTTGTATTACCAGTTGAGCGATTCTTCGGTTTTCAGCTTACGTTCACTTGATTTTATAATGCCATCTTTTAATGCTTTTTTTTTGGAATGGGCATAGGGCTTATTAAAAAGTAAACAAAAAACAGCTCAAAGAGAAGTACCACAAAAATTAGTTTACAAAAATCCTTAGCGTTGCGCATTTTTACGCATTTTATTAACGCCCATCGTTGAAGCGTATTTTATTTGCAGATGCTCAATATTCATTTATATATATGCTTGAAGTTTCCGACACATTGCGGTGACTTGTGCCGTGTTTTGTTGATTTTGTTTTCGTTTTTTTTTGCTCTGAAATCTTCTACTCCTTGATCAACATGTACATCTTCGTCTGCTTCTGCATCTGCCACTGCCTCCATCCATGTATCCGACTGCAAAGTTTAGACGCTCAATCAGCAGAAATCAGCAATGCGTAAATAATGCCACGCCATTGTCTGGCGGTCAGTCAATTGCCATCAAAGTGTCACAGGAAATTTGTCAAAATGTGCAGTTTGAAAGTGCAGCGAGAAGTCGCCCAAATGGGTTCCCAGACTGTTATATATACTATGTATAATTATATATACTATAACTAATTACTTAATTTAAATATTTCAGGCTACTTAAAGTGTAATTTGAAAAACTAATTGAGTAATATGTGACCAAATTACAAATATCATTGTGGAAAGATTACATCTATTCCAGGGTTAGCTTTCCGAGCCTGTCTCCAATCATTTCAATACTTGCTCAACTTGGAAACCATAACTTCATTATAAAGTTATTTTCAATTTAACGCATCCCAAAAGAGTCTAACATTTAGACAATTTGGGACAACTTCAACAATCTTGATCAAAACAATAAAAATATTAAAATGTTTTAAAGATTCTTGAAATGAACTCATACAGCTATACCTTAAGATAATATCAGCATTGAAATTATTTTAAGGTTTGTGATTTAAGCCAATTTAGTTGAACTTTAAGCTGATATCAGTATTAACAAAGTACAAAGTATAAAAAACAGATTCATATTAACTAAGTTGTTGATTCTATCTTAATCCTATTTAACTTATCCGAAAACAGTCTTTCGCTTTGAAACCTTGGGATTACTTCAAAGATTTTCATGGAAAAAACTCATTCTTAGGCCAGCAAATTTCGACCTTGACCGTACTCTGACTATAAATGAAATGATATTCTTTATTGCTGTCGACCACTTTTGATACTTTTAAGTAATCGAAACAGAAGGGAAACAAACATTAGTAGGTACATATATATATAAACAAATATATATATATATATATATATATGTTGGTTATTCATTCAGTCATGCGTTCATTCAATTTCATTCGATTCATTCATTCATTGATTCAGACAAACGAATTAAACACAAAGTGCGCTCTCATTGTTTTTGTTGACCCACAGTTTTGTCACACACATCTGACCTACGAATGGATCTGGCCGATGGGGGCCCAAGGCAATGGGACCCACTTGGCTACTGTTCCAACTACTGCCACCAACAAACCCCCACACATTCCCCTCCGCGCCCACGTACATGCCATAATCCAAACACCTTCCGGCAGCTCTGTCGAACGCTTCGCACAAAATTACAAATTATAATCGCAGCCACAGACAAAAGGCAAAGGAGAAAGAGACATGCCATAAAAATCAAAAGAGACTGAAACTCACCACAGTCACTCTTAATGTTTTTATGTGTGTGTGTGTGTCGGATGGGGAGCGAAGGGCGGAGGAGGGGAGGAGGGTGAACTGCCGAAACAAACCAGTTGGCAGGCAAATCGAAAGACAACAACAACAAACTACAACAAGTCTCTGCGCACGCATGTCACTTAACCCGAACTCTGCTGTTGTTGTTCTTGTTGTTCTTGTTGCTTTCGGATTGACATGGTGTCGGATGAGGGAGGGGGGATGGTGGGGATATGCCAGGGTGGTGCTGTGTGCCGCTGCGAGCGCTGCTCGCTGTGGTTGTCGCTAACGCGACGTCTTCTTTGTCTGCTAAGCTGGCTCGTTTAAACTCCGCCTTTTATTTTCTAATTGATTTAAAGTGTGTTGACTTCCGCTGTCGATAATTTTGGTCCAGCCAGCGTGAGAGCAGCGGCGGCGCTGCTGCCTTCGATATCTCGCTTGCACTCACTCACGCTGACGCTTGGCCATCGTTGCCGCATGACAGACGCGTCGTCTCGCTCTGGCGCACGCATCAATCGCTAGCTGAACTTTCGCACCAATAAGCAGCCGCGACGGCAGCAATGTTGACGACTGCCAAAAAAAACAAAAAAAAAAAAAAACTTGCTTGGCTGCCTTTTTACAGCAAATTGTTAATTAATCTTTAAGGTGGCCACGCTCCCCGCCACCCGCCACTCGCCTTACCCTCCCACTCGCCCATCGCCTTTGTCTCGCTCTCTCCCTCTCCTCTCTCTCTCTCTCTCTCTCTCTGGATTTGTGCCTGTATCTGACTGAATCACTATCTCTCGCTCTCCCTCGCTCTCTCTCTCTCTCTCTCTCTCTCTCTCTGCGTGGGTGGGTGTTGTGCAAAGGAATTCGTTCGCCTGCTCTCCTCAGTGGGTGGTTGGGCTGCTTGCTGCCTTGCCATTACAATTTTGACACCTCACGCGTCTGGCGTTGACGCTGACGTTGACGTTAACGTTGGCGTTGGCGTTGGCGTTGCTGTGCCTCAGCTTCTGCGTCTGCCTCTGCCTCTGCCTCTGCCTCTACAATTGCCTGCTAAAGCTAGCAGGATGTTAAGTAAAAAGCATTTTAAAAGTTATTTTATGGCATTTAATGCAGTTTTGGATACAGAAAAACTGTGCGTTTAGATACTTTGACTTGAAGTTTGTACAAACAGGAGGCAGAGACTGAGAGAGAGCGAGAGGGAGAGGGAGAAGGCGATGGAGATGGATAGGTGTAGTCTGTCTCCTTCTGGCGAGGACTAAGCAGTTTCTCTCTGCTCTCTATGTAAGTTAGCGTAGGTGTGTCTGTATATGTATGTATGTATGTGTGTGTGTGTGTGTGTGTGAAAATGGCGTACGTAACGGAAACGCTTTTATACAATTAGATGAGAGTACGTGGCAAGGATTAAGCATCAGTTGCAGGCAGCCTGAAGTTGTGACCGTAACCTGACTAGCTCTTCTTGACGATTAAACTGACGATTTAAAAGACATATCTGTATATAAATATATATATAAATATATACACTTCTTATCCGATTGAATTGGCAAGCTTTACGGCTCAAACATGGCATTATTATTTCTATTAGCTATAGGCGAGTGTCATTTAAGGGAAAATATAGAAATACCTTTGATGAAAGGGGAAAGTAAAATGATTGATTGAGGCTCATCATATTCCCAAGAATTTATCAATCATAATTAGCAAAGACATATTAGAAAATAATACGAACCATAAAGGTGGAATATCAAAAACAAAACTGGAGAGACGTCATTTCATTTCACATCAAAAACTGTTTGCTGCCACATCAAAGTTGATTTTTTTTACTTATTAACATCATTATGAAAATATTTAACAACTGTATTTTAAATGGTAGCAGAAATAAACTTGAATTTAAATATACTTCTTTTAATACATAATTCATTTCATGATAATACATTCAAGGAAAGTTGGATGTAATTGATAAGAAGTCACTTTTGTTAATAATTTAAAAATAATTTCAAAGTATTTTTAATTTGTGTTTATAAGTAGTGAAATGTTTTCCCAATAACAGTAAAAGTTGAGTTCAAATGGAAACCTATGAAAACAAATTTACATCGTCGTTGATTGTAATTATGTATAAAACATATACGTATAAGCTGATATTTGAATGGTAACTTAAGTAAATAATAATAAATAGTGAATTGTGTAATATTGGAAAATAAAAATAAATAGCAAATTGCAAGATTTTTATTTTCTGTTTGCCTGATTTTATGGTACAACATGAACTAGTTACGATTCCTTTTATATACGCACATTGGTATACCCATGTAGAGGATATTATAATTTTGAAGTAGAGTTTGAAGTAAAAGTCTCCGGCCCAACAATGTATATATATATATATATATATATATATGTATATATCAGCATCACTGGCACGTCTTCTGTCCCGCCGACTGAAGTTCCTAGGATCTCTCCTCCTAACAGACATATCGGAGCCTTGCTCGCTTGCTGATAACCGCCCTAACATGACATAACCCATATGAGCGAAATTGCCTCACTTTTAAAGCCATCTAGTTGTAACTTGGCATAAATTTGTCTTCTACTTCTGGTTTCTAAGAACACGATTTGTTCTCGTATGAAAAGATAACCAGATTAAACTCACAAAATATGCGTGTTTAAATGTTACTCACATTTGGCTGAAAAGGGAATATAAAATATAGCTGCCAAATGAACAAACGATGTAAAACGATAGGATTCTTTCTGGTACACTGTAATTACACAAATGTGGCATATTCAGTTTGCAGTTAATCGCAAAAAAGAAACACATAAACCAAATTTGCTAAAAAAAATTTCAAATATTTCGAATATATGTCGTGCGAACGTTGTGAATAATAAAAAATCGATAACTAAAACACATTCTGGGGCCATAAAATTGCTTACAATATCAACAAACAAGCGATATCCATGCAATGGCCAGGGAAAATGACCCATTACCATTAATTAGTTGCGTTTAAAACAGCAATGACAACACGAACAACAACAACAACAACAACAACATTAACTAATGAAATGACCACAGCCGATAAAACGATAAACAAACAACAACCACAACGACAACACCATAGTTGTTGCGGCAGTGACAATTTAAGTGCAATTAATTTTTTATTTTTCTTCTTATTTATTTTTTACAATTTTGTTCTTATTTGTTTTGTTTGCAACCAACATGCAACAATCTGGTTCAACCCGACTGTGGGCGTTGCAGCCTTGACAATTGTTGTTGTTGTTGTTGTTGCTTTTTGGTGTGTGTGTGTGTTGCCAAATTGTTTGTTGACTTTTCGCCCCAGTTGCAACTGCAGCAGTTCAACGAGCTAAATGGCAGAGGTAACTTTCAACCTAAGTCCACTTCCCCACACCCCACACACACATACACCCCCCCCCCCCCCTCCACCAAGCTCTTCGTCGAATAAATATAATGGCACTATTATTAAATATAATTTGCTGTCACGCCATGCCGCACACGTAATGTTGATTATATTTTAATTAATTTCTAAACTTTAATGCCTTAATAATTTCATTTTCATTTGCAAAAAAAATAAAAAATTAATTAAAATAAAAACGCTATACTGGCTCATATAAACAATTTGCTTAACAAATACTTATTTGAATATTTGTCTTAATATCTTCATATCTTTGTAGCAAAGAATCTAATGGAACTTCAATCTAATGCATACTTCGAACAAAACACACAAGAAATTAAGAAAAAGCCTAAACATAAAATTCACACTGAAAACTAAAAAGTTTTTCTTTTTTTAGAAATAATTTCTAAACGTACGAAGAAGTTAACTAAAATTAGAATGGCTTCGTTTATATTCTTTAGAAAATTAGAGGAAAAAAAATGATTGAAATAAAAAAACATTCTTTTAGAAAAGGTACTTATTAAAATTCCGAAAGATGCAATGAAATTATGCCGTTTAGCTCAGAGGGAAGTCAGTCAAGTTGCCTCAAATTGTATGCTTTTTTAAATTAAGTAAATAAGTATGAATTTTATAAATTTTCTAAAATTTGTATAATGTCTGATAATAAAGTAAATAGCAAAGAAGCTAATGTTAGAGTTCTGTGTACATATATATATGAATATATATATATATAAAACAACGACCTATTTTTTCTAAATTATGAAAAAAAAATCACCAATATTTTGAAACACACAATTTGCCTTAATAAAATGACTATCTGAGTAATAAGGTGAGTTACCCATAAAGCTAAAAGTATGGCGATTATCTAAAATGCTAATTGTAGCCATACATATTTTGTAGAATTCTATTTTAGGTGGTGGAGGATTATGGACTTGATACGGTTTCATGTCAATCAGTTGCAGCACATAACAGTTAGTTAAATACGGGAGTCCATAATTGGAAACGGAAATATGTTGATCAACACTTCACTTGAACGCTTAAAGTGGCCTAGAAAAAAACCAAATTGGGTACCGAAAATCGAAAAAACAAAATAAATAAAAAGAAAAACAAAACCAAAAACGAAATGAAACCATACACCCAAAAAAGCAAACAAAGTGCTGAGGGTCGATGGACGGACGGACGGAGGGACGTAATAACGTGTAACTGTAATTAAACGAGTCAGCGATACATGATTTTAACGCCTGTCGCGTAGCCACTAGAGGACGATAGGAAAAGGACAGGACTACGAGTGGACTCCGAAACACCTGAGCCAAAAATAACAACAAAAAGAAAATAAAATAATAAAAAAGCAGGTTAGGTTCGCGTCGCTGACCGTTAACAGGTTTACATTACCGTGGAGCGCTCATTGCGCTAAGCGGCTTTTAAGGACTCGGCCTTAGACGCCAACACGGACAGGGATACGGACAATGGACACGGACACGTTTGTGTTTACCTAGTCCAACTGCCGCCAAGGACAATGACGCCACAGAAAACACATCGTGCACCACATGTGTGCAGCTCTATGACTGCTGCTGCTGCTGCTGCTGTGTCCTGTTGTGTCATGTCCTGACCAGTTTTGTTTTCATTGTGGCAAACATAAGTGACCAATTTTATGTGTCATTAAAATTGGACGCAGCCAGGACAAAAACTCTGCTGCTGCTGCTGCTGCACATAATTAAATTACACCTGTCCCTAAGCCGTATTCGCTGGCACCTTGCCCCTTGCACCCGCATACCTCTTGCTTCGTGGCAAGCGCAACACAGTAGTAACGCTTAAAAGTTCATTAATGCCGCTGCGGCTGCGCCACTCAAAAAACTCAGAAAGAGAGAGAGAGAGGGAGAGAGAGAAAGAGCTGAGAGCGCTTACCGGAAATTATATCCCTAGTCACTGATCTGGTCTTGGAAAGCCCTCTCACTCGATGTGTGTGTGTGTAGATCCAGAAATATGCATACATATGTAGCTGCATATCTGATAATAATTAGCCCAGGCTGCAACAACAAACATTTACAGTAGTCGCGTTGCATGCCCCAAAGGCATACGCCCCACAGCGTCAGCGATTGCCATTGATAAAACATGAAAACCAAGAACGAGTACGGGATCAAGATCGAGAAGTAGAAGTAAATGTATAAGTAGAAGTATATCAAACGGGTTAATGAGAAAAAGACACACACACACACACACACATACGCACATTTACACATATGCACTAGCTACACCTACTCTGTCAAGGAGCCAAGCGACTTGTATTTAAAAAGGGTAGGACAAAAAATTGATAATTTCATTATTGAATTGTGTAAATGCACTTTGTTAATTGACTAATAGCAGCTGATTGACTTATTCGTATTTGAATTCAAATAAGATATATAATATACAGATAACTGAAGAAAAAAGAACATATTTAAAAATTCAAAAGTATTTCATTTCTATTTTTTTTTTGTTCATCATTAAAATACAATAAATAAAAATAAATCAAATTAATTAAATTCTAATTGTGTGTTAACAAATAAAACCGAATTATTTTATATTCTGTTCGCATACGATGTGGTTTGTGCAATCAGGTAATAAGAGATACATACCCAGTGTCTGATATATACTATTATACATATTTATTCATACTTAGGTCAACTCTGCAATCAGTTTTCAGAAATGTACTTCACAAGAAATAATAACGTTTACAATAAGGCCAATTCTTCTTAAAATAATAATAATTTTTATAATTTTAGAACTTTATTTAGGTAGTCCGTTTTAGCTTAAAACGAACTTGAATAAGATTTAATTCAATAAACCGATTTTATCTATTCTTTTTTGCCCACCTTTTGCTTGGCTATGTTAAAAAAAAAATATTTTGTGGAGCGAACGGGAAATGTGTTACGCTTAAAATTGATATGACTCGATTCGATTCGATTCGATTTGATTTGATTTCGTTTTATGGTCGGACTCTGGCTGTGGCTCAGGCTTTCAATTTAAAACCAATCTTGAGACCCAGACCTAAACGCCGATCATTAAAGGATCATTAGTGCTCATAATCTGATTATAATGCGCTCAGTTTGGCTCTGTTTTAGCTCGTTTTTTTTTTTTTTGTTCTTCATCAATCTGTTTATATAGACTCGTGTGTGTATGCGTGCTTTTTTTTATATTGTTCGTTTTATTTTGTTTTCATTTAGTTTAGTTTTCGTTTTATTAACAACTTTTACCTGACTTTTGGTTTTCGGATGCTGGAAACAAAAGTCAAAGATACATATTTTTATGACTTGGACGCCAATTAATGAAGCACATCCCGTTGGCTCTCGGATCGCGTGTCAGCGACAAATCTTCAAGCTATATCCGAAGGGGGGACAGGGGACAGGGGACAGCGGAGAGGGGAGAGGGGGAGTGCTTGCAGTCACAGGCTGACCCCTGCGAATGGGCATGGGAATGCGTGGTTTCATTTTTGACTGTGGCTTTGACTTTGGTCGGGGTTGAGTTAATGTGCCGGAAATAGAATTATGAATACGTTGGCGTGCGTAATTTATGCCGTTCAAAATGGCTCGGTTCGACTTGAGACTTGAATCGAGTCGAGTCGAGTCGACTCTTGGCTCGGCTAATTGGTGGCGGTGATTGTCGGATCGCCAAGGCTTTTAGATTTATCTATGGCCTAGCACTAAATAAACTGCGACTCTCCACGAATCCTGCGTCCAAATGTATATATATGTGTGTGTGTGTGTGTGTGTGTATGTATGTGTGCTGCACACAGACACGGGGCGTTATAATTTACACTTGAGCTAAAATATTGATACTCGAAAAGCAATTTAGATAAGCCCGATGCGAAGGCTCCGACGACGCACACTGGAAATTCCGCTTCACACCTACCAGCCAACCAACCGCAAGGTGTGAAAAGTTGTCCTTATGTGTGTCTGTGTGTGTGTGTGTGTGTGTGTGCGAACTGTGCGTAATAGCCTCTAACTGTGTATGTGTGTGAGTGTGAGTGTGCCTTTGTTTTTATGCCTGGCTCAGTGAGTACACTCAGCAAAAAAGTATATCCTGTAAACAAAAAAACATTTTGGAGATTTGTGAAATAAACTTAGATTAATTCAAATTCATGTTTGTTAAACAATTTTACAAATATTTCTAATTGTTAGAAACTTATTTGTTAATATTAGAAAAGTATGTAAAGAACATATAGACAGATATTTTATAAATTGTATTTAGCCTTAAAGTTAGAAGTCTTATTAACAACAATTTTCCCAACTACACATTTTAGATTTTCCACATGCTAAATTCATGCATGATATTTCAAAGATCAATAAAATTATTAGGTTCATTTTTTAATTTCTTTTCATTTACTTACTTACTTTTAATCGTGGATTTACAAATTCCCTTAAGATTTATACGTTATTTATGGAAATCACCATTTGAAAAGATTGATAATGGATACCTGAAAATCTATTTATTAAATGTAGACAAAATTTCATTGAAAATATATATATATGTTAAGTCATTTCTATATCAATATGGGCAATTCAGAAATATTGTTTGCCTTAAGCGGTTAAGCGATTTATTAATGAGAATTTTCCGAATTCTGGGTCATATTTTTTTCTGAGTGTGTCAGGACGCACAGAGCCTCTGACTCAGGGTGGCTGGCAGGCAGGCAAGCGGGCAGCTGTCACCTAGCCGAGTCTGCGCAAATAATAATGAAAAATAAAAAAATAAAAACAACAACAAGCCATGTTTCGTCTTGGCCTTGTTAGAGGAATTCAAGTGCTACCAGCTGTCAACAAATGGTAAGCTGGCGTCGCTGCCACGCCTCCACGCCTCGTTGCTGCACTCGTTGTGGCATTAATGAGTGCGATAACATCAAAAGGCTAGACATGATTTGTCAGACATATACGCGGCTAAGAGGCAACAGCAGCGGCAGCGGCAGTGGCAGTGGCAGTGGCAGCAACTCATCAAGTGCAACAGCCCTCACACCCGAAAGGAAGTTTCTGCTGCCAAATTGTGAAGCGTATAATTAACGTTCATTTATTTTCAAATTAACATTCGATCAACGTGCAACACATTCTGAATCGGGAGCAACAAAAACAACAGCAGGAGCAGGAACCGGAGGCGGAGGCGGAGACGGTAATCATTAGCAAGTGTTGCCTAGCTTCTAATTTTGCAGCCGTCTATTTTACGCCGTTTTCAGCTGATATTTTCTTTAACAATCGTTCAATTGCCCATTGCAGACTGTACTTGCTGATGATCATCCTGATAATGATTACAGATTGTGGCAGCTCCACAAATCAAACAATTAAAAATTACCCAAGAAATTAACTATTGACTATTAATAGATGGATTCAGGGCATCTCCTAGTCGAGCTAGCCCGACTAAAGAATTCTATCTTGTCATTTGTAGAAGCCGAGTAACTTATTTACTGTCTATATGTCAGGCTAGCTAAGACTGTGGGATCGCGAAACAGTTTAAAGCTAATATGCAGAAGGGAACACTTATATAAGTCAAGAGTGATCGAATTAATATTTCTTTTTAGTTAAAACAACCAATACGTTTTTACTTTGTTAAATTTAATATTCCATTTAATATTCCCAATTTAATATTCTAATATTCCACTTATTCAAAATTTGAATTTTCCACACAACTTAATGTAGAATATCCTTATATCAATAGAATATATTTGTTCATAAGTCACAGTGTTTTTGGCCTCCTTGTAAGTGAAATGTTTGTGGAAATTCAGACTTCTGTACAATACTCAACTCATACGCACTTACACTTACCAATTAAAGTAAGATTTAGCTTGGATACATCGATCAGACTTATGTTTAAGTTCGAGAATGAACTTCTCAGAAGCAACATAGTCGACTTTAGCCGCAGCTTAACTAATGGTTAACTAGTTGATGGCAAATTGAGTGCCACTTCAGTTAACTTTTAAGAGGCACTCGCCCTACGCACTCCTGCTCAACCCCCGCGGTTGTTTAAACTGACAGCTGACTAATGACAAAGTTGTTGTATTTCCTTGTGAACAAAGCATGAAAAAAATTCAGTCGAGCACCCCGAAAACTTGACCGTGCTTAAAAACAAAGTTGCGACGGTTTCAGCCTCAGTACTATACCCCTTACCCGAGGCAATTACAGTAGAACAGGGGGCATGTACCAAGCTTAAGAAGCTATATCACAGTCAAAAATATGCAAAGCGAACAGGTTTAAATTAAAATGCAGCGCTTGGTATATTAAAAAGTATATTTTATATGAATCATCTGTACTCTTTGACAAACAGAATAGAACGAATGCCAATCGCTTGGCGTACAGAGTATCTGCTAGTCTGGCACTACTAACTGAACATTTTTGTGCTGTTGTTGTTTTTCGCCGTTGCCCAAGTGCATTTCACGGACGGCAAAAAAAAGAGTGGCGCTAAAGAAGGAAGGACAAAAAAAATGCAAAATGTTTTTAATGCGAACACTTTTAACACTAATGGTGCCGGAATATTTAATTTGGAAAAGCCAAGCGCAAGTGCCGGGGGTTGCGGGTGCCGGTGCCGGTGCGGGTGCGGGTGCGGGTGCGGGTGTTGGCCAAAAGGTACCGTTGAAAAGCAACGGCCCGAAAGCACATTAAGAGCAACAGCAACAGAAACTGACTGGCAGGTGGATGGAACAACAGCAACAACAGCAACAACAACGAACCGGGCAAAAGTACACCGCAAAACATGTCAAATGTGAACACATACAACCCACCCCGAAAAGCTCCATGCCCTCTTCTAACACATTATCTCGCCCTCTCTCTCTCTCTCGCTCTCTCTCTCTCTCCCTCTCTCTTTCGCTCTCTCTCTCTCTTACTCACTCTCATATCTTGTGGCACTTACCCGACAAACAGTCCACGCAGTTTGCCTGTTGGCAGCACTTTTGAGCCGGAGATGTTGGCGTAAATTTGTTAATTTGGCACCGATGACAACCAAAGCAAAAGCAGGAGAGCAACCAACCAACCAACCACCCACTCACTTAGTAAGCACCACCCATCCACGTTCCAGCAACAGGCAATAGTCGCACTTACATGCCTCCCCCACAGGAGTCGTAAGGAGTGAAACGTGGTGTTAGGTTAAGGGAGAGTTTGGTTTTTGTTTTTTTTTTGTTTTTTTTGTTAGCTTGGTGTAGTTATTGTTGTTGTTGTTGTGCGCATTGGTGTTGCGAGTTAAAATTGTTTTAATGCTGGGCAAATTTATGCAAATTGCGCTCTTTTTGCATATTTAAAAAGCGAATACACGAGCACTTTG
The DNA here is from genome assembly GCA_035043505.1 of Drosophila setosimentum. Taxonomy (NCBI): domain Eukaryota; kingdom Metazoa; phylum Arthropoda; class Insecta; order Diptera; family Drosophilidae; genus Drosophila; species Drosophila setosimentum. The sequence goes on along the minus strand of JAWNMY010000090.1, from coordinate 19,302,618 downwards.
CCAAAGTAATTTGTTACATAATGGTGCTCCAGCTCCAGCTCCAGTTGCAGCATTGAGATGCTGTTGGCGAGCGGGAGACGGAGGTCAGAGGACAGAGGACAGAGGACAGGAGACAGCAGAGAGACAGGAAGCGAGCCGAGCGCCATGTTGGAAAAGTTTAATTTGCCATAAGTGCGAGCCATTTTGCAGCGTTTTCGGAACTTTTTAATGGAACCTACAAAAGCTGTCATCCCCAACAAACCAAAAGAAAGAAAACTCCCCAAAACGGCCAGCTTTGTATGTGTGTGTGTGTGTGTGTGTGTGTGTGTGTGTGTGTGTGTGTGGTGCAGGCATGTCACAAAATTATGCAAATGCCGTTTGCCTGTTAAAATATGTTAATGCTCTTTGCTCTCTCTTTCCCTCTGTCCTTCTCTCTCTCTCTCTCTCTCCCACTCCATCTTCCGATTTGCTCAGATTTTCGCTGCTTTTAATGCTTTCAGCATTTTAACAAATTAGAGCAGTGACACTTAACTAGCCACATGTGATTGAAACATGGATTGAAGAATGGAGTGCACCACAAACAGCAATCAATTAATCAATTAATGTTTGCCCACTTCTCTCTACCAAACAAGTAACAAATAAATGAAATTAACTTAATAGCTACTGAATGATGATTAAATTATTGACTTGCAAAAACTGCGGCCATTAATTGAATTTGCAATTGTAAAATGAGTATAAATCTTGCGGAGTGTGTAAGCATTACTATTGAAAATTTGTTAAATCTTAAGGAAACTATGACAATAAAGAAATAATACAATTGTATTGACAAATTTGTTAAGACGCACATTTCTATTTCTGTTTGCTGCTGGCTTAAGTTTGAGTTGGCTTTGGCTACTTTGGTTACAATTACTAACTAGCCCAAAGGAAGCTTAAACATCAACTTTTAAAGTTTTCTTGAATACCATTCACAATAATAATTTCTAACTTTTGGATTTTCAACTTTTGTAATCTTTGCCTGGCAAAGTGTACATAAAACAGATTTCTAAAGTCTATGAAAAAAATTTATTGGGGATGCTGCTTTTGCATAACCACATAGAGAAATATTCATTTTGATTAAATCACTACTTAAAAAAAATTAATATTATATTATTTAACAAGACTTATTCGCTGGCCAGTTAAAATACAACTTTTTAAAACACCTACAGCGAGAAGGTGCAGAGATTTAGTAGATAGATTGATGGATGAATGGATGGATGGATTGATGAATGGTTGGATGGTTGCACGGGGTGTTGGTTATGGGGACACAGCAATAAATTGCCACGCCCCAGAGACAAAAGCATAAGCAAAGGCATCATGAAAAAAATAATGTGAGCGAGACAGAGAGAGAGAGAGAGAGAGAGAGAAAGAGAGAGCGTGGCTTAAGAGAGGGGAAGGGGAATAAAAGGGGGCCTAGACAAGCTCAATGCCAGCATTAAAAGCAACGGGCAACAAAACTTGTCAACCTCTAACGATAATTGAGTCATAAACTTTATCTAATGACAATTTATGCCATTGAAAACAAAACAGAGAAACGAGCTGAAAATGCACTCGAAACCGGAAAGATCGAGATTTATGTGTATATATTCGAATGTACGTAGGTATTTGTATATACGTACATAAATTTTATTCTTGCGGTTTTAAATCATAATTTCAAAATGGATAACAATAAGAGTCATAAAAATGGTGTCTCATTAGCAATGCTGCCATTACTTACAACGAACCGAAACTGTTGCCGTTAGACTCGTAAGTCTCCCGACCTGGGGCTGGGCCTTTACGAGTGTTACGGCCTCCAGTCGTTATAATTTGTATGTGTCAATTAGAGAAACCGCAGCTTCAGACTTAAAACTCAACTCGGACTCGGTTTGCTATTGTGCCTCTCTCCAAGCGTAAATTTCTTTGGTCAAGAGAGAAAGAGAGAGTGAGAGACAGAGACAGAAACAGCGAGAGAGCGAGAGAGAGCGAGAGCGAGAGAACAACCCACACTAATTAACTTAAATTTCAATTAAAATGTCTTTTGTTATGTGATTTTTATGTGGCCCGGTTGCCCATTAGTTCATAGCCGTGGCGAACCGGAAACTTTTGTCACCCAAAAAATACTAATGAATGCGCACGTCCGCTGTGCCCCTCTCTGCCTCTCTGCCACTCTGCCTTTCTGCCTCTCTGACGCTGTGCCCCTGGGACCCTCTATACCGAAATGTCACCTACCTGGAAATCTATCTATCCACGCATACACAAACAATCAAATGGATAGTGGAGTGCTCGTTATATTCATTTGATACCATTTCATTTGGGTGTCTCGTGGTTATTTGTTAATTTTTGGTCTTTTCTATTTTGTTTATTTTTTCTGTGTCTTTTTTATTTTATGAAAATTTCTTCATTAGCACATAAATTTAATTTAATTACATTTTAGTTGGCTTTATTAAAAATCATCTGGCTCAACGAAAACTACAAACAATAATGTAACAATGAAAAAATAACAGTCGCAATTGAGTGCAAAATGGCGTCAGCAGCGGAAATGCGCCGTGAAAAGTGGCGTTTTTCAAGTTATGGAAATTGTTCTGAATATGGAATGGAATGGTGCTATATATATTTTTTTTTGTACTTAAACTATGCACAAATATAGTTATGAATATGTACAACTCAGCCTGCATTAAAAAAATTATACCAACGCGAGTTGCAAATTTATCTTCAACTATAAAAAATTATTTAGCTTACTTACATAAAATGTAAATAATGCATAAGTATGCATTTTCAAGATTATGAGTTAATATTTGTAAAATATTAATTGATGCTTGAGAGTCAATCGAATGAAGAATTTTATACAATTTGTAGACCAATTTCCCCAGTTTGTGGGAAGATTTACCAAAATTCCTTGCTAATAACGAATCTAACAATTCCTTAAACGAACTTAAACTCAAAAAGCCGATAATTAAACGATCGGCCATATAATAAACTTCGATTCTCAAGTATGTGGACTGAAAAATATAATAGTAACTCAATTTTTTGTAATTTCTGTATATTAATAATCTCCAATCATTAAAATTTTTAATCTGATTGGGTTTTTCTGACTTTTCCCAGTCCTTGCAATTAATTTTATAGCATTTGACATTTTAGTTGCTCGAAAATTTTATTTTTCACATCTTGTTTTATTTGCTACATTTTTTTGTTTGAACTTAATTATTATTTTTTAATCAAAGCCAATTAATTTTAATTTTATTTTTAATTTCCTGAATATTTTTGTCGGCATTTAATCAATATTAAAAAATATATATATATATAAATAATAAAAGAAATTGGATGGGAAAATAAAAGTCCGTTTGGATAAACTGTTTTATATAAAAAGCTTTTTGAACAGCGCCATCGATCAAATTACGAGTCGGTTAAAATATGGCTTATTGTTCAAGTATGACCTAAAGCACCTAAAAAAAAAATTAAACTGGTGTTTTTTTTTTGAGAAAGACTCATAATAGCGATAGACTTTGGACTAGTATAGCGAGCAAAGTTAGGTACGTATTTATATACAAATATGGATAATGTAATGCCGCAAGCATTAAAAATGCATCTAGCTGCAATTACGCAGTAAGCACGTAAACACATTGACCATAACTCATTGTGCGCCTGGTAAGTGGCTATAAAATATGATAGCATTCCATTGTTATTGTTATAGTTGAGCGGCAATCTCTTAGAGTCGGTTTTAAAGCTGTTAATGGAGCATAATTACGTTGTGGTCCCTTGATGTTCTCACATTTTTTTTTTATTTGCTCTGAACGAACAACATTAACCGCTCACTTAAAGTTTGGTTTGCGCTGTAACAAGTTGCGAATTACATATAATTATGCGCTATACCATAGTAATACTCTATCTACGTATGTGACACTCATTCCGTAATGGGGAACGCACCTGTGAACCCCTTTCTAATTATGCCCCATGACCGTTCTATCACTTCATTAATCACATACCATTAGCCTGGGTCGGGCCAATCGATTGTCAAATGCTCAGGCAAAAACAAAAAATCCACGAGGAAGAAAAACAATTATATTTATTTATTTTTATCGTTGCGTATTTATCTTAATTACATTTTCCCTATTGAGTGGCTGTCCTTACAACTGTCACTGCTCTTGCCCCTGCCCCTACCACCATCTCCTACCCCCTCTACTGTGTTGTACAATTCAATTTGGTTCGTCGGACAGCTGGAAAACGACAGCAAACACACTAAAACAAAAACAAAGCCAGAGACGACAGCGACAAAACAATTCAATCAACTGTGGCTTACTTGAAACGCTTGTTGAATTTGCCTGTTGTTGTTGCTGTTGCTGTTGCTGTTGCGGCTGTGTTATCACCTATTGATATCCTTTTTAATGATACGAGCTGACCAAACCTTTTTCAAGCGGCTCAACAATTAGAGAAGCCTTCGGTCCAACCGATTCAACCGATTGACTGACGGTTAGCCTCATTGTCGCGTCATCGTCATCATCGTCGTTGTCGAGTCGTATCAATTTACTCTGGGGCGGTGGCGGTAATAGAGACGGTAACAAGTGGGGGGGCGTTGGCGCGGGGTGGCGGTGGCGGGTAGGGCAGCACAAATATGTCATCAAAATGTGAACGAGATAAAGACAGAGAGGTAGAGAGAGAGAGAGAGAGAGAGAGAGAGAAAGAGAAAGAGTGAGAAAAAAAAATGGTGTAGTTTTGATTCACCGCAAAACAAAATAATTCATCAATCATGCACACTTGACCGGACCGGACTGTGTCCGTTCGACTAACCAAATGCACACTGTACAGTGGGTCACATCGGCATGCAACCAGACTGGGATGACTGTGCGTTCAATACTGCAATTTAATATATGTATAAAAAACTTTCGATTGAACTCAGTAGATGTATATTGTCAGTCGGAAGATTTATATATTTAATTTGATCAATCAGTATATCAATCGACATAACAAAACATGTATGAAATATTTTTGATCGATGTTCAAATCACAAAGTAATCCATATAATAATTAACTGACTAATCTGGATACATCGTATAATATAGACAATCTCGAAATTAACTTGCTTACTGGCATTTAATTCCATAGTGCCACAATTGATTGTTCATCGATACTTAAGTTTAGTTAGGTATAGGTATCTATACCATACCATATATACATATATATATATTTGAACTGTAGCTACTTCTCGCCTGGCATTTAGGCTGTCATGGGGTAACATTAGAGAGCAGTCGCCGCATCCTTTAACCAATTTGATGGCTAGGCCGTGTGACAAATGATCATCAATCACATTGAGCGCAATGCGTGGGTCGATTTTTAAGGTTTGTGTTTTGAGTTTTGAGGTATTGGTTGTTGAGTGTTGAATGTTGGATGTCCTCGAAAGAGCCACGCCCCACACTCAAGTATGGGCTTGAATGGCTTTCGCACGCTTAACGACTGAGTAGTTTTAATCAATTTGAGACAGTGCCAAGTGCCAAGTGGCAAGTGACCAACTAGCCAAGTGACCAAGTGAATGGCATGTTATGGAATTTGGCTACACAGTGAGAAGCCGAGTGCTCTGCGTATTAATGCCAAATTGGCGAACGTTCAAAATGTAATCAATGCGGGAGATGCGTACAATGTAATTGAAACCGATCAACATTGTGCTGTGTGTGTGTGTGTGTGTGTGTGTGTGTGTGTGGTGTGTGTGGTGTGTGTGTGTGTGTGACGAGGAGAGGGGTTAACTGTGTGGAGTATGTGGAGCAGCAAAGGCACTGACAAGGCTTTTTGACCAAGTTAAGTGCTCATTAATGCGTAACACGGAGATTGGCTTCAAAAGACATGCACCGAATGCCTTTAATTGTTATTAAATTACCACACCAGGCCCAAAGCCACTAAACCCAAAGCCCAAAGCCCGAGAGCCAAGTGCGTTCACATGAAGCAAATGTGAATGTGAATGCGAATGAATGTGAGTTGCAAAAAAAAGCATAAATAAAAAATAAACATAAAGAAAACTAAAATCAAAAAGTGCTTCAGAAGATTTAACACCCTAGCTTTAAATATGCACATATATATATATATAGATATATATATACATATGTATATATATATATGCACATTCATTTGCGCTTAGACAGACGCTTATCAACGACATCCAGTTAAAGATAGTTTATAATCAATAAGTTATTTTTAAGAACTTACAATTTTAATATAATTACGGTCAATTTATCATACTCATTTGCCTATGTCTTAATTTTCTCATTATTAATCTTATTACTAAGCTACTAACGTTTCAACATTTTTTTACTCTAATTTTTGTGGGCTTCCACAATTCTTGCAATAAATGTTTACATTTGATTCAGGTAAAAATCATGTTAAATCGACTATAACTACAGTAAATAGTGGTCAGATTCAACCGGATCAAATGAATACACACATGTTTAACAATATTGTCTACGTAAACATTTAACATTTCGTTAATTAAATATTGTATATTAATTCTTTACTTCTGGATCTTTTCTTTCTGGATACAGTTATTGCATATATTAAATATGTGTAAGACGCATTTTACAACAAAATGCAAATAACTATTTTAGGTAGGGTATTAAAGAATACAGATCGAACAAAGGACTGGCTCGAGCTGTGGCCTTTTAGACCACATGGGTGGCCTGAGAGCATTTTAATATATTTTGATATAAATATTATTTAGCGCTCTATTGTTGGTTGACTTTCGGTTTAAAATGCGATGATGATTTTGCATATTTGGCAAGAGCATACAGCCATTCAAAGAGTTTGCATAGCGAGTGGGCAGCCGTGAAGTTCATTCAACTGTTCAACTGTTGAACAGCTCAACTGTGGTCTGCCCCGGGGGCAAGACGGGGTCGTTGCTGCTGCAGCACAGTAGCACAAATGGAACAGCGATGGATAGAAAATCGAAATCCAAATTATTGACACTTGAGGTGAGACAAACGAAGGGCCGGATTCATAGCCAGAACCAGAGGGCAGGGCTGAGTATACGGCAGAGAGGATAGCAATGCCTGAACACTCAGCTGCTTGAGTTCAACTCATTTTCGTGCCCAAGCTACCGAAAATTGTTCATTAATGAAACATAATTGATTTCATTCATTAATCATTAAGCGTCGCCCGATAGACGAACATCGCGTTGAGAGTTGAGAGTTGGCTAACCGAACGGAGACTGCAAACCTCAAGAGCTGCAGACCCAGAGAACCAGGGAGCCTGAGAGTGCGTGTTAGATACTTCCGCTCTCAGCTCGCAAAAGGGTTAAGCGATGACGCAGCTTACATACTACAAATGTATATATAAATAAATGTGTGGATTATCATACATGCATATGTTTGTATAGATTTGCCGTGCTATGAACTATGACTTTCACTTGACAGACACACACAGAGATACACGAGAAGCATCTGGTATGCTCAAATTACAGGCAGGCAGATCCAAACAGTCACATATATCATCTTCCTAAACAGAACACATTATTTATGCCATAAGCCAACAAATATTTTCTTAGTGAAAATTTCTGTTGTCGTAGCTAAAATACTCTTTAAACTCTTAGTCCAACATAACGAAATAAATATCATAAAAAAATTACAAAAATAGAATTCGTAAATTATAGCAGAAGAAGAAGAGGATACATTCTCTCATTCTTACTATTAAGTAACAAAAAAAATGAAATAAACCTATTCGAAATGTCGCACAAAATTTAAGTTGAAGAAAATACAATTTTATATGCATGCCAAACGTTTTTGAATCTTTGATGAGCAGCGGAAAATAATTAAAAATCATATTCCAATTAATTATTTTAATTTATTTAAATTTAAGAAACAATTTATGAACAATACATGATTATATAGAAGACGGCAATCAAACCCACAAATCTACTATTCCGGTTATCTTTCAATAATAGGCATTAATTTACTGAATTATACTGAGATGAAATTCAAAATAATACAATGATAACATAAATGAAATATAAGCTTATCTATTTGTATATTTATACACCTGATTTTATAGGAATTAAATAAATCATTATCAATATAATAGCGTCTCAAGTCAGTTTTTGAAAAAAATCATTCCCAAATTAAATTATTAACTATTTAAGATGAATTAGTATTTAGAACTATATATATATATATATGATGTGGAAGTGCCTGTGTCACAAGGTTGATCAAGTAACTGGGATGCCCAATGCATGCAGCATGCCCCTAAGGAGGGAACTTAATAATTTTGATTTAAAATGTGCGCAGGCGCAGGTCAAAGCAAACCGCAGTCCAAAATGACTCCACATGGTATATGGGCAATGTGACAAATTTATGAGACGGCGATCCCCAAGAAATCACTTGGACTGTGTTGTGACAATGAAAACTTTTTCGGGGCTACAAAGGTATGGGTCTATTGAATTACCCGCACGAACACTGCCAGCAGTGCAACGGAGACCGACAGAGAATGGCAGAGAGAGACAGGGATAGGGAGGTAGAAGGGGAGCAGCAGATGGAGAAGGAGACGCGGAGATGCGATAGCTTCAAGTTGAACTTCAGTTTCGGCTTTGGGGCCCTTTGTTGAAGTGTGTTTTGTGTTTTGGGTGTTAAATTTATGTTTGGCTTTTAGCTAAATTCAAATTCTATCGCTCAATTATGTTGAGATAAAAGGAAATTGCTGCGACATTAACACTTTCTTAATCTGATGTTCTGAATTTATATGCGGCCGAGGAATTTAAGGCGGCGTCTCCAATGCAACAACGCATCCCAAAGTCAAAGTCGCATTAATGCCACGCGCAGCTAGCGGGGCCGACAGATCTTAAAGGGTTCCAGAGCAGAACATAACCAACTTGAACTGAAACTGGCCTGAAATGAGCCCGAAAACCGAGCGCTGTTATTTTAAAATTTATTACCAAAATTATCGACTAAACGATGCAAGCAAAAACAATCGATAAAAGTGAATTCTTTTAGCCGGCTCGAGGCGACGCTCGGAGGATGCGCTGAACTGGGACTGGCCCGTTGCCAGTTTAAAAGCCATTGCATTAAACGTCAAGAAAAACCTTTTAATTTGCTTGTAACAAAAATTTGTTATCTCCTAAACTGTGCCATAAAAAACGAGAACGCAAACGAGCCAGCGGCGAAGCAGCGAGCTCGAACCCGAACCCGAACCCGGATCCATTTTAATATATCACAGGGAATGGGCATGAGAGACACACACACACTGTGTGTATATATATATTATATATATATATATATTTATTGGAAATAGGAATGGGAATTGGAATGAGTATGGTGTATCGAGGAGCTACAGTCGACATTCAGTCTGGGCACGTCTCAGGTCTCTTGATTCTCGACTCTCGACTCTCGAAACTCGACTCTCGGCTGGCTCTTAAAAGGTGTTGATGTTTAAGTTTAACATTGTTTCTCCTTATCGTTATAGTTTAGTGGCAGCAACAACAAAAGCGGTCCAAGCGTTAAATCCAAAAAAACCAAAAAAAAAAAAACAAAATAAATAAAAATCAAAATAAAAACAAACAAGAAAGCAACAAAAATAAAAAATTAAAGAAAAGATCAACTTTAGCTTTGAGCCCGGCTAATTGATGCAACTTTTATGGCAGAGCCTAAAGAGCCGAGAGAAATTGTAGAGCTGGAGTGAGTATTTTTAGCTCACGTTTACAACTCGACGATAAGCATCGCAGCACTTGAGATAACACCACCAGCAACAACAACAACAACAACAACAACAACTAGCTGAAGTGGCTTGTTGGCATCTTGTGGAGTATTTGGAGCACTCGCGTACAACTTTTACATTATGCACTTTGAATACATCTTGTGCGATAAGCTCAACTCTTGTTCCTGTTAGTCCAAACCTTTCGCCCCTCTTGCCCCCTCACCCCAACCCTCCCCCCTTCCCCCTCCTCATCCCTCACACCATTCCGTTGACGATGTTGCTGGTTGTTGTCTCCGCTAAAATATATTCATCACAGCGCACAACTGATAGTCGCTGGCCGAGACGAGCAGCGCTTTAATGAATGACCAGTTTCAGTTAAAGTCTCTGTCCCAGTCTTGGTCCGAGTCCCAATCTTCGGCTGAAGGTAGGTGTGCTAATTGATGTGCCATCTCATGGCCTGGGCCCGACGCACGTTGCACGTTGCACATCGTCGTACATCGGACGTCGGACATCGGACATCGGACATCAGACGCCGAACGACCGGACGACCGGACATTGGACATCGGCGCGTGGGCTTATCGCGCCCAAAGTTGGGGCGTCATAAAGTTGCACGTTGTCAACGCGCCAGCCTCCAGCCCATGGCTCCAGCTGAAGCTCCAGCCTCAACAGTCCACACATACCCACAGACAGACAGTCGGACGGAGACACAACGCACACACACAACACACACACACACAGACAATTTCTGGGCTGGCTAATGCATCAATTTGTGCGGCAACTATTTGATTTATGTGCTGTAAAAAGCGCCTGTGGAATCAAATACGGAATGCGGACATTCAAAAGCCTTTCACAGCCATACCACTGGCAAATATGTGTTTACACATGTTTGTATTTAACAATTTGCTTATATATTTTAACTATTATTTAATTTTATATATTCATTTATTTCCTATTGAAAACGGTTTATTTAATTTTAATTGAAAATCAAATTATTTGTTGTTAACAACTTACAAACATAAATGACAAACTAATTTTAATCATTGTGTTTTTTTTTTTTTTTGTCTGCTCCAACAAATCAATAAATATATATATAAACAGATTTATTTACGTATATAAATTGACTTGAAACTGCATTCTGATTACATACATAACTACAAATTGTAAGTCTTAAAACTTTTATTTTAATATGTGGGCTTTTTGTGGATTTCCTTAATCCATCCACCAAATGTCGCACCAATTTTTTTAATTTAGCTTTAAAAATAACATTTTATGTTTTTCTTTTAGTATTTTTCTGTGTCGACTGTTATCTGGCAATGAAGTGTAAATATGGTATATTCGCATATGCGAATAATGTATATATACTATAAGGTGATTAGTCACTCTCGCCCTAACCACTTTGTGATTCACTAGATATTAATTCACCCCGAAATTGTCATTAGTTAGAGGCTGTTAAGAGACAAAGCAACAAGTTTACTTTGTTCTAGAATGTCTAAACAAAAATATAAATAAATAATTTAAGCTGATATTAATGCTTACTATAAAATGTTGGTAAAGCTTAAATGTGTGCACACAATGACCAAAAGACCTAATATGCTGTCATTATCAATGCCATTCATATCCTACACAATATTATTTCCATTTCCATTTCCGTCTGTCTGTTCATTCAACTATTTATCTAAAAAGTATTTTTCTATATGTCAGTCTCGATTCGGTTGCCATACAAAATACCACTTAAAATCGATGCCAATACAAATTTATATTAAAGGCACACTTATAAAATTATAGACAGAGATGGCGATGGCGATGGCGATGGAGAGCGAGCAGAGAGGGTGTCTCAAATGGGAAACTAGATAAATGTTGTACAAATTGTTAACTGCTTTTTTATGTTAATCGTCGCATATGTTTATACATACTATGCAACAGAAGAAAAAAAAAAAGTGACAAAATCAAAGCGCACGACAAACGCTGTTCAAAACGTTTGAAATTTGTTAAGGCCCAAACGTGGTCAAATAGCCTAAAAAAAAAAACAAAATAAACAAATAAATGATATGAAACAAAAAAAAAACACAGGTCGTCAGGTGAATTTGGATTTCAATTTTAATTTATTAATATATAAAGCCATGTATACAAGTTTGGTTTGGTTCGATTTTATTTCGCATTGCTGAATTAGTCGAGCAAAAAGCCTGAATTCTCACTCACCTGCCTCTCTGCCGCTGGCTTCGCTCCTCAGCCTCTTACGCTGCCGCTGATGCTGCCGCTGCCGCTGTGCGTTTGTATTGGTGTATCTGTGTTCAAGTCTGGCAAATGGCTTGCTAAGTGGTTTTAACACTTTTATAGCGTTAAGTTTTTAATTTTATTCGCTAATAAATAATTTAAGTCAATTTTCAACATATGATTGTGCGTTCATTAAATGTGGTGCCCTCCACGTTTTGTTTTCGACTCGAATTCTGTTTAATTCGATTTGATTTCATTTCACACAGATACACAGGTACACAGATACAGATACACAAACGGACACACTCCACAAACTATACAAATGAACAAGCATAGATCTGCTCTTTCTTAGCTTGTTGTTGCTTCACAATTCATTCACTAAAAAAAAAAACACTCACGAGTGGTAATGTGAATTAGCGTTAATGGCTCGCATTCGAATACAAGTTGTGGCGATCTAACAAATTTGACGACAGTCTTTGTTGTTTTGTTTAAAATGACATTTAAGTAATTATCTAATTAAGTTAGCATTTTGCTTAAAGATAAGTGCTAAATTATTTATTTTACAATATCAATATATTTCTCGTCTCGTGTATTTATTTTTCCGGATTCCTCTCCATCCACGTACACTCTTTTTTATGGCATTTCATTAAACTAGCTCTAACACTGAGTATTGCAAGTAGTTCTATGTAACTTGGCACAGATGCTGGTTTTTTAGCATTTAGATTATGGTTGAAAACGGGTTTTTTTTGCGGATCGAGTATAGTAGTCCAGACCATTTAGACGGATTTCAATAAACCTGAAAATATTGTAGCCAAGAGTATTTAATCTTCGGCATGCCGAGATTCATTTATTTGCGCTTTCGGGTTTACTTAATGCATTTTTATGGAATTTGATGAAACGCCACCTAAGATAAATATTGTTGCCGATTATCTTTTGTGCTGCTTTTATTTAAATTATGCTGTCATATCTGTGTTGCCATTGTTTCTGTGTTCGCTGGGAGTCGCATACTGATTTGATATGTGCGTTTTCCAGTTTGAGTGATCAGACAGAGCAAAACGAGTGCTCGACTGGCAGATATCCTGTATTCAGGTGTCAAGTGGCGACATAATGGAAATATCTTAATCTTATATTATCTGAAAAGCAACTTAAGCCATTTTCATTTGTATTGGGTTGGTCGTTCAGCTTGTCATACATTTTTTGGCTCTACTCCATCTCTATTACTCTTTCGCTCTCTTAATATTGCTTAATCTCTCTTTCGTTGCACCGAGCAAAATAAGTATTTTAAAAAAATCAATTTTATCAAGGCCATGTAATCAAATCTCTATATAGACTCAAGTGTATGCAACAATTGCCTTAATTCGTTAGTAATTCGAGATGCTTACAAAGTTTCAGTTTGCTGAATGGTAGAGGAAGGATGCGGCGAGGTAACCGGCCCGCAATGCCGTGACACCCGCTCGACATTGTAAATGAAATGTACATCAAAATAATAATCAAAAGTAATTTGCAACAGCAGGAACAAACGAAAACGACAACGACGGCACTTGAACCAAAATAGGCATTAGAGTCACATCCCTATCCTCATCATCATCATCATAGGCCTCATTCCCATTCTCAAAGCCACATTCATATCCTGACAAGTGCTGACGGCGGGCGGGTTGCTCTGGTCACATAGCGTATGCTATACGCCGACGGGGTGCTCCTGGGGTGCTCCTGAGCGGCTGCTGCTGCCCCCCGACTGCTGCTCCTTCCACTTGGTTTACCGCGCACATCAACACCCTCGGCTAATTGATGACAAATCATTATGAGCCAGCCAGCAAGCACTCGCACCCAAAGCCAATTTTGATGAATGGAAATGAAAATGAAAATGGATGTGGAAATGGAAATGGAAATAGAAATGGGAATGGGAACTAGAATTGAAGTGAACATGTGGATGTTGCTCTGATGATATGGTGCTGTGAATGTGGATTGGCCAACTGACGTCAAAAATTCGTCTGACAACTGTCAAATTAGCAGCCGAGCAAACGAGCAGCCAAACACAAAAGGAATTAAGGCCAAAAATTACATTCAACATACAACAGTGCCTGTTAAAACCGAGAGGACAAAACAGCAGCACGAGCCAAGGACGTCCTGGATGGTGCTTACATTATTCAAATTATAAACATATTCAACTCCGATGCCCACGAGGGTTGCCTCATCTTTTCCTTAGCCGAACTGACCTAAAAAAAAAAACATGCTGAATACTACGTAATAACCAATTTATACTTTAAAATGCTTCACAAGTAATTCAGAATCATAATTGAGAAAATATATCAGGTGAGAAGCTAATATTTCGTATGATATCAAATTAAATATCAACGCTGCATTAATAAATAAAATTTAAGAATTTACAAAAAAAAAACAATTTAATCTTAACTTAAAAAATTATTGAATATGGTTAAAAGGCGCTTGAATGTCATAATTTTTAAATTATTTGAGACATAAAATTGGCATTAAGTAATAAGAATGTTAATCTCAAAACAAATGTAGGCAATGCCTCTTCAAAAGTGTATTAAAAATTACTTAAAAAACCGCTTTTGTATGCATACTTAAAATTTGTACAAAGTGCTGTAAAAGTGATTGAACATTTTATTTAATATGATATCAAAATTACGAACAGTGCAAATAATTTAATTCAAATGTAAATGTTTAAAATGTTTACTTAGCAACACCTTCAACAAACATGCAACACAAGCGATTTATGTTTACACTTTAATGACCGACAATTCAAATATTTTTACTTATAATTATACAAAATAAAACTGTTTATATAAGTATAAGAGAACATAAATTTCATGATACTGAAACTCTAACGATTCCAATGTGAAGTTAATATCTATGAAAATATTATGTGAACTGCTTCGTACAACCCTCGCTATACATCCACCGATGTTGATGCGGACGGGGAAGGGAACAGGGAAGGATGTCGTGTCAAAGAGACTGTGTGCCAGGAATCGATGCATTCATTGCCAACGCATCGCATCGCATCGAATCGGATCGGATCGCATCGCCTGCTGTTGCCATTTGGGCTGTGGCACAATTGAAAATTGGCTCAGCTCGAGAGTCGACCGAATTGAAGTCAGAGGCGACTTGAAGCTCGGGTAATTGGATCCCATGTGCAACTGTTTGTTTTATTTTTGTCCTGGGCCTTTTGTTGCCTTTTGTTTGGCCATTAACGAGTGCGCAAATGCGCCTTGCTGGATTTTGGGCACAAGTTATAGTTGCACTCGTCGGAGTAGTGAATGTGCCGCTGGCACCTCGCACAGCTTGCGGTCCATTTGCGCACGCGGACAATACGGCGTTGAGGGGAACCTGGTCTGATGGAACCCTTGACAGCCCTCGATTGGTAAGTCATGTTGCCGTAGGCGCAGTTTAGTCACACTTCAGTTGCCAACTCGCCAGTGGCCCGTCGACAATTGCCAGTTGTCGCATTTGCCATCATAGTCACAGTCACAGTCACAGTCACAGTCCGTTACAAAAGCCTTGCCACGTGCCGCAACAAACAAAAGGCTTGACTTTTGGCGCTCTCAACTCAACAGCAAACTCACTACCCAAGGGGGTAGACCACACACACACACACACACACACACACACACACACACACACACACATACATATATACGCACGAAGAGACACTTGACTAACGGCAGTTGGCACTGGCGCCCCTGAAAACCAAAGAGTATCAGCATACCCAGCCTTGATGAGAACCTTTGGCATTGGCGTGTGCCTGGGCCAACGACTCCACCAAATGCCATATGGCATACACTATGTACTATATACTATATGCCGTATGGCAGATCAAGCATTGGGGCGCTGATTGCGCTGCACAGTTAGAATTGATTGAAAATTGGTAAACCGCAAATGCAATTGCGAGGCGAATTGCAAATCGATGATGATGATGCCGAAACTGAATTTCTTTAGCTCTGCATCCAAAGCTGCACAGCAACAAAAATTTATGTTCCACATATTATACAATAATATACCTATACTTATACATATGTTATACAATAATATACTTAAAAGTAAAAATGTATTTTATATAATTTTTGTTGGGCAACTTAATATTATTTTCAATGCATTGTGCAGAAATTTAGCAACTCGTTAAAAGCTAAAAAAAAAGTTTAATAAAATAAAACAATTGTCTTTTTTATTTTATATATTGATTTATTTTTTTTGATTCAAGAATTATATAAAAATTGTAATAACAACTTTGCAGTCACAGTTTCATATCTCTTTGATATTTGCTGCAAGTATTTCCTGAATGTGCTCATGAACCTGAATGTTAATTGCTCCGAATCTATCTCTCTCTCACTTCACTGTAAGTCACTTAGGTTTTTATAAGAAGAAGCTTCCAGTCCGTCCAGTAACTTACTGTTTCGCCTACCAAGCGACAAATCTTAGATACAATTTAAAATTTTTAAAGTTTCATTATTTAGTAGTCTCATGTTTTCAGTTGCTTTTGCTCTTAATTTTTTAATTTTGATTTTACGTTTTGTATCGTCTTATGCATACACCAAAAACTGTTAAAAATTATTCCAAGCATTTTTATTTTTTTGCTGTGTAAACAAACGCATGCAAATTGGGCCGCAGGTTCAAAACCAGTAGCCGCCAAAAGCCGCTGTTGCTGTTACTGTTGCTGTTGTTGTTGCTGTTGTTGTTGCCGTTGTGAGCCGCAGACGCAGTCAGTCTGAGTAATTTGCAGCGTTTAACTGGCCACGAGGGCCACCGGCAAATCGATTTCTGTAGCTGCTGGCGCCACAAAGCCATTTACAATAATTTAAAGGCAGCTATGTATTTCTGTATGAATGCGGAGTAGGCGGCACAGCTACAACTGTGACTCAATATTGATTCAAAGTTAACCTTGTCCCAGCGCTCCGCAGCCCCCAACGCAGCAAATGAACCCTTGACCTTCAGCTACATCAATTTCGCACGGCTTCCGTTTGCAGTTAGTGTTGAAATGTGGGGGGAGCAGAGAGAGAGCAGCAACCTTCCGGCCATTGATCGAGGCCTTTGGCCATTTGTGTCATCTAATTTGATAAACACGCATTTAAGCGAGCACAAATTTATTGATAACGGAAACGGGAACAGGAACAGGAACTGGAACGGGAATGGGAATGGGAACGGGAACGTCCACAACTTGCGCCATTGTGCGCAACAAATTGTGTGTGTAATGAAAGCAGCAAAAAAGAACAGGAGCAGGAGCAGGAGCTGGAGCAGCAACGCTCCCAATTCACCTCCCTTCCCCCATTTTTTTAGTGCTTAGTATGCAGTTGTTAGACGGCTCGTGTCCTGTGACAAATTAGCTTGACAAAGAAAGAGCAGCAGCAACATAAAAAACGCAAAGGAACTGAGGCGCATAACAAAAGTTGTCAATTAGCCAGGAAAAGATGCGACGACGCTGAACGCATTGCAGCAGCTTCCGGTGTGAAAGCATTTTGTCAGCTCGAACGCACACAAAGAATAAGTTCACAGCATTCACCGTCGTCTCTGGGCACAAGATGGCCCACAATGGCTCACAAAATTTTATGCGAAGATATATTACATACTCAGTGCAGAGAGAAGCCCAAGCAAATAAAGACTGTTCAAAGTTGCTGAAATTATTTAGCCATCACAATCTCGATTCTGCCGTTTGCCCATTCATTATGCTAATGTCAACTTAATATTCAATGAACTGTGATATGCCAACTAAATTATGCACAAAGTTTCCAACTTGAAGGCAATTACTGTGTCTCAATCACAAACTAACAATGCCTAGCTATGATAATTTTTAGTTTCAATTGCTGATGCGTGGTATATTATTGTCCCAAATAATTCAAACGGGACAGATTTATGTATATTGATAGTAAAGTTCAATATTGATTACACTAGAATATACCATGCACCACTGTGCAAACTTATTGACAACCGACAATTTATTGACAGATACAATTAGCAAAAAATGCATAAAAATCATGTGTTTTACAAAAAAAATGTGCATTTTTATTTATTGACAGATACAATTAGCAAAAAATTCATAAAAATCATGTGTTTTACAAAAAAAATGTGCATTTTTATTGACTACTTAAACACAAATTAAAATACTTGTACAATATTATACGAACGAGATTTCAATGAAAATATATTTTTAAAGCAATTATCTAAATAGTTAACCGTTAAATTGATCTTATTTCTTAGCAAACTTTAGGTCTGGCAAGAGCAAACCATTCGACTTTATTCGAATTTAAAAAAAAAATTGTCTTAAATATTGATATAAAAGCTAAAAACAACATTTTATTTTTCATCCTATTTTCAGTTTTTGCACTTTTCTATGTTGGCTGACATTAGTCTATATTAAATAAATAAATTGAATGAATAAAACTTGTTTACATTGACATTCTAATAAATTTGAAGTAACCTGAATTAATATATTTCGCTGACTAATAACATTTATCCATTTTGTATGTGACCATAATGGAATAGATTGCTAATGATAGTAATAGAATTAATATATTTATTGACAGCTAACGAAGTGGCATTTCAGATTCATTTGCAGGCTATTTAGCCATTTGAAATGTACGTATATACAAGCTTTTAAACTATCACATTAACTGTCTTAATTAGTGGCAGAGACTGCTGCATGTATTACGCATAAATTCTCAATGATCTGGTGCTAAGCTGCGCTGCAGCTTGTGATCCGAGCTGATGGCTAACGAATTGTAATGGCTGTGAAAAGTTTCGCACGGTCGTGCGGCACTCATAAATTTATGAGTGCCACTCATAAAAATTCAAATCGCTGGCAAGAAAATAAAAACCGCAACAAATAATCAATTTGTTACAGAGGCGTTATGCACCGAACGACTGAACGACTGAACGACTCCCAGGACCAAGGATCACAGACCTAGTTCCCAAATTCTACGCACAAAAATCGAACCCTCTCTCACACAACACACTTGACAACAGCTTTGGAGGACGTTGCAAAGTTGCCAAGTTGCGTTTGCCACTTCACGCAGCAGCCAAAGTCAGTCGATTGAGTGGCATGAGCTATGAGTAATGAATGCGTGTGCGTGTGTATGTGAATTGACTGTAACTGTTTGGGGGTTGAGCGCGCTGAGAGGCAACGCAAATTGCATTCGCTTAGCCGCAACCCCATAAATTAAGAGCCGAAGCATGCGGCTATGCAAAATGTGATTGTCATAAAAGTAGCGAAAAAATGGCAAGCGGCATGTAAACAGCCAAAACAAACAGCGGGGTAGATGCCACCGTATCCGTATCCGTAATTCGTAATACGTATTTCGTATTCAAATCCGAAATTCAAAGCAAACTCCGTAATCACCCTTTTGCGAGGGTTGTTGCAAGTCAATTAGAAACGTTTCGGCGACGGCCACTCGAAGAGCTCACAGCGCCGTCTTGTGTGATTTAATTTTGCCGGCCGAGTTAAGAGCTGAGAACTTCAAGTTAGGTTTGGAGATTGGCAAATGTTAACAATTTGCAAGTGGCACAGTTTAAAGCACGTTGCGGCCAAAATGCAACAGTTCTTCAAGTGGCCCATTGATATGCTGGAGCAGGCAGGCAGGCAGGCAGCAGTAGCAGCAAGGACTCGTGTGTCAACTTGCATTAGGCTCAGCGCTCAACTTGAGGACGAGAAACCACTTGGGCAACCACTCGTGCAACCACTCGACAGCCTCTCGGCAAACACAGTTGGAAAAACAAAAGATCTTGCGCATTTTTTTTTTATCGATTGCTCTTTTTCTTGTTCATATTGTTCTCTTTTATTTATTACAACACACACAATAGACGTCTTAAGACTAGGCACAAAAAAACTTTTTCAAAACGAAAAAAAAAAAAAAACATTCGGGAAAAAAATTGCTGCTTACTATTTACAGAAAAACATTTACAAAAATTTACAAAAATTCTTTAAGCTACATATTTAAATAGTTATAGTTATGAAAAAAAAGTTATATGTATTTATTTATACATATATATATACATATATATATATATAAGATATACATATGTATTGTATATTTGTTTAATGCGAGACATTTACGTGGGGCAACTAAAAATGTGTGCTTGGGTGCCAGGAGAGTCGCCTCCAAATCTTCTCAGTTCAGTCACATTGTCCACACACTTTGTCCCGGCGTAATCGCCGTCTGAGATCCAGCTTAACGCTCAGAAGGCGCTTATACATCCAGCGCCAGCTCCTCATCGTCCTCATCATCAATATCCTCCTCCTCCTCACCCTCACCATCAGCCTCGTCCACCTCCACGCCAACAGTTGGAGTCTCACCGCGTTCCAGCGTTTTGGCCGCAACAGCTGTCAGTGGCAGTGATTGTGGCGGTTGTTGTTCTTGTTGTTGTGTCGCCTCCTCTGTCCCATGCTCCCGTCTAGGTGGCGGACTACCCGGATTCAGTGGCGGACTTGGCGTCTGCAAGCGCTGTCGACTGCTGCTGCTGCGCTCGTAATCCGCTTCGCTGTTGGCGCTCTGGCTGGTCGCCGGTGAGCGCTCACGTGGTGGCAGCGACGGCGGCGCATAATAGCCGCCCAGCATGGGCGCTCCACCAGGCGGTGGCGGCATGCCCGGCAGACCCATGCCCGGCGGCATCCGGCTGGGGTACATATAGCTCGCTGGCAGCGCTGGCTTCTGCAACGCAGCGGCTGCGGCCGCTTGCCGATAATAAATATCAATCGCCGATGGCGGTGCACCGTGTGGCGATTGGGCAGCGGCGGCTGCCGCATACGGCCAGGCGCTCAAGTAGGGCGTGGCACTGCCGTACAGACGCTGAAACGCCGCATAGTTGCCAGCCTCGGCGAGCAGCTCCAGGCCAACAGCCGTTTGTCGCTTCCATTTGGTTCTGTGCACGCGAAAAGGACGAAAATGAGAAATAATAAAAAAAAAAAACACTAGATTAGTTGCGTGTGGGAAACCACGACGAATGCTAGAAAAAAGATAAATAATGAAATAAAATACAATAATAATATAAAGAACTATGAGGAATTGATCTAAGCCAAACTAATCCGCAATGGCTGCCAACTATTGTTCGCTATTAATCATTGCTCAAAATATGCCGACTCATGCCGCTGACTGCGCGTGTCCTGGACGCCTGCTGAGTAGCGCAGCCGAGACGACTGCCGCTCGACGCTCTTTGCTATTATTGCTGTTTATATTTCGCACTTAATTGTTTTGTCATTTATCTTGCAGTCCCGAACGCTCGCACGCCCACCAAAGCGCCGTAGGAGTCAAACGGAATAATAGAGAGTCCAGCTTAAAAACGAGACCAGGTTGCGGCCTAATTGGCATAGGCACGCCTGTGAAATGGAAGCGAGAGTATCTTTGGCAAATCCTTTAATTGCATCTAGGCGCCAGCCACAACCCAAAGAAAAATGAAGAAGAAGCAGAAGAAATATGCGAAACCTCGACCCCGATCCCAACAACGATCCCGACCCCGATCGGAGCTGAGCTGCAATTTTCGCACATTCATCGCATGCAGCTGTGAACATTTATCAAAATTGATGAAAATACTCTATGGCAACTAATCATATTGACTTTGGTCTACTTTGCCTGTTTTCAACTTGCAAACACAAAATCTTTGTTCTCTCTCTCAATTTATTTTCATAAAAATTGGATTTATAATCGGCATAAACTTAATTCTAAGCGTGGCTCAAAAAAAGACGACCTGAACTATTAAAAATCTGAAATGAAAATCGCCCTATAAATTAGAAAGTTGTTTCATATTTTTCATTTAAAAATAATTTCTAAATACAAAAAAAAATGTTGTACAAATTAGTTGAGCAGAGCAGAGCAGAGCATTCGCTAGTCGTTATGCACCTACAACAACATGCGAACCGTTCTCAATATCCGGTCCAGTGAGCGGCCTGGAAGATGCCGACGACTCTGTGGAATGATTTTGTGTCGCTGTTTGAGTTTCTTGGTCGAGTTGCTGTTGCTGTTGCTGCTGCTGCTGCTGCTGCTTTTAATGCCCGACCAAATGTGACAAGTCATTGGGCAACAATTAAAAAAAAAAAAATGGGAAAATAAAATAAAAAGCTATTAAACGTAATAAGGCAGCGGCTTTGTCAGCTATTTTTAAACAGCAACAGCTACGACAGCAGTGGTCGCGGCAAATGCTATTAGAAATCGAAGCGATTGAATAGCGGATGACGCCGAGTAGTGCCCCTGATAGGAAGCTGGCGAGTAAACGATATACGAAAGACTTAGGCAACAAACTTGCGACTTGAGTGGTGCGCGCACAAAAGAAAAAAACAAAAACAACAACAAAATAAGAAAAGAAAAAAAACAAAGTAAACAACTCATTTAATAAACAGCAAGAGTATTTTACGACTCTTGCGCAAAATGCAGCAAATTAAGCAATCAGCATAAAAACAAAACGCATAAACCGCGTCAGCGTTGATTCCGAACCGGTCTTTGGGGCATTGGCGGGAGGGAACGTTTGCGAAGATAGGCCATTAAACCGAATTTTATTGGAAAAGTGCGCGAAGAAATGGGCGGTTCCATAAAAGGCGCTGATTAGCAACACACAGTCAGTTCTACTAATCTCCAACCAATTCCCCCACCCAATCTGCTTGTGGTAAATTAGGCACGCTTGAAAGAGGCCGCAACTCACCTGCGATTCTGGTACCAGGTCTTCACCTGGCAATCACTCAGCTCCAGTTTATTGGCCAGCTCCATGCGATCCTGAACACTCAGATATTTTTGCCGCTCAAACGATTTTTCCAGCGTCTGCAGCTGATGATCCGTGAAGGCAGTGCGCGCCTTGCGCTGCTTCTTGCTCAGGCTCATACTCAAGTGGGAGTCACTGTTGCCATTCTTTAGGCTGTCCTCGCCGTCATCGTCCTTGCCACCTGTTGGGACACAATAATGCAACCACAAAAAACAAAAAATAAATAAATGAAACAATGTTTCAATTTCAATTCAGTAGTCAATCATTTCTCTTACAATCTCTCGCCGTATCACACACCCTCAATTTCTAGAGCATTTTACTTTATGGCATGAGCACATGCAACATGAGATAACAAACAATACAAGAACAATAAAAAAAAACTTGCTTTCAAGTTTGTTATTTCGCCTGGTGGCATGCCATTGCTAATTTGCAATTAAACACTTTATGAGCACAAATTACACCAACAACAAGACCAACAACAACAGTCATACTTAGCTCTTAGCATTGTTTTTTGTGTGAAACGTGTGAAGCGAAGCTCAAAAAATCGCGAAACGAATTACTCAAAACTTAATTACTCAAAATTCTACTCGTATCTAATTTATTATTTAATTCGAGTCTACTCACAAAAACTAAGCTAAGAATGTACAGTTTGTCAACACAGCAGAAACGATCTAAGCGAACATCTTACTTTATATATGAAGTGCATTTTTAATTTAAGAGTTGTTTGCACGCTATATACATCCATTGATCATTGAACAAATCTTGCAAACCGCATAAGACTATTTATAGCAGATGTTTTGTTAAAAGTTTCTAAAAAATCAAAAACTATATTGTTTTTTTTAAATTTAAATCAAGTTTGAATCGAAACTAAACAAACATGTTTGTATTTCTTAAATATTTGATCAGTTAATCAAATTCAAAGTCACTAGTTTACAAATATTGCTTAAATGTATTCTAAATATATCGATCGATTATTAGGATTACTAATGCAGATATACAAATCACTTTAATCATTTAACTATTTATAGAATTGTAATTGTTGTTGTATATGTTGTATATTCCCCATATTGCATCTTTTTCTGATTACAGGGCATCGCTTAGTCTACATACAGTTAGTATATTTTTACAGTCATTCTGTGAAGCAATCCTTTTTTATAAATTTTCACTTCCCCTTTTGAATAAATTACAAATATCTGCATGCAAAATCTTACCAGGCCCCCATCATTCTCTCCCTTTCTCTCTCTCTGTTTCTGTCCGTCTCTCTCTCTCTCTCTCTCTCTTTCTCCCTCTGTAGCATAATGTTTTTCTTGACATTATTACTATTTGCTTTTGCCATTATCGGCCGGACAAACACTTGACCATTTGGAGGAAACCGGCTGCCATCAACTGCATCTTTTCACGTCAATGCAATCCTCTTTGCCATAGCCGCTGTCTGCTGTCCGTGTCCGTTCACCGCTCCCTACGCCAATCTGTGTTGACTCTTATCACAAAAAAAATGACCAAATTGGCAAGAATATTCTTCAGTCGAGTTTTGGACCGACTCAAAGAAACTTTGTATTAGGCTAGTCGATCCGAGGTTCACGTAAATATAAGTTAAAATTGTCCGTGAATATTTTCAGTTGCGTTGGAGTTTTATAAATTACTTAGCCTAAAGTCTACTTACAAATTGCTGAATTTATTATTCTGCAAAAATTTAACCACAATTCATAAAATTAATTTGTCTCAACCACTAAATTCATTGCGTGAACAAACTTAGCAACAACTTATCATACATTTACTTAATACATTTAGTGCATTTCATATGTATTGTAAGTAATATTTTATATGCTCTTCTTATATATATTTCCTGATACAGGGTATATAAAACCAGTCAACAGATGTTCCCCCTGCTGCTGCTGCTGCTGCTGCCGTTGTAGTTGTTGTTGTTGTTGTTGTTGTTGTTGCGACTTGCGCTAGTCAAAAGTCAGCCAGCAAAACATTTCCGCAATATCTGAAACCCTCTCATAAATATACTCATCGTCCTCTCACCCGCCCTCGCACCTACCCTGCACTCTTTGCATTAGTAATTAAGTGCTTGTGGCTAAACTGTATTAAACATGCTTAAGTGTGCAGACAACAACAGTAATAACAACAACGTCGGTGGTAACTTCCTTCTGTCTTTCTGACTGCCTCACTGACTGACTGTGTTGGCCAAGTTTCTGTTGTTGTTGCTGCAGTTGCACTTGTTGTTGCTGTTGCCTTCGTCTGCATTTAATTGCGCATGGCAGCAACTCATTTACAATTGGCCTTTTTGCATTTTAATTAAAGCAGCAACAACAACAACAACTGCATTAAATGCAAAAATAACAACAACATTATGGCTTTGGCTTAGCTTTCTTTCGTTTTTTGTTGCTAAACGTTTATCAGCATTTTGATAATGTGCGCGCTTAACTGCAGTCAGCAACAACAACGGCAACGAAATTGTAAATGCTACTATAATACTTGCATAACGGTAACGCGATTGTATGCATTAACATATATGTATGTATAACAATGCATTACGTCTAGGATTTTCTTCTTCGCTTTTCTTGCGCTACGTTTCCGAAAAAACAACAAATATCGCAAAAGCAAACGAAAGACTTAGGCAACGAACTTGTTGCTGAGAATATGTATGTGTGTGTGAGTGGTTTATTTTTTTTTGCACTTTGTACATGCAGTTCTAATTATTGTTGTTGCTGCTGCTGCTAATTTTAAGGCCCACACGCTTCGCTTGGAAGCCACATTGAAGTTTAAGAAACGAAACGAAACGCAAGAAAATATTAATTTCAATCAGGTAAAAAAAAAAAAAAAAAACGAAGCGAACGAAGTGGAATGTGAGGTGAGGCAAGGTAAGGCAAGGCACGGCGAGGATAGGAGAGGGAAGTGTGAGTGTGAGCGAGTGTCTGCATGTCGTAGCGGATCAGCACACAGTTCATTTGACAGATGTAGACTCAGCTGAGTAGCGACTCGAATCAAGCTTAGGCTCAATTTCAAACGCGCTGCGCGACGTCGAGATTCGAGGCGCTCCTCGTCGTCGTCCTCATCGTCGTCTTTCTTCATCGCGTCCTGATCGATCCTGGCAACTGTCGCTCGCACGCGTCTCAAGTGACACGCGAGTGTCACCAAAGCCCAAAGATGAGCAACAAATTTGATTTATGAACAACAATAACAACAACTCGAAGCGCATTGTTTTCTTGCTTTTGGGCTTCGATTAAGCCGTTAAAAGCTACATTTTTTTTTTTGCAGCGTTAAAAAATAAATTTAAAATAAAGGGAAAAATAATCTGAGTTTTTTTCTTTCGTTGGTTTTTCTTTTTTTTTCTTGGCCTTTTTGTTTTTTGACTGCCTCGAAATCGACGCTCGCAGCGTGGGCTAAAATCTCGCCTCAATGGTGAAAGAGAATCGATACCCAGCTGATTAAAATAGTGTGTGTCTGCGTGTGCGTGTGTGTGGGCTGTGTGATGTGTGCTGTTGTTATTATTGGTGTTGCTGTGGCCAACACATTTATGGATTTTAAATTTCATTCATTTGGCTTGTGTCTCAAATCAAAACAAAATTTGTAGAATTGACAGCAACGCGGGGCGCATTTCTCTCTTTCTCTCTCTCTCTCTCTCTCTCCCTGTCTATTTATAAATACACATATATTATATACATACATAATTTATATATGCTTGTATATATGGATGTGAGTTTCTTTGATTAATTTTAATAGATTTTGGCACAAGTCTAACGAAATTAAAAATGTGCGTGAAATTGCAGAAGATTCACAAAATTGGTTGAGAATTTAATTTATCGAAACGAATTCATAATTATTGTAAACTTTAACTCTAACAATTATCGTATCTATAGATTGGCTATGCAACTTTCTATATATATATGCATATATTTGAAGAACAAAAAATGTAAGTTAAGCTGCTCAACAAAATGGTTATGACTGTATTACACTAAGAAATGTCATCCTGATTTAATAACCTGTTGTATAAAGAATTTCGGCTTTTAGTTCTCCTAAAAATTTTGAAGAAATAAGTAAATAAAGCATGAAATACAACCAGAGAAATTGTTATTAGAGCACTTAAATGTCCAAGCATTATAATTCTTTTATTTTTAATTAAGTCTTGTGGAATTTTTAAACAAACAATAATATTATATGAACACAGTATTTGCTTTACGCCTCCTTAAAGGAATTAAAATCCACTCAACTTTCAATCTAATTAAAAATCAATTAATATTTGCATTTAAACAAAAATTTAATTGATTACCACTCAATTATTATGCATAATTTTATTCAAATACATCCACGAAATTAAAGAAATATTGTTATATTATAATTGTAAGCTAGGTTTTTTTCTCTTTCCCTTCGCACAATTAAAAAAAAATCTGACGGTATATTTGACATTAACTAAACTTCAATGCTGCTTAAATAAACAAATTCATATGAAATAGTGTTAAACTCTTAAGTTGCCAATGCCGATAATTATCTGGACAGTAAAGCAAATTATACTGTATTGCAATGTAATATTACCAGCACTTGTCACTCGCAGTTTTAATCGCTGACTATTTAGCTATCTATTTGTTATGCTCTCGCTCTCTCTCTCTCTCCTCCCCCCCCCCCTCCTCTATCTCTCTTATTCTGTTTCTCATGCTCTTTTTCGCTGTCTGGCATTGTACAAACATCATTTATGGTGTGGTTTGCAACAACAACACAAACAACTCACACAAATCGCGAAATCAATTTCCAACGCACGTTTACGACTATTTAATAGTAATTTGTCATAATTTGCATAACGTTTAATGCGCTTAACAAATAAATAATAATAATGAAAATGTAAAAAAAAAAAAATGAATACAGCAGCAGCAACAACAACATACAACATTTCAAATTGAAGCACTGCTAATAGTAGCAGCAATAACAATAACCACTAAGGCATTAAAAGTCATTAAAATCAATTAAATTGTTGCATGCGAAAATTTGACATGGGTTGGGAGACAAGGTGACAGGGTGACTAGGCGATAAGGTAAGGGGATTGTTGGGGATGCAGGGGACAATCTATTTGGAGCGAACTCTCTAGTCAAGGGAACCAAGTTGACCCGCTAATGTCACATCGCATATAAATGCATGCATCCATACATACATGCATACATATGCACATACATACATAGGTAAATACATACATACAAATCTAAATTGCTGTCCGTGCTACTAATTGTACCGCAAACATGCTCGAAAAATGGCCAAATTAATAAACACTTTGTAGTACTTTGCAGCTAACTCGCTACCACCCTCAGATAAATATGAAATTCTATGTATATAAAATATATCGAAAACAATAAATTTTCTTTGGAAAGTAATTTCACATTTTCTCTTTATAATTTACATATTTATTTCAGAACAAAACAGTTTCAGCTATTGTACACAAAATTCACAAATTTCTCTGAGTGCTTCTGTCTGTCTGTCTGTCTGACTGTCACTGCTCACCTGGCTGAGCCAGTTGCTCAGATGCTCTTATTGTTGTTATTGCTATTTGTGTTTAGCTTTTACATGTCTAGCTTTTCCTATGAGCTTTTCGTTTGCTCTCTTGTTGTGTTTTATATTTATTTTATATTCTCAGCCTTGGCCACAAACCACATTTGTTGTTTTTATTGTAATATATTAGGTTCTATATTAAAATCTAACTGCGTGTGATGACAATCAAAATAGGCGCTAACCCAAAAGCGGTAGCATCAAAATGGTAATAATGTAAAAAGAACAACTACAAAAACTTAGCTTGCAATCAAAAAGTGCAATCACTCAATTAGTACCTTTGTATTCATAGTATAAATTATATGGATGAAATCGTTGTGGACTTAAAACAGTCTAACAAAACTTCCAGATTGACGAGGCAAAATCTTACTTAAGACGCAACCAGAGTCCATTAAGCTCGCCAGAACTCGTTAAAATAATATGATTTCAAAACATAAAATGCCTATAAAGCCTGAACAAATATCAGAAATTGCTAAAGAACTGATAATCTTATTTAAATCCACACTTTGTATATCCGAACTTAAATAATTTTAGTCGAAACCTTGCATTGATCAAGATTAAATAATTGATCTTAAATACATTTTATACCATAGAAATGCTCGACTTCAGTAATATAAATCTTAGTTGACTATTAACACCAAAATTGATCGATTGAGTCCGAAACAAAAACAAAAATTGTTGCTTTGTCGCGTTCATCCAACTAAAGAGCTAACTTTTTTTGGGCATTTTAAAAGTTAGGCTGGCATTTCTTAGTCAAGCTAGATTTGTAAAAGTTTTACATTTTTACATTTTTTTTATATCTTCCAAAGATTGCCTCTTAATAAATAGAAAGTACTTTTGATCAGACTATTTTATAAACCAAAAGCATTTCTGAATGCCAGGATGATATTCAATTTAAGTATATTTTGTTTTCAATGAAAGCATAAGGGCACAACCATTTACTAAGTAGAGAGTGGGGAAACTGAGAGAGAAATATAAAGAAAGATTGAGAAATTGGATTCTCCCTATGCTCCCATTGAGAAATGTAACTTACCGCAATCGTCGCTGTCGCTGTCGTCAATTGTGCTCGCCTGATCCCCGCTGATGCTGCTGCCGGTACCACCCAGCAGCAATCCGCTTGTATTGCCGTTATTATTGCTGCTGCTGCTGTTGTTGTTGTTGTTGTTGTTGTTGTTGTTGCAATTGCTGTTGCTACTCCCACTTATATTTTTGTTGTTGTTGCTGCTGCTGTTGCCGCTCAGCGAATGCAGCACAAGCGGCGAACGAGATCGCTCGTCCTGGCTCTCGTTTTGACCAGCAACGGCGGTGCCAAGCGGCACATTAGCGCCATGACGATGCAGTGCCTCAAGGCGTTCCCGCTCCAGCTGTAGCTGATGATGATGCGGATGCGGATGCGGATGATGTGCAAGCGGATGTTGTGAATGTGGGAGTTGCTGCCGATTGGAGCGAGGAAAAGAAATACAAAATAAGTCAAAATATGTTTATAGGCAATCAGACAAATCAATTTAATGCTTAAACCCAGCCCATTGACATCCTTGATCCTAGATTCTCTGAGAAAGTCCGATATACTTCGAAGTTACCCTCATATAAACACCGCAAAATATCTCAAAATAGCCAAAGCAATTCCAAATTACTGCAATATAACATGATACCAAAAGAAATTAATGCCTACAGCCAAATCATATTAAATAGAATCAAAATAGATGGAAAGTTGCACCTATGAGAAAGTTATTTATTTATATTTTATGTTGATTTGAGCAAAATTATGTTTCCTATTCAAAATGACAATAGGAAATGTATGTGAATTGATTCTTAGATCCCTAGCTCGTGAATAATTGGTTCGATTAATAGTTAATAGCAATGTTTACCCACTGCGGAATAATATAGACAAGTAGAAATAGTCAACATGTTCTATGCCACAATTTGCTGAATTACATTCAGCTGCAGTTTCATAATAATTATGGTGCTTTAGCAAAATTAATTACTGTCGTATTATTAACATAATAATAATAGGTGTTATCAGATTGTTTGCAATACAGTCACAAGCTGACAATCCAACTCTTCAATAGCACTAATCTTTGACTAAAGACAAACTAACATTTATAACCAATCATTGGTGATTTTTCTTTCCGTTTAGTGAAGCACTCAATATGATTGATAATTGGTGATTAATAAATTTATAAAAATAAATAAATAAAATGAATATTTGTATGGTTCTAATTATGACTGGCACAAAGCTCAAAATCATAAAAATCGAAATAAATTAATATTTATCTGTCACTTTTACAAATGCCTAAGGTCAAAAGCTGGGATTGTTCACTTTATGGTTGACTCAAAGCAAATCATTGAATGCAAGAGTAATTATTATTAATATAGATTTTTTTTAACACAATTCCCCTTGGCTTACCGTACTCCATGGGGCTGTTCCATGGCAATCCTTAGCTAGAGGTGGCGATCCTTCGCGACCCGCCTGCCTCCCAAACCGATGTAGATGGGCATGTGGATGCTGCTGCTGCTGCTGCTGTTGTTGTTGCTGCTGGAGCACCGCATAGTGACTGGGCGGAAAATGAGCCAGCAGTGGCGCCACATGATGATATTGCTCCCGTTCCCTCTCCCGTTCGCGCTCCCTCTCCCTCTCCCGTTCACGTTCAAAGCGCAACAGCTGCTGCTGCTGTGCCAAATAATGCTGCAGAGCAACTTGCTGCTGCTGTTGGTGTTGCTGCTGTTGTGTCTGTTGCTGCTGCGTCTGTTGCTGTTGCTGCTGGTGCTGGTGATGCTGCAGCGGCGGTGGCGGAGCATAGCAATCTTCAGATGGACTGGCCGAGCTCCGTCCAGCGGCGGCTGCCATTGCCGCTGCGGCTGCGGCAGCAGCTGCCGCAGCAGCCGCAGCACTGCCAGCCAAAATATCGGTGATCATGAAACGGGAACGTGGAGTCTGCGTGGACGATGGCGATGGCGTAAGGGTACCCGGTGTGTCCCCAACGGCTGCCGTAGTTGTGGACATTTCCGGTGGCATTGTGGTCATGTATGTGGTGGCACAGACTCCTCTCTCCACTCCACTTGCCTAAATCGCGCACTGAGCTCTCGGCCAAAGCCTTTCAAAGCCCCTTTGCCGTCGGCACAAAATCAAAGTTATCAAACAACAACAAGAACAACAACAACAAAAAAATATTGTATGAAAATTTCACGAATAATTTGTGTCAATTTGTGCTTTGGAACTCGTATTTCGCGCGTATTTCTACGGATTTCTTAATATGATTATTATTATTATTATTATTATTATTATTATTATTCGTTGTAGTTGAAATGAAAGGTTGCTTTTATTCGAGAAGATGAAAGCAGACACGATGAGACGCGATGAGACGAGACGAGCCGAGACGGGTCCAACAAAAGCCGTAAGACAACCGCTCGCCTTTGGCTTTCAACCGAAACTGAGCTAAGCCAAAGCGGGCAACTGCTGCTACTGCTTCTGCTGCTTCTGCTGCGTCTGGCTGTTAGCGGCCAAAACAAAAACCGTTGAAAGCGTGCGGAGAGAGCGAGAGAGAGGGTGAGAGCGAGAGAGCAGATAGCAAGCGACAAACAAACAAAAACAAACCAGTCGAGGGCTAAGCGTCGCACCTGTCGTCGTCTCGCTCACACACGCACACACATCCGCATGCCGCGTGCTCTACTCTCGCTGTCGTGGTGAGTTTCGCTCATTCTGTTGTTGCTGTTGTTGTTGTTGCCGAGTATTGCCTACATTTATTGGTCGTAATTGGCAGCAATTGACATTCATTAGGTTTCAATCAACGCCAGCGCGCTCTCTCTTTCTCTCTATCTCTCTCTTTCTCTCTCTCTCTCCCTCGCCCTCTCTCTCTCTCTCTCTCTGTCCCAGCTATGTATGGTGGTGCGAGTGTGGTGAGTTGAGTACCTTGGCAATGGCCGCGACGCGACAGTCCACATAACGGTTAGTTGATGTGCCATAAAATGTTTATGGCAACTTTAATGCTGTTGTTAATTGTTACTGTTGCTGCTAGCTGCTAGCTGCTAATTGTAATTAAGCTATACAAGCTCAATGCTCAATGTGCTTGCTATAAGAACTGAATATCAATCATATGTGTATTATATATATGAAACTTTTTATGGCAACTGCATGAACTCAACACTCAAAACTCAGCTTGCTGTTGCTGGGATGCTGCAACCCCATTGTGACCAGCAGAAGCAAGTACAACTCAGCATCTGCAAGCTCCGCCCCAATAAACTGGTTAACAGACACACACATACAGACACACACACACACACACACACAGGAGCACACATCTACTGAGAGACTTGTGAGCATATAGCGCGCCTGCTCTAACACATGCCGACACTCTTATGATAGACTCTCTCCTTTATCTGTACGTTCTCGTGTGTGTGTGCGTGTGCGTGTGCGTGTGTGTGTGTGTGTGTGTTGGTGTCTTTTGTTATTTTTGCGCTTGTTAACACTTTTTGTTTGGCATTTAAACAGTAAATTGGCAGCAGTTAAATGATGCCCTCTCTCTTGCTCTCTCTCTCTCTCTCTCTCTCTCTCTCACTCCCTCGCACGGTATTCCCCTCCCATTCTCTCTCACTCTCGCTGCTAACACATACACACATACACATACACATGTATGTATGTAGTAGTTGTAGTTGTAGTTGTTGCTTAGTATCGATGTCAATTTGCTGCCTAATGTGCAAGTGAATGACTCTGGCAACTGGATCGGCTACATAATATGGTAGCAAAGGATGGAGCCAGCTGAGAGAGAAGAGTTTCCACCTACCCTGTGGGTAGCCCCCTTAACTGGAGCCGAGCCAGACGCTCGGGCCGGAGGCTGCTGCTGTTGCTGTTGCTGTTGCTGTTAATGTTGGTGTTGTTGCTACTGTTGTTGTTGTTGCTGTTGTTGTTGTTGTTCCTGTTGTTGTTTTGATGATGGAGTTTTCGCTTCAGGCAACTGCAGTTGTTGTATGTATGTTCATGTGTGTGTGTGTGTGTGTGTGTGTGTAGTTACTTTTAAAAATGGCTTCATTACAAATGACAGCAATTGACAATTGCTATTGTTGTTGTGTTTACTGCTCACGCTGCTGCTGCGGATTACATTTATTGTTGCTTTGCGTATAAATGCGTATATGTATATGTATATGTATATGTATATGTATATGTGTGCAGAAATGTCTGTTGAGTTATCCTTGTTGTACTATATTTAAAATACAAATTTTCTTTTCTTTTAATATGTACTTCCTTTCTTTTGTAGTTACTTTTATGTTATTTTCTTATTTTATACAAGCTTAAGTTTCGGTATTATATATCTTTCCCATAATATCTGATATCAAATTTGGCCCACAACATCACTCGGCTGCTTTGTTTAATGCTTAATAATACCGTAAAAAGAAGTATCGGATTGGAGTTATTGAGACACGCGTCTTCGAGACATTAATTACTCTGCATTTTAAACATAATTTTGAAATAAAATAAATGAATTTAAATATGTCTTGCAATGTCTATGGATATTTGGCCTAGAGCCAGCGAAAGACATATTTAAATTATAAAAAGAGGCCACCAAACAATAAACCAAAATAAAGGCATTTTTTTATATTTTAATTTGTTTGTCTCTATCGCTTCTATAGAAGCAGTCCGTTATTTAGTTACAAATCTCCATAATATAAAATTCCAACAAATTTATATAAAATTATGGAAAATAAGACTCTATAAAATGAGATAGTGAGGCCGTGAGGCTTTCGAAGTTATAAGAATTATCGAACTTATTATTCAATTGATTTTAAATAAATAGCGAAATGATTCAATTTTCCATTTTATTTTAGTTCAAATGATAAGCTCTTTGAGAATTCTTTGAAGTCCAATTGAAATCACAAAATTATATTAATATTAAATCAGTTCCTTAAAGCCCACTAAATTAAAATCGATTATAAACAAAATCCCAAAATTATAGTACTAATCTAAAAAAAATAATGTTCAGCAAAGGTTTTCAATCTTATCTTGAATGAATGAAAATTACTAGAATATAAATATATTAATCGCCGGTGGCATTAAATATTTGGAATTAAATTAAATCAAAATCACATGTAAATGTAAATCTTCTTTTTGGTTTTTCATCAAAGCTTTACTTTCACTGGCGAGTGCCGCCATTTTATCGTGTGACTCTCTCATCAACATCCAAAACAGTACATCTTCTTTTGCAACTGCTCAGCCCACAACGAGGCGACAAATACATAAAAAAAAACACAGACGCAATGGTAGTTCATTAAAAATGAAAAACCAAAAACCAAAATAAAAAAATAAAAATAAGTGAGAAATTCTTCACACTCGCCCCCATGCTCAAATGATTTAAAAAGACATTAAAAGTGACACATGAGCGCCGAAGGCATGTGAGTACGGCTGGTGGTGGGGATGGTGATGGTGTTGGTGGTGCGACTGTTTGGCCACTGATTGCGTCGACTCATTAAAGTCCGCTACAGAAATGCCCAACTGGCCATTAATATGATGATGGCAGGCAGGGATTGATGCTTGGTTGGTTAGTTGCGTGTAAATTTTCACACTGTTGACCAAGTTATTTTAATTAGGTTTCTGCCACACTCAGTCGATGCAGAGAAACTGAAGACCACCCGACAAATCCACAGCACAGCCACCCACAATTTGCCATGGTGGTGAGTGGTGCGGGGTGGTACAAGCCCCTCGGGGATGCGTGTAAGTGGCTGTGGGATGGGCATGGATAGGCTTTGAAGGTGTCGTAACTGCACTCAGCTCTCCTGATTCTTGATAAAAGTCAGCTCAATGCTGCGTGGCTATGGGGAATGGGGTAAGGGGTAACGGTAAGGCCAAGGGCAAGGGATAGAGGAAGAGGAAATCAAAGGGAAACGCTCCAACACAAACAAATTAAAAAGCACTTAACAGACAGAGCGAGCAACACAAGATGAAAGGCGAGGCAAGGCGAGAGCAGCGACTCCTGCTCCTGATAGGCGCCGATGCTGATGCCGCTTTGCCACTATGCCACTTTGCCGCTTTGCGTGAGCTGCCAGCAAGGCTGAAGATCATTTAAAGGCTCTGTCAACGCCGCGAGCGGCAAAGCGGCGATCTGTGTCGCTGCTGATGCTGCGCTGCTGCAGCCCTGAGCCCGTAAATTTGGAGACTTTGGGTTGGCGTGTGGCGTCAGTCAAAGCGAATTCAAATTGCCCAGGTTAACATCCTGTTTTCGGCATCAGTATCGAGCCCTGCCGCTTAATTGAGGTTTAACACAACATTTACCGCTTTTTGCTAATCGCCTTGAAGCCGCCGCCGACGACGACGCCATCGCCGGCAAAGTCGAGGTGTGGCTGTCCAGTTTCGAAATTCACCTACGGCCTCAGCTTCAGATCTAGGTGACCGTCCCGAAAGCAAAACAAACCATACCAAACCATACCAAACCAAACCAAATGAAACCGTCCCTGAACGTGATTTCATTCATAAAAATCGCGCTTTGTGTTTTCCTGTTTTCTGTTTCAATTTCGGCTTTTGGGTTTTGTTTCTATTTTCGTTTCTGTTTTCGGATTCGGCTTAATAACAACACGTCATGTCATTTCATTTTCGTCCAGCGTCTTGGACAGTGTTTTACTCTATGCAACGTCCCCCTAAGCCAATCTTCATCCACAAATATATATCATATATATATAATACATATACCCCGGCCCCGGTTGTCCACAATTCCGATACCCATTCAGAAATGTTTATCACGCAATGTCGTCGCGACTGCGTTTTTAACCGCGTGTGCGGCTCTTTTCATCCGCGTTCGTCGATTGTTATTGTTGTTGATGTTGCTGTTAGAGTTCGTGTTGTTGCCGAATCTCATATACTATTTATATTTAATAATATTGACGGTTGACCCTCGTTAGCATCAAAACGTTCATCTAATGAAATTTCTTAATGCTTTAATGAAAATTTGATTTCTTCTACATTTTTATATCCATTACAATTTTAAAGGCAAAATATATATATATATATGGTATGCCTGTATATCTAATCAATCAAATCGTGGACAATAGGATTTAGGAAAAATTCTTCATTGCTAAAGAAATTAATTAATTGTCTTGCAAATGGCAAAAGCCAAATGTTGAATGTCGTTATTTTAAGGAGGCTGCCAGCTATTTAAAAATAGTAGTTGGAAATACTAAGCAAATAATTGAAGCCATCTGATGCCATCGAGCTGGGCAAAGCCACCAGGACTCACACAAATAGAAAAAATTAAAATTGATTTGTGGAAGAATAGACTGAGAATACTCACCGCACTCAACAGTCTAAGAAGTCCCCTAACTAAACTAATAATTTTTGTGTCTTGATAAAACCAGGGTATTCCTGTAATTCCAGAGTAAATGTTTCTGAAATTTCAATAATAAAAAAATATGTGCGATTTTGTAAATTTTCAAGGGGTTTTTTTTATTGTAAGAAAACAGTTCGGAAACCCCAACAGTAATTTTTGAACACTTTTTGTATTTTGTTATCAGTGTGAATATTAATCGATAAAGAAGTATTTGCTGACCCCAGAAATTCGATTAAAATATGCATCTATGGTAATTAATGACATATTATGGAAAGCAAGCAAAACGTTTAAAATTAACGTGCGAAATTATTGTAAATAACTGACCAACAGATTTACTAAGTGGATGCCATAAAACGTATGTTCCAAAACAACATCAAGTCCTACATTGAGTCCAAATTCAAATTCAAACGTTTTTCATTTCTTTACAAACTTTGTGAATTTATTTATGCGTGTGCGTTGGAAGCGATTCGACTATATCTTATCGCTAGTTATATATCACGATGACAAAACAAAGAGCGACCAACAAAGACGAAGACAAAATCGTACAAACTTTAACAGCAATAACAAAAGCCAAAGCACACACTCAAACACACACATACACACACTCACACTCAAAGTTGTTCATTTCTTGTGGCTTTCTGTTTTCACTGCTCTCCTCTATCAGCCAAATGGGCCGAGACCAATGACAGCAACAACAATAACAATAATAAGAGTATCAGGCGCTGAGTTGAAGACGATAAATGTGCCAAGTTTTATGCTAATTTTGGGCCTTATTTCTATATATGTATGTGATGTGTAAAAGAGCCGATAGATACGATAGATATATGGGATGCATAAGAACTGAACCGAATGATGCGACAAGCAAACAAATAGAAATCAAATTAAATCAATTTAAATATGGCATAAAATAAAAGTACAAAATCATGTATGTCTAAAAGGCGACAGCAAATGCAAATTAGAAAGACAATTTATATACGTCAGCGATAAGGTCGGAACGCAGATCCAGCAAAAAACAGCCAGAATGGCCGGCATTAGATGAAGGATTTTTAATATGCATACAATACTACTGCCGGCTGCCTAGATCTTTTAAATTAAAAGCTAACACTGCAATGAAAGTTTTGTAATTTGGTTTTTTAAGCTTACTAAAACTGGCCTTAACTAGGGCTCTCGACTAGGAGCTATTACAAACCCTTCTGTTAAACATATTAAGTCGATTAAAACATAGGCTTTAGTGAAAAACAAAAGTAATTATGTAAGTTTACGAATATAACTGCATGCTTGTTTAAAAATGTGTTTGAAAATAAAAAAATAATTATTAAATTATTAATTATTAAATATACCAAGGTATATTAAAAATAAAAAAATATGGACTTGCACAACATCCTTTTACCCTTTTATCCGGTTACAAAGGGCTTAGGGTATACGAAATACATGAATATACTTTTATTAATAAGTAATTTTGACTTATAATAACAACCATTGGAAATAATTATATTATTATTGGGGGCTTGATGCACTGCTTCCTAGTTAAATTTATTGGCTATGTCAACAATCTCCTGTCCAGAAAATTTATAAATATACATACATACATGAATGTAAATATATTTATATTATTACTAAGGCATATTTACTTTTATTTCAATAGATTTGCTATAAAGAGCAGACTGTATACCTTTCCTCTCTACTCATCTATCTTGCTTTATATCGATTAGATAAGGCGAATTGATTTAAAATTAATTGAGTTTATATTTATCGCCACACTAAACTAAATTGCCACATTCGCTGCACAATTTGTGATATTAATTTACAACTTGAAGTCGAGTTTCGAGAACTGCACTTAAAATTCGCATAAAACGCGTCAAGCAGCGCTAATTATGTACAAATGACAACGACAACAACACAACTAAGCACCAATCTAAAAGGAGACACACACACACAGGCGTGCACACAGACACACACACACACACACACACACACACACACACACACACGCAGAGATACACACATTCCACCCCTTCACATGCCACCCACTAAAATGAGTTGATTGTCACATGCAACAGATAAGTTAAAAGTGCAACTCTCCTCTTGC
Organism: Drosophila setosimentum; assembly: GCA_035043505.1. Classification (NCBI taxonomy): domain Eukaryota; kingdom Metazoa; phylum Arthropoda; class Insecta; order Diptera; family Drosophilidae; genus Drosophila; species Drosophila setosimentum. Next base: position 19,264,119 of record JAWNMY010000090.1, on the reverse strand, counting down.
TACAAAACAAGCTGCTGCATAAATCGCAGCACTCGCTCAAAATCTTATCGCCAGAACACATCAAAAGTCAAAGTTTTTGCTTAACAGCAACACGGCACCAGCAACAACAATAGCAACAACACCAGCAACAGCAACAACAGCAACAACAAAAGCCTCCACTCGACAATATTTTTCATGCTAAAAGACTTTTAAGCTGTCAACGACGGCGCTCATAAAAATCGACCACCAAACTGGACAGCCGGACAACTTGGTAACTCTGCCAAGTTTGCCAAGTTGCCCAACTGCTGCCCAACAGCGTCAAACTGTCTGCCATTGTTTCATGCATTTAATGTGCCCCGGACGGAGCAGACTGACCGAACACGTCCCAGACTACTAACCATGTCCAAAGATCAGCGTCCCAAGTGGAGGAGTCCATTGTCCGACACAGTTGTGTCTAAGTTCTTTAACGCAGAAAAAATCCCAAATGCAATCTACAAATTTGCATTGTCAAAACACAGTGGACATAAAATATATATGTACTTCTTGATCAACCCAACCCACTATTACAAATTTTTCATTAAAGCTCATAAGTAACATCAATAAAATCAGACAAAATAAAAATAAAAGATTATGACACCATTCACAACTAGAGAACTTGATTTGAAGCAGTGTGCCAACTTATCAGTTATGCACTTAACATAATGAATAAATTATTAATATCTAAGTAGACCACAAAAAAAAAAAAAAATAATTGGCAACTAATTTTTCTTCTTCTAATTGCCCATTTCTTTTTTTAAGAAAACTATTTCCTATTTTTATTTTGTGAAGAGGCTATAGGCTAACATAAATTGCATTTCAAAAAAGTTAAGTAAAAAAATGATAAAGTTTCCAATCTCGCATTGACATCTGGGAGTTATCTTTATTTCTGCTAGATTTTGGTTTAATTGCAAAAATATGATTATTTATTCAGCTGCTGCTTTGATTAGTTCAACATTTCATGCAGTGACTGCATTTATCGAAAGTTTCCGGTTTCATTTAGATTCTCGTTAACAACTAAGAAAAAAATTAATTTTTAAAACAACTGAATTGCCTTTAAGACTTATAACTCGCTCAAACCCAATATACTATAATACCTTCTCAGAGAAACAATCATATCAACGGATAAATTGTTAGACAGTCAATCAATTTTTTTTACTTTGTTTTGAATTCGCTGTGAAAATATAGTTATCAATGTTGCACCTTAAAGTGTGCTTTTGTTTTGATTTCTGGCTAGAGAAAACTATGCTTTTAATAAAATCTTAAATACGCAAATCTGAAGTGAGCAGAAAAATAACCAATTTGGTACAACTTACGGATTTTGACGGATAGACTTGTTATAGAAAGGAAATCAATTACAGCACTCCTCGAAAAATCCAACCTGTAGTAGGCTACAGCTGAAAAACTGAAAAACAAAATCCAACAGAAAGATTTTCGGAGCTTTATTGCAAAAGCCTTATAAGAAAATGTCAGAGACTCTATATGAAGTATAATGAGATAAATTGGCACGTATATTTTGTCAATACGTGCAAGGATATAAAACGCCAATAACCCAGCTAAATTCACTCAGAAATAAAATCACTCTGATTTAAAAAATCGCCTTGGAAACTAACAAGATTTTTCTTGATTATATATAGGTTTTATAAAGAAACATATATTATATATATTTCCATAAAGAAGAAAATACAAACCTTTATTTATAGATAAAATTTCATTTAGAAATTCTGAAAATAGTAATGAGTTGTGTAGAGTTTGCATGCTGCCTAATTTAAATGCTATTTATAAATTGGCTTGTCAAATATTAGACAATCAAAGCGAATTAACCAATCATTAATTTTAATTTGGATTCTATCACTGCATGTGCAAGTGAAAGAGACATCTTAATGAAATCGCAAGATTAAATAGTCAGATTTCAAATACAATGCCAACATGCACAAATCTTCACAAGATTAATATGAAATGGAAAAATTGAAACAATTAAAAAGTCAAGCCATCTTCTTGAAATTAAAAGTCATGACGCCACAACTACAGTAACATCAATCGATCTTAAATAGGATCATCTAAACGTCCCATATTTATCAAATAGAGGATTTTAATTGGATTTTTGTGAACGTTTATTCAACTTGACTTCAACACAATTTGCTGTATTTATTTTTGTTTCGTTTTCTGTGGAAGATCACTATTTCTGCATGATGATATGTATATATATATATATATATATATATATTGTCATTCTCTCCCAGTCTCCACAGAATTTTCCACTCAAGGATGTAACAAGTTGCCATCAACACGTGCCTATCGCAGTATGAATGCATGTGTGTGGGTATAGTGGGTGGTGGGTGGATATGTGCGCGTATAAAATATGTCGACAATTGCCAATGGCTGCTTGTAATTCCCAATCTATGAATAACAAATACGCCCGTGCCAGGCAACCAGCTCCAGGCCCCCAAGCAAACTAAGGAATTTGATGACTGCAGGACGTTGCCGCATGGCAAGGGGTGGAAAAGGGCAAAGACGACTGGTGCTGCGAAATCAAATCATAATCTGAATTTTAAAGCATCGGACATGGTAAGAATGATGTTGTTATTGGTTGTTGTTGAATAGGCAAATGCAATTTTCCAGCACGTTGTTACATGAAACGTTTGCCAGCGCCTTGTTGTCATTGGGGCAGAGCTGTATGTATGTATGTGTGTGTGTGTGTGTGTGTGTGTGTGTGTGTTTGTATATGTGTGTATATCTGTGTATGTGAGGGGCCGAATCGGAAATGGCGGCGTCCTTATGAGTATGCTACGAATCATTTGCTTGTTGCTGTGTGGGTGTAAATGAGATGGCATGCATTATGATATAGGACTTACGCTTTGACGCCTTCTGATTTGATTGTTGATATGACATCAGTGGCACGCCCCTCACACCTTTCCCATCCCCTCCCCTCCTGCAGACACCGTTGCAGTGTAGCAGTAGGAATCCCTCAGGCGTGTGCGCCATTTGTAATTCATGTGAAAAGGCAGCAAAAATAGCAGTGTTGTTGTGAAAGTCTACGGGATTATAATTTCTTTTCCGTTTCAATGCATTTCATTTCCGTGCACAACGCACGAGCTTACACACACACACACACACATATATATATATATATATACAAATGGAAAGTCTGACGCACTTGTGTGCTTTGCATTTTTGACTCAATTATAATTTTTCATGCAAAAATGAGTGCCGAGTGGGGCAGTCAACATAAGTAACGATACTTGTAATCTGATTACATAACGTGATCAAAATGCATACAGTTATTCATATTAGATACGATAGACATCATCACAGACACACACGCACACACACACACACGCACAGAATATCTGCCTCTCATTAGTATGTATGCTTTGCTATGTACACATGGGTCTGTAATTTCAAATGGAATCTCAATGAAATGTTGCGTGCTATGCAAGAATGCATATTTGTATTTCCATCAATATATATACGATAAAATGTCATAAGCTTAAACAAATGAGAATGCTCTAAGCGAGAGTACTCATCGAGATAATACCCTATTTAAATCAGAAATAAACTTCAACTGCGAATATATGAAATTTCAGTTGTACATTCTACATAATGTTAGTAAATTCCGAATCAGCATCACAAACGAATTCATTTCAGCTGAATTTAATTTGCTTCGTATTTTTCAATGTTAACCACGCTTACATTCAGTCTTATATTTTGATTTGCATTGTAAAGCTATGATGAATAAGGATTTCTCACAAATCAAAGCATCAAATTTTCTGCACGCACGAAAATTAGCAACAAAAAGCATACTTTCAGGCTGCTATTAAGAGACAAACTCGTTTGAGAGCCACTAAATTTTAAAGCATATTTTTAGGATGAAATATATAATCTAAAACTAGTTAAAAGTTCTTAAGTTTTTAAATAAACATTTACGATAGGTTAAATACCTAAAACATTTTATTATTCAGTTAATTATCTTAAGCTCGGTCACATCCTTAAATGTTTTTGAGTGACTTGATGCGTTAAGATTAGAAGGACCCACTCGATTGGCATTCAAAGTTATAACGATCAGCTAAGAACCAAACACTTGGAAAATTTTAGTGAGAGGGCAAATGGAAGCGGCACAAAAGCACAAAATCCTTGATAGCTCGGAACAGCTAGGACGATTTGGATGACCAGTTTAAAGTTCTAATTAATAAGAGGCTTTTAACACATACATACATAATTTGCATGCAACAGAAAGTAAAACAATACAGTACAGTGTCCGTTGGTATCTTTGTTGTTGCAGGCATAGTGCTTCAAGCCATCATGTGGTGCTAACGTGAAATTTAAAGATCACAACCCTCTGTCTTCAGAATCCTTTTGATTTCCTTCCCCTCCATATCCAAAAACTTAAGCATGCATTTTCAAATCATAACTTCACACATTTAATTTGTAGATATCCTTAACGCTAAAGTATTAATAATTATATTGAAATTTTTATCACAATTTGCTTCAATTCATTTTAATTGTGAATTTATTTAAAAGTGTTTAAATGCGGTTAACAACTGTAAAGCAAATTAACACTATTTATCACACGTTTTTTAATTTCAATTATTTTAAAGAATTATGTATTTAATATTTTGTGTTTATAATAAAAATGGCACACAATGCTATCCTGCTGAAGCTCCAAGGGACACTCATTTGGGCACTTAATTGGCGATCATGTAAATGAATATAGAAACCACATACAAAATCTACCAATTATAGAATAAATATATACATTAATTTAAAAGTGCCTATTTTAATCTAAACCTTTATTATGAAAGTGAATCTGTATACACTGACATATGCGTAAAGACATTTACACACATAAATTAAGCGAGGAATTTGGTAATTCGAGCAGGACAATCAATTTGATTATAAGGAAAACTATGTAATCAAATTTAGTAACTGTAACAACCAAGAACGTAACATACTTGAAGGAAAGCATATTTATATGAACTGCATCAACAACAATCAATTCATTACGGATTTTGTACCGGATTATGGAATACCAATTAGTAAAATTATTACTCTTCAAAATAATTATTTTTGTGTAACAATTCTATTAATTGTAATATTTACAATGTTCGCCATGCTTAAGCTCTAAGATTAATTAAATTCATGATCAAATTAGAATAAAAAAAAATAAACAAAGAATTTCCAATCAGTTTAAGAGTATGAGTGGATACGACTACCTTGCCATACATAATCCACACATGCTCTTGCTAGTCTTGTCTCTCTAACTGTGATCCTTCGCTCTCCGTGTTCTTTTAACACCTGAACACAAAGCTGCCACCCGGTCAATAATACTACAACAACAATCGATGGGTCCAGAACCATACCCCAATGCTACAAAACTATCTTTTGCATATCCCATTGAGATGAACAAAGATCGGTTTACAAACGCAGGCAATGCTCCCATATGATTAATTGCCAAGCGACTCATATATATTTAATCCAGTGGCAAGCCTGCAGCTTGTGTACAGACTGGCAACACTGGCATCAGTGTTTACACAACCTGGTCACTCAAAATTCGTTACAATATTTTCGTTAAAGCGAGTCGAAAACTTTTAGCTGCGGTTGCATTTTGAATGCAAGTAAAAGTCTAAAAAAAAATATGTCAAATAAAATTATAGGTCAATGGACTGCGGAATCAATTGAATTCACTTCTAGGCAAGACGATGCTTCTCGCGGAGAAGCCTCTTCACATTGTGAGCCGTGGCGTGTTTTATTCCCACTTTAGAATGGGGAAGAAGTATTTGTAAATTATGATCGCAATATAGCGCGTTACAGCATCAAGCAACATGATCATGTTTAAAATTAGCTGATTTCGATTTGATTTTATAGACTTGATAAAATTCGAAACACTGACTTTCTTACACAGACTTTTGTGAACCAAAGAACCCACTTATTTCTTCAAGAAACTTAGATTTACTACACCCACAAGAACTAACATTGTCAACATTAGTCACATGGCTCTGAATTCTGAAAGTCATTTCTTCATAAATGATAAGAATAGGAATATTAAATTAAATTACATCAACTAAGTGAATATCTAACTCAAAATAGCTAACGTTAAGTATGACATGAAAAAACGCTGGAATTTGGAATTCTATTCGTCAATATTTAATTTCTATATATTGTTAATAACATATATTTACCTTTTATAAAACTGATTATTTATTAGTGACTTAAATAATAAGCTTATTTTTGTAGCACTGTGAAGGAAAAATATCAATATCAAAAGGAATTTGTAAATATGTTCATATAATGATAATATGAATATGTATAAATATAAAAATACCTGATTATATATACATAATCCTAAAAACTAGAACATAATTAGCATATGTATATCTATACATACATATATTTATATAGTCATATTTAGTCATCACTTTTTGCTGAAAAACGCAAAAAATCTGTATTTTCTGATGTACACACACACACACACACACAGACGTTTTTGGCGGAGAATAGTTAGCATAGTTCCATTCAAACTTATTCGATGAGATGTTGCCCGAGATATCCGCTTGGGCTCTGGCAAGGGCAACTGGCAGGTGTTTACCTGTGACTCGGAACAACAAACTGACAGATATTTGGCCGATATTTGCTAACGCATGTGAGCCCAACTTCAAAATATGCCCAAGATGGTATGGTATATGCTATTGCTAACATGTAAACAATAATAGTTCGGATTCCCAGTTAAGTAACTATGATCTCTCATTAATAAGACTATAAGTCCCAATTGGACATCCGATTCTTAAATAAACAACCAATAATAACCACAATTTTCTTTTTCCTTTCTCTTTCTTTCGCTCAATAAAACACTTAAATCTACATTTGTCACAAGATTGGTTTGACAAAAGGAAGAAAAAAAACCATCTCTTAAACATAGAACCATTTCGCGCATATAAATTCAGGGGAAAACAATACGATGGGAAATTTAATTTCGTTTGTGTGCTAATCGAATTGCAAATGCTTCGATAAAAGGTAAAAAAATGTTTTTTTTTGTTTTAGTTTTTTGTTTTTTTTTTGTTGGGGTTCGAATCAGGCCGAATTAAAACTAGCCGCAATTATATATGTTTAAACAATTTTGAAATTGAAATAACGATGAACAATTCGATGTGAATTGCAGCGCAACGCGAACATTCATATGAAATTGTGGGCGCTTCCTCATTGTGTATGCGCTGTTATCACTATTTTGATCTGAGGATAAACTTCTGGCTTCGCGTCCGAGGTGATCAGTTGCACCATGCGCTGCTGCAGCTCATCCTGGCTGGCCTGAGTGCCCGGCGGTATCATCCAGATGGTATCTAAATCAAAAAAGATATATAGATATATATTTTTAGATAGAGAGAGATAGAGACACAATTATGTTGTGCTTTTTCTTTTAATTATGAATTTTAATTTTAGCCAGCCCCGAAGCACTCACCGCCAAAGTACCAACCGTTAGGCGTGCACAGGCGCCACATAATCGCCGGCTGTGTGGGCATCAGATCAGCTAAAATATCACATGTTTCACCCGGACGCAAGGACGGCGCACTGATCCGTTGCGTCTGAATTGGCGATGTTAAATAGCAGCCATTGGGCCAGCGTTCAGTGCCATCGTTTTGTAATTGAAACGCCTGCTGCTGCGCATTAACGTGCTGCCCCTGGACAATCTTCATTGAGGGCAACGACTGCAGACTGCAAAAGTCCAAATAGCAACCGACGGCAGTTTGCAAGTTCCTGGAACACAAAATGCGAAGCCATTCAATAATTATAACAATGCCATGCTCATAGAAGTGATGATGAATCGATTCGATTGTCGCTTACCAGTTGCTCATTTCCAAGTAGAAGCGAGCCGACTCGCGATTCATTTGATTGTTCATGAGGCTCTGGAACTGACTGATTAGATCCTCGTGATCTGTGGTGCCCATGCAACTGAATTGCTGTAGCAACAGAGCGTCAATATCATAGTCATTTGTTGGAAGGGGGGCCGGCCCCAATCCCCCAAGCCCTTTAATTTGCGCCCCTTGTGCTGATGTTGATGTGGATGTGGATATAGGTGTGGTTATAGGGACGAGTGTGGTTGCGGTTGCTGGTGCGGATGCGGGTGCAAGTGATGTTAACGGTAGCGCTGAGACTGCAGATACAGTTGGCACGCCGGCTGCTGTGGACAGAACTAGGGACATTCCTGGCGGCGCTGGCAACGGTATTGCAATGTTGCTGGTGTCCATCATTGGATTTGTGGTTGTTGTCGTATTTGTTGTTGTGCCAAATAGCGGTTCGCATTGCATACTGTCTTGTAACAGTTGTTGCATATGCTGCTGCGTCTGTGGCTGATGCAGCTGCGGTCCCTGCTGCGTTGGAGTCGCCTCTGTTGTGCTTTGTGACTCGTAGTTCTCCTCAACGTCCATCGCTACAAATGCTTCGTATTTATTTCTATTTCTATTTCGCACTCAAGAATTGAAGTCCAATCTGTAAAGCCGAAAATACGAAATGCGTTGTAAGCATGTTATTGTTATTGTTCTTGTTTCTCATCGCTGCAATGACAGGCAGACAGAGAGACAGACAGACAATGGAGCACGACATGCGACGACGAACCTCTTCCGGCGACTCTCTCTGTGTGTGTTTGTGTTTGTGTAGTATGTCTGTGTGTGTGTGATCCAGCACGGTGTTCGGTGTGTGTGTGTAACGCACTCAACTTAGTTATTTGTTTAACTGTCGCGTGCACATTTATACGCTTGGGTCCCCTGCACTTCTGTTTTACATAAAAATAGACTAAAACATTAAAAGACAGCAGCAATGCAACAAAATATGCAATGTTACCGCGCACTGGCTATCGAAAAATACCAAAAATAATACTAAATATATTCTGAAACTCACAAAGAATATAATACTTACATTTGACATTTTTGTTGACTTTACAATGAAAGCTGCTTTTCTATGCTAAATATTAAATCAAATCATTCTTAACTAGATATACCTTACTAAATGACTACTGAGTGAGAGAATATCTTCGATAATACTTCGCATTGGGAGTCAATTGAATTCGATAGATCGATAAGAAACTTTCCGTTAAAACGAAATAGTCGCAATACGAACTCGAAATGCATGCTAATTTTATACCGTCGAAAAATGGTCTTTGGGACGATTAAAAACTTTCCAAGTCCATGACTTTGTCAAAAGTAACTCTACTTTCAATATATATATAAATAAATATATATATAACATTTTTTTAACATTGACTTACCCAGATTCAAATTTGGCTGGAAAAAAAGCGACTTTGCTTTCAAACAATGTTTCATTTAGTCCGAATTTGATACGGCTGACTGACCTCTACTCCTTGCGTTAGCGTTTCAATTTCGCACGATATTCACACATTTACAGGTGTTGTTGTTAAAATCAAACACAAAACACTATAGAAGATTGGGCAACATGTTTTGTTTGATATCGCAATTTATGATCGATGTTGTTATCAAAATGTGATGAATACCGGGTTGTGGCCAGCTGAGCGGCGTTGCCAGCTTGTCGTCATATCGATAGGTGGCATTCGATATCTTGGGCCCACACCACCACAATGAAAACAAATAGCTCTCGTGCAATATATAAGAGCACAGCGGCTAATATTATTAACATAAAGAGTAGCTAACAAAAAATACGGCTCTACCCCAAACACAATGTGGTAGACGCTGCTCGGCCCCAGTTGTCAATACAGCAAGCGGACGGACGAGCAGCACATCGAACGTCAATGCGCATCAACATTCAAATTAACAATAACAACGTGAATAGCAAAAGCAACAATAATAACAATGAAACAATAATTAAATAAATGATTTAATGCAAGTGCCTAACGAGCCCTAGCGAGTGTGCCCAACACCACCAGCACCACCATCAATAAAATCCCCTAACATTTACCTGACGCCATTGGAGCAGCAGTAATGAGTTTCCAGCGTATAAATCAACACAAAGGCCGAAATATCAAAAACAAGAAGAAGACCATCGTAAAGAACAAACATTCAAAAATCAAAACAAAACAAGAAACGACGGCAGCGACGACACACACAAAGGCAACGACAGCGAAGCCGGTGAGAGAACCTCTGACTCAAAACTCTAGACAAATAAAGAAAGTAAGCTTCCAGTGGAAATTAGGCCAACATATTTGCAACGCCAAGCAAACGTTCGCCGACAGCAATCAACAAGCAACAACCAACAAGCGACAACAACAATAACGAAATATAGAACGCCGCCTTATCCATGAAACCTTATCCATAAGAAGCAGCAAGCAGCAATAACAATAACATTACCAACAACAACAACAAAAGTTACCTCAAAATGGATTTTTTGGCCAATTTCATAAAAAATCCGCAAACAATGTTGTGTAAGTATTTTGTAGTTGATATTATTATTTACAGCACTAAGTTTATACTTAGATGCATTATTATGTGTATATGTATATTATTTATATTGATGTTTAACCCACAGCTACTTACATCGATCTGGACTATTCGCTATGGCTTTATCGCTTTCTAACGCCACTGATTGTCACATTCCTCCTGCCGCTCGTCTTCGTCGCTCTCATCTACATATCATTTTTGGTTCTCTTCATCTACAAGCTGCACAGGTAAGCGAGACCACAAAAACAGAAAAACAAAACTGCTTACGCCAACAAATGCAAATATCGAAATACATATATATAAATATATATCTATATATATATATATATATATATGTATATATATCTATACATATATATGCCTTTATGTATTTATATATAATGGGTGCTGCGATTGCATTTCTGCCATTGAACTCTCGCACGAATTTACCGCTGTGGCACCAAATTCTGCAAAACAAAATAAAAAGCAAAAAAAAAAAAAAAAATCAACAAAAAAAGTACCTACTAATACCATGGTTTTTTTTATGAAATGACTTGTAGATACCCAGTAGCCTTGTCCAATTTTTGTTTGTTTATTAGCGAGTTTGGCCGACTGGAAAATACCCTATGTTTAAAGCGCCACACTAAACAAAAAAATATAATAAAATTGGTTTCCGCAGAAACGTCTATCTTATTCACGCCGATGATTATATATCCTGCTATATATATCCTTAAAAATTTATATATATAATTCAACCGATCGTTACTTCGAAAGCTATATGACATAGTAGTCCCATTTCTAATGATTTTTATATATAATAAAAAAAATAGAATTTCCTCAGTGAAGCTTTTATAAATAACTACCTAATTTTTAGGACTTCAGTCTAAAATGTTTGCATAGATTTTGCTCATGGTGGTCTCTTAAGCGGCTTTATACTTAGTATCTTTCTATATATAAACACATTCTCGAATGCGTGTAGGGTATAAAAAATAAAAAGTAATAAAACAAACGACACTCGAGCACATTTGCACACACACTTAGACACACACACACTTGAACCTTTTCCCCCTTAAGCCAGGCGCTATGGTACTGGGGGCTGTTGATGGAACATTTAAGCGACTACTTGATGATGACTTTGCATTACTTATTTAGGCTGTGTAAATTTCTACAGCTCTCCAAGGGGCCACTTTTTGCATTGTGGAAACGCTTAGACCGGTTCTAAAAATTGCTAATTAACTAGATATTAGCCGAGGCCTCGCAACTAATATTGATAGTGTATAGCACATATCAATACTAATGAGCCTCTCTAACTCACCGACACTGAGCTTGTTATGAGAAACATATCGAACAGCAGGTACTAAAAACCAAGCGCAATCTATATCAGTGCGTCATGCGTTCATCAAATATATGTGCACAAATCAGAACAAAACACGACATTATCATCGTCACTATTATTGTAGTGGCTGTTGTTGTTTCCTTTGTTGCTATTTTTGTGATAACAAAGCTTTAACTTATGATATTAGTTCCATTTTTCACATATGTATTAGTTAACTAGCAGATACACAATTATATGTGTGACTGTGCAAAATGCATCCCAAATATATTCTAGCTATTATGATAACAAAAAAAATATATTTAAAAAACTATTTGCATTCAAGTTAGACTTTAGCTAAAGTTGGAGATGTTTTGCACAGCACAAACACGCACCTAAATGACACAAATAACACTATGATATACCCTGATCCCCGCTGTTTAACACATTCTAGTCTTATTGTCATTTTTCCACTTAAAACACACTCGAATCTAAGCAATTTAAAAAAAGCATACGAAATGCACCTCAAAAAAAAAAAGGGTCAACAACTTTGATGAACGGCAGAGAGCTACGCATTTTTCATTTTTTTCAATTGATTGAAATTTGTTAATGAAATTTTGTTGATTTTTTGAAAACTTCTATTTAACGCATATTTTGTTGTTGCTCTTAGCTTTTGTTGTGTTGTGTTGTGTTGTGTTGTGTGGGGGGGTTGGTAACCAATATAAATGCCACGCCCACTCCATTCCATTGCGGTCGTTCGTTAAGGTGGCATCACACAACAGTTTGTTTGCCCATCTTATCAGCGACATGCCATGCAACAACAAGAACAATAAAACGAAATAAATTATTGGCAGCTTTGGGGGGTCGACAATGAACATGTGCGTGAACTTCAAATGTATACATGAATATACATGAATATATATATATATATGTATATATACAATATGTAAACACATATTAATATTTTGTTCAAATTTTAGTACATTGATTTATGGAGATTTTGATATAGCGATCGCGCCGTACACCATATAATGCTGATAACACCTGAGCCGATCCGCCACAAATTATGATGCTAATGCTGAAAAGAAAAAAGAAAACTAAATTTAAACATAATTATCAATTTAGCAATTAATTAGCGTCATTCGCAGTGCAAAACAAAATTCCATTGATATTAACTGCATGCGTTTCTATCTACACCCATGTACATGCCAATATATACACATGGCAATTGCTGATTACCCAGTGTCAATCCACGCAGCCAAACCCAATTCGGAAAGGGCTTTATTACCATAAACCATTTCCATTATAAATTCTTATTTGATATTAATTGCAGAAAATTTCTTTCTTTGCAAAGTTTGTAGTTAGTAAATATATATATGGGGCACGAAAGGATCGGCTTACTATATAATATAGCTGACACAGGCACCGGCCTCGGTCGAAAACTTTTAACTTAGCTTTGCTTTCAACTTTAACTTTTAGCTTACCTTTGCCTTCTCTTTGCTCCTCACTTTCGAGCCGAAAATGATCAAAACACATATTGCTTTGATGTAGCTTTAATAGAAACAATTGGTCAGTAGTGAAAATTATATTGACTCCGGTATGAAATAGTCTAAATTGCTTATTCGTTTATTTTTTTGTTTTTCTTTTTAAACTATTTATGTACCGTATGAACGTATCTCGCAATTGTCGTTGAGTGTTTTCCCCACACGGTAAAATGTGAGATTTTCATGCATCTTCTCGCACTCTCTCTCTCTCTCTCTCTCTCTCTCTCTGTCCCTCTCTCTGTCTCTCTTTCTCACACTATATCTGTATCTGTATCTGTGCAATTTGCAGGCAGGTTATAATGCGAGCGGTGCAAACGGATCGAAACTTTTGGCGCGTCGGCCGAAAGATTGTGGCTGCAATTTGGGATGCACATGCGCGTATTTATCATGGATACGAGGTGATCGGTCTGGAGAACGTGCCGCAAGAGGGACCAGCGCTGATTGTCTACTATCATGGGGCGATACCCATCGATATGTACTATCTAAATTCACGGATGCTGCTGCAGCGCGAGCGTCTCATTTACACGATTGGCGATCGATTTCTGTTCAAACTGCCTGGCTGGGGCACCATTTCGGAGGCATTCCATGTCAGTCCCGGAACGGTGCAATCGTGTGTGAGCATATTGCGTGATGGCAATCTGTTGGCCATTTCACCGGGTGGCGTTTATGAGGCACAGTTCGGTGATCATTATTATGAGCTGTTGTGGCGCAATCGTGTCGGTTTCGCCAAAGTGGCCCAGGAGGCCAAGGTGGCGATAATACCATGCTTTACACAGAATTTGCGCGAAGGCTTTCGCCAGGTGGGCATCTTTCGCACGTTCTTCATGCGATTGTATAACAAACTGCGCATACCCGTCTATCCCATTTACGGCGGATTTCCGGTCAAGTTTCGCACATATCTGGGCAAGCCCATACCCTATGATGACAACTTAACGCCGCAAGAGCTGCAAATCAAGGTTAGCTCCTCTCTGTTTTTTTTTTTTTTCGACTTATATTCGATTCATATTATTATTTATTTTTATTTTTTTTGTGTAGGTGGCCACCGCGATTGAGGATCTTATTAATCGGCATCAGCGTCTGCCTGGTAGCATACTTCTGGCGTTATTGGATCGCCTGCCGGCATTTAAACGTCATCGCAAGAATTCAGTTAGCAGCCCCGTCAAGGATAAGGCGGACTGAGGAGCTGCATGCAGGCATATTAACAATAAAAAAAACATCTCTGGAATTTGATAATAAGAAGAACTGTGTTAATTGGACTAATAACTAATAACTAAAGCAAATATCAAATCCGTGGGCATTGAACATGATCGTCGATCGATCATCGATTGTATGCCATAAGACTTCGTTCCATGTGTACTTCATTATAATTATTATTATGTAATGTCTAAATTAATGAGTAACTACCACTACGTCTACTTCCTCCGTCTAGTTGTAACGTGAGTTTATCTAATTCGCTCGTTTAAGTAACAACAACAAATGCAATAAACCGCCTTGTATAGCTCGTAACATTCTTTGGTTAATTACATAGAATAGATAATTCATACCGAATATAGAATGCCTTGTTACCCATAAGACATAGCCAATGGAAACGAACACATTAATTTTAATTTATATCATTTTATTTCATGGTTGCATTTCCTTTAGCTTTTTTTTATTATTTTTCTATCGTAGTTTTATAAACATACATAAAACACATTTAGGCATAAACATCTAGTTGCTTTAAACTCTATTTTTATATAGCAGAATGGTTTGTGTGCGTGATTAAGTTAGTTTCATATATTGTTTTTTTTTTCTTTGTTGTATACATGTGAAACGAACATTTTATGTTTCAATTTTCTCATACATGACAATTTAATTATAAGCCATCTAATCTAAAATTTAATTTTGAATTAAAACAAAAATCAGCAATATAAAAAAAACACAAGCTGTAAGCTCTTCTTGAATGCAAACGATATCGGTATTATCACCGCATATAGAATCTTTTACTATTCTGATTGGAATAATGATTATCGAGATATCAAACGTATTATTTAAAAAAAAAACAAAAACCAAAAGGAGAACATTGAAAGACAGATTTTGTTCGAGTATTATTAAAAGTTCTTTGAAAAATATCACTTTTATGTTAAAACCACATTCAAATTAAATTGTGCAATTCTCGGCAAGCAAATCCGATATTCAGAGAGAGAGAGAGAGAGAGAGATAGAGAGAGAAAGCGAGCGAGCGAAAGAGAGTGAGAGAGAGAGAGAGAGATGGAAGTAAAAGGGAAAAGTGATATTAACTTGATCTACGAAGCCACATTACAAATTGATGTGTTCTATAACATATTCTATGTGTTAAATACATACGCACAACATTAATATATCCATTTAACTTAATTGCAGAGTTTACATATAAGAACACTACAAATGAGTGCATTATTATTATTATTAATTATTTTGTTTTTCTACATTTATATGCAGTGTTTTTATTATGTTATTATCAAAATCATACATTAACGCTATTTTATGTAATTTGTCAGAAATCGTTAATTAAGATTTTTGTACAGTTTACTTTAGGAGCAGACAGAGCAATTTTGTCCTTAGTGACACATAGAACTGTTACGTGTACACTCATATAGAGACTATATATTTAACTATATATAGTACGTACTACAATTTTAGATCTTTGGAAAAGAAGCACTTGGCTAGGGCTAAACAAAAATCGCCGTGCATGCGAAATATGCTCGAATGTTCCTTTTCTTATTCTTTTTTCGATACTTTATTTGCTTTTTTTTTTTAAGTATTTCTTTGATTTGTTTTGTTTTGGTTTTTATGTGAGATTATCACAGGAGGAACTCACAGCGATCGTGAAGTAAACGATCTTTAGACCTTAGAACTGCTCGGCCATGAGGAGGACGACAAGACCGCTCCAGCCGGTGAACGGACTGCAGCCTTTGCCCTCGCCGGTCTTATCGTCGTACTGCTCCCAAATGTAGCCGGTGCGCCGATATTGCCGATAGATGTTCTTCACTAGATTCTCGCGCAGCTCTCCATAGATTTGGCGCGCAATTTGCGCAAATGGACCCTCAATTTTGCCATAGTGGCGCAGAGCCTTAACGGCCAAATAGTTGATATTTATCCAGATGGGACCACGCCAATATGGCGGATCGTGTTCCGTATTCCGTTTCATGTACATCGGTGAATTCTTGGCCAGCGAACGCAGTCCATAGTTTGTCCACAAAATCTCCGGATCGTGCAGATCCTGCAACATGCGACCCAAATATGGTGAATCATGCTCCAGCTGCTCCAACAGCAACGGAAACAGACTCACATAGCCAAACATGGAGTTCACAAACTTATAATCCGGTTGCTTTAATACATAACGCTGTTTTTCCGGCGCCTGCGAAGATTGTGTGGATTGTGATCGCTTGCCAGCTGTGCGCTGTGTCGATAGCGGCGGCGGTGTCTGTTTCAGGGCAACGGCATCTGTATGAAGGCCCCAATCCGAATAGTGTTCGCTAAACGGATCCAAATGCAAACGATTGAGTAGACCATTGTCCGTCAGATAGGAGGCCGTCTCATAATACTTGACATCATCCTTGCCGAGAAGCGATGATAGCTCGGCCATAACGCTGGCAGCGAGTGCAATCCAGCAACGCAGATCGACATGACGCTCCAGCTGCGTCGGATGCGAAGCACGCGGATAATCGTCCAGGCCCGAGGACAAACTTTTTGGATTGAGTTCACGCACCGTGCTCGCGTTGCGTCCGCGCCACAGATACGTGCCGAGCACCTCACCTACAGATTGACAATGGATCAGAAGAATAAAGATAATGCAAGTGAGACGATGACTTACCTCGCTGTGTGGTATTGTACCAGGTGAACCAGGCCTGGAGACGGGGATAGAGTCGCTCCAGGGTGGCGAAGCGACCCTTTTGCGCCAACTGTTGCTTGTGATGGCTGAGCAGCTTCCGGAGCGTTAGGAAAAACGTTGGCGGATTCGCGTTGCTATTGCGCTGAATGACAAACTCATCGGGAACCTTGGCAAGCGCCTCGACGCCAAGGATTTGTTCGCGCGGTATCCAACCCTCGATGTTGAGCAGATCGAACCAATGACAGATGATGTCCAGCTCAATGTCCACATCCCAGGCGCTAATCAATAGACCATGGAAGCCCTCGTCCCACAGGAAGCCGCGTGGAAAGAAGCTACGCGATGGGACTGCCGTATACAGTGGCGCCTTCCAATATGGCACCGGATTCTGGGTGTGCACAGACTGCACCCGACTCGCCCCATAGAAATAACCGATGCCACCAATCATATTGCTGAAGGCATTCCGGGCAAATCGTATCTCATCAGCGGAATAACCCTTGGCGGCCAATTGGAACGTGTCCTCAAATCGTTTCTCAAACGCGCCAATCTTCGCCACCAGCGAGTCGGTGTAGGCGCGTCCAGTTGGCGGCTTCGGTATGGATTCGCCCAGTGCAAAACCGGACGTGGACTGATACGTAATGTCCAGCGTGAAATCCACCTCGGCGGTGATCTGTATGGCAATCAGATTGGGCTCTGGATTCGTTGAGGGTAAGCCGTTCTGGGAGACTATCTCGCCGGGTAGACCAATAAATCGTTGTCCCTGCTTGTTGGTGAAGGCACGGAAATGCGCAAAGATCGTATCCTTGAGCTTGGCCAGCGATGGTGCCACCGTACTTAAATATGATTTGTGCAGAATCCTTCCCTTTGCCGGATGGAACCGCACCTGAAACTCGCCAAGTCCCTGACTCTCACCGTAGACGCCCGGCTCCGGGCTCTTCTCGTCCGATACGTACTTAATGTGTCCATTTGTGCGCTCATCCAATGCCACATACCAGATCAGCGATATACTCCGATCCCAGGCCCGCGTCGTATTCCGCACCGAGATTCGGGCGGTCCAATCGCCACCAAACTGTTTATCGCCGTTATATTTGACAAACGAGGTCTTCACCTCAAATGGCATATCCTGTATGTCCTGCACCCCAAAACTGCGACCATCATGATGCGTCCAACCATAGCCATCCAGTTTGTCGCTCTGTTCGCACCAGTGCCGAATGCCGGCGCCATTTGGCCCCAGATTACTCGGCGTATACCACATCAAGCCCATGACCAGAGAGTGCGGATCACGGGTCTTTAGCCCGAAATACGTTTGCGGCCGATATGTGCCCCAATAGCGTTCCGGATCATCCAACCCGGCCAGCAACACCATCTTCTGGTTGTCCAGGGGCGTATTGACGCGTGTCTCCAAATAGCCCAGATAGCCAAAGTAGCTGGCAATGGCCAGGCACACACAGCCAATCAGCGTCTTCCACTTGTCCAGCATCAAACTCGAGGACAGATTCCAATTCAAGTTGCTCCTGTTGCTGCTCGAGCTGCGCTGCTTGCTTTTTGCATTTGCTGCTGCTGCGGCTGCTGCTGCTGCTGCTGCAGTTGTAGCTGGCGTTTCGTTTTGATTCGTTTTGGGCGCATTGTTGTTGGTGCCGCCTGCATTGCGCGCCATCCTTGCCAACTTATAACTTATAACACAACTTTATTTGTGGCTCCTTTTTTTAATTTGTGTACACACACACACACACTCACGCGAAGTACACGTACACAATTCGTTATTCGTTTTCAACACTGGCTGTCAGTTGGAGTTGTGCAGTTCCGCTCTAGTTCCACACTAGTTCATTTGAATGGCGAGTTTGTCATATATAAAAGTATTAATTGCTTATCGCATTGATACGAATACATTTAAAAATTTGTAGAAAATGTCTGCATTTAGCCAACATTTGGCATACATATCGATTGCCTTATGAGCTCAAATTGTGTTGAACTAACCGAAAAAAATAACTGATAAAATTCAGGCAGCGTTGTATACATCGATAGTCGATTTATCGATAGTGCGTTTTAAGACAGCTGTTTGCTGTACACAACAAATTTTGTTTACAACACAAACAAAAAACAGAAAAGGAGAGCAAAGCTAAACTATGGATTCACCGACGCCGTCGCAGCCCAAATCCAAACGTTCGTTTAAGAGTCCCTTTGCGTTTCCGAGAAACTGTGTCTATCGGCCGCTCCGTCAAATTCACAACACGGAGCGCAATCAAAAATTGCCAGCAGATCAACCCACATGTGAGTAACACAGACAGACAGACAGACAGTCCCTGGAAGCACACAAGTTCAATAAACATTTATTATTATTATAATTGTATTTGGTGTTTCTGCTTCACTTGGCATAGACTTCACGCTGAATGCACCGCCCTCGCTGTTGCCGGCCAAGAAATACTCGGACATCAGCGGTCTGCCCGCACCTTATGTCGATCCGCACTCGAAGTTGCGCTACGCCAATGCCGAGGAATACAACAATATGCAGCATATGCCCTCGGACATCATCAATGGCTACTTAACCCTGCGAGGCTACACAAGTGCCGTTGGCTAGCAACAAGAGTCTCAGCTCTAAACAAGCAGCAGGTCAACAATAATAAAATAGGTTTATTTATTAAATTAATGATGAATTTGATTTGGTTAGTTATAATTCAAATAAGATCATTTCTACCATTTACGTGTAATTAAATATAATATAAATATTCTATTATTTTTAGCTTGTGCACAGCAATTTCACAAAATTCGAAATACATTCAAAAGCTGAGCGCATAATTTCTGACTTCAGATCGGTTTTTTTAAATCTAAATCATTTTGGTATGGAGTTTACTGCTAAATGGGGCAAAATATAAGGTTTGCCTGCAGTTAAACTGGGCAGTTTATTTTACGAAGCTGAATTTCCACAATAAAGGGCAAAAATACACACAATTTTTAAATAAAACTTATTTAAAATAACGTAAAAAAAAAAGCCAGAATAATGTAGAATGAATGTAATGTAATTATTTAAGTTAAATGACGATTGTGAATTATAAATAAACTACTGGTTGAGAAAATAAACCTAAAAAATTGTGTTTATTGAGTTAATATATATATGTATATATATATATATATATATATCCTATGTGTGTATATTTAAAGTGACTTCTTTCGGTAACATAATTTGCATTGTGAATGCGATCCAAAAAAAAAAGAAGCAAAGTTTATATGCCGAATAATTTCAATAATAATAATATACGAATTTTATTTAAGATTATAATGTATAAACATTTTACAAACTAGAGCTAGGTCATTATGTATTTGTAAATATATATATATATATGTTCAAGCGAGTTTCTGAAACTGCATTTTTTAATTACTAGGTTTGTTTTAATGTTGTTACTGTTGTTGTTGTAGTGTTTGCGTGTGTGTGTGTGTAAATTGTTTTTGTGTCATTCAAATATTTCGAGCGCTCGTGGAAGAGATCGACCGGATGAAATTGCTCGACTATTGGGACTAGTGCAATCCGCTTCCAGCAGGCATGTTTGTGTTAAAAGCGCATGATTTTTAAACTAAGTTTCCGAAAAAAAAACCCTTGCTGGTGCTATTCTACAATTTGATCAGTATATCGGCATATATATATATATTCGTGTTATTGATCATAATCAGCAATTGGACTCCGTTCTGCAAGGGCATACAATCTTCGGGGTGCCATTCTTTCTTGTATTTCTTTTTCTCTAATTTTTTTCTTCCTTCTGCTGCCAGGATGAGAATGGGGAGTTTCCCAGGCACCGGGGGAATCGATCAGCCCCATTCGCATATGTATGTTTTTTGTATTTGTTTTTCTTCTTCTCATTTTGTTTATCCATTTCGCTTAATTAGTTTAAGTTGTAGTTTTGGGCGTGGCAGCAGCAGCAGCGGCATCGGCAGCAACAATAAGAACAATAAATGCTAGCCAGCCTGATTAATGGGCCGTGTAATACTGTTCGGCTGTGTCAGCATATTCAGATCGTTATGGAAGCTACGCGGCAAACCAGATATGTCCAATTGATGCTTCAGCACCACCATTGTCGCCAACGTCTTCAGTGTGGGCTCAAAGTCCAGCACATGCAAATCGCTGTAGTCAATCAGTGTTGTAATTGCCGCAGCTGCTGCGGCGGCTGATGTTGCTGCTACAGCAGCTGCCGCAGCTCCTCCTCCTCCGCCACCTGCTCCTGCTGCTGCACCTCCTACTCCTCCTCCACCAGCGCCAGCTACTGCTGGCAATGGTTGCGTTGGCAACGCTGACTCATTGGCCCGCGACGCGCTGTGCGATGTGAGCGCTGTGGCGCAACGTGGACTGGTGCCGCCAAAAAGGAACATTCGGGTGCCCATCACAATGGCACATTGACGGCGTCGCGCTGTTGGCGCCTGGCCATTGGCACGCACGAGATTCCAGAGTTTGGTACGCGGATCGAATGTGTACAGATCGTTAAAGTGCTGATCGAGCAGACCATTATAGCCGCCAAACACAAAAATCAATTTGTTATGGACGAACATGCTGTGACTGCGTCGACCCACTGGCACCTTGCCAGCGGTGAATGGACGATGCCAGACCTTTGTCTTCATGTCCAGATAGACGATCTCATGGCAATATGTCTCTTCCTGGCTGTGGTAGGGACTATGCTTATCGCCACGCCCCCCAAAGATGTACATGCGTTCGCCCTCGTAGGCGACGGCCGCATGAAAGTCCCGATAAGTTGGCGGCACACCAAACGTTTGAACGTAGCGCCACTCCATTGTCTCCAGATTGAGGGCGTGCACATCGCTGCTGAACTCATTGATCTCATCGACAAATCCACCAAAGATATACATGCAATTGCCGATGACGCACGCCGAATGACCATCCCGGGCACCGGGCAGACAACCGCCAACCGGGGGACGGGTCCAGTATGCCGCCTTTGGATCGAAGCAGTAGAGCACGTTGCACAGATGCTCATCGTTGCGTCCGCCCCAAATGTAGATTCGATCCTTGTAGGCGACGACTGTGTGACCGTAGCGCTGAAATGGCACCAGCGGATACTTGAGCGGATCGCCAGCGTTGTCGCACTGTTGCGGCACCAGTGTCCAGCGCATCGAGTGCACATTGAGCACATGCACATCGATCTGTTCGTTGAACCGATAATCGTCGCCGGTGCAATAGCCGCCAAAGCTATAGATGAACTCACCGACTCCGACAGCCGCATGATTCACACGCTGTGGTCCACCATCCAGATGCACTGTCCACAGCATCCTGCTCTGTCCTCCTTTTCCAGCTTTCTGCTGCAAAGTGTACACAAATAAATCTAAATTTCGGATTCAATTCATTCAATTCTCTTTCGCTCTCTTTATCTTGTGCAAAAAGGTCGAAATATTGGGAAATAGGTATATTATGTTAACAAAATGTCAAAATGTCTTACATGATTCATAAACAATATATTTTAAAATAAAAAAAAAGTGGAGCAAATACATATTTCTTAAATATCAATTTTTTTGAAGGATATTTCAAATAATAGATAATCTGGCAGCGTATTTCTATTTTTTTGATCTTATTTCCCACCCACAACTAATGGTGCCAACACTGGCAACAACATTATTACATTTCACATTTGATTCAGCTTAACGCATTATGTTTATTGTGCATTTTGCTTATACCCTTATGCCCTGCTGTGCACAGTGTATTAAACAGCTGTTTGTTTGGCAACACAAAAGAAATATTCATGGAACGAGTTTTGAGTTTTAAGGGTGTCATTTATGTGTTTAACACTGACGTACGTGTATTACTGTTAATATTAAATTGAAAAGCACTTGCAGCATTAGCGAACATATGGTTGCGGACGAAGAAGAAGATGCAGCAGCGGAAAAAGAGGGCTACGATTATTTTCCACAAAAAGTTGATACTTTACTGTCCTTTTTTGTGTTTCACTTTTCGTTTGAGTAATTTTTTGAAAGTGTTGTGCAATGGTATTTTGGCCATATCGCACAAAAGATGTAAATATGTGAAATATACGTGTGCACATACAGATATATATAAGTAAATATTTATTATCTGGTTAGGGGGACCTTGGAGGTTTTGCCCACTTATTTACGCTTACCTCACACGAAGACAATTGCACTGTGGGGCAGCGCTGCCTGCCAATTGATTTGGGAGTTGCACACAAATCGAAATTTAGTCCAATTTTCGCTGCTGCCACAGTTCCGTCAGACTTGCGCCAGTGTCTCTCCTTGCTTGTTTTTTGTCCGTACGGCGCGTGGTATTTGCAATGCGTATTCTGTGTGTTTTTCTTTTTTGTGCAGTAGCAGCAATTTCAGTCGGGTAATTTGTGGATACTTATCGATACTATCGAAACGTCCGTGTTAATCGATATATCTAATGTGGGTGTCCGTGTGACCAAAGTACCAAACAAATACTGTGAATCTGCTGCAATTCCCCACAAAAACACAAACACATCAGCGACCCCAACAGCAAAAAAAAAACACGCAAAATGAGCAAACGCAAACAAATATTGTATTCGGTTCAATAAATTGATAGAAACATTAATAATGCAATTGTGTTGCATTAGAAGCGTACAAACGGTGTGAAGAGCCACAATTATCAAAGTGTCATTTACTTAGTAGTGGGTCGTTGTTGCTTCGATTTGCTTGTGTGTGCGTATGTGTGTGTGTGTGTGTCAGTGTGTGTGTGTGTTTGTGTGGGTGTATTTGGATATCGCACAAAAAACAACACACACATAAGAAAACTGCAACAGCAACTGCAACAGAATCGTAAGTTGTCATTAGATTTTGGCAAATGCTTGTTTCTTTCCTTGTGTTATTCGTAAGAGCTTGAAAATGTGTGTATATGTATATATATATGTATATAAATATATATATATATATTACCTATAAATATATATATATATTACCTGTAAATATATATATATATATATATATATATAGGTAATACATGTACATACCAGCAATGTACATCTTAATGTATGTATGTATTTCATGTACTTTAGCTTTGTCTTAGCTTCTCTTCCTTACACACACACACACGCAACAATAACAACGCAGTTAGCTGCGTATGCAAAAAAAAAACAACAAAAACAACAAACCCACATACATTTTTTTTTACGTATTGTATTTTGTGTCCCGTATGTTCGTATGTGTGAATATAGAATTTGTATATGTGTATAGATTGTGGATTGCATGTGTGTGTGTGTTGCTGCTGCTGCTTAACAAATTGCGTCTTTTAGCAACTCCAAAGCGCGATAAACATTGGCAAGTGTGAGTGAGAGACAGTGTCATTAAAGTTCATTCATCTGATCTCTCTCTCTCTCATTCGCGGTCTTTTCTCTGTGTTCCTCGCTATTTCTTCTGCTTCTCAGCTGTTCTCTGTTCAACTGCACACACACACACATACATATATATGTTCTATCTTATGGCCCGTTAGAGAGGAGCAAGCAAGGATTTAATTTCGCTTTCTGGTTTTGTTGTTTGTTTGTTGTGCTTTTGGTATACACACACACACACACACAGCAGAGAGCAGCTGTATTGCGCATGTGTGTGTCGCGTGCGTTGGCAGCGCCACCCCACAACAGACACACAGCTGTTTCTGCGCTGTATTTTTGTTTACGCTTTCTCCCTATCTCTCTCTCTCTCTCTATCTGGCTCGCCCTCACCCACTGGCCCCGCTGCTTGGCTGGCTAGCATTCGACAGTCGACTGGCGTCGCAACGCAATAAATTTTGTGTTGTTATTTTCTTTGGCCATCTGATAAGATTATATTATTTTGGTTTCATCAGCTGTTGCTCGTTTTTTTCTTTTGTTTTTTGTGGTTTATTTTGTATCACTCCATTTGCAGCAGTATTATTTATCTGCGACTTTACCATCACTGCTCATATTTAAACTGCTAATCATAAATATATTTGTTGCCGATTCTGCTTCGTACCACACAGACGCACACACGTAAACATATAAACAATAATTTACAGAGCGTTGCCATTGACGGTAATGACCCCAACTAAAAGTAACAAGTGCTGGGCTGTGTGCGTGTCTGTGTGCTGCGGGGGTTCTTTTCTTGTTGTTGTTTTTGTTCTCCCGATTTCCCTCTTTGTTTGCATGACAAAAAAAAAATAAACTAGAAAAAAGACGTAAAAGTTCTATTGACTTTTTAAGGCACAGCGGGTAGACGAATAGCAACAATAAGAAATTTAGGACGAGTGGGCCAAATTGCGTGCTTTTGAATATAACTGTAATTGCGATGCGTATGGTCATTCAAATAAGAACATGCTGATTTCGATCCGTTGCCGATAGGTAGGGGGTAGGGCAAGCATTGAAAGAAGCAGAGGCCCACCCAAAACCACAACACATACGTACACAGCAGCCAGCCATCATACAGCAGACACTGAGAACCGACGAGACGCGTTCTTACCGTTACTTAGCACATTGCCTTTTGTCATACAGTGCATTGGGAAAGTATGCGTATGTATGCGTCTTTTACAGTGTTACCGCCTTTCATAACGTGAACTGTCTCTTGCGCTTACAAACGTCTACCAATTAGATAATTCCCTGGTATAATAAAATTGTGTAAAATTATAAATAAACGTTGCTTAAATTACGAGCTCACAATATGTGCTGATCATAGCATGTGATCTCGTGAAAATATAGCAATATACAATTTATTCCATGATTTGTTAATCAAATATTGATTGTCAAAAGTAGCCAGCAAAAAACAAACAAAACAGACAAGTGTAGTCGAGTGAATTCGACTACAATATTCCCTAAACCCAGTGATTAAATATATTCTATTATTATTAGCAAATTCCCCTTTAAAAAGATTTGCACTAAAATGCGAGCAGCTCTGGAAGCGCCCTGTGCCGACAAACCGGTGAAACACGCAATAGTAGGTAGCGGGGCTCCGCAGAATACACACAAAAACATATTGATGCTCACGTCGATTATCATGCCATCTCTTTCTCACACATGCGCTCACATATTTATGCATACAGAAAATGCTGGCGGCTGCTGATAGAAATGGGATCAATATGAGAATATATTTTCGGCTATAACTTGGGTGGTTTCTTATCCGATCTTGACGAAATTGGCAGTTGATTAATAGTATGCATATGCATATCATGTATTAATTAGAAGATTCTGCCTTTAAAATTGTGGCATTTATTGCTTTCGGAAATCGGAGGCAGCTATCGATAATATAACGCAAACTTGATCTGCGTCTGGTATACGAGACCCTATATTCCAAATTTCAAGTCTAGCTCTTACAGTCTCTGAGATCTGCTTGTTTATACAGACGGACGGACGGACGGGCAGACGGACATGGCTACATGACTCGACTGTTGATCCTGATCAAGAATATATATACTTTGTGAGGTCGGAGATGCTTCCTTCTGCCTGTTACATACATTTGCACAAAACTATTATACCCTTTTTACCCAATTTTAATGTGTTTAAAAAGATCGGCTGCTGTGACTGATTATTTTTTGCTCACACTGTACGCGTACTGCTCTCTCGCACTGTCAACGCCACCTCACTGGTGGCTGTTCTTGTTCTTATTGCTGTTTGCTTTCTTGTTGTTGTTGCTGTGCCATACATATGCCCATACTTAGCAGTAAGAACAACAACAGCCAGCAACGGACAACAAGACAAGAAGAAAAACAGCAATAACAAGAATATTGGGTTAACATTTCTAACGGTAATTGGGTGCACAATGCATATTGAATTATTGCATTTTACCTTGAATTGCATTTGCACACGCACACACGCACACAAACAGCGTTAGAGGCACACGCATTGTTATTGTTATTGTGATTGTAAATTATCTAGTAAATTGCCTGAAGTAAGTAAAGTACAAGTGTGTGTGAGCGTGTGTGTTTAGTACTTGACAGCATTCTCAGTGCTGCTTGATTTTGCTTTCTTGATTGCATGTAATATGCGTATGCATTTAACAGCGTGTGTGTGTGTTTGTTTGCGTGCTTGTTGCTGTTGTTTTATTTTATACAATTTTTGCAATTGGTGGCGCAGTCGCCACTGCCACCTGTATGCTACACACTGCTGTTGTTGCCTTTTCGTTACTTCTTTGTCCGCTGCTAAAAAAAAACGTCAGCGAGAGCCGAACTGCGGCGCCTCTGCTGACAGTTGCCAACGGCGCAGCAGCAGCAGCAGCCGCAACGACAACGCTGGCCGTCAGTCGCTCGTTACATTTCGCATAGCGCGCTTTGGTTTCTGATTGCAAAATAAAAGTGAAGTGGCAAAGCAAAAAGCCAGCCAATATACTATAATAACAACAACAACAATAATAATAACAGCAGCAGCGCTAAACTTAATAGAAATCAAAACCGTAAACGCTTTTGGGTGCCAAAGAACTTTCAGCTTCCTTTTCTTATTCACATTTGGTTCACTGAACTCGCGAATTTATTTTGTTTTGTTTTCTCTCTTTTTGCTGCTCTTCATTTTTGGTGATTTCTGTTTGTGTGTGTCTGTGTGTGTGCGCATGTTTAATTATTATTATTAATATTATTATTTGTGTTTTTGCTTATTTAGTTAACTAATTATTTAAGTGATTTGTTTTTTGTTTTGCATTGGCGCCAAAAAAGTTGTCAACATGTTCTGTTAATTTCGCAAGCTAATTAATATTGAGACGCAACGTTTGAGCAACCCGCTCCGCCCCGTGGTTCACCACTCTCCGCTGGTTCAACTCTTTGTTGTCTGGTCCCTCAAAGGCAGCAGCAGCCAACCCTGGCCAAGTGCATTTCCCTGTTGCTTCTTTGTTCAGGCCGCCACTCGCATTGCCATTCGCCCGTTCCATTTCCCCGTTTCATTCCCCATCTCCATTGGCATTCCATTACCCGGACTCTCCTGTTTCTTTGTTTCAGTCGTCAGCAGCCAATTTGCATTCGAGATTGAAGAGACGACGACGACGCTAATGTTGTTGTTGTTGTCTGTTTGTCGATTCCTGGGCTAGAGCGCTAATTGTTGACAATGCAGTGAACATCACATATATATGTTTGATGTCTGATGTATGGGTTAACGGTTATCTTCTCTTAAACGAACTTTCGATCTCGATTTTTATGCGAAAATTTATAATTTCTGTCTTTTTCATTCCATATGTAGCATTTTCATTTGGATTTTGAAACAATTAGATTTATTGTGAGAAGCTCACAAAATATTTGTCCAATGTATTTCCAACTAATCCAAAATAAGTAGTAGTATAAGTAGTTGTAAAGTGTGAACTTTATTTGACCCTGTTATTTATGTGCTAATTCGCTTTAACAAAGTTAATTAGTTGCCCCCACAAATGACTTAAGAGACGAGTTACATTTTATTTGTTTTTTTTTTTTAGTTTATTTTTATCGACATGCAAAGTTTGGAATCTAAGAAAGACAAAATAAAATTAAAATTAATTAAAAATGCTTAAGTTACTTAGTTTACAAAATATATATACGAATTGCAAGGACTTTCAAGACGGCTAAAGAGCATGCTAGTTTTCTTTTTGTTTGCTGTGGCTTGATTGTTTTTAATTCATTTATGGATAACAAAGCGAGTATTATTTACGTGAATAGCAATTTTAGTGTATGAGTGTGTGAATGCAACTCCATTCACTGTAGTTAAATCATTATTGTAAAACGATCCGTTTCAATGAATCAATTACTCGTTGAATGGGCGAATTGAAGTTAATATTCATCCACTCATTTTTTTCGCTTATGCTACAATTTGTTGTACATGTATACATACATCGATATGTAACTGTATGAGTACCCAACACCTATCTTAAATTTTCTACTAACGATAGCACAGACATGGCCAATGAATCATCTTTTGGAAGCCAGCTGCTAAGTGGAAAATTTACGTTTGCTTCTTTCAGTTCTGTTGCCGATTCATTTCCATCGCAAATAACTTCCAATATTCAATTTGTACAAATAATTTAAAGGGAGTTAAAAACAAATTGTCGACGAATGTTTTGTTCTGTATATAATGTTCACAAAAGCGACTAAAACTGTCAACACTGCTTTGGAGTGATTGTTCCTCTATCTCGCTCGCTCGCCCTGCGATAATGTGTTCCATAAATCATTTAGTTTCCAACAATGATAATGGTAGCAATGTTGCACATCATCATTATCATTATTATTATTATTATTATTATTATTATTATTATTATTGTTATTAGTATTGATTGGAAGCCAGTGAGAATGAGAGAAATGTCGATTTAATACTCACCCAACATGTTCATCCAAGCTCACGTTTTACCCTTTTCCTTTTTTAGCCTATTGTGGACCATGGAAATGTGGTTCTCGTTGTTGGTTGACTTAAATATGTGTTGCGTTGCCAAATGAAAATCAATAATGCAAATGTAATTGTGCCCTTTCTGTCTCTCTCGCTCTCGCTTTGCATTTGTTGTGGCTTTTGCATAACAGTTGCTGCTATTTGTTGTTGTTGTTGTGTTTGTTGCTATCGCATTTTATATTGGCTACAACAATAGAAATAAAAAAAAATATATAAGAAATATAACTATACACTGCACATGCTTTAATAATCATTTGCCTTTGTCTTTTGTCTTTGTGCAGGAAATCTGATATACTCCTCCTCGTATATATATACAAAGAGAGCAGCCAGCAGACATAGAGAGAAAGCCAAGAACGGCAAACGCAGCAATTATATTGAGGTCGATACCGTTCTGGCCCACGACGACACTTGGCAGACGTCGCTGGACTTAATCGTTCAATGACAGCAGCTACAATCGCTCCCTCTGCCGCCGCGGCGTCGTCGTTGTCGTCCTCGTCGCCGTCCGCCGCAAGGAACGTAACGTACAGTTAACGCCCAGCGGCAAAAACAGCCATAGTCGAAGCCGAAGTCGGAGAAGGAGCTACAGTCGAAATCAAAATCAAAGTCGAAGTTGGGGTGTCCTCTTTGCACCCGGTGAGCACAAGGACAAATACTGTTTTTGACCCGACTCTGTTGACCTTAAAATATTTGTCAGCAACTACAGCTAAACGTTAACGTAAAATCACTAAAGGGTCAGAAAGCACGCAGATTACATTTACCCCTTAACAGTTTTGTACATATATACAGTTTTTAAAAACCTCAACCGATTGTTCCTATGGTAGATGATGATTATGATATAGAATCCAATGAACTTCGCCCGCAGATCTTGGTGAATTGAAATATTGCTCATGCAATGTTTTGACCGATTCTTCCTATAGCAGTCATATATGATTAACTGCTCTGATTATTGATAGATCATTTAATGCGTGACTTTTAATTAATTATAATTAAATTTCACGACAAGCGTATATACATTTCAGTTGTATTACGTTATTTCAAGATACCAATTTAGCTGAAGATATTTCAATTTATTGTCCTTGTGGCCCTCGAATTTACCAAAACTCGCGCCTTGCATCCAAGTTTCTGTTTGCTTGGCTGCAGTTTCGAGTGTTCCATTTTTAATAGTTTTTATTTTCAAGAATTTTTTGATTCTATTTATGCAAACTGTCTTTCAACATAATTTCGACTTATTTAAGAGACGCCAACGAAAACAAATTTTACTTCAAAAACAGTAGAAAGAAAATGAGAAGATTTTTATATTTCAACATTTGTATATTTAATATGTGTTTGTCACTCAACTAAATATATATGTATATATATATTTGCAGCGGGTCAATTCACAGCCAGCAAGAAGTGTACTTCTCTGTGTGTGTAAAGGAGAGAGATACGGACCGAGAGGGAGAGAGAGAGAGAGAGAGCGCGAGAGACGTTGAGTTTCAAAACAACCAGCGAAAAAAGCCAAGCCAAACCACACGCCCAACGTAAACCACAATACGTCAGCAACTGGAATATTACCTGCAACATTAACCGTTCCAGTGTAACAGTAACAGTAAAAGTAACAGTACCAGTACCAGTAACATTAATATTAACAGTTCGAGTTGTGCATAGCAAGAACAACAAGCAAGCGAAGCCAACAACTGAAGCAGAACAATGGTGAAAACCTTTCAAGCCTATTTACCGTCCACAAATCGGACCTACTCATGTGTTCATTGCCGTGCGCATCTCGCATCACACGACGAGCTCATCTCGAAGTCGTTCCAGGGCAGCCAGGGACCGGCATATCTATTCAATTCGGTGGTGAATGTCGCCTGCGGCCAAACGGAGGAGCGTGTCCTGCTCACCGGCTTGCATGCGGTCGCCGATATCTATTGCGAGTGCTGCAAGACGCCGCTTGGATGGAAATATGAGCATGCGTACGAGTCCAGTCAGAAGTACAAGGAGGGCAAGTTCATTATTGAGTTGGCGCACATGATCAAGGAGAATGGGTGGGACTGAACGATGGTGGCGTGTGGCCCGTGAGCAGAAGTGGCATGTGGTGGCGCGGCAGGCTGGCAAGGATAACAGTTAACAGCGGAAGCAGCAGCAGCAGCAGTAGCAGCAGCAGCAGTAGCAGCAGCAGCAGCAGCAGTAGCAGCAGCAGCAGCAGCAGTAGCAGCAGCAGCAGCAGCAGCAACAACAATGACAGTTGATTGGCGTGAAGTGCAGCAATGTGCAAGAAATGGCTTTTGGAGCAAGCGAGTGTAACAGCGAGTGCAAGCGAGAAGGCAACATACAGCAGGCGAGCGCCAGCGATCGAGCAAGCGAGTGAGCGAGCGAGAGAGAAAGAGAGAGAGAGAGAGAGAGAGAGTCGAGTCGAGTCGAATCAGAATCGAAGTCGATATCAAGTTGAGAGTTCGAGAGTTTTAGGGTACCACAACATATATATGCTATTATATAGTACATAACTCGTCGTATCTTATAGAACACAACAAACAAACAAACACACACACACACACACACAAAACACACACACAAAACACACACACATATGGAGACAGCAACCACATCATTACACCTACATCTACACACACACACACACATACAGCTCCTGATGGGCTTGAAGAGATCTCTGCGCTGGCAGCAGCAGCAATTTGAACTGATGCCATCTATATATATCCTGGCCTAGGCGCATAGACTTTTATTGTTGTAGATTTTGTTTCCTTTTTTTGTTTTTATTTTTATTTTTTTTATGCTTTTTGTTTGGTTTTTAAATGTTTGCAAAAAATTTATATGATTTATAGCCATAAATGCTGCTTGAAAGTGCTTGGAAAAATTTTGAAACACTTATTTGTATATATAAATATATACTACTTACTTTCATTTTGTATGCGTGCATGTTTAAGTGCATTACTCATTGTTGTCTCAATTCGACTGTTTTGCAGTTTTCAGTTTTTTGTGCAACATTTTTCTTTTTTGTTGCCAACCAACACAAAAAAAAAAGTGCACTGCCAATAAACGAGAAAAATATTTTCAAAAAGAAAATGCAAGAAACAATAGCATGCAAATTAAAATGAACACTATCATATACATACAAAAACACACACATACACATTTACACACACAAACACAAATTTTCAATGTACTAGTTATTTAATACAATATTTAAAAACTAATTATTTAATGCAATTTAGCTTCATAAACTGCATAAGCTATGTATTTGGAAACACAAAAAGCGCAAGGAAATGCAAAAAAAAAAAAGAAAAGAAAAAAGAATGCAAATATACAACAGCAACTTAATAACCATTGCAGCAAGCATTAAAAAAAAATGAAAAAGAAACAGCAAATTGTGAATGCCAATAAATTAAAAAATTAAATAAAAAATAAACAAATAATAATAAGAAAAAAATTAAAATAAAATGCAAGCAACTTGAAGAGTAGAAAGAACAAACGCTAGGTGGCGCCACAACAACTTATAATGGTTTAAATCTAAGTTTTGTATTAATTAGTTTAAAACTATATATGTTCTCCTGTAATATTAGGGTGCCACGAGCTGATTATAGAAGGGGTGGTAGGGGCATGAACAAAATCATGAAAAATGCAAAGCAAAATTATATTAATATTTGTGAACGAAAGAAATAATATAAAATACACTCGCAATTTGCGTATAAATGTTGTCACTAAAAAATAATCGTATATAAATTGAAGGAAATGAGAGCAAAACAAACAAAAAACAATCTTAAATCAAAGAAAAGCTCGAGGAGCAGAGGAAATTTTTTGAAAATAACGAGTACATAAACGAAAATATGCAAAATAACTGCCAAGAACTATTCGAGTTAATGATGTTCTCTAAGTAGTCATAATTATATATATATATATATGTATATATATATATATATATATATGTATATATAAATATGCTATATATATATATGAAAGTATATTTTGTGGTAGCATTAAACATACAAGAAAAACAAACGAATAACGTTATCGTGCATTAAAGCGATGATAAACAAAATCAAACAATAAATGAAAATCTCTTCAACAAATTTGCCTCAAAAAACAAAATCAACAATTAGTTTTTATTTAAATTACTCTGCTGGATGCATTACTTAATGTTTATCGTCAACAAAATAAAATGAAAAAATAAAATTAACAACAAAAATTAAATTTCATTTTAACACACATTTTAAATACTGATCTATACTAATTCAAAATAGAAAACTATATATTCTATTAAGAAACAAATAGTTTGATTTCAGTTAACCTAGAAACTCCCCAAAATATCATAAATGATAACTATTTACAATAAGGTGTTTAATATTATTAATTAATTAAAAACAAATCAAAATTAGCTACATTTTTGAATGGGGTTGCGAATATGAACAATAATAATGTATTTAAAAAAGGTATAACCTGAACAAAAGCTTTTAATTGAGATGTCAGCAAAAGTGAACAAATCGTGCTACATTATTAAACAATCATATTTATTTCCTCCCAATGCAAAAAGAAAACTTACACTCATTTAGACGATGGGAGAAACAAAATAGAATTTGCTTTTAATTAATGTTACGAATCTTATGCGATTTTGACAACTCTTTCACCAAATAGTCACTTGTTATACTAGATGGAATCAATCAACCAAAAAACACCTTCAGCCACAAGAAGTTCAAGTTCGACGAACAAAAAAATGCATACATTATTATATTGTACTTATAAGAATCATTCAATATTATATCTGCGATGTTCAAAAGAATAATTGAACTTGCAACTTAACAGAAACTTACACGATTTGTTTATTTATTTACATGCTAAACACGATATACCAAACTTGCAAAATATATTGATGTAAAACATACATAAGAGATTATACATACACAACAAGAACAACAACAACAACAACAAGGACAACAACAACAATAACAATTAATTGTAGCTCATTTTAGTTGATATGGTGGATATTTATCATATCAAATGTACAACATACATATGATGAAACCATCTAAATGTGTCATATCTTGATGTGTTCTGGTTTCATCAAGATATATTCGTATTGATATACAGTCGAAAAGACATTGAGCGAAAGGAAACTGAACAATATGAAAAAAAAATATGATGTGCATATATATACAGATGTATATTAAGCATATATATTAAATTATCAAAAATGCATTACTTGTGCAAATTGGTTCAGTTTCCTCTAAATGAGATTCAAAGGAAAATTTCCGTCTGTTTGTGCAAAATAGTCCCTCAGGACTCACTGTATATACATATGTATATATATATATTACATACATAATCTCTGACTTATACTACATGCAGCATTTGGGTTCTTTTTTTTTTTAAATACATAATGCTTGTATTAGTTATTAATGAAGTACACGTATTTAATGCTCGCCATGAAATTTAATACAAGTGACAATTTGTCTGAGTAAATGTGTGTCAAATGAGCGCAAAGCTTAACATGCATGTGTAATTGTTGTGGGTGTATAAATATATATATATATATATAGGTAATGTTACTGTTCAGGAGCATTCCATTCAATTCAATTGGTTGTATTAGCAGGCGGATGGCCAAAGGGACAACTTCCACTTACTTCCACTTGTTCTGTGAGTAATCCCATTTGGAGGAGAGTCCGGTAATTGGCTCGATTTGCAACTGTATAATGCGACGCAGTTGCGCCTGACGACGCTCCTCCTGGAACGTCTCCGGTAATTCATCATATAGGGCCGCATTATATGTCAACGCGATGAGAATTGCAATCGCCATCGACCACAGACCGATGCCGATGGCCAGCTTCCACTCGGGCGTAAAATGCTGAAACTCGGCATATGTCTGACAGAAACTGTGACGATATAGCAACTTCTTATCCGGTAGCGTTAGCTTCTTCCAATCGCCCAGCTCCTTTTCGCGTAGAGCACAGATCGCAGAGTTAACCGTGCGATAGCGAATAGCCGGAAATGGAAAGTCGGCGCAATCAATATAACAGGGCGTGCCATTAATGCCATAACCAACTATCTCACGTCCACCGCCCATTGCTCGAGTGGCATCGTGATGGGTAAAGCGGCGCGATATAGTCGACATCCGATCAGCTCCTTTTCCCGCTACGGGCAGACGCAATCCGGCGAAACGCAACAAGTTCATCCTACTGAACACGTGGGTGGCTTGGTCGGTTGTCGCTGATTGCCGTGTTTTCTTTTTGAAATTGGGAATGCGAATGAATGTTGGGCTGTTGGCTTACCTAAATGTAGGTCGTCGTCGTTGTCGACGTCGTCCTTGTTAGCAATTTGCAGAAGCTGTTTTTGTTCTTTTTCTTTTTTTTTCGTATTTTTGTTTGTTTGGAATTGATGCCTGTGTTTTAGATGCAGGCATATAAATCCTACTGACTCTTGTTTTTTATTTGGACAGCTAGCCTAGCTAGGGTTGTCGACTCTCGCACACAGCATGCGTCTATTTAATCAAAGTTGGCGATGAAGGGCAGAGGCGACGGTCCGTCAGCAAGGTCGGAAAGTGTGGACGGACAAAATGGAAAATGCCAGAAACAACAACAATAAGAATGAAAAACATATTCGCCCACATGCTAAACATTTGAAATAGCGGTAAAAAAGTCAACACACTCAATGATAACCTTAATTAAAGCCAAAGGAAAAATGAGTTTAGAAAATGCGACACATCTTGGGCACTATTTTTTACTAACCAATTTTCCATAAATTTAGATTTCAAATATATATCCATAATCCATATATATATATATATGTATACATAGGTAGCAAAGGTAGAAAAGTATATTGATTTTTCTTGTACTTAATTTGAGTAAAACATTTATTTTATATACATGTATGACTTATGATGTCCTGTTTATTATTAATTTAATGGTTATAAGTACATTGTAGTGAAGAATGAGTATTGGGCTTACAACATTATGTTCGACTTTATAAAACAACGACTTATTTCCTCGACACACCAACAACTTTACAACTTTTGGTACTCGGGACTTTGACGATCTTAACGATGCGCTTCACGAATTCGACTCTCGTGTTCTGCTGTTATTCTACGGCTCGTCTTCTACGACTTATACTTATGCTGCTGTTAGATCTGTTAACCAGCGTTGCCACCCAGCAGCACTGTAATCCCACTGCAACTACTCGTTGCATATGTAAATAATAATGGAATATAACACAGAATTCTTTACTAACGGTTGGACATATCACAAAATCCATCACTTCCATTATCCGATCTAACTTATTCTCTGCCGATTATTCTTGGTTTACATTCAATTTAATCCTACGACTCTATGGGTTTTTTTTTTATGTGTATGTCTAATTTGTAGAATTCTCATTTAATTTTTTCATTTTGGTTGTCATCCTAGTTTCAACGTTCTTGTCATTAAATGTCATAGAAATTTCACATTAGAAAAAAGTCAAAAGATTTGTTCGGCTCAACCGATTCGTTAATCATTTGTCTTCCACGGCTAGGAAGGATAATTCTGAGGAGATGGTTCTATATTATATTAATGCTTTGCTATATTCAGATTCATTAAGACTTTATTTATATAAGATTGCTTCGAATGAACCGAACACAAAATGAGTTTTCAATGCTTTATTTCTCGAAGGACCCCTCGCCTCTTCGTTAATAAGATTAAAACAAACATTTTATATGAATGCAAAGAATCTCGTAGCCTAGGGGAACCACTTCGCTTAACACGTAACTGCGCAAAAATACCTTTGATGTAATCGTCGTCACCTTGAGGCATATTGGGAAAAACTGTGTACGCAGTTTAGAGTCTACAACTCTCATCAGCTTGCAGTTCCCGGAGCAAAGTTGCAGAAAAAACCAATCCCCAATCCCCAATCTGGTCAATTACTGCAACCAATGACTTTTCCTTCTTAATTTGTTTTTATCTTGGTTATAAGATACATTAAAAATGCAGACGCAGCTATAATCATTATTATCAGACTGCTCATTTCTTAAAATCGAGGATCATTTCATTGATAAAGCTTATAATTTCAGCAACTACTGCTATAAGAATATGCAGGCAGTGCTACCAGAAAAATACTGGCAACTGAATTAAAAATACTATACAGCATTATAAATTAAATTAAATTTAAAACGTTAAAGAAACTATAGATTTCAATCTATCTGCAAAATATAATAACAATCAATTATTTATAATTTAAACTAAAATTTAAATTTCTGTAAAAGTAAAGAAACAATGAAATTAAATATGTAAGCAAACCATTCGCCCATGTAGTATTATATTGAAAGTATCTTAACTAACGAAATGTTTTATGTTTTTGTGACTAGTTGTATGTTCTACTTTGATAAGCAACGTAGAAAGAATACGCTGGCATATTAGTCAATAAATACATGGTGTTGGTTGTGGTTTGAATTGATTGTCAAGTGACAAAATGTTGAACTAAAAATATTGTTAACAAAGATTTTATTATCATAACTTCAGCATTTCTGCATCAATTGTAACTTTTATGTACATAAATATATAACGGACTTAATATCAGTTTAACCCGAGTATTTCTGCAGTTATGAACACACATATATGGTGTGACGTATCTATATTTGACTGGCTAATGGCCAGTTGATTTGTGATGATGCGCTACTGCTGGGGGTAGCTTATATGGACGTATAAAATTGATTTTCTTTTTAAGAGTGTCGGGCAGCATGGTACTGGGCAGCAGGCAACGCAGAAATAAGTAAGTTAAATAGCCGGTAATGCCCCAAATACGGAGCTGATCTACCACAAAGGTAGGTACGCTGTAGCCACTGCGGAATTGGGTGTGGCGGACAACTGCGGGCTTTATCAGGGTGTTGAGCGGTATACTGAAGGCCTCTTCCACCTCATCACAGTTCAGTTTAAGTTGGGTGACATGAAAATCGGGTACTACGCCCACAACAGGCACAATGCTGGTGGTGCGTGGCAAATGAAGCGGATTGGCCTCGCCCCAAATTTGAATGCGTTCTCGTGGCAGACCAATTTCTTCCTCCGTTTCCCGCAGCGCACATTCCACAAAGCTGGCATCACTTTCATCTCGCTTACCGCCCGGAAATGAGATTTGCAACCTGTGGCTACGCAAGTGGCGGGATCGTCGCGTGTACAGCAACGAAATTTCATTACTGTTGAACTTGATAATTCTAATTATTTCCGGCATTCAAAGGGATCTCGTCCAACTTACGTATGTTGCTCCAGGCATAGCGCTATTAGCACGGCGGCTGAGCTCTTTTCGTTCCTGTTAGCAGTCAAAGATTTGGGACGCGGAAAAGCAGGCGCATTTTGTAGTTGGTCCATGCAGCGCTGGCGTTGCGCTTCTGTCAGCAGTAGGGTGAATTCGGCCGCTGTCAAATCTCTTGAATCTGTTTCAGCGCCACTGCTGTTTCTGCCTCTGCTTTGTCGGCACATCAGCTGCTGCATGCGGCAAATTGGTGAGCAAAGTATACGCTCTCTTGTCAAACATATTTTGGTGAAACTCATATTTGAAAGTATTAAAAATTCGAGAAAAGCAGTTCGTGTTGAGTCGAAACGTAGCAGTAATGAACTTTGGTCTGTTATTTTGTAAAGTTCAGCTGTTTTTACTATCGTTTGGGAAGCCAACTGTTATATAAATGTATCGATAGGTGAATCGATGTTCGTGCGATGAATTAAACAGAGTTGCCAAGTATCGTGTTCAAGAATTGGATCAAGTTGAAATAAAAGCTCAAAATGTGATAATAACTATAAAATGGATAGAAAACAGGCTAAATTAAAAACATTATTTATTTTAGCATATCTGCATTGTCAGTATAAAACAATATTTTCTTGACGAAATTGAAACAAATTTTATGAAATTTTTGAAAAGAGGATAGATTTCCGGACAGGGGCTGCTTGTTAATTTTTATTCCCAAATTAAAAAGGAACAGATTTTTTCGATAAAACGACAAAACGTAGACTGTTGCCCCATGTATACTAAATGGGAAAATCAATTTTTTTGTCTTGATCAACATCACCAGCCGAGTCGATATAGGCAAGTCTGTATGTCTGTCTGCTGTCGGTTTCTATGTCCTTCAGTTTTTGCTGCAGGTGGTTAAGTTGTAAATGTATCCAAATCAAACTCATAAATTGTTAAACACTTTAATACAAAATTATAAACATTGGATCACTATATAGCTTGGAGGTCAGACACTCTGGAGGGCTGGAATATCGAGCAGCACATTCAGAAACCCCGAAAAGTAAATCGATATATTTCCCACAAATTTAAAGCTATTCAAAATAAGTTTTGAAGATTGGCGTTTCTTAAAGGTCGATCAACATATTTGTGGGTCACGACGTAGCCTCCAGAAACTTAGATCGTCTACAGTTTTATAGAAAATAGAGTAAAGATTACAACCAGTGATAACCGTAAAGTTATAGATAGTATGTACTCTACATCTTTTATGGTTGAGCAACGCAACCCTTCGCTCCACCCTCCCCCGCCTACACAAAGAGTTCGTCCACAAATGTGTTTCAAATTAATACATCTTTATTGATAAATACTTTTACTTTTGCATAATTTACTTTGTCTATGCTATTTGCCATTCTACATAAGAAGCTTTTACATGCAATCAATTGAATTAGATTTTCTTGCAATGCTCGTCGTGTATTCGTACCGTCATTTATTTATTTTATTTTTCTTAATGTTTTTTTTTTTTTAATACACACAACAATTAAAATGAAATGTTCTTGACATTAGTTTGTCAATCTTTGCTTAAATATTTGTAAAATGATGCAGCTAATTGGTTTCGTAAGTATGGTGCATGACACACACATATGCAAAAAGACGGTCTATATATGTAATATATGTATGTCTATATGTGTAATGTATGCATGAGAACTGTGTGCAAATGTGTGCACTTTGTGGCCCGCAAGATATTAAGTGGGTTAGGCGCACTCACATTCGCATTCGTATTCCATTATGTAAACAATTCCATCTATAAATCAATTTGGCTAAATTATAGCATATGATTTCGATTTCAGCATTAGTTTAAGAGAGTGCTGATTTACAAATTGGATTAGTCAGATCGCTTAAAATATTGTGCTACGTAAATTATAGCGAAATGGAATTGAGCACATCATGTTCACATGCAAGACGATACAGTCCATATGGACAACATTCAAATGGATGAATGTGATCATCAACACATCGATTTCCATTAACCTTTTGTTC
This sequence comes from Drosophila setosimentum, assembly GCA_035043505.1. Classification (NCBI taxonomy): domain Eukaryota; kingdom Metazoa; phylum Arthropoda; class Insecta; order Diptera; family Drosophilidae; genus Drosophila; species Drosophila setosimentum. The sequence goes on along the minus strand of JAWNMY010000090.1, from coordinate 19,223,516 downwards.
GCATTGTGTAGCAATGCATTCCACCAGTGAGTTCAACTGTGAACTTGCATATAATCCACAATATTGATCTTTAGCTACTTCTTATTTGAATAAGCTTACACTAACAATATTTATTCATATACATATATATATATATATGTATATATATATATATATCTCCTATCGCCGCCAATTGCTGCATTGAACGATACACGCATCATTGTCAGCTTGTTAATATAGAACATGTGCACTTGTTATATACATATGTATGTCAAGTTTGCATAATAACATTTTGCTAGGTTCCCCACCTTAAGGGGAACCCCCACTTAAAACTAGAATCGATATAATGCATTAAACATCATTAAACTGTACTTATTTTTTCTTTTTTTTTTTGTCATGGGTTTTTCTGGCTAAACGTTATATTATCGATTTTACACAATTGCAAAATTGTTGTGGGTAGACTGAAAAAAATGTGTATTTTTTTCTGTTTTATTTCGTGAAAGCTTGGCCAAGTTGCTTGTTCACGACATACTAGAATTGAGCTAATAATTTAGGTTGACATTTGTTTACTTTGTATATACTTAAGCTTGATCAATGAAATGTTACAACTTAACTTAACCTTAACGAAATTCTTAAGATCTCAATTTAAAAAATAAGTTTTTTTTTTAATAAATTTCAGCTATTAAAATCCAATTCACAAAATTTAATCTAATTTAATTTGGTTTACAATTTATTTTGTTTTGGGTTTTTAAGTTTTGTGTTTTATTTTTCTGCAAAAATTTGAGATATTGTGATTGGTGTGTAAATATTTGAACTATATAGTATATAATAAATCTCATCGTTAGTTTTTTTGTACTTTGTTAGAAATTCACGCAGATATGCTGAAATTATCCAACCGAGTTCTTGCTGCCTCACAAAACAAAACCATTCCATTCAACGAAGTACCAATCGTTCCAATACCATGTCCGTGTCCTAGCCCCTAACCTTGGCCATACTTCTTAATTCCAGCCATATTCCATCCAGTCCCACAAACTATGCCTCTGTGCCATGCAATAAACTTAGCCAAGTCACACATGCATTCTCGTATCTAATTCTAAACCTTGAAAATTTGTTACTGATTATTTTTATGCTTATCCTCCTAAAACTTAGTTGTACATATTAAATTAAGTAATGTGTTCAAATGAAAGAAAATAAATGCCTTAGCATTTCTATAAATTGCACATGATTTTGAGTTACTAATTTCATAAATATATATTTAGGACAATACAATATACATTTATCATATATAGACATATGCCTAGTTATATTTTGCTAGTAAAACTGTTTGATTGATTCCAGTTTTTCATTATGTCACATTTTTAGTGTGTACGCTTGTGTGTGTATGTGTGTGTGTGTGTGTGTGTGTGGGTGTGGGTGTGGGTGTGTGTATTCTGCAATTCATATTTATATATATTATATATGGTTCCCCATATATACACAAATATTACTTCTGCAATTGGCACATAATTACTAACAATGTCGAATTAATAAAATGAAAATTGTTTGGTATTTTTGTTGTTTTCGTTTTGTTTTGCACATGATGCAAATATCGAGCGAATTTGCGACAGCAAGTTTAACATACAGTTAACATTAAGTTAACATAGCCGATTGCTGAATTATGTTTAGCAGAAATTGAAATGAAAAAACTGAAATGAAATAAAAAATAAAAGTCGGCTTGTTGAACTAAACCATTAACTAAGTATTTATTGAAATAAAATAATGATAATTGCAATTATGTTCATTTCATAAAGTTGATTAAGACAATAATATAACTCCACAAATAATAAATTTTTGCTACAAACTAATTGCATTACGATTTCTTATACAATCTACAATTTGTTGTAAGTAGAAATTCATATTCTTTTTGTTTTTCTTTTGTGCAATTATGTGATTGAAACCAAAAAAAAAATAATTTCTCTCAAGATAGATTTTAGCTGTTGCACTCGGCATTTTAATTTTAACAAACGCAAATTCGACAAAACAGAAAATAAAACGCATCTGCGCGATTAGTGTTTTGAAATCTTAAAAATTATTTAATAGAGTAGTTTATTTATTATTGAAATCTTCGTATTTCTTTTTCAGCCTAATTTCAGCTTGATAAAAAAAAAAGAAAATATTAATATATATATATTTATAATAATAATAATTGTAATAATATTAATAAAGAAACACAATGATGGTGATTATTTTCATACTTGTAATTATAATAATATGTAATAATAATAATGATGACAGAACGTTGCGCAATCCAAGCACAAACAAAATGACGATTTTCTATTAAGGCAAATTAGGTTTCCAGCGCCCAACTAAAAGGCGCTGCTAAAAGGCAACGCGAGCATTGCCCGAAAGAAGTTAACATAATAACATAAAGCTGCTTAAGTCGCATATGCAACGGGATTCACGTGTGTGTGTGTGTGTTTGTATGCGTGCGTGCGTGTGTGTGTGTGTGTGTGTGTGTATAATATTTGTAAAATTGAATTGTACGTTTTTATAATTAATATATATATATATATATATATTTTTTTTTTTAGTTCATAGCGCTAGGCATTGTTGGCTTAGATCAAAATTACCATTTGAAGATTTCTTTTGCTTTGCCATCTTACATTTTAAGCTTAACTTAAACATTTTAACTAAATGAATTATACATAAATGATGTTCAGGAGGGGAGGGGGAGGGGGGGGATTGGGGTATAGCTGATTGTGATTGTAACAATAATGACAATTAATAAAGACGATGATCATGTTGATGTTAAGTATCTTAAAATTAATTTAACAGCTCAACGACTATTTGCCTGTCGTTGTTTCAAACACTTTCGAGTTAGAGGAGTGAGTTCGGGGGGATATGGTATGGGCGGGATGGGGGCTGGCCGGGGTGGGGATTATTCGTGACGCTGCCACATTTTAAACACATTAGAAAAATAAAAAAAAAAAACGGAATTTTGCATATAGATGCGTACTTTTTTTAGTTGCTGTTCTTTTGTTCTTGTTGGTTTCTTGCAACTGATAAATAATAAATGCAACAAAGGGTAAACAGTTATAGTTGCACCTAAGCGGCCGTATCCACCTCCTCGACTATGTGGTTAGGTGAGACCTCATTCGGTGGTGCTGTGGCTGCAGCAGTAGCAGCAGCAGCAGCAGCAGCAGCTGCTGTTGTTGTTGTGGTTGTTGTGGTTGTGCTGCTGCTGCTGTTTGGCGTTGTGTTGGCGGCCTGAAGGGGTGTTGAAGGGGTGGCCACTGCTGCGCTGCCTACGGGGCTGCTGTACTGTGATGACTGTGGCACCACCGCTTCCACGGTCGAGCTCGATGTGGAGGTGTTGGTGGAGGCGGTCGACGTTGCCAGAGTTGCAGAGTTAACTGTACCGCTGTACGGCGAACTCTTCAGTTTGCGTGCCTCACGCTTCTGTTTGCGCTGCTGCATGACGAGGCGCAATTGATCCAGCTTGGATTTTGTTTTCAGATTGGTCTGCTCCACAACGCACTTTTGGCACATGTGTTCCCGCTTCGGCTGTCCACCATCCTCGGCGCTGCTTGCACGATAGCGGCACATGCAGTTTCCGCTGCCGCTGCCACCGCCGCTGACGACATCCGAGTTGCCACCACCAAGTGAATTGTCAGCCGTATTGCTGGATGCATCGGTGCAGCAGCCAACCAGTGTGGATTGCTTGCCATTGCCAGCTGATGCTCCTCCCTTGGCCAGGTAATGACCTTTGCACTCGCCATAGGCGCAGCTGCCGTTGGACAAACTTGCTGCAGCCACTGCCTGTTGCTGCGCGCGGCTGTTGCACTTGGCACAGTTATGATGTTTCGTCGAGTACTGCAAGAAAAATGAGATCAGGAGAATTTGTCAATTAAATGGCGGACACAAAGCAAATAATGCCATGAATGGCCAGGAATGGGGTTGGATAGGTTGCGGCGGTTGTCAGCAGGGGTGGGCTAAGCATCCACCCACACCCCCTTCCCACTTGGGGCTCTGCTGCAGTCCCTCCCTATGAAAACTGGCTAACCAGTCCTGTGGCTTGAATGAACTCCGGAAACAGAGAAGAGGTGGTCTCTATGCCTGCCAAACTTTTCCGCAGCACAGTTTCCCTCAATGGAACCCCCCAAAGTGATATGGATGTCAAACTGTTCGGCAATCTCGTGAAGACATCTTGGCGGCTTGGCTGTCTAAACAGATGCTGTTGTCATTTTCCCCTGACTTCCTGGCCGATTCCTTGAACGCAGATGCCTTCACATGAAAGACACTACAATGTTCAGGTTTAAGACCAGATGGTCGAGGAGATACCCGCCCCCCACCCCCCCCATTTTTTTTTTTTTTATTTGTGTAGATCTATTCGTATAGAATTATGTGTATAGCCATTCCGCCCTGGATGTGGTATCTTGGAGTGAACCAAGTTGATCATTTCCCATACACCTCAGACAGAGACAGCGACAGATACTCACAATTTTACTACGCACGCCATGATGCAAGCCACCAGGTGTTGGTGCTGCTCCTGGATTTGCAGCTGCTGTAATGGCTGCGTGACCGTTGCTGCTGCTGCTGCTGGAAGAGGTTGTGGAACTTGAGGATGTGGAGGAGCCGCCACTGGTGGGTGCCTCAAAGCTGATGCGTGCGGCACGGCTGTACTGAGGCGTGGCACTCAACAGATCGTTCAGTATGTGAATTACTGTGGAAATGTCGCGCTTTGGCCGTCCATAGCGATCCTGCAGCGCCGGATTGAGTGTGCCCGAAAATGTGCCCGAGTAGATCCCCTTGCCGTGATTCTTCATCGACTCAATCACAGCGCCGGACCCACTTTTGCGCGGTGTATCCTCACCTCCGGTGAGACCGGCACCGGCACCGACACCGATGCTGCCGCCACCGGCCAAATCGATCTTGTTGGTGAACACCTCTTTAGAGAGCTTCCGCAATGTTTGGGTCAAATTGCGCGATGCCTCCGCTAGTGTGCGGGTATCCGAAACAGCTAATCCGGCGGCGGCTTCCAGCTCAGTGCTGCCACTGCCACTGCCACTGCTACTGCCACTGCTACTGCTACTGTCGTTTGCAACCATTTTTGTTGTTGATGTTGTTGCTGTTGTTGCACTTTTCGAGGTTGCCAACTGAGGCTTGAGCGCAGCTGCTGCAGCAGCAGCGGCCGCAACGGCTGCATGATGATAGTGATGATGGTGATGGTGGTGGTGATGGTGGTGCCGATGCTTCGACCGTGATATAGCAATCGTATTATTTACCGTCTTGTGCAGCGCATTTTCGCCACCAACGCACCCTGAAATAGTTGAAGTACGGCTAATGTTGCTGCTGCCAGTTGGAGCAACTAGTGCTGCCGATGAAGCTGATGGTTGTGGGTCAATTGGTGGTGCTGGTAGTGTTGCTGTTGCAACGGTTTTTGTTGTTGGTGCTGGATTGGTTGTGGGCAGGCGCTTGCACAGGCACGAAGTGAGCTTGGCGGCTATCGGATCCTGCTGACAGCCACCGCTGGTGCAGCTGATGGAACTTGAGCTATGGGAGGAACTGGTGGTGGAATTGTTTGAACTGGTGCCGGCACCGTGAATCGGGGTAGAGCCACAATTGCCATTGTTCGACGAGCCGTGGGCAACATGTATGCTCTTAATGGTTGTTGTTTTAATGGGGCTCGAGACGAGATTCGATAGCGACTTGATTGGTGATTGCTCCAGTTGTGGTTTCGACTGTGGCACTGCGACTGCATCCGCATCATCTGCCGTTGCGGTTGCCGTTGCTATTGCGGTTGCCGTTGCAGTTGCAGGTGCACTGAGTGGTGCCTGATTTAGTGCAATGCTTTTTACAATATTCTGGAGACTCTCGTAGTCCTGCTTGCTGAGAAATGAGTGTCCATGCCCCGAACTGCCTTCCGCTGCCTGTGCAGTGCTAAGATTGCGGCTTCCACTTCCTCCTCCACCAGCACCACTGCTGCTGGAACGCTGCTCCACGTCGAGGAGCTTGCGTGTGCTGCTACTGCCAGCGGCCACTGCCGATGCGTTGTGATGATGATGATGGTGATGGTGGTGGTGACTATGACTGTGACTGTGGTGCAGACTCGGATGCTGATGGCTGTGCACGTGCCCGTTGCCAATGCGACCACTTGCCGTTCGCTGGCTGCTGGAGCGTGTGCGCGGCAAATGATTGCTGCTGCTGCTGGAGTTGGAGTTAGTGTTGGAAGCAGCAACACTGCAACTGGAGGAGGACGAGGACGACGACGACGATGACGATGACGACGAGTAGGAGGAGCTACTGCTGCTGGAAGCGGACGACGAGTTGCTGCCACAGGTCACTGGCGGCAGGGCAGCCGTCGCAGCAGCACTACCAGCGGTTCCACCAGCCGGATTAACAGTGCTCAACTGCAGCTGAATGAGCATCATGTGATCGCCCAGGCGCATGCTCAGATTGAGCGGAGTCTTGCCGCTGAGAAAGTCATTAACCTGCGAGTCGTTAAGCGATTCCAGCGCCTGCATCACTGTATTCTCCGGACGCTGTGCCTGCAACCAGACATAAATATAAATATTCCAGATTAGTATATTTTCGTTTGTTAACACAGAAATCAATTTTAAGTTAAATATCAGCTGAATCCTGTTACTGTTACACTTGATTAATTGTTGATAAGGCCGACTTTATAGATCAACCAATTTTTCAATATATTTATATAACGAACTGTCTTCAGTAGGGTATTCTTTAAAATATGATATTCTTTGCGAAAATACAAACTACAGGGGAGCCACTGGATAACAGCAGAGGTCGGGACCCTTTGATACCCTAGCTCTTTCGTGAGAATGGGATGGGTTGTTGTGTCCTATGGCTCTATTACATAATGTTTAATTATTTTAGAGTCTCTGTTGAATCAAATAGGAGGTGCTAGACTTCGAAATGCAGCTATAAGAAAAAATCCAAAGAAGTAACTAATATTAAAGAGGAAGTTTCTGATACCTACTTGACTGTCTAATAAATTTAACGGGATTTGAGCTGGTGATCGATTCTCGCCGTCACCCACCCAACCATGGATCTCTTTTCGATAATTATTCCATCATTTATTTAATGGTATACATTTTTAATTTTATTTGGTCAATAAATACACATATTTCTTGAAGATTAAAATATAGTTTTTCATTCATAAGCCAGCAAAGTTCATTATAACAGAATCCACACAGGTAACAGTGATTTAACATTGTGGATTTTGGTATGGACCTTTTCACATTCGATACCTATTTTTTTTTTTTTTTTTGGACATATGTAAGCTATCTTAATCAACAACTCAAGCAATTAGCAGAGTTTAACAAACGATCGTTTTGAGTCCTATTAGAAACTATTTCAACAATAGGATAGAATGAGATCATCAGAGAAACAGACAGAGAGAGAGAGAGAGAGAGAGAGTGTGAGGTAAACAGCAGATGAGAGTTTGCAGATTGTGTAACTGTAAATATGAATAGGCCTTAAAATGAATTTGAATAATTACATTAAGTAACCGAAACTAATTGGTCAATTGTAGTACATCTGCTGTCTAATATACCAAAGTAACATCCATTTATCCATGCATATTATGGAAAATAGTTTGCCTGAGCAGCGCACAAAGCTATTGGTCAAGCGCTACTTAAGAGCACTTCAAATGGGTTTCGGAAAATTCCACAATCAAGTGACACCCTAGCTGATAAATACCCTGGTGAACAACCCAGGGATCTTTAGCTTTATTAAAAGACGTACTATTTTTTTTTGCCAGTATCATCGTTGACCACTCACTGTGAGCTGCGCGTTGCACTTGCGAATTATAAATCGCAAATTTACAAATTTCTGGGCGCTTTTCATTTTTCATTTAGTTGTGTTTTGATTATTGCACACAAAAAAAAAGAAGAAGTATTGCGACAATTGTTCAATTTGGTTTTTTACCCGCTTGCTTAACAAACAAAGAAAATACAAAATCAGCGACAACAGCAAATAAGAAAGAAGTCGCCGCATTTCGCACACCCTTACAACACTTACTCACCTCATAGCTTTATTTAGGAAAACAATGTTTTCTACATACAAAGTAAAAACTTAGCCTTATAATAACAAATTGGGTTCGTAGTTCATTCTCAATATACACATATTAGAAAAACTATGAATAATCTTTCCAAATGCAACTGCGTTTTAATGTGAATCACACTTGAACAGCGCTATTTATTTATTTTAATTAATATTAAACTAAACACAAAAAAAAAAAACAAAATACTAAATGCAAAATGCAAAATATTGATTTAAATTAAAAAAAGGAAAGAAATGTTTAAGAAATTGAATTAGCTTTTGTAAGGGTATGGGTATGAAAGCATTATTCAGTCGATGTCAACTCTGAAGCTCGATTTGTTATTTGAAGGTCTGGGTTAATTAATCGCTGTCAAGTCTCAAACATATATATATATATATATATATATATATATATATATATATATATATTAGACTGCATGCACGCATTACGCATATACACTCATATATATGTATATATATATAAATACATTTTATTTTATTTTTATATATATATATATATGTATATATAGGCATTTGGATGTGATCATTTGTATTGCCGGCTGCTGGCTGACACAGGCAGCGAGTGAGAGTGAGTGAGGAGCGTTAAGCAACAACAGTTATGCAACTTCTTTAACGGGGCTGCCTAGCAACTACAAACTACAAATTTTGCGTATTTATTTTCTTTTTTTCTTCTCATTTTTATTTTATGTATTTCTTCTTTGACTAACTCTTCGAGGCCTATTGCCTGGCCTTGGTACGGTTAAAGCTTGGTTTCACTTGATGCTGTTGTTGTTGTTGTAAAATTCACCAAGGTCAGCTGACGTCGTCGTTGCGATTTGTCGCCAGTGCAGCTTACGTCATGCAGCAGCAGCAGCAGCGTCGTCGACCGCAATCAGCCGTCAAATCGAAAATTCAACAATGTAAGCAGGTGGCCAATTCGGTTAATTAAGAGCTTTGCTCCACTGTATTTCAAAAGCTTTCGGCTTACGGCTCTCTCTTTCACATACACACTTTGTTTCTATCTCTCTCTAACAATTTATGTTGCAATTCTATTCACTCCCCTTCATTTTACAATTACTATGAAAGAATCTCTGATAAGTAATGATAAAAAACGTGCATTATAAAAGCAAACAATTAAGAAACTTAGATAAACTGATGGACATGGCTATATCGTAATAGAAAATGGTACTACACTATTAAATAATATCAGCTGCGAAGTGCGCGAGTCTCTAAAGGTATTTTATATTGTGTCACCAAGTATTTTCGTCCCGAGAACCCTTTACTAACTAAGACTAGGAATCTTGCTGTAAAGACTCAATTTATTGTTAATATAAGAAAATGCGAGTATCTATTAAATGTATTTTTTTTTTGTTCAATCATAAACATTATATATATGTTGCTATTTATGTGTGTATAGCAAAACAATTCATTAAAATCGTTGATTGGCCCCGTTGCTGTACCTTACAGTTGGTAAGTCATTGGACTTTGCACGTGCTCAAACAAAGTCAATTAGCATTGCCAGCTCTGGACACAAAGCCACCACACTAACAAATCATTTTGTCCACATGTGTGTTTGTGTGTGTGTGTCTTTGTGTGTGAGTTCATTCTGGGAACAAAGCTAAATTAATTTGTTAGTTTTTCTCCATTAGAATGTGAATGTGTGTTCAGCATGTGAGTGCGTGGCGTGTGTTTGCTGACCATGAAAATATTTTTATTGCGTAGCTTTCAAAAAGCGGTGTGCACCTACCCACCTACCCACCACCCACCCGCCTCAGCTGTTCAGCAATCTTCACATGTATAAAACAAATAACTTGTGCCACACATCAGCAGCGCTTAACTGATAAGAATTCCAATTCAACCAACGTCTGCGAATCAACCCCCCCTTCACAACCCACAGTTTTACCACTTTAAAGTGCATGTAAAAAATAATAAACGAATAGTTAACAACAAAAATAAATTAATAAAAAAAAAGGAATGATTCATTGCAATATCAACATTTCACACATTCTTTAATTTCTACAGTTTATAGAAATGTTCAACAACATACTGTACACTTAACAGTTGTAAAGTATTTTACAACAAATCAGAAATGTTATTGTAAATATGTGATTTAAGAATGTGGCCGACTAACATATTCTATTATTAGACAGAGTCGTTTATTGATGCTGACCAAGAATATATATATATGGGATGAGGTCACACTGGATGGCATTTTAGTAATGCCTTCTGCAAGGGTATGTCTTCTATGATTAGGCAAGCAACCACACAAAATATAACAAAGGCTGGTGGCTGGCGCCATCGTTCGCCGCGAGTGGCTTCGGTTGTTTGCATGCGCTGCGGCGGCGCTATGTTATCTAAGCAGCAGCAGATGCGTTGACGTCGCTGCCTGCTGCTTTTTTGCACTTGTTCAAGCACAGTTTGACAAGCATTAGCCGGCAAATGCCAGCAGTAGCTACATAACCGGTTTCTCTTACGAACCAGCCAATTGGCATAGCTCGCAATAGGTATAATAATATTAAAAAAAAAAAAACCCAAAGTCAATATAATGCGACTAGCAGATACCTCGTAGTAGCTAAACGTTTTTCACAGAGTAACTAATTTTCAGACTAAATGTTGTAAGAACTGCCAAAATGTCTTATTTCAGTAGATCGACGAGCGAGGATTAAACGACTGATACAATAACAAGTAAAAAAGTTATAGTCGAGAGAGCGCGACTTGGATGTTTCTTATCCGTTCGAGTTGATATTTGTGAAGTTGATCAATAATATGTCAATGTCTATCTCATATATATATTATACTAAAAGGCTGTTTCTTTGGAATTGTGTCATATATTGCAGTTGCAAGTCGATGTGTACCGCTAATCGGGCTAAGTTGTTATCGATAAAATAAAATTTGAGATCCGTTGGTTCACACAGACGTACACAGATAGATGGACATGGCTAGATCGACTCCCCATCAATAATTTATGTATTTACACACATATATACTTTTTGGGACTCGAAGATGATTCCTGCTGCCTGTTACACACTTTGGCACAAGGCCATTATACCCGTTTAACACAGTTTTAATGGGTGAGTGTATAATTACATTAGTATAGTAGACAATTGTTTAGAAATTAAGCGATTCATCCCTTGAACGGAATTCACAGACAAGGGGAACTTTTTTTTCCAACACAAAACAATAAAACCGGCTTTTGTAAATTGCATAAGCAACAATAGCACCACATGAATGTTTCTCCATGACAATCTATACGTTCGATCATAATTTGATAATGAATAATGCACTAGCTCTAAAACTGTGATAGACATAGACTTTTCGATTTTGAACCGACCTTTGCAAAAACAGCAAACTAGCGTCAAAATTTAGTGACTCGTTCTAAAATTATGGAATATAGGTACTGATTTTATCGATTTGTACTTCGCATTCCAATCTTAATCCATTATCTGACTCATGGCCGGAACGAGTTTATAGTTTATAAAGAGGTGCGATAATATTGATAATACTTAGAAATTTACCGCATACTAATTTTATAAAATATAAGTACAAAAATATATTCTGCAAAGTGAACAAGTCCAAACAAAGCAACATCATTTTTAATTGGTTCTCTCTACGAAGTCAATCATTTACGATTGAAGTAAAGGCTTAAATACAAAGTATCTGTTGATCAAGTTTTCACGCGAATCTCAGAGACTATAAGAGACTTTGTTGCATCTTTCTTCGTCCGAATTTTATATGCCTACATATATACATATTTTATTTTCCTTTAGCCAAAAAAATTACAAAGGACACATAATTTTTATTGGATGCCTGCGTCGTTTTTTGTTTTTGGCTCTTTATGGCTCTATATGTTAAACTGCTGCTTTTTGGTTGCTGCTTTTTGTTTATCATCATCATCATTATCAAGTGCACCATGATCGTCATAATTAACATTATAAAATTTCGGCCTTTGTCTGCACAAAGCCGTCTTCTTCTTAGGGCTTCTTCTTTTGTATTTCGTATGACTGGTTTGACAAAGTGCAATAAAAAACCATTTTTATAAATCTATGCAATCGTCCGCACTGAAACACAGAAATACAGAATAAAACATAAATTGCGCACACAACAGAAAAGCAGCATCTGGTCGCAAAATTCAATTCAGCGAAAGTGAAAGCAACAGTAATTAATTTGACTTGTGCGATGCGCCATCGCATCATTTAAATGATATAAATTATGCATGCCATGCCCAAACCTCCCAAGATGGGGGAGGGGGTACTGAAGCTGATCCACCTTACAGTCGGTCAGTGTGCATGACACACTCAGCGAAGACGAAGACAACGCCCGCCCACCTAAAACAACTGATCAAAAAAAAAAAACAAAAAAAAAACCCAAGACAAAGAAAATTACACAGTTGCCATCGAGTAACACTCTGATGCGATATATATATCTTTTGGTATATCAGAGAAGAGAATAGCATGCAGACAACAGACCACCTGCTCAAATTTAAATAGAATTCTTAATATATATATATATATATAAATGATGGCATACAGTCCGATGTTAAATATTTCTGCTCATTACATTTTCATTTAATATTTCAGTCCCATAAGTGAACACCTTCTGTACATTCAACATTTGTAAAGTATGTCGCGAATGTTAGAAATTCGACACGAATATTTTGTCTTTTTTCGAATTTTACATCGATGAAATGAAAAATATTACGTTATCTTTCGATCGATAGCAACGAAATACTGCTACATACTTAACATCTTTTGTCTGCCTCCATCGCAGGACGAAAGGTTTATTAGACAAAAATTGGTACAATGTGCAAATATTGTGACAGACTAATTCACTTATATACAGTTATGGACAGACAGATCATCAAATACAACATTATTTTATTGAATACTGATAATTAGAAAGGAATTGCGTGGCCTATTTAGATATTTAATTAATGCAGAAAACAAACAGGAAATTAGTACATTTTTTTTTCCAAATATAATGTCAAAATAAATATAATTTGTATTGAAAGTACACTCTGATTTATCGTTACTATATCCGGAATTTTAGATAGCTGCCTGACATATGCGACTCATACTGTCCAAGTCACTTTCTCTGTAATCTTAGTAGTTATCTATCTATTTATATTGTTGTTGTTGATGACGCTTTAAATAATATTATTTAATTAAAACAAACCCCTTAACCCAAAAAAAAAAAACCATAGATTTTTTATTTTCACTTATATTGAAAATAATACACAAAAAATAATAATAAAAATGTATATAAAACAAAAATTTAAACTGGGAATATGTTGTTTCTGCTTTCAAATGCAGATTTTTAAATATTTTGTAGCTGCACACTGCTGAGTGACCCATAGCGGTCACCTTGTCCCGCATCATCACTCATTTAATTCATAAATCAAGTCAACCCATCAGTGGGGGATGGAGGATTGCTCTCAATAATCGGTGAGCACAATTGAGCACTGAACACTGAAATTGTCACCTGTCCAAACGTTCGCTAATTAGGAACATCCAACGCATTCACATTCCATGACTCAATCCGACCTGATCAAAATAAAGCAGTCGCTTAAAAAGTGAACGCTTCAATGAAATTAAGTAGCATCGAAGGCGAAGAGAAAGTAAAACCTGAACCTGAATCTCATCTCTTCACAGATTCGGCTGGCAATTTAAAAAAAAAACCCTACAATCCACAAATCATAACATCCCTAGTCATAATTTTCCACCCTCGGGCTCTACAGCTAAGGCAAGAGAAGAGATCATAGGAGATATTATGATAATTATAAAGTTAATATAATATTACGATTATTCTTTGCGACAATTCGATAATATCTTAAGTAGTTCGTAGTTTAATTATGTAATTTAAAATGGGAATGGCTAACGCAAATCAGACGAAATGAAAAACTAAACCGGCGCAAATCTTTTTTATTTTTGTTGCCATTTCCGTTGTTGGATGGCCCGAGAAGCGCAAAATTTGTCTACCGAAATGAGTTTGTTTATGGTAAGCTAAAGGAGCAGCAGTCGGAAACTGATTGAGCTGAAGCGTAAGGAAATAATATAATAAAAACACTTTTAAGTTATGTGCGTGCGAAAGGGTCTGCAATCTGTCAATCAATCTTTCAACAAAACTGAGGGTTTGCATTTCTTCCTTTTAGAAAAGCATTAATCCATGAAAAACAAAACTGCCAGTTCAATACTTTTGCACAACTTGAATTTATTTTTTGTAAATAATGTAAAAACACATACAATGACAGAGTCACAGTCACAACCGTAATGTTAAACACAGTCGACAGTCACTGTTGGCATTGATATTGTTAATATCGTTTCCAAAGTTATTTGGCAGTAATTAAATTTTAATTTGTTTTCATATTTATTTTCATACAAACATTTTTTTTTTTTGGTCATTTTCTGTTTGTTGCTTGCTTTTAGGTTGTGACATCGGAGAAACCGGTTAGCAGTCAGTTCACAGATCCAACTCCATTCAACTTAGTTCAACGATTCAAACTTAAAATGCAGGCCATACATATATATATACATAAATGAATTATTTTAATACGCTGTACCCATTAGGTGAGATGGGCTTTATGAAGTTCAACATTATAATGCATATACATATATTTATATATTTATATATTTATATATTTATATATTTATATATATATATATATATATAATTTCCTTATTTCATAATAAATTTGAATGAAAAAAATAAGAAATTTTTATATTTCTGGTGGTATTGCAAAATAGTCTAACATTTGATGCATGGACTGATGAAACCCAGAAAAAACACAAGCAGACAAAAGTTAATATGAATCAGTTAAGATGCTCAACCACTAATTGAATATATATATATATATATATAGGGTCTATATATGTATATATACATATGTATATAATAGGATAGGCACAGGGTATCTTCTAGTCGTATATTGTTTATTACTTTTATTATTGCATACTTTTAGATTGATTTTTTGTTAAACATTTTTGGGCAACATTTTTTTTTTACAAATATTGAAATGCAGCCATTTCATTTGTTGCTTGACATGAACATAAATTGTTGATTCTATCGATTGACTGATTCACACACCACTCCCCTGCCTCATCTGCTTAAATGTCCTTCCCCCCTGAACTTTTTTAATTTCATGTTACTCATGCGTCTAACAATTTCTGCCAATTGAGTATAAGTATATATATTCTTGATCAGCATCACCAGTTGAGTCCACATACCTTCTATGTGAACTAGTCTCTCAGTTATAAAACTGCTAGAAAGCTATCTTCAAGAAAATTGTAATTTATTCTCCTAGAATTATGTGGTTTTTTTGTACGTTGATTTATCAGATTTTGTATCGATGACATTATAAAATAAAATAATATTACAATTACAATTATAATTCAATTAATTTTTCATAATTTATTGGTGAAAGTCAAATAAAAATGAAATCATATTTAATTTTTAGATTTGTTCACGTTGCAGAAAAAGTGCTTGCGATAAGACGTGCTTATACTTTAATGTGTTTCTTTTTTTGTAATTCATTTATTTATTTTAATCAAGCGGCAACGTTGGCACTCACCCTTTATAAGGACAACAGAGACTCCAAATGGAATCATGAAATATTAAGAAAATGAATGTCGGAAATATTCGGCATAGTGGAATCGGGATATAACTTCTTCTTTTATTTTTTATATTGATTTATTGATAATATTGAATTACTTATATCTCGTTCATTTAAAGACTCGAACCTAACTCAGTTTTAAGCATTAGCTTGTAAGTTTTTAGTGATAACTTACCAACAAACCAGTTTCTACATTTGGTATTAGAATGATCTTAGAGCCGTCCATTAGGTTGTGATCTCTGAGGGTTCCATCCTGAAGTTCTCTGCAATGACAGAATGAGTAAGACGATAAGAGAAAGCGTTAATAGAAGAAGAATCCCACTGCCACATTTTCATTTATTATTTGAGTTTTATTGTCTGCATTCCCCAAAATAAATTCATAAATCATTTCCTTTAGTCTTTATGTATAGTTTTTCATTTAATCTACAGCATAATTTTAATGAGATTTTGAGTCGTATATCTACAACAACTGTTGGACTAAGTAGCATTTGAACTGTGGTATTAAACATGATATTGTACATCAAATGGCTAGCCAAGGAACCGTTAAATAGATATAAATGTATATATATATATATATATATATATTTTTTTTTTTGCGTTTATTGTGTACATATTTTAGCTGAAATTCGAATCGACTGTTTGCAGAACACCGTTCGCTTATTGTTATTGCTTTTTTTTTGTTAACAAGAACAACAGCACTTGAGAAGGTACAAAGGCTTACAGTCATCGAACGTCACATTATTTACATACATATATATATATTTATATATATAATAATTGTCAGTGCATAAAGCCAAAAATATATTTGTGTGTGGGTTTTTTATTTATTTAAATGAAATATATAAAAAGATAATAAAATTCGAGACGTGTATTAGTAAGTTATGACAGCTGGCTCCCTTATTGTGCCATTTTGTCACCAAAATTTACGACTGACTTTGTTGTTTCGTTGCCTTTTTAACACATTTGCATGTGTGTTTTTTATTTTAATTACAGCAACAGAAAATAAAACAATTAAGATTGCTGTAGTCGAGGAAGTTCGACTACAATATACCCAGCTGTTAGATATATTCTGTAAGAAGCACGGGTTAAAACAAAAGCTCTGGCACCGCATGTGCAGTTGCGAAAAGACTTAAAAAAAAATAAATATAAAAAAATACAAGACAACGACTTCAATTTGCATAAGAATTGTGAATGTGAAATAAAAATAAACATATAAAAACAGGAGCTGCAACACACAATCAGGGCATTATCGGATTATGATTATCCAGAGCAGGTCACCGATAAGTATGCTTGGAGCAATAACGCCAATTTCCATAAATCAGTTCGCTGTATATTGTCGTTGAATATTAAATTTAAAACACCTTAAAACTGTAAATATCAACAGGCAGGAATACAGCAAGAAATGAAAATCTGCCACGATCGTCCGATATGATTAAGTTAATTAAAAGCTGAAATTTCATGCTATATCATTTTCGACGAACTCGATAATCTCATTCAAAACTTACCTAAATATTATATTTTTAAAGAACTTTCCTAGAAATATCTGTTATATCACTATCTGACCCGTTAAATACTATCAATTCTTAAGAGCTGTTAAACTTATCTTGGTATTTGCTAAAGTACTTATAAAGTAAAATACTATATTTGATAGCATTTTTCAGAAATTAAAAATAAAACGGCTCCATCAGTTTATATGTATATATAAATAATATAAATTTATATAAACATCCTCAAAGTACAAAGTTAGTCGACAATTTTGGAGTGATCGGAGCAGGGAGGTATGCAGAAAGTGAAATATTTTCCATTTGAATATGTATTTCACATTTGATGTGAAATTTAACAAAATATCTTGATAAACATTTTAATTGAAATCAATAATATTGCCAGTGCTTCGCTAGGCTGGTACTATTTATTATAATTCTATTATTCAAACTATCGCAAACTGACATATTGTCAAATTTGTTAAGCACATAAGAACAACAGTTGCAGTTGCTGTCGCAGTCGCAGTCGTTTTAATTGAGCAAGTTGACGCAGCAGCGAATTGCTGCATATGTTGCCGCATAGGCGAATATGAGCCAGATGGAGCGAGACAGAGCGCGAGTTGCGGCGAATTGCTGTCAATGCGGTAACACACAGGCAACAACAGCGGCAAAAGGACCGAACGATAAATGACTGCATGCATGACTGATGAATTGATAAGATTTGCTTAGTGTTGCCGATGTTGCGGTTAAGCACGAACGAAAATAAAGAAAAAGAAAAAAAAGAAACAGATTTGGGTCAGCACGAGGCGTGTCACGCTACAAGCATCGCACGCACATTTACACACACGTGCATAAATACATCGAAATTAACAGTATTAATGTTCAATCATTGCTGCTTACGTAAATTGCTTGCGGTAACATGCAACCATACATAAAAAATATACTTATTATTGTACATACGTATGTACGTATGTATGTATTTATATGCCCGACCGGCAAAGCATGCTCACAGGCAGACAGACGCACACACGAACACAGATGGAGACACAAAGAGAGAGAGAGAGAAGCGATAAGCAATACCCAATGCATAACGCGAAAGAAAGCGCTGTGGTGAATGCTTCTCTGGCATAGAAACATAAGCGCACACACACTCACTCACATGTGCATATGCACACATACGCATACACAATCGCAGCAGCAGCAGCAGGTGCCAAAACTCACCACACATGAGAGTCAGTCACAGACAGCAGCAGCCGCAGCCGCCGCAATTCAGAGTTAAAGTTACTCAAGCTTTAAAAAGCTTTGAGGCATATACACACACACACACACATATATATATATATATATATATATATATATATATATATATACCAAAGGTGTGGCGTCGCTTATGCCTGTGTGTGTGTGTGCGCGCGAGTCGGTTTTGTCTGCGGAGGTGTCTGCGTTAGCGTCGCTTCACTGCTTTAGCGCAATAGACGACGATGCTGCTGCTGCTGACGTCTCTGGCAGGCAACGAAGGCCAAACGAAGCTGATGGCGAAGCCAAAGCCGTTGTCGGCGAATACCCAGATAGAGATAGAGAAAGATACGGAGACAAATTTTTAGCTGGCAGACGCAGCAACCCCCCTCACCATATCTTCAACGTGAGGCGGGATATTAAATTAACCTTGTTCACCAGTTGCTTTATAACTGTTAACAGTCAGCTGCTCTGCTCTGCTCTCCTCAAAGTGTACGTTTGCTTGGCGGCCAGACTCACACACAGCACATGGTCTGGCGCTCATACACACACACACCTAGGTACATACATGTACATAGTTTGAGGTTATGTTGGCGATTGATCTATGTTACTCGCATTCTGTCTGTCTCTTTCTTGCCTGCTGGCTGTGCGTGCAGCAGCAATGCTCTTTCTTTGCATTTGTTTCTCTCCTCTTCTTGCTTTGACTTTCTTTTGTAACTTGCTTAAAATGCAGCATTCAACATTTCACACATACACACATAAGTATGTATGTGTGTTTGCGCATATGTATGCATGTAATTCGAAACTCAAACCAAAAGCAAGACAACATCAAATTCCACCACCTTGCATACAAACATAAACACACACATATATGTATATATATAAAATGAAAGAAAAGAGGCTGTGTTTGTGTGTGTGTTCGCTGCTCGCAACGTAAATAATCATGTGTATTATTTATTATGCTGTGTCCTGCATTCGCCTGCCTGTTCATATGTACACAGGATAGCTGCATAAGCAGAAGCAGCAAGAGCAAACCATAAGAAAATCTTACAGTTGTCGAGAAAAGACACAGTTGGAAAATAAAATTCCACCACCGTCGTCGTCATCGTCATCATTGTCGTCATCATCATCGTTGTCGTCATCGTCGTCGTCTAGTTGAACGCTTGAAGAAATAAAGGAAGCAACCACCAAGTGTTGCCATATTGCCATGTTTCCATTTGAATCCAACGTCAAAAACAGGAAAAGTAACGCACACAGCTCAACTCACGTGGCAGACAACGCAAGCCAACAAGAAAAAAAATAGAGATATAAATAAAATCATCTAAGAAATCCATTGACGTCTATAATGTGTGTGTCGCTAATACTGCGCAAATAAGTCAAGGGCCGAAGGGGAGGGTCTCAAGCCGCTTGGACTGTTGACTGCTGTACTGTACAGCAACTGTACAACAACTGTAAAACTGTACATAATATGTACAGACATTACATATTACATTCCATACACTGTCCATTTACATTACAGCTCACGCAACGGTAAACAAACAAACAGTTGACGAGTCATTGAAAGATTCAAGACTCGAGATCTATATATATTTGTCTATGAACATATGAAAAAAAAACGAGTTTATCGATAATTTCAAAATATATGACAAAAATTCTTAATATTAGAAAGATATTCTTTTCCAATTGTTTACCTTAATTAAGAACTAAATTTTAAAAAAGTTGAAATGAAAACACATATTTTCAGGAAAAAATACTTTCCAAAATAAAAAAAAAAAATTAGAACATTTAACAAAAAAAAAAATTCCTTTCTCATTTCCCATTTTTGTTAACTCGTATTCTAGCATACTTTTCCCGTCGCCGTCCGTTGCAACCCAACCCAACAGACACTCAAAATGCACACGGAAGTTTAAATTCGATTTATAATCTAGTTTCATATATATTGCAAACACAAATCGACGAACACTGAAACAAAGACGGAGAAATCTGGTTTGATTTTGATGGTTTTGATTTAATTGGCTTCTTTTGTTTTGGATTTTGTTTTACGTTTTATTTCGCATATTTTTTTAATCGATTATTTAGTTTATCTTGACGAGAACATAGAAAAATAGTAAATAAATTAACCCTTGACGAACAAGAGAATATTTCTCAAACATTCCTTTTCCTATTGGAAAACTCTCAATAATTTTAAAGTAGCCCACTAAGTAATACATTTAAATAAAGCACAGATGTCTATTTTGAATATATATATGTATATATATATATATATATATATATATATATATATATATATATATACATATGTATGTATATATATACGCAAGTGAAATGTAAATCAAATAATAATAAATGTAAGATTATCTTTCTAAAATTGTTATGCTCAGTGTTCTATGTTTTCATGCGAGAATTTAATTTCAATTCGTTTATTATTATTTACTGTGCTATTAACTTAACATATATGTATACTAAATATAGAGATTAGTTCGTTCTCAAATAACGCTTAAATAAATAGCATGAGTGCTAAAAACATACTTCAATTATATTAAAAAAAAATTCTAGGACCCTTTAAATTTCTACATATTTTAATTGTTGGCTTGCCAAAATTATGATGGTGCAACAAATTATTTCACAGATACAGACAGGCAGACACAAATAAAAACGGCTGAAGAAGATGCAGCTGCCAGAATGTAAATATTTTTTTGCACATATATCACACTCAGAATCGACCTCATGATATTTACTATTGATAGATATGCATGTAGATATATAATAGATAGAGATATTTACACACACGTACATTGTGTAAATTTCACACACACACACCATCAATAGTTGCCGAATTAGAATAGTTGCAACTGTTGAAAACTCTGCAGCAATAATCTCTTGTGATTTAAAACCATTCAATACCAAAAACTATCAAAAAGTAATACAAACAACCTATCAAATCTGAAAAAAAAAACTAATAAATATATATTTAAAAAAATGTATTTGTTTTGCTTTACACTTTGAGCGTATTTCGTATACTCCAAGTAAATCTCTGCAGAACTTATATTTTAGTTTGCAATTCAAGTGATCTGATTATTTTGTTTATTAATCTATCAATTTAAATTAAAATTGAGCCAAGTTCAAACTGACATTCTTAAGCTATACTTAAAATGCGGAGAGAAGTATTAAAAGCAGATGAAAAATCTCTACTTTTCGCATTGTGAAAATGCGCAATCGAATTGTGAAAATTGGATTCTGCTTGCAAATGCATCTACACTATGTTAACAAAGTTCTTAGTGTATTTTTGAATATGGTACATTTTTGTACCCCCCAAGGTGGAGAAACAGCAGGTCGGTGAAGTGACCGGGCATGGGTTAAAGTCAACTCATCCCAACATTAATTACCCCCCGCAAAAACCAAGAGACGCCTTTCCATCATCATCATTATCATCCTAGAGCAGGGAGAGGGTTTCGTTCTGTGAGAGAGCTGTGCAGCGTGGGAGAGCAAGTTTCACCAGTTTCCATCTTTATCCTCATCTTCATGTTCACCTTCACCTTCATTTTCATCTCTATTGCAGGCGCTGCTTCAATCTCTGATATGAAATTCAGTCTTCAGAAGGTTTTTAGGTTTTCAGTTTTCATGTGGCTGCTTTTAATGACCGCAGCGTTGGTCGTGGCTTTGTGGGGGGTGCTGAGGGGGGATTGGGGGTACGGTTAGGCAAGCTTTTAACTGGGGGTTGCAAGCATAAAAAAAATCTACCCGCGATGGGCTGGCTTTTATTAACTTCTGGCGAATAAACAAAAATAAAAACCATATGGTCAACTAACTGGAGTTCTTGATATTATACATTCAAACATGTATGCATGTGTATGTGTATATGTATGTGTAAGTGTGTGGATTTGTTCAAGGGTGTGTGTGGGTGCAAACTAGGTTGACTAGCAGCATTGGGGATGATGACCAGGCCAAGTGCATTAGTCCAGCTACCTGGCCACCCAACCCACCAACCCATTAGCACACGCACACACACACACACGCACCAATAAAGAAGAAGAAGCAGAAATAAAAGCAACCACCGTTGTGCAAAAGAGCTTTCTAAAAGGGTTGCATAGAAAATCGATTACAGACGTGACTAAAAAAAAACAGCTGAAAAGCAGCCAAAGCCAAATGTGTGTATAAGGAGAGAGAGACAGAGAGAGAGAGAAAAGGAGAATAACAAACAGAAAGAGAGAGAGAGAGTGAGAGATGGAGAGAGAGAGACGGAAAGAGCAAGATAGAAATGCATAGATATATTGTTAGAGAGAGAAAAAGAGGGAGAGCTTTATATGGTTGCCTCCCCCTCCCTCTCGAAAAATCATCCCTTTCCCCACCCTGCACACATCCACAACATCGGCTGACTGCATAACTACCCAGCCACAAACAACACAAAGACAAATTAAACAAAGAAAAACAAAAAAATAACAACAATGCTGAGGGCAGGCAACGATGGAGACGAAAGCAAAGCAAAGCAAGCAATAAAAACAAAAGAAGAACAACGCCAGCAGCGTCAAACAACAATGAGAAATCACAGCAACTAAAAATAACACCTCGGACACCGCCTACGCTACCCCACCCTCCTGCAATGCGGCGACCATCTTACTAAAAAAAATTAAATAGAAAAATACAAATGACAAAAAAAAAGACAGCAGCTGCTGCTGCTGCCACTTCTAATTTCAACTCAACGAGATTCGAACAATGGCAGCGCAGTCGCTTTTGCTTTTATCAACAAACTGACAGCAGCGCAGCAGACACCGGAAGGCGCTTTTGCGAAAGGGCAAACATTGCAAGCAAATGCAAATAGTCAGAAGCAGCAGCAGCAGCTCAGTCAGCTTTTGCGCGCACGCATGCACACACACACACACTTGCACACCATGAAAAGAGCGCAAAGCAGAGAGAGCGACAGAGATAAAGAGAGAGTGACGCACGAGATGTACTCTCCCAAGCAGGCAAAACACACAATTGCCGGCCGGCCCCACATCCGCACATCCCAGAGGAAAGGCGGGTAAAGAGGATGGGGAGAGAGAGAAAACGGCGCTGTTCTGTCGATTCTGGGCGCTGACGTCGTTCTTGATATGCCAAAAGTGTATTTGCATTGAAAATGAAGGCGACGCTGGCGTTTTGGCGGCGTTTAGCGTTGGCGTCGACAGCAACAGCAAAAACAGCGCAGCAGGGCGAACAATTAGACATGTTTGTAGACGAGGAAAGTGTTGACTTGAATATACCCTATTTTCTCTGGTATTCATTGAATTTATGTGTGTGCCTTTTATTTTATTTATATGCTACCGCTTTTAACTATTGCCCATTTGTTCGCAAAAGTTGATAATACCCTCTTTAGCTATGGTACAGGGAATTATGCGAATAATTCAAATTACATTACGATTACAAAGTCGTAAATTGAATGGGAAAGGCACGTTTACGTGACACACACATGCATACATATTTGTATGGATTTGTCTCTGTCTGTTTCTTTAACTATTCCAAATTGCCAAGCAGAGATATCGATAATTATCTCAACAACATTATCATCACCATGCGTGATGGTTTTATCTGGAGATGTCAATGCACCGCTGCTGTTAATCTCTCCTTCTGTCTGCCTTCCTCTTTTCTTCGGGTCTTTGCACAAATATTTGCAATGTTTACAGCAACTGTTGGTAATTCAATTATGAAGCAAGTTGAATACATGCAGCTCAGATTTTAATTTCGTTAGTACTCTTTATATGGAGTATACATATATGTATATAAATATATATATATATCCATATATACCGCCAGATATATCTCGATATGATATCTGCACTTGGAGTATAAAAAGAGTGTTAAGCAGGAGTTTACATCCGAGACCGTTATGTTCTAACCTGATATATCCACCTCTCCCCCCCCCCCCCCCCCCTCCACGACCTTTATGCATCCATGTTCTCATTTACCATTCTATCTGATTTCATCTCACTGTTTCTCTTTATTTTTTCACTTTGCCGCTCTGTTTTTCGTTCCTCTTCTTTTGCTTTGCTACTTTGCTTTCGATCGAGACTCTCTCGGTTTGTCTAACGGGGTTTTGTAAGTTCTCTGAGACTTTTGCTGTGCAAAAGCAAGAAGAAGACAGAGTAGGCACAAGGCAAAGTGAGAATATCTAGTGGCAAACGCAAATTTATCCCCTTAATTTTTATTATATAATCAACAACTGTTTTTCACCTTTAATTCGCATTTTCATAGACATTATGTAGGCCCAATGAGTATTGCTTGTATCAACGACACACAAACAAAAAAAAATAAAAATTGACCACAGCAAAATTGATATTACAAGCACAGGGCTCTATTGTGCAGGACCTGGCTGCTATGTAACTAAAAAAAATAGGGCTTTTTTACTCTTTTTTTTTTTTAATATGCAAGCAACACTACTACTACTATGTATGTATTTGTATGCATATAAGAAATACATAAGCAGAAGGGGAAACTTGGTGGTTGCTGAGATTACCCTTACCGCTGTTGTTTTTGTATCCGTTTGTGGTGGTGACTTTAGAAATCAATACATGCATTGCTCGTTGGTCTGAAACTCTTTCGTAGCTTTAAAGTCACTTACTGTCTCGCCTAATTCCCGATTTTTTTCTTCTAAAGACATTCACACAAAAGGATCATTATCGAGTTTCAATAATAATCGATAACATGCCGATACACCTACAGGTGCTAATCTAAAACTGACAAGCTCTTCGAAGCTGCATTCACTTAAGACTGCTTAAATAAAATATAAAATAAAAAGCATTGTTAGGTTTTTATATGTAAATAAGTTACGAATTGCTTACTTAATATGTGTTTCTCGGAAGGGGTTGAGTTCAACTAGGTCATGTGGTGGATGGACGAAAGTCTTTGCAAGTGGTGAAAATGGTGGTGGGTTCTCCATTAACAGGTGAGGGTGGGGGAAAAGGTTGTTTTTTTCTATGGCTTCTGCGGGTTAAAGAACATCTGACATTTGGGTGGTCGTAGAACTTTGAGCAAACAAAGAAGAGTCCAGTTCAAGTCAACTCGGAACCTATCCAACAGCAACAACGAATCATCATCAACAACATCATCATCATCATCGGCGATAAGTGCAGCCAGCAACAATTTGTTATTGCAGCCAAGAACAAAGCGAGAAATTAAATCTTCACATGGCAAAGAGAAGAGAAAAAAAACTGAAAAAAAACAATAACAATCGGCAACAAAGCAAAAGTTTTGCAGAAATTGCATTGTTGTTGTTATTGTTATAAAGTGGCAAGCGGCATACAACAGATGCAACAACTGAGCGAGCACAAAAGAGCGAGAGATTGAGAAGCCGAAAACCTTACACATTTCACATTTGTTCTCCGTTTTTTGTGGTTTTGAATCGATGTTGTCAATTTATTACAAATAATATAGGGTAACACTGGAGGGCATCCAAATCTTGTTAGCTGCTACATTTTATACAAATTAGAGAAGATCACATCATCATGTATCTTTCTCTCTCCCGCTCTTTCTTACTCTTTACCTATCTGTCATACTCACCACACGTGAGCTCACCTTTCAGTAAAGCATAACAAAGGCATACGCACACACACAAACGATCGAGCACGAAAAGCATTAAAACTAAACAAAGCTTAAATAATAAAACTAAAAATACGCAGACCGTAAAAGGGGCACGTTTCAATAGAACAATTATCGCTAGCAAGATCTTTTTGAGAGCGAGAGAGAAACCTACGCACATATATAAATGTATGTGTGTGTGTACATAAGTAACACTTGTTGCTGGCAAAGCCCAACACCAACACTGTTACCAATACGCCTTTGCATCGACCGTTTCTTATTCTCCCTTGCCATTCAATTCGAGAGAGCAAAAATGTTGCGTCATTGGTCATAATTTTGGAAGGGAAAGAAGAAGCAGAGAGAGAGAGAGAGAGAGAGAGATAGAGAGAGAATTAGAAGATTACACACACACACCCTTGAAAAGTATATGTCCGGAAGGGTATACAGGTACACACAGACAAAGTTGAACAGACTTTCTGTTAATAGATACTTTTTTTTATGATTCTTGTTGGTTATATTTGTGTTTTACTCACTTTTCGCGATGGAGCAAACAGATGCGATCCTTGGCCACTTTCAGTTTCTTGGCAATAATCTTCTTGAGACTCTCGACGCTGATGTGAGGTTCAACGCTGACGCTAAAGTTGCCGCCGGTTGTGGTGCTGATATTAAGGTTAATCATCATATTATTGTTGCCACTTCCCATTCCCGTTTCGCTGGAAACTGTTGTGGAACTGTTACTGTTTATGTTACTGTTATTGTTAAGCAGCGCACTTGTGCTTGGATAACGATGTTGCCTAACATGGCTGCTGCTGTTATTGTTGTTGCTGCTGATATTGTTGTTCTTGCCGTTGTTGTTGCTGCTGCTGCTACTGTTGTTGTTGTTGGTATTAACATTGTTGCCACACCCAGCAGCAGCGGTGCCATTTGTTGCTGTTGCCTCATTTTCTGCCGATGCGGCGGCCTTTGCATTGGCCGTGTTTCTTGTCGTCGATTTATCCATTTTTGCACTCACCACGCAACAAAAAACACTCAAACAAAAATCAGCTTCAATTTGCAGAGTATGCGCTCAGACAAAAAAAAACACAAACAAAAAAAACGCGTAGCGGGAACGACAATCGGCTGCTTCAATCGATTTTCTATACACACCACACCTTATAACACACACACACGTACGCATGCACGCACAAATAGCGACAACGTCAATGCTGAAGGCGGCTGCGCTGCTTTTTGAAATTTTTGTCTATTGCTGCTGCTGCTGACGACGAAGCTCACACACACACACAGAGCCACAGGCACAGAATCGAGTCGAAAACAGACAATGATGGAGACGTCGACGTCGTGCTGGTGGTGGTGTCGTGGGGGGCTGTAGGGTGAAGGAGGCGCGGCAAACAAACACAGTTACGTATGATGCGAACGACGCGTGGTTGGTTGGAAGGCTGGCGGCTCTTATTATTATTATTATTTTCTTTTTACTGTGTGCTCGATTGCGAAACACCGTCTACAGTTTGAGATGTACTGCTTCTGCTGCTTCTTCTTATACACATTTATGCTCGTATGTATGTATGTTTTGTTATATGTGCTCTTCTTGGTTATGTTACGTAGCAGAGACTGTTGCTGATTTTACTAGTTTGTTCGATTTCGTGTCGGTTTTTGTTTTTTGAGCGCGCACACGCGGAATATGTGCATAAAGAATGTGTAATTAATTTACAGTTAATGACGTTTGTTCCGCTGTATTTGTACTTGTTACCACTCGCTCAAACTCAAACACACACACACATATACACATTCGTTGTATTCGAAGAGTCAAATTGCAAGCGGCGGCGGTGGCCAACAATATAAAAGCCTATACACACGCACGGACACACACACTCACACAGCAGGCGACAACGCACAGTTATAAATGTCAATTTCGCGCACCGAGCGTCACACGACCGCCTCGACCGGCTTTGGTTTTGCTTCTGACTTATCGATGACACATTATGTTCGCGCACACATTATAATTTGAAACCGCGCGTTGTTATCGAAATCGGTTGGGCTTGGCGGCGAAGAAATGCAACTCTGGGAGCAAAGCGCCATCTACTTCAAACAGCAGTGTTGCACGCAACGCCAGCTGTCATCTCTGACGGCCGGAAGTGACTTTCGAGTGTCAAAGCGGAGCAGCGTTCTTTTCGTTTAAAGGTCTCCAAGGCGAAAGTTGTGTTTTTCTGTGCATTTCACGTTTCGTGTCAAGAACCAAAGACTTAAAGTAAGCAATAGCCACAAAAAACTAAAACAAATTGCACACAAGCCAAATACAAAAAGATTCCGCACAAAACTAACTAAAAACCACAAGTGATGCCAACGATATAAACCGATTAAATTTATTTTCGGAAAAATAAAATTGTTTTTGTTTTTATTTTAATTTGTTTTCTTTTCTTTCGATTTTAGCATGCGTTACGTGGCTGCATATTTGTTGGCTGTCCTCGGTGGACAGGAGAGTCCCGCCAATGCCGATCTGGAGAAGATCCTCAGCTCGGTTGGTATCGAGGTGGACGCTGAGCGTTTGAGCCGCGTGATCAAGGAGCTGAAGGGCAAGAGCATCGATGACCTCATTAAGGAGGGACGCGAGAAACTCTCCTCGATGCCCGTTGGCGGCGGCGGCGCTGCTGCTGCTACTGCGTCAGCTGCCCCAGCCGGCGCTGCTGCCGGTGGCGACAAGAAGGAGGCCAAGAAGGAGGAGAAGAAAGAGGAGTCTGAGTCCGAGGATGACGACATGGGCTTTGCTCTCTTCGAATAAATGCATTCTCTCCATCTACGTCTCCCTCTCTTGTCCGTATATACGGTGTTAAACAACAGCAGCAGCAGTATTAACATCTACACTCGAGGTACGTTAAATTAGTCCACTATATGTGTAGATCTGTTTGTTCTGTGTTAATTTGGCATTTGTGTGATGAACTAAACTTACACCATCTTTCGACTGACAAACGTTGATGCTATACAAGTTTTCACTGATTCCAATTTGCCTTACACACAGCACACAAACACTTATGCACTTGCAATTTTATCTCACGAATATTAATGTTAACGATTGTTTCTCTCTTACAGGACAGTCGACCGTTAGCTGAGGAAAAAAAAACATCGACTGCTTTGCATGCACAGTGGGCATATTGCTTAGTTGCCTTTAAAAAATAATTTTTTTCCACCAACAATCAACGTATAATTCGACGCTTATTTCTATGAAATAAAAATCTGCTGTGTTTATGCTTTATATGCGTACATATAAAATGTGTGGTGTTTTTTTTTTTTTTTTGTTTTTACAAATTGGAAAAATGTATTTATTTTATTTTAATAAGTTTCCCAAATATAATTCGCGCATTCGGTGCGAGTGTGGCGGCAAATTGTTAGGTTCAGTAGAGCCACGCTGCAGAGAATGCCAGTATTTGTTTTGTCGAAATTAAATGTGTTCCTATTAGAATAAAATATTGTTCATTTCGGTCCACATGTGGAACTAAATCCAGGCTTTATTGTGCGGCGATTATGCTGAGAGCACATATAAAAAAGAAACGTCTTTTTTTTTGTCTCATAGGACAAAAGAAGACCTGGCTTTTGTCACACCGAATGAGAGAAAACGTTTTTATTTCTCTCTGTCACTCCAAATGAGACAACATACAGATGCCAAAATATTTATATATACATATGTACATAACTGGGAAGATGTCGGGAAAGATTTCGTTAATTTCGTTTTTTTTTTTTATCTCAATTTTTCATTTTTTTGACCAAGAAGTGGATTCAATGGAATAGAAAGAGATGGAAGAACATTAAATGTATGAAAATGTCGGAAATGTGTGCAGTTATGGGAAATAATTCAAAATAAATATACATGAATGAATTATTAGTGATAATTTAACGAAATCATGCATATTTACCATAAACAGCTCCAAAATTCTAAGCTAAAAATTATTGATTCATTTTCGGATTAGAATCAGTTGATTATGAAAACATGTAATATAATTTCGAATGGGTTTCTGTTCAATTTCATATCAATTATATGTAGATACATACATATTCATCGATCTTAATCCATTCAAATGTTCACGATTGCATTTCGCACAGTGGCAGTACTCCCAATGGTCTCAATTGAGGACATGTAGACAAATAAGATTTAATGAATAACTGTATTCGACATTTTGCTCTGTTTTTATTGCTTCTGCACTTTTTCGTAGATTTTTGAAGATTTATAAAAACAATTGGATCACTTGATTTGCATACTAAAGACTTAAAAAACAATAATAAATTAGTGTACATATGAATTTAAAATGTAGTATTAAATAAAATTGTAAGGAAAGTTCTGCATTTTTTTATTTTTAAATTTATTGGGTTAACATTTTGTAACCAATATTTTTCTTTTAATTTTCGCTTGCTTAAAACCAAAGGATAGAGAACAGACTGAATTTTAAATTGGCACAGGGCAGTAAATACTTTATTTATAATAATAATTGAATATAAAAATAAAGCGTAGAAAAATACATTTTAAATTTCGGTCGTTTGGAATTTGATATAATATTTGGGAATCAAGTTTAAACTAACTGTTTTCAAATTATTTTTAATTCAATTTTATTTTTTTCTAAATATTGAGAGGTATTCAAGATGATGTATTACGGTAAAACACAACTTTTTAACTAATACTATTATCAACAAAAAATGCTCACAAAAATAAAACAAACAAAATAACATTTTCAATTTCGTTGAATCGAATTGTTTTCTAGATGTCATTAATTTTTTTTTAGGTTTTACGGTAGTAGTTGTCGTCCGTGCTCTCCTCCAGAATGTAATCCTTCTGGGACGGCGGCTCCAGTTCATTGCTCTCGTTTGTCTCTGCCCTCCAATCCGTCTCCGCCAGATCCTCGAGATCCTCACGTCTATGCTTCTTGCGTTCCGGCGTCTGCTTCCGCTCGCGTCTCTTCACAAGGAACGCCTCAAACTCGATGGAATTGCGTGGATCGGGTTGCGGATGGTTATGGGGTTGGGAATAGGCAAGCTTGTCACAGTCGGTTGATGCTAGCTCCTGATGCAGTTGCTGACGCTGCCAGGCGCTCTTCGATTTGCGCATCTTTGTGAGAATCTTATCCATGATCAGGTGATGATCCAGGCCAAGTACATCATGCCGCATCCCTGGGGGCATCGCTGCGGCTCCTTTTGATGCTGCAGTTTGCTCAGCGGCATTGCCATAGAATTCCTGTCGTGCTGTTTGCGCCATATCAAAGGTAGACACATCTTGCTGCTGCTGTCCCTCCTCTTGCTCGTCCTCCTCCTGCTTGGGACTGTTCAAGTTGAGGTTGCGCAAAATTGCCTCGATGCTGTTACTGTTGCTGCCACTTTTGTCGCGCACGAATCGGAGGCGTGGCACCTCGCCCATTAAGCGCAGCTGGGAGAGCTCGTGCCTCAGTTGGCCAGTGCATCGTTGCAGTTGCGCCTCGAGTGCCGCATCGCTCGTCACCTGCCCGCTGCCTAGCCAGTAGACATTGATGCAGGCAAAGTCCGAGGAGATCTTGACGCGAGACACCTGCAGACTGCGTCCCAGTACCGATTCCGCCGCCTGCCCCGTCGCCAGCAGGTCAGTGATCGATGTCATGAACAGCTTGTTCAGCACCGACATTCGTCGCGTATTCTGCTTGGAGCCGGCCGCATTTCTCTTGCCAAATTGGGATGACTGGAAGACAACGCTTGGCGGCTGATAAGTGCTGCTAATGCTGCTGTTATTGGCGCTGATATCGGAGCTGGGATACCAGCGTTTTTTCGTTCCCGCCACACGACTGCCGAAGAGCTTGCCCAGAATTCGACTCTGGCGCGCTGCATTTGTGCTGCCGGCGCTGCTGCTTTTCGCCCTCGAGCTGCCTTGGATGCCAGCGATTTGTGGTGATAACTGCTGTCCAAGCTGGACACACCAGCAAGCGGCTTGTGGCTGCCACAGTTGGTTGCGCAACATTTGCTGTTTGTTTGGGTCTTCTACTGACGATATTGACGATATGTTTTCGGTTTTTGTTTTGATTCCAACGAGAATCGATAATATCGGCCGCATTCAATGTGCGGTCTTGCCAATAATCGATTAATAAAATCGGACATTTCGACAATATTAAATGGGTACGAAACAGAAATTGGCATTGGGCAGTAAATACTTGATTTATAGTTTAATTATCACAAATATAAACATAATATAAAATACTTGTTGTTGGGGTATTCGTGTATTGGTCTCCTAATGTGCAAATTTTAATTCTAAATATTTGGTTTAATTGTTAAAAATATACAGTTCGTCATTAAAAAACAAATAAATGTCACTAGGTTATTGTATTGTTTTTTAAATTATGGGTTTAAAGAAGTTCGAATAGTTCCCGATAAGGATTCAATGACAGAGTCACCAAAAGTTATGTTATCGGTGTTTGGTATTTTGCATAATTGTTTTGGTATTTTTATGTTCGCCCACGACGGTCGCACGAATGGAATCTTTCGTAATCTGGATTGTTGTTGTTGATATATAAATACAAACGCACATCGAGCTGAGGCCTGCCTGACTTGAGCCAAGGATAAGCGAGCAGACAGCTTTTTTCTGTCATACATTTTTTTATTGTAATACAAATCAAGTGAAATTATAATATTAAACATTAAATATAGTTCGCGCGTTCCGCTCGCCGTAACTTGTGCTTGTGTGTGTGCGTGTGTGTGTGTGTGTGTGTGTGCGTGTGTGTGGGTGTGTGTGTGTCATAATGTAAAAATATTGTGGTCGCCTTTGGCTTTTGCATTCACCAAAACACAAATCAACACGAATCGCCAAACCAACTAATCCACGAAAAAATCGAAACAGTTCAGAACATGTCCTACACGGAGCTGGAATCGGGCTATCAGGATTTGCGTCAGTCTGCGCAGAGCAACATCGGATCCTCACAGCAGCAGCAACAGCAGCAGCTACAGCAGCAGCAGCAACAACAGGAGCAGCATCCACATCATTCGCAGCAGCCGCTGGCATCGCATTCACATTCGCATCGCGTGGGTTTCTATCTGGGCCAAGATGGCAATGTACGCAGCAATAGAAATTCTTTAAGCTATTACTAATATATAAACATATGAAAACGTGCAATATCATTCTCCTTCTTGCAACTATACACTCATACATCATACGTACTATGCTTGAAAATCGATAGTTTCTTGTTGTTTCTCTGGTTGACCTTGACTTTGTCAAATTGTTGTTGTTGTTGTTGCTGCGATTGACAACAGCTGACTGCGGAGTTGAACTGTTACTCACAGGGTGCCTCTGGTACGCTATATCTGCAATGCATACACACATACACACTTTCATACATACATTTGTATGTGTTTCGAGGAATGCTTTTCCAATCGACGCTAGGCACTGGAACACAAACTGGAAACACGAATGAATTTCCCCTCTGCACTGCTTGCTGCTTCCTCTGTGTCCGTCTGTCTGCTCTTATTGACATGCGAATGTATGTTGGGACTGGGCACAGGGTGTCTCCGAGTCGAGCACTTTTGCTTCAGTTAGTTTTGGCTTTATTTATTTTATAATTATAATTAATTTCCAATTGTTGGTTTATCAACCCAAACTTTGGTTTAGCTTCGAGGATTCTGTTCTACCCACTTTTTCGAAAACATTATTTTCGTTTCTTTTTCATATTATTTTTTCTTATAATTTTTGGCAATGCAAAGTACAGATTTAGTTGAAATTTTCACATATATTGGAGCTGTTTCTAAGGACACGCTCTGGTTGCTTCTTCTTCTGCTTCAAGCAGAGCGTGTCCTCAAAAACAGCTCCAATATTTGAGAATATTTGTGAAAACTTCAACTAAATTAGTTAGGAAAAAATAATATGAAATAGAAACGAAAATAATGTTTTCAAAAATAGTTACACATACACATACAAAAAAAAAAAAATATATATATATATGTGTGTGTGTGTATGCCATACAAATATGATCACCTTGTCTAAAATTCACTTTGTGCCTAACAAATTCCCATATTTCTACGCACACTTGAACGCGTATGCACACATACACTTACGCATGCATGCAGACAAATACATATGTGAATACGCAGAAAAATCCGTGTGTGCACAGAATGGGCAACAGCTTCGATAGGCTTGCGGGTGGCAGTGGGGGAAGAAGAGACGGCAATAACAATGCGAATCCGCGTCGCGCTTGGAGTCGGCGCAGACGTCGTATCTCAGCAGCAGCAGCGTCAGTAGCAGCAGTGGCAGCGACTTCATCGTCATCAGCTGCTCACCCGCAGATTGATGCTGCATTGGGTGGTGTTGGCAGCGACGTCAACTCGCGTCGCTGTCTGACGCACATCAGTTCAACGCCAAACTTGGGTGGTGCGTACGTCTCTCTCTCTCACTCTCTGTGTGTGTATTAGTGTTTGACGTTAGCTTAATTCTTTCGTCCTTGTTGCCTCTCTTTCTCGCTCTCTTACCTACAGAAATAGGCGCAAATGACGCACTGGAGCCGCGTTCCTCATCATTCTCTTATGCGGTGAACAATTTTAATTTTATTATTATTTATTGCATTGCTTTTCTTTGCTACTTGGTCTGCCTGCGCTTTTTTATCGTTTCCATTTTACCCATTATTTTTATCAAGAGTGTTTTGACACTGGAAAAATAAATACTTTATTATTGACTTTAATGTCATTCATTTATACTTAATACTATTCGTTAATTTCAGTCTGCTAAGAAAGTAAATTTATTCGTTATTTCCCAATCTGGTGATTATGATATTTCATTTATTATATTATTAGGCAAGACAAAACAAAAAAATAATCAAAAAAAGTCAAGCCAAGTCAACTCAATAATAAAGTACATTTATTTTTTTTCAAAACAAATTAACAAAGATGAATCTTTTCCTGTGTCAAAACACTTTCTTGACATAGTGTTTACACAAGTGTACATATGTTCGTCTGTTAGTCTGTTTCGAGTCTACTATGTTTGTATATAGCTAGCATAGGAATAACCAATAACCATCACTTAGATATACTACATTATAACGTCGTTGAAATTAACATAATGTTATTAATTGAAAATGAAAGTCATCTGAACATTTTGGATAGGCATCCGAATCAAAGTCTGTCGTATTATGTTTGAATGTGCTTCCAACATTTTGCTATTTAAATTTACAGCGAACTTCTGAAAGGGTATTCAGTTATTGGTGTGCAAATGATATTCGATCTTTATTGTTGTCTTCTTTAATAATTGCTTTTGCATTTGTTTGCTCATTTCACGGAAATACTAATTAATTTCTTGGCACGCACATACAAACATACATATACAGATGAATTTATATGTATATATGTATAAATCGGTGCTTAATTATCTCATTCTATTTGTTTCGCTGTTCATTTGGTTTGTTCTGTGGACCATTTGCACACTTTAGTCGGTTGCCGAATTGTCGTCGGTCAACTTGTGACTTGTGACCTGCTCCGATGGCTCCACATCTTATTTCAGGCTTAGCGGTAAGCGTGTCTCTTTTTTTCCGTGTGTGCGTGTCTTTTTTTCCTCGTTCATTTTCGCAATTTCTCGGCGCATCCTTCTTGGTTTGCAGCAGAAGAGGAAAAAACATTGCATACTTTCGAGCGGCGCTCATAATTTTAGTCACCGTTGGAACGCGCTGCGAATAAGTGAATTTGTAATCAAAATTGAATTGGTTTTCCAATTAGTCAAGCCAGTGATTTAATTACGTTTAAGGGCCTATGCTGGCATATATTTGATTTGCGCATTTAATTTTTGGTGGCAACGGTGCAGCCAGAGCCCAATCTGGGAATTTCCTTGATGGTAAAGAGTAAGAAAAAATCTGAACTTTTAGATTGACCTTTCAGTGTCACGCAAAGGAGCGATCAATCGCTGAAGTGAGTCATCTTATTCACATACTCGACCTGCTCACCAAGTGGACACATTCGTAACACAATTATGCTGCAATTTCACTTTGCATATCTGTCATATCTTGACTGTGTGAAAACCGGTTTGTATTCGCAAAAAATATCTGGCGTTCTGCAAGCTGCTGTTATGTGTGACTGCCCAATTAATGCCCAAACGTACCCAGGAATGCTCGACTGTAAAAAGAAACAGTTCAGAAAAATATCGGCATTTGTATTCTTTTCATACCAGAATCGGAACGGGATCCCAAATTCGACTCTGTTTTGTATAATCTGTTTGAATTGTGGTTTTATTCTCCTGAATTTTGGTGCGCTGACTTGTGATTAATGAATATTTTAATTGTTTGACTATAATTTGTATTATCTTTATATAGGCAGGATGAAAATTAAATTTTTATATAATACAAACTTTCTATATAGTGTGGGTGTGATAGGAGAAACAGATTTAATTGAATATTGATTCAAGCAAGAAATTAATTTTATTAGTATACCCCGAATCTGTTTGCTATTATTATTATTATTATCATTAGTATTATTATTAATATTATTATTATTGAGCTTCTTTGATGGGTTGAGGGCTCCCATGTCTTTGAAACTCATAACATGCATCTCTAGGATGCTGCATCTTCTTCTAGTTAAGTCGACACACTCTGATAGAATGTGTTTTGCGGACACTTTCTCGGTTTCACAAAACATGCATAGTTCGCTACTACCTAGTTTAGTTCGGTGACTTCTTAGTCTACAATGGTTTGTCAGTAGAACGGTGAGTATCCAAAGCCTGTTGTTCCCCATGGTTATTACTTGCTGAAATCGTTGAAGATTATAGCCACCTAAAAGACATCTGGCTTGTCGGTGTCCTAGTGCCTCTGCCTAGCTTCGTTGCCGCCTCTTTCTTTCTTTATTTCAAAGCTGCATTCGTATAGTGTGTGGGTTCCTATGCCACAAAACGATTCTGTTAGAGGACTCTTTGGTCATCAGCCGCAACGGTTCCCGCTATATCCGGGTGACCCGGGCCTATTGTGTGTCCCGAGTTGGTCAAGCTTGGATCGTACCGCATAGACTATTTTAGATGTTATCTTCATAATTGTGACGATAGCAGTAAACTGATGAATTAAAACTAAGCAATTTAATTGCGCATCGCATCGCATTATACTCCGACACTAAGAATTTGCTGCTCTCATTTCATTACATTTTTCATTCATTCACACAATGCTGTTGTTCGTTTGGATTAATATTTTATTATAAAATTTGGCATATATTGATTTTCATCCAGGTAAGAAAACAATAAGCCTAATTATATTAGCTTCAGAATAATTAGGAAAGTACTCAGAGAGACTCTCAAGTTTGAATGCAGCTGTGCTTCAATACAAATACAACAAGAAAAACAAATATTAAGCATATTTGAGTCGTATTTAAAACTTTTATAAATATTTACTCACTGTTTTTGGTGTCGTTGTCGTTGTCGTTTTCGCTGTCGTTGTTGCTGTCAACAGAGATAACGTATTTAAACAATTACACACTGAGAAAGCAATAACAGCAACAAGGGCAAGAGAAATATGAGAAAACACAGAGCAGAGCAGAATCATTGCTATATATAAATGAAATTTGGCTCAGCAGATTTTCCGATCGCTGAAAACAACTTCACTGACTGAATTTATCTAACTCTGTCTCTGTCTCTCTCTCTCTATCTCTCTCTCTCTCTCTCTCTCTATCTCTCTCTCTCTCTCTCTATCTCTCTCTCTCTATCTCTCTCTCTCTACTCTCTCTCTCTCTCTCTCTTATTTTGTTGTTAATAATATACAACATAATACACGTTTGTTTTTTTTACATAATTAGCCACCTGATGTAAATCTGTTAGGCTATAATGATCACGAATTTCAATATCAGAATATTCTAGATCGTGTATACCCTGTACCAATTAAAAACGGAAGGGAAAATGGTGTTGTGGAGTTGTACAAATGTATGCAACATGCAGGTGATATCGTTTGTCAATAATCTTCATTGGTATTAACAGCCGAATCGACTTGAAGTTTTCAATATTGGTTCTCGTACGCCAAATGTATTTCCAGCTTTATTTTACTCAATCGATAGCTTTCCCCGGATTGTTTAAGATATAGCTTCTAATTCGATATGTACGATACAGGGTATCTTCATGTCTAGGGTATCTTTTGTATAGAGCCATCTAACATGTTTATCTTTAATGGTTCCGGAGTAGGGATGAGCGCGTGTCTAAATTTCCTCCAGTTTTTTATTATGTTAAACTGATGCATATTTAAATGCAAAAATAAAAAAAATAAATTGCGTTCAAATAATATTGATATCCATAGAATCAATACATTTTTAAGTATGGTTTAGTTAACTTATGATATATAAGATATATATGTGAGAGTTTGTCTAACTTTATGCGCGAATTTGTTTTGAATAGCTTGGGTTTTTCAAGCAGGCACGCAATATTTTTTCGTGTCACGTGGCACCACAATGAGTTCCGCTCGCGTCCAGAACATTGCGTGTCTGATAGTCCGATAGCCATATTTGCAGTAGCAGTTACAGTCACACTCGCTGTCGAAGTCGTAGCTATGGAAAACTGCTCAGTTGATTGTCGCTACTCAAGCCGAACGTTGAGAATAATGCATGCGCGCTTTTAAAAACAATATCAACAAAGTGGTCGCTGTTAAAATAATAAAAAGCAACAGCAGCCGATCTGTGATTAGTTGAGGCAGTGGGTGCATGGAGTGGACATGGCTTAAGGACTGGTGGCGCCTCAAGAAGCTACGCTCGCGTCATCAGCGCCATAGAAAGAAGTTGGATGCAAATTCAAGTAGCGTCACTTTGTCCACAAATCAGTCTCAAGATGCTGACGAGTATTTGGCGCCGGACAGTGAGGAGCGCAGTTGCAACCTGGACACTCATAAGCGAGGCAGACGCAGAAGCAGACGCCGTGGCATGCCACAACAGCAAATGACGAACAAAAAGGAGGGACAGGAGGAGGATGGCGATGGCGAATATGGGCCATTTAACGGTAGCGACTATGCTGACCATGATTATCAATACGGTGCCAGCAACGATGACAACAGCGACGATTTTTGTTATTGCGACGAATGCCTAAATGTAGGTGACGCTCATCGCGTATTACTTGTAACGCTTATCTTGGCCAGGCCTAAATTAGACCTCGTTAATCAGTTGTGAGAACAGCAAATTGTTGTTTAGCCATTGCGCCAATTGAAACGTTCAATAGACTACAGATATTAAGTTGCCGTTTGCTTATTATCAGCCGGCTTATTATGCGTTGGGCTATTCACCAGGTTTGTTGACAGTTGTTGTTTAGTTTAGCTCTCGATTTTTTATTGCTCCACTTTTGAACGTCTTTTTGGGTTTCTCCTAATGCTTCCATTTTACATTTTGCAATTGTAACAGGCAAATGAAATCATATTCGACTTCATTTAAATATAATAAAATATAATTTAATATTTTTTCGGCACTCCTGAGTTAGTTGATCTCTTTTTTAATTGTGTAGGTCTAATATTGAAAAAATCTTTGCTCAGTTTAACAACTATTTGGAATATATAAGAATATATATTTCTAGTTTGATATCTCAAAAAACAAAACGCACTCAGGAAATAATCAAGTTTGCTTAACAAAATTGTAATACATTTTAATTTGTTTATTTGTTGTTTTTTTTTCAATCAAATTGGAGTGGCCAAAAAACAAGCTTCTAATCGAAAGCATTTCCATTTGAATATAATTCAAAGGGCGACACGGACTTTGGGGACAGCAATGACGGAATGGATTCGGATACGAGCACCTCGTCAAGTACCAGCAAACAGGTCATTGTGGGCATCTGTGCCATGGCCAAGAAGACACAATCGAAGCCAATGAAGGAGATACTGACGCGCCTCGGAGAGTTTGAGTTCATTCGGCTGGTGACGTTTGAGGAGAATGTGATATTACGCGAACAGGTACAGAACTGGCCCATCTGCGATTGCCTTGTCTCTTTTCACTCCAAAGGCTTTCCGCTGGAGAAGGCGATCGAGTATGCGCAGCTCCGTAATCCGTTTGTGCTCAACAATCTGCACATGCAGTACGACATCCAGGACAGACGACGCGTCTATGCCATACTGGAGAAGGAGGGCATTGAAATACCGCGCTATGCTGTCCTAGATCGCGACTCACCCGATCCGAAGCGTAAGTGACGCACGTCTGACTATACGTCTGTGTCCTATCTAAACTTGTGCTTAACTTGCTGCTTTTTTTATTTTTAGATCATGAACTCATTGAGTCGGAGGATCATGTTGAGGTCAATGGCATTACGTTTAACAAGCCGTTTGTCGAGAAGCCCGTCTCGGCGGAGGATCACAACATCTATATCTACTATCCAACGTCTGCGGGCGGTGGCAGCCAGCGTTTATTTCGAAAAATTGGTAGCCGTAGTAGCGTTTACTCGCCGGAGTCGCGGGTGCGCAAAACGGGCTCCTTTATCTACGAGGACTTTATGCCCACCGATGGTATGCTTTCTATGCTCTCTATGCTCCCTGTCTATGCAATCAATACTGCTCTAGGTACTGCTCTCTAGCACGCTCCAGCCAATGCTGGACTAGTCAATCAATCACACACGCATTCCCGCAACCAGTAACCCCCTACCAGTCTACCCACTCTCCTACACCTACCCACCTACCCCCCCCAAATACAAAATAAATATCAAAAAATATATTTAGGATGTTCTGAATTCTGTCTCAGCGCAGCAATCTACGCTTGTCACGCCACGCCACGTCACGCCCCCATAACTACCAACATTAACGCCCATCCGCATACAAAAAAACGAAACAAACATATATATATATATATATATAAAAGAAGAAAGAAAGAAAAGAACATATATAGCACAACATAATGTCATTGGCATTGTCTTGCGTCTCGCTCGCTCACCTGCAGCTTCGTAGATCGTTGCTCATTGCTATCATTGCCGAAATCTAGTCCCCAAGAAAAACTGGTCGCCAGTCGAACGCACTGAATCCAGCATTACCTTTACAACTTAGTGTACTTTTCAGGCACCGACGTCAAGGTCTACACCGTTGGTCCGGACTATGCCCATGCGGAGGCACGCAAGAGTCCAGCGCTCGATGGCAAAGTGGAGCGGGATAGCGAGGGCAAAGAGATACGTTATCCGGTCATACTAAATCACTCGGAGAAGCTAATCTCGCGCAAGGTGTGCTTGGCATTCAAGCAGACCGTCTGCGGCTTTGATCTGTTGCGCGCCAATGGCAAAAGCTACGTTTGCGATGTCAACGGATTTAGTTTTGTGAAGAACTCCAACAAATATTATGACGATTGCGCCAAAATATTGGGCAACATGATACTGCGCGAGCTCACACCGACCCTCCACATACCGTGGTCGGTGCCATTCCAGCTGGACGATCCGCCCATTGTGCCAACAACATTTGGCAAAATGATGGAGCTACGCTGCGTTGTGGCCATAATCAGGCATGGAGATCGCACGCCCAAGCAGAAAATGAAGGTCGAAGTGCGCCATCCGAAGTGAGTTCAAGTTTTATCACACAGCTTACTGGTCACATTCCATTTATTCACATATCAATGATACTTTCTCTATGCAAAGCAATCGGAAGCGTTCCGAAAAACAAAATCGTCCTGAATTTTAGAAATTCGCCAAGGGTAACTAAACTTATTATTCAGAAAGACTACCCATTGATCTACTTGTTCTGTAAGGTAGACGACAGCTAAACTCTAAAATGAAAAGCCAGCCAGTAAATTTCATTACTTGTTTCTGAAATTTAAAATTAATTTTTCTTCAGAATCATAGTTTGCATTTCTACTCTTTAAAAATGCATTTCTTAATGATGGAAAATAAGTGATGAGTCAAATCAAATATTTTCGACAGTACATATATCTGAGTCGTCTATATCGAAATATTGTCATTGGAATTATCGGTTGACAGTTTAGATCTTCTTTGAAAAATTATTACACTTAGTACTCTTTATATATTTTCTAAAAAAAAGAAAAATCAAAGCTTAACATCGGACTACTAAATCATGTATATATCTTATAGTATTAATCCAGAGGTTTTTCAAATTTGTAATGAAAATTTAGATGGGAGCGGGCACTGGGATCTGGACGGTATGGAAATGCCTCGGATAGCTTTTCTATCTAAAGATTACATAACATGATTGGGCTTGATTTATTTTATTAAATCAATTAGATTGATTTTGAGGCTTCCGGCTTTCTGGTTAATATAAATGTCAGCCTTAAGTGAAGAGGAGCTGTCTGTAAATTAAGATTAAATTTATGTGTCACATCCGATTTAAAAATACTAAACATGAAACATGATCGATTTGATTTGATTTTTGGAGCTGTTCAAGAATATGTACTCTGTGCTCATGCATTTGTAATCGTCGGCTTGGTTGTGGTAGGTTGGTAATCACAAGATAATTTTTCATCGAATGCGTTTCATTTTGCAGGTTCTTTGAGATCTTTGAGAAATACGATGGCTACAAACTGGGACACGTGAAGCTAAAGAGGCCCAAGCAGCTGCAAGAAATACTTGATATAGCCCGATTTCTGCTAAGCGAGATACACACAAAGGCGGATGCGGAGATTGAGGAGAAGGAGAGTAAGCTGGAGCAGCTTAAAAACGTTCTCGAAATGTATGGCCATTTTTCGGGTATTAATCGCAAGGTGCAAATGAAATACCAGCCCAAGGGACGTCCCCGCGGCTCCAGCTCTGATGATGGTAGGTGCTTGTCATTTTTATTAACTAATCTAATCGCACGCTAAGTCCTAACAATTTCAGCCGAGACGCCCGCCGAACCCTCGCTGGTCCTGATACTCAAATGGGGCGGCGAACTGACGCCCGCTGGTCGCATACAGGCCGAGGAGTTGGGTCGCATTTTCCGCTGCATGTATCCGGGCGGACAGGGACGTTCCGACTACTCGGGCACACAAGGCTTGGGTCTACTGCGGTACGTACAACAATCTCCGTATGCCCACTAAACACGTTCAATCTTATTGGTTTTTTTCTCAATTCAAATCTAAATTGTAGTTTGCACTCAACCTTTCGTCACGACCTGAAGATCTATGCCTCGGATGAGGGGCGCGTTCAAATGACTGCCGCTGCTTTTGCCAAAGGGCTGCTGGCATTGGAAGGCGAGCTGACGCCCATCCTGGTCCAAATGGTGAAGAGCGCCAATACAAACGGACTGCTCGACAACGATTGCGATTCAAGCAAATATCAAAATCTGTAAGTATCCATCAAAACCATATAAGAAATATGCCACAAATACTTGTTTAATAATTGTATGATCGCTTTGATCACTAATTTCCGATGCGATAAATAGCATATCATAAATACACTTCTACTGACGTCCGACATCCGACATCCGACTCAATTGTACTCAATTGTTTTTCAATTTGTCTAATATTATTGTTGACTGAGCTTATGCCGCTCAAAGCGCTATAGCAGATTGTAGT
Source organism: Drosophila setosimentum (assembly GCA_035043505.1). Lineage (NCBI taxonomy): Eukaryota > Metazoa > Arthropoda > Insecta > Diptera > Drosophilidae > Drosophila > Drosophila setosimentum. The sequence goes on along the minus strand of JAWNMY010000090.1, from coordinate 19,180,235 downwards.
TCGGTTCAAAAAAGTCTTAAAAATGATTTAGAAATTTCCGATCCGATAATTAGCAGACAAGTGAATTGCTTTTTATTTTATTTTATTTATTTAAGTCGATCAAAGAGATATGTATATTGAAATGTGGACTTGTTCTAGGATAACAAAACGGAATTATTCGATTGTTTTATGGCTCATTTCATTCATTGTAATTGTCTGTAATTGACTGATATAATAATAATTTCTTAATCCTAATCCAAACCAATAAACAGCGCCAAGGGTCGACTGCACGAGCTGATGCAAAACGATCGCGAGTTCACACAGGAGGATCGCTTGTTGATTAATCCGTGCAACAGCAAATCAATAACGCAGGCTTTGGACTTTGTCAAAAATCCGGTTGATTGTTGTCATCATGTGCATGTGCTTATACGCGAACTGCTGCACATTATCAGCATAAAGAAGGACGATCCAAAGACAAAGGATGCGATACTGTATCATGGCGAGACATGGGATCTGATGCGCTGTCGCTGGGAGAAGATTGAGAAGGATTTTAGCACAAAGTCGAAGCTCTTCGATATCTCAAAAATACCCGATATTTACGATTGCATCAAGTATGATTTACAGCACAATCAGCATACGCTGCAATACGATCAGGCCGAGGAGCTCTATATCTGTGCGAAGAACTTGGCCGATATAGTAATACCTCAAGAATATGGTCTGACACCGCAGGAGAAGCTGGCCATTGGTCAGGGTATTTGCTCACCGCTGCTGCGCAAAATCAAGGGCGATCTGCAGCGCAACATTGACGAGATCGAGGATGAGTTCATGAATCGACTGAATCCGCACTACAGCCACGGCGTGGCCAGTCCGCAGAGGCATGTGCGGACCCGTCTCTACTTCACGAGCGAGTCGCATGTGCATTCGCTGCTGACGGTGCTCCGTTACGGCGGATTGCTGAATGTCGTCACCGACGAACAGTGGCGCCGTGCCATGGACTATATATCGATGGTAACGGAGCTAAACTATATGTCCCAGATTGTTATAATGCTGTACGAGGATCCGACCAAAGATCCAACATCGGAGGAGCGTTTCCATGTCGAGTTGCATTTCAGTCCGGGCGTTAATTGTTGCGTACAAAAGAATTTGCCACCTGGGCCCGGATTTCGGCCGCATTCACACGGCGACAACTCGTGCAACTCGAGTGTGCAGTCCAACGAGGAGTCAAATCCGTCACGCATCGACGAGGAGATCGATACCATTCCAAGCGAGGAGCAGCAGGGCAAGATGCGCACCGTAGGAAATGCTATATGCTATATATACACATACATTACAATTATTGCAAACAGATTTTAAGACTTTAATCATTTCTCTCCCTATCTCTCTCTCTCTCTCTATCTCTCTCTCTCTCTCGCTCTGTCTTGCGTTAATATGTAGTGCCCACTGTCGAATGCACGGAATACAACTGGCAACTCATTTGGCTTTAATCGGCTAGACATCCGCTCTAAGCAGTCCAAATCGAAACCCATCCCAATTGGGGCCCATCACACGGTCAGCGGTCACGAGGCGATGGATTTGGCCAAACGTCTAAACGAGGAGCTCGCCTCGCAGCAGCAGCAACAACAGCAGCTGCAGCTCCACCACCAGAGCAACCAAGGCCACCATCAGCACCACCAGCACCACCATCAGCAGCAGCAACTGCGACCCATCAGTCCCGATATACGGGCCGGGAGTCCCGATTGTGAGCCGCGCTCGCGCAGCTACGAGCAGCGTGGATCATCATCGGCTGGTCGCGACAGGGAGACGGGTATGTATGTGTGTGTGTGAGTGTGTGTGTGTGTGTGTGTGTGTGTGTGAGTGTGAGAGTGTGAGTGTGTGTGAGTGTGTGAGTGTGTTTCTGGCTGTGTGTATGTGAGCGAAGTACGCCTGTCCGCAGTGTGACCGACAGCAGCAAATAACTGCATTGGTCTCATTGATCGCAATTGTTTTGCATTTGAATTTTGATACATTTGTTGTTGACCGACTTGGTTTCAATATTCGCTGTGTACTTTTTATCGTTCTAATTTTGTACTTGTTCAACTTTTTATCTACATTTGTTTTTTTTTTAATTGGCCTCTTTAACACAATCGACAAACAATTGGCTATCTCAACTAACTTGGCTATTTGTCTACTACGTTATTTCTGATTAGTTAGTTGTTAGTTGTCGAAAACTTACACGTTTCGTATTATTTTGTTGTTGTTTTGCATGCCAATTGTGTTCTATCTATTTCGTACAATAAAAAACGTCCTTCCCAAAACCAAATAAAAGATCCACAAATCCAGCAAATCCCAGCAGAAATAATACTCATATGTAAGATACTTACTTACTAAATTTCGCTCAGTGCGATACAAATTTATAATTTGAATACTCTGTTCCCAAGAGAAGCTTGCTCTGTCATTTAGAGTCACAAAATTTGAAGTCTTAGATAACTGAATAACAAAGATCATTTCAAGATCAATTTGAATTTGTAAATGCTTTGTAAACAAGGTCGAATTCAAATTTGACAAATATATATATATATATATTATAATATATATATATATATATATATATATTATACATAATTAGTCAGTAAGCTCAGATCATCTTCAAGGGTTAAGATTGTGAATCAGGCTTCGTTGAAAGAGTTTTCCGACTTTAAGTATTGAGAATTTTGGGGACATATCCAATATTATATGGTTTTTTTTTTTTTATATATGTATTCTAGATCAGTTAAGTCAGGCCAATGTAGCAATGTCTGTCTCTCTGTTTATTTTGCATAAATATATCTGTAAGCTTAAATTTTTTAAAGTCGTCTGGATCGAACCATTACATTAAAATAATATAATTACGTATATATATATATGTAGCTACGTATGTGAGCAACTTTTTTGTTTCGCCAAAAATATCTTGAGAGATGTTTTCGATAATGCACAGACATTGCACTAGAGTACTAGTATATCATGTTGTTTCCATAGAAACGATCTTCCAATGTTGTTAAATTTGTTGTATGGAAATTTTCATAAAAATGTCGTCTACTGCACACACATACAGATGTAAGGTAGAAAGGGTATTTAATCTTCTGTCGTTCTTTTCAATTTTCTTCTAAACTTTTTTTTAAATATATATTTTTTTTCATTTATCCTTCTAAGATATTAATCTTTTAATATAATTTTCATGGTTTAATTATTATGGTTGATGCTGCTCTGGAATTCTAAGCAAACATTTCCATGTTCTTACATTTCTATCATACATTTCTTTTTCAAGCATCATAAACACTAAATAAAAAAGTAGAGCCTAACATTTTTGATTTTCATTTTTTCCACACGACAAAAGCTATTGTTTTGTGAAGAAGAAATAGAAAAAAGGAAAATGAAATTAAAAACCACACACACAAACACACACACACACACGCAAGCAAACTGTGTGTGGCTCCTGACAACATTTTGAGCTCTCTCTCTCTTTCTCTCCTCCGACTTAAGAGTGAGAGCGAGAGCGAGAGAGAGAGAGAGCTTAACGGACGGAGGTTGAAGCTGTTGGGGAAATAAATGAAAATCGATAGTCATCTGGCCGCGGAATCCCGTGTACTTGGCAATGCAGCAAAACTGATCTCAGCAATACTCACTCAGTCTTAACCATGTACTTAGCACCCACTATCCACTACCCACTACCGAAGAACTGTAGACGAATTCAGATATTAATAACTTAGCTGAGTGCCAGGAAACGGTGTCAGGCCCATCATATATATGTATAACATCAGATGTATCATATATATCGACCAACAAGAGACCAAGAGAGAATAACAATACGATGTCACTCACTCTCTCTGTCTCTGTCTCTCTCTCTCTGTGTCCCTCTCTCTCTCTCTCTTTCTCTGTCTGTCTCTCTCTCTCTCTCTCTCTCTTTGAATGGTGGAGCCTGTTGTTAAAGATGATGCCAATTGCGATAACGCTTCTGTCAAACAACTGATGTTGGTCAATAAGATCTCGTATTGTTGTTCTCTCGCTCCCTCTGCCTATCTCGCTTTCTAACTATGTTATTTTTTATGTAATTTATTTACTTACCGCTGTCTCTGTCGACGTAGCTTCGTGCATGTGTATATATACATATATATGTATATGTCTCGTCTGTGTCGATTCGTTTCGCTCTTTCTCTCTCTCTCTTTGTCTCTCTCTTTGTCTTTGTCTATCTATCTATCTAAATACATTTGTTAATTGCATGATACGATCAGATCTAAAAATTGTTTATTGAATAGTTTTTGTCTTGGTTCGTTGCCATACCAAGTGTAACATTCTCAAAAATGAATGTTCATTGTTCGTTGTTCGTTGTTATTCGTTATTGTTGTTGTTGTTGTTGTTGTTGTTTTCTTTGTTAATTGTGTGCGCAAATCCCAACCAGACTAACCCAACTAATCCTAACCAACTAACCCTTAACCCAAGCCTAACTCGACGACGCTAACTCTCAGAACTAACTGGACTCATTTTGACCAATTGCCTGCTGTTGTTCAACGCCATCGACGCGCTCAGCCTGCCCCATTATGCAAAGCAAAATATTATAAAATTTCGATATGTAAATATTATATATGTTAATATTGGTTCTTAGGAATTACAAATAGGGTTTGGCAAGACGTTAAGTCACGTCCGTTTTCCGCATTGCTCTCGATATAACGCTTCATCTCCTTCTAGAGTTTGGCTTTTTTTTTTTTGCTTCAGTTGTTACTAACATTTGCTTACCGTTACAAATATATTTTGATTTATAAGTTACGGTTTTATCGACAATATTGTTCAGATGACAATATTCGCTTCTTTTTGTGTTTCTGTTTGCATTTGTTTGAAATTTATAAAAACTTATCGAATCGTCTCAAATAAGTTTATAAATATTTAACATAATCCACACATAATTTAAGAACAACAGGCAATAATATTGGAAATTAATAAAAGGATTACAATATCTGGACTGTTCCATTGCCGATTGTTTCTTTGTGAGACTCAATTCCGGTTATTCAAAGAATGTCTTTGAACTGATCTATTTCTTATTATGGTAGCTGACTATGATATATTTTGCAATACTTAAAAATCGTCAACAAAATAAAGTTTATTATTGAAAATGATTTGATAAATGGAATTCGAATTCCCATTATTTGATATGAGACATTTAAGAGCAAACGCACAGATTTTCAGTGCTTTAAGTCATCATAAGAATAATTCAAATAGTTTAGAAACATTTAAATACACATTTTGAATATGCATAGGGATAATAAGATAATAAAAAGCTTTAATTGATGTATGACTGATTCCAATCTCTGCAACACCAAGTAAACCCAAAGACTATCAATAGGTATTAAAAATATAGTAAACAGTTAAGGTTCGCTAAAGATGTTTAATATAAGCAGTGTTTTTTTTGGTTTTTTTTGGCTTATTTTGCTTTTGCAGGTGCGTTCAGCTTTCGGCATGCCGAAGATTAGTTTTCCTCTCTTGTTTTACTTGAACTTGTTTCGTTTTTGGGATTTTTTCGTCTAATTAGTTTTTCGTTTGTTTACTCTCGACCTACATACGTACGCACATTTATACACACACACACACACACACACGCACAAAAACACAAACACAAACACAAAAACACACACACACACACACACACACACAATCTTCTTTGAACGGAAAACGAACATCGAACCAAAAACAAATACAAACCCAAATCCAAATGATTTTCCCCGCTTGCGACTCTTCTAATCTTCAAATAGCGCCGTCGGCTAGCTTGGATGTGATATCTAATGCTCGCATGGGCGTGGGCGTGGCCGGTGGCAGTAGCGGCAGTCGGACTGCAATTCAAATACGCGTTACGGATAAATTGTCCATGTTCAAGATCGACTCGTCGACCAATGAATTGCCGCTATCGGATATCGATTTTTCATTGACGCCGGGCACACCGCAGTGCCTCAATGTGAATAGCGGCAGTGGCTGCAGTCGGACCCACAAGCGCCACAATCTGTTGCGGATGCGGCGAATGGTTAGCGGCGATGAGCCCGAATTTGAGGGAATACAGCCGCAAATCTCAACGCTGGCCACAAACGAGCGGCCACTGAGCTGCAATTGCAACTGCAGCAGCAGCAACTCCTTTCCGCTCGCCTCGGCGCATGCCCACTCCAAGAGTCTAATGCAATTGGCTGGGGGCAGGGACAGTCAAGGTCAGGCCAGTGCAGCTGTTGCTACTGCTGCTGCTGCTCGGAGCACAGCTCCTTCTGTTAGTTTCGAGGATGATTTCCAGGCATCGAGCTCGGCTCCAGCGGTGCTCTTAAGTGGCACATTTGGGCAGCAGCAGGCGCTGGGCGCTGGGTACAGCACCAGTTCACCCACAGCCTCCACATGGCGGCTGTGCATGGACTTGGACATAGACAGGGACAGGGACATGGACAGGGAAACGAACGCTTCGCGCCAACGGCAATTGGAGCGCGGGCGGCGTAAGGTCAACAGCCATTCGTGTGGCCAATTGTCCATTTTGCTGGCCTCGCCGCCCGCCTTGCCAGAGAATCCCTTTCGCTTTGGTGCAATGGGGCAGGTGCAAGTGGCGGCGGCAACCGCTGCATCAGTTGCATCCACTGCTGGCAATGCATTTGTCAGCTGCTTTGCGCCCATTGCCGAGCATGTAACGCCTTCGGCCACGCCCAGTCAGACGCACATCGAGGAGCGGCTGTTGTATACCATACCCAGCCTGCTGATCACAGACACAGCCAGCGTGACAAGCAACCTAACCACTCCCACATCGATTACAGAGACCTCGACCATACCACCACCACCAACACCATCACCTACTAAAACAGCAACAGCAACTGCAACAACTGTATTAGAAACAGTAACAACTACAACTGCAACTGCAATAGCTTTGTTTAAGACCACAGCAACAATGTCTTCTAATCAAACTAATACTAACCAATTTAAATCAATCGATCCCTCCCCAATTGACGCACCAAAACAACACACCAACCACCACCACCACCACCACAACCACCACAACAACAATAACTACACAAATACCATCATCAACATCAATACACACACAACAATTACCATACCAACAACAACAACAACAACAACAACAAAAACAACCACAACCATGGACAACAACAACATCATCACAACGTCCCCGTCTTGTTGTACCAATTGTACCATCGATACAGATAGCAACAATTCGGTCTCGGTATCAGCATCGGTATCATCAGTATCAGCCAATTCGTCCTCCACATCGTCGCGTCGCCAAAGACACAGTATTGCCGGCCAGATGTCCTATATGAAAATGTTGGGTTTCGGTGGTTTTAGCAAAAAGATGGCAACCAGCGCAAATAGCCTTTTCAGTACGGCAGTTATAAGCGGCAGCTCATCGGCGCCGAATCTACGCGATATGATACCGGTATCATCATCCGGTGAGTACACACAACTACACACACCCACACAGACGTATCTATATATATATATATATATATACATAAACATACAGACCCAATACCCCCCCATACACAAACTGTTATGCTCTTAACATTCATACAACAATCGGCATGAATCGCGACCTGCTGCCTCTCTACATAAGAAGTTATCCACAAATTTCCAAAAAAAATAATAAAATAAAGAAAATAACAACAACAAGCATAAACAGTTTTTAAAGTTGAAGTATCAACATTCAAAACAAAATGACCTTTTCTCTTTAAATTGATTGAGACTATCTTAAAAACAAAAACAATTCTCCTTTTCAAGGGCAGCTGAGCTATGTATAAAAGTCTGCGCACGCATTTCATATGATCGCTTTTATTGATTTATATTTTGTTTATATTTTAGCCATCTTCTTCTATAGCTTACTTTAAAAATACAGGGATGCCAGTCTAAGGTTTGAAAACAGCAGGTTTTATGTTCTGTTTTTGTTAGAAATATAAATACAAAATATTTATATGTCTCTGATTATTATTTTTACTTATTTTCTACTTGAATAATCGATTCAATGAAGAAACAAATATTATAGAATATATATATATCAAATTTCCCAAGTAGCTTAAAGCAACATTTGTTCCGTGTCAATAGAAAGTTAAAAAAAAAAAATATGTATTTGATTAGTAACAAAAAAAAAAATGTGATTCACCAAAAATAAAAAGCTAAATGATTCGAATAACTAAACAATAACTCGATAAATATTTGTTGTGTACTAAATTCTAGTTTAGTTCGGAGTTCTAATTTTCTTACTGAATTCTTAAACGACAAACTTTACAAATTTCCCAAAATGTTCCTAATGTGACTGTAAACTTATCTACATATGGGAACTCACTAAATGTATTTTGCACAGTGCCCCAAAGAGGATAGACTCGTTTTGTGGCATATACAATGCACATACATACGTACATACGTACATACATACATACATACATTCATATATTCATACATAACATATATCAGTCATTCAGTCAATCAATCAATCAAAATAATACATTGAAATCTAATTATTTTGTAATTAAATATGGTTAACATGTCTTAATTTCGTAGCTCCTCTTTCTCTTTTATTTAACTCGCCATCCGCTTTCAATTCCATTTCCATCCAACCACGCTTCGAATACATAATGCCTGTATACTGTTTAAAATCTAAACTCTGAACGGATGTTAATCCAATTTTAATTGTTTAATTGGTTCAAATGTGTGCCCGGCGTTTAGGGTTCGGGGATGTGCCGCCGATACGACCACTGGAGACACTGCACAATGCACTGTCGCTGCGCAAACTTGACAGCTTTCTTCAGGATATGATAGCCCAGATCTCCAAGACGCCGACGGGTTCGCCGCCACGCGTTCTTGGTGGCGCCACAGCCGTTGCTACCAACGAGTCGATAGTCGTTGCACCAGTAGATGGAGGGGGCCAGGCCATACCGGTATCGGATATATCATCGAATGCGATGACGGATCCTGTGCAACAAGATGTCTCGACGGGATTGTCGACAGATTGTTTGACAAAGCGGTCTCACCAGAATGCAACTGGCGAGACAAGTGATGCAGCACGATCATCAGAGCCCGACGAAGATGTCAACGATGTGGCAGTGCAGCAAATGCAACAAATTGCAACGGCACAAATACAGCGTAAGTTCTCTAAACGTAAGACACAGACACGGATTTCTTAGTGAATCTTGGAGCTCCTAATTGATGCTGCCCCGCTCATCTGATGATGGGCATTAGCTCATTGGAGACTCTCTGTACAAATTTCCATAAACAATTTTTGTTTTTTTTTCTTCTGTTCTCTTATCTGTATATATTTTTTTAATTTTTCAGAGGATTGAAACTATCGCATAATTTGTCACTTATTGTTTCAGTGATTTGCCAATTACTGTATATATAAATATTTATAGAGACTTGATGTGCATTTTTGAGATCACTATAAATGAATAGAACATTACCAATATCATTTTTTATTTGCGATCTGGGCTCATATATACACATATATATATAATATATATATATGTGTACAAATTATATACACATGTATGTGTGTGTTGCATGCACTTCCAATCGCCTATCGCGTCGCACTCTTTGCTCTGGTTCTGGCTCTGGCTCTGACTCTTCCTCTTCCTTTCCCTTTTTATCGTTTGCCTTGCTTTGCCTTGCCTTGCCTTGCCTTGCCTTGTCTTGACTAACGAATAGCTTCGGCTCGTTCTCTCACGCACTGAGAGCTTCTGACTCTTGCACATTCTCGTTTTCTCTCTCTCTCTCTCTCTCTCTCTCTCTCTTTCCCTCTCTCTCTCTCGCACTTTCTCTCTCTTAATTCCGTTACACTGACTAATAAATCACAAAAACTAACAACTTGAACAATTGAAACACAACCACAACGAAGCCGGGCAACAACAGCAGCAGTCACAGGGCATCGTATCTATGGAGCACCAGGATGCTGCTTCCCTTCAGAATATAAACAGGTGGGTGTGATCCTTCCTCTTGCCCATCCCCTTCCCCTTCCCCTTCCCGTTAACTGCAATCCTTATACATATCACATATATCTCTTTGCAGCCCCTTGAACACTGTTGAGATTGTGATGATGAATGAGCCAAATGTGTCGCATAAGCTGCAATCCTTTTTGCCCATGAACCAGGATACGCTCCAGCCGGTCGACGGCAGCATCTATCTGAGTGTCTGCGAAGAACTTGGACCGGGCAGCACATCCCTTACCCCGGTCAGCACTGGGCTGGACATCGACCTTGACCTGAGCATGGTGGCCAACAAGGGCTCCATGACTCTTTCCATAGATGTGAGTGATTGGAAATATAACTTCATCTTTGGCACACACTCAATCTCAGTTGTCGAGCATTCCTCACTAAATTAGATATGAAATTGGAATTTTTGGTTAATTGGGCGTTCCAAGAAGTTATATTATTAAGCTTGAGTGGTCTATCTAATAAAATCTTAAATTAATATCTTTCTATAGGCGAATACCCTTTTTAAATAACTATTTTCTCGATATTTGAGATCACAAGTTTAAGTTTGACAAGCATATTGCCTATTTAGCCAATAGAGCCTGGTCAAAAGGATTTGATCCCTATCTTTTGTATTGTTTCTCAATTATAAAGTTCATTAGATTAAGTTAGAATTCGTACGAAAACAATTACTATTATTTGCTCTTAGCGCTCTTAATTGGAATACTAATATTAACTTGTAGTATGCGTGGTAGACCTTTATTAATAAATCTCCATCTCTTTTAGATCGTAGAACAATGGTTGCTGTAATCTTTTTACATAAACTAATAAATGGTGAAATGAATTCTTCTGAGTTAATCAGCAAACTTAGTTTACGATCACAACAAGGAATTTTCTACCATATTTTCATATTTTATGCTCAAATTGTAATGAAATTTATTTATCCTTATTAAGTTGTGATTCTTCCGTTTCCTTTATTAAAACTGTAGTGTTATGTCATTTGTCTATCAATTCGATCCCAGATTTACCACATATACCAAGTTTCATCAGGATTGCATTAAAACTAAAGGATTCTTGCTCTTATAAAGAAAACAACGAAGAAACTAATGATTATATAACTTTATGGGGTTTAAAATTGAACTTATATTTTTATATAAATTGAATTAATATTTTGCCGGTTAAACGTTAATGTATTTAAATTATTGCAGGGCTTTGAAGACGACGAGGAGGCCACTCCATTGACAGCAATGACGCCATCGCTGCCTGTCGATGTGGAGCCCAAATTTGAGACGTGCTACTGTTGTTCGGCGCATGCTGTCGCCCCGCCGGAGGTTGCCACCGACGATCCGAAGTTTTGCTTTGCTCTGCCGGTGCACATAACGCAGGCCTCGCCGGAGCACACACGTTCGAGCGTGCGGCGCACTCATGATCCCATCTCGCCGCGCATACAGAAACAGATCAGCTTGTTTGAGGGGGCCGCCGTCAGTCCGGAGGCCAATGGAGGCGCAATGCATGCCTCGATCAATTTGCCAGCGGTTGCATATCAGTTGCGACAGGATGCACGCCTGCGCAAATTTGAGAACCTAACGCAGTCCACATCTACCTCGAACTTCCCATTTGAGAGCAACACGCTGAAGAGGGCTCCGCTGGTCAGCACCAAGGATGACTATGCCAATGTCTCGCACACGCAGAGCTGCATCAATCTGAAGAGCAGCAGCGATGCTGACTCCAGGTCTCGCTCCTTGAGGCAACACACAACTGCAGCCAATTATAATCGGCCGCCCAACGCGCTATCGGTTTGCTATTCGCTAGACACAGATGCAACAATCTGCAGCACATCGACAGCAGGGGGAGCAGGAGGAGCAGGAGTAGCTGGAGCAGCAACAGCAGCTGCGTCACCGCGTCCGGGTGCACTGATTGTCAAGGAACGATTCATAGAGCCACCAATGCGTGGCATTGTCCGTAGCTATCATGATAAAACACAGTCAATGGACGCCGATTTTCTGTTCAACGAATTTCTCCTGCTGCCGGCCATTCCGCCCAAAGTAAATGATGTCCAGTCCAAGGAGCAGTCGTCGGAGAACGCCTATATGCCCAAATGAACTATAATCTATAACTATTGTTTTATTTCTATCTTTATCAATTTATCTGAAGTTGTAACTTGAATTGTTGTTGCATTCGCACTGTTGCTTAGCCCAAGTATTCTAAAATTAAATCTATTTTTCTGTCCGTACACCTGTCCACGTAGAATCATTCAATTCAATTCCAGCTTTGTCGTTGCATGGATTACTCAACTAACGATAATGATTGTGATAATATTAATGACGACGTTGTTTGCTGATCATGGGGCGAGCCCAGCACTCAGTGAAAGTGAGACAAAGCGATTAGCCAGCCATTCGAGTGCTGTCATTGACCGCTTAGCCCAGACCCCAATATGGCTCTGCGAGGGAGTCGCCGTGTGCAACAGTGAGACACAGAGAGAAAGAGAGGGAGAGAGAGTAGCAGTCAGAATGACTGAGAGGCGTCAGGCAGCCGGTTTTGCGACGTTTTCACTTGTCAGAGCCACATTTATGGTGTCTATTTGTAGACAGACGCATGCATTAACCTCGTTCACATTCGATTGCAAATTTGAAATTGTATTCGTATTCTGAATTGCGTATGCAAGGCATGCTCTTTGCTGCCAGTCCACATCAACCACCTACTACTGATTAATGTGGCCCTCACTACGCACACAGATCCACACATATACATGTATGTGTGTGTGTGTGTGTGTGTGTGTATTTATGTATGTAAGTGCAAACGTAAATGGGAGCACAAGTGAGAGATGACAAAGATAACTGAGTACTTCTTGCTTACAATAACAGTCCGTAACTGTCTGTATCTGTAATACATTTTATTATCGTTGCACACAGATAAATGATACATGTGATGGCCCCTAAGGCTGCACAGAATATTTTTACAAAATAATGCATCAGATGTATTGTTATTTATTATTTGTTTTTATTCGAAAGCGTTTCATTGACACGAATTTAATTCGGAATACAAATACAAATGCGACAAAAGCAAGCAATTCAAATTTGATTGGAACCTCGGTTGTTTCAACTAGTGGAGACTAAAAAAAAGACTTATAATCGCCTTTCAACGCCTTATAATTGCCGAAATATTTGGACCAGAAATAAATTTACACTGCTATATGGAATGGGTAATATGTTCTAAAAAAAAAGGATAGAACAATAATGGGTTCTCTTGTAGAAGTTGCTGCTGTGATTTTAAGGTGGTTTTTAACAGAAATATAACTTAAGCTGAATCTAATTTTTTTTAAGAGATTAAATTATACCATTTTGAGTCTTTATCTTTAATAGCTTTATTCGTTTTGCCAATTGAGAACTATAAAAAAGTACCTAATAACTATAATATTGACGTCTGGGTTAATCAGTTAATTATTTTGCTCACGAGAAGGACAATTAACAGATGCCAGCCATAAAGTTTTAGCTTTTAGTTCAATATAAATTAAATTTAAAATAAAAAACATTAATTTAATAAATTCGGTGGTATTAAAGTGTTCCCAAAAAAAAAAACCAATCAAACCATAAATGTTATATTTTTAATAATAACAACGAAAGTAAATAGTCAAGAAGAGATGGGCAAAGTACTATTCTTGATCAGCATCTCAATTCGAGTCAATATAGTTATGTCCGTCCATTCAAATGTCTATATTTATGCGAACTATTCTGACATAGACAAAGAGATCTAGATACTCCTCTTTGATCTTAGCCATATATACTTTGTGGGGTTGCAGATGCTACCTTCTGCCTGTTACATACTTTTCAGCAATTTCATTTTACCCCTTTTAGCGATATTAGCAAAATGCAGCATATTCAAAATTACTAACTATTGGCTTAAGCTCTCTTGTTGTTGTTGTTGCTCATTTTATTTGCATCAGCAATTTTAGTTTTTGGTGTAATTAGCGTTTTGCACAAGTTACCCGCATATGGAAAAGTTTCCACTCAATTTAGTTTTTCGCGCCAAGTGAAAAGCAAGACACAGTTGAACAGTAACAAGAGTAGAATTTTGCCCATCACTGAAACACACACAATATATATTTATTTACATATGTATTTTTATTTTATTTGTATATGTATGTTAACTTATATGGATATGCATTATTTAGCCGTTTGGCGCTATTTGGTATTTGGTTGGGTGCGGGTGCCCGATGCTATGAGAAAGTTTCGCCATGGGGAAAGTTCTAGCTCTTTTGCATTTGGCTTTGCCAATTTATTCAAATCAACATCACGCAAATTCTCTATATATATAAATGGATTAGCTTTAAATGTTTGAATATATTATGAACAGGGTCGTTTTCGTTTTACATTTTAAATTGTCTGGAGTAAATTGTTGGAAAGCTATGATGCGATATTCAAATTTCACACGCCATGGCTGAATATTATATGCTGTTCCATATGAAATGCTCTATCGCTCTTTCGGTCTACCTTTCTTTTTCCTTATGCTTAACATTATATTTTCTGTGTATTACTAAACTTGTCTGATTGGGTTTTTTCTGGGCTCTTGATATCATGACTATGAGTATCTTCTCAAGTATTCACTTTTTTTTCGAGATCCTACAAGGTGAATGTGATATGATATGCATATATCAGTAAGCTTAAATCTGACTAAAAATATAATATTTTATTAATTATTTTTGAGAGAAACTTACCTTTTTTCTTAGACCTGCATACGATTAACTTGGGTACAAACAAAAGCATTTGCATATATCCACATGATTGTTTGCTTTGCATGCTTTTAGCAAATTGCAGAAAATACTTCAATACGAACCTAAAAAGCCAAAATGTTTTTCAGTTTGCACAGAGTCCGATTGACAGAGATTGACCAGTTTGAAGCTTTACTTTCTTTTTCACTCGAGATTCGAACGTTAAATCGATGAGTGCCGATGATTGATGTGTTGTTATTGTTGTTATCGCTTGCCTGCTGTTTTATTTGCAGTTTCATATTCCCTGTTCGCTGTATAAATGGGTAGACGGTAATATTGAAGGGATATTTTTAACCCAAAAAGAGTATATATATATATATATATATGTGACATAAGAATAAACGTAAATCGTTATCAATTGAAAAGCTTTATATATATAAACAAATAAATGTTTTAACTTAAATTGTCCCAAGTTCCAACTGCTAGGTGCAAAAAAGAAGATGATTTATGCCAAATTGATGTTTGAGCTAAAAAGCTTAAAATAAAACTACTAATGTAACATTGCCAAGTTGTCTTCAAATTTGTTAATTTTATATTTAAATGCATTTTTTTTAACAATTGGCATACGACTTATAAGTATTTTTTTTTTTTTTTTGTATTAAATAAAGTCTATTGACAATAACAGTGTATTTGACAGTCAGCCACTCCTCAACCGCCTTCCCTAGTTTTGAAGGTGTGCATACTCAATAGATTTTATTAGAGGTAAATATTTTATTCAGAGCGTTGTCGCATTCATGCAAAGGGGCTCGCTCTTCAAAGCGATTATACAAAGCGATAAAGCCGACTGACCCGCGCTGATTCGCGATGCATGCCGAAAATAGCCGAAGCAGTGAATCAACGTAGGTGGCGATCAAAAGGAATTTCGAATTACCGTTGCTCGCAGGCAACAACGAACAGGAGTCTGTACGATAGAGACAGACGGGGCTGCATGTCGATAGGAAAATACAATTATTTCCAACAGATTTCATCGCTGACTGCTCGCACCCACTCACACAAATACACACCCACACTGAGAAAGCGACTCAAGTGGCCCGCAGCTTGTTCAGTTTCTGTTGGTGTGTATGGGTGTGTATGGGTGTGAGAGAGAGAAAGAGAGAGAGTGAGTTTTTTGGAGACGCAATCTCTGACTATTGTTGCAAGTTACCTGCCCGCATCCTGTTCAGGCATATTGGCAACGAACTTATTATTTGACCCCTAGTCATAATTACGACGGTCAGACAACTTCCAACCGCCAATGTTCACTGTTCGTCATTAATTATGTAGAAAAAGTGTCAAAAATAAATCACCTAACGAAGCTTTTTGGTTTCTTGCTGCTGTCTTCTGTCTGCTGTCTTCTGTCTGCTGTCTTCTGTCTGCTGTCTTTGTCAATTACGCGCTAATTACGCATGAGAAGCCGAGGAGTGGACAAAGACAGTAGACGGACTTTGAAAATTACTTAAACGCCTCGTGCAAAGTCTCTCTCTCTATCTCTCTCTCTCTCTCTCTCTCTCTCTCTCTCTCTCTCTATGTCTCTCTTTTACTACCGAGCTACCTGTCTACCTGATGTGCGCTTGTGTATTTTTTAAAGAATCCATTGAAGAGTGAAAGCAGTCAAACGTAGCCGTTAAAAAGTGTAAGTTGTTGCCGGTTGTTGTTTCGGCGGCTGCCTCAGTGAAAGATCATTGGCATATTTACATGGATTACCAACTCACTGCCTGCCTACCTGTATGTGTGTGTGTGTAAATGGGTTACAGTGCTTTTTGTTTTTTGGTGTTTTGAGGCTTGTCTTCTTCGGGTTTACCAGACGATTAGACTGAACTGATGAACGGACC
The DNA here is from genome assembly GCA_035043505.1 of Drosophila setosimentum. Taxonomy (NCBI): domain Eukaryota; kingdom Metazoa; phylum Arthropoda; class Insecta; order Diptera; family Drosophilidae; genus Drosophila; species Drosophila setosimentum. The sequence goes on along the minus strand of JAWNMY010000090.1, from coordinate 19,163,733 downwards.
TCATTGTTTTGTGTAATATTTTCTTCGTCAGATGAAATATATATATTTTATATCATATATATTAATATTCCTCAAAACTGAACTGAACTTAAATATCAATTTGTACTATTTTGTAATTTAAAAAATTGATCGATTCAAGTACGAGAGTTTGAAAGGAATTTGTTTCAGATTAATGTTTGTGAGTATGTTTGTAGAGTTGCCCAACGAAATAATATATTTATAAATGTTGTGATGCAAGTGGAAAACTCATGCAATCGCCTAGCAATAGCCAGCAATGCGCACAAATACTTGTATGCAATTAAAATGCATCGATTCGTACATATCTATTTATTTATTTATATATTCTGCGAATCATGCCTTTCGCAATTCGGCGACCGGCCGGCTGGCTGGCTGCTTCTGCAACAACAACCAATTTATGAATGCCGCCAAAAACGAAAGACTTAAGGCACAAACTTGTCGCTCGCTCGTAATAGCTGCATAAATCCAAGTAAACTTCGATTGCTAGGATAAGCAGTCAAACGACAAAAAAAAACAAAAAGAAAAAATATGTAAGTAAATAACTGCTCAAGTGGAAGGGTATAAACGACCTTGGATATACCCTTTATAGTACACAAAAGTTATAATTTTTAGGACTACTTGTTAAATAGACAAGCTCAGTTTTTCTTCCTGAAATAGATACATCATTATTAAATATTATTATTTAGAAATATGTATATTCAATAGGCACAACAAATACAAAATAATCCATTCTCTGTGATTGGGTGTGTCAATATACCGAATTGGCTATCAATATGATTGAAAATGGAAATATCTGTAAGGCATAACACTTCATTCTTTGTTAGTTATGCGAGATTTGAAATATATCAATCAATTTCAAGAAACTTGATTTACGTGCATAGGCAGTAACATCAGGCAGACAAAAATATGTTTTTATTTATACAAACACAACGAATAATGTATTCTTTGATTTAAACCATGCGAAACTTAGCTTGCACCTCCAGATTAATACTAAATTTAATTTTGTTTAATATGATTCCAAATTTACATACAAATTATAATCCTTCCTCATTTGTACAACTTCAAGGTTCAGTTTTCAACTGTTTTCAATACAAAAAAAATAAAGAAAATAGACCAATCACTTACTGCTAGTCACTTGCCGCTTGCCACTTGCCATAGGAGGGTTTTGGTATGGAGCACATGGCTGGCACTTGCGTAAACCTTATCGACTACTTTCGATATGCAACCTGTGCAACATTCTGCTGTTCACCGGTTGCAAAATTGCGAATTGGAATGTTGCATTTAAATATGTTTTGCGACGTGTGCCACATTGTTGCAAGACATTGTTTGGTTTGTTTTGCTTTGGTTTTTTCATTTTGTATTTTTGGTATTCTTGCACTTAATTTATTTGCTTTCACATAACACACAAATGAAGTTGAACGCTCCACTTAAGGTGCCGTTGGCTGCTCAGTCTTACTTATACATATTTAATTACTCTATTTTCGTTAGGGTTCGGTTCCACGAAATGCTCCACGATATATATACATGTATATATATATACCTTGTATATTTTGTTGTTTTGGCAGAGCTTCGTTTATGAGGCTTGAAAATTCCGCTTAACATTTCATTGCAAAAGTTGCAAGCGTTTTACCCGGCTGAAATATTTACATTACATATGTATGTAGCTCTATATAAATTTGAGTTTGGCCTCAACATGTGAGCACATACAAATAAACATGTATACTATATATATATTTCTCTTACAACTTAAAGAACGCATGCGATATATTTTCTGAAGTCAAGTGCCGCAAGCTCACTCAGAGAAATGAAAACCTGGAGGGTAACTCACCTTATTATTCAGAAAGTATATTTCTAGAAACCTTTTTAATTTCAAGATGTACCTTGTTTTAACATGCGTATTACAAAATCATATCTGAACTTAGGTTTTTAATTTTTAGTATTTTAAGATTTCACAGATACAAGCACTTTAGATAGTATATAGATTCATATCATTTAATTAAAAGCTTACGGCGATTCGAACCCGAGGAATGTAACGTAGGTAGCTAAAAACAAAAAAACAAAAAAAATTCTTATAAATAGAAAATTATCTTATTTTTTGTGATTGTGTGGGGCGATTTTCTAAAATTCAGAACGATTTTTTTCTGAGTGTACATACATACATACATGCATATGGCAATAATCAAAGCTTCGACATAAGTCAAAACAGTGCAGCAACAACAAGCACAAAGCGTTTTGAGCTTCAGTCAAACGGGTTCCAAAATAAAAGACAAAATACATTTAATTTGCTGCACAGAAACCCAAATACGAAACCCTAAAAGCCAAAAAAAAAGCGTTCGATTGTAAACCTAGCCAAGTTTTGGATATTGAAAAGTTGTTTGCGCATGGGGAATACCATCAAATGGTGTTTGTTTTCTTTTTAGCTTTATTTTGTTTATTTTTGTAATGGAATTTTGAAAAATTCTATTACATTCATATATAAATGTGAATATGCTAGAAGCAACAAATAATAAAATGATGCACATTATTTGATTCAAATGGGGGTTTTGAAGCTCTCCAAGTTTTCGACATATATTTAATCCACTTGATATCTAATTATATTTTGACCAAAAACTTAAAGTTTCTACAAATCAAACTGAGATTCAAAAAAGCCATTTAAAAAAGCCGAAAAACTTGATTTGAAAAAGCTTTTGGCGCTCAACAGCATCTATAAAGCTTTGCTCAATTTGATGTTGGCATTTATCATAAAATTGATAGAAAACTGCATGCATAATATATACATATATTATTTTATATATAGTATATTTGTATATATGTGTATGTGTATGCTCGTGTGTGTGTGTAGAGAATTCGGTTTTCATGAAACAGTGAAACAGGTGTTCAACCGAAATTCCAGACCTACAAGAAATACTTCAACTTTCAATCAGTTTCAATTTATCTCAAGAATGTTCGCTGACGTCACAACAAAGCTGCTGCGGCTGTTGTTTTTGTTGTTGTTGAAGAGTGCAGCTGATATTAATGATAAAGAATAAGATGAGAGGCTAAAATGTTCAATTAGAAAGCGGGCAACATTGTGGCTGCTGTTGTTGTTATTGTTGTTGTTGTAGCTGTGCGCTTGCGCTGCACGCTCATTACCGTTTGTTGTCGGCACTTCTTTAAATGCTGATTTACGCGAACAGGTTGTAAAGTTAACGTCAACAGCAGCAGCAGCAGCAGCAGCAGCAACAACAACAACAGCAAGCATTACAAAGCCCAAGTTAAGCTTAAAGCGCAGCTTTAACAGCGACGTCGACAGCGATATAACCGAAAATAGTTACGTTTGCGCAGTCGCAGTCGCCGACTCCGCTCAGTCGTCGACGAACACGCCAAGCATTCGCAACGCAACGCAGCGCAGCGCAAGGCAAGGTAACGCAAGGCAAGGCAAGGCAAAGCAAAATTGCCAGCAAGCACGCAAAGAGAAGAAAGATCGAAGCAAAAGCAAAAAACCAGCAGACAAGTGTCGAGTTTGCGGTTTAACGGTAGTGTGTGTGTATTGCGCATCTCTCTCTTTCTCTTTCTATATATCCCTCTGTGTCTGTCGCGCGTAAGCGTTTCATTGATCGAACGCAGCATCATCTGCAATACATGCGTGTGTGTGTGATTGGATTATACACATAAGTCTTCATTTTTTTTTGGTTGTTTTGTGCATGTGTGTGTGTGAGTTAAAGTGAAATGGAATTTGTTGAATTTTAATTGCACGCAGCAGGTTGAGCTGAGAGCAACAGAAACAGAAACAGACAGCAAACCAAACATTTCATTCAACTTGCTAATGAAAAACAACAACAACAGCAGCTGCGAACTGGAGAAAATTGTTGATAAATAACAGCAACAGACAAACAAAAACAAAAAACAACAAAAGAAACAAAGACGACATCTTCATTTAACGTAAGTTAAAAAAAAACGTTATAAAAACTTTTTAGTTTAATTAAATAAATAATCGGCTTCAGCGACTTTTATCTATGATTGGGATGGCAATGATTTGTATATTAAATAAATATTATTTATTCAATTAAAAATGTTAACTAATTTGTATATATCCTCTGAATCAAATGGCGTGTTTATTCCAAATATGTTTACATATTTTTAATATATATAAAATATTTAACATAATATTCATTTATAAAATTATAAAAAAACGAAACGAATTGAAATTCGGCACTTTACTGGCCAATATATGCTTTCTTTGCATGCAAAATTGATTACAAAAAAAATACATTTATAAATTTCGGGACTAGGCATGGACTTGTTCTGAAAAAGGCTAAGGCGGCAGCACTGACAAATTAAGTTTTAGATGTTCAAGATATGCATATTATAAGGCTGTTCAGCTAATTAAGTTAGAGCATTATTGGTGGAAAAGTGTAAAAGGAACAAAGTAAACAGACAAGGCAAATCTGCAAGGCAAATTTGATTTTGATTTGAAACTGTATCATCTTGTCCAAGTACGACTTCTTTGTACAAACATTTGTATATAATACACAACTTATCAGATTTTTCATGTCATATACAAAACAGTGAGCAAAAACCAGGTCTTAAGGTTTTTGGCCCTGTCTTTGATTACCAGAGTGAGAGGGAAAATAGGCAAAAGCTGCACGATTGTTTTGATTTTCATATTTATTTGCATTCGTAGTCGTATTGTAACGTATTTAGTAGACATAGATCATCGAGCTATCGATTAAGATTGTGTTTGAGCTTCTGGTTGCTCGCCTGCGCATACAAATATAAAAGCCCAAGGGCGTATTCAGTTTTTCGAGTAATGAATCTATTTTTTTCATAATTTATAATCTATCTATGTTATATATGAGCCAATCAAAGAACTCTAACAGGCTAGAGCTGGCAATAATACATAAACCATAAGCCAGAACTGTTTTTTCCTTCTCAAGTCATGCCAATTTTTGTCCGTCTATCCATAAACCACAATTTGTATTGAAGTACAACAATAATAATATGCCATAATAATAAGCATATGCCACATGAACTACAAAATGGAAATAACTCGCATTCATTAACAATTTTGGTATGTCATTAATTGGCATTAAATTGTTCATATTACTACCTGTTTTTGTACTCTTATGCCGAAGGTAGAAAAGTCTATTCGCTTATTCCGTCACTGTTGCATATCAAAACAAGTAGAAATGCTGTAAGTAAGAAGAACTTTTACAGCTGATCAATTTTATGCCTGTGATGAATTTGAAAGCTATATTAACATATCGCGCCCTTTTTTTTTGTAATCGATTCTTATTGATATTAGGAATTTGGGGAGAATTGGAGAATTGGTAAATTGAAATTAACTTGACCGTGGCTTATGAGAACATACATTCCAAATTTGAATAGTATATGAATTATGCCACAAAAAATGTGAATGCAGTCGTAATGAATTTTCACATTATTCCATATTTATTATTTTTAATCGGACGATAAGTTAAAATTAATACAAAATTAAGAGAACAGAAAATTTCTCAGAAAAGTAAAACATATTCTGGGTAATAATGATTTAAAATTAATTAAAATTAATAATGATTTTAAATTAAAAATGTTTTCTTTTACATTTTCTAGACATGTTTGTTAATATTAAGAAATACATGTATAAATGGTATATATCAGTTTTTTAAATTGAATAATATGAATTTATTGACTATTTATTATTGAAATCCTAGAATGCTTATGTTTGAGAATAACATAAATAACAAAAAAGCTAATGTAAGAATTCAATTCACCCCGAAAACTAGATATATTCAAAGATTTACAAAATCCTGGATACAAATAACAACACATAACTTATCACTTTAGAAATATACTTTCTGAATAATACGAAAGAGTATATATCACACAGCTTAAGAGCTGAAAATCATAAGAGTATTAAGTAGCCGGTTATTTGCGACTGCAACGTTCTCATGCGTTTTTAAATATGAGGTCTGTGGTAATAATGGGGGCTGCTGAAAAATTGCTTCCTTAAATGCAGCGAAAGTTTTTCCTTGAAGTGCGCAACATTGTGTTTTGTGTATATAGAAACTTGCAAGGTAAGCAAAAGCCTAGACAAACTAAGACACAAGACATTGAACTGCCCACTGGCCAATTGAAAGTGAAAGGGGGAACAAACGCAGACGCACTGCGTCCGTCGGACGAGTGCCATTTAAAAAAAAAAAAAGCCGCAAGGCTTCCTGTGTCTGTATGTCTGCCTGGGCGAGAGTTGGGCAGCGACCAAACTGCAAGCGGTTAACATGGTGGCTTGTGCCCGGTTTTGGACATGATCAGTTGTGTTGAGTGTTCAGTGTTTCAGTGCGTTGCACTCGATTTTCAATTTCATTTTCCTTTTTCCATTTTCCATAAATTGCCTTGCCACTGTGCGCAATGTGAGTCGCATGCAGCTTACAAAATAATTTCTTTGCCAGCCTGGCAATTTACTCGTATTAAGTCATTTCGAATGTTAATTTCATTCAGCCCGGCTGCGACCTTGTCAATATAATTGTAATTGTTCACAAATCTAAAAAAAAAAAAAAAAAACTCAGCTGGCATAATACTCGCACGAATACTCGCACGAATACCAGCACGAATACTTGCACGAATACTCGCCGGTATACGCGTATGAATACTCTTACGAATAGTCGTACGAATAATTCGAATGCGTGCAATGATTATTGCCTAGCCAGCTTAAATGCGAATTTGAGTTCAAATTCAAGTCCGTGTGCGAGCCTAGCCCAAAGGTTTGACAGTTTGACAGCAACTAGCGAACTCAGAGCTATTGTTAAATGTGATTAAACCTAAAATCCTTATCCAATTGGGGACATTTCAGAAAAAAGACATTCGCCCTGACAGGTTTGTTGACTTTAAAGAATTTTGCTTTATTTAAGAAACTTTAAGAAAATCGACAATAACAAACTGGAATTTAGATAAGTTTGTCAAAAACTTAAGGGATCTTTTAAATTCCTTGATTGAAATGTTTGAAGAGTGGTGATTAAAATGTATGAACAAATTTCGAAAAGCTGGCTACATGGGCATGGTCTTTTGTACAAACCGTACTCAATGATCTGTGATGATTGTTTACACATGTGTTTCGTTTGCCAAGTTGTGTTTTGTAAGCTCGTTTCGAATTATAAACTTCCACAAATTAAGGCTCAGCATTTCGATTGTAGTTTTAGGCATTTGTGTGTGTTTTATTTGACATAATCCCAGCCACAACCAACAAAAACTTAAAATGCGAACTGGTAAAGCTGCTACCAATTGCCATTGTCAAAGATTACAAATACCAAAATAAAAAAATAAATAAAAAATTCAAAGCAACATCAACGTGACCGACTGCACGATACTCTGATCTTAGTCGAATAAAAGCTGAAAGCAGGTGAATAAAAATCCAACTGCCTGATACACAGCCAGTGCATTTAAGGTGTGATATATATGTATATTTATATATTATTGCACAAATTCAAAATGCTCTCTGTCCACTTGGGAACAGAGTATAAATATGCTCAAATTAGTTTGTTTTTGTTGTTGTAGGCTAAAAATTAACAGACACGTACTCAATTCCTTAAGAAAATAACAACACTCTAACGATGATAAATATATCAAATCAAATTCATTTTGAAGGCCGCGTGCCGCATTAACCCATTGTTGCCGTTATTGACCAGTAGCCAGATAATATATGATGCTGATCTTATCTATTACTATTATATGAATATAAACTTAGTCGGACTAGCGATTGATGTGGATTTCATCTAAGGAAGTAAGGAAGCTCTACGACGGCATATTATGCCGTCATATAATATGGGGAATTTGTTTACTTTACCCAGTAAATCGGTTATCATCAACCGCATATCATGAAGCTTCTTCGATCGCGTAACCTATGTATATGTTATCTTGATCAACAACATTAACCGAGTCGATATAGCCATGTCTATATACGGGCTAAAACTGGAAATTATAAATATAGGTTTTTCATATCGATAACTCGTCTCGTTTCCCAAAGATCGCTAAGAATGTGTCTTCGACTGTGTTGACGCATTTCTTTAAGGTGATCTCGTTGTTAAGGTACTTGTGTGTGTGTGTGTGTATGTGTATTAACCATTAACATCAATTCATTTTTTCTGCATAAAATTCACATTCCAGTGCAAACACAGAACATTGACTAAGGCGCCCAGTTTTCAACTCTTCAGACAGCGTCTCCTATGACAGCGAGGGTGCAGCAAGCAGCAAAAAGCTAAGCAACACAAACAGTAACAACAACAATGAGCTAACTGCACATGCCAACTTACAATGAAAACGATTAATCAAATGAACATAGCATTAAATTAATTGACAGACCAGAATAGAAACGACTGAGTTGAAGTCGAACATAGCCGACTGCATAATACTCTGATGGAAATATGACAGAGGCAGATGTTGGTAGCGTCAGTACTGTAGGTCCTTTAACTTTTGAAAGAATTTTGTGACACTATCTCTAAAACTGTGAGATAAGCTCAGAAATAAAATCGCCATAAATGATAGAAAATCGACCAGAAAACATGGCTACAAATTTATTATATGTATATATATGTATTTTATATAGTGATTCCTTTGCATATTTTTTTTAAAACATGTTTGTATTATTAAGAAATGCTTTTTTAAAAAGTAGATATGTATATATAAATATATATATATATATATATATATAAATATATAGAGATTTATTGTCATTGTACCAGACCCATGGATCTGAGTGTATATGTTATACTTGGCCTCTAGCTTCGGAGGGGTATGGACAGACAGCAATGACGATCATTGTGCAAAACGAATACACCCTTCAAACTTCGGTAAGATACAGGGACTTAGATGACAATACGAGTTAGATAAGTCAATGTTCTGATTGGCAAACAGAGCACTTGCCACTTTGCAATTTGTGCAGTTAGTGGACAATTTTTGCAGTCAGTTGCCGACTTACCAGTTAAGGATGCCACGCCCAGTTGGCATAACGCCCACGCATTCTTCAAGTGTGTGTGTTTGGTGTATGGATAGTTGTTGTTGTGTGTATTGTAGTGTCACATTTCACAGTTAATTGTTGTTGCTTTTGTTGAATTTACTTCAGTGGCTGTCACGGCAGGCGACGCTTTAATTACCCCAGCGAAGCAGAAGCTTCAGCCGAAACTCTGCAACTGCCACATGCATAATATCTTTTACTCACACAAATTTACACAGAAAAACTTTTGCCTGAAATTAAGAAAATCGTTATACATTCTGGTAGCTCACTTAATATTCAGAAGGTATATTTGTGAACGCAAAGGATGTGTCTTTCTTAAAATCAGATTTTTTTTTTCATCATTCTAAGATCGATATATTTTAATTTAGGAAAAATATTTCTAATTTACAGAGAATTCTTAGATTAACTAAGCAATCCTTAATATTTGTAAAAATTTTGTTTTTGTATATTTAAAAATTATATCTAAGGATCAGAACATTTTTGTTTTGGTTTTCATTTCGAAATTCATTTTAAAGCGATTTTCTAAATTTTTAGTGCAATTTTTTTCTGTCTTTTTGAAAAACCGAGTTTTTCTTAATTCTTAGATCAATTTTTCTAAAATGAGTAGAAATATGTATATTTTCCACGAAATTCTTACATAAACTTAAAAAAAAAACGCATTTATATTTTAAATATTTGTTTTCATATGTTTAGAAATTTATTCTACGAATTAGAACATTCTTTTTAGTTTTCAAAGCGATTGGCATTTTAAGGTCATTTTATGAATACCATTTGTCTCTGAGTGTATGTTTGCAAGTGTATGCATGAAAGTGTCTAGTCAAGATTGTGAGTAGTGGGTGCAACTGCAGCAAACAACAGACGGGACGTCATTCACTCACTCACTCACTCAGCCAGACAGTCAGTCAACGCTTGGGAATGTTCACAGCCAAATTGACAAATTCTATCATATGTAAACAATATGTGCTCTGTACAACTTGGACAGCTGCCACATTATGCAATGCAATTTAGCGTGTGGAGGATGCAGTTGCGGCCTGAAATAATAACTTGTTGCGCATACACTCATGGTATGCACACACATGTAGTACATATAACTAACATGATATAAATATAGGAACAGATTAATTGTTTATACCTTGACGTTAACTAGACATCAACCTTTTCTAGAAAAATAGATTGGAAGCTTTAAAAAAATGATTGAAGATAAAATTGAGTTGGGAGTTTCGCTTAAAATGTTATTATAAATGTACTTATTTTTTGGTAAATATAAATAAATGAATAGCCAACCGTAATTGTTAAAAGGTTGTGCCCAATTTTTTTTTTCATTCATTATATTATCCCAAAAGCACCTGCAACGATTTTTGCGACAATTAACTAGTCTCGATCAACTGGTGTTGAATCTCCATAAATGTTGCCAATTCCGTTGAATGGAATAGTTTCCAAAGGTATTACTTGCAATCTTGTCGATCTCATCGATCGCAATCTAAAAAACCTATAACTCACAAATCTGAGCATTTGTTTACGCTCTAGAAAAAATAAAAAAAGAACTTGGCACCAAACAAAAAATTAATAGAAGTAAGAGTGGATAAGTCGTGATTGCCCGACTAGAAGATAGACAAATCAGATCAAAAAATTATTGAATAAAATGTGAAGAAGGGAGAGAAGACGCAAGAAAAAGATAAAGAAAGAGAGAGAGAGAGAGAGAGAGAGAGAGAGAAAGTGTGTGTGTGAGAGAGAGAGAGAGAGTGATAATAAAATGAGAGAAATTAAAGAAGACGAAAAAAGAAAACTCTGAACCCGTGGAATATAATAAATTTATTACAGCTAAGCACACTGAGAGAATTCCGGGCGCTATTGAACGTTTAAATTATAATTTGAAAGAACAGAGAGTTTCACCGAGAATACGGAAAATAGGGCATTGCAAGATTTACAGATTACACGGAAAAGGATTGGACAAATCATAGTCAATTGTGCGTGAAGGCAATGGAAATAAATAATAATGTTTAATAATAATATATGTAACAAAAAAACTAATATCAGAATGCTTCAATTCACGCACATAGAAAAATCAAAAACCCTGAAAATTAGACAAATTTTACACCCTGAAATAAAGAAATTGACTTTTAGAAAGCCACAACCTTCGATTTTATCGAGTATCCAAAACATTGGAGAATTTCTAAAATTCAGGGCGATTCTTCTTAGTTGAGTATAGAATAAAAAGTAATTATGTTACTTAATGCTAATATATAATTGTGTAATTTATCTATATATATTTATGCTGCGTGTTAATTCGGACTGACATTGAGGAAAAAAGAAAAAAATATATTCCAATCCACCTGTCGCTACCAAATGTTGCATGCAGCTGGCCAAGCACAGATTGTTATGTAGGCAGCCGGTTGATTGTTGACTGTTGATGAGTGTTGCGTGGGTTGGCAGTTGCCAGTTGGAATTTAGCAGACTTCATAATTTACGACACTTACATTTGGCCACTCATGGTTCGATGCATAATTTAGGCTGTGCGCTGTCAAAATTTGGGCAGACAATTTAAAATTTTAATTTTCGTGCCCATTTGTGTGTGTGTGTCGCACCCCCTAGTGGGGGCGAGGGCGTGGCAACAACTAGCCAGTCGCGCCAAGTTCGGTGCAAGCGTTGCAAAATTATACGAATCTTATGAAAGCGCTTGCGTTATTGTTTTTGTCGTAATTGTTGCAATTATTTTTGGCTTGGTTCCGCTGCAAAATGCAGGGCCATTGATCGACATGAGGAAATCTTACGCTCAACTCTTAAATAGTTTTGTAAATAACTTACAGCAATTTACGCGCAGCAATTTTTTCCAAATCAATTTCGGTTTTTGACAAGTGAAAGTGGCCACTAGGATCCAGTTTTTGCTGCGGATGAAGCTGCGGACTGTTGTCATACTCTGCTACCGCAGGTTGTAGAGTATATTCCTGTAATTAAGTACGTTTTTTTATAATCAAAATTTGAAGGATGGAAGTTAATGTTGCTTAAACGTAACTGATTGGGTAGTGTTAAATTCATTAGACAAAAGTGCGACAGGGCGTGGTCTTCTAAAAGGAGTTGATCAGAGTAAAATTGTTTCAGTCTTCTAAAATTGTATTGATACATGTTGTGGCTGTTGTTTGTCTTCGTGAAAGGAAACCTATATCTCTTCCATAGTGGGTGGTTTCGATTTGTCGTGGCACTTACAAGAAGGATTTTAACAGCCTGTTATCAGGCGGTATTATTCTGATATCAGAGTATTAGGCAGTCGGCAACGACCGACTGCCACATTCTCATTTTTTTCTTGCATTTGTTGTCGGAATAATCTTACTTTCAGGAAAAACTCATCGACATACCAAACCAACGTCAACATAGGCATAGGCAACGTCATAAACATCAGCATCAGCATCTCGGTATCGGCATCGGTATGTGAATGATTCCCCTTGGCGCTTTTCATTTTAACTCTGCTGCGGTTTCCGTTTTCTTATCTGAATGCCCTTTCGTTGTCTGTTGACTGCTGCTGTCGAAAAAAGTAAACAGCAACAGTAACAATAACAACATTGATTCGAAAACTTGCCGTTTTACAAACCTGTTGCTGGCATTTTGTTGTTATTGTCTGTTGCACAGATATTTTTTTAATTTTCATACCCTGCAATTGCTCTTTTACCCAACGGGCTATACTACAGTATAAATAGAAAATAGAAATGATGACTACTAAATTTACTTTCTTTATTATATATAAATATCACAATAATACTTGCCAACCAATTCAAAAACATATGATTTATTTTTTTTAATTTAATGAATAATAATAATTATTAGTTCTCTTGAATGCTATGCAAATATTATCTATTATAATAAATATGATAATAGTCATTTCATTTGAATTATCTGAAAATCAATGGTTTCCAAATTTTTGTACAAATAAAAAACTGAATATATTTTTTTTGTCCTTAATTTGTAATAATATATAAGAGTTGTGCGTGATAAAAAAAAACCATTTTATTATTTCTAAACTTCATTATAAAGAGATGGTACTGGAAATCAATTCAAATTAGGGAAATTTGTATTGTATAGAAGTTTGCCAAAGGGATGCTCATCTGCAAATACGTGGCATCTTTTATTCGAGAAAGTGATTAATGTTTTTTTTTCATTTTATATATATATATTTATGTTTGCCTACCAATTTATCGACATTTTGAGTGCAGAATGCAGTTTTTTCTACGGTTTTGGTGGTTAAGTGCTTGGCCGGTTTTTGAGCGCAGCAACCACTACAACAGCTGCTCCGAAAGGCGGCGATTGTGGCTACTGTGTGGTGCGAGGGGTGATTGAGGGGTCTCCAAAAACATGACCCAATGACAAAGCGACAACAACTGTTTTGTGTATGCTAATTGCGTGTATATATGTGTGTATGCGTGTGTGCGTGTGTGCAAGGGCGTACACATGGAGGGACAGTCGACGATAGGAAATCGAAAATATATAACATAATTAGTGATGAGCTTTTCAAAGATCTTATGAAATTTTTAATTGTACACCGAAGTTAATGTGCCCACATTTAAATTTGAGTCCGGTGTTCGAAATATTATTATGTACGGTTGGCTGAACACTGCATCTGAATATTTGTTTCTACGATTGCAATTTCAAACTTGAGCCAGACGATTTAGCTATGTATATAATATAGTGGACCTATTCGGCATCATAAGTGACCGAAACACAAAGGTGAATATACATCAAGTTTCATTACTGCAACATTTAAACCAAAAGAGCTTAATTTTTATATAAACAGAAAAAAGTCTGACATCGCTATCCGAGTCGATAGATAGTGATGTTGACTAAGAATATAATTGTCCTTAATGCCAATTTGTTCCTATGCCTGCCCAAATGTTAGAAGCATAATAAAATTCTTTACTAGTGAGCTTGGTCCACATCTTGAAGAACCACAAATTGTTCAAACAAGACCTACTTTTTTTTGGTAATTATATTAAGTGTAACATTGTTTTTATGTGTCCCAACTTGAATTAAATATTAATTATATTATGTTAAGGAAAACTTAATGTTTTCTAGTCGATATTTCTGAGTGGGCTGATTAAGAATATATTATACTTTTTAGGGTCAGAGGCGTCTCCCTCAATACGCCACGCACCCCATGACAAGTGTGTACAAAGTTAATTTATCTGCCCCTATATAAAAGTTGCTGCATACGCTTCTGTACGTATGTATTTAGTCAATTATGCCAAATTGCTGTCAAGGCGATAAGAATAATAACACAAAAATACAACAAAACTAGCAATGCATATTGTACATAGTGACAAAAGCGAATTTACGGCAAATTGTCAGCGTAAAAATCTAAAACGAAACTTTTGTCCATAAAATGCCAAATAAATAACAGGTTGCTGCCTTTGCCAGGTCAGCCAGTTACTAAGAGTGTGTATTGCATATGTGTTTCAGTACTCGAAAAGTTCGAAAAGTGAAGATTGCCGATTCAACATTGTGGCACCAGTTGTAAACTGGGGCGGGGCTGATAAGTCGATAACACGGTCGATCGATACCTCTCGAAGTAGAGTGAACAAATTTGCAAGGAAGAGTGTTGCATATATGTAGCTTAATGCCCGGTTTTCACATTGAAATTGCAGTATATTTCCCTTGTGTAAATTAAATCGCTAATTTCTCGCCTCTGCGGCCTTCATAATTACACTTTTTGATTAACGATTCAAAATAATTTAATCCATTTTCTCATTCACACTTATGCATTTCCATTTGGAAGAAGAGGAGTACCGATAGCCACCGTCAAAATGTGTCAATTTTGTTCTTTTGAAAACGTAACACCTATTTTTTTATGAGGAACTTTTCATTATCGATATCTTTTCTTTGGTCTGAGAACAGAGCTTAAGTACGAGGGGTCGATGGGTTTAAATGAATAACGAATCCCAGATATAAACAAGTTGAAGAGTATGTAATCATCGGCGTTACTTCTTGTTTTTGCTTTCTTTAATTGCCAAAGTGTGAACCGGTTCGGGTTCAAGTCTTTGAAGCTGGCAAATGCCAAACTACCAACAACAATAATAAACAACAGCCAGAACAATAAGAACAGTAACAATGCAAACAACCCATAAGCTGTCACATTGCGACCGAATTGGCAAACGGCTTTGGTTTCTTTTGGCTTGATTGCGTTTCGCATGGTTTGTAAATCAAAAAAAAAAAATAAATAAAAGAGATGGCAAGAATGCCAATATCGCAAATATCTCCAAAAAATAATTATAAATTTCTACAAAACCGATCAAAAACGGTTCAAGCAAGTAATTTCCATGGCGAAGAATAGACTAGAATAAAAAGAATAGAATCAAATAGAAAGAATATAACAAAATAGTATCTAGGCATATTCAATAATGGATTTTGCCGCAATAGAATCCTATGAAAGCCCGTTTTAAAGTTAGTAGACATAGAAACCCTAATCTTTCCCAGTGCTACAGCTTCGGCTTATTAATAAGACAATTGTCACTAAGGCATTATCCGATTTATAAAAGTTAAATATTTATTATTAACATTATCTCTGTTATATATTGACGATTAACATTTAATATTAATATTTAATATTATATATGTTTAATTAGATATTCGTTTAATATGATTTTACAACCAACAGTTTTTAAATGTTGTGCAAGTGGTTTCCAGATGCGCATAGCATAAGTGAAGAAATGCCTTTTGGAATTTACAGTCCAGTGTCTTAAGCAGGCAATGCTCTTGGTTCTTGTAGATGTAGCAATTCTTAGTTTCTTGTAAAGAGTGTTCTTTGGCGTACGAAATTTGTATATGAAACTCAGTGTTTTGAATTTCATCAAGTCTATAAAGTTAAAATCAGCTAATTGCTCAAACCTTGCTCAAGTCGCTCGAGGGCAAACACATAACTCGCTATATTTTTTTTTTGGCGACTTATGCCATCACAATTTGCAAACATTTCTATCCCATACGAAAGAGAGACAGAGACATGTCTTTGCACCTAAAATTAATATAGCCGTTAGGCAAGAAGTGTTGAGTTGCAGTAACCTATCCGTTTTCCCAATCGATTTATTTACTTAATGCGGGTGGTCGTGGCATATGCCGGTCTTTGAATGACATCGCCAACCACCTACCAACCAAATTTAAATACCGTAGCCTTAAATTTGTGGGAGAGATGTGGCATTATCGATTTGCGAATATCGGTTTTATCCAATTTGTACACTTTATATGACGCAGGCACATACCAGTATGTGTTCCAAGTTTCAAGTCTCTATCTCCAAGGGTGTCGACAAAAATTGCGTTCATACATACCATCGGCATCAAAGTATAATTAGTTAATTATTAGTTAGCTAGATAGTTAGTTAATGGAAAGTGGGAATAACTAACGGGTAAAGTAGATCTAGAGGAAATAGAAAAACATATTCATTATTAATGTGGCTATTCCACGTTCTGTTTTTAAATGTTTTTAAATTACTTTGTTGACACAAACTTAACTATAATTCTATCTACTGCAGCACCCTGCCAATGTGCCAGTGACGTCAGCAGTAGCAGGATTATCATCACTATGACAGAGACAAACAACAATGCGCAGCAGGCAATGATGAGCAGTGGTAACCACAACAACAACAACAACAGCAACAACAGTGAGTTCAATGGTCGTCACTCGGCCTCACCAGCACGGACCATAGACTCGCACGATTCCACAACCGGCAGCATGGACACAATTGTGGACCGCAGTCTTGGCCACAAGGAGCTGATGCATGTGACCAATACCATTGAGCAGAGCACCAATGCGACCAATGCGAACAATGCCGGCGGCGGCAGTTTGACCAACTCACAAATAGCAATGATTCAGCAGGATTCACAACATCAACAGCAGCAGCAGCGGCAGGAACAGGAGCAACAGGAGCAGGATGCACGCCAGCACTTGGATGCACAGAGTCACATATATTCGAGTCCCGTGTACGATGAGAAGCCATCGCCAGCATTAAATCTAGCTGCGCCGATATTAATGGCCAGTGGCAAAGTTGACGCAACTAAGGAGCCCAAACTGATTAGCCACGAGGAGTTCAAGCAACAACTGGAGTTGGCCATGGCCAGCCGGGGCCAGGCCAAGAGTGTTAACAACACCATCGATTCACGCATCAGCAAGAAGCAGCGCTTCCCCCCCGAGCTCATCAAATACAAGGGGGGCAGCGGAGGCAGCATCGACAGTAAGGTGCGCCGCAAACGTCGGGCAAGCAATGAATGCTGCTCCGCATTCCCATTGCAAATCGTGCTGGGCACATTGCAATTGTTTTTGGCCATTTCGCTGGCGGCGCTCGGATCGCTGCTAATAGTCCGCGACGCGGCCTTGTCAATGGCCGGCTGCGGAATTTGGACCGGTCTAATTGCGGCAGTCACCGGCTCACTGGGCGTGGTCAGCATGCGAAAAACGCAAACGGCCTTTCTCGCGCTCAGCCTGGTCTGCATCGCCAGCAGCACGCTCGCCCTGGCCATTTCTGGTGTGGGCCTGTCCCGCGATCTCAATCGCATGGCCGAGCAAAAGGGCGAACAGGTGAGGGAACAACAACAAGAATAACAACAATATCAAAAACATCGAACATTTTACTTTGTTATTGTTAACGTTTCTGTCTTTGATTTTACAGTTTGACCTGATGAACGCCAATAGCGAAGTTTCAGCTGCCTGTGGTTTGATTTTTGCTCTCTTTCTGCATTTCGTGGTCAGCATTGTATCAGTTTATCGCTGCGCCCTGCAGACCTGCACAAAGTGAGTACATTCAAATTCAATTTTGATTTTAATTCAAATTACATCGTTCGCTCATAATTAACATAACAAAACATTTGTCCTCATTAATTGCTCCTTTCTTCCGATTTACGAATTTTAAATGAATCGAAGAAAGCCCGGAGTGTGTTTGGCCACATCTAAGCTGAATTAATAATTTATACTATCATCTATAAATTATCAATTCAGCTTAAATAAATTTGACTTATAACGCTTATCCTGAAAATACATCTACAGTTTATTTATGTATGTAAATTGGCGCCACTTGCTGCATTTCCAACGATACTTTGATAACTGACAGAGTTGCACAGCATTGCTGATGTGTGTTAATTAACATGGCTATGTTAACTCCCAGTGGATTTATCGATAACTTTGTGCGCATCTGTTTTATAATCGCTATGTGATTATTTATTTCTTATTTTCGTTTGTAATTAATTTTGATTCAAAATATAAGTAATATATGTAAGTGCCATCGATGAAAATTTCTAAAATTACCAATTATGCATAAGATAGTAATGTTAATTCCCTGATGAGTGCGTAGAGTTTTTAACACTAAACTCTTTCAAGTATTTTCTTTGTTTTCTCCCATTACGATGGAAAATCGTAAAATTGGATTTTGTAAAAATTCATCATCAAATGAATTTACTGATGCTTTAAAAAATTTTGTATATAGAGACAGCCATATAATAAGTTTTTGACAAATAACCACCTCAGTATCATATACACAGCCAGAATATAACAGAATATGCTTTCTAGTATATTTAAATATTGTGTTGTCTGCTTGTGTATATTATGTATGCTGTAGTATTTAGATAAAGTGCATAGTTTTCTAATTACTATCAACATGCTAATATTGCATTATTTGAGCGGTTTAATAAATAAACATGCAGTTTTCGATTTCGTTGTTTTTTAGTTTGAGTAAATATAATAATAAAAGTTATTCCATTACCCAACTAAATGGCAATTGCTTAATGTGCGGTTCTCTTTTGAATCAATTGATCGACTCGCAACGATACATATGATGGCAAAACCCATCGAAATGCGATTTATTGATATATCGATGTGGTGACTCACATCACTAGCTCGCACTTAAACCAAAAAAGAAGAAAAAACGAAAAGAAATAGGGAAAGAGAAACAAAGTGAAAAGCAAATAAAAAAATAGCGAAAGCAGCGAGCAGCGCAAAGCTTACAAGTACGCTTTGCAAAATTACTGCTCCACCTCTACAGACGCGACAACAGACGGACAACAGACCACAACAGCAGTACCAACAGACAGACAACAGCAGCAGCAGCAGCAGCGGATATTACGATTAACAGGCAGCAAAACGCCCACGAAACCTGTTAGTGGAATATTTTAGTCCTAGAGGGCAGCAACAGAGACAGTCATGCCACTGGCTGACTCCAATAAGGATCTGAGACAGCAACAGCAGCAGCAGCAAGTCGAAGTCGTCCACAGCAGCAGCAGCAACAACAACAATGCCGAGCAGGCACAGCTGGACAATGCCAGTGCAGCAGCAACAACAGCAACAGCAGCTGCAGCCACAACAACAAAAGCAACATCAGCAATGGGCCTGCAGCTGCGTCAACGCATGCAGATTACATCCTCCGGCTGCAGCAGTCTGGCGGTGACACCCATGGAGCACACGCCCACCGACGAAGAGAGTGGCGCCGTTACCACAGTGACGTCATCGCAACGACGCCAACAACAGCAGCAGCAACAGCAGCAGCAGCAACAACTTCAAGCAGCTCTCGAACAACATCACATAACGCCGAGCAACAAAACGCCGGAGCAAATGGAACTGAGCGACTCGGAGTCGTATGGGGCGACAAGCTACGATGAGTTCGAGCTGCGCGAGGTGGTAAAGGAGGGGCACGACAAGGCTGATCCATCCCAATTCGAACTGTTGCGCGTGCTCGGCGAGGGTAGCTTTGGCAAGGTGTTTCTGGTGCGTAAGATATTGGGCAAGGACTCGGGCACACTGTACGCTATGAAAGTGTTAAAGAAGGCCACACTCAAGGTGAAGGACCGCGTACGCAGCACCAACGAGCGCAAGATCCTAGCGGATGTGGGCCATGCGTTCATCGTTCGTTTGCATTATGCGTTCCAAACGCCCGGCAAACTCTACCTGATACTGGACTTCCTGCGCGGCGGCGATCTGTTCACGCGCCTCTCCAAGGAGGTCATGTTCACGGAGGAGGACGTCAAGTTCTATTTGGCCGAGCTGGCGCTAGCGCTGAATCATCTACACACGCTTGGCATCATCTATCGTGACTTGAAGCCGGAGAACATACTGCTGGACGAGCACGGGCACATTGCGCTCACCGACTTCGGGCTGTCCAAGCAGCCGCTGGACGGCTCCAAGACGTACAGCTTTTGCGGCACCGTCGAGTACATGGCGCCCGAGATTGTCAATCGGAAGGGACACGACTTTGCCGCCGACTGGTGGTCATTCGGCGTCCTCATGTACGAGATGCTGACTGGCAATCTGCCATTTCATGGCCAGACGCGCCAGGAGACCATGAACCAGATACTGCGCTCTAAACTGGGCATGCCCGAGAATCTGTCGCCTGAGGCGCAATCCCTGCTGCGCGCCCTCTTCAAGCGCAATCCCCTCAATCGCCTTGGCGCCGGTCCCCAGGGTATACTGGACATCAAGGCGCACTGTTTCTTTGCCACCATCGATTGGGTGCGCCTCGAGCGGAAGCTGGTGCGTCCTCCATTCATACCGGCAGTCAGTCGCGATGATGCTTTCTACTTTGACGTGGAGTACACGTCCAAGTCCCCGCGCGACTCACCCGGCGGCCCCATTTCGGCCTCCGCGCACGAGATCTTTCGCGGCTTCAGTTTTGTGGCGCCAGTGCTGCTCGACTGCTGCAACAGCAGCAGCAACAGTAACATCAACAGCAACCCCAACAACATTACCACCAACATCATCAGCACTAACATGACTGGCAGCTGCTCGAACAATGCCAGCCCGCTGCATGGTGGTCTGCCCGCCGCTGGTGCGGGTTCGTCGGGTCCACGAAGTTTGCCTGGGGTGTTGCCGGGCAATTTCTTAACCGAGTACAATCTGCTGCAGGAGCTGGGACGCGGCACGTTCTCGGTGTGCCGTCTGTGCGAGCATCGGGCCACCAAGAAGCACTACGCCGTCAAGATCATTGAGAAGGCGGCGGTGGCTGCCGCCTCCTCAGCAACGGCCGATTGCTGGGAGGAGGTTGAAATAATGCTGCGCTATGGCAACCATCCCAATATCGTTACCCTCTACTCGGTGTACGAGGACACAAACTCCGCATATCTGGTAATGGAGCTGCTCAAGGGCGGCGAACTCCTTGATCGCATTCTCGCCGTCGGCCAGATGTGCGAGAGCGAGGCAAGCGCCGTGCTCCGTACTATTGCGGCCGCCGTTGCCTATTTGCACGAGCACGGCGTCGTCCATCGCGATCTGAAGCCCTCGAACATGATCTATGCGAGCATGCGGCAAACGCCGGAAACCCTAAAGCTCTGCGACTTGGGTAAGTCCCCAATAAACACAGAGAGGCAGCAAAAGTATACACATTTCAAACTTGAGTTTGATAGTGGTCGAGCATAAATATCGTATATAGTCTTGATCCGATTCTGATTCCGATTCATATAATATTATGAATTGATGTCCCAATATTGATTCAGCAAATCCTCTAATCTAGATCCTCTGAGCAAGAAAAGTTGAAATCCGAATATGAGCATAAATATGGTATATATTCTGGTTTCGTTCAGATAATGCTATTATTTAATTTCTATATGTACTGATTTGGCAATTTCCGATAGTAATAATATTCATGAATGTTGATTTAACAAATTGCAAAAGTTTTTATTGGTTCCGAATGGAGCCCCATCTTATCTTGTTGTCCACCCAACCAGTGTCCGGTAAGAGGAGTAGAAATCGGAAATCCTTTTCGTATACTAGATCCAATTCAGATAATATTATTAATGAATATATATATATATATGTTGATATATATTAGATTCGCTTGGAGCAATAGAAGATGCTTTCATGTCGTATTTAAATTGCTGATTAGTGGTGAATCTAATGGGAATTGCGATTTGCAGGGTTTGCCAAGCAGCTGCGCGCGGACAACGGGCTGCTGATGACGCCATGCTATACGGCGAACTTTGTGGCGCCGGAGGTGCTCAAGCGGCAGGGCTATGATCTGGCGTGTGACATCTGGTCGCTGGGCGTGTTGCTGTACATAATGCTGTCCGGGAGGACGCCGTTCGCCAGCACGCCAAATGATTCGCCGGAGGTGATACTGAAGCGCATCGGATCGGGACATATCGATTTCAGCAGCAGTCGCTGGTCGCTGATTAGTGCGCCGGTCAAGGAGCTCTTGCGACAGATGCTACACATTGTGCCCGAGAACCGGCCAACGGTTGCCCAAATCCTGGCGCACAGTTGGGTGCGTGACCAGTTCGCAGGCAACGTGCAACTCACAGAATATGCTCCGCCGCACCTGGCAAGTGGCGGCGGCGGCGGTGGCAATGTGGGTGGACAGCAACAGATGTCGCTGGGTGCACAGCAGCAGCAGCACAATCACATCTCGATGGCGCTGAGGGGGGCTGTGGATGCCACGTTTCGAGCAATCGCCATACCGCAGGCGGCAAACGTCGGCCCCGTCGAGCTTTCGATGCTGGCCAAGCGGCGGGCCAAGGATCGGGCCAATCTGCATTCCTAATTGTTGGCAGGTCTGTGCCCGAAGCGCCAGGCCAAGCGGCAGCTAATCCAATTTATATACAAACTTTATAGTATTCTAATGCATTGCTATGCACTTCCGCAACGGCTTTGGGAGTGGCAATCAGTGGCCATCAATCCACACCAGCAGCTGAATCTGGCGCATAACAACGATTGCCGACGCAGCGCAAAGCTGCGTTTGGTTTGAGAATGTGGATGTGGATGTTGGTGTGGACATGGCCATGGACATGGACATGGACATGGACATAGGAACAGCACAACACACACCACACACACTCACTCTCGCTATCTCTCTCTGTATGTCTTAACTCGCGTATCTTTAGACGAATCGTCAAAATTCAAGTATTTGAAGTGTTATTTATTTTATAATATTCATACTAGATTCAAAAAAAAACAAACAAAAAAAACATTCATATCTACGATATCTATGCAAAAAAAAACTCCATACTCACATTGTGGTGAATTTGGCAGCTTCTTAGCATATGCTTTTTTGCATATTCACATATATAAAAATATATATATATATATATATTTATATACATATATATAATGCCAATGCCTATGTAAATGTGTGCGATCTTCCTTAAGAGCTCCCTTGAAACCAGATGCCGAATCTCAGCTGGCTTTCCAGCCTGGGACACACGGAAGCAGGCAGCACTCAAATAAAAACAATCTAAAATCAACTTTAAATGTTGGCCAAAAAAAGTGCTAAAAAAAAAAAATAAAAATAAAATTATACATCTAAGATTAATATACATATTTAAAAAGATGCATAAATGAAATATGTGAAATATTTTAATTATATTAGCAAAATTTCTTGACACCACGTGTTATTATTGTTAAACTAAAAAATATTTACAATTACAATTAAAGAAAAGAAGAGAAAAACATACCAAAATAATCAAGTCGAAAGATTATTAACGATACCTTCTAAATCTAAGCAAAATGTCAACTATATTTTTGATTTCTTTCGATTCGATTTAATTTGATTCGTTCGAAGCCTGTGCTATATCTATAAACAAAGTTCTTCATGTCAATTCTCACAAAGAAACGCATATAAATTTATTATGATGACAGTGCTATAAGATTATTAAGGTAATTGTTGCAGTTCGTAACAAATTGCATTTACGATTAATACCATTAATAATATTCATACCAAAAACTAAAATATATATATATATATATATATGTATATGTATATATATATATATATATATACCTTTGAGAAGCACAAGTAACAAGATAAAAAAAAACAGAAAATTTTAAATATGTAGAAACAGCATTGTGTCAAAATATATGCTGAAAAGATTATTAAATTTTGGACTTGTTGATGACTCATAAGTGTTGTTGTTGTTGTCTCTAAAATACATCGCATACGCCAATTTTTGCAACCACATCCACTTTCCCCTCTCTGTTGTTGTTTTGATAATAACTTATGTAAATTTTTTTGAAGTCTAGTTTTGGACAGGGCTTCAAAACAACATGCTATGTGAGTAGTTATGGTCATCTATGCACAAAGTGGAAGAGCACCACAAGCTTTTCATATATATATATACGTATACTGTGTACATCAGAGTTGTTGTTGTTGCCTATGCACGTATGTATGTACGTACATATGTAGATATGAAATTAAAGACAAGCTGCTTACTGAAGTCAACTGAAGCCTTCAGCACTCTTGTTAATCCTATAGCAATCATTATAAAAATTCTTGTAAGCTGAATTTGTATTATTATATCCAAGCTATGATGCCAGAACAATTGTGAAACAAAATGTGATTGTAAATGCTAATTGTTCGCTAATTAATGACTAAAAAATAAATATACAAAACAAATAAAAGTAATTAAATCAATATAGAAACAGATGTTCTATATGCTTATATGTAGATACATATGCAATTTGAGAAAGTTAAGTCATGATTACTATGCCAAGTTTAATCTCCACTAGCCCCTCCTCAAGCAAGAACTATGAAAAATATAATCAAACAAAATTTCAATGCATCTTTTTAATAATGCGTTGTGTATATATTACTTGAAATGGTGGCTTCATCAATGGAGCGGAATGTTTTATTTTGCCCCCATGTCGAAGACCCATAGCCATAAATGTATTAGTGCAAAATTTCCGCTTTCGAAGGCAATATCTTTAGTAGACTTGAATTTTGAAAATTAAAACAAATAAACAAAAAAGAAAATAATTACAATGTTAGAGCTACAACTAAAAGTTTATTCTAAATGTTTTTACTAAATATATCTATAAGCTTAATATTAGTTGTATAAAATACAAATTTCCTTAAAACAAAGATTTTGTTGTCTCTCATCGAAATTTGGGCTCGAACAGTGGTATTTTCTGACTGAACTTTTAAAACTCTCAAAATAATAGTTGCTCTTAAACGATTTTATTTTTCGGCTCAAATGATTTTGTTTGGGTGTGATGTATGAAATGAGAATTTGCATGCGACATTTTAATGCATACTGCATTTTAATCGATGATGTTGTAGTTTTGTGATATTTACATACAACGTGAATATAATTTATTCTGCAGAAGCGCATAATGGACTTTTTGATCCACCTACAACTACTAATACAAAGAATTTGGTCAACATAAAATTCAATTAATTAAATACATAAAATATGGTTTAGTCATAGCCAACCGCACAAACGCTTGTAGGAAGTTACAAGTAAAATTGCAATAATCCTGCTCCAGTGCATCTGTTGAATTTAATGTTAATCATTGAAATCAACACCCTGGAGATTCGACATATTTTTTCTACATTTGGGAGTGTACATTAAACACACTTGCACATATATTCTCATAGTTTATTTATACAGCTGTTTAACCAAAATCGTGATATCCAAAAACAATATTAAATACACTTTAATTGGATGCAATTTGTCGTAAAATTCATTGAACACCTTATATGAATAAGGAAAACCACTAAAAATATCTGAAAAAATATATAAGTAAACTACACTCTGCGATAAAAATTCAAAACATCATATGTTAAGGGGCAGAAATACTGCCTGCACATTTAGATGTTTATTTTGTCAATAATATTATTTATATATATGATAATATTATTTGTGCCAAGCTAAGTTGGGGCTTCATATTGGGCCCCCATTTATCAGACGACCAACATAAATGATTGCGGATTAATTCCGTTATGTGTCATAACTGATAAAATGACCTAATGTATCGCCAACAAATTTGAATAGCTTTATTTCTATGTATATTTAACAATTACTGCTTTTATTATGCTACTCAGCTTAAAACTCTATAGAATTTCTTTTGTTTGGAATCATTAATTTGACTGGTTTTTGTTTGTCGCTTCTTATTATTAAAATCGGACCAGTAGAGTCGATCGGTCAGAGTTCTTAATTAGTAATTCAAATTAGATGTATACAGATAAACTTCGGTTTGCTAGGCTTGGTTATCCAAATTAATTTGTTTTTCAATTTGCCTTATATCTAATTTCTTGTGTAGAATAATTTAATTTATTTATTAATAATAAATTGGTGAGCAGGTATTTTTACAATAATAAAAATATAAAAGCATAATACATAAACTAGATTGTACAAAATGTTGCATGTTTCTTCGCAAATCAAAAAAAATACTTTCAATACACACGTAAATTAAGAAAAGTGTACATATAAATATATATATCTTAAAACTCTGAATACAAAAAGATAAACATGCATGTGCTAAATATTTTTATTTTTTATTTGTATATGTTTTATGTAGCATTTAATAAGGACACATGCCGCTGCTGTTGATATCTCTCTCTCTCTCTCTCTCTGTGTGTGTTTCTCTGTGTCCTTGTCCTTGTTTAGTGTCTGCTTCCTTTGCCCTTGCGATTGTTGCGTTGCTGCTGCTTATTTTTTGTCGCTGTTGTTGTAGTCGTCTCGGTTGCTGCTGCTGCAATTTGAAAAAAGATAATTAGTAGCTGTGTGAATTGAGATTTGTAATATTATAACAATATTAGTCGTTACACATTAGCATAGCTCATTTAAATATAATCGCCATAATGTGAATTACACACTGCTGTATGCTCTGCTAATTGATATAGAGAGCGATGCACACATCTAATTATGTTAATCAATTCTGTTAATCCGCTAATCGAGTGCTACGAAACATCGGTAAGCGAAACAAAAAATTTGATGAAAGGAGATACTTATTGTTTGTGTACGTACCTTGTGCTGCACTCGCATCCAGCTGCACTTGCTCCAGCGATTCGCTGACTGTCTCGAGGCTCATCTGCAGTGCCGCCTCTTCGCTCAATTCGACAACCAGTGTCTCCTCCTGCTCCTCTTCCAGTTCCTTTTCCTTCAATTCCACATCACCAACTTGCTGCTCCTGCTCCGCCTGCTGTTGATCTTGTGATTGCTCCTCAACGACACGCGCTTCCTCGGGAATGCTCATGCGATTTTCTACCCATTGCCGGTGCTGCAAATTATTCCCAAACCGGTTAAACTTTTTGTCTGCCATTCGCTCGCGCTGCTCGACTTCGTTCTTGTAGTTGTTCGTCCATTCGATGTGCTCCTTGTAGTACTGATACACGGGTATTACGATCACGGAGATGTCGTCGACGGTGGCCGCCGCTTTGCTGTCGGCCAAGCGCCAATGGCCCGAGTTGTTGATCTTGCCGCGAGCACGCGCCACCAGCTCTTGGGCAACCATTGTGTAGCGATGCTTCTCTGTGGGATATCGCGATAGGGTCTGGAACACGGTTCGTGCGACCGTCTCGTTTTCGGACACGTCCCAGAGACCGTCGGTGGCCATTACGAGGATGCCATAGTCCCCATCCTCGTTGTGTTCATCAGGTATGCTGACCACCTGGCTGAGATCACGCTGTCGCACATCGGGCTGCGGGGTTAGGAATGGTTTGATCTCAACGCCCGTATTGATAGCCACCAGATCGTGATCCCCGAATCCCCGTGTCACGCCCAGTGTGCCCAGCAGCCGACTGCGCTTCCCCTCACCATTCACCAACGGCATGCGGAGATCGTCTCGCGACAACGTCTTGTGAACCCAGCCCCTCATGTCGCCCGGGCGGCAGAGGATGCGCTGGCCGAGGTTCTTGATGTGTGGTCTCTTGGCATATTCCATGGCCACATACTGATTGCACATCAGATGTGGCTTCAACCAGGCCACGTTCATCAAGCGCTCACGTTCCGTTTCTGGCGTATGATCCGCCGAATACGGCGTCGGATAACTGTTATCAGCTGCATCCACAGCATCTGCCTCCGCCTGATTGGCTGCCACTTCCGATCCAGATGCCGTTCCCGCTGTTGCTGAACCCGCTCGCCGCTGGCAGAGGACGGCGCGACTGTCGCCAGCATTCGCCACATACATCTTGCCGTCGATGAAGAGCGTCACGCAGGCCGTGCAGCCGCCGGGATCCCGGTTATTATAGCGACTCCTGTCCTGCCAGATCAGCGAGTCCATGTGAAAGAATGCACTCTCCAGCGCCCCAATGATCAGCTCGTCCTTGCTAATTTGCCGCTGAAAGTGGACGGGATGAGGAAAGGAATTCGGTTTCATCGGCAGCTTCCCATTCTCGACGTCCTCATCGCGTGGCAGCAACTGCTCGATACAATCCACCAGTTTCCCATGCAGAATGTGATGGAATCGTTGCGAAGAGGCCAGTGCGGCTTCCCAGCCGGCGTGGCCATCGTAAATGCCAAAATACGTGTACGGTAGATCTGGAAGTTTCCGGTCCGGATCCGAAAGCACCTGCCTGCAACCAAGCACAGATAAATTGGTTAGCCTTCTATCTAACTTGAAAGCAGATTCTCCTCCTTCGCAACAATTCTTCAAATATGCGTGTTGTTATTAAGAAGTTAAATAGTGTAAAATCTGATCGAAGGAATTCATCTACTCTTAAGTTTGTTAAGCTTACATTGCCAATATTACTCAAATCCGTTTTCCAACGAACCCCTTTGAGACCCATCGCGAAATAAAGCATTATTATATATATTGAGACATTGTCTGCTAGCCTATTTAAGATTTGCACCATTAATTCTGCGGTCTCTGGTCACAAAAGTTACCAAAAGTTAAACCATCTCAAAAAGGTTACATTGCAGACCCAAAATCTCTTTTAAGATCAAATTGCTTGTTGCTACTTCTTATACACATCGTTTTTGCATCATTCAAGTCGAGTCGAGGCTGTTTACCCATCTGCTTATTATCTGTTTAGTCTCTTAGTTAGCTAAGCTGTCTTGATAAGACTTTGTCTTTGCCTTTAGCATGACGCTATCGGATGTTCTAGATCTCATATATAGCTGGGTTTCGTTATACAAAGGTGTTTTTCAGGAAAGGGACTAAAAATGGTTTGATTTGCCAATTAACCCTTGTTTTCAATTCGATTTCAATATTAGTCTATTTAATTATTTAAATACAGTAGAGAGCGCTGTAAACTCAGTCTCTTGCTGCGATTGCCCGGCAAAAATTAAGCACCTTGGGAAAGTTATAAGCGCAGCTGGCTGAACTCATTTCTGATTCAGTCTCCCACTAGTAGTCACTTGTCAAAGAATTGAAAAGAATATAAACTATGGTATCACAACGGGTCTAAACTGACCGATGTGTGTCAGCTATGAACATAAAAAATCTGATTCTTTTCTCAGAAAATAACTAAAAATAGCTCGCTTTGCAATCTAACACCAATTTTCCAATTCGATTTAAACATCTATGTCTGGGGATATAACCATATCTGAATCTCTTTTTTGATTCCCAATTTGATTTCGATTTGACAATTCATTTTCCAGTTCGATTTAAATATGTTTAAGAATATACATCTCAGATAATAAATACAAAGTAATTTTCTTATCCAATATATATATATATATATATATATATATATATATATATCTGAGTATATAAACCCACTTGTTTCTGAGAAATGACATTTTAAGTCTCAGATAGGTGCTTTAGTTAATAGTTCAGTTTAATTTATTGGTGGTTGTTCGGCGACTTACCGACAGAAGGCAGCTTGATCCTCGTTCCACTCGGACTTTCCGGAGTTGACGCACTCGGCATAGCCTGTGGCCCAGGGCAGCAGATTGATGTCGCGGGGCACGATGATCGGGCGGACATTGTGGTCGGCGGAGGCGCGCAGCTCGTCGTTGGTGAGCAGCTGCAGGAATGAAGGTCGTGTATACGGGAACTTGTCCTCCTTTTGGCTAAGGCGTGCGACACTGAACGCCATCCTGGCAGACGCTCGCCTTTTACGCTCCAGCTGTTCCCGCTCCTCCTGCTCCCTATCGCTGATCGGTAGGGGCAGATCGTTCACAATGGCCGAAATGAACCGATTTTTAAAACTGTTAAACATTGCAGTTGCGTGGCGGTATCTGAATCTGAAGAATCCCTGTTTACTGCCTAGTGGCTATCCTGGCTGCCTCCCGCTCACTTCCACTGACGTGGCGACCTGGCTTGCCCTTCCGCTCTTATCTATAACTATACCTATATCTATAGATGTGCAATATTTAACGAACAATCGCTTCTCCGGATTTGGTTTATCTCTCTTAAAACGTTTGTGCGTGCTGCGATTTCGAATCGATTGCAGCAATTTTCATTTATTTTTTCTCTTCTTTTTTTTTTATTATCGATCGCTGTTTTGTTCTGTTTGGCAAAATGTTATTCTGTGTGTTCGGTCGCGCTGTTATTATATTGTTTTCATTGCAAACATTGGCACGACTTCGATCTATTTGATTTTCTCGCGAAATATCAACAGCAGCAACAACAACAACAATAATAAACCTACTTATCTTGTCGTCTTTGTCTTTATTGTTGTAAAAATCAATACTGTGTCGTGCACTTAACGATTTCAGCTGGCTGGCATTTCATACTATTTGGCTAACAATTGATTAATTCGCCGTTTTAGCACTGGCCGCGTAAGCAATAGCGTATTTTTGAGCCCCCTTAATATTTTTTCTTGCTGACGAACATTTATGAAAAACGGAGGTAGAAGAAGAAGCAGCTGCTAAGAAATTAGGGATGGGTAGCGCACGCACATATCGAACTATCGTCGAATGTACGATATTTTGATAACTTTCTTTTGCATATACCGACTTTGATATATAGGTGGCGCCACTTTGAAAGCTAACAAATTTAAAACACAACTTATTGTTAACCGATCGTTATTTATTTGCAGATCGCAACAAAGTGAATTGAATGATGTCATTATCAAAACAAACCTATCAGCAAGCATCGCTATCGATCAGCAAAGGGTGGATCAATACATAAAGACAATGTCCTTCAATGGCAACGAAAAAGTATAAACATCAAAAATGCTAATTCTAAATGTAAAATGTGAGACAACAAAAATATAATTTCCTGCTCTCCTTCAGGCAAACAACGAAAAACTGGCGGCCATGTGGATGTATGCCAGGCACATGGACAGCCTGCCCCCAGCATCACTCCGCAAGCTGACGCCAGACTCGCGTTCCATAATGCTCATCCCAGCCACAGCTGCCGGCAATGGGGTAAGTTGTAAAATATGATTTTGTTTTTCTCAAAAGAAATGGGTAAATATCAATTTTTGACTTGTCAATAGACTTTCTTGACATGCTGTAGGTACCCATGTACTTTAAGGAGCCGACGCAGAAAAATATGAAAAAAAAAAAATTATTAAAGATTATTTATAAATATGCCAAATGTTGACTTGTGCCTGTGTCTTTTGTGTTTGTTGCACTCTTCCAGTTGCCACCACCGCCACCCAGCCGCATACCACCGACTCCGCCGGGAATGGGAGGAATGCTATTGCCGGTGCCGCCGCCGCCTCCACCACAGTATGTGCCGTACATTCGGCCGGGTTCCGTGGTCTATGCGCATCCGGCCAGCCTCACGGGCACCTACCGGACGCAACGGAGCAACAAGTCGGCCGAGATGAACGGAGAGCGTCGTCGTCGTCGAGCCGGTAAATTGAATGTGAGTCGATGCCAGCGTCGCAAGTCCGAGGCGGATGTGCTGGATGGGGCGCCCAATTTCCGGTACACGGGTCTCGATCGCGCAATTGCGGACAGCTTTCTGGCTCGCCAGCAGCTGTCGCAGGCGGGCAGCCACATGGATTACTCCTCGTCGACTTCTTCTTCGGCGCACAGCGAGATCTATGGCCAGCAGGTTGCTGCTGCTGCTGCTGGTGCCCCCGCCGTCGGCTCGCGACCCTCTTCCAAGGCGAAGATCGTCTGCCGAGATGTAATGATGTAATCGGCTGATGTTGCTCTTGATGTAATCGGTTGATGAACCCTGGTTGAATCCCTGACGATGCTCGGTAATTTTTTGTAAATAGCTTAGCAGAGGAAAGAACACCCTTATTTTTTTTGTTTGTACTCATGTATATTTGTTGCATACATTTGTATGTATGTAAATACCGTTAGTTGTAGGTATGTTTGCATATGAATCGAATAAAGAACACTCTTACAAAATAAAGTCATCAGTTATATTATATACATATGTATGTATATGCTTTATATGTCGTATCTGGTTAGAAGTCCTCGTCGCTGTGGTGCTCCTGCTTGTTGGCTGTCTTGGGTCGGAGCGGCAGCTCGCCCGTTAGCTTCGATATGCTAATGTCATCGATTGAATTCAGATCGACTGAATGGGAGAATACAATTTTAGCAATAAGTGATTTATAGTCGAGTTATCTCACTAACAATACAATTTATATACATATACTTAAGAAGCAGAAGCAACCGTCTTAGTAGGCGATCAGTTTGCAAATACTCGGTAAACATAACACGAAGTGAGAACTTCCAGTCAGAAGAGTAGGCCACGACAAACGAGCGCGTTCATTCGGCTCGACAGCTGTTCAAAAGGCACTAGGAGTTCTTGAAACAGAATTTGTTTGGAATTGGTTTGACTGAACTACTCATTTAGTTGAACGATCGAACCAAGTGGTTGATTGGTGTTCCTTTTGTTCATTCGTTTGAGAAGTCAGTCGTTTAGTTCATTCATTTGAGTCAGTGGTTTCGTTCTTTAAATTCCGATTCTTGTTCGGCTTGTTTTTCAAAGTCAAAGTAAAAAAAAAAAATATGACAATTGAAATAAAGTAACTTAGTTTAAAATAGGTGTTTTAATTAAGAGGCTATTTAACAAAAGAAAAGAACTATTCGTTCATTCAGCCACATATGTAAATTAAATTGGATAAAAGAAAAACTAATATGTAATTTAAAAAGGATTAATAAGTAATGTGAAAAGATAATGAAACAAGTGTAACACGGAGCTCAGTAGACAACAGCAGGGCTGTATATATTGTTAAATGTTTCCGTCCTTATTTGTTTCTATTCGATTATAAAATCGAAGTTGAAGTTTTAAATTTGTTATCATTTTTTTCTGCTTAGCTAAGCCAATTTTGAAGAAAAAAATGAATGAATACTATGAATTCCGAAAGAGAATAGAATAAAAGGATTTAAAGTAAAAGGATTTACGTCTCAAAAAAAAAAAAAAAATCAAAGAATAATATTAATTTTAAAATTGTAAAACTACTATATATAAGTAGTAGTACAGTCATAAAAAATCGCACACAATATTAGTTAACGGCTATAATATTGGCATCAATTGTTAGTCATCAGATTTCTCAGAATGTAAATTTCTTAAGTTTATTACTATTTTTTTACTCTTATTATTATTAAACATAAGTATTTTAAGATTGCACGGACAACAGCTAAACTCTCATATAAACGCCGCGTCAGTAAATTTTAGAACATAAATCTAAATTTTAGAAAAGTTTTAGTCTTCTACAATTTAGACTCCGCCTTTCTATTTAAAAGATTAATTTTTAAATAGCAGAAATTTCCAAAAAAAAATGTTAAAAAATAATTTATTTTTGCGATTATAAATTTAAAGCAAACTTCCTTATTTTTAGAAATTTGTTTTCCAAATATTTAGAAATTATTTGTAAAGCTTTCTATTTTTTGGGGCGATTTTTTTTGGAGGTTTTATACAGAGACTTTGGAAAAGTTCGTGTTCGTGTTCATAGTTCGGTTTGGAATCAGATCAGATCAGGCTTATCTATACTCACAGTCATCGTCGCCAGTGCCGATAG
Source organism: Drosophila setosimentum (assembly GCA_035043505.1). Lineage (NCBI taxonomy): Eukaryota > Metazoa > Arthropoda > Insecta > Diptera > Drosophilidae > Drosophila > Drosophila setosimentum. The sequence goes on along the minus strand of JAWNMY010000090.1, from coordinate 19,130,190 downwards.
TTCCACTTAGTCCGCTCATTCCCATTATGTCGCCGACGTCGAGCTCACTGTCGGAGCTGCCGAAGCTGCTGTCCTCCTGCGCATTGGTGTCGCCTCCATTGTGGGTGGAGTGGAGTGCGGCCCTGCCGGCGGTGCCGCGACGACTGCGTCCGGTGGTGGGACGAATACGTGAGGTGGCTGTCCCGGGACGTTTGCCAGGCTGCTTGGACCCCGCCGCCGCAGCCGCTGTCGTTTGGTTTGCGGCTTGGCTGCGCTGCAGCATCAGATCCTCGTCGCGTATGTCGGGTATTTCGGCATCGAGGCCAAACGAGGCTTGGCGCCGCATCCCATTGACAATTGGCTCGTCATCACCTCCAACATCGACAACGTTAGCGTCATCGTCGTCGTCGTCGTCATCGTCATCGTCCTCGGTAAGGCCTTCGGGTATGAAAAGCATCGAGTTTTCGGCCGGCTTCTGCAGCAGCGGCGATGAGATGGGCGTGCCACGTGACCGTTTCGTGCGCGACTCCAACAGAGTACGCAAGGCATCGCGAACGTGGAGCCGGAGGAAATAGCTCTGGAAGAGATGCTGCAGCTCCTTTTCGCACTCCTCGAACTCGGCCATGTGAGCTGGGCGAATCTTTTGCAGTGCCTCTAGCCGCTGCTTGGTGCGCTCCAGTTCGGCCCGCTTGCGCTGCAGCTTCGAGTTGAGGGCATTTAGCTCAACGCGCCCGTTCTCCAGCTGGGCATGGCTGGACTGTAGTTTCAGCTGACTGGCCTGTATGGCATTCTTCATGGTACGCTCCACGCCGAGCAGCTCCATCGGCCGCTGGGCCTGGGCGAGGCGCGCCTCCTTGTTCACCAGCTCCTTGGAGAGCAGATCGAAAAGGGCGGCACCGCGTTGTGTCAGGTCGGAGGATAGTTCACGGGCACGGCGCAGCTCATCCATTTTATCGCCAATATCCACTTGGTTAAGACCGCGATATTGATCGCGCTCCCGCTCCCGTTCCTCGAGCTCCTCACCCTTCGTTTGGGTAGGCGCGATCAGCAGGCGCGTAATCTTCTGCAGCTCCATGGCGCTAACGGCAGCCGCTGCATATAGCTTCCGCGGATTCAGCCGAATGCCCGACTTCGTTACAAAGAATTCGGTGGCGGAGCGAATGAGTAAGACACGTTGCTCCTCCGTTTCAACGCCGCCGGCAAGGATAGCACCCACCTCCAGAAGGCCAGCGAGCCACTGCAGCAGTTCGGCAACAATGTGAAAGCTGGCCAAGCTGCCATGCTGCGTTGCCAGCGCCTGCAGCGGAAAGACGCGTGGAAAACCAAGCAGCTTCAGATGCTCGCCCAGATCTAAATGTTAGTTAGTTTGTTCAATTCTCATCTAGTCCAATTCGAGCACTCACCTCGCACATCCTTGAAGGACATCCTGCTGTTCATTCAATTTGAATTTCAGCTGCCAAATAATACACATATTTTCCAACCTCATTTGTTGTGGTTCTCGCGTTGGCTTCGCTTTTGTTTACGCCCAGCGACCTGACCACCGTCGCGTTGCCTGGCAACCCTACTGACAACCCCCCAACCACCGCCCCAACGTTATGCCCCATCTTCCTGGCAACCACCTGGCTGGGTACTTGCCTGGACAGTAATTAGACAGCACGACATCTGATAGCAACTTCAAATTGAAAATCTACTTCTTTTTCACGGTCTGTGATTTGATTCCATAAACAAATAAGGAGAATTTAAATTGGAAATAATATGTAATTTTTTTGCATGTAAATTTTAAAGTCTAAGCATGCATGAAATAAATATATATAATTAAAAAATGGGTCCAACACTGATTGAGATGGCTTGAAAACCCCCACCAAAAAATAAAAAAAAAACAAAAATTTGTGTGTTGAAAATTAATTATAAATATGCATGCAAAAAATAAACACAATTTTTGACCAAATTGAAGGTGAAAATATTTAAAACACTCTTACCTATCCTACGGAGCTCCATGTGACACTTGTGACAAGATATATTTTATTATAATATAATAATATTAATAAAATACAAATTGTTAGCGATTTCAATATAGAACGTCGCTTGTTAAGTTTCGCCCACAAAAATGAATTAATTAATATATAAAATTGGGCAATAAATAAAACCAAAAAAAAAGTATAAATTAATGGAACAGAAAATAATAAATAATCAATAAATAAAAAAATAATACATATACAAAATTATAATGAATAAATAGCTATAACTATCATAAGAAACAAAACGCAGAAAAATTGCTGAGCCAGATGCGCATCACTATCAGCAGCTGCGTATCACTGATACCTGCAGGCGCATCGATGATCAGCTGTGGAGCCTGGGGCACGATCAGAAAAAAAGCTTTTTCACCGCCTCAGATATATATTTTTTAAAATGATCTGTGAACCCTCCTATTTTGGGTAAATTTGGGCGGGTCTTATTTTAAATGAGTTTAGGTTTGCCGTTAAAATAAACCATTTTTTTTGCCTTCTTAAAAATAAAATAAATAAAAATTGGCATACGTATTGAGTCAAACAAAAAAAAAACGGGCAGTAATCGATGCTTTGGAGGTCGAAGTGCGTGCTTCTGTCTCTTTTCACGCTCGAGTCTCGACTCCTCTTACTTTGGTTCGACCTTAAGAAAATCGATCACTGTTCTTTTTTAATTTTTTTATTTGTACTCAATACTCCAATGTAACCTTGGATAAGAATACTGAAATGTATACTACTTAAATAATCTTAGATAAGAATCTACCCAGTTTAAATAATGAAATCTTAGAAATAAAAAGTAGTAAAATTTTACCACTCAAAAGAATCGGTTGTTTTCACAGCTTATCTCGCGAGCTCACCCGCTCCTTCTAATTTCGCCCTCTACCTTTGCTCTCTTAATATTTAAACAGAGGGCTGCCACCTAGTCGATTGTTGGCATCTCCGACTATCGATAAATCCGAAATGTTGCAGTGAGGTTTGCGCCTATCGATAAGTCGGGCTGCTAATGAGCGATGAGGGACAACAGAGGAAGCACGGTTAGAGAGAGAGAGAGGGAGAGGGAGAGAGAGAGGGAGAGACAGAGAGGGAGAAAGAGTGGGTGATGCATGTGTGCGTTGGCAAGGTACTCTCTCGCTTTGTACATACACTTTTGAACGAATTGCAACGGCGTTTTTTTTTCAAATCACTTTATGCGCCCAGCACAGGTAAATGCGTGTAGAGAGTTTTTATAAAAGACAATTAGTGCAAGAAATACCATTAATGCGATTGGATACAGCTGCGAAAAAAAAAATAATGTCAGCACTCTCACAAAAAAAGTTTTCAAATGTGTCGGTTTTTATATTGTAAGTTCAAATATCTTCTGAATTCCTTTTTAGAAGTGGAAGTGAGAACACGCAGTTTTCAATATATTTAGAAAATTGTATGAGATCGCAAGAAATTTGACGAAAAAAAAAAATAAAATAGCACCAATTATGAAAATTATAATTATTTAATTTTGTATTTAGTTGCGTTCCTCTTATTGATAATTACAGTTATATTAAGAATGCTTGATACTTTGCTACTTTTTGGCACTTTTCTCTGCAAATTCAATAAAAAAGAGAAGAGAATTCCAAGAGCAGTACTATCTTTACCTTGGCGATTAAAATGAATCCAAGGCTGGTCAAACCATCTTGCTGTTACAAGAACATTCGCCATTGGGTGCGTTTCATTTGGGAAACTAATTAGATTAGGAGACGAGGATCATACCTTAACTAGAATCTGGATAAGCTGACATCGTTGGACTGATCGAACCAGTTCCTTTTAACTACAACTCTTGTTCATCGTACACTGCCGCCAAACAGTAAACGCCCTTTGAGGATAAAAGAAAATAGAATGCAATATGGTGTATAGTTCTATGCGTATTTCGCCGCAGTTAATTAATAAACTTTGTAATCATTTCGAATTATTATTTAAAACTGATTTATCCTTAATTTTTCATATTTTTTTAAGTATACATTCAGAGAGCGTACAACTATTTTAAATATTTTCGGAATTTTTGCGTGCTCTTTGGTTATTTGAATAATTACAAAATCAATATCTCGTATGTCAATGCCCTCATGTCCGTGCTTTGGTGCCTCATTGGAATGTTTTACGGGCGGCTGTATATGTATCCATAAATATTTAAAATTAATTTTCGGCATATTTTTTGTTGCCGGCGAATTGTCTCGCCAAAATAATCAATAAATAAAATAATCAAACAGAGTAAATTGTTTTATTATATTACATAAATTCATGGCCTAAGTGTGTCGACCTTAGTCGACAACCTAACCTAACCTGTATTAATTCAATTATATATAAATCAAGAACATTTAGAATGCCAGAATAATTAAAAGTGTTAAGAAAATATCAGAAATAAAATGTGTAAGCTTGTCGACCGTCAAATTTTGTCAGATATATAGATTTATCGATTAACACCATCAGAAATATATTTTTTTAAATCGATTTTTAAATATATTACCGGTATATTCAAAAGTTGGGGACTCCAGCTTAAATACTTTGGAGACCGTAGTCTTTTCACGGTGACTTGGAAGAGGACCCGGATGAGGACCCGGGGAAGTGCCTATTAAGCATACATGGATCCAGCGAAAGAACATCAAGGATCAAATTAAGTGTCAGGAGCATATACCAAAGGCGATATACTTGCAAAACAAACGGATGAAGTCCGGAAAACCTTGCAAGGGATTAGATAGGGTTTCAGTGAAGCATGGTCATAGGATTGTTTAAGAGGTTCATCCTTGCGGTGACCACCGAATCCTCAAGGTAAACTCTAATAACTCTATATTGTTAATCTAAAAATGGCCCATAATAATGTAAGGAATACATATTATTTTCGAGTTTATTTTAAATAAGGCAAGGAGAAGGCGAATTGATTCGATAAGAAAGCACTCGAAAGCGATATTTAAACTAAGGACACCTTCACTCGAAAATTTAGTCACATCTAAATCATATTTACCTATGTGAATTAAATGTGTTTATTCTGCTAGACATGAAAATCAAAATGGGGCCAGTGCCGTCAAGCTCAGAATAATTGAAATTTCAATTTTGTTAGGAGAGTTATTCGAAGTCTGGGATTTTATTGTCGACAGAAAGGAAGATCAATTTGGCGATTGAGTCTCTATTTGGCCAGTGAGTTTGAAATGTTGTCTCAACTCGCGACCAAATTCCTCAATGTCAGAAAACCCTTCTAACTGATTAGCCCTCAGTTTGTGGCATTTCTTAATCAGAGCTCCTTTTTTATTCGTAATTGAGCCCGAAATCAAAGCCAAAAACACTTATATCCTAAACCGCTGGTAACGCCTAAAGGCTCTCAAGCAACAAATTTATTTTCTTTGGCCCCAAGGATCTGTAAGAGAAATTCTGAAGACCTATTCAGGCGTTGTCAATAATGTCATCAAAATTCTATCTCATAGAATACTCGGGCGAAGTACAAAATCCAATTATTTACTCTAACTAACATGCATGCAACCTCATTTCATTAATCCAGTGCTTGTCGTCATTTAATCGGATCTCGGACAGACATGCTCGAGGAATTAACTCATTCCGCTGCCGAGTCTGCCGGCGAATTCGCGCATTAAAGAACTGACAATGCGCCTTGACGCAGAGCACCAAGAAGCGTTTCTGGGCAATATTCTCATTTTATTTATGATAGTATGCTCCATTCAGTGCTGAAAGGAGTTAGGACAGAAAGGCTTTAAGAGAGATTGGTTTCAGGCAGGATAGAGTTTAGCAACTCCAAGTATTCTTGTTCTCGAGGATTACAGAGCGGCGTTCAACTACCCGAGTTGGGATGCTTGAACAGTTGCCGTTTATTGACTCTCTGGAACAGCGTGTGTTGTATTGCCGGATGAAAATATATGTGTGAAAATTGTGTTTGATTGTCCGCAGGATACCATCAGGGGTCCAGATGTCCATGCAGTAAAGAGGAGCGTGTTCTATTATTATTCGGTATATTTATGAATTTATAAGGCAGGCTTTAAACTGTGAAATGTGATGGACGATAATTTATTTATGTAATATATGGTATTAGTTGAAACTTCAATATATCCGTCTTTTTGCAGCAAGCATAATAATAACATAATGAAATTAATAGTCGATGGGGTCTGATTTGCATGGTTAATCAATCTTTAGTGTGTTTAACATGCTTGTTTTTTTTTATTTTTAATATGAAGAGGTCATTACTGTGTAAACCTAAATTGCTTGAGTATCATGTACATTTTATCTAAAATGTGTATTAAAGTTGCTTGAGATGTGCGTATCGCGTTGAATCATTTACTTACTATAAAAATCAATTGGCAATCCCTAAAACTAAAATCGACAATTCAGCTGTCGTTAATCATCTGGCATCCCCTTCCTTCTCGACAAGTCAATTGTTTTATTTTGCTGGTCATTGCACTCCAACAAACGAATTAACAGACTCTTTTTAGTGTCGAGCTATTAAATTTCTTTCCCAAATTAAATTGTCTGTGTTTCAAGGAAGACCGAGTTTCTTTCTATTTTTCTTTCAACACTTAGCTTTGATTTTTCTTACACTTTGACCCTCAAGAGAAAAGCGTATATGGTTCAAAAAAGTTTTATGAGTTTATTCTTTGAGCCAGCCCATCTGACGATAAGACTCACATAAACATAACGTACTCTTCAATTAATTATTATTAATAATATGAATTTCTAATAACCCAGCCTTTACATTTTCTTTTCCCAACATTCAGAGGAGCCTAACAAAACCCTTTCAAACTTGGTGAATTTATCTCAGGATATGTTAAAGATATAATAGATTAATTTAAAACGCTATGATTTTTGGATATGTTTACATATTACGGAAAAGTGTATCTCTTGGCAGGTTACACTCGACAAGAGCACTCTCACTTTTTTTGCTTTTGGGCAGCAGTCACTCGCAGTTGGCGCAAGTGCGGTGTTTGGGTCGAGTTGATTGAGCTCTGTCCGCCGATAATTGAATTTATCAACGTTATTATTATTATTATTTATTATTATCACAGCATTATGATTACTTGCCGGTCCCTCGGAAGTCAGCTATTCTCTGTCTCTCCCTCTCTCTCTTCCTCTTCTCGACAAATGTTTAATTGTTTTGTTTAACCCAAATTGTGGTCTTATAATTTCACTTCCATGCCACTCATTTAAAATGTGAATCGCGCCGCTTTCATCACCATGCAACATATCTGGCCATGGTTCATGCAACGCAGCGGTAGCAACTTGTCCAATTGCTATTTTGCCCATGGTTGGCGGCAACGTCCACAAATCGCTTTATTCTGCCATGATGAAGCAAATAGCAATTAACACATACAGAAAGCCAAAGCCGAGAATATTCTGTAATAAACTTTGTCCTTGTTGAGCAAACTTTACTGTGCTCATTGGCGTCCATTGTTATTTAAGTTGATCAACTGGATCTGAACGGACTGTGAGCTATAGGACTTCATATGCAGGACACATTCAAGTATTTGCTGCTGGTACTGCTGCCCGTCTAATTCAATTTTAATCTATTTGAATCCCAACTTTCACTTAATGGCCTTGCCCGAACGTGTGTGCCACAAATTGTAGCACGCCTGCCACTACTACACTCGGAAAACAAATCGACATGAAAACTAGAGGCTTGTCCTATATCGATCAAATATTTCGTTTTTTTCGGAAAAAAAATTTCTAAAAAATGGAAATGCAAAAGAAAAATTTTCTAAAATTCAAAAACATTTACTCAAATTTGAAACTGATTTGGCTTTTGTGGTAGAGTTTAGCTATTGTCTGTGCAGTTGTAAAATACATTTATTTAATAATAATTCAAGTAACAAAAAAGCTAATATAATAAGATAATTGTTCAACGTACATTTGGAAAACAGACTTTTTTTTCTAAATGTGTAGAACAATTAATCTGAAATGAATTAATTTACGTCCTGATTTTTCTGAATAATAAGGCGGGAATCTGTGACGCCAAAAGTATGAAGAATTCGTAATATTGAGTGCGATTCTTGTTCTTGAATGCCGTTTAAAGTCAACGTATTTGGCTCTTGTGTTAAAGCGTTTTGCAGGCACTTTAAGATTCGACCATAACGCAAAAGCAGAAACCAGCTTCCATTTGGCAACTCAAAACTTGTTAATTTTGCTACAGATTGGTTTCAATTTTACGCTTGTACATGTGCAATACACACACACACACACACACACACTGGAGGGATGTGTACAGCATACACTCTGCGAAATTTAGTTGTTTCTTATTTAAGCGAAGAAAACAAATTTAAAATAGTAATTGCTCACATTAGCTATATTAAATTAATTCAACTAACTAATATGAACAAACAAGTTTTAACAATTCTATTTCTGAGTTGTAAGAAATAAAACATATGCCCCTAAATTAATTCTGCATAGTGCATATATAGCATATTAAACCTAACAAAACCGTATAAGCGGGAAATTTTGGGACTTGACTTTTAAAAAAAAGTCATTAGTAAACTAGATTAAAAAAGGTTCTCTATATAATAATACATTATACTAATATATTGACATTGCTTTGGCACCCGCAATAATAAAATGAAGAAAGAAGTTATAGAGAATTAAAAGTTGCAACTCAGCGTCTGAATGTTAAAATGTTTTAAACAAAGATTTCCTGTTGAAGTCGAACCTTTTCTTGCTTGATTGGGGTATTTTGAAATATATTCTAAGACGTCAGGGAGAAGCAATATCTCGGGACACATATAAATCCTATTTGTATAAGCCGCTTAACGACCGTTTAGTTAACGACAATTTATGCAACAGTCTTTAAAGATCAACTTGATGGCGTCTTAAAAAAAATTAGAAGAACTGTAATAGATTGACTCTAACATCAAGAACAGTACCGATGCCAAAGGGCTAAATATGGTGATATCCAGTTCAACTCAATCCCAATGTTACTTTCAGCTTCCAGAAATTGAGCAAGTCAATCTGATCTAAATTTAAGTAAAATCGGCATTCTAATTTATTAATCGGTGATGATTACAACCAATCTAAAACTACAATGGATTTGGTCACTTTTTGTTGGGAAAAGTTATATTTTGACAGTTAATCAATGTAACGTCAAATTGTATTTCTAGCAATTAAAAACAAATATTTTTAAACGTGGTTTTTAACTCTATGACGACAGACAAAAAAGTCAGAGATGCTCCCAACTTGGGCATTTGTCACTTGGTTATTATGTCTGTGTGTTGTGGTTCATTGTCAAGATTATTTAAGTTGATTGTTTCAGCCGAAAAATTATTTCGCCAAGCTGCTAGGCGATTTTATCGCCAACTATTTTCCTTGCGACCGCTTGTACTGTGACCAATAATCAAATTAATTTGAAAATTCAAATATATATCAAGATTATACAATACATTTTATAAAAAGCAATATCAAAATGACAAACAAGTACCAAAATTACCACAGGGGAAATACGATAGAGACTAGTTTTCCACTAAATGATTATAATTTACATGATGTTTTTTTTTTTATTGAGTGCTAAGATTGAGGCGTACACTCATGAAATACAAAAAGCTTTTTGTGAGCGTGACCTCTAATGAAGATTGACCCTAATGCATAGTATATCACTGTCAATGTTACTCATGTTGGAGCTTCTATTTAAATTTCTTCAGGTTCAAAATATATAATAGACACGCATACAATAAAAAAAGAAAAAACATACCCTTGATGGCATCATATCCTCATCAACTCACAACTGGATGAGAGAAATATTTGCATATGAATGAACTGAACTGTGAAGTGAAATGGAATTCGCGCAAATTGCGAAACGTCGCCTCATCGCATATTAATATGAGTCATTGTGCATTGCTTATTATGTTGAAATGTCATTATTATTGCCAAAATTATAAAAGAAATAGTTTGAACCCAAAAATCCATCGCCCTATGTTGTCAAGTTATTTAAACATGTGTTAAAATCTAAGTTTTTTTTTTTTTTACTTAGATAATTGCCTTTAAATTATGATACTCAATTATTAAATATTTTAGTTATGTAAAATTTGCATCTTGCCTTTTCGATCCATATGATCGCGTATTACTCCGACGTCCTTGAAGCTTACAATTGACATTTTTAATATATTCTTGCCTATGCTGACGTCAGAGAAAGTTATTAGTATTACATCTCGGAGTGTAAAAGGATCTATTTCCCACAATTATTTCCCACAATCTCCGATTTTTCAATAGCCCCTTTTGGCCACAACTGAATTCAGTAAGCCACTTTTCAATCAGTGAAATTTATCGCAAATGTGTAAAAAATGTTTGGATTCTATAAATAATTTCGAAATATACGGAAACAATGTCTTAAGGTTAAAATTGCTTTTCCCATTTAAAAAAATATATATTTCTTAATTTGAGGAAATATATCTAAAAAGAATATAGAAAGAAGAAATATTTAGAAAAAAACCTTTCTGATATTCGGAAAATAATAATTTAATGGATCGAATGGTCGCAATTTCAAATCACCATAAAATTTTAAATTTTTTTTTACTTCAAATATGTACACTTTTAATAAAAGCTATATTCTAAGAATACTGATTTTATATAATAACATAAGAACCGTAAAGCTAATGTATGAAATACATATGCATTTATAAAATGCACTGGAAGAGAGTAACATTCCAGTTTTAATAACAAAATTTAAAAATCTACCCTTGACTTAAGAAAATAAAATACTTTGGTTCTTTAAAATATAATTTCTTAATAAATATAATATAATTTCTAGGCCCAAAAGTATAGCGTTTTTCTAAAATTCAGTACTTATGTTTGTACAAAGATATACCCGACTTAATCGAATATAGCTTGAAAACTCTTAATTCCTTTTGGGATACTCCTTCACTCCATCGAACATTTTTATAGCATACTCTCATGCGCGCTTAATAATAAAAACGCATACATACGTCGACTTTGCCCGGCAGTCATAAACGTAATTGCAGTCTGCAAGTCCTTGTTTGTGTCTGTTTGTGTGTGTGTGTGTGTGTGTGTGCTTGTGCTTGACATCTTGACGCTTTATGATGAAATTTATATATGACTTTAATACTTCAGTGTGCCCAAAAGACTTGAAGATGACAAACCAATCAATTGATATCTAGAGGAGGAGAGAGGATGGTTTTGATAGCGAATTATAAAACGTAACATGTTCTGTTTCTGAAGAAATGTCTTTATGCTGTTTTATTCTTGTCATCTTCAAGCATCATAAAGCCACAAGTTAAATCGTCTCAAATTAAAACATAATCAAATGTTAAGGGGGAGGTGAATAAAAAAGATATGGGGAACCTGTGATCTTTGGAGTTATAATAGTTTAGAATAATTTATTTATATATTTATAGATCTTACTGAAAATTACGTTATGGGGAAAGAGAGAGTTCCATCGGAAATATTTAAAATAAGACATTGTAAGACTTACAGATGATTGTGCAAATGCTTTTTGTCCTCAATAAGTAAGTTAGTAATAATGATGACAATTGAATTAGAAAGCAGAATTCTGTTTTTAGAAATTTGGTGTTGTTTTCTATGTGTGCACAAACTTAAAAATTCTTAAATCAGCCTTTTTTTGCTTCATTTATTATTAAGCATTGGTATTTTTAGACTTCACATATACACAAATATTTAACATAGTTTATAAAACGCATGTACCTAACTTGAAAGAACTGATGATTTCACTTCCAACTAATCTCAGCTAAACTCTGAAATCATATTAAGAAATTAGTTTCATAATAACAGAAATTATTTCTAAAGAAATAGGAAAAATCGCCATATTTTGGCAAGCCTTTCCCTTATATTTACAAATTATTTCTAAAAACAATTAATACTTTGTATTTTTTAGAACGATTTTAATATTTTTTTTTTTTAATTTTTTCTCAGTGTAGGTAGTCTTGTTTTTATTTGCGTGATTGCATTCCTTGTGCAAACGATAACACAATAAATGTCGCAAACTAAAGCTGGTGACAACAACATTTGTGGCTACCCCCTTTAAAAGCCATCAGTAATCAAGCACCCAAAACTAGGCTAGCTGTTATCTCGATTTTGATTGCCTATTGTTGTGTATTAGATTTTTCTGTTTATATTCTGTTACTGAAGGTAGAAGATATCCACAGATGACTGCTATTCAATTCTCATAAAGTACGTATTAATTTCGGTTATATTTTATGGTAAACTACTTTGGCAAATTTAACAAAATATTTTTACACAAAAGTGAACAGTTCATTTATGAAATGAATGCCTATTTGATGACCTTGACAAATACTTACATTTTGAAATCATACAAAATTTTTCAATTTACAAACTTTTGGGTGAACTGTATTTCTGCCTTACACTTAATTCACACAGAGCGACTCAGATATTCAAAAAAGCCACTGGATTTGCAGAAAGAGCTTCAAAAGAAGTAATGATGTATGTATAATTTCCAGGCTTAGGTTTAGTGGGGAAGGCTTTTAAGAAGGCTTGTTTAATTGCTGATTGAGAATAAATCTTTGACCCCAATATCGTGTCTATGTATAATAAGAATTGTTAAATTATGCACAAAATTTACTTTTGCTTTCGCTAATATTTCTGGAAATTTGTTAAACATTTATCACAATATGTTAAAACCCTTAACACTAGGTCTGACGCAGACTTGAGCGAGTATGTACATTCCCACTTCCAATGTTAACTTTCAAGCTTGCATAGGGTCGGAGAAACTTAATTTCATTTAAACCTTCACAACTGCATTTCGCTAGAGACTTTAAAATCGTCTGTGCCCTCTTGGCACTTGCGGATATGGGAAAACTATATAATCGATAATCGTAAGTCCATAAAAAATTTAATAAAATCAACATTTTAAAGCTTGAGTCAAAAAATTTTTATCGCAGGAGCTGATATCTTGCAATCCTAGAGCAAAATTGACCAAATTTAGAAGATATACTTCTAGGAACCTGCTCCTAAAATTGGTAACGCTTGCAACGATTTATATTAGGGTAATTAATGCAGTATCCCATAGTCGGTCTTGGTCTCGGCTTCAGAATATAAGTTTGACTTCTAATTGATAAAGGTACGCAGCAAGAATTATTATCCTCAATATGACGAAAGGATCCAGGGTTGTGACAAGGGAAAATTTGTTTTTTATTTCCACTTAATTTTTTCTTCTAATTGTGTCTTTTCCTTGCTTCTCCCCAATCCATGCAACCATTTTTCATTTAAATACCACCAGAAATCTTGTAAATCTTATAAATATATATAGTTTTTTTAAATTTAAATTTAATTTCCATTTTCATTTTTAATTTAATTTAACCTATATTTACTTTTTGCAGGATTTTTTCTTTATTTTTTTTCATATTAGATAAATAATTAAATATACCCAATGCCATAAATTCCATAATTAAGTGCATATTTTATGCAATTCGGCACAGACCTGTTTTTTCATGATCATTAATTATTAAATGTGTCTATACGATTCCGGCGATAAGATGAATATTTCAAAATTGTGTACTTTGAAAATCGGATTAAATGCAAACAATGACTTATACTCAAGTTTTTCGGCATCAGAAATTGCTTCTTTAACGGCAGACTAAAGAATCTGTCGATAAACACGACAATATACGAACGGTCGCTAATTTTAAGGTGCACATATTGTTGAAAATATGTAAAATGTATTGAATTGTCGTGTTTTGCACATATCTTTCTTGGTCATATTTATTTATAATGTTTAATAGATTAAAATCTGTATCCATTAGCATATTCAAGTTGAACTACAAGAAGGGCCTATTAGCACTCATGAATTGCCCCAAGCTGTTTGCCTCTGAAGAAATGAGCTCATTAACTAAAACCACTAAGCAGACAATACAATATATTATCTGCTTAGTGCTAAAACATATACCGCAATAATTTAAGATTTTGATTGTTAATTTCCGATACGAATACAACTGTCAATGTTTAAATAATCGCTAAAGTGACCATATATTCATGGGAATATTATGTTTCTAATCTCTTCGAGAACTAAGTGAATAATGGATTCTAAATATTATATTGGCAGCTGAGCAGAATGTCAAATGAAATGCATGAATCAATTATTTAACATTCTTGACTTGCGTATAAGAGCGCTGTTATGCTCAAACTGGCACTGCCCGTTAACAGAGTGCAGATGATGAGCAGTTATCGATAACAGTGTGTGTATTTTCATCAAACAGTTGTGTCGATATGCCATCGAATCAGAAGCTAAAACGAAGCCGAACGAGGCGGATGTGTGACGCTCGCGCGCGCATCATTTTGCATAAGTGCCGCAAAATGCGCGCGTGTTTCAGTTTCCATTTTCTGTTGTCATTTGTTGCTGCTGGCCAAGTGAATTCGCATTTGCATTAATTACCCACACAAGTATATAAACATATATATGTTCGCTCGTCTCCCATGATACTCAATAAGTACTTAATATTCAACAAAATAATTAAATTAAAAACCGAAATAATTTCATTCAGCCAAACAACTTGACAACAATAAATAATAAAAACTAAACTAAAAAACTGAACGTGGTCCGTCGCTGAGGGACGACGTCGTCGTGTGCGATAAGCAAACCAAAGCAACAATAACAGCAACAAGCAAAGTGTGTGTTTATTTTATATTCATTGAAGCTGCACTCTTGCCAGCGTCACTGCAACTGCGTTAACAGCAGCAGCAGCAACAACAACAATAACAGCAACAAATACAACAACAATAACAGCAGCAACAATAACAGCGACTGCAGCCTTAAAAGATAGGATTTGTTTCAAAGTAATTAATTTTTAACAACACACACAGAGTGATGTTTGTGTGCATATTGAATTAAGTGCATAATATGAATAAAAATCAGAATAATAATTGCACTTGCTCGTTCTTTTTGTTCGTATTGTTTTTTTAACTGTGCTTTGCTTGTGTTTGTGTTTAATTAGTTTACCTGCGACACGCTCTGTCTTTGTTTCAGTGTGTGCTTGTGTGTGACTCTGTGTGTGTGTGAATGTGTTTTAGTGTTATTGGTGAGTTGATCTGGTTGCCTTATTTACTTGGCTCCGTGTTTTTCTGTCTCTGTTTCTGTTTTGATTTTTCTTTTAGTATTTGTATTCGCTGTTCTTGACAGCTAAACGCAACAGAGCGCGAACAAGCAGCAAACAGAAGTCAAATTACAAATGCTGATCATTTTGCATTCCCTCTCGCATTCTCATTCGCATTCGGAGTTTTTGTTTTTGTTTCTCTGTTCTGCAGCAGCATCAACGCCAGTAGCGATGATCACTTGCCTGTCTGCCCACTTGCTCTCAACTCCAACTGTCAACTCTCTCTCTCTGTCTCTCTCTCTCTCATTCTCTCTCGCGATGCGCTTTTCGCCTACAGCTGTTATCCAAGAACTGTGCATGGTGTGCCTACGTAAGGTGGCTTATGTTGATGGACCACACTTAACAGCTGCTAAGCTTTGCCTGCGAACCGTATCCGTATTAAATATTTCGTAATGTAACACATTCTACAGTCTATAATTGCAACTGTGCAAATAAATATACATAAACACACAAGCAACTCCAACTACTGCAGCTGGTTAACAGCTACCACCTTCAACAGCTACACCATGATCTGTATCTCTCGCTCTACCTCTCCTTTTCTCCCACTGTATCTACTGCTGATTATCTCTTTCTTGCAATTACGTGAAGGCATTTAACATGTGTAAAAAGAAAAAGAAGAAGAGGAAGAAGATAAGGGGCAGCAATTTCTGTTTTGGCCAAAATTCATTAAATGCCATTTAATGGTATCGCCTCTTGCTGTGTCCTGCAACAGTCGTTAACAGGGCCACTTCAAACGCGCTTCGCGGCATGCCACATTTTTAGTGGCACTTGTCAAAACTATAAGACAAAAACCGACCGAAAAGGACAACATATCAGCAAGTGTTACTGCTGCTGTCACATGCAGCATGCAGCAAGTGAACACCATAAGTTAATAAAATAAAAATAAAAATTATTATAATTATAATTTAGTATTTCATTTCGTTCTCTTTATTCACAATAGTATTCACGTCCCATTGTATTGATTGTTTTGGATTTATTTGAAATTATAAATAATAACACTATTTATAAGATACTCAGCCAAATAGCTTAAATTGTATATAATCGCAAATCTGCTTAACATATCGATTTCTATAAATAATGCGAAAGTGCTATTATTGTGTTCGCCATATTTTGGCAGAATTCAAAGAGAATACTTAACAATATTAAAAAAACAACATTTGAAATAATTCCAAAAGTAATTGTTTGTTCTTTGAACAGCAACAATATATGTGTTTGTGGGTCTATTATTTTTTCGCAGCGTTATACCATTGACCTCCTCCGCCACCTGCTTTCCCTAGAACCATAGTAGTATTACTGTCATAATTAATATGATATAAGTGAATTCATTTTTTTTTTCTATATCCTAGTATTTATAAAATTATTATTATTATTAAAATTTGTGGTTGTTGTTTGATATTATCAATGCATTTTTTTAGTAGTGTGGGAAACATATTTTATTTTCAGCATTTTTTTGAAAAGTTAAGGCTACTTAAAGCTAAGATTTATGTAGCTTATCATTTTATATGCTCTTAAGTAGAAAAATTGCATCTCGAAAATAGGATAAAGTAAATAAATACAATTTCTGGGTTAGCTTCTCGAAAATATGATATTAAAGGTAATTGAATAACCCATCCAAAAAGTAGAAACTGAAACTGGATTGAGTTGCATCAGTTATCATCTGGGTGCAGGGTATCTCCTAGCCGAACTCTCTGTCGATATATTGAAGTTAAAGTTGAAGCAATCCTAAATTTAAAATAAAATGCACAATTTATACGAGTGTATAATGCACATTGCACACACGCACACACTTATACTACGTAAGCAAGTAATGCCGATACGTTTGACGTTTAACGTTTGACGTTTGACTAATCTCATATTGAATTTCAACGCTTGACGTTTGTCTGGCAACCCATGCGTTAAGCAGTGGGCGGGTGGGAAGGTGCAGGTGGGTTACGAAAGTGCGCACACCACTTGCACATAGACGCGACTTCTCAATGTCAGCTTGAGTTCTTTTACAGTTTTGCAGTTTAACAGCGCTGCAATTATTATCTGTAAATGATACGACAACAGTGGCTAACATTACAATTACAGTTGAAAGCGATATAAGATATATATACATATATATATATATATATATATAGTATATATACTAGAGAGAGAGAGAGAGAGATAAGCTAGATAATAACAAACAAAAAAAAAAGGAAGAAAGCGTTTTTTTTATATCAAGGGACAAACATAATTTTGAAATTAAACTATTCGTCTTGAATTCAGAGAGATCAGTTTCGGAAAACTACAAATGAAAACATAACTAACATAAAACTAATACGTACATATTTATTATGGTGCGATTTGTTGTTGTACAAATACACACACAGCCCCACACATACTTTGAGAGACGCACGCGCTTAAGACCAGTTTCAGATTCCGATTTTGTCGCTGAAAACCTCTCGACAGATTTACAAAGTGTGAAGCGACAATAACATTAACATTAACATCAACAACATCAACGTCGGCAGCGACTGCATAAACAGCTGTTTTGTTTCGTTTCGTTGCGAACTAAAAGTCAATGCGAAGCGGGTTCTCATGTCCGTCCAGCTGTCCAGTTGTCCAGTTGCTCAGATCGTCGAATTCTGTTCGATTTTTGGTGTGATTCAGTTGGTAAATTAAGTTTTTTTTTATACCCTTGTAGCGGGCTTTAAATTTTTGTCATCGCATTGAAAAGAATCGAATTATTGTCTGTCTTTTCTCATTAGAGTTAATAAATATTTAAATTGCTTTTATTATTAGTTAAGAGGCTTCAAAATCGATAAGTCAACTTGATGATAGTATAGTTTATCAATTGTTGGTCCAAAATTAACTCGTATAGCATGAAATTTGAGTTACAAACATGAATAATTGAAATCCAATAAGCCAAATATCCAATTTATAAAATGTGTCATTGAACTCAAGGCTACAGCTACTGCAGCCACAAGTATAAACATATATATATCAATATAACAGGTTCTTAGATAACAACATCCCATCCATATATTTTTATCTATATATATTGCCTAAATTATATTCAATTCTGTAAAAATATATATTTGTTTCCAGCAACTATTTCTGAATCGCCATCTCTCCCTAGCGAATGCTCTCATGTAGGTGGGAGGAAATTGTAACAGTATAACACATTATATCAGTTAATATTTAAGAAGCGGCACTTGCGTAACTTATTTCCATGCAATGCAAACCGATTTTCGATTATTTTACAATTGCTGATCGAAAGGATAATGCAATATTTAATATTTTACTTTTAATACACATGCAATTTAAAATATTGATTTCGTTTTCTATTTAAATAAAGCCATTTGATTATTGTATGATTGTCTAAACTTTTAATATATCGATCATTGAAAATAATCGATTGTGGATGTTCGTGCAGCTGATGAGTCAAGCAAACCCAATAAACAACAAAATTTCGCCAAAAAAAAAAAAAACAATAAATTCTGTTTGAATCAATTAACTATATTTAACAGCTGAGCGCAGTGTATCTGTTAGTCAGACATCATTATCAACTAGAGCGCACTCACCTTACTTGTTTGGTTTGTTGTTGTTGTTGTTGCTGGTGCTGTTGTTGTTGTTCTAAGTCAATCGCCGGGAGTCGAGTCGTAAATCAGACTGAATCTGAATCTGAATCTGTGACTCTGACTACGACTGCGACGAGGTGACGTAATGCGTATGCTTAAACTGTCATTTATACGCTTCAGCAGATCAACTATCAATTACAATCAATCACACAAAACCGTTGGCGAATCATTTTTGTGGGTCATGCATTTGAATAGACGCCAATTGGCTCTTCATTCTTGGCTCATCCGCCTCAAGAACCAAAACTTTCAGAAGGAAGATTGTCAGAATCAGCGAACGCTTGGATAATATAAAATATTATCGATATTACTACGTTAATGAGGGTCTTAAACATATATTTTAATTGATGCACGTTTGCAGTGTGAATGTAAATGAACATAATGCTCAACAAAAACACAAATTGTCCACACAATATGCTAACTCAACACACACACATACACATATCTACACTATATATACAATTTGTTTATTTATATATCAGTTAGCACCTGAGGAGATCTGAGAGCTCCATGGAAGTGCAAAAGTTTTTCTCGCCTATTTCGAGTTGCTGCTTCAAAGTAAATTATAATTATCTAAAAATAGCATTTAATTAAGATTTTGAGAGATTTTCCCACTTGAAGCCACTTTTCTCACATACTTTCAAGATATTTTATGGACTTGTTGCTGTTGTTGTTTTTGTTGCTTTGCTGACTTATCAGCTGCTTGCGTAGGAATTGAATGATAATATCGGGTTACCAAAAGCTTTTCGTTTCATGTTCCACATTGCGTTTCTGGACACACACACACTTCACACTTTCACACACACACACACATACACAATGCGTGCAACAGCTTGCCAACACCTTTGCATACCCTGTTCCTATTCAAAATTATTCAAACGGGCATAATTAGGTTGCCAATATAACATTTTGTGAGTTTGTCCTCACTGACAGACTAATTGACCGATTGGATTGCTCATTGGTTACGCTCAGAAAAAAAGTCGATCTGAATTTTTTTTCTAAGAGTGAAAAATTTGATCCACAAGTGGTGACGAACAAGTAACCAAAGTTAGAACTATTTTTAGACTCTGATACCAAAGTTATTAAAACTCCTAATCGGACAATCCCGATCCAGAACACGCCTCTAACCCCATATGGTATATAAAGTACTCTTTATCAGCTGTATCCCTAAATAATTTTATATTCAGATGTTAATGCATATAAGCGAGTAGCAAAATAAGTTCTGGGCTTGTGAAGAAATTATATATATATATATATATATATATATACATATATATAAGGTTATAGTTTCTTAAGTAGGCTAACACATAAATCATTTTTGTTTTGTAGACAAATCCGTGAATTGCTAATAGTAACATATATTTTTTGCCGGCCCTTTATATATGAATATTCGCAAAACCTCCTAATAGAGAGCAGCTAAGTTTTCCGTGTGGTGTCTAAATGAAACCATTTGCTAGCTGTCAGCATTTTAGATGTGCTTGTCTATAATTCTATATCATATAAAAACATGTATACATATGTATATATACTTCCACCGGACAATTTACAGATTGGCTCATAGTGTTTGCATCCTATTCCGATAGAAAATTTGCCAAATGTAAATATTCAACTTGTTTTCGTACATCAAATGTTTTTTTTTTAATAGCAGCGGCAACAATTACTTTTGAATGCCACCAAAAACACAAGGAGAGTACTCTGTTCGAAAGAAGAAGGAGCTACCCTGTATTCTGTTAAACATCGTTATTATATTATTTGGATTTATTTATGGTAAAACAATTGGCAGTTTTTTTTTTATCTTATTTTAATAGCTGCAATAGTTAATATATTAAATAAAAGATTGTTAGCTCAAGTAGAGATTCTTATACTTTGATACCGAAGGGTCGATTTGAGAGGTGTTCGTCTTGCTGTTCTGCCATTTCGGAACTTGAATATATGTAAAAGTGCGGCGAATTTATACAATTCAGGTCGATTTTTTTTCAGAGTACAAACATATAAATTAAATACAATTCATAAACCTCATCGCAGACCCAAAGAATGTCGGAGGAAAATGTGAAATTTTCCAGAGCCAATAAGTAGAGCACTTGATAGAAGGACCTTGCTTAGTTTTGGTACATATGATACATACGTATTTACTTTACCTTTTCTTACTTTCATCTTCACATTATAACTAAATAAGTGAGATTTATGTAAGTAATAGTATTGAGCTAAAAAAAAAGGTGAAATTTATATACATATTTGTAATGTGAGCAAGATCAAACAGCTGTCTTGGGCATTCGAAGACTACATACACTTTTAGATCAGATCAGAGCATTACAGAGTCGCTTATATCCGACAAAACATTTTGACATGTTTTTTCTTTCTTTTTTTCTTGTTTTGCCTATTTAAACTTTGGCGCGTATTTATCTTTTAACTTTTCGAGTTTGTGCCTAAAGTTCATGACCGTGTGGCGGTGTAAACAAATGTTTAATAATGAATTTCTCAATACTCATTCAACATGCAACATTAACACAAATAGCAGGGGGCAATTGTACTGACAGTGCTCGTTGTCGTTCTGGAATTCGTCTTCGAAGACGAATTCGAGTACGGGTATTTGGCTACCATTAAATACACGTGCGAGAGTTAGCCCAAGGTCCCATAGATATATACACAAATCATAGACATAGGACTAAATTATCATATACTACAGATTTCTATGCTCTGATAGCTAAGTTGGAAGAGTATCTCAGTTATGTTCAATGCATGTCATGTTGTCTGTCTGATATATATATTATATATTATAAATATATACATACTTGTATATGCCCGCGTCAGACAAGGTCTTAAAATTGGAGAGCTACGTCGACTATAGGGTGCTAGGGTATTCCGCAGCTTAAGAGCTAAAGTTAGCGATCTTTAAAAATAGTACAATTTTCTTGACACCTGTTTTTAGTTAGTATTAATTTGGTATTAGCGTAACTCTCAAAATTAAAATTTTATAATAAAATCAAATTTTGAAATGAAAAAGAAGACGCATAATATATGTAATAAATCTGGGTGTGTTCAAATCAATCAAAGATTGGGGAGTGCAAGAAAAACGCCAATAAAACTACGACTTTTTAAACATTCACAGCTTATTAGTAATATGTAAAGTAAAGAGAGAGAATGAGCGAAATAAAGAGTGCAAGAGAAAATAAAGAACAATTATATAATAATCCTTTTAAAGGTTTCACCTATTAAAGGGCAGCGTATACGCCAAGTTTCCTTTCTTTCTTAATATAGATTATGATAAAAATTCGCTCGTTCTGTTTATGTTGATGATCATGATCGCCCATCGGCTTAGTGAGCCATATCTATGTGTATATGCCCAAACAAATTAATTGCTTTCCTTCGCTTATAAACACAGATGGTGATGCATTTATATTTTTATTTATCCAACTTTACGTTTCCCTATTTAGGTTTATTCTGGAATAAAGATTTTCTGATCTCCATTTTGTTAAGAACCGAAGAGTTTGCCATGGAATTGTATTTATTCATATACTTTTTCTGGTGAGTTTCAATCTAGTGCTCTGATCTGATCGTTAGTCTAGTCATGAGTGATATGACCTGGTTAACTGACTGCCCATTGTTGAACAGTTTTACTTGGCCCATCTCATCGCATCTCATCCCACATTTTTGAAAGAACAAACAATGTTTGCTGTTGTCGAAATTTGTCTTGGATGATTTTCCATTTGCATAAAATAAAACATACAAAAGTTCCAATTGGAATCTTAATTAACGCTTTGATTTGAACGGGTTGAATGAAAGTGCGCTGTATCTGTCAGCGACAGCAACTGCGTCAACTTTTGTTCTTACACTCCGAAAAAAATCAGCATGGACTTTAGTAAGTCGCGCTAAAAAAAATAAAGAACTTTCCAGGTTTTTAGAAATCATTTATAAATATTAGAACGAAATTTCCTAAAATTAGAAACGCTTGCCTCAAATTAATAATCCCATTATTATGATTGTTTTATAGAAAAAATCTTAAGGTATTTATGTTTAATAATAATAATCTGTAATACTGATGTAAGATATTATACATATTTTTTATAGATTTTAGAAAAGTTCACGCTGACATTTAGAATTGGGAACCTTAGTTTTAAGAAAGCCACAAACATAATTTTTAGATATGTACTTTCTGAATAATATGGTGACCAAATATGAAGGACTATTTTTTTTTCTGAGTGTAGTTAGTGTGTTGTGCCTGTTTAGCTTGTGATTGGCAAATATGTATTCTACATAAAAACACACAAAGAGTCACACACACAAACACAACAAGAACAAATTGACAAGGAAAAGACAAAGAAAATCATTTGAAATATATTTAAAATTAAATGTGAAATATATTTTCTTATTGTAATTTGTGACTGGGCAAGTTTGCAGTGCGATAATAAAAATAAAATTAGTTCACTGGCAATGTTGACAGTTCATTGTATGTGTGTGTGTGTGTGTGTGTGTGTGTGTATGTGTGTGTGAAAACAGATACTTTTGGAGCTGAGCGTGGGATTGTATTAGTGGATTTTGGATTTAGCCAATGTCACTGTCACTGTGCCACAATTATGGTCCGGCTAACGCAGCATATTAAATGTTAATATCAAATTTATGCATAATCATAGTAAAAGCCGCCACGCGCCTGAAGCAAAGGCAACAAAAATTTATAACTCTCTCAGCAGGAGAAAGATACCCAGCAAACAAATATTAAATAGCTTAATGAATGATTCACACAATATATTTAATCTTTGTAGTTATCTGTTCATGTGCATATATATTGAATTCTTATAAAAGATGCGTGAAAATTACGCTACAAATGACAGAGTATTCAAATTAGCAACATTAACATCTACACAACAATTTATTTTTTATCAAATAGCAGCTGGTAATTATGCTGATGTTGATGATGCCTATGTAAAGAGCTCTTCACATCTTTGATTGCAATGCCTGCCGCCAGGTGTCGTTCTGTGTGATAAGCCACATGCTGTAACAATTGACTTGTAAAATGGATCGATATTTATCGAGCCATAAAAAATAAAAAAATCTTTAAATTCAACGACTTATCAAATGGTAAACATTAATATAAAATATATATACAATTATTCGATTATGTTATTATATACAGTGTATGGTGGACGATCCCTTTCAGGCTACAAGTCGTATGCTGCCAGCCAACAAATGCATTTTGACAAATGACATAATCCCTATTAATAATGTTAAAAAAAAAACGCGTTAAAGTTCTGCTGTTGCTGTTAGTCAAGTGCGACAAGTGGATAACATGAGACAGACAGTAAGAGAATACGAGTGAGCGAGCGAGATAGGAGGAGGAGAACGATTGCGAAAGCGAAGGCATTGAGCGTATTGAGTGCACTCTGTTTGTAGGCGAGAATAGCGCACCCGACACTACCTAATTGCAGCGTAGACGCAACGCAGCGCATACAATGACGTATGTACAGACATAAATACATGCAATCATACATACATGCAATCATACATACATACAATCAATCATACATACATACATTTGTACATATGTCCACAGCGTGGGGAGCTCAGTCACAGCTTCTGTTGACAATGGCTGCTGCTCACTCAAAACGACAACCGCAGCAAAAGCAGTCGAGAGAGAGAGAGAGAGAGAGCGAGAGAGATAGAGTTAGAGAGAAAGAGCAGACAACGAAGCTTCTCAAGTGCCTGAGCGCAATGTAATTTGATATGGAGCTTTTAGAGTTAATGTATCTGATCAGATGAGAGCACAGCTGCCAAACAGCAGCAGTTACAGCTTCAACCACCTCAAAACAAATTAAATTTTTTTTTTATCCTCAGGCTGGCCTCAAACTAGTTTCAATAAATACTAATAAAAACATTTTATTCATGTGACGTCAGAGACGAGCCAAAAAAAAAAAAAAGAAAAGAAGAATGCGCTAGTCGAGAGAACTCGACTTGGAGGTCAGATGGACATGGCCAAATTTATGAGGTCGATGATGCCTGTTACACACTTTTGCCCAACTTCATAATACCCCAAGTAAAGCGTCGGGAGTTGTGTATAAAATGTCTGGCTCTACAATCACTATGCAAACAATGAAGAGTTTTCTAATCAAGAGTGCCTGGGTGTAATATACCCTGTACACTCAAAAACAAAACAAAAAATGTAATTGTTAATATGGGCATCAACCTAAACGGATAAGAGTGGAATTTGTATTAAATTTTTATATGGAGCTCAAAATAAGATTTCGATTTCGTTTGAATAAAAATAAAATTTATTGGCTTTTGGAAACGATTTCGTTCTTCAAAGTATTTGAACGCAACTTTTTCAACACCATTATAGCTCCATACTTGTAATATATATTATTCTCTATATATTCTCAAGTTTTTAGCTGAAGTCAGCAAATTTGTGAAGTTAATTACCTCTAACTCCCTTTAAATTTCGATGAATAGAATTGTCTGACCACGCTCAATGCAATTATATAATACTGAAATTTAAAGATGTTTTGCGATTATATTATTATATTGGATCAAGAAAAGTATCCAAACAGGGAAATAGCCTTAATCTGTTAAATTTGATATGCCTAGAAATGAAAAAGGAGACAATTGAGAACGGTTAAATTTTTTCAGACCGTATTCTAAACATAATTTTTTTTTTAATTAAGGCAGCTATAAGATATTGTGATCCATACTCAAGAACTTTATATTGTATCTTATATATCATTATTTAGTTTATACATTTATTTATATTTAATATCTAATCTTTATGGTGATAGTGATCCGATTGGATTGGTATATGTATATTTAATATATATAGATAAAATATCTATAATTTGCGCTTTACATTTCTACATCTGAGTCGCTTGAGATTAACGCATTCATACAAACGACCGAGCCTCTGTGTTAGAACATTTATTTAGACTTATTGGGTTTTTTTTTTTTAGTTTTCCCCAATCTTTTTTTAAAGTTCTCCACTTTCATGTTTCATGTTACTACTTTCAATTACTTTTCTAAATTATTAAGTATTTAATTAATTTTTGTATTCTTAATCCTTAATCTTGAATTACAACACATTATATATATTAATAAATACATACTTAACAAGTTTAAAGAGGTCTAATTTTGCATTTGCACACCTTCATCATAGCCCTTTTTTTCCGGTGAATCGTAGTCGTGATGAAATTGTGTGGAATGTGTATTGGCCTTCGTCTCTGGGCCTTCTTCTAATTGTTCGCTGTTCACTCGCTCAAATTTCGTTGGTTTTGGCAGAAAATTACATCGACAACATGTAAGCATGCATTACTCAGGAGGGCTCCGCTAGAAGATACCCTACATCATAAAAAAAATTAAATTAAATAAATCATAATCAGTGGCTCTCCTTGTTACACATAGAAATTCACACAAACACAAAAGGGCAAACATGAATAGGCCGGCTTGGCTATTCAAGTAAATATATACTTTATTAGATCTGAGATGCTCCCATCTGCACAACTTCATAATACCCCTTTTAGCCATTTATTGGGTACAGCTTATAATGAAAATTTACACCAACATACAACACTTGTGACGACAGTCAAATTTCAAGCTCTAAAAAATTTGTTCAACGACAGGTCAGAGTTTCAATTCGAAATCATTTCACGGTGCAAACAATTCTTGGAAGAAATTCCGCACTCCATCAACATGCTGATTACGTTCGAACTTTAACGTTTCCATCCCAATTGAATGTTGACAATCGAACTGTCGATTTGATTAAGACCATTAACACAAATGCGATCATTAGCTCACAGGCTGGTACCGTGAACGACGCCATGCCGACTGTGGAATGCTAAACAGTTGGTGAAACTGTCAAAGATAATTTACTCAAATTACACGGAAAAACGCTAAAGTGTATGCTTCATATTGAAAAGTCGACATTTAACGTGTGTAGCAGTCAAATATCAAATATGTATACCATTTACCAACTAAAATAAGGCTAACGGAGTATAACAAAATTGCTAAAGGCATTAAGTAAAGTATATATTCTAGCCATGTACAAGAGCTACATATTTATCTGATCTCGTGTTTAATTAATTTCGCCCAATAACTTCACCTGTTTCCCAAATATCGATCGGAATTTAGTTCCAATACCAGTAAAAGCGATCATTTATAAGATTGTCATGGCTTAATATTTTTTTTTTTAAATTCTCGATTAAGCTTCAAAGTGCGTAACAATTGGTTGAAGTTCCGATTAGAGAGATCCGCCCTGAAGCCCGAAACTGTTGTCGCATGTGCTGAAATGTATCTGATCTATTTACATTTTTGTCAGTAATTACACTCGGGCTTACCATAGGAACACTCAAAACATAATCATTATCAACGACCTTTCTTCGCTATTATTGTAATCAACTCATTTCCCAATTCGATTGTTATTTCAAATTATTTTCTGCGTGACCCCCGCTGCTTCGATGTGTGTTTGTGTGTGTATGTGTAGTGTGCGTTTGCATGTGTGCCGCATTAATGTGTGTCCTGCACTTGAAAGGGTTTTTATTTTTAGCCAAAGCTTGAGTGATTTTCATAAGGCCTTCTGGACAGAGTCTTCTAATAAATTATATATGTATATTCATAGCTTTATTTTTAGTTTCACTTTGCATAATACTTTTAAGTTTTCTTCAGTCGTCTAATTATAATATTTTAGATTTCAGTTAGGAGAATTTAATGCAGCCTTTATGTTCAACTAATTCAACTAAAGGAATGCATTTATTAAATAAAACCAAAGAATAAACCGGCCTGGTCGGCAAATACATTTTATCCATACCTTTGCTAATCGGAGTCCACTTGCTCCTCACATACAAATATATCCAAATATATTGCGAGCTTTTTATGATAAATAGGTCGCTGTTCGATTCGCAAACTGTTATTTTTATTTAGTGATGTATGGCGACAATTTCTTGGAAAGCAGAAAGTTTTGGACTGAAATATAGCACAATATATGAAATAGTCGTACGATCTGTCTGACTCAGACTAATTTATGTAACCAAGTTTCATCAAGACAGCTTTGAAACAAGTGAAATCATTATTCTGTCAACCCGACTTTTGCTACTGAAGAACTATGAACATATATACTCGATTACTTAATGAAGGCCATAAAATGTAAATGGTTATGAAAATTTCTTGAACAAATTATTATATAATGTTTTTCAAAATAAAACATGGAAGCAACACTTTAGCCGATAAATGTTTAGTTGCCTGCATATATCAATCGTAGCGAAACAGGGCTATAACAATATATATCAACGCTTGATTAAAAAGCGCACAGAGATTTATAACATCAATGATAACAGCAAGTGCACAGGGAGATGGGATCCAAACCGTGACGTTGACGTCTTTAAATTTATCACCCAAAGATTCTTGAACTAGACGGAATCGATAAGTTCGATGACTTGGCCTGTTACTCGTTTTTTTCTTTTGTTTTGTTTTATTGATATATTTGCCATGTGCAAACTGTAATCTGTGTTGGGTGTTTCTCTTTTTGCAGCCATGCGGCGATGAGGCGGTCAGCAGCTGGAAATATGCCGTGCCACTTGTTGCATGAAGGTTCCATGCAGCAAAAGCAACAGCAGCAGCAGCAACGAACTTGCATTAGGTTTCCCGAATGTTACTCATTCGCCATGTGTCGCCAGGATGCAACTGTAGCATGGTGCAGCAGCAGCTGCCATCAATTGCAGCTAAGAAGCCCTGAATAATTTAACTGTTACCAACCAAAAAATTATTAACAACAACAAACAAACGAACCAAGTCGGCCGCAACGCAACCCAAAATGTCTGAGGTAAGTTTTGAGAATGTTTTGAGACTATCTATGGAAAACAACAAATCTGTAATTATACTCTGATATAAATTGACAAATTGTATATTTTCTTATGTGCAATTTCCGCTCGACTACTACTACAAAACTCATATTCAGTTTCGTATCAAACTATGGAAAATCGATTACATGTCAGAGTG
Source organism: Drosophila setosimentum (assembly GCA_035043505.1). NCBI lineage: Eukaryota > Metazoa > Arthropoda > Insecta > Diptera > Drosophilidae > Drosophila > Drosophila setosimentum. The sequence goes on along the minus strand of JAWNMY010000090.1, from coordinate 19,101,549 downwards.
AAAAAAATATCTTAAGACAGGCCTGCTTTTCCATCTTAAAGCTCTGCTTTCATATCGTAAAAACTTGTTAATAATGAAAAACTCTACTTAAAAAAAGGTGTGAGCCAGGTCGTGAAACTTTTCATAGTTAATTGTTTAGGTTTTAAGACGGTAAATATAAAATCCACACTATTAACTCAATGTTAAGCTGTGTGAACTTTGTAAACAGCTGTTCGAAATGCATAAAGTAAGTTATGATAGGGAAAGTAGATTAAATTGTTTCAATCGTTTAGAAAAATGTGTACATTTAAAGGCCGGAGAGGCCAGAAAATTCAATAATTAATTTTATTTTAATGTCAGCAGACTTCTTGGTTTTTACGTACCACAAACGAAATGCATTGCAATTTGGTGGGAAAAGTTTGAATCTGAAAAAAGGGCTTTAATGAAATGGAGAACAATTACAATTACATTAGATACCAATCGATGAATTTCTAAGCAAGCAATTCCAAATGATGTGAATAATTGAATTGTGTTTTTGTGGTGCCTAATTGCAAAAGTATCAGCCCAACCACAAGAACTTCATCAATATGCTGATCATGGCTTGGTAAATTCCTCATTCTTTGGCCCCGCATAAATATTTGAATTTTGGGTCACTGATGTCGTCGTCTCATGTCTCATGACTCATGTTTATGTATGTGACACATACACGCACACACATACATACCCACACACGCAAACACACACACACACTATTTTAGACACGGAGCAGTAGCAACAGGCGCCTTTGGCTCTCCGAACAGCTGTCGCCGCTCTACAAATATTGACCTAATTTGCACCTGTTTACAAATTCATTTGGCCCACATCGCATATCCATGCATCCTATGGGGCTATGTGGCTGGGAGGCAGGACTTTGCGTTCTTGGCGTATGATTTATGCAGTAAGCCAACCGATGGCGAGCTCTGTCCGTTCTGACCAGCGCCATTTTTAAGTGGGTGAAACCAGTTCATGTTTCCACACTGCCATGCCCCACTCAGCCTGCAGCTATCCACAGGATGTTTGCTGTAACTCCGTGCTTGCCGGGTTCCGGTTTAACGGATAGCTGCATAGGAGGAGGTGAAGTAAGAGGAAGAGGTGGGTTAGTTGTGCACACATTGTTCGAATTTCTCTGTTGAGCAAATTTACATTTTCATGCGGCAGTGGAGGAGCCATCACTGGACAATTGGCACAATAACCGCTAAGCTCTCGAGTTATACTCGTACAAGCCGAAAAGTGCTTGGAAATCACATCTAGCGAAGTCAGAAAGGGTGCTCCACTCGCCAGTTGTATCACACGTTCCTACTTATTATTTACATATATAATTGTACATTTGCAATGTATGTAATATGTTTGTGGGATTCGAATCAGATCACAATATTTTTTTTGGAGTTTTTCGTTGTCATAACTTTTTATGATGTGAAAACACGACTTTTATCAGCTGGTATATTACACTGATATCAAAAAATTTCTTTTGTATCGCTGCGTACCAGTAGCGTCAAAATCAAGGGATCAAAGCTGGCGCACCTTTAACCAAAAAAAATATGCGCGGAATAAATACTCAGATCCCTTAAGTTGAATTCTACAAACCAAACTTCTTACGATGTATTATATTCGGGATAGGTGTATACTTCAGGTAACATTAAAGTTTGATCTACTTGAATCATTAGCGATGCAAATCGTCCCCTTTCTTCTTCTTCGATCAGCTGTCGTCTACAAATTGTTGCGTCTTAAAACAAAGTGAAAACGTTCCCGACTTATAAATACTCTGACACCAGTTCGGTAATGACAGATTAAAATTGTGGAAATTAACAGCTGCGAAATATATTGGGGACTGCCCTTGAAATAATCAACGATTTGAAGTCATTTTCGACTGCACCTTTAAAATTCAATATAATTATTAAAATTCAACTTTTGCATCACGTTGGATTGGATGATCTTAAAAATATAAATTTGTTTTTAAATTGGTATCGCACAGTGCTATAGAGAATTCAGAATTATACTTTCGGAAATGTTTTACCCATATATTTATATTAATTATGAATTGATAAAAAAAAACATGTTTGCAATAAAAGTTGACATTGGTTAGAGAACGTGACACACTTTCAAAATGTTTTATGTGAATTCATATAATTATATATAAGCGAACAATATCAATACAAAAAATGTTTAGTATAATATTTGAAAAATCCATTTGTTTATTTATATACATACCAATTAGACTAAAAAAAATATAAAAGAGAAAATGACATTCAAAGTAGCCAAGAATTTCAGAAAACACTTTCGAAGCTTTAAGGAAAGTTTAACATCTTAGAAAATGACTTTTTTTCTAAAGATCTGAGCTATACTCTAAATTGAGACTACGAAAGTCAGGTTCTTATTATGGTGTATTTGAGTTGTGTGTTTGGCTGTTTGATAACTGCCATTGACGATGCTTGGAAATGGACACAGCACTAAAGGTACGATAAGCAAATAAAAGAGCAAAGGGCAAAAGGCCAAACAAACAACAACGATGAAAACAACAACAACAACAACTCAAACAGAGCACATGGGAATGTCGGTTGGCAATGTCGGTTGTTGTTTACGAGTCGCCAGCAAGCATGCTATGAAAAATATTGCAATCATAAACTATGCCACACAATGAAAGCACCAGCAGGCAACTGCTGAGCACATCCACTGAGCCACAGTGAACTGAGTATTTGTTTGTTCTTGCGGTCAATCCGAAAAAAAAGAGCAATCCCCGTTGAAATGCCATTGGAACAGATGCAAAGGCATTCTCAGAATAACCACTCAAATGATTTAAACATATATTACTTAAACGTTGAAATAAACAGTCAGCTAACGTTTGAATAATATTAAATATATATCATTTTATATATTTATTAATAAACTAATTTTTAAGAACTTTTGCGATATATTTCGGATTTCATATATTTTTGGAAAATCAAAAGTTCTTTAATAAACTTATTTAAAGAAGTTTTGAACGGTTTTCCCAATGTGTATCGCATTAGAGGAGACATCTCCGAATCCATTGTATTTCGACGTGACGAATATCGGATGGATTTTCAAAGATAGTATTCCTTATGATATTAGTCAAGCTGACGATTAAATATATGCAAATCGAGTAATATCTGAAATATTTCATGATTTCTGATGAGTGAATGGGGGTGTGTAGGATAAGGACAGCCTGCTTTAGTAATAAATGTCAATGTTAGCGTGTTGGCTTGCAGGATGTCAAACAATATTCAAGGCGAGTCAAGTTGCCGTTGCCAGCGTCATTTGGATGGCTGCTGCTGCAGCGACAACTTATTATGAATTCATGGCTTTGACGTTGCCATTGAGGCCAGACAACAAGGCCAAATCGGGCTATTATAGGGTGGCGCAATTAACGGGCAAGCTCCCAGAGTCAGGAGTGGGCTTAGGGGGTTGGTGGAAGCGAAGCAAATACTTGGAGTTGCTCTTAACAGCCATTGAAGCATATTTTCGTCGAAGTAATTTAAGAGCTAACAGTTTTTGACATTTAAAAAATGCCCTTAAGGTAGGCAATGGCAATTGCTGCGAGTTTCAAAAAAATGGGGATATAGATCAAACATCAGATTAAATTTGTGAACTTTTTTAACCTACTACAAGTTGAAGTCTTTACAAAAATTTTTAAGATTTAAAGAAACCCAAAATAAAACCTTCATTCAAATTGTTTTAAGATAGTTATTTCTTCTTCCTTCGTTATCTTTTTCGTGACAGTATTATTTATTATTATTGCTTATGCCAAGTTATTATGTGTTTACTTCAACAGACCTCAGTCTAAATATTTATAGTTGTTTATTCTGCGAGACTTAATATATCTGATTTGTATACGGGTCGTTTTCCGAAATCAGTTAGGGAAATTCAAATACATGTGAGGGAAATTCATATTTGGATAATTAAAATCAGGCAATACAACATTTCGTGTATTTTATTGTACTAAAGATGAAAAGTAATGATTAAATGCGGGAAGGATAAAGATAGAATAGAGAGTAGTGTTATACATTAAATTATTTATATATTGAACTTCCTGACAGCCACCATAATCAAGTGCGCATATTAGCTGAATCTAGCGTATCTCTGAGCTGACATTCTATTATTTAAATTAATTGATTTCGTTGTGCTCGCCTATGTCTATGATTTAGTATAGGAATGCCTTAATGGTTTTGCACTAGGTCACGTTTATTAAGGTATAAACTTAAATTATTTACTTTGCCTATTGATACTTGTTCTCTCCCCGTTGTCCTTTATTATTCCTCTCCATAAAAATAGCTCAAAGTCTGATGAAAAAACTATTGGGGAATTCCCAAAGTGTCCGCAATTCCTAAGGCATTTGAAAAAATAGTAACATTTTAATTGCATTTCATATAAATTAATTAAATGTTCATTATTAACTTTCACCCTTAACTAATTTACGTGTTATGATAGGTGAAATCGATTCCGCTGCGTTTTCTGTTCCCTCTAGACCGTCTCGTTACTTCTTCCCACTTTCTTCTAATCGTTGTACTAATAATTATTCATTGCATAAAACGATTCGAGTACTATGTAATAATTACAATAGACTTTATCATGTAATTAATTCAGAGTCCTCCATTTCTATAATTAAGAACTGCATTTTAAAATTCCTGTCTGGTGCAAAATTTTTGGCATGCACTTGTGGTGGGGCTTTATTAATTCAGCCAAAAAATTAATTTGGTCTGATTGGGTTTTCCCCAATTAATGCATCAAATGTTGGATGATTTTGCATTAAAATACCCCCAGAAATCTTAAAAACAATTCTTATTAATTAATTTTATAATATAATTTAAATTTTATATAATATATAATCAAAGTCATTTAGTTGACATCAATAAAACAAATACAATAGAAAAATACAATTTTGTAAAGCATATTCAATAAAAAATGTTGGCCCGAAAAATTGAAAAAGTCAATGTCTCCCACCATTTTGACTCAACTAATTTAGAAAATGGATTACCGATTAGCTTATTTAAAAGAGCTTCACGTGTTTTCAGTGTTTTTCTGGTTACAGAGAACCCCACTTTGGACTATATCCGACTGAAAGTATGTTAATTGCTGTCTTTGCGTTCCCATGCTCCCATTTCGTTACACTTACGAAGTCTTTTCTCGCTTGAATTGTAAATAAAACACATTTTAATAATTGTTTGTGTGGTTTCCATATTTTCATCGGCTTACATGCAATTTCCGTATGTTTGGATTTGCTCCATATGTGTGTAGATGTGGCGATGTGAAGCACCCAACGTGTTTATCTGTGCGTATGCAAAACTTTTCCAATTAAAAGTTTAGCTTCGTCGTCACCAATGTCGCTCAGCCGTGTTGTCCTGATCCTTGGACTCACGAAGCGCGAGTCAGTCACTCAGCGAGTAAAACAGCCACACTCAAAAAATAAAAATAAAATCCCCCAACACTTGTAAAGTTATTCTTGTTTTTCAAAACAATTTCTAAATATGCGAGCATTTTTTGTTTTAAATGAGATATTTTAGATATTTTAGAAATTACGATATACAAACCCTGATTCTTAGAAAGCCACAACCTTCAAATTCAGAAATTTACCTTCTGAACAATAAGGAAAATTTCTAACAATCAGAGCGAGTGCAGTGAGCAAGAAAGAGCAACCAAAAGGCAATCAGTACTGGCGGCAATCAGCAACACCAACACTGTCACCGACAATTAATATGCTGTGAACTCTCTCGTCCAAAACGGAGCGGCTTAGTAAATTTGCCAACATTTACATAGCTGCACTGTCTGCTCAAGTGATAAGCACACATGTCAGCTGTCTGTACTTGTTGTTGTTGTTGGTGTTGCTGTTGCTGTTGCTGTTGCTGTTGCTGTTGTCGTCGTGGTTGCTCAAGTGTGCAAACAAATAACACAAATACAAATACGGCTACAGCTGCTCCTTGCCAAGACTTGCTCCAACTCCTGTAGCAGCAGTAGCTGTACTGCGCTCCTGGCAAGTTAGCCATGAAACTATGACGCCTTACAAACAAAAATTCAATGCGATGGGGGGGGGGGGGGGGGGTTAGGTGTGAGTAAACAATTGGCATAATCGTTTCTCTGACAGCTTTGACAGATTGTTTATGGGACCATAGACATTATTGTTATATAACTCACAATTATTCCAATAGTTGTTAGCCGTCCTTATGTGCCAGGTAGGAGCAGCAGCATTGGACAATATTGTCATCGATCAAGCTTGACCAGCCAGGAAATATCCTGTACCCACACTCAGAAAAAAATGTATATAAGTTTTTGAAAATTGCCATGAAAGCTAGAAAGTCTTTCTTGTTTTTTGGAAATAATTTCTCACCTGTTGATCCTAATCAAGAATATATATATACCTTATGGTCTGTCTGTTACGTACTTTTACACAAGACCAGTGCAGCCCTCTTACCAATTTTTCATGAGTTCAGTGCATAAAAAGCTTTATTTAACCGATTGATCATAGGGAGCCTACACATAGTGATCCAATCTTGCCGATACAAGGGGTCTGCTTCACCTGCTTCTAGCTAACATAATCCGTTGGTTGATATATGTTTGTAACGGGTGCATGGAATAATAACCTAAGCTAGAACAGGAGTTGTGAACAATAGACATAGACATAAACATCATCATCATCGTCCATCAGTATTAGTCAGTGGAATTCAGTAATTCAGTGCGTCAAAAGTCGTCTCCCATTTAGATGCATTTGCGTAACTGCCAGGGTCAGGAACTGAGCTTTTGCTGAGTCACTGAGCCGCTCTGAAGGGCCAATCAACTCGCTGCCATGGCGATCATTTGTCTACTTGTCATTCGCCAGATGTGTGCATACAAAATTTAAGTAGAGAGACGTAGATGGATGGTCGATGACACTTACAGCTTTTTTAAGCATACAAATTCGAGTGAGGAGCTGCCATTAACACTGAGTTCCCATTTACATTCGTGTACTTCATGCACATTCAACATAATCCATTCACACACATATTCACAGATACTACTCAATCTCAGCCACCCATACTACTCAAAATCACTTGAATAATGACTATTGAAAGAAATTTAATATATGTGTATGAGTTTCTAGACAATGCTGCAGGTATACAAAATAATTGAGTGTACATTTCACCGATGACAGAACAGATCAAAATAAAATAAAAAGTAGAGAATGAACAATGACAAAAGAGGCAAAGGAAAAAGTAGCAATTGTTAACTTCTTATTAATTAAGCAATTTATATGGCTGCGTCTACAATCTCATTGTCTTCGTCCTCTGTATTTGTCCTCTCATTGTGGCATGCGCCGTATAATAAAAATTTAAACTGCTATATAACAAGTATAACTTAAAATTAAACACAATTGCGCTTAACGTCTGCGTTTCCTGACGATTTCCCGTTATTTTTTCCTCTAAAGTGAATTAACTGAGAATGCGTTCAACCTCCTCATTTGGTCATGGCAATGACAGCAAATATAATTAAAATTTTGATACTCAAAATATGGTTTATTCCCTGCTAAATCAAAGTAGCAAATTGATTCTGCTCAAAACTTTTTCCACTGGCTTTTTGATTTTTTAGTTGTCTACTAAAAACTATATATATATTTTTTTTTTTTAATATTTAAGTTTTCTGTCAACCTAATTGAACACTTGCATATCGAATTTTAATTTAAACACAACAAGAAAAATAATTTTTTGATGCGAAAAAATATAATAAGTACGTTTCAAATCAAATTACACCACAGTCATTCCTTTATCACTCCAAAAAATACCCTTATAATTAATCTGTTTTTCTGGTGATAATTCTAGCTCTAAAATTGTGTGATGCATAGTTTTCGGACGCAGAAATGCATAATAAAAAATTCTTGCGCTGGCTCTCGACATGAAATAATAAAAATAATAAACCCTCTACAAAGGGTCCTCTTTAAAGGATTTCTGTTTCTACCTGTTATGTTAACTGCCATTCTATGGGTGGGGTAGGTTTCAATTTTCACTGGCAAATTCGGTATTCTACAAAACAAGGTTATCAACGGGCTGAAATTGAATTGCATTTTGAAATAAATCAAATCAATTTGAATAATGATTTAAACTATGATGAAAATGTTCATACACAACTATCATACTATGTCCTCCACTTCCAGGCTTTGAATTGATGTTCGTAATAGTTTTTTTTCTTTGCTTTGGTTGGATTGGGGAAGGGGGGGGGTTAGCATAACAGGACCAAGTAGTCTATGAGTTACATTGCATAGGATAATATTATGCATGAAAATTGAATTCTAATCAGACTATATATGAAGCTGTGTATGTTTTTATATCTACATAATAATAAGAGTTGCAGCAGTCTGTTCGATGGGTGTAGCATACCTTTGGGCGCAGCCGAGCCAACGCATGCGTGTCAAATCGGATATTTAAACCGAATGCGGAATTCTTTTGGGCAATAACATCGAATGTAAGTGCCTGCTGTATACTAGTGGGTGTATTCAATATGGGCTCCCATTGTATCAAAGGATAAGTAGACAGACAAACAAACTAATTTGCTATTGAATCACGTATTACAAAAGCAAAACAAAGGAGCATAAAAAAACTGCACATAAAAATAATGTCCATGCGAAGTCGGACAGGCACAGTGGCTCTCAATAGTCAGTGCATAAGGTTGGAGTGAAAAAAAATTAAATACAAAAATTCAATTTGGAATAATACATAAGTAATTCACTATATTTCACCTTTGTAATAATTACAATCTTAAAAAAATAAAAAACTATTATTTTAAATGCTGTTATTTTTTTTATTATCAATTTGATCGTAGCATTACTTGTTAAGAGTAAAAGTTAACAAATGTTTATTAAATATATTTTATTTATTTAGGACTTTATTAAACTAATCCAACTATCTTTCATGTTTTAAGACAATCAATTAATATCCGAAAAACTCTGGTTTTTTTTTTTGTTTTTGCATAGATGATATTTTTGTACAGGGTCATCGAATTACAATAAGGGATAGAGAAAACAAATGTTTATTTTTCCATTTTCACTCTGCACCAATGTACATATTTATAGGCACACAAGCATGGTCTTACAACAAACACAAGTTGAAAGTAATATTGCTAAAAGTAAGGGGCAGTTACCGTTACTCAACCAGTTCGCAGCAGCCAATGCCCATTCCCCATCCCAGTTTCAATACCAGCAGGCGTACATTCGTCGAACTCCCACTTGAGATTGTTGCTAATTTAATTGGATTTATTTGCAATCTGGCCGCATTTTATGATAGCGGCAAGTACACAAAGAAGAAGATACCCAAGAGCTTTGACCGAATGGGTTATCACAAGAACTGTTGATAAACTCCGGTTCATATCAATCTCGACTTCAATGGGAATTACACAGCCAAGCAAAAATGGGCTGACTGGCTAAGCAAGACAGTCGAAGTTTCTATTATGAATCCAATCAATCTATTGTATGTGACACTTTAAGCACTGATAATTATCAGTAAGGATTTCATTAATTTTTTATGTGATAAAATATTCTGTTTCAATACGTTGAGCAGTTATAGGCATTCCCTAGCTGCATTGTTAAAAACTAATAGTATTTATTTTATTTTTGAGTTGAGATAATACTTGAAATTACCTCTAACTAAAATTAATCAATACCAAATGTTTGCTCGTGTCTATTGAAGCGTTTTAACTGATGTGTAACGAATTCATCATTTGTTACAATTGAATTGACTTAATTTCTCTTGAAAATAAACAAAGATCAAGAAAATGACCGGGCAGACATTGAACTGAAAATGAGCTCAATTTAAATTCAATTTATATTATTCCACAATGAGATTATTAATGTTTATCACTTTAATGGGAACAGGTATCACACAAACAGCGCATTAAACATGTGTAGTAGTCTCTTGTAGTCTAAATACCATGAACTTATTGTTACATACTTTTGGAAATTGGCTTTGATGCTTTCAGATAGTTAATGTTTCGAGTTACGAAAGTGCTCGTTTTGGAATCAATCTACAACAATTACTCATCCTAGTTTTGTGCAAAAGTCAACTTGTTGTAAATTATTGTTTTATTTTTTTATTCGCTGCACTCACGCAATTATAAACAAGTAAGAGTGCTGTAGACGAGACGGGGCTCTGCAGTATACACACAAAATTATGTATTTATTAGAAGATTCTGCCTTTAAAATTGTAGCATTAATTGCTATCGGAAATATACATGTACCGATATTCGAGAAACAGAGTCAGTTAACGATAAAAATAAAGAAATATTGATCTGCGCCGGGTATACGAGAACCTATATTCCAAATTTGAAGTCTCTCACTCGTATAGTCCTTGAGATCTGCGTGCTCATACAGACAGACGGCCACAGACCCTGATCAAGAATATATACACTTTATGGGGACGGATATGCTTCCTTCTGCCTATTACATACGTTTGCACAAATTTTCTTTTTACCCATTTTCAATGGGTTCAGGGTGTAAAGATTATAATGTTGTACAATAAAATTGGGTACACGATAATATGGGATATATTACCATATAAAGTATATACACAGATCTTTGCAGAACTTTTCTCTCAACAATTTGCAACAACTCGCGAAAAGGGCAATTTCTTAAACAGAGGGAGCAATGCTTAATCAGAATAAATAAGTCAATTGCTATCTATTTTTATGTATATGTGTGCACTGCCTTAGGGTTGTAGTGCCCCTCTTCGGCCTCAGTTGCCTGAGAACAACAACAGTTCAAACGGAACAATGCCTGTGCCGGACTGCAGTGTCCGGTTGTTGGGTAATCAATTAAATGTGCGGCACGCAATTTCCTCAATGTTGACACGGCAGTCTTATCGGCAAGTCGGTCGTACACTCAGAAAAAACATCGGCAATGAAATTCAGAAACTCGCCATACTTTTGCCGTCAAGAGTAACTCACATTTTAATATTATTCAGAAAGTATATTTATAAAAATCAGGGGTTTTACTTATCTTAATTCCATGGCACAATTTTCTAGAATTGACAAAAAAAATGTGTGTCGCTTGAACGATACAAAGAACTCTACAACACACAAGCTTATACTGCTTTTTTACTATTAAACATTAGTTTTTAATATATCACATAGTCAAACACTTTGATTAGTTAATAAATTCATATAACTTAATTTAAAAAAAACGTACGAATTTACGGCGATCCGAACCTCGGCCGCTTAATCAAACAATGGATAAACTCTGACATAACTGTCAAGAAAGCAAATTTCATAACTATTTTCTAAATAAATATACATAGACTTCAAATTTGGAATATAGGTTCTAGTATACCAGGTGCAAGTTTATATCGATTTATCGTTTACAGCCTTTGTTTCGCAATTTCGCATATCATTCTCCAAAATCAATTAAAGTAAACATTTTAATGGACTAATATATACACAATATACATTGATATATTATTGATCAACTTGACAAATTGCAATTTAAACTTAAGATCGGATAAGAAACGTCAAAGTTATAGTGGAAAACGTGTTCTTACATTTATCTCGTATCCGCATTCTTACGTGTTAGAAATGCATTTGTTGATAATAAAAACTAGATGTAAATAAAATTATTTAAAAAAAAAAACATTTTTTTGGAATTTAGTTTAAGGGCAGGTTTATTTTCTGAGTGTAGGCAATGTAGTCGCATCCCCCCCCCCCCCCTTCTCCTCTCCCTCCCATTTGAATTAGATCCTGACCATGTTTGCGGCATGAAACCAACACGTAACAGCAACGTGACAAACTGTGCAAGCTAACACCACAACAATAAGAAAAAGTAAAAACTTTGCGCTCTTCCGACTTAACAATTCTCTGTTTCCCGCCAACAACAAGGAAAAAGCAAAAAACATTTTCGATTGTGGATTTAATTACACCAAATTTGAAATTCTAAGTTTTAAACTAGAAGATAAATCGTATTTTGTGAGTCGTGTATACATACATGTATGTAAATGAGTTGCATTACAAACGAAGAATATTAATTTGATCAAAAGTGAAACACTCTATTTTCTCTTTGCAAACAGAGTATTGCTAAAAACAAAGTAGTATAAAATAAATGTATGACAAAATCTTGAAGCAATTTAAGGGCAACAATTTAGTAGAATTTAAACAGCTTTTAAGCGGAATGCAGACTACGTCGCCGGCTAACACGGTTGGTGGGAGAGGTAGTGTGGGTTCCTCCCGTGTGCGTGTGTATGTATGTGTGCATGTGCCAAGGACTAGGCAAGCTACTGACATAAATCTGCAGGCGGAGAGCAATGCTCATAAAATTACAGCAGCAACAACAATAATAGCAACGAAATAGCAGGTAAATGGCGCTACCATAAAATATAGAAAAAAATAATCCAAAAGCGCGATAAAGTGATTCAAAATAACTTGAACGTATTGAAAAACAAATGTTGGATATGAAGCAAGGGCGTCCAAGGCACTTGACAGGATCCTTGAACCTTGCAACCGAGACTAAAGTTAACCAAAGTATGTAAAAAGAAGGCGGAACGGCTAACAAGGGCTGTGATTGTGCATGGTCAAACAAAGTTAACAAATTGAAAGATATTTACAAACTAATCAAATGCTCATTTAATCACATAATTTGCATATTGCCCAATTGTTTCAATACCTTACCAGTTGTCGATAAGTTGATGTTGTTTGTATGTTGTAATTTGAAACGAATACGAAAATCATTTTTATCCCATTAACGGTTTATCAGATGCATGTGCTTGGCAAGTGAACGTGCTTATCTCTGAATTGTGCTTTAAAAACACAATACAGCTTTAAGCCCTGTTTTCAATTCGAACAAAAATTTTCCGCACGAAACTGCAATATATTTCACCTGTGAAACCCACAAACATTCAGGTCGGCTGAGAGCCAAGAAATTAATTAATTAATTTTCTTACCTCTACGGCCTTTATAAGTACACTTTTCTTGACACATTAAATAATTTCATATAATTTCTCTTTCTCGACTTACATTATGCATTTCGATTTGGAAGAGGAGGATTGTCGGTATACTGATAAAATACATGATTTTGTTCAATTGACACCGTCGAGCAGCTGTTCGATTTCAGTTTTGACGTCTCTCAAAAAAAAATTCAAATGTTCGTGACCAGTTTTAAACCGTTTTTTATTATATTTATCGAGTGAAAACATACTGAAACAAACTGAATGAAATCAATTATTTAATGATTACTTGCGGAAATGGCTATATCTTTCACAGTTTGTAAGCGGTTGTTGGTGATTTCCTTCAAAGATAGAGATACAACTTTTCTGAGAACGCCCTGACACCCCCTAATAAACAGATACGCCTGTATTCTGAAACTAGTTACACCTACAAATTTTTGGACCACTCCCACTCTTGCGTCAAAAAACGGCGAAGACATATGTCTCCAGCAATTTAAGAGCTAATGTTTTTAAACGTGGAATGTAAACTAACAGTGACCTCTTCTAAAGATCGATTTACTTATACGAGTCTTCTTTTTTAATAAACAAAAGCTGTCTTCGGGTTGCCAAGGATTACAAACAGACGCAGTACACCTGCTTACATCAAAATAAAAATGTCTCTACTATTAGATACCCTGAGCCCAATTATTTATCTATTAAATGTATAAGATAACTTAGAAACTCAAACTTTTTGCACACCTGCAAAATAATAAAACTAGCAACTGTGTCGTGATCGGATAAATATATTTTCTTGCTGGTTACTCGGCATCTGCTTGTCGGGCACTCACGACTTGAGCATTCTTACTTGCTAAGCCTTCACTTCACGTAGGTGTCATAAGATCATAAGAGAATTATCTTTTCAATTTCTCCCTTTTGTCTCTCTGCCTCTTCCATTGCTGCGGTGGCAAGAAAATTGCCACAAGATACACAATTTAAATATTCAGCGAAGTGAGCAATGCATTTTATTATCATCCCTCATATAACACACACACACACACACACACACATACTCACACACACACACACACACACACACAAACATACACACCTACGTCAGTTAACTTGGTAAACACAGCAGCCGATGCCGCCGATCTTATCGCATATCTTTTAACAGCCAACATACGCTTCACGTCCGTCATCTGTCAACCGTATGTTACTATTGTTGCTATTCTTACTATTGTTGTTGTTGTAGTTGTTGTAGTTGTTGTAGTTGTTGTTCTGTGTTTTTTTGTTCTTGGGCGCTGATAAGGTCGGCATATGCCATCGCCCCATTGTCACCCGATAAACATCAGCAGACGTCAAGCATCAATCAAAATATGCTTCAGATTTCAACTGATGCGGGCTGATGTGGCGAATACTTAACATGGCATTCACCATAGTGCAGTCCCTTGCGTCTTGCACAAAAGTGGTGTCCTCGAGCGCTCCTATCTCTCCAGTAGCCCTTCTGCCTGTCTGCCTACACTCAGATAAAAATCGCCGTTAATTTTTAGAAATTGGCGCCAAGGCACTCCTAATTACTATCCAGAACGTATATTTCCAAGAACTATTTTGTTTTCTTTTCTTAATTTCATTACACATTTTTCTAAAATTTGGAACATATATGTCTAATTTTCAAAGTGTTTTTGTTTTATATATGCTTTTCTGTTGCTTGTTCATTTTTATACCCTGAACCCATTAAAAATGGCTAAGAAGGGTATAATGGTTTTGTGCAAATGTATGTAACAGGCAGAAGGAAGCATCTCCAACCCCACAAAGTATATATATTCTTGATCAGGATCAATAGTCGAGTCGAGTTAGTGATGGAGATAATCGATGCGAGCGTCAATATGTTTTCGTGTGTATTGCGTGTTTCACGTATTTGTCGGCAGAGGGCGCTTGCAGAGCTGCTCGCATTATAGTGCAAATCTTTTTAAAGCGGAATTTTCCAATAATAATATAATATTTAATAACTGGGTTCAGGGTATATCGTAGTCGAGTTCACTCGACTACAGCACTCTTACTTGTTTTTTTTTTTTGTTGAGTGTAAGTGCAGTTGAAATTTAACATGCCGCTGCCGACGTTTGCGACTTGCACAGTCAAGGCTCTTTATGTTGGAGCCATTAAATCCACTTCCAACGCTGCAATCTAATAAACACCTTTAAGCTTAATTGCGTGTTGTGCTTCCCCCAGTGAAGGCAACTTTTGTTCAGCTTTTTGTTTACTCGCCAATGCTCATGAAACAATGGACAAAATCGACTGTGAAACGACCGAAATCTGTGAAAAATCGTTTAGTCCACAAAAAAGTCAATTAGTAACAAAATGCGTTCAATAAAACAACAACAGCAACAGCTACCGTTAACTCACCTAGACAACAGGCAAAACTTGCACTGCAAACTGTTGAGCGCTCCAATATAAGTGCTCTACACTCAGAAAAAAACCGGCGTGAGGTTGTGTCTTTCAGGTTATTTTTGTTTTTGAAATGTAAACAAATATTATTTTAAAATTAAAACTTTTCTTACTTGTATTATTATTAAAAGTTTTGTATTTTTCGATTTCACATATATAAACATATATATAAAATTATAAATACATACAACTATTTAAAACTAAGGCGATTCTAAACCATAATATTTTGAGTTCGCGAGCAGAGTGACTTCCCCTGACTAAGCCACGCTTAGTGTAAAGAATATGGCAGCTAAACTCTAATATGCGAAAATATGTAAAAATACGAAGAATATAAAATTCCTTATCTTTATTTTTGTTTAACATATTCCGTAAAAATGTCAAACTATTATATAAATGTGTGCTTGTGAGTCAGAAATAGTTATAAAAATGCTGACCACCCGGAATGCCACAAATGATAATCTCGCTTAATGATGCAATTCCATTTATTTGCTTTGCTTTTTTTAATCCATTATTTAGCTTCAATGAAAATGTCGTCTGCTTTTGGATGACAAATGATAAATGAAGTTAAGTTACTTGAAGCTAAACGTCAGTTGCATGACATCGTTAATTTTGAAACTTAGTGTTATAAAACGGAATACTAGACTTTGAATTGGGTTGGACACGATCTATTAATAAAAAACAAAATCGAAAAACCCCTCATTCACACCTATGTATAAGCTATATAAAATTTTGGAGGAAGCGGGAATTACAGTTACCTTCTTATGCTCTATTTGACACACACATACGTAGCTCATTCGTTTGTACCCCTTATCCCCTTTCCGCGCAACTCATTAGCAACTGTGCGAATCTTAAAAAAAATACGTATGTGGTTCTTATCTTAGTCGCATTAGGAAGGCATTACAGAAGGCTTACACGACAAAATTCTTAAACATAATTATAACCATAAGTTTATGATTATTGCTTATTGTTATTATTTAGTTTAACAGGTTTTATGTGCCCATGGGATCTGGAAGAATGACGACATTTAGCAAGTTAAACAGCTTTCATGGAATTGACTGACAATCTGATAACCAAAATATATATATATATATATATATATATATATATATATATATATATACATATATATATATATATATACATATATATATAGTGTTCTTCAATATGTGAGACACCGATTGTGTCTATAGTAGTCCAATTTTACTTATATTCTGCCAGATTAACACGAACCACTGGTGAATTTTATTAGGATAGCTGTTCAAATAAAATCGCTATAAAATACAGTGCTCTGATCGCAGAGAGCTTCATCAAGGGCGAGATTTTTGCTTTATAGTTATAACTGTTAATAACTGACTAATTCATTTGCCAAATAATTTGAGCACCAACATTTTGCCGAGTGCCATTTGCTCATGCTAATTATTTATGCCAATTAATTTGGTTGAAAGACTCGTACACTTTGATTTGTGTTGAATCTGTGAATTTGCTATGTCAGGTAAATTGATATGGCAAATACGTCATACTTAGTATTGTAGTAGTGTTATCAAAATTGACTACATAATCAATAATAGAATTTCTTAATTGTAGTTTGTGTGTTGTTGTTTTTTAAAACAGATTTATCTTTATATCTGATCTATTTAAATATTTAGGTAATCATACATTAGTTGAATATTATTGTATAAATGTGTATACTAATTTTATTAAGGCCATTCATTCATGCAGGACGAACTGAGAGCTGACTGATTTCAAACCATATCATATCAATTTTTTATCCGAATAAGATTAGTTAAGGGTCATTCTGATTAAACTCGAAGCTTATGGTTCTTTCAAAAGATTCTTTAAGAACGCAAGGCACTTTTCAACAAATGTTTGTCTTAAGAATTTCTAGCCAATATTAATATATATTTCATTGCTTAATATTCTGCGCAACTTATGTTAAGAATGTACATATAAGTCCTTGCTTTTCAAACACATCTTAGATATTCAAACCAACCTGATGAACCTATAAGAGCAAGGGTAAAGATTGCTCAACTTGCTGAACTTCAAGTACAGCACAGTTAAAAGTTTAAAAGTATTGTTACTATTACATTTAAATGTAATTTATATTAGTTACATATCGTATTGCCTTTTAGTCTCCGGAATAGAGATTTGCAAGACTCGCAGCTTGCCAGTAATTTGCGCTCTTTTGATTGTCAGTGTGCTTGTCGTTGTTTTGGCACTGCCTCTAAGTCTGTGACACTGCCCTAGCTCTCTACACAGAAACACACACACACACACGCACACACAACCGCACATTTTGTCGGTAGCTAGGAGCTCATTATCCTTGGCACTGTACAGCAATGCTCTAAAATTGATTTTCCGCTTTCATATATGCTCTTCCACTGAAGGCAAAATAGCATATTGGTTTTTTGTGCAATTCTCGGCGCACTGTTTGCTGGAAACTTAAAATTTCAAACATATTTTCATGCCAAAATAAAGCTAACAAATTCAAAAGTCTGGAATACCCAACTCCCCTCCATTATTCATAATAATTCATTTTCGTACAGTCTCCCACGGTCTTCCGCAAAGGACCTTTCTGCCCCGAAGTTAGAGTATTACGCATTCGGTTTGAATTGCAACTCTCTTCTGACTTGTTTTCTTTGGACTTATACATATTATTTTATTCATATATATATGTACATACGTATGTATAGACGCAAACATTTATACGTTATAATTTGTCTGCTTTTTGTGTCAACGTTTATGCGACGCGATTGTTATACCCTTGAAGAAGATATTCAAATTCATTTTACCGTGACGTTTGTAACGCACTGAAGGGGACATCAGCGCCTCACATTTCATTGTCAGACTACTGTATCCTATATCCGACGCCAGCCTCTCCGCTTCCATCTACAGTTTTTCAGCAAGAATCATTAATATTTTAATTTAGATTTATTTATATATTTACAGTTAACTAATATCAGTTGTTATAGAAAAAAAAAATTAAATTAAAAATATTATTGATTATTTAAATTGAAAAAAAAAAAATTAAAAAGATATTTCTAAGATTTATAGAGGAACTTAAATGTAAAATGGTCCAACAAATGTTGCATTGATTGGGAAGAACCCAGAAGAAGAGAACCCAACTAGACCAACAACAAAACCGTTAGTATGAATTTATAATTGAGAACTTTGAATTGATTATATGATGTGTCTATGGGAATCATTGCAGAGCACTCGAAAAGATCCATGCAAGGAATAATTAGTAGTACAGCAGTTAAGAGAAAGTGAGAAGAAGTAACGGGTAGGTCTAGAAGGAACAGAAAAATTAAAACAAAAACAACGATATGTCAATATAAAAGTAGCTAAAACTTAAGCTATATATTTAGTCGACTGGTATCAGAGTATACCGCAGTTGGTTACGTTCGACTGCAAAATTCTCATTTGTTTTATTCGTATTTGTACCTGGCTGACTGTACATTGACAGAGGTCTGCAGTGTCTGCTCAGTGGGGAAATCTAAAGTTCAACCTTTGTTGCAACATATACTTTCATTTCGCATGCTTTGCGTCAGCATCACCTGCCTGCGTTTCTTAATTAACTTATATTATAAAGGATAAAATGGAATTTTGTGGCGAAAGTTTTAATCTGATTAAAATCAGGAGTGATAAACCCATCTCCGTCTATCAAGTAGCCTCTCAATATTAAAAACTATCCTTTTTAATGCTGCAGTCAGTACATATATCAGAAGCGACCTGATCGCACCACCATACGATGCTTAAAATTTGATTCTCCCTAAATTTCTCGAGCGAAAAAACTCGAAACATTTTTGGCCCGACGGACTAAATCTCATTCTGATTTGTATGAACATGTCGGATATCGGAGAGTTACAATACGTTTTCTTCTCTTCGAACAATCAGAAAGAGGAAGTGATGAATTGATTACTCTTCTTCCCCAGAAATTATTTAGATGGTTAAAGCATTTTTTTTTATATAGTGAATGAATGATATCCACTTCCGTTTTGAAGTCCGAAGGTGGCAAGTGTAACATCTTCTTTTTAGTTAGCCTAGGCTATTATGCAATAGCATTGTAAATATCATTCTCTTTTCTATAATTGTGACTTTTGTTGTTGTTTTGGTTGCATATCGTGGGCATTTAAGTGTAATGCGATGCAGCAATTCAACAAATGGACCGAATGAAGTAAATGGCATACAAAAGCATTGCATTGCATTCAGTGCATTTAATTACATTATAATAAATTTACTCTCATACAATCAACAACAACAACAACAACAGCAATAAGCCAAGAGTCAATAATAAATAGCAACGCAAGTAAACAATTAGACAATAACAACAACAGCACATTACATGTGTTAAATAATATGTAATGAGAGGTTGCTTGAGGGTCGACTGAAGCTGATTGACTGCAACTGAACACAAAACATGAATACTCATTATTCACTTAACATTTGCTTTATAGGATTCGTTGCAATTAATGTTAGTTCAAATGAATAGATAGAAATTACGAAACTATATAACTCATGAGTTAAGCCACACCACACCACACCAGACAGATATATAATAATAACAGAGGAATTTGCCTCAACTGAATAACACATACATATATACAGCTGTTCACATATAACTATAGTTTCTTGGCGCTATACTTACCGACATTGGCTAATACAAAAATTAATTATTAATATATGGGCTCTGCGAGTAGGTATTCATATTTAGTTTCAGAATATAAAATACAATTAAAATAATTAATGATATTTAGTTGGAAAATAGATGAGCTTTCTAAATGCGAGTCGAAATTTCAACTCCAAGCTTTATAATAGTATATATAACACATATTGTAGATATATAAACAGCAAATACTAAAGGAGGTTATAAAAGGCATGAAAAGCATGCAAAACAGCTTGGATAACAAGACCCCGTTGAACTCTGTGAATTTCATTGACATTCGTTTACTTTTTTTGAGTTTCGAGTGCATTCATTTGCATTTCGGGTCATGGCAGGGGAGGGGGAGGGGGAGGAAGGGCCGCAGGGGCAAGTTCAAGGCAATTGGAATGCTCCCAAAAACCAATGAAATTTCTTGGCGGCTAAGAAGCGCCAGGCCGTGTCTTATCTTATCAAAATATCAGTTAAAATAACCGAGCGCCAAGTTCTATTTATACTGCACACTTTACAGAGAGAGAGCGAGAGAGAGAGAGAGAGAGAGAGGGAGAGAGAAAAAGAGAGAGAGGGAGAGAGAAAAAGAGAGAGAGAGAGTAAAAGAGGAGAGTCCGATGGTTTACATCAGAGTCGACCACCGGTGCCTCAAGGCCATTGAGAAGTTACTGAGACACCATTAGAAGGGACTCTCACACTGAGCAACAAATTGATAGCAAAGCATGCAACAAAAAAATATATATAAACAAATTTCTTGTTCGATTTTATTCAGAGCAGCTTGTTATCCAAATCATATTCATATTCATTATCAATCCATATGATATCGATAATAATATTCAATTCGAATGATATTATTTATTTCACGTGAGATTTCTCTATTATTTGTACGCCCAGTACTCCCAATTTTGCGCAGTGATCAAGCATCAATACATGCGCACCTTTTCCTCTTGTCGACTGTGGCGTACAGGAGTCAATCCAGCTGCTATTGTCCAGCGATCGATCATCAGAAGCAGCAGCTCTCCCTGAGGCTTTCTCTTTCTCACATACACACTCTCTCTCTCTCTCTCTCTCTCTCGCTCTCGCTCTGTCTCTCTTTTCCTTTGAATCTTGGCGACTATCTAGTCTATTTATCTAACTGTCTCACCTGCCTGGCCTTATCAGGGCGAGCGATAAGCTTGCCCAGTGTTGCAATTCGTTGTTGTTGCTGTCAGCTGTTTTTTACAGCCAACAACAACAGCATCGACGTTCGTTGTTGTCGCCGTCGCCATCGTCGTCGTCGTCGTCTTCGCCGTCGCTGCCGTCAGTCCAGCAAAAAAAATTCAAATCAGTTCCCGTCGCGTCAACGGCAACGTCGGGAGTTTAAAGCGTTGCGCTGAACCTTTTTTGCTTGCCTTATTGCTTTTATTATTATTGCTCCGCGAGTGCTTCTGTGTGTGGGTGTGCGTCTGTGTATGTGTATGTGTATGTGTGTGTTCTGCTTTAAGTTATTGCAAATTAAATAAAATCCGAATCAAATACATAATAATTAATGGCAATCCCAGACACATTTTTTGTAGTGTATTTTTGGCAGCAATTTTAATTTGATTTAGCTCGTTTTTTAGTCAACTTGTTTACAAATTTGTAATGTAAAATGCCAAATTTGTGAAAATTGTTGTTGACATTCTTGTTGATACTGACGCATTCGAGTTTTATGAAATTAATTTAATCAAAAATGATGCCTGCATATTTACGGCGCTTTCTGGGTATGTAAGTTCAGCATTTTAAAGTGCATTTTGTTGCCCAGCTAAATTCGCAACTCGCAGTTTCATTTATCACTCCCGCATATACATAACTCAACTCAATTGCATTAACTCAACTATATAGCATTAAACCCAGTCGAGAGTGTCTTTATCCCTCTGGAAATATGGCATTCAAATATGTTTAAATGTATGCCAAAAATCAAGGTTATATCTCCGTAAAATTAGAGTTTTCTTTCAAAATTGGGTGATTAAGCTTAACCCTTGGAAGCTAATATATTTCTTCGTGTAAACATAACGATGTGTTTCGATAAAACCTAGACATAAGTTACTCACAATTTTCAAGCTAGAGTTATCAAAATTGGAAAGGAGATTACTATCAACCTCCGTCAAAGATCGTGAAATCAAATTCCAGAATATCGTCTTCGAAATTCCTAAGATCGATTAACCACAAAGTTTAAAGACATAAGATTTAAGTGTATTTTGCACAAAGCCGACACTACTTTTCGTCCACAATTTTAGAGCGGGAGTAATAAATTTCGGGAGGTGTTTTATGGGTACCGCTCCTTCAAGCTCAAGTTACCAAACTTGAAAGGAAGTTGCTAATGACTTTCAATCAAGATTGGTAGAAACAAATTTCCCGTTCCACAGTGGTAAAAGTTGTTAATATAAGAGTATGAAGCAGTTGCCTACATTCGAATAATGTTCTACCTTTGTTTTTTTTTTGTTTTTTTTTTTGTTTTTTTTTTTACTGTGGGTGGCTGTGTGTTTGTGTGTATACAATTATTCGCGGTCAAAGTTTTAATGTAAATATTATTATTTGCTATAGTTGCTATTTTTAGCCGAGCTTATTAGCAGCCTACATTGAATCGCGCTTCAAAAACTTGAATAAAATTTGCCATGCTTTAGTTAGCAACTCCCGAACGAATACTGTATATATCGAATTATATATAGTATACATATATTGAGCCACCTACTTGAACGGACGGGTCGGATACTTAATTTGATAACGTTGTTGCATTCACTTTTTGGTTTTTACTTTTTATTAGCTGGCTGCTGCTGCTGCTGCTGCTGCTGCTGCTGCTCTGTGATAAGATTATAAAGTCGAAAAAATCAAAATCAAAATCCGTCCTAGTCGCGTGATTCGCAAAGTATGCAAAACGGCAACAATGTGCGACATATTTAAAATAAATGTGTTCAGCCAACAAATGCTGTTGATCAGCAGCCGCTTTCAGACGCAGAGCAAGCAAACAGAAATATAGACAGATAGACAGTTAGACAGACAGGCAAACAGACAAACAGACAGAGCCCCAAACACTGGCCCAGTTAACAAATAGCAAATGTCAAAGGCACGTCCTCAAAAGCGTCCTTGTCCTCTCAGTGGATAGCTGGTGTCCTCCCATAGAGATGCATACTTTGCGGCGCTATGCATACATATACATATATACATAACATTGTGAAAAAAGTCATAGAACCACTCTCACAGGAAATGTTTTGAATTTGGTAGTTTAAGTCAGTTACGAATTACGTTCTCAGAAGTGGAAGTAGACTTTATGCAAAAAGTGAGAAAGAAGAAAAAAAAACATTTTCATTCATCGTTTCCAACTCATTTAAATTTAATTAACACTAAACAAAATTGAATTTTATGAAACAGGAAAAAAATTGACTAACAAATTAAATGAATCCTTTTTCAAATGTGCAGTTGTAATTATGAAAATGATAAATAAATAAACAGTTTCTATAAAATGCATAGCTAGAGCTTATATCTTTTTCACTATACATATATATATATATTTACATACATATATATATATATTTATTTATTTATTTTTGGAAAGTGGATAGTACTACTTATACTTTGAAAAGAATTGCAAGAGCAGTACTAACTATAATTTATAGAAGGTATACTAAACAATATATTAAAAATCAACATTAGCCAATTTTAATGAGAGCAACTCTTATCGATGTGATTTATCACTCGATCAGCAGAGTTTTTCTCCTGCTTCCATACATGGTTTTGATATCGATTAATATAGTTGCTTAACATAATTATTAAGGCGGTTATATTGCAATGAGTAAAGAGAAGTATTGCTCTAGTATTGCCATATTATATACACAGCTCTTAGAGACATAAATTCTGAGGATATTTCACAAGGCCAAAAGCATTTCGCCAACTAATCTTTCTCCATTTGTTTTGCTTTGTCTTTTCCATGGTTCATAATAGTCGCGTCGGCAGTCAGTCAGCTTTACAGCAATGCCACCGGGTGTTCTAGTCAACGATAGCCGGGCCAATTCCTCCGATGACATACAAATCGCCCTTGCGCCACACATCCAAACCTATCTAAGTCAAACCGGACGCCGGCACTCCTGCTGCAGCGTCATGCTGCCGGTGGCCTTTGAGCGGGCTGCCGCCAAATCATGGCTAGATCCTAAATTCGATTCAACTGTGCTCGAGGAGCAGTTCCAGGCCAGCGTTTTTCCACACATTCGCATGCGATACAGGTGAGTGAATGAGCGGCATACTTATCTATTCATGAGTGCATGCATGAATGCATTTGTCTCCGGCTTTATCGGTAGCAATAAAATAATAAAATAAAATAAATCAAAATGAAAAATTTATATCTGCCTGCTTATGTGAGCTAAATAATATGTAGACGTATATATGTAGTAAGCAGTAGATACATTCAGACAAGGCGTAACCGGCTGCGGAATGCTCTGATATTAAAAATACAATTTTGTTTGCAATCGTCGATTTGTGGCCATCCAAATTTTTAGAAATTTGATTTTCTTATATTTAGAAATTATTTCTAAAAACAAGAAAAACATTATAGTTTTCAGAGCGATTTTTTAAAGTGATTTTGCAAAGTAGATAACTCGAATGGATTGTAGGAGGCTAAGAAATGTTAATGCTTAAACGCTTGTTAGGATTGCCTGATTCTTGCGAATCCTTGGCTCTGTCGGCTCCTCGACATACTCAACCATCTGTGCATCTTTGTCAAGAATGGCTGAACGACAAACGCATCGAAGTAGCAAATCCATAAAACATATTCATTGATTGTCCATGGAGATAAGGGCACTAATATGTTGGAAACACAGCCACCCACATAGTTTGAATTCTGCTGTTTTTTTTTTTATTTTATTTATTCTATAGTTCATGGCTCGATAGCTCATCTTGACTTGTGTCTAGTTTTTGTCCTCTTGTTTAAATCCAGAATAAAAGCAACCCAGTTCATGTGTTCAGGATATATTGCCTTGATTAGCGAAATTAATTTAACAGTCGAAAGCTGCAAAGAGGTCATTGCGTCCAAAAAAAAAAAAGTTAACGGCTGTTTTTTGTGTCCCTAGCTAACCTTATTTGCTAGTCTTTATTCCCGGCTTATTCACGATTACTATTAAGCATGCGACGGTAATTAGTATGATTGTCCTTTCAGGCCGAGTTGCCATGCAACTAAAATACTTCACAGACTGCTGCAGTTTGAGAATGGACAAGGGCAGCAGACCTGTACTTCATTTATGCTATATATATATATATATACTATGCATACATTCTTGGCAGTGGCTGAGTTGATTGAGCCATGTCCGCCTCTCTGTCAAGTTTCTATGCAAACCCCATTAATTGTAATATTATTCTGCTACTAACAATTTGGGGAAAACTAAATTCAACATCAGCCAATTATATCATATTGCTTCTATTTGAACAATCGTCTATATATTCTTTAAATAATTCAAATTTAGATAATTTAGGAATAAGTTTATATTTTTGTCAAGCGCATCTTCTTTATTTGATCGTCATAGAGACGTCAACTCTTATCGATGTTTTTATTACACGATCATCAGATGTGCTTCGCGCACTTCAATATATCGCCTAACAGATTATTTAGATATATGAATGGAAACACATGCAAATACAAATATGTGTAATTAACATTAGGCGGTTATACTTAAATGAGACTTGCTTGTGAGTATAGACTAGAATGACTATTCGTATTAGGTGATCACATGTCTGACAGTGCATATAATCGTCTTTTAACATTAATATTAGCCTGGTCTCGAAGGGTGGGTGGTGTCGGATCCGTCAATTCTGTATCGGCTATATTAATTTGTTAGGTAAGCTATGGAGGCAATAGTAGTACTTGCAATCCATCATTCGCGAACAAAAACAAATTTCGTGATTTGCTTCAGTTGCTACACTCAAACAAAAACGCAGTGGATTTTTGAAATCGCCTTAAAAAATATAAATCGTCTTCAAAATAAGAAAGTAATTCTTGTTTTTAGAAATAATTTCTAAATATAAGAAAATATATTTCTTAAATTATTATTTGCCATTAAACCACAATCCTCAAAATCGTCTAGATTTTATTTTCTCTATATTTTAGAAATATTTCCTATTACTAAGAAATGCGTGTCGAATGCAAACCGTGTTTCTGTATTTGAATTTTCTCTCTCAAAAGCATGGCTGAATTTCTAAAAATCATCATGTCTTTTTTTCTGAGTGTAGTTGGCCTGTCTTGGATTTTCTGTCTCTATATTAAACTCTGCTGATCAAATTGATTTGTTTTCTATTCACATTGTAGATTCACATTGTCGTACATTTTACTGTGCTCTGTCGTGTGGTTTGCGTACTTTATAATCGATGGCGGCTCGGAGGATTTTTGGCGTCCCATCTCAACATCGTTTTCAATGATGTCACTGGTGACGATAATGGCCATGTGCTTCACACACTGGGAACTGTACAAGCAGCACAGGATCTTGACGTCGGCGTTGACAGCACTAATCCTGTGCAGCGCTTCGCTGGCCTTTCTCACGTACACGGGCACGGCGTTCAGTCCATTGGGTCACTTTGCCATCTGCCTGGAGATCGTGCTGCTCATCTATACGGCGCTGCCCATGCCGCTCTGGCTCTGCGCCAGCATTGCCATCTTCTATTCGATAGCCTTCGAACTTGTCTCCCACATGGTGATCGGGCTGAGTGCTGTGCATAGCGCCACAACGGATATAGCTGCCATCAGAGGAGAGGGAGAAGGAGCAGTAGGAGCAGCTGAAGGTGGCAGCGGTCCCAGCCACAAGATACTAATGCTAAGAATCCTGTCACATTTGAGTGTGCACCTGGTGGGTGTGCATGTGCTTGTCATGAATCTGGTGCGGATGCGCGGCACCTTTATGAAGGTGGGTCAAAATCTGCTCGTTCGCCGTCAGCTGGAAATGGAGAAGCAGCTCAAGGAGAAAATGATACACTCTGTGATGCCGCCCAAGGTGGCTGACATGCTGCTTAACAAGGGCGGCGGCGATCCGAATCAAATACCGGAATCCCATTATATGCGTCCACGCGCCTCCCACGGTGTTAAGTCACTGTTCCGGCCATTTCACATGCACAGCATGGAGGATGTAAGCATCCTGTTCGCCGATATTGTCGGCTTCACGCGGATGTCCTCAACCAAAACGGCCGAGCAGCTTGTCGAGATTCTGAACGATCTCTTCGAACGCTTTGATGACCTCTGCACCCTAAGCGGTTGCGAAAAGATCTCCACCCTGGGCGATTGCTATTACTGTGTATCCGGCTGCCCCGAGCCCCGTGCCGATCATGCCATCTGCTGCGTGGAAATGGGTCTTGGCATGATTGAAGCAATGCGCTGCTTCGATGCCCAGCGTCACGAGGGTGTCAAGATGCGCGTCGGTGTCCACACTGGCACCGTTCTCTGCGGCATTCTCGGCACCGGACGTGTCAAGTTCGATGTGTGGAGCAACGATGTCAACCTGGCCAATAAGTGAGTGTAAATATTATAATACCTATTTATGTACAATCGCAATACCTACTATTCCTATGTGGTAAATATCCCATTCATATACCCTGAACTGAACTGAATCCATTGGCAATGGTAATGGTAAAAAGGGTATTATGAAGTTGTGTGATGTCACAAATGCCACATGCAGATATAATTAGTCTTATTTTATCGATAGCCCAATATATCGATAAGAATCGATAACCGACACTATATTAAATACACCATTCTTTTACTTGTATACGTGCTTCAATTATCACCCTGTTCAATTGCATACTACCAATAACTTACGCCTGATAATCAAAGGCTGTCATCTAGATTTCATTATATATTTTATTTTTAATTGCGACCGATTGTTCTTTAAGAACTACACTTCTCTTGTGGTGTGGTCTAGACAGTATGCGATTCACCAAAACAATTTTCCCCAGTGCATGCAACAAGGGTTGGACCATTTTACATTTAAGTATCCCCATAAATCTTAGAAATATCTTTTTAATTTATTTTTTTTTGTTTAAATGTTACATTACATAAATATTATTTTGAATTATATCGTTTTTGAATTGTTCTCCCAGAATGGAATCGTCAGGGAAGCCAGAGCAGGTGCACATTTCGCAGGAGACGTCCAGCTTTCTGGGCGACGCATACTACCTTGAAGAGGGAGAGGAGGTCTTTGGTAAGCCTCCAGCAGCTTAATCCGATCTGCCATTGCTAATGATTCTATTTATGTTGCAGGTCATCGCACTTACTTTGTGATAGGGCGCCGTCGGGATATTTCGCGGACCAATAGCTTGAGGTCGTGCATAACGGTTACTGCCCCTGGAGTCAGTTCCCTTATGCTACCCGGAGCAGGAGCTGGAGGTAATGGCGGTTTTGCATCGTTGTCGCAGAGTGCGACGAGCATATCGGTGGTGCATTCGCATGTGCCACCCGCCTCGCCAGTGGGTCAGCTGTCCAACTCGCTGAAGTCCTCGCCGGTGCTCTCAATGCGGCCACGCCTCACATCGCTGAGCATTAAGCAGCGCAACAAGTCCCAGTCGCACAACCGCAACCGAGATGTCGAGCGCGGCATTATAAATCCAATTGCCACTGGTATACCGCCAGTGATTGTGGTGCGCGAGAGGCCCAAGATTATTATAACGACCAAGTCGCTGACGGACAGCCTGGATTCCGATGAACAGCAGCAAGTCTTGGACCAGCAACAACAGCAGCAGCAGCAGCAGCAGCAACAACAGCAAGAGTCCGAAACACGTTCCAGTTTCAAGCTCAAAGTGCTAAAAATTACCAAGTTTCTGAAACTGAACACAAGTCGCAAGGATAAAGGAGATGGCCCAGAAAAGAAGCCAATCCGCTCGAACTCAAGTTCCTTGCCAGCGCCCGGCGATGAAACGGTGGCATTCATTGAGCCAACTGCAGCGCCAGTCTTGAATGGCTGCGGCTATCAGCAGCTGCCCGTACTGGTCGAGACGACGTGCAGCACACGGTTGGGCAGCACCCAAAAGCTAGACATACCCATGGCACGGCCAGTGCTGCATCACGCGGCCACTTCGACGGCCCTATCTAGCAATAATATCCTGCGATCCCCGGATGCCAATGCGGCAGCGACATCTGGACACACAGCCGGCGGCGTCAGTGGCAGTTGCTGCTCACCGGGCCAGTATTCCATGTACGATGACATCATCGATGTGCGCTCCTATATCAGCCAATCGCGCAGCGACATATCTCCCTTTGGCCGGACGGGCAGCTATCGATCCCAATGCGGCCGTCAGTCAGCGGCTCCATCGGTCGGCCAATCCGTGGAGCAATCACCCTTGCCGCGCCCGCGCGCCTCAACACTCTCTGTGGGGCGAGCACCACTCGGCACTGAGCCCAGCACCAGCGCCAGTGCCAGTGCCAGTGCCAATGCCAATGTCAATGTCAATGCCAATCCTACGTCCAGTGGCAATCCTTACTGCTTGCCAGCACCCGCACCTGGCACCAGTGCGACGTATACACATTCGCGTAACTCGAGCATTTGGCCAGATGGGTTGAGCATCTGCCCGTCGGCGACGTCGCGCAAGGATTCGGGGATTAAGAGCAATTCGCGACGCAGCTCGATACAGCAGCAGATCTATGCTCTGAATCAGTCGGCGATTAGCCAGCATCGCGTCTCCGGCTACTTTACTAGCTCCACATCAAGTATTTCGAATCTTGGGGAGTCGGGGGCGGTGCCGTTTCCATTGCAACCGCCACCACCAGCAGCGGCAGCTTTGGCGCCGCAGATGGTCGATCCGCTGGCCGCATGCCTGCAGCAGCTGCGCAAGCAATCCGATCTGCAACTGATACGCTGTGTGCGAGACAACGATCTCTCGCAGCGCAGCTATCTGGTAAAGCCGCCGTTGCATGGCCTCAGCTTGTATTTTGAGTCGCGTGAACTGGAGAACGACTTCCGGTCCAAGGCGCATCGTTTCGGCAGCGAGAACGAGACGGAGGGACCGCCGACACTGGCCACGCCCCGCTACAACACATACATTGACATCTTTGTGGGCATCGCCGTCTATATGTGCATATCGATATCGCTCTTCCTGATGACCCAGAACACGGTGACGCCCAGCTTTCGCCTGTGGGTGACACTCTTCTCCTGCTTCACGGCCATACAAGTGTTTGCGCTCTTCCTCTTCACGCGCCAGATGTGCCGCCGCCATGGCACCCGTACGCGCTCCTCCATGTCCACTGGCAGGGCCAGTGGTGCCAACAGCGATGTGGCAGCTGCTGCCGCAGCTGCAGCTGCAATTGCTGCAGCTGCTTCAGATACGCAGGTGCCTCTACAGCAAGAGCAGGACCAGAATCAGGAACAGGAGCTTGAACATTTTGAATCATGCGCGGATCGCATCTTTGAGGCAATATCCAGCTGGTATCCGTGGCACATCTGTTTGGCCGTACTCATGGCCATGCCTGTCGTCCTGATCATCGCCAACTTTCTACTGCTCGATCTCACACAACTGGAGGCATTCGAGTATCATTACGGATTCCTGATCTTCGTCTGCATCGTGCACTTCTGCAATTTTACGCAGCTCAATTGTTGGATGCGCAACGTATTGGCCCTAATGGCCGCTCTTTGTTTCGTTGGCATCGCCGTCTCGCAGCTGACCGTCTACTCCAGACGGTCGGTGAATGACGCGGATCCGGAACTGGAGCCCGATCTGAGCAGCACGGCGGCAGCGTCATTCATCTTCGAGGAGATCAAATGGTTTGACGACTACCACGTTGAGATCTATTTGGATCTGTTGCTGATACTGGTGCTGGTCTGGTTTCTCAATCGTGAATTCGAGATCGGCTATCGTCTGACCTTCTATGGCAATGCACGAGCCAACCAGGATAAGATTCGTGTGCAGAACATGAAGAACCAGGCAGATCTGCTCCTGCACAATATCATACCCAAGCACGTAGCTGAGCATCTAAAGAACACGGCCAAATACTCGGAAAATCATCACAACATCGCCATCATCTTTGCGTCCATTATCAACTTCAATGAGATGTACGAGGAGAGTTACCTGGGCGGCAAGGAGTTTCTCCGTGTGCTAAACGAACTGATTGGCGACTTTGATGAGCTGCTGTCGATGCCGAAGTTTCGTGCTGTCGAAAAGATTAAGACGATCGGATCCACTTTTATGGCTGCCAGTGGCTTGGATCCATCGCATCGGGGCACCGGCGATGAGCACATACACACCCTAATGGAGTTTGCCATCGAAATTCAGCGGGTGGTAAATGAGTTCAACAACCATCTGCTCAACTTCAAGTTGATCCTGCGCATTGGCATGAATATTGGCGATGTGGCTGCCGGGGTTATTGGCACCAGCAAGCTCTACTATGATATTTGGGGCGATGCTGTCAATGTGGCCTCCCGCATGGACACAACGGGTCTGCCCAATCGCATACAGGTTGGCAAGGATTGCCTGCCCTTTCTATCCTCCTTGTATGAGTTCAAGTCGCGTGGCTTTGTTCCTGTCAAGGGCAAGGATGATATGGAGGTGTTTATCTTTACGGAACGTCGGTCGCAACCGATGGAGGAGGAGGAGGAGGAGGAGCAGCCCCTTAACGCAGAGCTAAATAAAAACAAATGTGAAGGTAACGAGGAGCAACAAAATGAGACCGAAGAAAATAACAAGGATATCGAGAATGCTGCCGATGATAATGTCGATGATGTCAATGATGCCGAGGATGACGATGGTGATGATGATGTCAATCATGATGATGATAATGGCGACATACACTCCAGCGAAACAACAACGTTGTTCAAGTCACAGGAATCGTTGAATGCAACACACTCGAATGGCGGCAGCCACTTTAATGCAGCAAACACAGCTGACACAAACAAAGTCAAATCAAATCGAAATCAAATCAAATCAACTTAAATTGTGGCTTGAAGCACTTGGAATATGGTTTCAAAGTTGCATTTACTGACTGAACAAAATATTGGCCAAAACAGTAGCAGTGCATTTTCAGTTATCGCTGATATATGTTTTTGGCATGTTAAGATTATGTTGAATATGTATGTATATCGTTTGTACATATACATATGTATTCATAAATAACATAGATCTGGATTGAGCAATGTGTATGTTTAACTTGTATTAGCCACTTATTTAACAGTTAACTAACAAAAGAAAAACATCGACCTACATATTTTAAATGTATGCGCGTATAAGTGTTGTATTTTTATTTAATCTTTTTTTTTATTATTCTAAGAATGTATTTTAATTGTAGCTTAATTTATTACTGTATAAATAAATTGCCAATAATTTAGCACACACTAAACTAATGGAAATCTGTGGCTTTAAATGTATTAAATGTGTCTCCTCAGACTTAAGCTATAAAAAAGTTAGTCCTAATTTTTTTTCTTAATTTAATTGCTGAAATTTTAACTATGTATGTAATCGCATTACATAAAACTAACCGAAGAGTAAAAATATTATAAAAATCTGTCAAAAGAGACGACAAAAAAGTGAAATTTAATCTGTTACATGTATTATTGTTGTTATCATTAATGTTAATGTCTTTCCAAAGACAAGTGCAACGACATAAATATAGAAAAATAATACGTATATATATATAAATGTATATATATACAAGAAAGTCGAGAGGTTATGCATAGGAGTTAGCCTGAACCCAAGTCTTAAGAAATGGACTATGAATTATGGACATGGGGCAGCTGCAAATGGTAATGATTCCTTCTGCCTGTTTCAAACATTTTTGCACAACAGTATACGCTTATAATAAAAAAAATATATATATATATAAATTAACAAGTATGCACTAGTCGAGAGGGCTCGACTAGAAGATACCCTGAACGCAAATCTCCACCTATAATAATTGTAATTGTAAATATGCATAAATAGATACGTTCTCTCCCGTGTTTCTTGTCGGTAACATTAATGAAATTTTAACAGTCGGTCAATATTTACATTCCCAAAAGGCTATATTGTGGCTAAAATCTATGTTGTGTATTTATTCCTTTCGATATTTATCACGAAAACGGGGGAAATCATCGAAAATAAAACTATATCTGCGTATAGTATACAAGAACCAACATTCCAATTCTGATGATATCTACACTTTATCACTTAACATTCAGGCCTAGCGATAAAGATTCGCACATACTGCTCTTTTATATATTTTGTATCTGAGCAACGAACTATGCGTTCATCATAACCAAATTAAATGAAACTGAAATCAAGCAACATTTTTGTTTTTTCGATTTTATGTATTTTTCTCTAAGCTAAGCTGCTTACAACAATATTTGAAGAAAAATGAAGAATCTTAAAATGCAACGCTGTAAACTATGGACCCTCTTGTATTTTTATATATGTATTTTCTGTATGTATCAAGTAAAACAAAATTATTTTCTACTAATTTATTCAACTATACTATATTAACTAAATATATACAAATGTATACATATACACTTACAAATTGCATACATATACGTATGCAAATATTGAGCCGAAATTGAAAATATTGTTAGCCATTTTAAAACAATTTAGTTTTTTGTAATAAAAAAAAAAGCAACCACAAAAATATGGTAAATCAAATTCCAAAACCAACAAAAATGTTAACATAAAAGTAAAGAAAATACAAATATAGATACATCAGTTGAAGCTGTTAGCAAAATAATTATACTAATGATATTTTATGTTGTTGTCTACTCTTAAATGTAATTGTTTCAATGTTAAGCAATGCCGATGTTGCCACTGCAATTATTGCCCAGTTGTCCAACATAGTCTAAGCTGGAGACAACCAAACCAAAATCTGTTCTAGCGATTTTTTTTTTATAGCAAAAATGTATTTAAATATATTTGTAAATTAAAAATAAACCGCTGCAGTGTCTATGTATGAATGTGTACTCTAACACAACAATGATAAATTACTGTACAGTGGGCGGGAATTCCAGGACCATTCAATAATCATGTCATTAATGTACAATTTAAATGTAGCTTAAGACTGTGTAAGGTATAGTTTTTCCCAACTAGTGGGGGCAGACAATGATTCCAATCTCCGGAGGGGGTTATCAGCATCTACCTTCCAAATTTGGAGACTCTTATGCTAGCGATAAGATTTCGAGGGAATATGCGTGGCCGAGATAGGAAGAGATGGAAGATAGCCTTGAGAATAGATATGAGACGCGAGAATCAATGCTGACTGCTAGATGCGACAGTCGGGCAGACGCAAACCCTGAATAAAAGAATAAATCAAATATTTAAATAAAGCCACCTCGTGCCGTGACCGAGTTAGCCTAGCCTATATCCGAGATATCCGAGCCGATAACTATTGCTCCTGCTGATAGAAATGAGATCAATATGAGTGTAGGTTTTCGACTAACAACTTGGGTGTTTCTTATCCGATCTTGTTGCAATTTGTACATTTCATCAATAATATGTCAAGGTATTAAGTTGAAGGCTCTGCTTTTAAAATTATGCCAATTATTGCTATCAGAAATCGAAATTTATCACTATCGGTCAAATGAAGCAAACTGATCTGAATATTTTTGCCATAGCTTTAAGTTCGTATGCAGTGTTTCTACAAAGGATAGGACTACGAGATACCTTAAAATCAACTGTTCACCAAATAGGTGTTTTTAATGTTTTCTGAAATTCGGGAACTTAAGCCCAATTTTTGTACCACCTCCAGGTCAAACCATGTCAGCCTATAATTCAGACGCTGTCGACCGACAATAGATACCAGAGTATAGAGTCTCGCCTGAAGTCCAAAAAGCAAGTATGAAAATCTGATGTTTCTGATACTTGAACTCGATATTTTCGGTATCAGAGTATAAAAATACATTCAACGATTTGATTTTATATTTTCCAAGCCTCTATTTTTTATAATGTCTGGAAAGACTTCATATTGCCTTTATAAGGACTTCCAAATGCCAACACCTGCTTTTGTTCGAGTCATGGGTGTGATTAGCACTAATATTATTCGGTTAACAAGACCGTTTTTGACGAAATCAAATTTTTCCTAATCCTTACTTGTTTTGCGTTAAAATAACTGCATTTACTGTAACATTACGCTCTTTTCGGAGTGTGAGTATTTTAGACCTCCTAACTTGCTTGTGATTTGGACCAACATCATCAGTGCTTAAATATTCTTTAATCATACTGGGTATAATTGTTGATTGTCAAATCAGATCACATCTAAATGCAATTACAAGTATAATTTGCAAAAATCTTAACCAACACTAACAGAACGATGCGACGAATAATGTGACTATAATAATAATAACGTGACTATAATATAGTGGGAATAGTCATAAGCAGAAAGTGTACAAATAAGTTTTGGTCTGTAATTAACTACACAATGTTGTATATTGAGTTGGAATCAAGACTACTTTCTCTGATTGGTATAAGTTGTTGTTGCCGTTGTTGTTGTGTAAAAATCATTTTTATAATTACAATAATTACAAACGCAAAACGTGCATCCCATATTTTATTGCATTTGTCTGAGGAATGGCCAAATGAAATGACAAAATTTTAAAGTCTTAGACTCACAAATAAGGTTTATTGCATTTAATAATATGCATCATGGAACAGATTTTATTTTGTTTGCTTGATTTATATATATGATTTATTGATTTAAAAATTATGGGCAGTCATTAATTGCAATATGACTTAACAAACGTTGCTGCAGGCAGCCAACTAAGCACATATCATTTTCTATGCATGTATGTATGTATTTTTCTCACTTCAAACTATTCAGCTCACTCATTGTCTCTTTCGCACCCACACAAAAGCCCAACGATTTAAAATCGCTACAATTTCTGCTATAACTATAAGCATTTGCCCAGACTTGATTAATACTCTTTTTTTTCTTTTTGTTTTCTTTTTTTTTTGAAAAGGATACATGAAAATACTTTTTTCTATTGGCTATAGTACAAATGATATATACTTGTTTACAAAAATATCAATACAAACTATGCATATATGTATATATTTAGTTAAAAAAAAAGGATATCATAACAAAAGAATTATGAAAATTTTAATAGTAAGTGAACACAATTACAATTCAGATGAAATTTGCTTACAGAATCGGAGCTAGACTTCGGCTACAATTTTAATGAAGCATTGGCAGATGATTGGCGTGCATATAAAAATATATATACGTAACTTGGAAGGAGGAGGTTTTACAAAAGAAGCAAGAAATGAACATGAACATTAGGACGCTGCATTAGCCTTCGCATTCGCAGCAATAACTAACTCTCTCTTTCTCTCTCTCTCTATATATATATCTGTCTCTATCTCCGTCTCGTTCTCTTAATCTCTGACTCTCTTATCAAAAGGCTATGAATAATAACTAAAGAATTGCATTTGCAAACGCAAAAACAAATAATGCTTTTGTGTCGAACAATAATCGTTCCAGTTAGCTTTTGTTGTTATTGATGTTTATGTTGTTGCCATTGTTGTTTAGTTGCTGATCTTTTGCAGTTTCTGCAACACTTTCAGACCCTGTTCCTGATACTCCTGTTTGGACATCCAGAATCCATCTCGATCTTTCGTTACCTCAGCCAACACAGCGCCGCCAATGAATACCATATCTTTGCGACGCGGTGGATCTTCAATGCGTATTTTGAATTTCTTAAATAAGAGAAAGGAAATTATTAAAACTCAATAATACCGCTAAAGTCGAGAGTGACTGACCTAAGATACCACCCGATACCCAACCCCAGCTCCTTCTTATTCGCTGTGAGTTTCGTTCGGTATTCAATCTTATACAAGAAATAAACTTTATCCAATTATTGCTGCTGTCAGAAAGACGTATATGTTTCAAGCAGCTACAAAATAACTTTATGAAAGACTAGTTCGCATAGAAACAACAGATGGCAATGGTATGCAGCAGATTATCAGAATTATATATACACTTATTAATTTGTCTCATTCAATGCGATACACATTTCCAGGCAAAATAACATTACCATCAACAAGGGTATTAAATGGCATAATCGGGATATGCCTGTGAATCTTCGTAGGATGTATTCAAATTTCAAATACATAGACAAACGGACGGGCATTTCTCCCACATACAATTTCCCAACTTAACTTGTAATGGGTGGGTACAGGGTATCAAAAGTAAACACATTTGGTTAGGCCACTCACCGCCAGTTTCTCCGTATCGTTTTTAAGAACGCGCTCCAGATACAGCTGCTTAATTTCACGCTCCAGACGACTTGGCAGCCCCGGATACATGGTTGAGCCCCCAGAGAGCACTATGTGCTTATAAAGCTCGGGACGTATATCAATGTCCGCTGCTTGTATTGTGTTGAAGGCTAATTCCGCAATGCCAGGACCTTCAACGTTTATTAAATGCGGTTGGAATAGCGCCTCAGGCGCCTCAAAACGCTCGCCACCCACTTTAATGACACGGCCATCGGGTAACTGAATTGGAATTCATGATTTAGATGTGAAACAGTGAGCTGAGCTGTATTGCGTACATACCGTATAAGACTCCACAAGCACTGTGGTCTCAAGTGCCAAACGTTGCTCCATTTCAATATCGTAGCCAATGTAACAAAGTTTCTCCTTCATAATGCGCACTGTTTCAAAGTCAGCGGAATGATTAAAGGCATAGCCACGTAGTAACAGTAACTGCAGAAATTAATAATTTGACAACAATAAATACGTAGAACAGTAAGCCCACAAGACTGGCTGAATCCCTCTACCTTAATCAAATAGCGCGTTATATCACGGCCAGCAATGTCCAGACGCCTCGTCAAATGTGGCAATGAGAACTCCTCGTAAACTGGACAAATATGCGTTACGCCGTCGCCTGAGTCGATAACCACACCAGATATAAGACCCTGGGCATAAAGTGTCAGTACTGCCTGTATGGCAATGTACGTTGAATCGAACTCGTATTTCTCGAACATCACCTGTGAGTGTGAGTAAAGGCCAATGGATTATATATGGACGATACAATTGAAACTCTATGGAATACCTCGATCATTTTTTCACGATTCTTTGTGGGATTCATTGGGGGCTCTGTCAGCAATATTTTTGTATTCGTCGGATCAATGTCCATTTTCTTAGGCCCAAACGTATAATCCCACACATGACACATATCTTCCCAATTCCGAACAACTCCGTTTTCCATGGGATAGGATACCTCGAGCAGTGAGCGCAGCTGTGAGGCTTCATCTCCAACCATAAGATCCTGTAAATGGGCATACAAATTTTTTAATATCAATACAGTGGGCGCATTTTGCATGGCGTTGTTTAGTACATTGTTCGATTTAAACATCGCTTTATCGTTAAAGGGATTAGAGTTAGTTCATCTTGATCAGATGCCAACACACTTAGGCGCTAGACAGGCGGGACAACAAAGGACTATAAGAAAATAAATTTCAAATGCTTAACAAATTGAAAATAACAAACAAGTAACGAACAACGTGTAACGAGTAACAAATAGCTATCAATTAAAGCCGGTTAAACGAACGCATGAATTGCTCAAAGGATAACTTTGCATTATTAATTCGCTCGTTTATTAAGCGTAAGTAATATTAATACTAATACACATTCTATAAAAAAAACACTAAGCTACTTACACATGCACTGGAAAAAAAATACATATTGGGAGCTTTCCCTTAGTTTGATAAAGCAACGCAAAGCGAATTGGGCAAAACATACACACAAACAGTTGTGTGCACAGAAATTAAAGTGCAACAGCCACATATCATTTCGAAATATTATCGGTCTTGTCTTTAAATGGTCTGCCTCCGTTCCCGAAATACAAAGTATTAATTTTTTGCCGATAAATAGAAACCAAATTTTAATTTGTAGATTAATGAGAATATTGGGGTTTTCAATTTATATATATGTATTTAATAATAGTTATAAGATCCTTGATCTTTATCAATATCATCATTTATGAGGTCATACCGCAAGCATGGAATGCAGTGAAACAAATTATTTGTAACGAACCGACTTCGCTTTTATTTAAATTTAAGTATTCCAGAAACATTCTCTCTCTCTCTCTCTCTTTTTAAAATAGTTATATACACTATAAATAATCTCATATGAATGATGATATGGGAAAAGATCAATAAACGTGTTGAAGAGATATTTTGTAAATAATTGGTAGATATAAAATATCCCGCATTAATATGCAAGTTAAATTGAGGATTATCGACGAAAGATAAACACTTTTTAGCACAGATAAGCGAAAAGTGAAAAATTAAATTTCACTTCTTCTGGGAAAACGAGAATATCTATCAATTTCACAATCGATGACTTTAATCGGCATCTGAAACGGTAGCAGGCCTGATTAATTTAGTTGACAGTATGTAGTAGCCATTAATAATAAGTTGTTGGTACGTAAGCGGCCGCTCAAGCGAAGAGATAGACAGATAAGCGAACCAAACAGAACCACTCAAAACGCAACATGAGATCGCTCACTCAACAAACGCTCATTAGGAAGCTTTTTAACATGCGGAAGGCTCAAGCTGATGTCTTTGCAGCGGTCAAATGGTCAAGGTTATGGGACGAAAAAGTCGTGTCGCTTGCCATTTGCCGGCAGAAAAAATTAAATAAAGACAGCAAGTTAATTCTGCATATAATTGCTTTAGTGAAAGTGCGGAATAAAAGGTATGTTAGTGCAATTGGTGGAGAACAAAAAATAGAATTCAATCAAACCAATCCAATCCGTTATAGGCAATCTCTTTGCGAAAGAGAAAAAAGCAGCCTACCTTACTGGCAAGGTTCACGTAGCTGATAATTTACGCCGAGTGAATGATATAACCCAAAAAGACTATAGTTATTTGGCGTTATTCCCTTGAGTCGCCGTCGGAGGTCAGTGGGACAAAGTGGCGAAGCAGTGGGTTGACCCAAGACAGCAAGTTCATCCCACGGATTGGATATGCTCTATTGTCCAGGAGACAATAAATAGTTTGTGCTATCAAAAATTCCAAGTTATATAACAGCAAGTGACCTTTAAAATTAATACATGCAAGAAAAAATAACGTAAATGATTTGATCAGCTGAGTCCGGCCAAGGGATAATGTAAAATAAATTGATGTCATTATCATGGTAGGGAGGGTAGAGAAAAGGGACAACTACCATCTATGTTCTCTCTAATAGGACTAGTGTCTCAGGGTAGTTTAAAGAACGTGTCGGCGTCTCCAATAATAGAGTAGTGAATTTCAGTAACACAAGTTGTTACTTGTTTTGTAAACGCGCACTATTTAAATGTGGCAGAGTATATCTGTATTGATTGAGTAAGAAAGAACCCCGACAATCCGGCGAGCTAGGACGAGCATAGCAAGAGTGCGCATCGCGAACTCAACAATTCACCGGTCGCTTAGATTAGAAATTCCACCTACCAATCTCTAGTAAAGACCACATAAGTTACCCTATAAAAACTAATTAAATGATTTTAACAGCGAAGTTTTCACATTGGTTTGCAAGCAGGAAAACTAAAATCCACACAAAATTGGCCAAAAAAAACCAAATGGTTCGATATCGAGCGAAAAGCGTTGGTTGAATTGTTTCATCTCTGACTAAATTTCACACATGCATACATATGACTCACAGAAATTAACTATAGAAGAGGGTGTGTGTGTGGAAATTAGAAAATATTATTTATGCTGCAATTTCATTTTGTTTGTAAATAATATACATATAACAGTTTTAAATGCACTCGAATGGCTAAACGAAAACACCAACAACAATAACAATAACGAAAACGAAAACGTTAAGCTTGTTAAGAATTGTATTACAAATGTATTCTAGTGAAAGATTTTTAAAAATGAAAAACGCAAAAAACAAATGGAATGTTTAGCTTTTCAAATGTGATTTGAAGAGATTCAAAATAAAGGAATACTATAGTTACAAGTGCGATTACTAGACTAGTTAGTTTGCTACCGTGTGCAATTCATGCACATTACAAAATGGTATTGAGTTTGGCAAATTGAGAAACTCTATTTTAATATTTTTGTATAGTTTATTATGCAAAAAAAAAAAAACATTTGAAGCTAAATATTCGTTTTGCTTTTTTATTTTTGTATTGTGTAAACTATAAAACTTGACTTACATCGACATGTAAATCCTGTAAAATATTTGTTTTTAAAAAAATATGTAAAAAAAAAGAACAGAAAAAAATTTATAAGAATATTAAAAACGGAAAGATTTACCTTTTTATGTTTTTGTCTTTTTTTATATTTTGTGAATAAGCTAAAATTAATACTTATAGTATAATGTAGAATTAAATTTCAAAACTGACCAATAAATATGTGTATCTACTTTGTATGTATTTTTATATCTGGAATGTATAAAGCACTCGAAAGACCTTAAGATAATGCATTAAAAGGAATAAAAACAAAAAAAAATTGAAAATCCAAATCCAACACCAAACCAAAGATACTTATTACAATTATGTTGATGTTGCAGCAATTTAATACAAACTGCAATTATTGTTGTAATGCATAAAAATTTATGATGAGTAAAACAAAGTGATTAACCAATATTAAATATATGTGTTTTCATATTCAACATAAACATCACAAAATGAAATCAATGAATCAAGAATGTAACGATGTAATGATAAACACATACATGGTAAGTATGGTGCGGCTATAAGCTATCGTTTTGACTAATGCTAATGGTCATGTAATTATGTATTTATCTATGTGGTATATACTTAGTTATTACGAGTAGATTATGGACCTGCTGTGCATATGTCTATTTGAATTTGTTTTCATGGTATATGTTTATAGTACGATTATTGTGTGTATGTGTATGTAACTAGGGGTGTGCGTGTGTGCTAGTTGGTAAATACGCTTCTCATACCTTGACTTCGATGTCACCAATTTTATTGACCGCTCGTATTATCGGTCTGCCAACCATCGATGGGAAAATGTGCGCGGGAAAATTGCTGCCAGCATAGCCGCATTTTACGAACTATAAATGAGAAAAATAAAATACATTAGATTTTTGTATATGCATTCATTAATATATATATATATTTTGATATTAAGATCTGTGCCCATTTTTCAATTTCACAATTTTAAATGCATTTCATTACATTTGTCAGGCAACATAACATTTGTCCATATCACCATTACAACAGATCATATCCAATAAATCGAACCAACTCCATAGTTAAAAAAAAAAAACAAGTAAGTTTGGAACCGTACTTTGCATATTC
Source organism: Drosophila setosimentum (assembly GCA_035043505.1). Classification (NCBI taxonomy): domain Eukaryota; kingdom Metazoa; phylum Arthropoda; class Insecta; order Diptera; family Drosophilidae; genus Drosophila; species Drosophila setosimentum. The sequence continues at coordinate 19,059,377 of JAWNMY010000090.1, read as the reverse complement.
GATAGTCAAAAGATTAAGCGGCATTTCCACCACAAAAGAAAAAAAATCGTAATCTAATATTTTTTCGGTGTGAAACACTTCCCGGTATTTCAATTTTTTGTTTGCTCCATGGCAGACTTTAAAGATTAAACGGTCAACTAAATTCACAATTTTACCGAAGGTTTTGTGTATAAAAATAAATATATTTTTTCATTATTTTTTATCCTTTCACTCGTCTTACAAATTTATTTTTTGTGAACCCTGCCTTTTACAAAGTTATCTATTCTGTGTAAGAATTAATTAAAATGATATACGTTTTTTTTATTTTTAATAGTGCAAATCTGCTTTTGCAGAACTAAATTATAGAGTATATGTTGCGCATAGTTTATTTGTTTTAATATTGTTGAGTTGTCATTGTAACTTTTTATATACGTGTAAAAACATAACTTGGTAAATATTTTCTAAAAATGATGCTACACTACACTGCAATGTTTTAGGTGACGTCGAACTAACTTTAGATGTAGAGGTGAATTTAATCTTTGACATTACACTCTATGAAATATTTTTTAACCTAAACCAAACAAACCTGATAGTAATTCTACACAAGGAAGAAATCTAATGATAAACAATTTTGTAAAAAAGCATACACAAAAAAAAAAACAATTAACTATTCCAAAGATGGTTTTTTGCGATGTGCCGAATGCTGAACAACATGTTCTGTTCTTGCCAATTTTATTTTAGCGATTAAGAATGGAGAACTCAACTAGGAGATGTCCTCTATCCCAGTACATCATTTGAGTAGTCATGAACAGATGCCTTGAGCTTACTAAGAAATAAAATAAAAAATTGAACAGAATCGGAAATGGTATTATGATTCGGCTGATCAAGGAATCTGATCCCTCTGTCGTACGAGGCGACTATTTGGAGGAGAATCATCAACCCGAAGTAACTTTAAATTGGTACCGGCGGAATTAATGATCCAATGATTAACAGGTGCTCACGCTAAACGCAGTGTCTTAATATATATTTATGTATCTGTGAACAAAGTATTTTAGTTAATTTGGCAGTTAGTTAATAAACAGTTCTATATATAAATAAATATATTCATAACAGAAGTTTGCAGATTTATTCATATATATATGAATAAAGTTATGTACATTTATCAAAGCGAAGCGTAATCACAAACAAATTTCTTTAGCCATGATAAGGAATAAGATTGGAAACAATATTCCTCTCTTTGTTGCTGTTTGTGTTTGTATTGAAAATTGCGCTCTTTTTTCATACACTTGCAGAGCTGGGAGGGGTTTATCATACATTCCCCCCCCACACACACACACACTTTGGTTTGTGTGAGTGTGTGCGTAACTTTTGATTGGCTCCGGTGAGTAATTCTGCCTGCCGACGCAGCTTGTAACAATGACTAAACGCCTTTTATATATACACACACACACATTTATATACATATTATACACGTATACATTATATATACATATCCCATCTTAAGAATATAGTTTCGAGTCATGGTGCAGGAAACCCAGTTGCAAATCCCCCCATCCACCTTAACGACAACGCCCCGGCATGGCAAAAGAGAAAAAATCAGTTATTAACCTACAACCAAATACACCAACAAGCAAAATGTGTGTCACCCAACGAGTCGAGTGACTGGCTATCTGTGAGATGTATGCGAGAATGTGGAATAAATGGAATACATACCCCGGTGCCGTTATCACAGACAATAACTTTGCGACCCTTGCTATCCATTTTCTGCTCCAATCCAACTACGGACTATAACTGAAATTCTCCACGATTGTCGCTTTAACGCTGATCTGCCGCTTGTTGTTCTTGTCGTTGTTGTTGTCGTCGTGGGTGTTGGTTAATTCTTTTTTAGTGTTTGCGCTGCTCTTATGGCTGACTGCTGTTATTTAATTGTTGTTATTTGAACGGTTAACTGCAGTTGATGAGTGGAATTGTTGCTGGTGCCACAGGCACAGGTGTTTTAGCTCTACTATATAGTAATACAATAATGACTATCGACTATAACTGCAGTAGTTAATCACACAATTTCCAACCAACCGTACAACACACAGACATAACATGCCCGCTCCATTCATAGGCATACGCAAGCTAAGTCAAACACACAAATACACACACACGCATACAACATGTATTGGCACGCGGGCGGTCTGTTCTCTTGGTTCAACGCTCTCTCGCTCTCCTCTCGTGTTTGCTTACGTTTTGCGCTAATCTATGTATTTGGATATTTATTTGAATAATATAATGCCAGCGCAATCTTTTAATTTCAATTAATATATGGGAAAATATTTGGAAACGCTTAAAATTTCGATTTCTCGGCGGCACAAGTCACGGCAAAATACACACACACACACACACACACACACGCGGAAGTAGAGTTGACTTGTAAATATCGATATATCCAGTTTATCACTTATCGCTTATTTCCAGGGCTGCATAACCATGTCGGTATTAGAGGATTTCAATTAACAAACAATTATACATTTGCTTCGATTGTTAAGATATAATTAAAAAAAATAATTTAAATTGATCAGAGGCATAAGAGCAGAGGCAAATCTATCGAAGATATCAGACATATTAATCCAACCTACATATGGAAAATGTACATGATTAGCTTCGGATAGTTTCTTATTAATTTTTTTGCTTTGATCAGTAGTATACAATTATAACTGGAGTATTAAATTTAAAACCTTAAATATCTATCGAAGATGTCGATATATTTATCGAGCACCTGCAGCACGGACCATGGAAAACTATTTCGGCGGCACTTTTAAATTTATCATCAGAAGCAGGAACAAAAGATAAATAGAAGAACGAGCATGCGGAGAGTCGCGACAATTTATTTTATTGGTTTATATAATATGTATGTATATATAATTTGTTTTCTTTAGAATTGCTTTAAGAGGCGAAATATCTTAGATATATATATATATATATATATATATCTTAGATAAATATATATATATATATATTTGTTGTTTTCACATACAATTGTATTCTTTCATGTGCGAATTCTGCACTAATTTTCTTTCTATATTTTAGTTTGTAAATCATTTTTCATTATGATTCTCCATAGTTCTTTTGTGGTCGTTCCATGAATTCGTAATAGTATAATGTATTTAATTGTATGGTCTTGAGACTTATCAAAATCTATACACAACAATCATTTGTGTGCATGCATCTGTGTGTTTGTGTGTGTTTAAAATTGCACGAAATTTGAGTCCATGAACCATGAACTACAAATGATTTTTAGTGGTACGGTACATAAGTATTTATGGTTAATACTTGTAAATAGAACAGACGTGAGACTTGTTGAGTTGAGAAGCGAGCTTTATAATTATGCTAGAGTTGATTGACAATAGCTGGAACTGTTTATATATGTATTTACTACAGTTATTACAGCTAGCTCCATTTTATATTTAATACATGAACTCCTCAGCCAATGCGGTCCGCAGATTATAATTCATGTGTAATTCTTATAACACGTCCAGTACGATTTGGTGTTTGATTTACTATTCCTGTTTTACAATTTTTCAAAAACTTTTTTGCAATGTTTTTTCTTAATAAATTTTTGCTCGTTAGCAAAGTAGTTTAAGCACATCATTTATAAGCGGAATAAACACAAAACACTGTAACAAAATATTTGTATGTGTGTAAAAAAATGTAGCTATTAACTTAGTAATCGGTTTGTATTGTTTATATATGCATATACTAGAGTTAATTCGACAAGTACATAATTCACTAACTTTAAGATTAAAACAATTTGTATGTCTTTACATATTATTATTAGTAATTAAGTGTGTGTTTATCAATTAGAATTAGCAGTTTTCAAGCAAAAAAAAATATATTAAATTAACAGCAGTGCCAAAGAAAGAAAGATAATCAAAAGTTAAAGGTTAAGTAAATATTGTTCAAATATTAACAAGACAAACAATGAATTTAAGACATTTGTTTGTGTGGCCTTAACAATTTCATTCATATATTGTATACAATTTATATTTTGAATATTTTTTCTCTTAGTTGTAATCAGGGACCGCAAAATGACAGTATTTATCTTGATTCTGGTTCAGATAAGACTATTTCCAGGTGGAAAATGCATATATTTATGTATATATATTTTTTATCAATTGATACACATGTGTATTACTTATGCCTTCATTTATATTATGTAATTTAAAACAATTCTTTTGTTATATCTTTCGTAAAATCAAAAATAGGAAATAAGCTTAAGATATTTTGTTCACCTCATGGCCCCTGATAACAATCGTTAATTATGCATTTTTTAATTGAAAAATTAGCTAACGTGATTTACATATATTTAAGAGTTTCTTGAGTTCTAGCATGGCACAAGTTCGTAAATCATTTTCAGTTCGAAGTATAGAAAAAGTTTCGGTATCGGTTTCGACTTTCTGCAAATGTGCATGTAAAAGCTTATTATTTTTTCATTTGAATTTATACAATATTTGTAAATAGATGTATTGTGCATAATTTGTAAATGGTGGTTTAACGATTTACCTTTCTTATCTTAATAATTGGGTAGACTTTTGCTCTTGAGGTTATTGTTATATGCATATATCAACAGATTAGTATATATTATAAGAAATGTTGTGCGTATTTCCCTATTTTTTACCAAGTGAAACTCTTTCAATTTCTGCGTTTGAAATTTCGTAAAAATGTATATTTTGCTATCATTTAAAAAAACAAAAGAACAAAAAGGTTGTAATTGATTAAAAAAAAACAAATTAATCTTAAATTACGTCATACAAACAAAAGAAAGACTATGGTCGTAAAATGTTTTTGCTTTGATTTTTGTTTATGTATATATTTTGTTTAACAAAAATAATAGTAAATTATGTTAATTTTTAGATGGAGTCATACATATGTATTTAGGTTTTTAGGGGTTTTTAAGTATATGTTAGTTAAATATTTGATTTGTGATATTTAAGGATAATAATTATTTTTTGTTTTAGTATTATTTCTCTGTGAGGGTTAATTCTAAAGCCCTTTTTTTTTATCAATTAAATAGTTAAAATGCAAAGTCTAGATGTTTTTGCTTTCGCTTAAAATTTCAAATATGTTTAAATGTTATTTTTTGTTGTTTTTGTTTTGTAAAGTCAGGAATTATTAGCTAGTATTGTACACAGTGGGGTAAAGAAACCAAATCAAAATGTTTAGCTACGCAAATAACGAACAGAGTAAATTAAAAAACATCACACATATAAACAAATGTTAAGTTATATTAGGAAACAATTCAGCATTTAAAACATCATTTAATTATAGACAAACAAATATATATATATATATATATATATATATATATATATATATATATATATATATATATATTTATATGTATGCGTATAAGCTATGTACGTATGTATATATAAGTATGTTTGTATGCATGTAGTAAATTGTATAAGGAACATTTGTGGACTATTGCGGCACATATTGCAAATGGATTCATCCAATGGTTCGTCATGTCAATTACAATGTGTTCAGAACATCAAAACACAGTTCGTGTGTTGTGTTTTAGTTTGCACAATTTGGTTTTGAGTTCATCATCGTCACTGTTGTTATCTTTAAATATATGTTTGTATGTATGTATGTATATATTTAATAATGTTTGTATGCATGCATTCCATTATGTTAATTTTATTTTACTTTTTTTCTGCTCTCATTAATTAATTAATTAATATGTACGCTTCTTTTTGGCGCTGCTAAATGTTTTGAACAAATTAGCGCTATTTTCGTTTGCATTTAATTTTTTTTGTTTTCTGTGTTTTCTTTCATCTTTTTTTTTTTTGGTTTTTTGTTTTTGCTGGTAATTTATTATACATACAGGCTTAAGATAAGTTTCGGTTTTTACTTCGGAAAAGGAATTGAGGAATCTAGCGCTAGCAAAAGTATTCAATGCATCAACTGACTGTAATATCTATCCTGTCCTGTCTAAAAATACCCCATCGGGGACGAGACGATTTCTCTGCTCCTGTGCCGGGCAGCTCTCCTCTTGTGTTACAAATTTCATAAGTGTGAGATTTGAGAATTGAGTTTGCCATGTGGCATGTTCCGGTTTCTATTCTGATCGAACGATCCAAGTTTGCTCCATTGTTGCTTTGCTTTTGACCTTTTTGCTTATTATAAATGTAAGTATGTATTTGTCTATTAAAGTATTACGACTGATGCTTTAGCTAAAACGACAAATCATTGCAACTTTATAATGTTCATATGTAGATATTATATGTTAATATTATATACTCGCGTGCGTCTGCATCTGCATCTCTGTGTATGTATGTGTATGTATTTGTGTGTTTGTGAGTGTGTGTGAATGTGTGAATGTGTGTATGTGCGTGTGTGTGTGTGTGTATGCATGTGATGTGCGTATATGAGAGTCGCGCGTCCTGCTCAGAATATGCTCGGGGCGCACAGTCAACACCCAATCCAATATACGACATCAACACCCACAACACACACAACAAACACAACAAAATCTCCACAACACATCACATCTCATCTTTAGCAACAGGCTTTTGATTGAATACCGAATACCGATCAAGATCAGTGCTCACACAGAAAAGCTGCCGTCTCCCGCTCCCGTTGTCGCCCTCCACGTCGTTGCCATGGTTGCGATCCTTGTTTGCCATGTTTAGCCATGAGCCGCTCCGTTGTTGCCTTGACTGTGATGCTGATGTGGATGCGAATGTGGATGCGGATGCTGGTGATCGTCGCTGGGCGTGGGCGCCTGATCGCGACGGGGTGGCATCCGCTCGTTGACCGCATCGAGTCCCTTGGCCTCCGCGAACGAGGTAATCTTGTGATTGGGTGAAAAGCCCTGCATGGCATTCTTGAGAGATTGTTTGCCACCGGATAGGGCGCCCAAAGGTAGGGCGCCCGTCGGCGTCAGTCCCTTCAGCTGCAGCACTGACTCCGACTCCTCGCGCAGCACGGAGAAGACGCGCGCCATTTTGCCAATGGCACGTATCTTGTTGCGTATGACCTCCTTGCGCAGCGCCGCCTCATCGTCCGAGAGCGGCTCCTCGCTTTCCTCGGTCATGAGCTCATCGTCAGAGCAGATGTTCAGCACGTTCACCAGCATCTCGGTGACCTTCTCGCCGACAAAGGGCAGCGACCAGGTAAACACGTCCATGAAGTTGGGAAGCCAATAGGGATGCGGCGAGCAATTGAACTGCCGGATGTTCATCACGTTGTTCTCGTACTTGAGAACCGCCGCCTTGTTGTTGTACACGTCCAGATAATTGGGCGCCGAGAAGATGGTGATCAGCGAGGGAAAACCGGTGGTCTGGCTCTTGCGGTACATGCGGTAGCCGGCGTCCTGGGCCTCGTGCGCCCGTATGATCGACAGCAGGTTGTTGTTCTGCAGGAAGTCGCAGCAGGCGGCGTAGCTGTAGAAATACGAACAGCCGCGCACCGAGTTGTGCGTGTAAAAGTCCGAGTTCTTCTCGTTGCCGAAGTCCTCGAGCGGATCGGACCACAGCAAGTCGCACATGGGGCCAAAGGCGGGCGGCTCCTTGAATCTATCGAGCCGCCTAATGTCCTCCAGCTCGTGTATCTCGGGCGAGAGGCCGCCGTGCACGCAGAGGAACTGCTGGTTCATGAGCGCCGCCAGCGGCAGGCAATCGAACGCATCCATGCACGCGTCGTACACGCGCTCCGAGTACTTGATCTTGCACTCCTGCTTGAAGGTGAAGTACTCGGTCAGATGCCGGCACTCGTGGTTGCCGCGCAGCAGGAACAGCGTCTGCGGATACGTGATCTTCAGTGACCACAAATAGAGGACGCACTCAATGCTAAAGTAGCCCCGGTCCACATAGTCGCCAAGGAACAGATATTTTGTTGTTGCCGGTGACCCGCCAACCTCGAAGAGCTTCATGAGATCATAGAACTGGCCGTGAATATCGCCGCAGACAGTCACCGGCGCCTCAATATCAATCATTGTCTTCTCGTGCCGCAGAAGAGCGGCGCCCTCCTGGATGATGCGCAGTGCCGGCGCCTCCTCTATGCGCCCCTCCAAGATGAAGTGCTGCTTGAGCAGATCGTGATTCGGTTTGCCGCTGCGCGGATCGAACACCTCGGCTAGCGTCAGTTTGTGACTGGGTGGAAACGGGACGCTGTCCACGACTCGCTCCTTGGTGTTGACAGCTGCGTGCCCGCCATGCGCCCTGTGCGTGGGACTCTCGCCAGCGCTGGCCGCATTCGAGTTGTTGTCGCTGTTGCTGCCCGTTGTCGCATTGCCCGTCGACGAAGCATTCGCGTTCGTATTCGTATTGGAATTGGTATTCGTATTGGAATTGGCATTGGAATTGGCATTGTTGCTGCTGCTGGTGTTGGTGGTGTTGGTAGTGCTGCCATGTTGGGTGTCTGTGCCGTCCGTGGTGTTGCCACCCCGTTGGCTGGCACTTGTTGCCACTTGAGCACTCGATTGATTATTCGAAGACATGCTTGCAACCAATGCGGATGCGGATACGGATGCAGATGCTGCTCGAGCTGCTGTTGCTGTTGGCGCCCACGCTGGGTGAGCGGTTCTTAGTGTGAGCCGTCTACTGCACTACACACACACACTCGCACACACACACTCACACACGCAGAGAGAGAGAGAGAGAGAGAGAGATAGAGAGAGAGAGGCACGTTGGCCAAACACACTTGCACTTTTCGACTTTTGCTTTTGGCTTTGCTTCTACGACTGCTGCTGCTGCTGCTGCTGTTGTTGTTCCTGCTGTTTTTGCTGTTGTTGTTGTTAGCCGCTTTATCGCGTTGTCAGCCTTTCGGTATTTTGGAAAGTTATCTGGCTGCTGTTTTTGCTGCTGCTGCTGTTGTAACACACAACAATGTGTGTATATTCACAATTTGTGTTTATATTTATGGTTCGTTTTGGCTACTGCTGCTGGTGCTGGTGCTCTGCAGACGTCGTAATTTCTCTCTTGTAACTTTTTTTTCGCTGCTCAATGGAATTTTCAGCTCCCCCTCCCTTTCCTTTATTTTTATTGATATTCTGCCAGTGTGACCGCGACCGGCTACAGCTTAATGCCCGGTAAAAATACCAACAAAAAAATACCAAGCATGACGTTAAGTCGGCGCACTCTGACGTAAAGATGTCCGTTGATGCCGTAAGACGCACTTCGGATTACAATGAGCATAACATTTCCTATATACATTCAATTCGGCTACCAACAATTAACAGTCATGGTAATTATTTTTAGTGATCCCCTCGATTTTATTTGTGTTTGCCTTATGCATTATTAATGCGTCTTCTCCTTTAGCTATATTATTCTGAATTTCGCATCTTACTTCTGGAATCAGCTGTTTTCGTAAATGATTTTGTATTTCTTATAGTATCGACGACGATTCCGATGTCCATGGCAAACTACAGCATTCCCAAGAATGAATCGAATCTTAACATTTTCTTTCTACGCAATTCGTAGGCCCAACCTTCTAGCTAACAGGCTATGCGTCTATAACAGGATACGTAGTATGCTACTAATGACGTATAATAATTCTGTAACTAACATCTGAATATCGATATGCGATATCGATCGATGTCAATGGTGCGATCACCAGCTTGAAGAAAATGAAAGACTCGGTGATGAGTAAAGGTAGGAAGCAGGTGTGTTTAGAAGAGTTGTTTAATTTAGTTTCGTCTGCTACATTACTAAAATACAGTCAATATCTTATAATGTTAACATCTCCCACGGATCTGTTTGGCTTAGAGGGGCAGTCGCAGCCACTTAGTGCTCTCGTTAGTAGTTGGTCTTAACTAAAAACATATCTATCAAAATAATTTAGGCGCGCATTTTAAATTCAAATACAAACTTTTAATACTGAGTTTCACCTGACATTAACATCTCCGTACTAATGGCTGCCTTGGCATTTAAAATTTACATTAATTTAACACATCAAAACACAGGGACGGAATAAAAAAAAGAATCACAGTAATCTCCAGTTGAATTACGCTGCGACAATTTTTCTAATTTTTCCTCAACACTTCCAATCCGCGTCCAATCACATGAAATGTTGTGTTCCTCCGTAACTGTATACACCGCTGGTAGAGCGACTATACTCTCTATATGGAGGCGGCTGGTAAAAAGTCCTAGTAATATCAGGTCTCTGCCAGATCAGATTTACGAAGGCCAATAAAAAAAGAGCATTCCAAATTTTCTGTACAGTCAAAAAGCTAAGGGGTAAACATAAACCTCCCTGGTTTACTAAAAAATTGGGAAGACTTAGAAAAACTCCAGTGAGATGTTCAATCTGGCCAAAAGCCTAGCCTCTATAAAGCCTTTTGGGTCTTTAAATCAGGGAAATAAATTCTTTTATCCATGAACTTTGCATAAGTAGACTTATTAGAAAATATGTATCAGTCTTGTGGAGTGCCCTTGAACCTTAAGCAAATTGAATTTCAAATGCAAAATTATTGCTTGGATCACTGAAAACAATTCAAATATTTACTTAAAACGAACATTTAGAGGAAATAATAAACGTGCGCGCATTTTATTCTCAGGATAGGTACTTGTATATTTTTTTTTTTTTTTTGAATGTTTTGTTTTTGTTTTTGCATTGTTAATATTAATTATGTTAATAACATTGATAATCATTTTTATTTTGCATTCACTTAATATTAAAATGTTTTGTCTGCATTTGTTCATGCCCTTTGTATATTCATTTGTTGTTCTTCTTTGGATTGCATATAATTTCTCACAACGGCACAATTGCAATTTGGCAATTAGCATTTTGCATTTAGCATTTTTTTGCCAGCCATCTGCCCTTGAAATACATTCTCAAATTTATAATATAATAATGCTTTCACTGTTAAATTTGTTAATTTATTATTTATTTTCCGTTTAATAATAAAATTGAAAATTTTTAAGAGATTTATCTAGATGTGTTGTTTTTTTTTTGTTGTTTGTTTTTGTTGCTTTTTGTTTATAATTGTTTTAAATATTAATTTTTTTAATGTTGTTTCAATATTATTTGTTTTTCTTTGTTTAAGTATAAGTATATAAACTTTTTTGCTTTGACAAAGTTTCTTCAACTTAATTTTATTTTATGTATATATGTATATATATATGCATATAAATAAATGTTTAAATATATATAAAATATGCATTTAAATTGATTTATCCAAAAGGTAAAGTTTTAATTCTTTTTATAATATATATTTAAGTTTTTCTTGTGTAAAGTTTTAAAGCATTCGAGGGCAGGAAGTAGATGTTGAAAAATACATGTATCAAAAAATTATATAAAATATACAAATATTACTTATAAAAGGAGTTGGTTTTTGCATGTTAGCAATGAAGACGTTGTAAATTATAAATAAGCTTACTGTAAATCATTAATAAATTATAAATAAAAACAAAAATAAAAAGCAACCATGCACACACACAGGAATACACATACATACAGATACACACACACACACACACACACATAAAACTAGGCAAAAGCTTTTCAAATGCATTTGAAGTGTGAGGAAAATAAAAATTTTATTTTAAGTTTCCAATTATTGAAAATCAACCAAATTATATATATATATTAATATTTGAAATTAAATTATTTGTTTAAAACAATGTGATTGTACATCTGTATGTAAATATTTATGCTAATTTACAAACAATTGCAACAAATGGCTTAACAGTTTTCATTTGTATGTATATTGCAACAAAAAACTGAAATTAAAATAATGCTCGTATGTATTTATGAATATTGCACATTTTAATGTTTCCCTCTCTCTCTCTCTCTCTCTCTCTCATTCTCAATCTCTTTAGTTTCATCTCTCAGGCTTCAGAAAAAGAAGCTGAAGAAAATAAATAAAGGAATATATAAATCGAAAACGTGTAAATTGTGTTTATATATTTATATATATATATATATTTATATATATATATATTTATATATATATATATATTTATATATGTGTATGCTTTTTTGGTTTAGAATTTGTAACGATGATTTCAATTGTTTATATTCGGTTTAAAATTTATAAAAAAAATTTTTTTGTGTTTTTCTTTTCTTTTGGGTAAATTTATATATATTGCGGATGCAGTAAAAAATTTATATTTTAATATTGATGTGTATGCTGCGAATATGCATTGGAATAAGAGGCAAGAAGAGCGTTTAAGGAGCGGTTGAGTGTAAGTCGTGGAAAGAAGATTCGAAATGTATTAAGTTTTTGTTGTTTTTTTTCTGTGTATATAGTATAAAAGTATTGGTTTTAGGTATATATGTATGTATATACATATAAACACATATTGTATATATATGTATGTATATATATATACATATGAACATATATATATATATATATTTTGTATTCTTAGTTTATGTTAGCTTCTTAATAAATGTTAATATTAATTTCTTGTGATTTTACTTTTGTTTTAGAAGAGCGCGCTAAATTGCATGTAAAGGGGGTGTGGGTGGTGGTGTGGGGGGGGGGGGGGAAAGGCTGCGAGAAATTGAAGCATGTGTGTACATGTATATGTATATGTACATGTTTGTTCTTCTCATACTTTATAAGTACGCTTTATTTTATTTTGCAATCAATTCATTTATTCTTTTTAAACAATAGTAGCAATTTTTCTCACTGCATTAATATTTGTTATTGTTGTTTAAATATATTATTTTTGGAATTGAAATACAGAAAATGTTTGTAAATTGTCTGATTTTCTTGTATATTGTTTATTTTGTAATATTTGTAATCAATATTTTTGTTTCGTTTGTGTCGCTTAGCTTTAAACTGGATTTTGTTTTCTTATATAATTTAATTAATATTTTGACTATTTGGAAAATGTGTGTGTGTGTGTGCCAAAACTGGGCTTATAATTGTTCTGCGGTTGCTCAACATTTTAAATATATATGTTTGTGTGGATTTATATTACTGAATGCGCGCCTGGGTAGAGTGAGTCTCTCGTGCAAAGCAAAGCAAAGCAAAGGCCTGTTTGTGGCTTGTGAAAGCTGTTGCCAGCTTTTAGGTGCTGGAGTAAATAAGGAATTTGTGACGCACGCTCTCGCTCACTCGCAGTATTGCCAACTCTCTCTAGGACATGTGCCCATGCACCTATGCCATTCTTATATATATGGTTTCTGGTTGTTCTTCTGCTGTATTTGATATTCGATTTAGATTTAATGTGTTAATTGTTGATTTTACGGAGTGCATGTATATACATTTCGTACGTTTAGAGGGGCAACGTTATACGGAATTGTTATGCGTTTTAACTGTGTGGTATTAGGATTAGTTTTTTTGTTGCTCTCTCTCTCTCTCTCTATCTCTCTCTCGTTCTATCTGCCTGCCTGTCTCTTTCCCCCCATTTTGCTATTTAAATTTCATCTAATACCTCTAATCCATATGCTGTTGCAATCATGTGTCAACATGTCCAGCGTCTTGCCATTATTTCAGTATGTATGCTTGGATGAATGCTTGTATATAAAATCTTATGCATATACGTTTGTATGCATGTATGTATGTATAAACGTTTATAAAGTACTTTAAATTGCTATAAGTTTGCATTTTGTGTTACATTCTTGTCAACTATCAATTGTTAGGTATTTGTCTTATTTGTTTTAATTTTTTCTTTGCTAACTGCTGCATTTACTTCATTTACTTTCGATTCATACCCAATTGCAACAGCTATCGGCTCAACAATAACCCGGTTACGGGTTTCTTCATTTAACCCTTTAACTTTAAACCTAGTTTCAAATGTACATAGTTGCTGTTTTTTTTTTGTTTTTTTTTTGGTATTGCATTCGTTTTTCTTTTAAACTTAATTTTCATAATTTTTTTCTTTTTTTTTTCTTTATAATTGTTGACTTTAATAATAATGTATTTGAATTTGTTTAAGAAAACTTGCACTCCTTTTTGTAGGCTTTTGCATTTTATTATTATAAATTCATTTTACTTAACTACTTAAGGTGTAGTAAACCATAAATGTATGCAAATATACAATAAGTAAAAACATAAGCATCATAAGGTAGAACAATTTGATTTATAATTCGTATGCATAAATATTACATTTGTTTACTTAAAATATGAATTAACAAAATAAAAAATGAAAAATATAACTAATAACAGCTTAATACATTTTTCAATTTAACTTTTGCACACTTTTTTGCATGTTTAGTTTTGCTAATTTCCATACTCGTTTTCCATTCTTTAAGATTTCTTTTATATATATATGTATATATATATTTATTTATTTTTTTTGTATAATTTTAACAAATAACTAAAATTATATTAAATATAAAAAAAAAGTGATTCGACAGACGCCGGCGGCGACGCAGGCTCAAATGTGAAGCTACTGTGCATGCAAATTGAATTCAGTGAATTGTTGGTTCTTTTTCATTTTTTACATTGCATTGAATTGCATACGTAACAGGCGCAAGGCACTTGCACTGAGATTCGAGATTCGACTGCAATGCGTTCTTCACTTTTCACTTTGCACTCTGTTTGCTGGCTCTGCCGCTAGATCGTGTTTAAGTGTAAGTACATGTGTATGTGTGTGTAGGTTGGTAGGTTGGTAAATAGGAGAGAATAGAACAGAACACGCGCGATTAGTTGTATGTGTATGTGTATGTGTGTGTGTGTGTGTGTGTGTGTGTAGTACCGTAGGTGCCGATATTTTTGCGTTGCTTTTGGCGACTTCTGCTGCACATTTGACGTCTGCCTCGCTTCGGCCTATTCGGTTTCAATCATAGAAAATATACATATATATATATATATATATATATATATATATGTATTAATTATATTTAATCAGCTAATGACTACGACAAAGATGGCACGTATATAAAGACCACATACACAATCACCAGGATGAGAGAGTGTGAGGCGACAATGGCGACGACAATGTTCTCATAATAAACTTTTAGTTTATTTAACATGAGTTAGTGTATGTGTATATTTTTTTGGTTTGGGTGTGTGTGTGTGCTTCGTGTTTCTCTAGAGAGAGAGAAAAGTTGGAGTTAGAGAGAGATTCAGTCATTTTCATTTTTTAGCTTGTCAGTTTTGGTTTTCCTTCGTTTCGTTTCTTCATGTTTTGTAATATAAAGATTGTAGTAAAATATTGCTGTTCTCGTTTGTTTGTTATTTTTTGTTTTTGTTTTTTTTTTTTTTTTTTTGTGTAGGAAGTAGTAGTTTAACATTAGCTTCTTATTGGTGTTTAGCTTTAAAGTCGTCTTCTTCGGCGCCACACAACGAAAGTAGTAAATTCTTAGCGTATTTATATTTGTATTATTTTTTGGGATTTTCTTGATTTTTGTTTCTCCTCTTTTCATTCATTTTAGTTTATCTGTGGTTTATCCTTTAATACAGAGACGAGAGATGTATGTATAATTTTTATATGTATAAAGTTCATTGATTTTTTTATTTTATTTTTTTTTTTTTGCACTTTTGCATTTTTTTTTGCTTGCAAATAAATGGATATTATACCTAAACTGCTTGTTGCTGCCGCTGCTGCTGTTGCTGCGACGCACTCGTTAACTTGGCTGAGCATTTGTTAGCTCTTTTGATATAACGTTGCACAATATTTTGATGATATATGGTATCGAATATATACACATGCATATGTGCATTTACATATGCATGCATATACATATTTATATATTTATATATTGTTTAACTGCATTTAATAATTTGCTTTTGTTTTTATCAACTTTTAAATTGTTTTTAAATACCAATAAATTAAAACGCTAGCGTTAATTTTTTTTGTTATTTTTTTTTTTGCTTGCTTGCTTGCCCACTCCTTTCTCTCTTCTGCTGTTGCTGCTGCGTGTTTTACTTATGTCTCTTTGCATTTTAGTTTTTGTATTTCAATCTTGCTTTAGCGCTGAGGGGTGCATTTTAACAGCGACGCTTTATTAACGCGTGCGCCTTTGAATATGTGTATGTGTATGTGTGTGTGTGTGTGTGTAGGTGTGTATATGTGTGTGTGTGTTTAATTTATGTGCTTGTTTAGTACGAGGAGGCTGTGCTGACGCTGTCGCCGCTGCTTGCAACTATTTCTATTACTATTTGATTTCTTTCTCCCTCCCACTTGCACGCACCCCCAAATTTTGTATGTTTTCTTCATATTTTTTTTGTTTTTCTTTTCTTTTCTTTTTTTGTTTTGGTTGCTTAACTGTCGACTTCTAAAACTGACTGCTGCTCTACAGCTCTCTTTTCTACCCAACTGCTGCTGCTGCTCGCTCTTCTCTACTGTGACTTAGAATTATCCATTGATTGAATTCGCGTTTGCGTTGGCCGCAGCTGCTGCCGCCGCTGATAGTGTTTTCTGGCAATCCTCCGCCGGCGAGGGAGTTGCGTCGCGACGGGGTGGCATCCGCTCGTTGACCGCATCGAGTCCCTTGGCCTCCGCGAACGAGGTAATCTTGTGATTGGGTGAAAAGCCCTGCATGGCATTCTTGAGAGATTGTTTGCCACCGGATAGGGCGCCCAAAGGTAGGGCGCCCGTCGGCGTCAGTCCCTTCAGCTGCAGCACTGACTCCGACTCCTCGCGCAGCACGGAGAAGACGCGCGCCATTTTGCCAATGGCACGTATCTTGTTGCGTATGACCTCCTTGCGCAGCGCCGCCTCATCGTCCGAGAGCGGCTCCTCGCTTTCCTCGGTCATGAGCTCATCGTCAGAGCAGATGTTCAGCACGTTCACCAGCATCTCGGTGACCTTCTCGCCGACAAAGGGCAGCGACCAGGTAAACACGTCCATGAAGTTGGGAAGCCAATAGGGATGCGGCGAGCAATTGAACTGCCGGATGTTCATCACGTTGTTCTCGTACTTGAGAACCGCCGCCTTGTTGTTGTACACGTCCAGATAATTGGGCGCCGAGAAGATGGTGATCAGCGAGGGAAAACCGGTGGTCTGGCTCTTGCGGTACATGCGGTAGCCGGCGTCCTGGGCCTCGTGCGCCCGTATGATCGACAGCAGGTTGTTGTTCTGCAGGAAGTCGCAGCAGGCGGCGTAGCTGTAGAAATACGAACAGCCGCGCACCGAGTTGTGCGTGTAAAAGTCCGAGTTCTTCTCGTTGCCGAAGTCCTCGAGCGGATCGGACCACAGCAAGTCGCACATGGGGCCAAAGGCGGGCGGCTCCTTGAATCTATCGAGCCGCCTAATGTCCTCCAGCTCGTGTATCTCGGGCGAGAGGCCGCCGTGCACGCAGAGGAACTGCTGGTTCATGAGCGCCGCCAGCGGCAGGCAATCGAACGCATCCATGCACGCGTCGTACACGCGCTCCGAGTACTTGATCTTGCACTCCTGCTTGAAGGTGAAGTACTCGGTCAGATGCCGGCACTCGTGGTTGCCGCGCAGCAGGAACAGCGTCTGCGGATACGTGATCTTCAGTGACCACAAATAGAGGACGCACTCAATGCTAAAGTAGCCCCGGTCCACATAGTCGCCAAGGAACAGATATTTTGTTGTTGCCGGCGATCCTCCAATTTCAAACAGTTTCATTAAATCGTAGAACTGGCCATGAATATCGCCGCAGACAGTCACCGGCGCCTCAATGTCAATCATTGTCTTCTCCTGGCGGAGCAACGTGGCGCCCTCCTGGATGATGCGCAGTGCGGCACTCTCCTCTATACGCCCCTCCAGGATGAAGTGCTGCTTGAGCACATCGTGTTGTGGCTTGCCGGTGCGTGCATCGAATACATCGGAGCAGGTCAATTTGCGGCTGGGTGGAAAGGGGACGCTGTCGACCACACGCTCCTTTGTGGATATTGTGCTCCGTTTTGTGGGGCTCTGTGGGGCAGCGACTGTTGTCGCGGCTCCCTCTGCTACTGCCCCACCGCCACTTGTTGTCGTCCCCGTTGTTGTTGCACTAACCGCATTCTTTTCATGTGTATTATTCACGCTGCTGCTGCTGGCAGCTGAATTTGGCTTTTGATTTTGCGTTGCTGTCGCTGCTGCTGCTGTCGCTGCTGCTGAAGACTGCGACTGCGACTGGGACTGGGACTGGCTGCTATTGCTGTTGTTGTTCTGTGCTAATGGCGAAGACATTTTAGTTGACTTCGACGACTGCTGCCGGCTGCCGACTGCTGACCAAGTCAATGCGACGTCAGACGCACGCCGCCACTGCTCTCTGCCCCCAAGGCCACGGACACCAGCGACCTTCCTCAAATGCTGAAAGTGCTGTGGCTAATGGCTTCAAGCTAATGGCCAACGGACGACTACCAACTGCTAGCTGTTGACTGTTAACTGGTAACTAGTAACTGGTAACTGCTACCAGAGGTTGTCTTCCTCGTCCTTGCCACTTAAGTGTCGATTGCTCTGCAATTACAATAATACAAAAATGTTATCATTAGATTGCCGCCTATACATATTTTAGGTACAAGTCAAGCAAAACAAGAGAGTGAGTTCGACTTAGATATGCTCTTGACCTCACTTTTTACCAACGAGCAGCATATTCATGTGGCACTGGTTTGTTAACACACCCAACCGACAGATGTTTTAATATAAAAAAATAGAAGGAGCACAACCTATTAATGGGAAATGCATAATATAATTTGTGCATAAGATCCTTAGTGGGTTATGGATGGCATAGTTCGAACTACATGTTTGAAGAAAAAAGAGGCGAAAAATTATAATAATTATAATTATAATTATAATAATTATATTTCTGAAAGAAGGTATATTAATAAAGGTCTACTACGGTAAGAAGGTAACCTAATATTATTATTCCAATTAAGACCCCCAAGGGCAAATAATAGAAATTGTTTTTGTACGGATTCCATTCAGTCCTGATAAACCTTGTAATTGGGTGACCATATACAAGACCCATATTCAAGAATAGGACGCACAAGTGAAATATAGTGGCTATTGATGGCTTGATGAAACCCAGGACACCAAAGGCTCGATTAGCATAAATACAATAAATGGAATTCATAAAAAAACCAAATTATTTATGGTGTAAACTTGAAAAAATAAACAATCTTAATATAATGACAAAATTAAAATAATCTGATTTTCAAATTAAAGTTTCAAAGCATAGGTTTAAATCTTCGTTAGTGGCGGATTATCCAACATTTTAAAGATGGGAACGCTCGTGGTTATTAACTTCCGATTTTAAAGCGATGCGTGTTTTATTGATTATTGAAATTTAACTTGCAGGTGGTCCCGTGCGAAGCCGGAACATCACCTTCAATTCTATGGAGATTTGTGTCATGCATACATGTAGATTTAAATACATGAGCGGAATGCACTCTTGTGCTAATTATCTACATAAACACACACGCGAACGTATCTTAAAATTTAAAAAAAAATCGTTTTAAAAATTAGAAAGAAATTAAAAAAATAAATTAATCAAATAAAAGATAAAATTCTTAAAACTAAAAAGGCTTGCCTTAAATCTTCAATTCTAAAAATGGTGGGTTTTTTTTGTCCATTTTGGATAATAAAACAATATATAAATGCTAGACCATATTTTAAGAAAAAATCCTTTTAAAATTCGGAAACAATCAATGAAATTTACTCGGCTTATCTCTTATATTAAAATCTAGCTGTTGACTGCTTTAGATGCCCTTGGATGTACGTTTATTTTTCAAATTAAGCTATATGAATTTATAAACTATAGTATTTGTGTGTGTACATAATGATTAACATGTAAGAATTCGTCAATGTAAAAAGCCACACTCACATTCTGGAAATTAGCCATATTTTCTGTAAAGCTTACATATATCCACGCTTAAAAAGCCAAAACTTTCAATTTAAGAAATTTACTTTGTCAATATTAAAGTGAGGAACGCTCGGCGCCAAAACAATGGC
This sequence comes from Drosophila setosimentum, assembly GCA_035043505.1. Lineage (NCBI taxonomy): Eukaryota > Metazoa > Arthropoda > Insecta > Diptera > Drosophilidae > Drosophila > Drosophila setosimentum. The sequence continues at coordinate 19,039,605 of JAWNMY010000090.1, read as the reverse complement.
GAAGTTCGAAAATTCAGGGTGTTTTTGTTCTGAGTGTATACACAACTGGGTCGCTCGGCCCATTGTCTCGGGTCTGCCTTGTTGCGTTTTTGTAGCGTTACATTTAAAAATTATTTATATGTACATATGTGCGTGCGTGTGTGTGTGTGTGTTTGTCTTTATGTAAGTTTGTCTGTACACACACATAAATGGAGCTGTCTAAAACCATCAAACGACTTGCTAACACGCACACACACGACCAAAATGAACAGGCGGTTTATCAAGCAAGGTGCATGAGCTATTTTAAAAACCCTTACAAGTTGCGTAAATGTCAATCACAATGTCGTCGCCGTCACCGATACCTTAGACCTCACGTGTATGAAGTACGTAACACTGTGTGTGGTGTATATGCAACATGCGCAAATTTGTAAGTTTGTATGAAAATAATCGAATCCTTTAAGGGCGAGTAAAAAGTGCAAGAGCAATTATGTGAAAGACTGAATAATAAGCGTTGGCACACTTCACTCAATTGAATAATAATCGACGATTCACAAGAAGTCCGACGATTAGGGCAAAGGAATGACGGACTGCTACAATATGCGAAATCGTTTAGGTGCTCACAAATTGGAGCATATTTTTCCATTGCAGAGAACGGACAAATGACTCACCGCTTTCAGAAATATTTTGAAATTTTAATTTTTTCATTGAAAGGAAAACAAACGAAAAAAAAAAACAGCAGAGATGCCTCTGCAATTGTTTAATATTTTCTTAAATGTTTTAGAATTATTTTCCCATGCTCATTAATGCAAACTATTGTATTTACACATTTGCAGTTATTTTTAATATGTTTCGTAGTGTCTTAAAACTGTTCATTAATGCAAACTAGCCTATAAAAAATATATTTTATTTATTAATGTTCACGTGCTATAGCTATTTGAGTTGCTTTGATATGCCGAGGAGCAATAATTATTTCGAATGCTTGTAAAAGTAGTTTAAACTAATTACAGCTCATCAATTATTAAATATAGGGGTTTTGCAGTGCACTCAATTTGACATAAACCCTAAACCTAAACACTATCAGCTAAACAACGGAAAAATCTTTAACCAGCGCCAAATAAAAAAGTATTTAGCTTAGAATTCTTAACGCACATGTGTTGGTCTGTTGGCCTAAATGATTCCTGTCTTCGTTTTGCCTCGAAGCATACAAGCGAAAATATACGTCATTCTTAACAAATTTAACACAACAATTAAAACAGTTATGAAAACGGTTGAATTGAAACTCACATCGCTAACATCATTTTTCGTAATTTAGAACACCTAAAAATTAAAACAGAAGATTTTTGTTAAAAACGGAAACGTAAAAGTTTGGCTTAAATTGCAACATAAATGTTCTTAAGAGTATAATTTAGCTTCAAGTTGAACACTTAACACAATAAGAATTCTTAACAGCCTGCCAACTATTAAAATATATATAAACACAATTGTTAACCCGATTGGTAATTAACATAAGACCTAGAAAGCTAAACTTTTTGAAATATTTTTATTTTACGAAGTAATTGCCCGATATGTAAAATTTAGGAAAATGCGAAAAGAAGAAAAATTTAGAAAATCAGTGGTACGGAACTTTGTTTGTCTTTCATTCCATTCAATTTTTAAGGTACATATAAAAAAGTAATTATGTATTGCATGCCAATACATTCGAATTTTTTTTCTGTATTTTAAGTAGGTGTTGTTAAAGCCCACCTGCAAACTCGTTGAATTTTAACTTGAAAACTGGTTAACTTTTTGGGTCAAATGTTGTTTAAGAAAAGTTCGTCAAATGGATTTATAAATAATAATTATTGAGCTGGCTTGTCATAAAATTAAAAGTTGCTTGAAAAAAAAGGTCAAAATATGGATAAGAATATAAATATATACTTATATATATATATATATATATATATATATATATATATAATATATATGCCCAGAGAATTTTCACAATAATTCTGTGGCTTTGTGAGCACAAGCGGTGAACAAACCAACCGATGTATGAAACTAGTTTTTATCCGATCGAGTTTAAACTCATTTTTAAAGAGCATCATTAAATTGACCGAAAACAGAATGTTGTTTGAATTAGAGGTCTGCAAGAATTATATAATGCATTCATTTATTCGAAGTCACTTGTTTGGAATACAATTTCGCTGAAATTCAAATCAATTCATCACTTCGCAATGAGCGATGCATTGCGTGTATTCAAGGTCATTCTCTTGGACTGTACTCTGTGTTCATTCTCACCGACCGCTATGTGTATATAATCGGTATACATGTGGGTATATAATGGGAGTGCAGGCCGCCTTACCTATTGCGACACATTTAATAAGATGAACGGAGTTGTCAATTCATTTAATAACGATAATGCGGAGGCATTATTATTGATTGTCTAAGGAGATGTTTACTTAATAACGTGGAGTTTTACAGATCTTCCCCATAGAATCTAAAACGCTAGTACTCCAGGATGCAGGTGTTCTTCTAAGACTTAAGTTACGTAGAGCAGCACTCAATGAATCCAGCCGACTTGTTAAGGACGTACGTCAATATAGCCGATCAGAGTCTAAAAAAAATAAATATGACCCCAATAAATTGCAGTTTCCCCACCTGATAGGTCGGGTTATGTTAAAAAGTACCCCAATTTATGGTCAAAGCTTATTTGGGACAGTTACATTATGGACACCTGGGTGCCATAAAACCCGGATTTTTACGTCAGGTCGAAGTTTTTCGGTATAAATAGATTAATACTTCGTAGTCAGTTCAGTCAGATCCTACATCTCGGGTGCAACCAGCCAAAAAGGACTATGGGCAAAAGAACTACCATTGAACACCGGAAACTTATCCAGAACACTTCAAAATCGGATATTCACATCGCATGAAGTTTGACTAGCCGGTTGCATTTATAAAATTCGCAAGATTTGACAGTTCTTTACTGTGTTTTGCGTTTATGTGTGGCAACGTTTGGTGGGTTACGCGACCGCAGCTTGCAGTTCGCCATGTGTCGTTAGACCTGCGTATATTTTGTTATTTTATTTTGATCCTACAGCTATCCAGAGGCATACATATACCTGCCTTACCAGTGAGAAGGGGTAATAATATGAGTTTTCTAGCTAACACATCAGCCTTGTTAGGCAGATAACGTGCTGCTGGGCCATCTAATGCAGAGATTTGCGACAGCTTGTTATCGAGTTTTCCGATATTGTACTATTAGATTTTACAGCCGCTTGGCTGTCATTATAAATATGAACATTGCCTGGACTGATATTATGTGTCTTTAGGCAATATAGTTATTTTTATGACTAGTACTTCTGCCTGGAAACAACACAGCAACAGAAAATCAATGCATTAGTTCATAATATATACATTTTGTTTTTAAATTCCACAAGTTATCACCTTCACACCTATTTCAAAGTCCAGGTGAGTACGTGTAGGCATAATATACATAATCGTAACAAGATCGAATGTAGTGCTGGTAGCTGTAGCTATGAGTATCTCCCAGTCGTGCACACCCGATATTAATGTAGACTAGGATGATTTTAAGATTTCACAGTGACAAATGTATGAAAATAACTAAAAACAACAAAAAAAAACATTTGTTTTTCCACGTAACAATACCGACGTAATGGAAATTACAAAAAATTATAATGTATGCTCTATTGAACGATCCCCGATTTTGAGTAATGCATCATCTGGGCTCATTTCTAAAGAGCTGATCTAGAGACAGAAGCTTTGTTATGGATTTGTAGAAATTCAACATTTGTCTCTAACTGAAAGCGGTAAAACGGCAATGTGCCTATGCAAATTTTGATGCCCCCACCACACGTTTTCGCTCTCTCTCTAACCAAGCAGCCAGCCAGCCAGCTAGCCGAGTATGCGTGTATGTGTGTGAGCTGAAATTTGAATTATTAAACAAGTTTCATTTCAGCAGCAGAGTGAAAACAAACAAGAAATTTGTATCACGAGCTAATTTCCATGCATGTATTTCATTTGTTTGTTCGTCGTTAATTCTTATGGCTATGCGCATATTTGTGCGTTTACACGATCGCATATTACGGAACATGGTATGTGAATACAATTAAATTTGCTAGTCTGTTATACCCTGTTCGTGAACAGAAACGAGTATACAGCGGCTGCTTAACAAGTTTTATATTCAAATCTTGTTAATTTCGAGCTGGATTTATAAATGCTATGAAGACACCATATAAATTTTCAGCATGTTTTCAGCGATATTTGTGTAGAATATGCTTTACTTATTCTAAAGTAAAGATTTTTAAAGCTGTGATAAAGTTGTAGGCTTTATGGCATTTGTGAAAAAAAAATGTTTATAGAGTTTAAAACAAAAAAAAACCTTTAGTTTCCTTTACAAATTCCGACGTGGAGTAGTGCTTGAAGGAGAGCAGACTGTTGAAGAAACTGGAATTGATCAGCTCTACCTCTATTGTTCCTATGCAGCCTGTGCTGAAATATGCACTGCCATCCATAAGAAGACGAATATGTTTCAAGTTTCATTAAGATAGCTTCAAAGCAGAGGGAGTAGTTCGCATAGAAACAGACAGAAGAGACAAACGGACTTTGCTATATCAATTGTGAATTATCAATAGTGAATTATCTAGCTTATCAAGCATATATATACTTTATCGATTCAAAAACGTTTCTTTTAATGTGTTACACACAAACTGCCCTCTGCAACGGTATAATTTAGGGCGTCAAACCAATTCCGAATCTGCTACGTATAGGAATTATTAATTTCGATATTCTCCCCAACCGTTTTTATGGTATTCGTTTAGCTATTGATTTTAACGGTACGCCAACGGTACCGATATGTAGTTTGGAAAATTAAGTGAGAGCGTTCCAGCATGGTGTAATTGACTCTCCGCCCCATTCCGATTCCGATTCTAATTTTCAATCGGTATACATGTGGGTTCAGGTTGGCTCCCTGGTATAATTAAACGGGTCATGCATTCTAAATTGACACTTTTTATACCCTTAACCCATTAAAATTAAAAATGGGTAAAAAGGGTATAATGGTTTTGTGCAAATGTATGTAACAGGCAGAAGGAAGCATCTCCGACCACACAAAGTATATATATTCGTGATCAGGATCAATAGCCGAGTCGATATAGCCATGTCCGTCTGTCCGTCCGTCCGTCTGTATGAACACGCAGATCTCAGGAACTGTAAGAGCTAGAGACTTCAAATTTGGAATATAGGTTCTCGTATACCAGGCGCAGTACAAGTTTGCGTTATTTTTTCGATAACTGCCTTCGTTTATCGAATATCGATTCTAATTAATACATGATATACATATGTATACTATTGATCAAATGCCCAAATCAAGATCGGATAAGAAACACTCAAGTTATAGTCGAAAATATATTCTCATATTGATCTCATTTCTATCAGCAGCCGCAAGGATTTTCTGTATGCATAAGTATGCGAGCGCATGTGTGAGAAAGAGATGGCATGAGCCCCGCTACTTACGATTGCGTGTTTCACGTGTTAGTGTAAATCTTTTTAAAGGGGAATTTGCCAATAATAATAGAATATATTTAATAACTGGGTTAAGGGTATATCGTAGTCGAGTTTACTCGACTACAGCACTCTTACTTGTTACTATAGGGGCGATTATGGTAATTTACTGAAAACTTTTATTTAGCATGACTCGTAAAATGTTCAAAACTAGCAAATGTTGCTAACAAAATGAAATGGTAGTCCGATTAGCCGTATATTGTCATGTAATTTATTCCTTTACTTCTTTACAAATATATATACTCTCGACAAATACTACGTATATACCACTCAAACCGGACTCAGCCTGATGACTTTTAAATTTCACTATAAATTGAAAGAAAAAAAAGCAATAAACGTTACCTATGTTAGGTATTTGTTATAGTAGTCTGATCTTAATGATTTGTTTAATAGACAAAAATAGCATAAAACAAACAGCCAAACATGACTATAACGACTCGAAATGTGATACTGAAGAAGCAGATATATGCGCCGAAATATTATGAATATATATATATATATATATATATATATATATTTTTATATATATTTTTTAATTTAAAAATTACATTTTATTTTTAATTTAATTTATTTGTTACTCTACTCATTACTCATTTCACGATAAAATTATAATACTGTGCAAGTGTATGAAAATGCAAATATTTACTGTAAATAAGGGAAAAACAGCAGCAGCAACAGAGCGGCGGGGCGCTTAATTAAAGTGCACAAATTGATTTGCTTTTCAACTGTTTGCGAAATGTGGCAAACTAATTAAAAGTGTGTCGAAGTCGAATGCCAATGGCAAGAACAAAAGGTTGCCGCAAACAACAGCAAAAGTGATCTGTCTGTGTGTATTTATTTCGCGTTTATGTGTGTATGTGTGAGTCTGTGTGTGCGTGAAGTCTGTTAACAAAAACGCAAACAACAATCACTGAAACAGCAACAGCTGCAGTGACACTTGTTCTCAGCGCTTAAAAAGTAAATAAAAAACAACCTACAAATGCAGAAATACTACAAATAGTCGGCCCAAAAATTGTACGGACTCGTTATTCCATTACCCAGACGGCTGTAACTAAGTGCGTAATGCCAAATGAACAAAGAAGAACCTTCTTGCATATGAGCAACAAAATTATCAACATCGGATATATATATTTTTTATCTATAAGATAAAAAAGGGCTGAACGAAGCGCCACCAACCCCATAAGAAATACATATATGAATTTCAATCGGAAAATATGTCGTTCAAATTTCGGTTGTTACTTGGATTATTTATTTATTTCGCTTATGTTCTGTTTCGAGTTGTTCTGAGCTTCATTATTTACAGTTCATATAGTAAAATACTACAATATTAACAAACCTGCGTATTTCAAAGTATTCCAACTATGAATTGATCATATTTAATATGGGATGTGATAATAATGGGATGTGGCCAACATAGCTGAAAGCGAAACCAGACATCAAGCCCCTTAGCGTAACATTTGAATGTGTATAGCCTTTTAACCCATTAGAAACCAAGAGCACTTAACCCCAAAACCCATGGAGTTAGTATGTTCAGTTCAATTTAAAATTATATAAGCAATTTAAAAAATAGGAGTTAAAAAAATGGATGCTATTCTCTTTCTCTTCTCTTATAGTATGAAACTCACAATCGGACACGGAATCAGACCCTATATTTATGAATTTGACACCCTGAAATTAAGTGATCTGATAATAAAACCAATTTAGTACTTATAGCTATCGGATGATCGACAGATGGGTCTTGTATAAATAAAGATAATCGGACCAAACTTACCAGTTACATGTGTTAAAATAATACTTAAATATAGCCAACAAATTACCAACATTGGTTTTCTATATTTTAATAGCTTCAATGGAAACAATCGCTATGTATATATTTGTACAAAATATTTAAATTTGAATTTGTTTTCTTTATACATAGAATGGTTTTCTTCTTTTCCTTTTTTTTTTGTTGCCATCGTCGTTTTTTGGCCAATTATAATAATTAAGTTTGAAATGCGTTGCGCCTAAGCAACAATAAAAACAACAGCAACGACTACAACTACAAGCGAACAAAAACACTTAACACGCAAACACATTTTATAGCCGATCCAATTTCACGGGCAATCCTTTGACGCTGTCTAACTGGGGCACCCAAAAAACTACTCGGCAATATACCATGGATATGACTATATGTACATACTAGGTAAAGTAGGGTGGAGCAAACAATTTGTATACCCTTTGGGGGCAAATATAGTTTTGTCGTCAAGTTTGTGAGGCATTGAAAATGACATCTACGCCGATCCCTTAAATAACATATATATTCGTGATTCTTGATAGCTATAGCCATAAAAATGCTCGCTCAAATATGAATTCTTGTACAAAAACACTGAATTCTAGGCAATATATTTATGGTTCATTTATTAATTTTTCTTAAATTTATTTTTTTTTTGGGTATAAATAAGAACACAATTTTAAACTTCTTGTCTCAGGACTAACATTTTATTATTTTTGCTCCCAGAGAAAAAAATTGTTTTTCCTTTTTTTTCTATTTTAAAATTTTATTTTAATTGTATCTAATTAAATTTCTCTTCTTTGAACTGATATTAGTTAACCTGTAATAAATAAATAAAAAATATATAACAAAAAAAAAAAACAGTTATTATGGGCTTCTGCTGATGTATCCCATTCTATAAAAATAATCGATCCCCTTTAAAAAATGTATAATTCAGCTTAGATGTGCTGGTGTACTTTGTCTTTTCGTAATATTAATAGATGAGACTTGTAACACTGTATCAAAATTGTAGAGCTATATTGTTGAATAAACGGAGATTTGGTTACGACAATTGAATTTTATTCTTAAACATTTAATTTAAAGTACCATCTATTCTATAACTTTTTAAACAATACGAATAAAACTGTAATGTAAAATATAAAAATAAGAGTTCACAGAGTTAAAGTTGCCAGATCGTATAGAAAAATAAAAGCAATCGATGTCACTGAAATTCATTCTTTTTCAGACTGACACAACATTTAGTATTTTATTTATTTTGCGTTTAAGAACAGAACTTGCTTGCTCTGTAAGAAAATTTTTGCCTGGCTGAAATCCTTTTTAAGGAGTATACATTTTTTTAGTAGATCATGTTTTTTTGTGTATGCCTGTATATATTGTAGGTAATACATTTTGAGGGAGGTTGCGAGAATTTGAAATTACAACGTGTGTGGGCACCGAAAGCTCCACCAACAGCATCAGTCAGTGTGACTAGCAGTGTTCATTTCGGACCCACCCCAAAAGCCTCAAACACCCCCACACATATAAATCCCCCGCCCCCTCACACACAAACGCAATTACATACAAATACATACATACATATAGAAAAAAAAATTCGGTAGAAATTAGTTTCGAAATTCTTGTTAGACGCCCGCTGACTGCCACCGATATATACATACATACATACTCATGTACATAAATACATATGTGCATACATACATACATATGTACGCCTGTTCCCTAATTACTTTGCGGTCAGCCTTTGGCCAATTTTGAAATTTTGGTTTTATTTTTTTTTCGCTTGCACAAATATAAGTGCAGATTGACGGCAAGTGCCAACATTGTTTAATTATTTATTATAATATGTTATTATTCGAAATGCTGTTGTGCCAAAATTTTATCGAGTAACAAAGCATACAAAAAAAAAAAAAAAAATTTGGTTTATTCTATATCATGTTGATTTTTTTTTTGTTTATTTCTTGCTTTTGTCTCTCTGTCCGTCTGTCTCTCTGTCTGTCTCTGTGAGTGACAGCTTAGTGACTGCGCTTCTGCCTGCTCCAATAAGTCAAATAGTTTTCCATTTCTTTGCGATTTCGAATCATATCTGTGTATTTATATATTGTATTTATTTGTTTTTTTTTCTTAAATTTTTATTTTTCTTATTTGTTACTTATGTTTTGGCTTTGCAGGGAAATTGTCGCACACTGAAATTATTTTTAGCAATTGTTTGTATTGCTTACAGCCGCAGGTGCTTTGCTGAGATGGATGGATGGGGGTGGGGGAGGTGGGGGAGTGTGGATGGGGAGGCGATTGTGACCCAATTTCGGTCTTTGCTTGTTGTTGTTGCAGCTTTAGCAATTAGCATACACAACACAGAATATACTTTTTTCTGCTATTTTTTTATAAAATATATTTATTTAATTATATTCTAAAATAAATACTGAATTAATAGTTAATTAGTGATGCGGTTGCGATTTTTCTTGCTAACAGTGTATGCGTAAAATAACTGTAACGAGATACGCACTACGAGTGCGACGGGAGCAACAACTATATGTATGTAAATGTGTATGTGGGGGTGGGGAGAGAGAGAGAGAGAGAGAGAGAGAGAGCTTAAAGCGCAAGCTAAAAGCGAAAAGGCGCAACAAAAGCAATGTTGGTTAGCCAACGAGAGGTGATGGATGAATGTGTGAGGGGGAGGAGGTTTGTCCGGGGGGACGCGCTTTTAAATATTTAATATTTATAACTTGAGCAACGAAGCGTGAGATGATTTGTATCCCCCCCTGTTGGCTAATCTCGAGTTGAACACAAACACAAGGAGAGAGAATCGGTGTGTGTGTGTATATTTACATGCATATGCATAAGAGTGTGTATAAGTATAAGTATGAGAACAAACATGTATTTTTTACCATGTTGCACCGCATATGCAAATAAGTATGCTTTATCGATTCCCCGCGCGCGCACACACGCACGCACACGTATACACATACACATAAGCATACACATACGTCCAGAGCAGACTTCTTCTCACAGAAAGAACGCAGTTAAGGATAAAAACGGAATAACGGCACGCGTTGCTGCTTTCAAGCCTAACCTAACCAAGCTCAACTCTGTTTGCTTTGGCGCACTTAATTTTGTTGTTTTTGCTGTTGCCTTTGCCTTTTGTGTGTGAGAGAGAGAGAGAGAGAGAGAGATCGAACGAGAGGAAGGTAGTCAGTCAGGGTGTGGGAGGGCGAAGGAGGCCTCTTGGAAGTAATTCATTGCTGGTTTTGGTTCGGGTATCTGCAAAAGTCAACCCTGACCGCTGGCAGGCAGCTGCTTCGGCAGACTGACGAGGCGCAAACACGAGCACCCATACATATACATAAGGTGTGTCTGTATATGCTTACATACATATACAATGTATATATACAGTCAGTTCGTCGGCCATTCTGTTGATGCTTTCCATTGTGATGTTAGTGCGAGCCGAGCGTCCTGTTGCTGGCGCTGTTGTTAACAGACGTAACAACAACAAAAAAAGCAACAACATCAACTGACAATAATCTAAGCAACTCGAAATCGTACAAGTGAAAGGATCGTAGCAGCAACAGCAACCGCAACCAGCCCCAACATAACATTCATATAACAGTGCATTCGTGCGTATTTCATACTTTATTTCCATACTTGAACAATGGCAACGACTCTCGAATAAAGTAAAAAAGCTAAAATTCGTTAATATAAAGACGCTGAATGCTTTTGCACTTTTCAATGTTTTTTTAGGTGTTTCGCTTATTTCGCGCTTATAAACATATGTATGTACAGCATATAGATAAATGGCAAAAAGGACAAAACTTAAATTGAAATAAAAGAATTCTGATGCTGATGTCATGCAAACGCCAAATGTGCTGTGCATTTTGCTATTTATCGCAAAAAAAATCTAAACATGATTCAACTTAATCTACAGGAAATATCATTTCAATTATTTTATTTTTAATATAAAAAAAAACCTCACACAAAAAATAATTTATTCACAAGAGACATTTTGAAAAATCCGATAAGATTTGCATCTTTCGATTTGACTAAATTAGTGTATTAAAAACAAGTGAAATCAAATTTTATTTGTTACTTCAACATTTGATCTTTTTATACCTAAAGATATTTCCTTAGAAAAGTGAAATTTCGCATCATTTGTCATCGTTTTGTAATGCAGAAAAATTAAAATTAAAAAAATAAATAAATAAAATAAAAAGAACGCAAAAACCGAACTCGAATTGCTGAAATCTAAAATGAATTGTATTTGTAACCGATCGATTTTTCCTATGAAAGCCATATGATAATTTGTAGGATTATAATAATGAAAAAATTTAATAATAAAAAACCATTATACCCTTTTTACCCATTTTTAAAGGGTTCAGGGTATAAAAATAATAAAAATACAAGAAGGTTCTACTAGTGACTGCCCGACAAAGTGACATCCTGTGCGAAAACTGTTACAAATCTATTAAGAACATTGTCTTCCCAGCCACATCGAAAATTAAGGAGTCGGATATGCTTCCTTTTTTGCCTTTTTTCATACTTTTGCAGAACTTCATCTTTTCACGTTTCACAAAATACAAAATAAGAGTGTTTTGTGAAATGCTCGCTGCTGATTGGGATTGTATTGGTTTTTTCAGGCACGCATCTCCACGCAGTCCATTGTTCAAATAATTTACATCATCAATGATGCGAAGCAAGTGTTAAAATGTTAGAATAGCAATAGAAAAATGCTAATAATTATTATTTACTAACTTACGTCTGCGAAAAGTGTGCACAATTTTCGAACTACGATAAATAATATAAGTAAAGCGTATGTCATGTCTGTTTGTCTGTATGTATGCAGCATAGGCGCAGGTTGTAAGCTAAGCCGAATTGTTGCGTGCGACGCCGACGCAAATAGAGTCCTGCCTCTGTCGCTGCTGCTTTTTGTGAGCTTTTTTCATTGGCTTGCGTTTGTATGGGTGCACGCAAACACCAAAAGTCAATTGACTCAAAACTATGGTAGTATGCGTGTACACACGTACATATATATATTTAAATATATATATGCATAATTTTATTTGAAATTCACCTGCCTGCATATATATTATATATATATATATGTACATGTTTAACATAACATGTGTATGATTATACTTTTAAATGTGTACGACTCACACACACACACTTGCACACATACATCTGTGTTTTGGTTTTACTCGTGTATTTTTGTGTATTGCATTAAATATGTGTGTGTGTGTTTGTATGTGCAAAATACATTTATCGTATGTATTTCTCAAACTAATTCAGTACTTCTAGTCAGTGTTCGCAGATCTTGTTGTATTAGTTGCTCCTGCTATTATTAGCGCAATGTGAGTACAAAAACAAAAACCCAAACCCAAACAAAAACAAAAACAATGGAACAGTACCAGAAACAGCCGTTTTTTTTATATTCTATTGTATTTGATATTCCGCAATAGTTGCCGCTGTTATTTTTGTTGTTATAGTGTCATGCTTTACTTTTCAATCTATTTATGCTTTATTTTCATTTACATATTTCTTTCAATTATCTCGTACGTTCGTTCAGTGCTCTCTCTCTCTCCCTCTCTCTATCTCTCACCTCGCCACAATACGCTCTCTCACTCAGTTTTCTCATCTGTCTTACACACTCCCACACAAGCATCTCAGTCGACGTCGCAGTCGCCGTCGAGAACGTCAGTTGCATTTACGACTTTGCATCTGCCGCTAGTGTCATAAATTGTCGTTAAAATTAAATATACAAAATAAACTTAGGCATGTGTATAGTTTTCACCTGACAGCTTGTACAGAATTTTTGCAGTTCGCAATTTGCACAAAATGATTAGCTGTTAATCGGTAGAATGCATACGTGGAGCAATATACGAATTGATCTGATATCGAATGTTATTAACACTGTACCATAATGTCAATGAAATGTTAACCCTACGACACGTAATGTTAATTAGATTGTATTTATGATTTAACCACTATGTAAATAAAATCACAACTCGACGACATGTCAGCGAGTTCAGTAGAGCAGAAAAAAGACACAAAAAAATGCCGAGTCGTCTGTGTACAGTTTAATGACATTACATGCGACTAATTCAGTCGACATTCTACACTCGACACACAGATACAAATGTACATGCTAAACACATATGCGTAGATACATGGGTATTTATATACTGTTAAGGGATACTCAGTCTGCTCAATACTGTGGAATTGTTGGCAAATTGATAGAACCACTTTTCCAGGCCATTTAGAATAATTGCCAGTAATTTAGTAAAAGACTAGTCAACAAATTAAAAGTAATTGCTGGAATTCTAAAACAGAATATCTTTAGTCCGATAAATTAAATTAAATTACGCAATCTGTTTACAGACATTTCAAACCAAAAATATTATGGTTAATTTAAAGTCGAATTCGAATATATATAGAAAGACTTAATTATCCATTAAAATTAAACATTTGACATTAAAATGACGGAATCTGAAATTTTTAAATATTCAATATAAACAAAAAATAAATAATCGAATATGATAAACACGTGATTTGGAAACTGAGATTCGAATTGTGAGCCACTATAAAAACTGTATAACTGTATATACATATATACACATACACACACATAAGATATGTAAATATGTGTGTATATTACTAACATAACGCGCAATAAAAAATAAATTTAAAAAAACACTCATTTAGCTAACCGGGTCAACCGCTTGCGATGATTGCGTTTCGCATTTGCGATTAAAGTCACTGTAAATAATAAAAAAAATTGCATCGCATCAAACGCATTTTTGGCCCGGGCCGAAGGGAGAGAGGAGATCTGTTTTCTCCCTCAAACTTGTCTCGCGAATTAAAGAGTAAAGCGTATGCAAAAAATGTACAAGGAACCTTGAGCAATTGTCCATGCAAATACACACGCACACTGGGTGGAGTTTGGAGTCGAGGCTGTAACGCTCTCAAGGACGACAAGGACAGCGAGAGATGACTTTTTATTTACAGTTTCGATTTTTTTTTTTAAATCTTATTATTTCTTTGGCATTTAATGTTTTCTGTGTCTAAAATAACAACAACAAAAAAACACAACTTTGAATCATGCACACGACGCTTACGACGCTAGCAGCATTAGCGACTGCGCAGCAACAGCGTCAGTTAAAAAAAAATTATATATATCTGTGGTTCCCCCGCCCCCTCAGCCTCCTGCTTCTAACTGTTCGCCCACCTATCCTCGCCAGCGAGAAAATTTTCGTTGCTGCCTCGTGCTTTGCTTGGTGTCCTGTTTCTATACACACACACACACGCACAAACATACACGCACATACAGCCGCGTCGCCGTTAGAAGCACCGTAATTTACGTGCTGCTTGCTCTCTTTCACAGAAAATCTCTTGCTTGTTTTCACACACACATTTGCATCGGGATATAGAGGTGCACACATACACACATAAGCTTTTCTTCTTGTTGAATTTTACTGTTATTCTGAAGTCTCTCTTGGCCATTGCTGTACATGTATGTCTGTATTTGATATACATATATATATATACAAGTGTGTGTATGTATGTATTTTTATGTACAGCATCTACAGTTACTTTCCAATTTTACACAATATTTAATTTGTTGTGTTTGCACACACACGCACACATAAACCGAAAGCTTTTGCTAAAATTTCGCATTATAATGAGTAATACATAAATGTGTGTGTAGAAATGTTGAATAATTAAATGCACACAAACGTACATATGTATATAATAAGTGTATAGCTATGTACATTTGTCTATATGCATGCTGGTAACTTTTAAGCACACACACACATGCATACATATTTATGTATGTATATACATATCTATGCATGAAATGGGCACACTGGCATTTCTCACTCATTGCACTTTTCGGGTGTTCTTTGGTGGACGGGGGAGGAGTAGAAAGGAGGGTGGGGGAAAGAGGCGCGTTTGTCTTTCAGTTTTCATTTTCATGCGCTGTCTTTTTGGTCAATTGGAAAATCGACAAAAAGAAAAGGAATGCAGACGCCAACTGAGCCGATACTTTATTTTTTTTATGGGTAGATATAAAATCGTTTACATTTTTTTTGACCAACTAATAAAAAAAAAACATATCAACACACACACTGAACAAGTCTGAGTTCAGTCGTATTGGAATTATACATATACATATGTACTTAGCAGTATGTATGCATGTGACTGAGTAGTGTGTGTGTGTGTGTTTCCAATTGGTGTTTGTTGCCAGTCCATTCGCTGCTCAGCTTTGAGGCTGCTGAGAATTTTTTGCTTGCTGAGCCGTCGCAGCAGTGTTTGGCGTCGCCCCCTCCTCTCTATGTGCATGTGTTTGTTTCTGTGTGTTTGACTTTTTGGGCTTTGGGCTTTGCCATTGATGCACAATTTCAGATGGAAAAAAAACGAAAAAAAAAATCTGCTTGCAATTTACCTTTTCAATGTTATTGCTACACTTTTTTACAACGACGCAGACGCACGGTAAATTGGTTCGGTGAATTTCTAACGCGCTCCCGCTACACGTCCGGCTGAAATTTCAACGCAAAAGTAGTGCTCGAAAAAGTGTCGTACCCCTATCGATATTGTAAATCTAACCGATTTTCAGTCGAATAGATAAATTACCGATTATTAATCGGTTTCAAATGCTGTTCATGCATCTGTAATTGTATGCATCAATTCCCGATAATAAAATTTTAACTCAATTTACTCAAAATGGCACCAGAAGTCGGTTTGTGGCCAGAGTATTGGCGTATTCTGCATTACAAATAAATTATGCAATAAATATATTATCAATAACAGTACCAATTGAGTTCACAAGATTATATTGTGGTAGCTGATGCATATCGATAATCTATCGAAATTAGTCTACTGCTTCAAAGTTAAATTTCACTTTTCAATTCAGTGGATTATATATATATTATATTATTATTACTAGTATTAGTATTCTATATATTACTAATGCAAGTGTTAAAGCAACCGTACATAATACAGTTAAATTTAGAATGCAGGAAGTTCAATATTTTTACGTTCAATTAGTAGTTAGATAAATAGATTTAAAACTCCCTCCAATTGTATGATATATGTATGGATCTATGTGTGAGCAAAATAGGAATATAAATTTGTAATACTAAGATAAAATGACAAGGGATACTAAATGGAGGTCTCATGTAAATTTCACAAATACTTTGTTTATTAACAACTGGAAATTATATTTTCTTAATCCATTTTTGTTTTCTCGCAACCATTTAATTACATGAACAGCTGTGACAACAGATGCTAGATGCTGGATGCTAGATGTTGCCCGTGTGAATCGTATTCACATTTCTTACGAAACCCCATATTTCCGATAGATGGCGCTTTGTGTGAAGTGCCACAGCTCCCCTGAACACGAATACCGACGGTAATTTAAATATATCGAAGTAAAAAGAATATTAAAAAGAGAGACATACTTAAATTAAAAGTGCTTGGAGCTATTGATGGTCAACAATGATCATTCGAATAATTTTGAAAACCCAACTGCACTGTTATTGAATCAAATTTTGTTATAAAAACTTTAATGTTTTGTGCAAGTCATATTAATACACGTTAAGTGACAACTATCGAGTGTTAAGAATCATCAGTGTTGAGAATTTTGGATTACAAGAAATGGACAAATTAATTAAAAACAATAGACGGCCCAACAAATATGAAGAGCAAAGGAAACGGGTTAAACTTAAGTTCTGCATGATTGGGATGGCAATAAATCTCCATTAAATCAATATTATACAGCTCATCATTAAGTTATTTTCGTATGGGGCTCAAATAATTTTCAGGCAGCTTGTAATAGACTGTATTTACCATCGCCAGCAACAGCGATAAAAGGCCAAAACGGCAACACTGGTAAATGATACCGATACATATCGAACAGTGACGAAGTGTAGATAATAGCGGTGAACGGTGAGAAAAACGCACAGAGTCGATGTAGAAAGCGAAAAGCAAAGAAGAAGGTGATAACAGTGGAACTACAAATTTATGTATCTTGAGCACCGCAGACACAAACAATTATTTGTTCAACGCACAGTGCTGACTATTTTACATATATTTGTGAATCGTGCTCCTGAAGAAATTCAAACCCAAACAAAAATTAACAAAACAACGAAACATGAATAACGGATTTAGTTCCGGTGAGGAGGACTCACGGGGTGGCCACACTGACCAGACGTGCTGCCTGATCGATGACATGGAGCGGTGTCGCAACCAGGCTGGCTATGCCAGCTACAGCAAACGCATACAGAAAACTGTCGCCCAGAAGCGACTCAAACTGAGCAGCGACGCAAGTGCGCAGCACATTTACATATGCGACTATCACAAGGAGCGCATCCAATCCGTTCGAACGAAGCGGCGACGCAAGGATAGCGAGGACGACAGCAATGAGACGGACACCGATCTGCACGAATTCCCCGATCTCTATCAGCTGCATGTGGCAACGCTGCGCCGCTACAAGCGCCACTTCAAGGTGCAGACACGACAGGGCATGAAGCGTGCCCAGCTGGCGGATGTGAGTTGGCCAAAATATATATGTCAATTATTATTCACTTCTCTTGCTTTGCAGACCATTATGAAGCATTTCAAAACAATACCCATCAAGGAAAAGGAGATTATCACGTACTTTGTGTACATGGTGAAAATGGGCTCCAATAAATTGGATCAGAAGAACGGCATTGGCAATGATACAACTTGAACCCCACTCTGACAGCTGTGTCTCTATCGCAATCGTTATCTTTTAGTTTATGAAGCCGTCTGCTGAATACAGCGCAAAAAATATTTTTTTTTTTCGTATTATGTCTTCTGTTTTGATCAGCTTTCAAGATTTCGCTGTACCACGTCAGAATTATTGACTAAATGCCCCAATAGCCTAAATCAACACACACAAATACACAAAAACAACAGCCACAGCAACAACAAGTAGAAAAAACACATCTGGTGTAATAGCATAGCAATTGTAGCGTTTGTCTTTGTTAATAGCTTATACGAATTATACATAGATAATAAATGAATTTTAAATGGATGAATGTAACATTAATGAGTTGAATGGATGAATCTGACATTTACCACCTTAGCCTTGAATGCTTTTCATTTAATGCTGCTGTTTTATCACCACTTAGCCAAAAGCACTAAATTTAAATTTATAAAATGTCTACGTTAAATTAATGAGTTCTACAAACAACAAGCAAAAACTTCATAACATTCTACATAAAATACAAAAACACGAAAATGTTGTAATACACACATATGTTATTATTTAATTAATAATGTATTTTTAATTAAAATGTACATGTAATTTTAAGAGACCTATTAAGAAAAAAACATTTGTAAACTATATTAAAACCAATGTCGATTTTTAAACAAAAAACTGCGATTTTGTGCTTGCCTATTCGTCATGTGATTTTAACTAGAAAGCGTCATAATTTTCGATTTTTAATACATTTGATCACCAGAATCTAGCACAAATTTGCTCCATTAAATAACAGATTTGAATCCGTAACGAGAGCTGAAGCGATCTCACGATTTCAGATTACAACCGATAACATCCCGACTCGTTATTTTAAGATCGCTTGCAAATATGCTCAAAGCAATATAACAACAATATAACAGTACATTCGTGCTTTGCAGAGAGAGATCGACACTTGTGATCAGAGAGGAAAAGAACTATTTTTATACCCTGAACCCAGTAAAAATGGGTAAAAAGAGTATAATGGTTTTGTGCAAATGTATGCAACAGGCTGAAGGAAGTATCTTCGACCCCACAAAGTATATATATTCTTGATCAGGATCGGCATTCGAGTCGATATAGCCATGTCCGTCTGTCCCTCCGTCCGTCTGTATGAACACGCAGATCTTAGAGACTGTAAGAGCTAGAGACTTCAAATTTGGTATTTAGGTTCTCGTATACCAGGCGCAGATCAAGTTTGCGTTATTTTATCGATAACTGCCTTCGTTTATCGAATATCGATCGATTAAATTTCCGATAGCAATAAATGCAACAATTTTAAAGGCAGAATCTTTTAATTAATACATAATATGCATACGCATACTATTGATCAACTGCCCAACTTCGTCAAGATCGGATAAGAAACACCCAAGATATAGTCGAAAATATATTCTCATATTGATCTCATTTCTATCAGCAGCCGCAAGGATTTTCTGTATGCATAAGTATGCGAGCGCATGTGTGAGAAAGAGATGGCATGATAATCGACGCGAGCATCAATATGATTTTGTGTGTCGGCAGAGGGCGCTTCCAGAGCTGCTCGCATTTTAGTGCAAATCTTTGTAAAGGGGAATTTGCCAATAAAAATGTAATATATTTAATAACTGGGTATATCGTAGTAGAGTTCACTCGACTACAGCACTCTTACTTGTTTTTTCTTGTAATGCCGTTACCCGAGGCTCTCAACGAAATGAGAGAAAAGAGAGCAGTTCCAAAGCATCGAAAATTTGCGAGTTGATTTGCTTTGCTCGCAATCAGTTCATAAGACAATCGTGAAACAAAAAGCTGTCGACCACTGAATCATTAGCTGTTCTCCGCCCCCACTGAGAACACAACGAATCGAATAAATCATATTTGCAAACATGGATAAATTTGTTTAGTGACAAATAAATATATTTTTTTAAAAATATATATTTTTAAATTGAAATTGTTGAAACAAATCAACATTAAACATTAATTTTATGTTAATTTTTATATATATATTAGTTCTGCATCAAAAGTTGAAAATACATATCTTGACATTGAATGGAGAAATTCACGTTATGAGGTCCTGTTTCAAATTCAAACTCTTATACCTTCGCAAATAATTGTCCAAAGTCCGAAATTCTTCCAGTATTATGAAGCCATTTTTATATATATTAATTGTGCATCAAACGTCGAAAATACGTATTTATGACATAAAATGCAGATATTCACGTTTTAAGTTCCCGTTTCAAATGCAAACTCTTATATCTTCGCCTATGCCAAATAGATAAAGATTGCCTTTGCGATTCTGTTCCACCAATTCCATGTCGAGAATCTGTAAGGTTTTGGTCGAGTTGGAATTGGTTTTCCTGACATAAATTTGGATAATTGCCCTTGGATTTGTCCTAAGAGTATGCTTTAAGATTTTGATTTTTGAAATTAGTTCCATTATAGATTGGTCCCACTATTCTTAAAAGTATGCCAAGATTTAATGTTATTATATATAAAAAAAAAATACAAATTACAATTTTGTTATTTCCATTTATTATAATATGTTTTTATCCATCTGTTTTATCATTTTTTTATTTTTAAGCGCTAGTAAAATATAAAATTGAAAATAAAAGTGTATTCTGAAAATGTAGTGGTTAAAACGCTTCTGCCGCCCCGGATTCTTCTGCTTTGCTGATTTTCAATTTGGTTTCTTTGCGTTGTTAAGTTTATGTTTCGATAATGCCAGTATTGAGTTTCTTTGCTTTAAACTTTGCAATGCAAAGATGTTTTTTTTATTTGTTCGACTATTATAATTTCTTTGTTAATTAAGTTATGTAATTACGCTGTAATTTGCATCGTGGACACACGTTAACATTGTTTTAATCGGCTTATTGTTGTTCTCTATCAAACATTCGTTCTGTGTGTTTGTTGAATTGTATTCAATTGCTGGGTGCCACAACAAACACCCTGGTACAGTGTCGTTAATAAGTGTATGTTAATTGATTTCAAAACGTGTTATAATATAATTATTATATGGTATATAAATGAATATATAGTATATGTATTTGCTTACTTTTTGCATTTGTCGTTTGTTGTCACTATTTCGATATTTGTAAATTTGCCTGATTTTTTCTTACTTATTTTTAAGCGGTCGCCTGCAGAAACTTGTGATTTGATTTTTGTTTTGGGTGTTCCCCGTTTTCGATTTTTATAATGTTTTGTAATTTCTTGCTAATAATTAAGTAATTGTTATTTAAATTTAAGAAATTGACAGCAATTCTTAAGTACATATTTATGTATAAAAATTCCTCAAGTGGAATTTAATTAAATTGTTTCTGTATAATTTTTTTAGCTTTCGTTTAATGCTTTCGTCTTTTTACTGTATATAAATTTTCAAAAATTCTTTAAATGTTAATATAATAATTTAATTAATTATTTCTTGACAATTTATTTAACATAAAAACGTTATTTCTTTCGCTAAATGGTCAGAATTATGAAATCTTTAAAAGATCCTTTTTTTTTTAGTTTTCCTAATTCTTGAATACATTTATGTATGTATGTGTTGTATATTTTTTTTAGCTGTTGTTTTTGATAATTTTAGAAATTAATTAATACATATTTCAGATCGAACTGGACTCATCCTAAACCAATGTGCCACCCATCCCATAACGGAACATCGTTAGGACTGTAAATCAGTTGCACATTGTGGGGACTGTTGAACCAGTTTGATTTTAAGTTAGTTATGCACACATATATATGCATGTATGTATATATAGAATACTGGCTTAAGGGCTAGACATTTAATATTAAACGGCCGTTCTATCCTGCCAAAAACATTGAATGAATTTACGATCCTTTTTCTTTACTTACTCCATCGACTAACTAACAATCAATAATTTGCATTATTTGTTTTATTTGTTTCACAAGCAATAAACATTTAAACGTGAATTCCGAACAATTATCGGCGCCTTGCCCGATCTAATTCCACACGATTATCAACACTGGCACAACACTCACGCACGCACGCACGCGCTCGCACACGCAGCAGCGCGCGCACGCATCGCACGCAGCGCCGTTTGACAATTCGCCAGTGTGATCCTGATTCTCTGTTGTTGTTGAGAGTTCGGCGCGAATTGCCCCCCGCCGCCCCCCTGGTTGGTGGGGTGGTTGACTGATGTTCGTTTGTTGTGCGCCACCTGCATGTGTGTGTGTGCGCTCGCTAACCATTTGTGCGTGCGCGTGTGTGCGTCGGCAAGTGCGTTCTCTTTCATTCTTTTTGTATGTCTACCTGTCTCGTCGATTTGATGCGCCTCAGACTCGTTCCAGTTCAGGACGTTCAGGCACTAGAGTGTTTGTATGTGTGTGTGTGTGTGTGTGTTAGAAGCACACTAATTGGAGTGTGCGTGTGTGGGTGTAGGTGTGGGTTTGATTATCTGTGTGTGTGCTGGAATCGGGCAAGGCGGCATCTAAGTCTAATACATATACATAAATATATATATAGTAATTAGTTGTAAATATTTGTTTCCATATAAGTATTAAATATTTGTAAAGAGAGTTTTGGTTTAATCTTATTTAGCTACGTTTTTAGAACATGTTTGATTTAATATTGTTATTATTTAAGTGAAAAGTTGATAAAAACAAATATAAAACAATTAAAAAATAACCATATATATGTATTTTAAATAATATTCAAACTTTTTGGATTTTTTTTAATACAACAAATATTTTGTTTTAGTATTAAATGATTATAGAGGAAAAGGGAGAAGAAAAAACTAGTAACACATAATACTATAATTATGATATACATATGTTAAGTATGTATGATTAATATTTTGGTACACTACCAAAAACAAATGCATTTGGTTTGAAATTGCATTACATTTACGCACACATACGTATGTACATCGGAGAGTATATATGTACATATATTTATGTATGTATGTAGTATGGTTGTATTGTACTATAGTAAATGCAATTTTTCACTACTTTGCCAATTAGAATGCGTTCGCATTAGAAGCATTCGTCGGATTAAAGTAAAGTTAATAGATATTACATTTATATGTGTATATTGATTGATATTTGTAGTATATAGATAAGGTATTGTATATAGTGTATAAATATTTATCGTTTAACATTGCCATTCATTCCTAAAAATTAGTATGTATATTGGTTTCTTTTCTTTTGTATAACCTTGGTAGCATATTCCTAAAATTTCCTCATTTTGCTGTTTTTTTTTGTTGTTTTTTTTTTAATTTTTGTGAACTTTACCTTTAACGCTAGAATTAAAGTGGAAATCGGTTTTTGTTCCTTAAAGCTTTTCGCATTTTCGTTAAACTATTTCATCAAAATCTTGCATTTGATTTGGAATACACGTAGTTGAGTTTAGTTCTTGAATTGTGGAAGGCGCACAAAAGCTGTTTCAATTGAAAGACTGTTAGTACATACACCTAGTTTAATATAGCAGTATATAAAGATTTTTATTTGTAACTGCATTCTAAAATATTGCTTGTCAAAGATTTTAATTTTGTGTTTTGCTTAAGCATGTATCGTAATGCAATATGCCGGTTTCATTTCCGCCTCAAAATTCGAATCACAAATTTCACCAAAGCGACCCGCTTTGCGTTGTATCTGAGCGAATCCAATTGGATGAGTGTTAAGTGTGCATTTTTGTTAATTGTGGTTCTACATAACGGTGCTAGATTTTGAATGGAAAAAAAGTAATCGTAATTACATTTTGATAAATTGAAACACGTGAACCGCATACTGAACTCGATACCTGCGAATAACATCGAAAGAGTCGGCTAAACACAATGAACATTTTTTTCTGTTATGTTCGGGATTAATAGGGGTTTCTAAAAAAAAAAATGTTTTTTTTTTTTTTTATAGAGACCGTTTTAAGACACCTAGGCAGATTCGATGGCAATGTCTAGTAACAAAGCCGCAGACGCTGCTTAGATGCAAATGTACAGTTTGAGTTAATACAAAATGTTGGCTTTTATATAGAACTGAATTTCGCATAACAACATTTGACTAAATCTCAACTGTGATATACAATAATTAACAAACAGTTTGTTTCGTCTTTCTAATTTTTCCCATACTTTTTTTTTTGCATTATTTTCTTATTCGATCTATTCAAAGATGAAGCTGTGAGGATGCTCATACATTATTTATATTGTTTATATATGTATATGTAATTGGTTTTGTTGTCTTCTTTGTTTATATCATTGAACTACCATAAATTAATAACAACGTGTACACACATAAAGACATAATTGAAAAATAGATATACATGTATATAATAGCTATATGCGTCTGTATGTTTCGTTAGACAACTCGGATATAAAGTGGCAAGGTAATAGGGTGTTATACATATGGAGATGTAATTAAACGCTTTTCCATTACATATTCAACTGCATATATAATATTATATGTAATTATGTATATAGTATATATATTCTTGGGTGTGTATTGTTATTTCGTTTTGTGGGTTGGTTAGTTAGGAGGTGCACATAAACATATCTATGTATCTATACTGGAATAGATCACCTGTGCTCCATACACGCTTGAACAATCAATTTGAAGTAGCCAAAGACTTGACAATGAATATCAATATATATATATATGTGTACATATATTAAATAACAAACTTACAGTTTTGGCTAGATTTAAATAAGCATAGTTGTGTATCGTGTATGTGTGTGTAAGTGTGTGTTTGAGTTGAACGTTTTGATTTGGTTTTTATGTAGTTTGTTTTGGGTATGGGTTTGGGTTTGGGTTTGGGGTGTGGATATGGTGTTGTATTGTGTTTAATCCTCTTTGGAGAGGCTGCCCAAATCGCTGAGAAAGATTTCGGGTGAGAGAATGTGGGAGGAGCCAACAAGGACTTCCCAGTTGCGTACCGAGTTGGTCACCTCGTAGGCGCAACGCATTTCCGACATGCTTACGCCACCAACTATGAAAATAATGAGACGTGGCACATTCTTCACCTGTGTCTGTGCCTTGTCCTTGTGCCAGTGGCCATAGCGAGCGCTAGTCGGTGCATGATAATTGGTATTCTGGGCACGTCCCTCGAGGAACGGAAAATGACGCTGATCCAACTTATCCTCAATGCAATCCTCCATAATGTCTTTGATGACCGGTGTCCAGCGTGACATCTGATAGGTACTCTCAGTGATGCGCTCCTTGCGTGGAACTGAATATATCTTCTTGCGTGACTAATTATATATATTTATTCATATTTATAATGGGTTTGAACTTAAGGATTCGTAGCTGAATTTGATTTGTTGTTTTGTATATGTACTTACATCGGCAATGACATTGATACCAAGGTAGCTAAGATTGCGCACCATGTCCTGATCCTTGACCGACAGCTGTGCGTGGGTAAACAGCTTGGTAAGATTCTCTTCGGAGATGCCGTTCTTGATCATGACATAGAGCGAAATAATGCGCACCTTATCATAATTGGATACGTTCTGAAAAGGAAGCATATTAGTTCGAGTTATAGGTGAGATAACTGAGCAATTGAGCCGAGCCTACAGCATCTAGCAATATGGGCACAATGTTGCGCATATGATCCTTGATCTTTTCGCCCTCAGCATCGGTGCCCATGGCCAGATCCTGCTCGACACGGCACAGCTTGTCCACATAGTTTTGATACGATTTCATGCAATCCTCAGCCAGATGCAAATGTGTTGAATACTTAGACAGCTCCTTTTGATACTGCGGCATCTTCTTGATCATCTGGGACAGGTCACGCATCGACGACTTGTCAGCTGCTGGAATATCCAAACCGAACATGTATGTGCACGAACGAAACAGCAACAGGAACAGATTCATCTTGAGATTGAGGTTGTAACTTACTGGAACTCATGCGCTTGGAATCGGTAAACTTCTTTAGATTCTGTGTGACCTGTTGGGAGACGACGGCAATATGCTCGTGTCGTAGCTCCACCCACAGATCATCGTTCTCATCAAGCAGCACCTCCTTGTCGGGCTGATTGGGACCGGGTGTATAGCGGTACACATCGTTCACAATGGGCAACAGATCGTAGGCCATCGCCTGCAATGTGAGCTCGTGCAGCAACGGCGACACACAATCGAAGCCGCGATCCAAAATTAGCAGCTGGGAACGCGCTTTCTCCGGCCCCTCGCCCATTGTTGGCTCATCGGCCTTGTAGGCATCCAGCTTCTGTTGGACTGAGGCAGCCAGATCAATGTTGCGATCCCAGTCGCTTCGGTAGCGCACATTCGGGTATTCGCCCAGCGTGGCGCACAACGTGGCGATCTGCTCGGCAATTCGCTCGATGTGCTTGCCGCGAATCGAGGCGAATGCCGGCGAATACAGGCACTGGAACGTGTCCGGCGAGTCCAGAGAGAAGACCTGAGGCGATCATATGTAGAATGCCAAAGGCCAGCCAGGAGGTGGGCCCAAAAACATGGATTTTCTCTATTAATTTGCGAACTTGTTGGTTTCGATATATGTGGAATTGAATGTTTTTTTTTTTTTTTATCGAATATGTATGTTAAAGCAATTCTCGTTGAGTCGATACTACAGTTGTATATAGCTTGTATGACTGCATGTATGTACATATATATGGTTGTGTGTTAGTGTGTCTACAACACAGCAAGCAAATAGTTGGACCCATTGTAAACGAATTAACTGCAAAATTCTAAGAGAATATGAAGCTTTGAAGTTTGAAATTCGCATTTTCGAGACAATTCTTGTACTAAATTCAGTTTTTAGCACTTTAGAATATTGAATTTTTAATTAAAGAGATTTGGCAAGCGATATTTCTATGAGTTACACAAAATTCGACTCAGAACTGAATGTGAACTTAAAATCACATCGAAATAAATGGGTTTTTAACCGGAGCGATTAGTTTGAGCCAAAATAATTTGCCTGCTATGCTGTTACAAGTACAAGCACCAAGTGAGAGAGAGACAGCGAGAGACAAATACAGATATATATATATATTTATAGAGAGAGAGAGAGAGAGAGAGAGAGAGAGCTGGATGCTGCGCTCAGCATGCAGAATGATAGAGAAAAAAGCGACAGAGCACGTCTTTCTTTTTATAGCGAGATATTTATATATTTAGAGAGACAGAGAGAGAGAGAGACCACATGAGTTAGTATACAAGTGTGAGTGAGAGTTTGTGTGTCTGTGTTTGAGTTAATGAAATACATATTTACATTGAAATGACGAGAGAACGAACAGTAAACCAATTGACAACAGTTACATTTATATAGATTACGTATATGATGTTAAATAGTTATTTATATGCTGTTTCTGTTTTCCTTAGTGCTATTCATGTTTTGTTTTGAGCCCTGGAGTTGTACTCGCCGATTCACAACATGACGAATAACGAGTAAGCTACACGATCGTGTAAAAACGAGCGAATGCTTAAGCGTGCCTGGTCATTTTGTGTATGTGTCGGCGAGTAGCATTTGCTTTTAGTCGAGTTATATATTTGATGACTTATCCTTATTATTATTATTATTATGGGTGATTGAAGAGTTAGTTCTTCTTCTTATTGATTGATATTCACATTGATCAGATGTGTTTAGGGTTAGTTAGGCGACGATTTGCTTTTCTGTATACAATTCACATACATTAAATTGAACACTACAAAACAAGTGTAACAAAACTTAAGGAGATTTGGCTATGAGGCGTTCCTCGGAAATGGGACTAGAGACACTGCGAGCAAACAGTGTCGAAAAGTTATTTAAGCTTATGTGGGACAGGCACCACATTTGTTTGAGGCATCAGTATTATTTACAACAGCAAGTACAACACTTATACACATAAGTTTTTATATTAGTATAAACAATGACAGAAACAGAGAGATTGTGTGTGTGTGTGTGTAAGAGATAGAGATATATTGTACAAAACTTAGAAAGATGTTCCATGTCTGTTATCAGACAAGAGCAACATACATAGAAAAGTTAGAGAGATAGCTGTTTTTAAAACAAGATTTTTGTTGTTGCTTTATTCATATTTTCTTGGGGCTTAGGTTTGGTTTCGGATTTAGATGTGTATATATATATATATATATATATATATAAGTTTATAGCTCTTATAATTGTCTGGAGTTTATTGCATTGTCCAAGCAATGTAAGAGAGGGAGACAGCGAGAGGCAGAGATAGAGAGAGCGACATAGAGGGGGTATATAGAGTATTTTGTATTTTATACACGTTTTTTTGTAACGCTTAACATTTAATATAACGAAATATTTTTGTTGTTTAGCGCACCTGGCATTCATATGGTAGAAATGCAATATTAATCTCCTTTAGAGTTTTGATCTTTCTTGCAGCGCACGATTTACACAAATCGTTAAATAATTCCTCCGGGCAAACTATAATTATAATATTATACGCACAATCAAATTTTGCTTAACGATTTTTTTTTTTTGGCTTTAGAATTTTTTATATATATATATATATTTTTTTTTTGATAACCTACAAATTATGTAAAGTATATATGGCATGTATGTAAGTATGAGTGTATGCGATTTATTTAATTAAATCATGTAAATCTATGTATGTATTTTAGAGAATATTAGTAGAAATACCTAATGCACAATTCAAATCCCTGAAAAGTAAACTTATTGAGCGTTTGGAAAAGTTTCAGGATAGGAGTAACAAAGCAACATAATAAAACAAAAAAAGATGATAAATCACGACCAAATGTGGACAAAACAAAAGCGTTAAGAAAATATAATGAATTCACAGGACACGTCCATGGGGAAGCATTGAATGATATTATTCTTTGTCAGTTCTAGTTGCACCCAGTTTCTGCGAGATACATTAACATGAAAATCGTGTCGAATCGTTTCACAGCAAAATTTGAATATTAGTAGAAAGAGCAACGAGTAATTCGCAGGAGTGACAATAACGAGTAGCAAATTATGTGTTGGGGTACATGAGTGTGTGTGTGTAATTAACTAACTATACCTGAGCTTCATAGGCCAAAAAGGCAATATTGATCTCTTGACAGGTTCGCACATAGCGTCGACAAATGTCTTTGTGCGATTGCAGCATTTCAAATATGCGGGGCGGTATCGCTACATGGCATACATACACATATATAAATATATGTGTGTATTCGTGTTATATATATATTTATATAATCATGAATCAGGTTTGCAGAGGTGCGGGTGGTGTTTTGAAAAGTTCAGAACGGGGTTCATAAAAAAATGTAAGAAAAATAAATTATAATCGACATACATAAATTGAAAATCATAAAAATCATAATCAACTCGCATTGGAATACACAAAATAATACGATATATCATTATGATCATTTACAAATTGCCATACAATCACTCGCATCGGGAACTCAATATATATTCAATTATTTGTATTATTTTCAAAGCTTGGCCAAACGGCTAGCACATACCCTCGGTAAAGAAGACGTGCGCATAACGGTACATGGGACGCGCCGGATTCTCAAAATCACGGATCAGGGCGCGCACAGACTCGTCCGACGGCGTTATCAGATAGATGGCATCCATTGTGGGCAACGGCTCCCGCTTCTTGTTAATGTCCTCCACCACTATATCGAAACATATTCAGAATTATTGTCAAGTTATTTATTTTGGTTAACTATGGAACTTACATGTAATGCCCTCGGCGCTAATCTCATGCATCTTGGTGCAGGCAGACACCATACGCATGCCAAGCTTATCCACGACAAGGACACGCCACTCAATTCCTCCAGCGCCGGCCGCCTTTGGAGCAGCTGCAGCACCAGCCTTCTTTGGTGGTGGCGGCTTGTACTTCACCACGTCGTTCATAATCTCTATAATTAAGGAGAAAAATATGCGATTTAATTAAGGAGCAATAAGTTTAGTCGAACGAAAACAGAGTTAATTATTTGCAATATAGTATTGAAAGAAGACAACAAATGCTAAATCTAGGAGAAATTTAAAAACAGGGTAATAATGGAATATATTTTTGGTGTAATTTAATTATAAAATACAAACAAAGATCCTGAGCTCTGAAACATTTTATTTAGTTTACAAGACAAACTCTTTTCTCGCCTCTGATTAATTTTTGCGAATTTAGTCTTTGAATCTGCCGCGTATTTTATGTTTTTAACACGTAGCCCTTTTTGTGATAAAATCCCAATACCTGCTTAATGTATTGTTCAAAGCTGATTCAATCTACGTTCTACAGAAAACGAGCGATAGATAAATTAGAGTTAATTCGAGCTGCATATAAATATAATATAGAAAAAAATAAATTATAGTCGGGAACTTGGTTCATTCGTTAAATGACTTGAGTCTGAGCCATTACATATGGGATTCAATACAGCACCACTAGTGTCATAAATTTAACAGAAACGTATTATTTATCTAAGCAGAAGTGTTAAAAAAAAAGAAAAAAATAACTATTACTCATAGGCAAAGCCTTTCATTATGGGCACTGATGACTCAGCTACAGCTAGCAAACAATAACAATAATAATAATAACAACAACAAGAGCAGCAGCAACCGCAGTAGCAAAGAGAGTGCAAAAAATAAGCCTTTTAGCAAAAGTTGCATTGCCTGACTGAATTTGTAAACGAGCGAGCATTGTTAATCAATGATTATAATTATAGGAATTGACATTTTGCAAATTTAAAGGAATGAAGTGGAATATAACGGAACGGCGCAATCAGGCAAAAGCAAATAGGAATCTGATACGTATGACGCCAGGGCCGTTGGCGCTGCAAATGCTTTGCTCCTGTGGCAAAGGTCACCGTAACCCCCGCGCACGCACACACACACACACACACACAAATTGGGCGGACTGAACAGTGGGTGCCAAAAGTTGTTGCTGTAGTTGTTGTTGGGTGGTTTAGGTTTTTGGAAAAATCGATGTGCGCTGTGTGTGGGGTTGGGGCCGCTCTTTGATAAGCATATATGCAAATGCAAAATTTTGTGCATATCAGTGGATACTAACTACATGCATACATATCCAATTTGTATGTAGTAAATGCGAAATAAGAGTCTCATATGTATCAGTGTCTTGTCTTCTATCTGTGTGTGTGTGTATGCGTGTGTGGGTGTTTGTTAGTCACAGCAGTGGTCGAATCAAATGCCAATTAGAATATTTGTCATTGCACTTACTTTGACCGACCAAAACTTTCAACGCCATTTTTACTGGAATTCGTTGTTTCTATAGACTTTGATTTTGGTGTATTTTTTAAATGTTTTTGGTAGGGGAGGGCGATTGTCTCACACGCAACACCCAAACACTTTAACAATAATGAAAGAACAAACAACAAAAATTTCGAGACCACTTGAAACACAAAATGAAAAAAAAAATAATAACTCAGCACCAGACGTCGGTGAAAACGCGGCTAATATTAAACTGTTTATTAAAATCAATGGTTTTTTTTTTTGTATATAATTGCAGCTTGTATGAAGGAACTTCCAACTTTCTGCTTTGCAGTGATGTTTTTGACTATCGATATGTTTGCCATACCGATAGAATGCAAAATTTACGATTGTTAATTTTTAAATTATATCGATACTTAGCTGCGAGTGCATTCAGCCACTAATACCTATATTTGTATGTATGTGTGGAGACAATGATGTCCTCTTTTAAAGTTATACCATACATTTTGCGGGCTATCGTCATCAAATTGGTCAAAAGTTATACCGCTTTGCAAAGGTTATCTCTGTCTGGTCTGTTTAGTGATACGGCACCTTGATGAGCGTAGTCTGGCAGCGCTATGCGCCAAGTGGCAGCATTAACAATAATAAAAATGCGCGCGCTTTTGAAATTTTATCAACATTTATTTATATGCATTTATTTGCGCTTGGCACTAGAAAACAAAACAACTTATCACATGTTATATATATATATAGAAAAAAAGCTAAATTTAAAGCTACAAAGGCATCAGCTCCGCCAGGGATTCGGCGATTGTGCTATCACGGAAGCGCCCAATACGCAGCGCATAGGAAATAACATGCGCCACATAGCTCTGCTCATGCACACCGTGGAACAAATACGACATTGCACCTGCAAAAAAAAATGTATATATTAATTAAGATTTATTTTTTGTGAATGTTATGACGACTAAGTATGTACCATGCGCATGTATCGTCACATCTGAGCCACCGTGAAGGTTCTCGTCTGTATTGATCGCCGCCTGTTGCGTGTATTCCCAGTCTGTGGTGTCGCTCAACGCTGGATTTTGACGCTGCAACTGCTCCGTATTTACTTGAAATCCCTTGTAACTGGTCCCATAAGTGAGCGTTGTGTACGGCGTCTGCTCTGTCTTGGAATTGCCGGCAAGCCCCAATATATCAGCGCCACGCTCCGGATGCCCATTGATAGTCAGACTGTGCGAATGATCAGCAGTCACAATAACCAGCGTCTCGTCCAGCTGGTCCCTGTTAAGCATCGTTATAGCTGTTCTTATTTGTTATAGAATCATCACTTACTTTTCTATGAGATAAGCTTGTACC
This sequence comes from Drosophila setosimentum, assembly GCA_035043505.1. Classification (NCBI taxonomy): domain Eukaryota; kingdom Metazoa; phylum Arthropoda; class Insecta; order Diptera; family Drosophilidae; genus Drosophila; species Drosophila setosimentum. Next base: position 19,007,136 of record JAWNMY010000090.1, on the reverse strand, counting down.
GCTTGGACAGCCTCATTGAGGGCTAAGACTTCGCTGAGGGCCTTGCGGGCATTGCCCCGATGGTGGGCCTGATCAATCAGTCCCGCCTCGACCACAAGAAGGTAGCCCTTATCATTGTTTCCCAGCACCTGCAGCGCCTTAAGGGTCATATTGGTTAACGAGGGCATTCCGTTGTCGCTCGAGTCCCGCTCGTGATCGAACTTGAGGTGGCCATTTGCGAAGATGCCCATCACAGAGTCAATATTCTCCGCATCAAGATTCCTCAGTTCCGCATTGTTCTGGACGACAGCATGCGTCACGCCCTGTTCCGCCTTTAACTGCGCCCACTTCCTGATGAGATTGCGTCCGTCAGCGGAGTGACCTGCCCACATGTCCAGAGGATCATTCTCTGTGCCGCTGACATTCGAGACCAGCATTTGACGACCGCCGCCCATGATAACCTTAAATTGTAGTTATTTTATTTTATACAAGTTTCTTACAAAATAACGCTTTAATTTTTTGCCATCAAAGAATTTGAACAGCCTTAAATCTTTGGCAAAATTTGAATTTTCAATAAACTGCTTTTCAAAACATTGAGAATTTTTTATAAAAAAAAAATGTTTAATATTCTTCAAAGAACGTTTCAAATGGAATTCTTGAAAACTAATTTTCCGAATACTTACAGAACTTGAGCAAATGTAAAGATATTTAAATTAAAAAAAAAACGAAGAAATTATAATAAACTGTATCTTATGCTTATGTACACATTTAAGTTCATCTGCCCTTTCTTCTACTCACATTGATCTGACGTCCTGTGTTATGTTCCACCAGCTGTTGTGCAATGTCCAGACAACCCTGTTGTTGTGCCTCTGGTGGCATGGTTGCCTCGCACTCCCAACGCCGATCGGCGACATGGGCGTAGAGGGCAGCTGGGGTGGCATGAGTCACCCGCGTTGTGGTCACAAATCCAGTGCGCATGCCATCCACCTGAGCCCAGTTGAATATGTTCTGGACGTGATGTTCTTCCTTCAGAGAGGCACTGCAATTGCCAAGTGGAACATTGGCATCAACGCCACCCGTCTCATAGTTGACCTTGACGCCTCCAAAGAGCGCCGTTGCCGTGGAGAAGGAGTCGGGTACCTGCTTATTGGCACAATATGTCTTTAGGAGGCCCATGTGCGGGAAACGCTCCCAACTGAGCAGGCCTTCCTCTTTAAAACCATAGATGCGTGACGCCGTCACCGTATTGGGACCCATGCCATCGCCGACAAAGAGGATCACATTTTTAGCCCGCCTTCGATTTGGATTTCGATTGAGTGCCAGTTTAAGTTCATCGATACCGCGATCATACCATTCCTGCTGCTCCTTGGGTAGCGAGACGTGCCAATAGTCAATATTTTGCATGTCGGTGACATCGCCAGAAAATTCGTAGTGCACCAGAAATCCAATGCACATGGCTATCATAAGAATCGAGGAGAAACTAACCGCAATTATAAACAACTTCGATTTGAACACATTTTTTTGCATTTGCCGATCCCGTTGCAGTTGCTGTTGATCCGGCTTGGTCCTTGGTGTCGTGGTACCATTTGTGGTGGCAAAATTGTGACTCGAGTCTAAACTATCCAGCTGCACCTCAATCAGGCCCACATCTCCCATCTTTGTGCTTTCCGTGCCTGTCGAAGACATCTCTGTTATCACGTCTGGGTCCGATGATAAACAAGTTTTATTAGGAAGGGAACGCTATAAAAAGAATACATATGAATGTTATAAAGATGTGGCAATTTGAAATACATAATTTATTCGCTGAGATTAGATAAAACATCTCCATATCATTCCCACAGCTCCTACCTGAACTGGGTTTCCAAGAACAAATATAATGACTGGAGCGTTCAGCTGCCTATTAAATACCCAAACGGCAATTAGATTAAACTTTACGCTCACAGCTCAGAAATCATGTCGGGTGCCGATCAACGTCACGGCCTCAATTAATAAAACTTTACAAAATCCGATACACCCACTTATAGAGACCCTACCCCTGCCTCTATATCTCTCCGTTTCCCTCTCCATATCTTCCTAGTACAAGTGGCTTTTTGGTTGCTTTCTCGAATAAGGCCGTGCGCTTTTGCTTTTGCACCATCCATATTGGCAGACATTGCACACGTTTATTTGGATTATTCCCTTTCCAAGGGCATATTAGCTACTTTTTTTATCTGAGTTTTATTTGCAAATTATGGGTCTAAAGCATATCTAAGTATTTTTGTAGCAAATTTAAGTGAGATACAATTTGAAGTTTCCACGAGAATTTTGTAAATGTAAAAATCGTTTACAATTCTTGGGAGTACGTTTCATTGGAAGGGAACATTTCGTGACTTGACGCACAGTTCAACTTTATTTTTCTCGTCTTTTGTACTGTATGTGCATATTTCTATTTGCTTACAGGTCTTGCAACTGATTACATCATCAGTAAACCGGAATACATATATACAAGACCAGTTTGGAGAAAAAAAGAAAAGAAGAAAACTACTAGAAACATTCACCTTTTTGTACGAGGAACACTTTGGTCTTATTACTGTATTTGGAAGTCGACTCGACTGAAGAGTCTCGAGACTCGGTTGTCTTAATTGATGTTGGCGATAAGGTTGATTGTGAATAATACCATTAAAATACGTTGCGCTATTTATAACCACTTCAATATGGTTAAACGTAGAGCAGAGTATATTGCTCACGTAACATGAAATGTACCATGTTTATAATCAGTTTTATGGGCAGATACGTTAATTTGATTCATATCACAATTGTCATGTGTCATGTTTACAGTGGAACGTAAAAAATACGAAATAATCCAGAAAATTAATTTGCCTGTGACGTATATCGCGTCGATTGTTGATCACACCAATTAATAGAAGCAAAGATTGCACTGAGTCTATGTGCGCATAACAATCGAACGATTATCAGTTTTGGGATCACAGAAGTAGATATTACATCAGAAATTAATGTATTACAATGAAATGAGAGCTTGCATATATTGCATAAACATTTGCATTGATCATTAAAACGGATTTAAAAACCATCAGCCAAGCGTTAACATTTAGTAAGGCCGATAAGTTGAAAAAGTTCAAACAATAAAAAAAAAATTACCTCTTTTCAAGTTATTTATTTAGACGTCCAACAAGATATGGATACAATCTTAATAATCTAAAGATTAGGAAACACTGTAACTGGAATATCAGAGAATCTCACTGAAATAAACCAGAACTTAAAAGCATTAATATTAACTGCTGTGTAACGGGAAATAAAAGACTTGTATCGCCCATTTTACGTGGAAATTTTTATTCTAATTAAACATATGGGAGGAGAACAAATTCCATATAGAAGCTAGCAAGCGTGCTCTAGTCGGCTGAGAGAGCTCGACTCGGGTATCCCCTGTACCCACTATTATTAAGCAGAGCCACTAGGCCAATTGATTTATAACAGAAAACAAGCACTGGCTAAATACAGGATGAGAGCATCGCTCAGAATCTCACATATGTGTGCGTGTGTGTGTGGGTCCCTCTCCGCACACACCTTGCAATCAAGTGTGAAATAATTTCTCATTGTTTTTTTATTGTATCTTTTACTTACATGTCATTCATAAAAGGCACTTGTTATGCTTAGGATTAGTTTTTGCTTTCTTCAATATAATAAAGTATAAACAATTTCAGCAATCCGTTCAAAGACACACTAGACCATTATATATTGCTCAATAATTTAGCTTTTCAATTTTATTATTTCATTCTCCATTTAAATTTGAATAAATTTTAATTTTAGTTTTATAATAATTTCGATTCGAAATAACAACAAAAACAACAGAACGGGCACTACACAACAAATTCTGTCGTCCGTTCACAGCAAAAGTTTCAGGCGTTTTGCGAGTCAAAATAAGGTGAATGAAAACAAAAAAGCTTTGTTGTTTGAAGCTCATCACACCGCCACACGCATACCCTCACTGGCACGCATAGACAAAAAATTGTCCGAACATGAGTACAATTCAATCGTCTAAGAATGCAAACTGATAAGCTAATCGTTTGCTCTTCACTTTTTCTTCTGCACTAAAATTAATTAAGTTTTCAAGGGTGTTGCACCAACAATACAAAGAAGTCGATAAGCCTGCGACTGTTTACATACAACTATTAAGAGCAATAAAAATAACATTAACATAATACGTTTTCGCATCAAAATATACAGAGCGAGAGAGAGAGAGAGACAGAGAGGGGAGAGATCGAGAGCATGCGCTTAATATAATAACATTATCGAACAGCTGTTAACAGCCCAGTTATCGAGTGGAGCGCGGCGCGCGGCGCGCAATGTAGTTAAATTCAAATGTTCGTGCAGTTGCGTATAGACAGCAATTAGATAAATTAGTTGCTGGGACACAAAACTTTGATGAAGCAACAGCAATTCAATTCATGAGACTGTAGTTTCATTCATTTTCAATGAATTGAACTTATGTTCACCAAACACAGATGCACTTATCGACTAACTGTTTCGAACTGTTATAAATTGAATTCAAATGCATGGCAAATAGTAGAAATGTCAATATATAGTTGTCCAATCGGCTTGATTATGAGTTCATCACTTCCAGTAAAACACGATTTGGTTATGGAAAAGAAATTCCACATTTTCCATTCTTATTTCCTCTTTTGATTTTGAGATTATGTTTGAATTAAATTTAAAATGAATATATGTAAACACCTAATCTTAATGGCAATCGGTTTGTGCAACTTTATGACATAAGAATCCCAAGCAAACATTTGCGTATTTGTGATATACAAACATTTATACATTTATATTAATTTGATATTATTCAAAATCTTGTCAACTTAGCTTACACTTCTGTCAAGAATATATATATAAAAATTCAAGGATTTGAGCTATCTATTAGAGAGACTATTCCAGTTCTGAGATCCAACAGTCAAGATATGTAATAATTTTACATCTTATAAAACAATAAATATAAAGAATCATAATCGCAAGGAAAAAACAAATTTGTTTTCATCTCTACATTATTTCGTTTTAAATGTATTAATGTATTTACACGGTTAGTTGCTATTGCTACTTATTTGGCTTCTTGGTATCCATAACTATCTGAATTAAATTTCCAAACAAGAAAAAATACTTACACTCTGAAATTGATTATAATTTTGAAAAAAACAAAAGTTTTTTCTGTACCATATGGAAGCCCAATGTTCATTATTAAACATAAAGTCGATCCAATCCGGTTAATTATGACTCCAACGCCTCCTAGAAAATATACGAATATGCTTAAATTTAAATTGCTTTCAAACAAAAAGATAGATGGGCGTAGAGTGGAGCTGCTCAAGAAATGCGTTACAACTATTAACTATTTGCAATGCAATAGTTAAACACAAACTTGTGTGAATACTCTAGTCGGTAGTGCCCAACTAGGAGATACTCTGAACTATTAAAACCAGCTATTAAAAAGTATTGAGTGTATAAAAAAAAGATTGTAGTTTGGTGCTATATTTTTTTGACAACCGCATTTACAACAATTATAACTTTTTTTGTGAAATCTCGGGTCGCGGCTGGCATAATCAGGTGCATTATCATGCTGCTCGCTTCGCACACATTGTTATTGATCAAATTTCTGCAGTGAATCAATGATATGCCAAGGTATACAGAATTTGCTATAGTTTTAAAATTATGTATTTTATATCTATTGGAATTCGATTGAATGAAATGAACTTTTATAAATTCTCACAATCTCTGTTTAAAGACGAACAGACAGATGTACATGTCTTTTTAAGCTAATGTGAAACATATATACTTTTTTTTTGTATTTGCATCATTTTGCAATACCAATTTTAATGGGTACAAGGCATACAACATTAAAAAACAAATATTATATTATATATTCTAATTTAAAACTGCCGGTATGTAGAACATTGGCAATGATATTTCACTGGTTAAAGAATTTTGCTCATTGGTTGTATAAAATACATATACAATACAAATCGCTTAACTTAGCAGTAAAAAATGTTATTCATGTTAATCTTAATCAATTTCACTCGCAGAAGCATACTCATTACTGCCCTATGGCCCCAAAGTCTTTTATTTTTATTTAGCATAAAATATAAAAAGTAAATTGCACCATTTTGTATTAATAATTTTGAATGAAATTATCCATTGATATGGTCCACCTTTATCGTTCAGGCCAAGTTATTCAATAATGAGAAAATTTATAATATACAATTTTAGCTACTAGTCTTGACTAATTAAAACGTGACTTGCCTAATTTTTCTTATTATATATGTATGCAAACTAAACTCGTCTAGGTAACAAAAACAGTATACCTGCCAATTCCGCGCAACTGAAAAAAGAGCATTTCTTAAAAATTAGCACAAAGAGAAGAATAATGTAAATAAATCCTTAATCACAATAGATTTCCGTTTTTCGTTATTTGATGTAATAATATCTTAGCTGCTGCAAATGCAATAGCACTTCCTAATTTTACCCTAAAGTTACACACAACAGTACACATATATGAATCTAACATATATCTATAATAATTTGAAGTGTTCATTTCAATTTGTATTCTACACTCAAAGTAAACTCAGAAAATTTTAAAAACAAGGGTACCCAAAAATAAACCAATTTTGTAAAAATGTTTTTTTTTTTTTTTTGTAAATTCTGTCCTATCAACTATTTGCGCTTATGCCAATATATCGACATTGGGACCATAGTGCATTGTTGTAAAGGATCGATTTCATATCGTCGTAAATATATACAAGGAGAACATAAAATTATGTTGGAATAGCATATTGAAGATTTGCTTGCATATTTTATAGTGTAGTCTCGGTTATTTTCCGGTCTCGCTGCCACTGGCATTGCTCTGCTGACTGTTGCTGCCATGATTGTACATTAAATGCGCTGAGAGAGATGAAGAAAATTAGACAAGGACAGCATTAGGTTGCATGTGGCACTAGGCTATGTAAGGACGCTTACCCATTACCACCGGTGGTATATTAAATGCTCCAAAGGGTGGCGCTGCCGTTGCCGTCGACCTTACATTGTTCGTCACACCCACAAATCCGGCGGCTTCCTGCACTGGCACTGACACTGGCACCGACACTGATGCTGGTGATTCTATATTGTATGTCACCGGGGAATGTATAATTGGCGTTGCAATTGTCGCAGGCGCTGTCGACGCTGCGGGCAATTGTGTGCCAACTGTCGCTGGAGGATCTCCCGTTGATGGATGCGACCTTATGGCGGGCATGACAACAGTGGTCAGATGCGTGTGATTGGTCTCGTCCAGCAGACCAGTGCGCTGAAGCCGACCAGTTTTCGTCTCAATATGCTTGTTATGGGCACTGAGGCAATGATTGCGCATATGGTAAAGCTGCAGAAAGTAGGCATCGCAATGTGGGCACTTGTAGCGCTCTCCGGTATGCCGTCGTATGTGCGCCTTCAAGTCGTTGCTCTGGCTGAAGCTCTTTGGGCACTGGTCACACTTGTACGGACGTTCGCCAGTATGGGTGCGCATGTGTATGGTCAGATTGTACGCGCGATGGAAACTCTTGCCGCAAGTATTGCACAGATTGGGCTTGGTGCCGGTGTGATAGCTAAAATACAATGCACGCAAATTCAATAAAGATAAATACTGTAAAGTCTAAGTGACAATTTTGAAATCCAATTTCGTAGTTGGTTTGATCACGTACCGCTCATGTACCTTAAGATCCGTGGCGCGTGGAAAGGCCTTGACACAATAACGGCACTTGTATGGCTTTTCGCCATTGTGTCGCCGCATGTGGACGCGCAGATAATCGTTGCGCGCAAAACTGTCGCCGCAAATGCAACAAAGGAAATTGCGCTGACCGGTGTGCGTCTTCTCGTGACTGCGCAGCTGCTGGCGCTCCTTGAATGTCTCGTCGCAGCTCTTGCACGCGTAAAGGAATTCTGTGTGGAGTAACGTGTGCTTGCGCAGGTAGGTCTTGCTTGAGAATCGCTTGGAGCAGTATTCGCACGTATGCTCGCTCATTTGTAGTTTGAGCTCGCTACTGGCGTCTAGGCCCTCGCCGTTGTGCTTGCTCATCTTGTGCCGCTCGAGGGCATCTAGGCGGGAGAACGCTGCCTCGCACAGCACGCACTTGTGCTCCTTGTTGCCATGCAGACTTTGCACATGGGCCTTCAAATGATCGCTGCGCGCAAACGCCTTGGGACAGTGTGGACAGCTGTGCGGTTTTTTTTCCAAATGCGACAATTTGTGGCGCAACAAATGACAGTGGCGGGAAAATGTGCGCATACAGACATCGCATCGGTTTTCCGGGTTCGGTGCCGCCGAATCACTCTGCTTCTTGCGACGACGCCGTCGCTGCTTGCCAGCTGTCGGCTTCTGCAGATAATTGCGCACAGTTTTCACTTGGGTCTGCTTGGACTTGTCTTCCGATTGCGTCTTTTGCTCGGCATCCGGTTCGTCGTCATCTTCGTCGTCGTATTCATCAATGTCGCTCTCGTCATTGGCAAACTCTTCCTCGTCGTCCTCTTCATCTGCGCTGTGATAAATGTTAGCTGATGCGGCGTCCATCTCATACTCACCATCCTCATTGACGCTATCAACGCGCTGGCGTTCCAGCTTAATCGGCAATTCTTGCTCGCTACCGGTGACCAGTAGCTCCTCTGCTTGGGATAATTTTATCCGTTAGACATACCTTTTTTACATCCCTTATTTCATCGCTATATAAGCAACTACGAAGGAGTCTTAAAAATTCCCCACAAGGATAAGCAGTGGGTGTAAAACTGTCGTATACAAGTGTAGATATTATTCAAACAGCTCGAAATACACGAAAATTAATTTGAAACGTGCTTGAACGAAATAGAAATCTCCAGCTGCCAGGAGTGAAAAAATTAAGGTCGAAAACTGTATAGACCTTTTTTGTTTGTTAAGCGGACCAAGTCAAGGAGTTTCGTAGAATAACATATCTATATCTGTATCGAGTTGACTTGTTATTTGAAAAACCTACCTTTAACCTCTGCTTCTAAAGCAGTGGTCGCAATTTTCTGGTTGTTCAGGCCTTCATTCTCATCCTGTGTGGCACGTTCTAGATTTGTTTTTTTGCGGCGCATCACGCGATTTGCAGGTGCCGCAAATGACTCCGGATACGGTTCGAGGTCCACCTCCGGCTCTGGCTTAATGTGCAACCACAGGGATTGTTTAGCCTCCGCATGGATCTCTTCATCTTCAGTGTCGTCGTTGCTTGATATGGGATTCGTATGGCATTGATAGCCCATCTCGCTATTTTCGTTGTCGTTCTCGTCATCGGAGCACGCAGCTGGATAATTAAATAATACGGCAGCCGAAACCAATTCGTCGGCGCTGTGCATGGTTGCCTCGTCGATAGGCGGCCATGTTTCAGATTGCACCTCCTGCTCCGCGGCCAGCGTCCGGCGCCGACCCCGGCCCTCGACATTGTGCACAGCCTGCATATGACGGAGCAAATGATCGCGTCGCGAGAAGACGCGTTGGCAGTCGCGACATTCGCGACGTCGACGCAAAAACGATGTGGCCGACTTGGGATCATGTCGCTCCACGAGATGGTTAAGCAACTGGCGCATTTGCTGGAACTGTTCGTCGCACAGTTTGCACTTGAGCTCCGCTACGTTCTTGTGCTGACGATTCCGATGCAGACGCACTTCAATAATGCTTAAGAACTTATCGTTGCAGATGCCGCACGGCAGCATGGGCAGCTGTTCGGTCTGGGTACACATATCGCTACTGTTCGGCTTGCTAACGGGTGTGCGGCCCAATATGTCCACAAGCGAGCGATATGCTTTTTCAGCGTCCCGCTTGAAGCGATACGCCTGGCAGGCGGCCTTGATGCAGGTGTCGCACATGTGATGCGGCATCTTATCGTAACGTTCACACGTATACCGTGTGCATTCATTGAGTATCTGAGCGATGTTCGCACCCTGCTCCACGGGCGCTTCATCATAGATAAAGTAAAAATCGCCCACTTCGCGCAGACAAACACGACAGACGCGCTCGGCATCGAACTGACCATAAGTGTCTGGCATTGCAAGTACCTTGGTGTACGTGTTTTCTATTTATGTTATTTTTTCAATTATTTCGGCGGCATTGCGTTTTGTGGCTGTTTGTTTCTTTTTTATATCTTTGCCTGAATGGGAACCTTGCAGCGATCTGGCAACACTATTTCTGTCATTTGACATTAAACGAAATTAAATGGCAACGTCGTGTGCATGATAAATGCTGCAAAAAAAACCGCTCAATTTTCAAAATGCCAATGCAAACAGCAACAGATATCTTTATTGTTTACAACTTAATTACAATAGTTAGTTAGTTTCATGTGCACAATGACAGGTTCGACCAAGAAACGTTTCTCCTGCGGCACTGTCTGCAATCAATGTCAACTGTCCATGCGTCGGCTCCACCCATGCAGCTGGAAATTTTTTGTCCATGTCTGCAAATACGCGCTGCAATACAAATAAACAATATGTATAACTAACTTAATCATCATTGCTGCTCTTTTACCTTTACAACAACTGATTTACTGGCGCCCGTTACAACAAAAACGACATCTTTGGCATTATTGATCAGTGGCAGCGTAAATGTTATACGTTCTGGTGGAGGTTTTGGGGAATCACGAATTGGAATGATTAAACGTTCGGTTTCCGCCAAAGCAGCCGGTTGTTCCGGAAACAAAGAGCATGTATGTCCGTCCGGTCCCATGCCCAAGAGAAGCAAATCAAATACTGGACAACTTGCACCGAATTCATTCACAATTCGTTCCGCGTAGCCACTGGCACACTTGTCCAACGACACGGACGTATCGACTTTAATAAGTTGGCTATCCAAAATATTTGGTAGTTTAGTTAGCATTTGAGTTTTATATGCCCAGTATGTTGATTCATTGTGATCTTGTGCCACATAGCGTTCGTCGCAGAAAAAAAACTTCCAGCATTTTGTGTCCAGTCCACTTGAAAGTAGAGCACGGGTTAAGAGTTGCACGAGCGAACCACCTGTTGATCGCAAGATTGGATGACCTTTTATAATTATTCACTGTGCGAATGTGAATGAGAATGTGTGCAAGGTCACCTTAAGTTGAGCTTATCACACACAAACACACATACACATACGAACATACATGCACAACACAATATTGACATACACTTATAAATAATACGCACCTGAAAGGCCAACGCGAAATGTTTTAACATTTTCGAGAGCTTGACTCGAGCAACGTTTTAGTACATCACTGAGACTTTGAACTAGCTTTTCTTCCGTATCGCTTACATTTACATGGAAGCGGTACTTTCGATTGGAGGACATCTTAATGTGATACGCTGACTACTCTGATTTGTTCTTGTCTATAATGCCGAGTTGGGGTTTTAAAAACTATTGAGAATAATGGTAATACTCGACTGTTGCTTATAATTTTGTCGGCTGGCAGCGTTGCCACATTGTTTGTGCTAACAAGTCATTGGACAGCACTGAACACATTTACAAAACAGTGCTGAACAACGCCTCCACTATTTCATTGTCGTGACATCTGTCATCTGGTCGAGCACACAAATACATATATTATAGAGAATTTTGTGAAATTGCGTTGCAAATTCGCGCTTCTTCATCATTTTGCTGTGCAATAATTGTATGCGTCCACTTGTGAGCATATTAAACACATTGTTTGTGAAACTACCGTCATTGTCACTGTCAATTCTGTGCATACAAAGACCTGGTTTATTGTTATTGCGGCTGTGTGCTATACTATTCTATATCGTCGACTTCGTGTGAACAATGCCTAAGCGTGGCGGAGGCGGTGGTCAGCGTTACAACAACAATGTTGGCAATGGCGGTGGCAATGGTGGCGGCGGTGGATCACGTTTCTCCGCGCTGAAAGACTACGACGGTAAGTTATCAGTGTGGCATCATTTTGGTTGGCCTGTCAAGGTCCTAATAATTCTTTATTGCGTTGCAGACGACGATCATCAGCGTCGCAAGGATCGGAACAAGCGTCGCGTCAGCTTCAAGACCTCACAGTTTCCGCACAAAAGTGATGTTAAGTTGCGGCTTCAGGATGTGCGTCGTTGGGATGAGGATGACGACATGAGTGAAATGACAACTACTGTTAAGGTTTGTTTGCTTAACCAGGCTCCGCATACCTTATCGTCAAATCTACTCAACTTGCATGCTAATAAATTTTCACCATGTGCTTACAGGATCGTCCCAGTTCACGACGTCGCGGCTCACCCATTCCACGAGGCAAATTTAGCAAGCTGATTCCCAATGCCGCTGGCTGGTATCAAGTGACGGTAAGTGCGTCTTTATCTACACAATTTTAAGTCTCATAGTGCTCATTAATATTCGTACATATTTTATGAATAGAATGCACCCAATATTAACAAATCTCTGGTATAATATAAAATTCAATAAGCGATGGGCGCGTGCCTAATAATTTGATCCCTATCCAGTCCATTACAAAATATTGTTTTTCTCCCGTGTTGTCGAAACCTGAATATTTCTGATTTTGCCCCGCAGTTAAATTGCTGACTTTTCCGCGGGTTTCATGGTCATTTTAATTCCAAATTCCATAGTAATCTGGTTACGTTGACGAGCTCAATTTGCATAGAATATGCCATATCTGATATATTTTTATTCTTTTATTCAGAACTGTGCGAATTTTTATTAAGATTTTTTTGGATGATGAGCAGCGGTGCAATGGTTGTGATTTCTATCATGTCATATGGATCACAACCATTGCACCGCTGCTCATCATCCAAAAAAATCTTAATAAAAATTCGCACAGACAGAAAGAATAAAAATATATCAGATATGGCATATTCTATGCAAATTGAGCTCGTGGTTGTGATTTCTATCATGTCATATGGATCACAACCATTGCACCGCTGCTCATTGATAGCAATTTCCCAATTTATTTTTACTCTCATACCGAAGACGTCAACAAAAACTACATACTTCCCCAAATTTGGAAAATGGATTGCTGATAATTTCACTGTTTACCTCCAAGCCAATAAAATTGATTTAAATGCACAACTTTCTCGAGCTCTAATAACATATATACATATGTATATCATTGAAAACTCAAATATACAGCAGCAATCTAAAGTTCAATCTGGCTATCTACGTGTATTTGTATAAACCTATAATGGAGGGCTGTAAGAGCTGTTATCACGATAACATTAAGTGCTGGTCTTGGGGTCGTTGGTTTGGCAGCGGTTAAATATTTGAATCGTAACATTTGTGAAGTAAACAGTCAACGAATATTGCCATTCAAGTTATATAAAGATATACACATATATATGTATATATGCATATATGTTTGTGCGGTGGGGTTACATGTGGTCCTCACATACGCTTAGATTAAGTTTTGAGACGCCAAACGCAAATTTAAACCCCTGCTAAAATTGTGTGTTATATTTCTATTACTGGCTATGAGTTAGACACTTAAACAAGAATATCAGGCACGTGAAGACATCATTGTTAGATCATTCGATTTTAGTTGGCTAAAGTGCAAACCTACAGATATTATGTGTGTGATAAGCCGTTGACAATATTTGAAAAGCATTTATGCTGATCACGCTTGTTCGCATCGATGGCAACGACGACGGTGCACAGAGTGCGTCCCGTATCCAAGTGCTGCTTCTGAGAATTGGTGCCAGCTACGCTGCTATCTCTCAGCGGCGGCCAAATGGACCTATAAAAAGGTAGCGCAGCTCAGTTCCCGTTGTTGTCGCTAGAGCAGAGTAGTTTTGGATTTAGTTTGGCCCACTTCATTGACAGCCGGCAAACGTTAAAGTCATACGCGCTTTTGGATCTGCAGCTGTTACATGTATTTCATTTTGTTGTGTATTATCGCAGTCGGTTATCAGCAGACAAATATTTGCTGTCTGTCGATTAAAGGCCAAGAATATTAACTGACTTTGCGTTACGTTTGCGTCATAATACAGCTGATTTGCTTGTCGATTAGAAAGTGAGTGACTGTAGAATGGCTACTCTGGGAGCCTGGGACTATGCCATTCTGGCAGTGGTCCTGATCATCTCAATATTAATCGGACTCTACTATCGATTTGCGGAAAAAAAGCAGACCAACACAACGGAATATTTTCTAGCTAATCGATCCATGGGCGTTACTCCGGTGGCATTCAGTTTAATGGCCAGCTTCATGTCGGCCGTTACCATACTGGGTGTGTCAATGGAGATCTATCAATATGGCACCATGTTTGTCATCATCAATGTGTCCTATGTTCTGTCGACGCCCATTGCCGCATATCTCATTCTGCCGGTCTTCTTTCGCCTGAAAACGGCCAGCGTGTACGAGTATCTGGAGTTGCGATTTGGCTATGCCACCCGCCTGATCGCCTCGGTTGCCTTCTCGACGCAGATGATCCTGTATATGGGCATTGTTGTGTTTGCGCCGGCATTGGCATTGGAGGCTGTCACTGGTGTAAGTCAGGTCTTCTCGGTACTAATTGTTGGCGTTGTCTGTACGATCTATGCAACAATGGGTGGCATGAAGGCGGTAATGATGACAGACATATACCAGTCGATACTCATGTTTGTAGCCGTATTCAGTGTTATCATCTGTACGGGCATCAAGGCAGGCAGCTTTGATGTTGTTTGGCAGACAGCGCTGGATAATGGACGCATTGAATTTAGCAACTTTAGCATAGATCCAACGACACGGCACACATGGTTCACCCAGGTGCTGGGCGGCTGCGCCACCTACTTGGCCATCTACGGCGTAAATCAAGCTCAAGTGCAACGTTTGCTTGCCGTAAGCAATCTGCGATCGGCACGTGCCGCTCTCTGGTGGTGTCTGCCCATATTGTGCCTGCTGAGTATGAGCACCTGCTTTGCGGGCATTTGCATCTATTGGTATTATCGTGACTGTGATCCATTGCTGGAAGGTCGCGTCAATTCACGGGATCAGATTATGCCGCTGTTTGTGGTGGACACCATGGGTCAATATACGGGCCTGGCTGGCCTCTTCGTATCGGGAATCTTTTGCGCCAGCCTATCTACCATCAGCACCGCCATCAGTTCGCTGGCTGCTGTCACTCTGGAGGATTATGTGAAGCCGATTGTGATGTACTCCTCTGGACGCACGCTGGATGATCATCGGACAATGTGGTACTCCAAGCTGCTATCCATTTTCTATGGTGCCCTCTGCATTGGCATGGCTTTCTTGGCTGGCACCATTGGCGGACTGCTGCAAGCGGCTCTTTCGATCTTTGGCATCGTTGGCGGTCCATTGTTGGGCCTGTTCACGCTGGGCATGTATGTGACGAAGGCAAACCAAAAGGGCGCCATTGGTGGTGTACTCATCTCGCTAGCCATCTCCTTTTGGATTGGTTTCGGTCAACCAAAGCCGCCAATACCAAGTCTGGACATGTCCACTGCTGGTTGCCCCGCTGACCGCAGCTACTTTCGAGATATACTGCTTCGAGCAGATGCACAGTTCACGGCTCCGCGCGCATCTGACATGCGAGAGACGGACCCGGATACGGACTACTTTTATCTGTATCGCATTAGCTATATGTGGTATGCAGCAATCGGCTTTGTAATTGCCTTCTTCGGCGGCTGGCTGCTCTCCTGGTGCTTTGCGGCTCTCAAATGGGATAACAATAGACGAATCTATCAGGACGCCGAATGTACGCTGATCAAGCATGATCTGTTTGTGCCGCCCATTGCCAAGCGATTGCAGCGTCGCCAAATGCCACTGGTTGTCGTTACCACCACTAGCACCAGCGGCAGCCACAGAAGTCGCAGTAATAGCAACAGTGAGCCCACTGCGCAGAATCTCGATGGGCAGGACACTGTGGTAGCGCCAGAAACGCATCGATCGGCTTCGTGAAACTCTTAGTTATTATACCCTTACCGTTAGTAGTAAACTAACATGTATGTGACAGGCAAATAAAGACATTTCCGACCACATGTAGATAAATTTCTGATCAATACCATTTGCCCTTTAACCGACCCTATGTTTTTTTTCCCCCCTGAGCACAGTGTATCTCTTAGTCGGAACACTCGACCAGAGTTTATTTTATTTTATTTTTTTCACTCAATTGATTTAATTTTTTTTATTTATTTATATTGCTTTATTTAATGGATCCCAAGGGATCTGCTTAGAATTAAAGTTCTACAGAGTCTACAAATCTAAACAAAAATAAAAATTCGTATTGAATTTTTAGCAAAGTAATTTTAAAGCTTTGGTTATTCTTTTTTGGATTTCGATTGATCGTCATTGTGACTGCTTCTACGAACTGTTCTTTTCGTAGTTGCGATCGTTGTCAGGCGGCGCACGATTTTCATTGGCAACGTAGTAGTTGCGACCTTGGGCCATCTGCCAAAGAGCCAGGAGACGAGCGAGCTCCTTGTAGCGCAGCGTATGCAATGGCTTCGGATCCGATATGTGCACACCAGCGGTACGCAATTCCTTGACAATGGTATCAAAGTCTCCGGGTCGCTCCTCCTCCACCACTGGCTCCGACTGTTTGGGCGCAATTTTCAATATGTGCGGCAACTCGTCCGTTTGCACCTGCTCGACAGAGTTAAGCGCCACCAGCTCCTCCTCGTTGGCCATGGCCAGAGCCGTACAAAGAACACTCATCCCGATGAGCACAATGGCCAAAGATCCAGCATACTTCATGATCGCGCCCTCTTTCTCTCTAGCTCTGTCTCTGTCGCTGTTGAGATTCTAAATATTTTGTTTAGTTTGGATTTCTATTTCGGTTTTTGGAATGGTGGGTGCGTGTTGCTGCTCGTCGGAGGCTCGCGTTTATACTGACAGCACATAACTTTTTTTTGCTGCCGTCTGCTTTTGCTGATCGTGTTGGGGCCACCCGGACCCTAACGATGGGCGGGGGTGGCGGTGTGCTCCAATTTCTATTTCACTAGCCCAACCGCCACCCTCTACCCTCTACCCCTTCTCTTTCAATTCACAATCTGCCATCCCCGTCGCGTCGTTGCTGATTCGGTTTGTGTCTTTTGTGTTCCTCGATTGACTCTAGGGTCGTACTTTGTTCATTTTAAAATTATTTTATCTATATATGTACATATTATGCATGTATGTGGCATGTACGCATGCCGTTCTCTCGTTTTGCATTTTCTTTAATTGCTTTTTCTGCGTCGTTTGGTTTGGTTTGCTTTGGTTTTTATTTTGTTGCTTGATTTAATAATACAATTTGTGTTCTATACTGTATTGTGCACTTATGTACATATTTGGTGTACATACACCCATACAAAGAACGGTTGGCAATTCTTAAAGGTTCTTGTACTCATATAAAACCATATGTAATCAGTTTGTGTTTAATCTAATCTTTAATTGGCTTTTATCACTATGTACAAAATAAATACAATTCTTTACCAACTCGACTAAAAATTAACTGCATGTTAAATCTGATCGAACATTCTCTCTTAGCTAAGCTAAGCTGCGTGAGCTGAGAGAGCGAGGAACCGAACAGGAGCCGAACAGTCGTAACATATTTCAGGACAAAAGTGTCGTGTATCGAACAGAGGTTGTTATTATTTGGCTTGATCCAACACTTTTCACATCTGTGCGAAACTAAAAGGAACATTTCTATCCGAGAACACAGAACTAATAAAAATACTTTCTTCACTTCTCATATCGAGACAATGATTGATTTTTGCAGATTTGCATTATATATAATGTCGATAGTAACAGATTTTCCATAACTGGTATCAGGGTATTATGCAGTCGGTTACGTGCGACAGCACCTTCTCGCTTGCTCTCATATATATATATATTTTTTTTTTGAATCGTGATTTAATATGTGTTGCATGCATTTGGGCTGATCTTTTTAATTGGACCCATTGAATTTGATCCCGTGCATGTTATGCATTCATTCCGGTCAGTTTTACAATCAGATGGCAACCCTAATTGGTGAAAAAGACCGTTGATATGCATCGCGCATTCTCAATTTAAATTTAATAAAAAAAAAATACTAATTTGAATATACCGGAGAATTATATACGAAAATTTGTTTGTTTTATATGCTTTAATTGGCCAGGTGTTATATATTGCCTTTTGATAATAATGATAATGATTTGTCTTTAATTTCTATGTACAGAGAAATAAATGCTCTGTAAGATGCCTTTTTCTTCTATTAGATTATAATGATTTGCAAATTATTGCAAATTGAATATTTTCTATATTCTTATGACTTGTTTACTGCTTGCCTGCACAGCAAATGGCAGGAAATCACAGAAAACATGCTTTGCATCACATTGTTAAATCGTAATGAAATGTAAATGTGCGAATGAAATATATAAATATGTAAATTATGTGGCTGTCACGTGTATTAAGCATTAGCATTAGGCTTGTTGTTGTTAAAATAATTATTGCGGTGCATTCATGTTAAAACGCACATTCATATTACAATTTACAATTTACAATTTACAATGTGGCTGGCGTCTTAGTCATTTTTTTTTTTTGTTTTTGTTGGATTTTTCGTATTTCTTGTCAAGGCCAAACCGATTGGACAAAGTCCCAATGGGAGAATTGGCCCATTGGTTGATAGACAACTGAGTCATGGAGCTATCCAGAATGAGGCATGTTCATTCTACACTCTCTTTATCATTATCTTTCACTCTGTGTATGGGTGTGGGGTGTGTGTTTTTCTCTCATTTCTTGACTTCTCTTTGCATCAAAGGCCCTGATGTCATCGCCAAGCAATGCGTGTGCAGCTGCTTTCGATTGGGGGGTAGTTGGGGTATAACGAGGGCGTGGATGGCAGGGTATATTTCTTATCGCGCCGGCAATTTTTGGATTTCGTTTGTTTATTTGTATTATAAATGAACAATCAGTTGTGATTCGTTTATTTTCAAGTTTAACTTTCCTTTGGGAATATTTTGAGTATAATTCATATTAATAACAGTACTCGATAGCTTGGCTAGGTAACAAAAACGGATTATTCATTGTTCAAAAAATATTAACACACACACACACACACTTATGTACATATGTATAAGCGTACACGCACTGGCTCTTCCTCTTTCTAAGCAAACACACATGTCACAAATGTTTTTTGTTAACAGAAAAAATACGAAGTATAATTTATACATTGAGCACAAACTTCAATATGTACATCGTATATGTACATTCATTCATATGTATGTACTTGGAATGTTGAATTATCAAAAAAAAAAATAAAATAAATAAAGAAACAAACAGCATTGGGAGGTATGTTAAGTTGGGCTACTCCTTTGCATCAGGATCAGATTCAGCTGTATTTGTTGTGTGCTGTTGTTGTTCTTGTTGTTTCTCCATTGTTGTTGTTGTTCTTGATGTCGTTGTTGATGTGTTGCGGGTTAGCGTAAACACACCTGTATTGCCCACATTATCTATGGGCTGTGCTATGATGGTCGATGTGGTGCTCTATACATACATACATACATACATACATACATACAAACATATATGAATATATATACATATAGATGTAGATATGCAAGATCATTTGATTAGTGCAAGCAAAATGTAATGTTTGAAATTGTACTACTTACGCCATTTTTGGTTTCATCGGGGCTCCAGGAGCGCTTATCATCCAAATCCTTTGAGCAACAGCTGCCCATATTGCTTAGCTTAACTTTGTGGCTAGTATAATGCAATGAATATGGGAAGGTATTTTTTTTTTTATTTTTTATTTGGGAAGCGATTGTTTTGCTTGTGGGTTTTGTGGGTGGTTAGATTTTCTGTGTTGTTGCTCTAACCTCGCACGGCTGTTGGCTGGGGAATGGCGTTGCTTTTGGCGGTGCGCGCTTGTTAGTCAGCCCAGTCGATGCCGCTGCCGCTGCCGGCGTAGCCGTCGCAGTTCGCTGATACTGCCTTTATAATGTGGCCGTTGTTGTTATTGTTGTTGTCGCTGTTGCTGGTGCTAGTGCTGCTGCTGCTGCTGCTACTGCTACTGCTGACGCGTCGGCGTCATCAGTCATATCAATTCTAGAAATAAATGTCTCTCAGTTCGCTTGTGCTTCTCATTGTTGTACACAAAAGCGTGATTTATATACTTATTAAATACATATACATATTTAAATACATACCTACAAACATATACATATTTAAAGTACGCATTCATTCACTTGCCCATGCACCCACCATTGCACCATCTACTCATCCAAACCCACACACCCTCTCTCACTTGTAGTCACAGTTGGAGCCCAGAATAAATTGCCCATAGGAGTCATGTCTTTTTTTGTTTTTCTTGCAATGCAAACAGTCTCATAATATGATCAGATCTCCAGGCATAGACAGATGGCAGCTAACATTACTAAAGTAAGTTCGTATGTTAAATATGCTAGATAACATTGTTAAATTGAGTTCCGTCCAAGACCCTCATTAACTTACTTATTCATTGACTACATTAACTTATTCATATGGCTGTTATCAAGCAATTCAAGCAAACCACAATAGAAGCCATCGGTAAGCTCATTGATTGGAAAAACGTAGGGACTTTAAGACCCATTCAGCATGGCTTGAATATCGCGAGTGCCCAAATGGCATAATGAGTGTTGATAAACAAACACTAATGCTTCATAATAAATTTATTAATTTATCGCATTAATGCGCAGCAAAACTCGAAAGTGAATGGGGCTGTGCGAGTGAGCATATACTGATTTTTTTTTTTTTTATCTAATGAACAATGAATATATCAGTAGACTGGATGTGACACAACTACATATATGCAGACATAAATTCAAATACATACATATGCGTAAAGGTGGAGTACAGTTTTAGCCGTATCAATAACCAAGGACCCCACACAATAAAGAAAAGCTGCAAACATTTCTATTAAGCAAAATCTTTAAGCTCACATTTCAGGAAATACCAATTCTTAAGACCCATTCAAAGTTTTTTCCCTCAATAATCTGAAGCGAAATAATGATTAAATAAATTTCCTTATTTCGTATTTGATATAATTAAACATATGTATGGAGCTTACACTAAAAATCAACCTATTCTGCACTAACTGCGACATTATTACTTAAACAAATGTACACCTTGACAATAGTTCCAAATTACTCAGTGACCACTGTATTTGGTCATACGTGTATTATATATGTATAAATTTATGTATATTATAGACTCTTCAGGTACCCAGAATAACAATAACAATGCAGGCCAGAGTTTTTGGGTATATTCGGCATTGGCAATGGAATTTTATGAGTAGAGCTCTTTATTAGAAGAGAGGAAAAGCAATTACGAGCATAAAGTAAACTAATGTGTCTATGTGGGTGTTGTGACTGTGGATGTAGATTTGCATGTGTGTGTGTGCGTCACAATCATAATCAAAATGCTTATAATTAAATCATAGACACTTGAAGATAAGCGCACCCAAAAGTAATTAAAACACAAAGAGGCAGGCACCAGGCGAGTCACCGGCTCTAAATCAGAATTGGTATGCAAATATTGAGTAATTGAGAGTAAAGCACGCTATGAGCAACGAAACTATAATGGGTACAATCCAATAGCAACAACAGTATAGAGCTGAATATATATATATATAAAATAAACGGAACGTTAACTGGAAAAGTGGCACACTAATTGTGCTTGGTCCAGTTTTTATTTTATTTCCTTTTTTCTGGCGATTCGTTCAATTCAAGTCTGTTGTATAAAATTAGTTACGAATAATATATTCACAACATTGTAATGCAGCGAATCTAATTCGAGTTTATTATATTGAATGCGTTCAATGCCGTTCAAGTACAGTATAATTGTAGTTGATATTAGTTGTATTCAAATCAAATATTCAGATATGTGGTTTATTTATTGACGGTTTTTGCTTTCCTCTGCTACACAGATACAAAATGGTCAGACTTATGATGAGGATACGCTGCTGCGTGCCTTGTTGGCGGCAATGTCACCGCACGTGTTTGTGCCACAATATTGGCGTTTTGACCGGAATTGTGCCATCTTCTTCACGGATGACTTTGAGGTGGCCGAGCGTATAATTCAGCTGGGCCGGCATGCACAGCTCCCGGATGGGTTTCGTCTGATGCCACGCGTACGCAACGGTCTTCCACCGGTCACCATTAATGAGGAATTCAAGACGAAGATGAAGGTCGTCATGGCCAAGAGGTATAACGTGCAGACCAAGGCCCTCGATCTGTCGCGCTTCCACACCGATTTGGATCTGAAGCCCATATTTTGCCCGCTGTTCCGGGTGAATGTTATGTCCACCGCACTGGATATCATATGCGAAAACATTCCAGATCTGGAGGCCATCAATCTCAATGATAACAGCATGTCCACCGTGGAATCATTCAAAGGCATCGAGAAGCGTCTGTCTCAGCTGAAGATACTTTATCTGGGCGATAACAAGGTGTGTGTTGCTATATTATATATCTTTGACAATCTGAACATTTCATTTCACACACTGCTCAAATGTTAATGTTTGGCTCTTTGCCTGCGTGATTTCAGCTTCCATCGTTGGCGCATCTGTTGGTCTTTCGCAATTTACCAATTGTCGAGCTGGTCTTGCGCAATAATCCATGCCGTTCGCGCTACAAGGATGCCCAGAATTTTACCAGGTATACTATGGTGTGATCAGTTCTTGTTCCTGTTTATCTAACCGTGCAGCAGCGCAGTCCACGAAATATCAGCGTGGGAACTGGGACAAGGGTTTTTATGCATAACTGTTGAGGATGTCGTGTCCGTACGACAGAATCCTTGTTTTTATCTTATCCCTATTTCTTATTCTGTTTTGCTGTGCGGATTGTCGCTAAATCAATTTTGATAATTCAACTTGTCCGCCTGCTTGTTTCTCGCTGCTCAATTTCCAATGCATTTTGAGTAAGCAAATGCATTTGCCGGCATGGGAAAATTATTTTAAAACTCTTGCAATACTCTTGCAATACGCCTCAAATAGGCCACTAAAAAGAAACCAAACTTTTAACGGTTTAACGGCAACAAAAAAAACTTTAAAAATAAACTCAAAAAAAAAAAACATGAAATAAAAAATAATATTCTTTCTATAAAGAAAAAATTAAAAAGAGAAAAGAATATTTAAAAAAAAAAATCCAAGCTAAATTCAAACGAGTCGCACCTAAAAAGCTGATGACACAACATTGACTGACTGACAGTTCGACGATATTGGCATATCACGATACAGAGATACGACTTAATCGCTGGTTGGCATTTCCACAATACAGGCAGACATGCTGCAACTACGAATTGAGAGGCGGAAGGCACAGCAGCGCACGCATAGACGCATAGACGGATGGACGCACGGACGCGTGCGCGCTCACCGCGCAACATTGTGGCACACGCGTAGACACGCACGCATGCTCGGGCTCGACCAATTTGACATTGGTTGCAGTTGCAAATATCGAATTGCGTGTTGCGCTGTTGTGTTTGCTGTTGTTGTTTAAGTTGCGGTGGCGGCGGCAGCGACGGCGTCCTTGTCAGCGGTTGCACTGTGTTAAAATAGGTGCGCGCGCCGATCATGCTAAAATACTCACGGACACACTGACGTGACGGACGCACTGCTACTAAGGACGGCTACAACGACGACGACTTACTGCGCATGCTGGCGAAGGCGGCCATGTCAAAATCAAAATGAACCGGTTGCGTTTGCTTGCCACGCCCTTTAAGTATGTGCAATATTTTCGCGTTGAATGGCATATGGGTTGCGTGTTTTGCCTGTGGATGCTGCATGCGATCAACGGGACTTATAAAAACTCCAATCACAAATCGAACAAACTAAGAAATGGCTTTTGTGCAACGCGTTTGGGCTTAGTAAAAAAAAAAAACAAAACAAAAAAAGTACAAAAAAATCAACAACAAAAAACAAGAAAAAAAAAATAAAAATAAAAAATAAACAAAATAGAAAAAGAGAAAGCAAAAAATATACAAAAAAGCTGCTTAAAAGTTTGGCTTCCTTGATAATTTCGTTTGACGTTTCCCAGCCCTGGTCGCTAGCTTTGATAATAAGCGCCAAATATGAACCAAGTGCATCTGCTTGCTCAATTGCCTCAAAAACAATATACGATGCCTTATATCGTATACCAACCAACAAACCAATTAATCAATCAATCACCAATCAACTTAAGAAACATTGTTGTAAAACATATGCGAGTCAGCGGAAAGTTGTTTGCAATACTGCAGAGCAGAACTGCAAATCAGACACAGCGCACAGCAAAGCCACATTTTTCTATGTACGACTCTGTTAATTATTGAAGACACTTTTTATACCCTGAACCCATTAAAAATGGGTAAAAAGGGTATAATGGTTTTGTGCAAATGTATGCAACAGGCAGAAGGAAGCGTCTCCGACCCCACAAAGTATTAATATTCTTGATCAGGATCAATAGCCATGTCCGTCTGTCCGTCCGTTCGTTCTATCAGCAGCCGCAGGCATTTTCTGTATGCATAAATATGCGAGCGCATAAAATGTTTTTGGGTGTATTCTGCGGAGCCCCGCTACTTGCAATAGCGTGTTTCACGTGTTTGTCGGCAGAGGGCGCTTCCAGAGCTGCTCGCACTTTAGTGCAAATCTTATTAAAGGGGAATTTGCCAATAATAATAGAATATATTTAATAACTGGGTTCAGGGTATATCGTAGTCGAGTTCACTCGACTACAGCACTATTACTTGTTTAACTAATGTTTCTATTCATACATACATACCACTAATACGTATGCCAATCAACAAAATGGACGCTATCCAACCGCAAAACTATTTACAGCGACGTACGACGTAAATTTCCCAAACTAATGAAGCTGGTAAGTTCCAAAATATATTTATTGCGCTCTTGATTCAGCGTTTATGCGTTTCATTAAATTGTCGGCAGCTTTTATCAATTCACAATTTATGCAAATATGCAGTTTAACTCGCAAATTCGCGAAAAACAAAAGCACATTCTATATTAATTCTTAAATCAAATTAATTTTGTTTGAATAAATAAAAAATAAAATTGTTGGGTAAACATAAACGCTATAATTGTAAGCAATTTGGCAAGATTTCGATCTAAATATAAACTTCAACACAGGATGGGGAAGTATTGCTGCCCCAGGTGCATTTCGATTTAAGTGAATCGACTTCGTTGGCACCGGCAAAAGCATCCTACTTGTGCGACAGCGCCGGCGCTGAGGTTGTCCGCCAGTTTTTGGACCAGTACTTCATCATATTTGATTCGAATAATCGCCAGCCACTGCTGGATGCATACCACGAGAATGCACTCCTCTCCATGTCAATGCCCTCGGTCAGCCAGGCGGGCAGGTAAGCAGCAGCATTCATTCAGCTACGATTCTGACTAATTTTGATCTTGATTTATGGTAGATTGAACAGCTTCTGGAAATTTAATCGCAATCTGCGACGCATTATGAACACCGAACGGGACGATTCGCGTATGCGTCTATTGCGTATGCATCTATTGAAGAGTGGCCGATTAGCATGCGTCTCCACATTGGATGAATGGCCACGCACGTTGCACGAACGACGCACTTTCACCGTCGATCTGAACATCTACAACGTAAGATAAACCGTCAAAACAGCTTTCCATTCTGTCAACCATAATAATAATATATTTCCATTGTGTGTTTTGGGCAGCCCCAAATGATGGTATTCACGGTTACTGGCCTGTTCAAGGAGTTAACCAGCGATGCTGGCAGCACCACGCCCATCGCTATGCAGCCATACGAGCTGCGTCACTTTGTGCGCACGTTTGTTGTCGTGCCACAGAATACGGGCTTTTGCATTCGAAACGAGGCGATCTTCATAACCAGCGCATCGACGGAGCAGACTCGCGAATTTAAGCGATCGCAGCACCAGCCAGCGCCCGGCTCCGCCAGCTTAGCTCCAATTAGCTCTGCCCTAAACGAGACCTCACTTCAAGGGCGTCTGCATCCGGGTGGATTAGCGGTTGGCGGTGCCGGCGCTGTTGCCCTATTGCCACCGCCGGTTGCCACCATCACCAGCCGAATTGCAGCGGCGACGGTGACTGCAACAGGTCCACACAGTGATGCCACAAAAATGCAAATGGTGCAGGCCATGAGTGCCCAGAGCCAAATGAATCTGGATTGGAGCCGCAAGTAAGAGAGAGAGAGAGAGAGAAACTTATACGTTCTATGTTTTATAATGTGCTTCTATTTGTATTATTTTTTAGATGCTTGGAGGAGACAAATTGGGATTTCAACCATGCCGCATTTGTGTTTGAGAAACTCTTCAAGGAAAACAAAATACCACCAGAGGCCTTTATTAAGTAAAGGGCCCATGCCCAACAACAACAACAACAACACCAACACCAT
The DNA here is from genome assembly GCA_035043505.1 of Drosophila setosimentum. Lineage (NCBI taxonomy): Eukaryota > Metazoa > Arthropoda > Insecta > Diptera > Drosophilidae > Drosophila > Drosophila setosimentum. The sequence goes on along the minus strand of JAWNMY010000090.1, from coordinate 18,980,858 downwards.
AATACTAATATAAAAAAAACACACACATACACATATTAGCAAGGGTGTAAACAGATGGGGAGAGGAGCGTGGTAGGGAGGAAGGCAACTGTCAACTTGAAACGCCTACGTTTGGTATTTTTATATTTATGAAGAAATTACAATTCGGGTCGCTCCCCTTAATTGTTCGCCCCTTAACCCCCTCCTGTACGAAAAGCTTAGTACGCCCCTGCATATTTGTCATTTGTGGCGCGAAATTGTCAAGTTGATCGAATCATCATCATCGTTTGTTTATAAGACTAGTGTAATTTGTTTTCACACTATTTAAACATGCATATATGTTTATATATATATATAAATATACATGTATATTAAATCAATACATGGCTTTTAGTTTTACTACTTTGATACCGAAGGTCTTGTAGTGCAATATATATATTGTGCAATGCCCGTCAAACTGTCTGTCCGTCTGTATGAACGCAACTTTTTTCTTCACTCTTGCAGATAGAGACTTGAAACTTGTAACTTAAACTCCCACCCCCACAATTCCCACAAGCCCATATCTCGTAATTTAGAAGCTACAGTTACCAAACTTGGAAGGAAGGTTATTGGGAAACTCTTCCAGCTGGTATTACTTATGGTATCAAAGTATTTCGCAGTCGGTTACGCCCGACTCTTGTTGTTTATTTCAATTAGTATAAAGATCATTTTCTTTATAGAGTGTACACTCGGTAAAGAGTCTTGTTTTAAAACTGTCATCAAATGAATTAGTAACAACACACATTTATATATATATATATATGATTGGAATCGTAAAATGCATTGCCAGAGTGATAACACACACACACACACATAATATATATATAGGTGTAGGTATAAACAAATGCTTGAGGATCAAATAGTTGGCAACAGCAGCAAAAATGACTAAGAAAATACTTCATTATGCGAAATTTGTAAAAAACAATAAACAAAATGTATATACATGCGTTTTTTTTTTGTTTTTTTTTTGTTGCTCTTTTTCTCTTTTATTTTACTTTTATTTACGCGTCTACTTGTAATTGAAAACGCATTCATTGCTGGCTATAAATAAGAAATTTTAGAGCTTAAGTCTATGTATATGTTGCAATCAGACAACAATCAAATAGTTCATAAGCGTCTTAAGTGAATCCAAGTAAAAGAAACAAAATACATGTTTATGTAAATAAAAAAACAACTTGTTTTTCTCTCTGTATTAGAAAGGTATGTGACTGGAAATATAAAATAAAATATTAAAATCATGACAGGCAGTCTGTCGTTTTTTTTTTTTTGCTCTAATGTAACATTTGCAAAAGCCTCGCTATGTGTACTTTATCAATGAGTTCCACTGTACTCAAAAGCTTCCGTTATTGCAGTATTTAAATGCAGCTTTTGCACTGCTTGCTTTCGGAATGAATGAAAAGCTTAATCACTTAACGAACGTTAAGAAAAAGCACTCCAGCCAAATAGTATGGACATGAACCAATTTAACGAACACACTCAAACAAATCGACAAATGCCGACAGGTGGCGACACCCAACTGCAGAATCAGTTCAAAACGAGTTAAGACAAAATAAACAAAATGCGTAAAATCTGCTGCGAAATGATTTGCTGATCCTTAAAAGCCACTTTCAGTGTCGGAAATGTGATATGTGGCAAGACATGCCACACACATATGCAGCACATATGCATATGAATGGTCGATCGTCAGGCTAAACAAAAGGACTCATAACAAAAAGCTAACTTCAAGTTTTGGTGCCACAGCTGCCAATAGGACACAGGACATACAGCAAACTGGTCAACTGGTCAACTGATCAACTGGTCAGCAACTAGTCCCAGGCCGGGGTGTGAACCGCCGGCCGCACAGCATCCCAAGCCCAGTCCTGGCAGCTGCCACACCACGAAGATTTTCAAGAATGGACAATGGAATGCGAATTAGGTTTGAATGTGAGTTTTTTGTTTTTTTTTTTGACCAGCTGTGACTTTAAGATGACTGCTACTGGCTGGCGCTTTTGTTATTCATAATTAGACAAGAATCTTATTTTTATTTTTTTCAAGTTAGGCCAGCTTTTCAGCTGCTCAAAAAAAAATTGGGCGCTCAACAAAACGTGTCAATCTTGCTGTGACTAACGGTCAGTAAAATTCTTATTCATCGAATTTGAATTTCGCTTGAGCAAAAAGAAAGAACAAAATGTGCCAAGTAATCCCCCCACTACCTCCTCCACCACAAGCACATGCTTTCATTTGCCTGCATGCTTGCATACACACACACACACACAACATACAAACATTTATCTGTACATATGTATATATGAGCAATGCCAGCTTAGGCGTCAGCCAACCAAAGGGTCGTTAAGCTGCACTCTCATACACGCTCCCACTTCCACACCCACAATCCCAAACTATCTCTCTCTCTCTCTCTGTCTGTCAGTCACGCTCTCTCAAACAAAACACACACACACACACACACACGTACAAACACAGACAGTGCGATAGAGAGGCGAGCAATGCACGTGCTTTTGCCGTTGCTTTTGTGTTTGCTTTTGGTTTGTGGTTGTGCTTGAAAATTGCACTTTGGCTTTCTCGATGATGCTGTTGTTGTAATTTTTGTTGTTGTAAATGGCGTCGTTGCGTTTGCCGATTGGACATTGTTTTTGCTCGTTGGCACTGCTACAAAATGGCCGTTGCTAATGCTATGACATTTGCTGCGCTTAGTTGCTTTGCTGCCACAAACAACAAAAAAAGTAGTAGATTAGTAGTAGGTGCCAATGTCAGAGCGCCAATCTGTGCGGTGAGAGCGCAAGAGAAGTAAAACATTTGCGTTATCTGTCGTCTCTGTTGTCTTTCTCTTTCGGCTTCTCTTTTCTTTTGCACGTTTCGTTGGCTTTTTCGCCGTTGTTGCTAAGCTTAATGAATTTCGTTTGGCTTCTTTTTCTGTTTGTATTTTATATTTTAGCATTTAAATTTGTTGCGCATCTGCTGCCCACTGTACACACACACACACACATTGTGGGAGAAAGAGCAAAACGCGCGCCACTCCCAATTGTTGATGTTGCTGTTAATTTTACGTGCTTTGTACAAATGAAATCATTAAAATTTGCAAACGCAATCATTGTCGCCATTATTGTGGCTCGCACACAGCAAAATCAACAAAAACAAATGTCACTCAAATAAATATTAAATAATCAAAATAAGCAAAATTATTTCTAATTGTTTATGTATATGGTGGTAATATATAATAATAATATAAAAACATGTGTGTGGTAAGGTATAAGGGCACTTTGAAAATCAAGTCATGACCTTCTCATGATTGATTTGTGGCACATAAGTAAGTAATAAGCAACAGTTTGAACAAACATATATATATATATATATAGTACAGATGTATGTAAAATTGCATCGAAGATGTAGCTAGCATTGGCATGCAAGTAATTGAGGTGAATTTGCTGTCCCAAATGTGCAATGTGCACAGTTTTCGCAGTTCGGTGTCGGTATCCTTAGACCACAGCCAGGCAGACGGTCAGACAGACGGACGGGCAGACAGACGGGCAGACAGACAGTGGCGGCATTGCCTGACAAGAGTCAATGATCGCACGGCTGTCGGGGTAGCAAATATGCGAACAGTCGAAATGGGTACGTGAAATCGCAATCAAGCGCTAAGGATCAGCGCTGTCCTCTGACGCTGGCGGCCCGTCCCATAATCCGGCTGTTGCAGGATCAGAGCACGAAGTGCAAACTGGCGCTGGCACTGGTGGTGGTGGTGGTGGTGGTGGTGGCGGTGGCGTCGACGTGAATGGGAACGAGAGGATTCGTTCGGTCACTTGGAACATTTTCGGTAATTACCGAAAAATAAAGAAGCGAATTAATGCCAGGCCAGTGACTGGCCGGCCGAAAGAGATAAACACACAGAGAGAGAGAGAGAGAGAGAGGGACGTGAGTCAAGGCACACACAGAACACAACAACTAAAACTGAAAAAAAAAAGAGTTTGCACCTGTCCTGCCAAATGCAAAGGAGCGACAACAACTCGAACTCCAAAGGCAAACGGGACGACAGTCGGGGAGCAAAAAGTAAACGAAATTAAGGATAAGCAGTGCAAGGATCAACGGCAACGATGGCGAGGACAGCGCGCGTGCCAATTCGGGGTCCACTCAAAATTCCAGCTTAATTTCCCAAAAATAAATAAAAAAAAGAAGAAGAATATATATATACATATATATATATATATAAGAAAAGGTGCACACACGAGTACTACGAGTATGTATGTTTGTATATATATATACGATCCTACCCCCTTGCTTGTGGGTGCACAGTCTGTTCCTGCCCCCATTAACTGCTGCTCCTGGTTCGGGTCCTGCTGCTGCTTGTGCTTGTGCTTGTGCTTGGGCTCCTAACGCCGTCTAAGTTTAGCGTGTCGCTCACTTTTTGTTCTCGTTCACGTTTCTTATTCACGTCTCATTGTTATGCATTTTAAATATGAATTTTTTATTACCGCCAGACATGCAACGAAACGCAACGCAACGCAAATGCAATGCAATGCGGCTCTGGACAAATGCCCTGTCGCTATCGACTTGCCCTTACCAGCTTCAGACAGTGCCGGCTAAATGCTAAAACTAAATGCTCGTTAATTCCAGGCGTTAATCAGCATGAGAGCCCAAGGCGCTTTGCACTTGGGTGGCCAGCAGATGTCCTGGCTGGCTGCCTGGTTGCCTGGCTGGCTGTCGAGGCGCCCAGCCAATCCAACATCTTATGCGGCCTTGGTTTGGCCAATTAAAAGATCCTCCTATTGATTCCCTATTCACAGCGTTAATTAACTCGCATTAACACTTGGTGGGGCACTCAAAAGTGTAATCGGCAGCTCAACATATCCAAATTGTTGGCAAAAATATTGGCATATGTTGACTATATAAGTGAACAGTAGTCTCTCAATGCTCTCGGCAAAATAATAAATTATAAATTTAAAATTAATAATTAATTATTACATTTATCTAAAAATCATTTCAATGTGAAATACATGTACAGTATGTTAGTAAGTTGTTTTTTTTTACGTTTAATTCTTTACATAGATTGACATATTTTTATTTATTTGATGGGTCACAAGTGTTATAATAAGTCGTGCTCAGTTATGCAATTTGTAATCAGCATCAACAGTCGACGCCGTCTGTCTGTCTGCATGAACAAATCAATCTGACAGATTATAGAAGCTAGCGTCGTCAAATTGGGAGTATCATTTGCATCTATACCAGCTTCAACACAAACACTTACACATACCTACTCCTACTCCTTCAACGGGATAGAGTATAATGACGTGTCAAATACTATATACATAAATAATTTAGTTTGTGATTCTGCAGTTTTTGAAAAAATATAGAATGGCGGAGCCACAGGCAAAGTTGGTCCACTATATTTTGTAGCTGCAAATAAGTATCCATTGGGAATGCAATATTTGCTATAAAAAATCCAATTTTGTTTGAATAAATATTGAGCAAAGTGTTCACTTAATATTATTGTTCTGTTAGTCTTGTAAGTTTGTAAGCGTAAGTAATATGTTTCAACAAAAAAAAATGCAATAATATTATTATTATTAATATGAATTACAATATTATTTGTGGAAAATTGTGTCTGAATTACATCAGATCTTAATATTGTACATAAACTATATGGTGCATGCACAATATTATTATGTACTTGAGCTTAATTTTTACAAATTGATATAGTTGTGCTTGTGCACTTTTATTTGTATATTTATTTTAATTTTTATTATTATTACTAAAGTGTTGCTGGCTTGTTGACTGCGCTCTGTTTTAACGAACATTGTGTTTGCTTGCTCAATTGCTTTATTACCGGTATGGGCACAATAATTAAGAAGGTGCTTATTTTTTTTTGTTTGTTGCTTTTAAACGAAGACACCAGCTTGCCACGGCCACAGTTACGCCCCTACCTGCCCCAATTGCCTGACTGCCAATACCCGCACAATTGTGTAACTAGATGCAAGTCCGCGACTAATAATTATTATAATGACTTCTTCTACACTTGAAGTTGCAGCTGATGCAACGCGTGGCAGCCAAAGGGCAGATGCTGACCAATCCCTTTTCCTTCGTCCTCTGTTCTCTGTCCATCGTCCTGGCCTCCTTTGCCTGTCCCTGCCCCTGCCCCTGACCCGATTATGCAATCACAACACATTAAGCGCTGATTAAGACTCGCATGCAAAACAAAAAAAAAAAAAAAAACAAATAATCAAATAAACAAATAAAATAAAATAAAAAAGCGAAGCAACAAAAATAACAAGAGAGGGCAGAGAGTGCAGCGCTAAAGATCAGATTGCACATCGTCCTGCATAATGTTGGAAAGAGGCACGCGTTCAAGGAGGCTGCAACATGCCGTTGCCGTTGCCCTTGCCGTTGCCGTTGCCGTTGCCGTTGCCAAGCTGCAGTCATTCAGGGGTTGACGCACGTTGCCCACGTCTACGCTTGCGTCGCTGCCGGCACGCGTGCATGCACTTTGGCAAAATGCAATCCCCCTCGCCTGCTCCCTACACCCTGCTCCCTACTCCCTGCTCAGTGGTCTTGGTTTTATTTCATTTTTCTTTCATTATACTTTGCTGGTCGCCTCCTTTGCACTGCGGATTTTATTTTATTTTATTTTTTTTTTTGCTTGCCTTTGGCTGCAACTTTTTGTTGATATGATAATTTGTGGAACTGGGGCAAGGGATCAAATTGCATCAACAGCCAACAGCAGCAGACGCAGCAGCAGACGCCGCTGTAGGTGTGGCATAAGTCATATATTAGGTCCACACTAAAAGGTAAATTTCAATTAACTTCCCAGCGGCGTTTATTTTCTATCATTACATTCAATTACAACATTGCTTGCTATCTAAATTATGACAAACAGAATTAGATAAATATAATTGAAAGTGATGTTGTAATTGAATAAAAAACTAAACAAATTTAATAAATAAAAGCCATCTTAGGCACTCTGAATATGGCATTGCCTTGTCGGCCAGACTTAATCTACTGTTATCGTCCGATTTTAGTCCGAGATTCGACATATCTTTTTATATATTTTTGTATTTGTAAATCTGAGACTTGTAGCAATTCTTTTTTTTTCGATTGGCAAGTGTTTAGAATGTTTAATGACCTATTCGATTGGCAATCTGTTAAGGACCTTTATAACCGTATGTATTTATAACCCAATGATTATGAAAAGCCAGTTATCGTATGATTATAAACCTTTTATTTAAAGCCAGTTTGGAAGTGGGTTTTAAAGTTGCTATTTAAGTTTAAGTTTAAGTTTTTGTTTTTGCTGACTTGATAATGAGATTTGTCTGGTGTTAGGCCAATATACTTTGGATGTGAACGGAGTTAACGGAGAAGATCGTTCCATTTACCCTGACGGAAGTCTCTTCTCCCCATATTCTTGGTACGGCGAGAATATATTTTATTTCAAAGAATATGTTCCTGCATCAAAAGGCTCTCTTCAAATGCTTCTGGAATAAAGCTAACAGCTCCATAGAGTTCCTGAGTGTTCGTGAGTGGCAATCAGGATAAGCATCCACATCTTGAAGCACAATAAAAAATATAAAGAAAAGGACTACCAGAATCTTTCATAGGTATGTTTGATACTGTTTGATTTAAGACACCTTGAAATGTCAAGGTAAATGGGAGAAGAGTCAGTCTTTCTAGAATCCCAGGGCACATGCATATAGTAATGAGCTAGTTAAAGTCCTGTCTAGCCAGGGCTACTTAAGAGTTAAGTCTTTGATTAATTTGAAACAAAATCAAATTTGAAATCCTTTTGGTATTTAATTAATTTTAAATGTATCTAAAAGTTCAGTTTTTCACTGAATTTTGAACCCACTCTCTCCCTTTCTCTCTCTCTCTCTCTCTCTCTCTCTTTTTCTGTGTGTAAGCAGCAATGATTCTGCTGTGGCGTTGCTGTTGTCTGTGCCCCATCCATCCCCCTTCTGTTGCCCCTCCCCCTCCCCTCCCCCTCCCTCGATCCTTTCGTCGATCATAAAAGGGAACCGAAAACAAATAACAGTTGAAAATGATCTGCATTACCGTTAACCGTTAACAGCTAAAGGGTTCCCTCCCCACCAGCGAAAAACGATTAAAAAAAATAGCCAGTAGAAAAAAAAAACAAGTGAGAAGCTGTTGGATGCCACAGACTGAGGAATGCTCTGTCGCCAGTGTAATTGTCAGCTATCCTTTAAATGTTGCAGACTGTAGCCTTCAAAACCAGGTTTCCATTTTCTTCAATTCTGGATTCAATTAGAAAAAATGTGTCCGATTTGCAGAGTATTTCATTATTATAGGTGAACACAGTCATTTTTTTTTATAGAATTAGCAATTTTGTTATTTATATTATATATTTAAAAATTGCAGATATACAAACATATTCGATATTTTATCCTTTATATATATAATTTAATTTGAAAAAACTTACGATTTAACGGTGATTCGAACCCGAGAAACCCTTGAGACAACTGCTAACCATTAAAAAGCTAACAGCTCAAAAGATAACAGCTAAGAGAAGCCAAGTTTCAACGGCGGAAAATACTCTTCTACCTTCGGTATCAGAGTATCAAAAGCGAAAAACCAATAAAATTCGAAGGCTCGAGTGGTGAGCGTGCTGTGAGTGGTGTAAGTGGTGTGAGTGGTTTGAGTGGTGTGCGTGGTGCGCAGGTGCAGCTGACGTCGCAGATACCCGATGCTGACGTTGATAAGTAAGCTAACATTTGCCGATTACAACTCTCTCTCTCTCTCTCTCTCTCTCTCTCTCTCTTTCTACGACCCCTTTCTCCTCTAGGACCAAGCGTATCCCCTGGAGGCAACCCCTTCGTCATTATTGTATTTGAATTGAGTACAATGTAGCAGCTCCAAGGTGTCTGGATAGGGGAATGAATACAAAATGCGATACATATTAACAAAGTTGTGCATATTGCATGCAACACGCTTTCTTTTTGGCACCTTTCCCTGACAACAGCAACAGCAACTGCAAGTGCAACTGCAACTGCAACTGGCAGCTTTGCATCTAACAACTGGCTGCGTGAGATAGCCATCGTCAATCAGCCGCGTGGCATAAACATAATTTGTGAAAGTACACATATTGAGGCCACTCATTGCCTATATTCATATCCACTGATCAATTACTACTACTACTATTGAGGATCAAAGGATGTGATCATTAAATGATGTTTATCATCGTTCACCATTTTATTATCGGAATGAGTTTAACAATCAATCGAAAGCAGTTCTTAATCACTTGGAGCTAGTGTGCCTATCGCCTAACTTCTCATACCAATTTTACATTCATATCCATTCATAACAACTTAAGCTTATTTTCACTTAACATCACCTCAAAAAAAAAAATTGATTTGTCTTGTTCGTAACAAGTACGAAAAAAAAAAGGAACAAAAAAAACATTTCTAGCTACTAAAATGCCAAATCAATTTGTGTGAAAAGCTCTTCTGCTTCGCGAGTTGCAAGTTCAGCTATGCTCTGAAAATATAATTCACATTGATCTAGAGGAAAATGTTATCTTTGGCTTGCAAAAGTCAGCCGTTTTTGATTGTTTTATTTAAACGTTGAAAATTAAGTTAAGAAGTTTATTTAAAAGATTTTAGATAAGTTCTTTGTGCCAAATCAAAATTCAAATCACAAAATAATGTGAGCATATTTACATATATATATACACACTGGCTCAGAGCTTATTTGGACCAGTGCCTAGCAACATTTTTAATTGCCTGCCATAAACTAATTATACATTATTTTTCAAAAATTCCAAAGACCGATGGCAGGTACAAATATTAGCCACCTAAATGAATATATGACCCCAATAAACTGGGGTTCCCCCCCAGCTAGGTCGGGTTATGTAAAAAAAAATACCTCAATTTATGGTCAAAGCTTATTTAGTTACAGTTACAGTTACATTATGGACACCTCGATGCCATAAAACCCGGATTTTTTACGTTCGGTATAAATAGACCAATTCTTGGTAGTCAATTTAGTTATATCGTGCATCTCGGGTGCAACCAGCCAAAAAGGGCAAACGGACGACCATTGATCAACGGAATCTCATCCTGGAACACTTCCAAATGGGATATTCACATTGCCAAATGGCTTCAATGGTCAATCTAAGCAACTCAACTGTATGCAACATCATTCGGATAGAGGACAAGGGCAGAATGGCACCAAACAAGATTTTCACCAAACATGAGTTGCGGAGGATCATCAGGAAAATAAGGGCAAGTCCTAAGCTATCGGCTCCAACACCGACTCAACAGGTGCATGATGAAATGGGGAAAACTGCAGTGTGGAAACTGTGCGCCAGATTCTGCGCAACCATTTAATGTCAGAGTACCACGGAAGAAGCCCTTTATAAGCGCAAAAAATAAAGGGACCAGGTTGACATTCTCCAAATCCCACTTGGACAAGGATTTGGAGTTCTCGAACACAGTCATGTTTGCAGATGAGTCCAAATCCAACATTTTTGGCTCGGACGGACGGAATTGTGGGTGGCGACAGTCCAATACTGAGCTGAATCCCAAAAACGTAAAGGCAACAGCCAAGCACGGCGGAGGAAGTGTCTTGGTATGGGCATGTATCTCGGCAGCCGGCGTTGCGAATTTTGTGTTTATTGGAACAACAATGGACACGAATGTGTACTTCAATATATTAAAGGAAAATGTACTCCAAAGAGCCGAGAAGCTAGGAATCCAGGACAACGACCCCAAGCATTAGTCCAGAATAGTAGAGACCTGGCTTATCTCGAACTGCTCCCACATGAAAATTCTTTCGGTCCAGTCTCCAGATTAAAATGTTATTGAAAATTTGTGGGCTCTGCTGGAAAATAACAACCGGAATCACAGCACATTCAGCAAACAGGATCTCAGAAATGCTCTGCTGGATGAGTGGAGCAAGATCAGTCAAGAAACTAGCCGGAAACTGGCATCTTCCATGAATAATAGGTTAAGGGAAGTTGTTAAGGCTAAAGGATATCACACTAAGCATTAACATCCTTATTTAAGTTTTTATATGCCAAAAATGTTGGTTTTTTAAGACTATTCGAAATAAATAATGTATTTTGGATATGTTTTCAGTTTTTGACTAATTTTAATTAATTACTTAATATTTGAATAAAAACTAAAGTTTCTATTTCAAATGTGATATAGCATTAAACAAATTGCCATTTAAACATCTTGACTTTGTTTAAGTTTTGAGACACTGTATGTTTTTGTCTAATCGGTTTATTAACAAATTCAGATATCAGAATAATTAATAATTAATAATAAATAATAAATAATAATGAAATCGCATGTTTATCTATAATCATTTGTGGAAAATCTATTTCAGATATGCTGATCATTGTGGGTGGTGGATCTTTCTGGTTGGACCTGCTGCTGGGGCAGCATCCTTCGCAGTTGCGTCAGTCCAGCTAACGCCGCTGGGTGCCAAACTCACGTTGCATGTCACAAACATTTTCTTACGCTCTTTCTCGATTGACGCCACGACGGGACACACAGTTTGGGACAGGGGACACACACATGACACACACAGTTCTATTTACGTCATGAGGGTTGCAATCTAATAAAATAATAATAATAAAAAAAAAGAAAATAAAATACAAAAAAATGTTAAACTGAAATGCTTGCACAACAAAAGCCGCAGCGTAGACCCCGAGATGGAGTGTTGTGATGGGGTGTGTGTGTGTGTGTGTGTTATGTGTGTGTGTTATGTGTTGTGGGCAGCAGGGTGGAAGAGAATAGCTTATAAATACGCGTACGGGGAGCGTGCATGAAGAGCCAGACCGTTCATCATCTGCAGCCGCTCTGATCCTGGCCAGTGTGCGAAAGAGATGGCAAACAGCAGGCGCTGCAAATAGCGCGTAACGGGACACTCGACTCAGCCTCAACTTGGTTCACATTTCGGGGTGGTGGCTAGAACGACTAGCAACCTCGCTCTCACTCTCACTCTCACTCTCACTCTCTCGCCCTCTGTGGGGCTGCACACCCCTTTTTGCGTAAGTCCTCAAACTGCCTTGGCCTTTACGATTGCTCTATAATCGCAGTGCACTCGGATTCGGATTCGGATTCGGTATGCGGATTCAACGTTTTCCTTTTAAATTTGAATCCAACTACGCACTGTACTGCCAAACCAAACCCGGGGGTGGATGTGTGGATTGTTTGGTTGCTGCTTTGCCAGCTTTTTGTTGGGATGTACCCCTGATGGGGGAAACGGGCCCGGACCAGGCCCGTGCACAGGGAAACGCCGGCTGTAGCATTCCAAGCATACGCATTAGTCTCATAAACGTTCCCGTTCCTAGGGTTGAAAACAAAAAACTACGCAAGTCGCGAACCAAATTTCGAAACGGGACGTGTTCAAAACGCACATTTTGGACAGGGAATGTCTACAATTTTCTATGTATGAATGTGTGTGTGTGTGTGTGTGAGTTGGTAACAAAAAACACATCTCATCTAGTGCCAAATTTCGGGGTGCGCATCGGATTTAGAATACAAATAGAAAAGTGATGAAAAAAAAACGCAAGCAAACCGTTGCAAGGTCACAGTCCAAGTTTTTGGCCACAACATGGCGGAATATGGCTTGAATTAGTGTTTAACAGGCTAAGATTGGTGGTCAGGTATGGTCCGTATGCAAATTTGCCAAACTCTAAGAAAGTCTATATGCATATTTTGAAGCGAGAGGATGCGATTGATTGCCATAATGCCACTAACAATATTGATAATTTTGAAAAAAGAAATGTAATCAACTTTCAACTTTCGTTGTGGTCAAAAATAATGAAACAAGAATCCTTCAAAGATAGCGAGGAAATTGTAAAATTGACAGATCGAAAATTGCTTGCGTAGTCAATCAGTCTGGTATTGGCGTTGCCCAGAGAAAATGTGGCTGCTGCTTACCGTTAGAGACGTAAACAGTTCGACGCATTGATTGTGAAACAAGCTGAATGCAACGAAGTGGAACTGCTGCTTGTCAAACGCAAGGACAGGTTAATCCACTCAATCCCCACTGGCTTTTTTCCGCTGAACTCAAAGCAGCATTGAGTGTTTTGACGAATTCTAAAATTGAACACAGTGACGCAAGGCAACTGTAACTGTCTGTAACTGTCTTGACTGACTTTCAAAGGAAAAGGCAAGCACATGTACACACACACGACACACACACACACACGCACACACATATAAGTACATACGCACAAAGGAGATGATGATTGCCAGGCATATACACACGCACACTCGCACGTGTGCATATATATATATATATATATATAACAGGCAGCTGAATTTTCCGTATTTTCTGTCAGCAGCAGCAGCAGCAGCAGCAGCAGCAGTAGTCAACAGAGAGACGCAGCTAGCGTCAACGTCGACAGTTTGCCTTTGCCTTTGCCTTTGCCACCCTTGTAGCCAACATCAACGTGAGTTTTCCTCGCATTTTCATTTTCCTCGAGTTGAATTTCGTTTTTATCTTGTTTTTATACTTTTTTTCGTTTACGTTTACGTTTCTCCTTTTTTCTTTTTTCTTCTTCTTCTTCGTCTTCTTCTTCTTCTTTTTTGCCTTACGCGACAAACACTCTCACCCTCTGCCGCGACGCTCTGACGCTCTCCGTAAGAGTCAGCGGGATAGTGACGGCGACGTCGATGGCGACGGCGACGGCGACGTCGATGGCAACGTCAATGTCAACGACAACGTCGTTGCTGGCATCGCAGCCAGCAAATAGTTAACCATTCACATGGAAAATATTCGGTTATCCGTGTGGAACCTCGATGCGGCGGTGTTTTCATTTCTTCCTCAGTCGAGGAGCTCAGGTCAACACAGCTGAAACAGCGGGTGCCATAAGTATTCACTTTAAATGCCCTCCCCTCGTTCCGTCTTCGTTAAGCCTTCCCAATTTGCGACTAGCGACATATGATGGCAATATCTGTACAATATTTATATATATATATATATAGTCTGTGTTCGATCGAGTGCTTGGCGCCATGTCCATAACACGCAGATATATCGATCTATATTTAAATATATTTATCAACTGATTTGAGCATATAATTTTAAGACAAACCTTGACAGAGATTGCCAGCAATCTGCACTGGAAATCTATTCATTTGGTTCAGCATGAATGGTCGTTGCTAGCACGTGTCTGCAGACTGTTGGCAGGCACTGTGGCCTAATCCGGCAGAAGCAACAACAATAAGTGAGAACAACGGCGGCTCGCCCGACTCCGGCTCCGACTCCGACTCCGAGTTTAGCTTTGAATTGTTCGTGGCAAAGCAAACGAACGGATAAATTGCCGGATAGACGCCGCTTACACACACACACACACACAGACACAGACAGATACGCACACACACATGTCGGCCATTTTGATTTGACGCCGCCGCAATAACAACACAACTACAAAAACAACAGCTACAACAAGAAGAAGAAAAACACACGCATAACTTTCACTGTTTTCTGGATAGGAAAAATGCGACGGCGTCGGCAACAGCAGCGTGTCTCTGCCAGCGGCAGCTGCTTTGCTGCGACAGCGACAGCGGCTGCTGCTGCTGCTGTCGCTGCTGCTGCTGCTGCTGCTGCTGTCGGTGCTGCTGCTGCTGCTGCTGCTGTCGGTGCTGCTGCTGCTGCTGCTGCTACTGCTGCTGGTGTGAGGATTTTCCACAGACATTTTCATTGAAACATTCTAGCGTTGTTGCCAGTTTACTCGTCGCCGTGCCGCGCGTTCGTTCGTTCGTTCATTGGACTCTCAGCTCTCGAATCCGAAACCAAGCCAAAAAGAAAAAGAAAAAGGAAAAAAGAAAGAAATTTCGAAAAAAATATATAAATATATATAGATAAAAAGAAACGAAAAGAAACGAAACGAAACGAAACGTAATCTGGACACTATCGTCGCCTATCGCTCGCCGTTGCCGTTGCCGTTGCCGTTGCCGTTGCCGCTGTCGTCGCCATCGTTGTTTTTTTTTGTATGTCTGGTGAAAAAGTGAGAGAAGTGTAACATTGCCCTACCCCCACAAACCCCTAACGGCAAATAAAGTCCAGTGAAAAAGTGCCACTCCGAACGACCCATATCGCAATCGCAATCGATACCGATACCGATACCGATACAAATTCTGTTACCGATACCGATACCGAGTAACCGAATCCCCAATTCGAAATCAAATTAAACAATTTCTATTTGTAATTGTAAGCAAGAATTTTCCAGTTTTCTTTAGCAGAGGCGTCAACGTCAACGTCAACGTCAGCGCCGACAGCGACAGCGACAGCGGCGTCGACGTCGACGTCTCTGCTACCGAAATCGTCTTACGCACTCTCACGCATCTGTCGCTGTCTCGCTCGCACACTCAGCACACTGCTGCGGCGACAGAGCATCGCGCTCTTTCTCATTTCCATTTCCATTTCCATTTCCATACACATTGGCCCGTTGCCCGTTTGCCCGTTTGCCCGTTGGCCCGTTTCGACTCCAATTCTGTTGTACCGTCTTTGTCACCTACGCAAAAATCAATAAGCCCTCCCAAAAATACAGAAAGAAAAAACACACACACACGCACACACACACATATATAAAACAAAAAACAAAAAACAAATAAAAAGAAAATGAAAATGAAATGCCCCGAAAGAATTTCCGGATTCCCTTTTATATTTGTTGTGCGTAAAATCAATCAAATTAAAGATTGCGACCGCTGGCCGAGCGGGCTCTCTGGCCATACCGTTAACCAACACTGGCCGCTCTTAGTTGCCAGTTGCCAGTTGCCAGTTGCCAATTGCTAGTTGATAGTTGAGAAACTTAGCCATCATTTGCTGAGCTGTTATTTTTGAATAGTTTTCATAAATCTCGGAAACAGCACATTTCAAAACATGTCAGTTTCAGTTTTTTATTTTCTCTCCTTCAACAACAACAAATTTTTACAAAAATAAAAATCTCTTCAAAAAGTATTTACCCACCACAAAATCCAAAACCAAAGCAATTCCATCTCATTTGTTGGTTTTCATACAAACATTTGAAATTCGTCTAAATTTTGAATAGAGTTGCCAAAAACCACAGATTCCCTTCCCGAGCAGCAGTGGATAGTGATCGATATTTGATCGAAGGGCAGTCATCATCATCATCATACTGACACAAGGTGCTCTTCGTTTCATCCCAGATAATCACTGAACTCAACTGATGCCGTATCGTTAGAATAACCAATTATAATAATACTGAAAACTGGAATCAGGAAACTGGAAACTGGAAGTTATCTGTTTACTTGACCAATCCATAGCCAAGACCAAAGCATCTGTCTTCAATCAGCTACAATAAACAGTCAATCAATCACTCACTTCAATCGAATCTGTAAGTATCTGTCTATATATATATATATGCATGCATATAACAGTTATAATGCAAACCAAATTGGTTTAATCAAGGCGAATTGCGAAATTATATAAGAAAATTACAATGGGATCTTATCCCAATTTATTCTTAAAATATTCGTATATTTCACTTAATTACCATAATAGGATAATCCCTTTGATCATATAACGGTAAAGAGAGATAAGCATAATAAATGCATCGATAATTATCGATCACAATTCTCAACTATCTGTTTTTGAATACTCACATCTCTGAGCACTTCTGGTCTGACTAAGCTATATAATTAAGTCGAACACTCACGAATAGAGCATATATTTGATGCATATCCGATCAGGTCTTATAAGGATTCGAAATTCGTATCAACTATATGAGGAAGAAGAAGATTGCACCTCGATCGGGACTAAATGACCTCCAGACGCTGCTCTTATGTAACACTTACGGAAATCAGATGGGCAAATAAATGGTGCACTGCTGGTTGAAGGGGGAAGCTGTTGCACTGTTGCACAGTTGAACAGTTGCACAGTTGCACAGTTGCAGTTGCCTATTTTCGATTCATTAGATGCGACGCATTCGAGAATTGTGTCTATTTTAAATGTCGACTAAGGCGATGGCGCGTGGCATGAATGAATTGAAGATGTCTGCGCGTTTCACTCTCACTCTCACTCTCACCCTCTCCGCTCCGCTCCGCTCCTCGCCGATCTTCTGTCTACCTAATCCACATATGTGTGCATTTCTGTGGCATGGCTAAAATTAATGCATTCTCAAGTGAGGCACGGCAAACGCGTTGCTGTTGCTGCTGCAAAAATGTTTTCAAATCAATTCAAAAGTTCAACAGCCGAAAAATCACAGAGAGAGCGAGAGAGCGAGACAGCGAGAAATCGAGAGCAAGAGAGGGAGAGCGAGAGAGAGAGAGAGTGAGAGAGAGCTGAGAAGGCATAAAATTAGAAATTGAAATTTCTCAGGGCACGCATTCCACAGACGCGGAAATCGGTCGGACAGTTTGTGGCCAACTAATTGCTGCAGCTTCTGATGATGATTGGGAATGGGGTGGGGTGGGTTGGAGAGAGGGGGGGGGCTTCCCCGCCCCAAACCAATTAGATCAGTGCGCCAAGCGGCAGCAGCAGCAGCAGCAGTAGTGGCACCAGTGGCACCAGTGGCACCAGTGGCAGCTGCAGCAGTCTGCGTTGCTGTACCACATCTAGAAGTATTTTTCTTTTCTTTTTGTTGTTATTGTTGTTGTTATTGTTGTTGTTGTTATTTCAGTTGTGCCTTCAGCGCTGTGTGTCATGCGGTTGTCCTTGAGCCAGACGCGTTCGTGTCCTTTGCCTCGTAATAAGCTTAGGCAGCAGCTTCTGCTCAATCTCTCTCTCTCTCGCTCTCTCTCTCTCTCTCTCTCTCTCTCTCAGTCTCTCTCTCTCCTGCTCTCTCTGTGTGTGTGTCGCTCGCTCACACAGGCTGTTTCGCATAGTTAAGTTATATAATATTTGTTTGTACATGTTAGTTCTATCAGCTTCTGATTTGCTCCTTCCCCCCCCCCCCCCCAAAGACCCCCTCTCTCACTCAGTCGCTCGCTCTTTTTCTGGCCCGCTGAAGCTTATTGAATTACTTGTCTGTAGTTTGTTGTTGTGTGTGTCTGTGTGTGTCTGTACCTTTTGGCATTTGCTTTCTTGATGCCTCAGCGCGTATAATTGTTTAATGTCCTGTTTTATTCTGTTTGCGCCGGCTTGGCAACTGGCACTCATGCTCATACTGGTCCTGGTCCTGGTTCTGGTCCTGGTCCTGTTCCCAATTCCGGCCCCTCGTCCAGTGACTGTGACTGTGTCGCTATATTCACACGACACGCACAATAGACACCAAGCTGTTTCCCATTCTCATTCAGCTTTTGCTGCGATTATCGCCGATTTTCAGCATTATGTTTGTCACTTGGTTGTTGTTGTTGTTCTTCTTCTTTGCATTACCTAGACCGGAATGCGACTGTTGTAGTTGTTGTTGTTGTTCCTGTCTGCCGTCTGCTTAGATGTACTTAGATGCATAATACTTAAGCTGGTTTTGATTAATAAGTGTCCTGTTGCCGTTGTGCCCAGATCATCTCCCATATATCTGTTGTTACTAAAGATTTATACCATCCAACACATTCAAAATATATATTGAACATATTTTCTGCTTGTTGTAAATCAATTAAATATTGGTATTCAAATAAACCAAAGCAATTCCTATTTTTATGCAAGCTAAAAGTCATTTTGAGTCGACAAATAATGCAATATATAATAATGTATATATGTCCTATATGTGATCATGATCATTCGAGATCTTTGTTTTTTTTTTTTTGGCATTTTTCATGCTCACAAATAGGAGAGTTGCCAATTCTTAAATGGTGGCAGCATTGCCAGTCACTCATTAAAAACTATTTTGCTGAGCTAATTGATCTAGTTTGATTTTGCTTTGAAGCTTTGTTGGCCGCCATTTTGTTTGGCTTGCTTAGACAAACGCATATGTATGTGTGTGTGCGTGTGTGTGTGTGACTGTGTGTGTGTGTGCGTGTGTGCGTGTGTGTGTGTGTTTCCATGTGGAGCTGTGCATTAGATAATTGCATTGAACTTCGGATTGCAATTCGAATGCACACACACGCACACACACACACCCACACACACACGCACACACACACACACACAGAGAGACACACACATGCATAGATATGAACGCTGCCATTCGCAGGCTGTGTTAGCAGGCCTACGGCTCTCTCACTCTCACTCTCGTTCTCTCTCTCTTTCTCTTTCTGTCTCATTCGCTCTATCTCTCTCTCTCGCTTTCACTCTCTCTCCCTCGCACACACACACTCACGCATATGCAGTTGGCATTAGCTTTTTTGCCCCTCAGCACTCAGCGTTTTTATTGCATACTTTGCAGGGTTGCTGCTGCAGTTGCTGCGCGCGCCATTTTTGTGTTGCACTTGTTGTTTGCAACACACACGCAAACGCACACACACACAGACACACAGACACGAATGTATATTGTATGCTAACCCTTCGCGGGCAACGAGTGCAGCAGCGGCTGCAATGTGCCACAAGCATCACGAGTCTCACAGCTCGTTCCTCTTTGCAACGCATCCATCGTCTGCCATTCGCTGCATGATTCTGCTGCTATGCAAATTGCACGCCCACAACTCGTTGCGCACCGCGTCGCACCCTCTGCGAACCCTAAGGATGCAAGGATATGATGTATACGAACACTGCAGGCGCGCACAGCAGCAATCACAACAACAATCACAACAACAACAGCAACAACAACAACAACTGACCAATGTCCAACCCCCTTTTGGGATTTTTGGTTGGTAAGCTAACCTTTCACCCCGGGGCGCGAGGCTTTTGTACCATCAAAGGATGCACTTTTTGTGTGTGCTTTCTGCTTGGTGCTTGAATTATTGAATTGCTAAATAAAAAGGCATGAAAAGCTTTCAACTTTAATTGGCTTGTTGCCACAAGCAAAGCTGCAATCAAACTCTGTCTCTCTCTCTCTCTCTCTCTCTCGCTATCTCTATCTCTCTTTCTCTCTCTCTCTGGCATGCTCTCTCTCTCTCTGTGTATCTGCCTGTCGCTCTTTGTGTGCTTGGATTGCACTCGGTGCGGCCACCCCTCGTTTGTCGCTGTTGCCCATTAAACGTCAATTAATGTCACCTTCAACAACTGCAATTGCAATTGCGGCAACAACAGCAATAATTATGTGTAAGGCAACCCCTGGACGTTGCCACTGCCACTGCCACTGCCACTGCCACTGCCCCTCTCCTTGCTACTTGCTCCTTGCCCCTGTCCCTGTCCCTGTTGCTGCTGTTGCTGTTGCTGTTGCTGGCAAATCTTCACTGATTTTGTTTTGATTGCGACGCGTGCGTTGCTGTCACTTGGCGTCTCTCCTCTTCAGTCGCACCTCGTCCCGACTGCGATGGCGATGGCGATGGCGAGCCAGACAGCGTGTGTGTGTGTGTGTGAGGAGAGCAGCGAGTGTCGAGTGCAGCGTGCAACAAGTGTCCTGCATTTTGCTCTCTGTCTGTCCTTGAATTTATTCCATTGGTGTTTTGATTGAGCCACAGCGACGTGCGTTAGTGTGTGTGTGTGTTGTGTGTGTTTTTGTATATAGAATATTTATATGCACAAGTAGCATATACCAAGTGTGTGCCATCATTAAACGATTTTGTAATTCGATTTTAAATCTCTTCATCCAAATTATATATTTTTTTTTTGGTTTTTCTTTGAGCAAACCTCAACTGAAGTTAAATTTTATTCCTCTAATTTTCTATCAGCGACTGTCTATATGTGTCTATATAGATTAAATATAGACGAAATAAACTCACACATTTTTTGATCTGTCCTATTTTACTCTATCGAATAATCTATCAAATACCTAAATTGAATTTAGAGTTTTTCACGTGACGTTAAAGTCAAGTTTACCAAATGTTGTAATACATATTGAAATTTGCTGACGATGTGAATCGAGTTGACTATGGCAATGACGTTGATCGAGATACTCTTGTAACTTACCCACTATAAACCTATAAATGCCATCGATTAATTCACCTAGTTACATTTGAATTTGATTCAAAAACCGTACGATTGGAAGATATAATTGGAGATATAGTTGTCCGATGTTGATAATTAGTTCTAAACGCAGTAAGGTTTGTAACTGGAGATTGCTTCAGTTATCTTAGTGAACAGCGAACCAGATTCGATTTTAATAAATACCAGAGATAAAATTGCCTTAACGATTCCGATTTAAAGAAAGCGATTGTGCGCGAAATCTAAATTCATTGAAAAGAATTATTTTTATATAATTATACCCTGAAATCTTCTCTCATCCATTGAATTGTAAACTTTTCCATCTGGTCTTCTGCAACACTGAAACCCACTCAGTTTTCAGTTATTAACTAGCTTTATTTAAGTGTTGTTTGTGTTGTATGTTGTCATAAATATTTGCAATAAATAAACAGATTATTGGCTAGTAAAGTGCTTTTGATTAGAGCTTCATTTTGTTTTAATTTCCATTTTTTCCTCTTATGTACATTAAAGATTGTGTGTACATGCATATACATACACACACACACACACACATATGGATATGCGTATGTGTGCTTGTTTGTGTGTGTGTAATTCTGTTCAATTTGCCTTCGGTGCTAACAGCTTTGAGCACAGTGCTCGCAGTTTCACTTCCTTTGCTGCTTCCTTCTTCCTTTTAGCGCTTAAGCGCCGCCGTCGTCGTCGTCGCCGCATTCATTTTTGGCAACGCCAACGTCGACAGCAACGCAGCGCAGCATTATCCTGGCATCTGCTCACTTACCGCAACTACACTCACTCTTACACTCTCTCACACACACACACAAACACACCGCAACCGTAGCCAAAGCTCCCGGTTCCAGTTCCAGGCAGCGCGCGCTCCGTTTCTGAGTCGTTTTTTTTTGTTTTAAGTTTTTGGCTCCGTTGCCGAATTTGAGTCAGAGTTTTGAGTATCTTATTGGGCTCAACTGTGGGGCAATAGTTGCCAAACCGATCTTGATAGCTATGTCTTGATTTTAGTTATGTTATTTTGTACATAAGTATGCATATATTAATAGCTCAATCAGCGAAACCGCTTTTGTTTGGCTCAAACTTGGTATTATTTTTTTTTTTGCTTAGTTTCTTTTATTGTGTTGCGTGCTAATAGCAGTGAGTTAGAATTTGACAAACGCGAAGTTTTCGCATTCAGTCTCAAGCCAAAATTCACTCAGTTCGCTGAATTGGCGGGACTCATTTCTCATTCCACTCACACTCATTAAATTTCGGCAAAAGCCACAAAAACACACACATACACACACACACACACATATACACTAATCAGAGAGAGGGGCATACACAAAAACATCGCACATTGCTTTTGTGTTGTGCTGTCTTTCGCTTCGCTGCGGTCGTCGACGCTGCTGCTGCTGCTGGCGCTGCTGCTTGCTTGCGCTGTTTGTGTTTGTGTGTGTGTGTATAAAGCATAGGAATTTGGGCGAAGACAGAGAGCGTTGGCGGCCAAAAAATGTTGAGTGTAACTGTTAAGTGATAAATGTTACGCACTCAGTGCTCTGTTAGGCAGCGCGTTGAGCTCTTTTTCTATGTCTCGTCTCTCTCGTCTCTCTCTCTTCCTCCTCTCTCTATCTCGCTCTTTCTCTTTCTCTTTGCTCTGCTTCGGCTGCCGCTGCCGCTGTTGCTGCTGCTGTTGCTGCTGCTGTTGCTGTCGCTGCTGCTGCTGCGACCACCAGAAGGCCTGCGGCATGCACGTCGGTCAATTTTGTATTTGGAAACGCAATTCCTTTCCGTCATTTGTATTTGGAACGCCGCAGCAGAAAGAAGGTCGTCAAAAAGCATTATTGGCACAACATTTTCGGCAAAAGGCAAAAAAAAAACCAAAAATAAAATCAAATCAATCGCAAAGAAAAGTTTAAATTATGCATTAACGTCGTTCGTCGCCGTCGTTGTTCATTGTTTTTTTCCCTCTGTTGTGTTTGTTCGTAAATAGTTTTATTTTCAGTTGTTCGAGAAACCGCAAAGTGATCTTGATCTGCTGTTGCTTCTTCTTCGCTCGCTCGTTCGTTCGTTCGTTTCAAAACGTAAGCAAGAAAACGAAAAAATAAAAAAATAAAATATAAAAAAAAATCATTAAAATGAAATAAATTAAAACAAAGAGCGCGCAGAAATCGTTCAAAATTACGAAATCCCCCACACATAACCGAACATAAAATAGAAAAGCAACAAAAAATATCATTCAAAGCCAATAACACACAACACACGCACGCACAGCAGGCATGCATACCAATACGCATGCAGAGTAATGTTTTTACAATTGCCAAAAAAAAAGAAGTTGGCAAACGCTTTTAAAAAGAAAGTAAAAAAAAAGCGTTCAACTTGTGCTTAATGTTTGTTGTTACGTTTGTTTTAATCGACGTCGTCAAATAATTAGCAACACTAGCAGCAGCAGCAGCAGCAAAAAGAACATCAAATAGTTGTCGCGTTGGCGGGCTGGGGGAGCAGAGCGGGGTGATAGTTGGACTAAACAGCAGCATAGGGGGGAGGGCGGTGCGGCTAGAAGCTTTTGCTTTTTTATGTCGTTGCTGTTGCTGCTGTTTTCTTTTTTCGTGGCATATTTTTTGTGTGTGCTTGTGCGTGTGTATGTGTATGTGTGCGTGCGTGCGCGTGTTTTGCCGCCCCGCAACTTTGTGTGTTTTTTGTGCCTTCTTTTTTTGTCTTACAACTCGAAACTCACAAAAAGTAGCCAAGAAAAAAAGTGTACAAATTGCGTCTGCTTCTTCTGAGTTTTGATGCTGTTTTTTTTTCTCGTTTTTTTTTTTGTTTTAATGTTTGCATAAGCAAAATATTAAACAAGTGTTGCAATAAGCAGTATGAAATATAATTATATATTTAATAATAATAAATACAACACATGCAAAGGTTTTTTTTTTACATAATTTCTAAAATACATGCTCACACATATATACACACACACATATATGCAAATGTATGCGAACGTTTAAAGCATAGCGAGCTGCTGGCAAAGTCAAACAAATGCAAATACAAAGTTAACGCAAAAATAACAAACACAATTTTTAAAGGCGCTCTGACATCATCTGCGCTAATATTACAACAAAAATAAACCATAAGCAGCAGGCGACAATAACAAAAACAACAACAATAATTACGACAAAATGCAATCAGAGAGAAGTAAGACTAACAATAAAAAGTAGTACAAAAAAAAAGAGCAATTAAATGAGCATTTACAACAAACAAACAAACAAACAAAAGAGCAACAAGAATTTTCACCATTTTTGGGCACATTTTTGTTTTATTTTTCTTTGTGTGTGTGTGGGGTTTTTTTTTGGTTTCTTCTTTTTAGCTTTTCGTGATTTTGCTTTGCTCCTACTACTCACCACACAAACAAAAAATGCCAACAACAAAAAAATTGCCAAAAAAGAAACAGCAACGCACGCACACTCACACACACACTAAGACACAAATACACCGACCAAGATCAAAGTCAACATGACGACGACGACAGCAGCAGCAGCGGCAAAGCTTTCTCTCTCTTTCGCGCTACGTTGTTCACGCATCGTGTAAATCTCTTCTAATGCGAATGCGGCCCCCGCTCACGCGTCGACGCAGGCGCCCACTCAACGGCGTCGCTGTCAGCGATGCTGATGATGATGATGATGAAAGCTTTGCTCTACTCTGCTCACTGCTTGGCTGTTAAGCAGCAAAACGTCGCAACGTGTTGCTTGCTTGCCGGCCGGCCGGTCGGTCTGTCTCTGATCGCTGCCCGCTGCAACAACAAACAGCTGTTGCGCTATCAACGGCTCTTACTCTCAGTCTTTCTCTCTATGTCACTCGTCGACTGTAAATGGCGCTAACAGTTAAAGTAGGCGGTGTGATAGGGTGGGGTGGTCAATGGGTTCATTATTAAGCTTTTAATGTTATAATATTGTCATTGCATTCGCATGCATTGAACATCCCATGTTTGTGTGTGTGTGTGTGCACTAGTCTGACATTTTTGTGTGATGCTCGAAATAACTCACACACAGAAACAGACACACCCATGACAAGTAGTAAAAGCTTTATATTTATTGACAAACTGTTGAACTTAGTTTTAAGTGTGATTCTTTGCTCTTCAAATCTGATTAATACTTAATATTGTTTTCTTACGTTGCAGATTTTCACCAATTTGACCAAATTGATACAAATACCATTTCTTTTCGTATTGGAGACCATTGCAACTAATTTTTTTTTTCGAAATTCATTGAAAAGACATCAGAAAGAAAGAAAAAACCCGCGCGCTAAAAACTAAATTTAATATATATAAATTCAATTAATAAAACTCAAACAACAATAATTAATGAACAAACAACCAGCTGTAAACGACAATTTCTCTCGATAAAAAAACAAAACCACAAAATTCGTTTCGGTATCAACCTTAAACTAAAACAATAATCAATGAGCCAAGAACACGAGTCATAGCAAACAAAAAAAAAAACAAAAACCAAATAAAACAAAAAAGTTAAGCATCAAAATTCAAATAAAGAAACGTCCTTTTTGAAGCATTCCACGCCCAAACAAAAAATAAAAAATAAATAAAGAAAAAAATCCAATCGCGAAATATCAAACATAAAACAAGAAAAGAAATTACAACGACAGACACCTAATATCAAATCACCAAATTCTAAAGTGTTTTTCACGGTGAAACGTAATCCGAGCTTTTTTTTGTCTGTTTAGAAGTACTCGAAACAACCGCAAAACGTGATAGATCATACAAATTGGTATCTGTACTGAACATATACATATATATTTTTTTTGCACGAATTTGGGCCGACCACTGCGAAAAGTACCTCCTCCCACCAAGCCCGGCAAAAAAACAAAAAAGAAAAGCGAGCAAACAAAAATAAAAATAGAAATAATATAATCAAGCAAAACAAGCAGCAACCAATTAAAAGTTCTTAAACGCTGCAGCAAGAAGAAGCAGAAGAGACAACAGCTTTAAAGATGGCTTCCGAACTGGATCAATTCGCCGATTTGGAATTATCAAAAGAGGATCGTGAGCAAATCTTTGATCCGCCATTGGATCGGCAGCAATTGGAAGGTGCTGGCACCTCAAGGTATTTATCCATTTTCTTTCCTATTTTATTTCAACCCACACCACACCCAAAAACAAAACGAGAAACCCTGAAAAACAATGAATTAAAGAGAAACAACTGCACTTGCACCTAACCTTACCCCAAACAACACCCTCCCACCCCTCCCCACTCAACTGCCATGCAATATTCCAATTTTTCATAATTTCATCAATTCAGTCTTCTCACCTCTTTGGTATTGTTTTTTGTTTGTTTTTTTTTTTAAATGTTTTCAATATGTGTATAAATCTGTAGTTACTTCTGTATAAGCTTCTTGTAGAGTCTTTAATATTATAACCGACCCCCTCCATACCCCATTCCCCACTCTGTAGTTGTTGTGCTGCCTTGTAGCATTATTGAATCTGTTTAACTACTGTGGCTAAAAGGAAAATAATAATATTAATTCGACTTTAACTTAAGCTCCCGTAAAGCGAGCCATAGATTTGTTAATAGGATGGATTTTGTTTGTTGTTGATTTGAGTTTTGCCATAGTCGATATTCAAATTTGCATAGCTTTCATCATTTTCAGCTTTCTCAATTAATTTGCACGGGCTGCTCGCAGAAAATAGTTGCCAATGTAAGAAAAAGAGGCTTCTTTTGGCTGCAAACTAATTGAGATCAATCGAACTGAAATTGGCCCACCACCTGTATGCATTATATATATATATATATATATATTATATAAGAAGAAATACAAATACTTATGTATATGTATTATATATATATGTACTTTATATATATATATAAATATACATCTCAAGAAGCCTGTTCAAAATGGCGCCACAACATTTTAGCTACGCCTTACTCACGCGTAACCCGTAACCCTAAACCTAGCAAACCAGTAAGGCAAGGCGACCCTCTCCCGGGGAAAAGAGTCAGTTGCGTTGCGTAGGGGAGCGTTCGGCAGGAGGGTATTGGGGTATGGGATGGGGGAAAAGGGGTGGGGGGTTGGTAGCTGAGAGCATCAATCCACAATTGCACAAATTATCACGCCAAATAACAAGAAGCTTGCCTCACCATGTGGCACACCCGCTGCCCTGAGAGGCCATCCTCTCTCTCTGTGTGTGTGTGTGTGTGTGTGTGTGTGTGAGTGTGTGTGTGAGTGTGTCTGTGTATGAGTGTGGCTGGCCAAGACTTTTGTCTAGCTATATATGGCCGCCTACCTCCTGCTTGATGGTCAACCAGCCAGCCTCCTTGCCCCTGTTCCTGCCGTTGCTGGTGCCGTTGCCCTTTCCCTTGCCATAGCCCTCCTGCGAACATACAACGCTGCTAAATAGCAGCTAATTTCCTGCGATAAATTGGCCATATCACAGAAAATGCACAAAAAAAAAAAACAGAAAAAAAAGAAAAGGGAGATAAAAAAAAGCTCTCAGACCCAAAGTCGCGCCTCGAGATGCATACCCAAAAAACAACCCAAAGAATTGAGAAACCTTTAAAACAAAACCAAAAAAAAAGTCTAAAAACCCTACCCAAAGCAACCCAACTCAACGCGCAACTCAACTCTCAACCGAAGGCGACCCTCATCAACTGCTGGTCGATGGTTGCTGTTAAGCGAGTTAAGCTCAAGTGGTGTAAGTAAAAACAGATCTACAACAAAAACAAAATAATAGAGAAGAAAAGGAGTAAAGCCAAGCAGCGACGCATAGTTATAATCATCATCATCATCATCAGGAGCAGCAGATAGGAGCTACCATCTAGCGATCTACTAGCAACTCGGCACTCCGATTTGCACCCCTTTGCAAACACACAAACACACACACACATGCACAGGCAGCATGGCAGGATGTGGCAAACACAAATTGATATACTTGCCACACATTGCGTGTGACACTGTCGCACAAGCAAGGATCGACCTTAACATCCTCAGCCCCCAGATATTATCGCACCGACAAACCTAAAAAAAAAAAAAAAAAAAAATGTATATAAAAAAAAACTCATCAGTTAGTCTTCTGTGATTCTGATTCATGATTACGCAATCGGTTGGGGGGAAGGTGCATTTCTGCAATTCTTTTAATGGACAAAATTGAGATTCTGCTCTGCAAGTGATAAGAACCTTAGAAAAACCTTGCTTTCGATTCGATGTATACCTGTAAAGTTCGCTTTGCTTGCTTTTTCCCTTTTGTTCATTATTTTATAGTATTTCTTGATCCTTTTAAGGTTTAAGGAGTCTGTGTGTTGTACTATTTTGTTTGTAATCAAGGCGCAAAGTGTTGAATATGCCCCTGATCCCTTCCGTTGCACATCAAAGATAAACTGAATCTTGTTACATCCACGATCACATTTCAATTTATGAAAAGCTTATGTTTGCTTGCTTTCGATATCTCACGATATATATATATATATATATATATATATATGTATGGATAAATCGGTAGCTGATCTCTGCCATCTCTCACGCTATATGCGCACAGGAAGCTCCCATCAAAGTGCTTTTGTCACC
Source organism: Drosophila setosimentum (assembly GCA_035043505.1). Taxonomy (NCBI): domain Eukaryota; kingdom Metazoa; phylum Arthropoda; class Insecta; order Diptera; family Drosophilidae; genus Drosophila; species Drosophila setosimentum. The sequence continues at coordinate 18,952,407 of JAWNMY010000090.1, read as the reverse complement.
AATATGAGCGGTTGATAAGCTGCTTGTTGCGACAACGGCTAAGCTGCCAGCGATGCCAGCAGCATCTATGGCCAAAAAGCGCACGGAAATGGAAAAAAAAAGGGGAAAAAAATAATTTACTAATTTCTAATATATAAGAAACCCAGAGGAAACACAAAACAGTATAAGCAGTTCACACACACACACACACACACACACAAACACACACACCTTTCAGAGGCAGTCGAAATCTTTTTCTGTCGCCTTTCGTTTAATCCGCCAAAGAAAACATGCCGCGGAGGATGCTTAGAAAATGCTAAAATAAAAAAGGGTTGGCCAAACGCCACAACTAGAGATCGAGTGTATGCGTGTGTGTTTGTGTGTGTGTGTGTGTGTATGTATGTAATCAGGTTTCGTTGCCAGAGTTGGCGTTGAGCCTTAGATATTTAGGGCCCCTAGCGTTTTCCCTCATTTCCTTTGAACTGTCCAAATTGTGAAACAAGTTTCTCACATTTCCGTCAACGCATCAGTCCCCCTATTTTCCTCTCTCTCTCCCCTCTCCCCTCCACTCTCCGCACACCGCTCTCCCTTCACCCACCTACCTAACCTACCATTCACTGGCTGAAAATTGTATTTCGGCATTTTTAATTATACACAGATTTTGGCTGCCTTTTTTCTAATGTTTGTTCACTTGCAAAAACAACTTCAAAACTAAGATCTGAGATCTGAGATCTGAGATCTGTGATCTGATATATACTGCGAAATGCGAGCCACAAATGCAAGGTTACAAATTTGTTTTGCATAGAATTTTTTGAGCCTTGAGGAGAGGTGCTTGGGTGGTAATGGAATGGCAGCAGAGGCATCACCCTTTGCTATGCCACCGAACACTGCCAAGAAGATCTCTCTAATGACAGTATTCACCCCATTTGCTGTTTTTTGGCTGTCAGCAGGAACAGGAGCATGTATATATCTCTGTGTGTGTATCTTTGTTTTTTTTTTTGCCATAGGCATTTGTATCGCATTCTAATCTTTGGCCGCAATCGCTGCCTAAAGTTTGATATTGCCCACTCTATTTGATTCCCATCGATTCGATGATCCGGCCTCTTGCTGTGTCCTTGCCACACACACACACACATCCTGTGTGCTTGACAATCAAATTAGTAGTTGTGTCTTTTTTTTATATTTAAGGGAGGGCAAATAGGCATCAAGCATACGCCATGTGTGTTTAACTGCTGATTGCTCTACTGTGCTCGCTCCCCATTCAAGTGACGCCCTATCCCATACCTTTCGCGATCAACTCCCCCCCACACACACACTCTTAATCTCTCTAATCGGAATTCATTCAGATCCAAACTCGTTTCGCGCGATGATCAAACGAAGAGTTATAGAAAAAAGCAAATCACCATCAAATGGGCATTTGAATGAAATCAAGTACTCACATAAGGAAGCTCGCAACGCTAGACCGATAGAAGGGGGGGTAGTGGTGGGATGAGAGGGGGAGGAGTTGTTGGAGGGGTCAGATAAGGTACAAGCATATTGTGTTCGGGGGCGTCTAAAGAGCGACACGCTGCGCTCTGCTTAAAAAGTTTGTTGATTGTTGTTGCTTGTTGTTGCCCAGCGGAAGAGCAGAAGGACGCCGAGTTTTTGAGTTGCTTTCCACATTGCCTGCCTGCCTGCCTGCCTGCTGCTGCCCCATCAAACAGGATGCAAATTCAAGCCAAGCACAAGCACAACCAGAGCCCGATCAACCCAAGTCCAGGTAGTCCATCGTATCCATAATGCGGGCGTATATATAATTTATATATATACATATATATATATATATATATATAGATGTGTGTGTGTGTGTGTGTGTGTGTGTGAAAACGCAGGTAAAGCAAAACTTAGATTTAACGCCGCGTTTAATGTTCCTGTGTTTGCCTTCCCTGCCCTGCCCCAACCCTATATATATATATATATATATATATATATATATATATATATATATATATATATATATATATATATTCACACGATGTGCAAATCACAAGCAAGAGACAACCAAAAGTAATATACAACAATTTCAAATGCAGTAATAATCAATTAAAGAAGTAATTGATAATAAAATATAAAAATAATATATTTGATATACCTCTCAGGCATTGCTGAAGATTAGATCCACTTAAAGATCGCAGTTAAGCCCTGCATACAACTAAATTTCATTATAAATTTGAAAAGTGTGACGATCCTGCCAAATCCTTGACATTTATATATATATATATATATATATATATATATCCTATCTGCGTATCTCTTTCAATTGTCAGAAAGGTTGCTCTCAATTTTAGAGAACAGGCAGGCAGGCGACCATCTATATTTTTATATGCCTATATCTTGTCGGCTAGCGGATGTAATAAAAGTTGATGTCTCATTCAAAGCCTACAAGTGCCACACACACACACACAAGAAACGATTACGACTTCTTATCACATTTCATATTCATCAAATCACTTGCTGAAATGGCAATTAGCAAAAGTGCGGATTTCAAAATGGTTTATTCTAAAACTTTGAATCAAAAGTCGAAGTTTTGCCCACTGCAGTTCCTAATAATATATTAACATAATGATTACGAATAATTAATTAATGCATAAGTCTCACATTAATTTTATTATTAATTTTAATTACAAATTTAGTTATTCATTTCAATTCTCAACAAAATAGGAAAGAAATGTCAGCTCTTGTTAATCTTTTATAAAACGATTTTAAAATATTACAAAAAAAAAATCATAACTCCTTGTTTATGTGATTATGAGTGTGTGTGTGTGTGTGTGTGTGTTAATTGCACCCTGATTGAATAGCTTTGCTCTCGAGCGTATTGAAATTTTCATCTAGCTTGGATCTAATTTATTTCACTTTCCCCTTGCCTCCTCTCCCATCCTCTCACTTGCTCTCAGCATCTAACTCTCTCTCTCTCTCTCTTTCTCTCTCTCTCCCTCCCTCTCTCGCTACGTGTGCATTTGTTTCCTGCTCTAGAAGCAAACTTCTTCTATGCATATCATGCGGCGTCTTCTGCGTCGGCGCACATGCCCTCTATCATGCATGTATGTGTGAGTGTGTGTGTGTATGTGTGTTTGTGTGTTTGTATTTATACACATACAAAAAACCTATATACTTACTTGATTCTCATGGCTCTTCTCACGTTCCGCTTGTTTGTACTCATTTAGCGTGCGTTTGATCCACTTTATTTCGGTTTCGTTTTTTGTGTTTTTTTTGTATTTATATTTTTTTTTTCTTTCTTTTTTTTTTTTTGTTCTCTACTACATTTTTGTGTGCTCCTTTTTGTGTTTGTGTTCATTAGAAATTTCCAAGAATTCAACGACACAACAAACACACACATACACACACGCACACACACACAACATACACATACAGATAGAGTGAGAGAGACAGAGGCAATGCCAAGATTCGTGTTACTGCTGGCTTAGTTTTTCAAGAATGCCAAAGCGCTCCGAGCAGCAGCAAAGCAGCAGCAGAGCAGAGCAGAGATGAGAAATCCGGGCAGCAAAATCTCATGGCCAGGGCCAAAGGAAGCAGCAAGAGAGTTTCTGTACCTCGAGTGATGCTGTTGCTGTTGCCTCTGCCGCTGCCTCAGCCTCTGCCACAGTTGGCGACTACTGGCCCTTATTTGGTCATCATTATTATGTTGCATACATGCACACAGTGCACGCCCGATAAATTGAATTCAATTCAAGCTTCGTACTTATTTTATTTCGATTAGAAATTAGAGATTGAATAGTAAACAGCAATTAACACACATATTTACATATAGAACACGCTCAATAAATATATCCAATATATTATCTAATTATAGGGTGATTTATTTGACATATATTTAATATAGTTTATAATAGTTACATTTATTTATTTATACATTGAAAACATTTTGAGGCGGCAGAAAAGAGAATGTGATGCGTTGATGAATGCATCTTTCATCATCTCAATGATGTAACAGACTTTCTCTTCTTTCCTGATTACTTACATACATATATGTATGAATTTGTATAGGGTAATAGCGTTTCGTTAAGGCAAACATTTACAAATGAGAAACATTAAATAACAATCACTCAAAATTATGCTGAAACTCATTTTGTGTTGTTTCATTTTCACGGAACTTAAACTTAAAATTTGCATCGATCTATCTACAATTTCTCCAATAATGAAATATTATCTTTATTGCATACTTTAAAATATAATTGTTTTCATTAAATTCTTAATTTTCGCCATGTTGCAACATTTGATCAACTTGAACTTATTGCAAATATTTGAAAAGATATTAAATGTTCTTCTATATATATATGTATATAATTTATTCATTTATTATCCTCCCTCTTCCTTAAATCTAAAAAATGGAGGAATTTATTATTTTGATAGAAAGAAAATCGTGTTTTCTTCATATTCATATTTCATATCCTGTAGTTAAGAAGCCCCGACCAGAACATTCCTGCAACCTAGTCTTTGTTGATATATTAACACATTTGTATGTACATATAGCTCTCTGTGTCGGTCTCGCTCTCTGCCATTTTCGCTCTCACAGTCGCTTATGACCAACTGTTGTGTGCGACACGTGCAATTCGCAATCGTCGATCTGCTGATGATGATCGTATGCAGAAATGGCTCAGAACCGTTTGCATTCCAAGAAATGATGACCGCTGGCTTCCGACTTTCTTCTACCGTTATTTCACCGGTTGAGCGGCGATCACTTTCTTCACTAGCAGCAGCTGCATATTCGCTGTGGCAACCCTTTCTTTTCTTCGTGTCCTCAGATACTTCTTGCATTCGACACGCACTGCAGCAGGTAGAGCATTATTTGTGTCCACATTATTGTTGGTTGTTGGTTGTTGGTGTTGTCACCTAGCCTTACCAGTTGTGGCTGCTGTCTCTGATAAGGGAAGAAAGCATTTCACTAAGGGTTGCAAGCGCGCGCGCACATCACAAATTTCCCCGTTTCGCCTTCTCAACTTCTTGGTCAATTTGCCACATTTCCTTAAACACACTGGATCCCCTTCACACACATCTTCCTCCTCCTCCTCCTCCTCCTTCTCCGCCTCCGTGTCTTTCACTTCTCCCATATGCATACAATTCTTCAGTGTCTCTTTGCTTTTTTTGTTTTGTGACAGCTGCACACACCGTTTCAGAACACTGTAAAAAGCTCAGCATTCAGAGAGAGATAGAGACAGGAAGAGAGGGTGAGAGAGAGAGAGAGAGAGAGCAATCATAAAATTGCATTGAAAACAAGTGAAATAAACATACAGCTGTGTTCAAAATAATAGTAATGCACGTTTAAAAAAAATTAAAAATATAAATACATGAAATATAGTTTAGAAAAATTATGAAATTGTATTTAAACACAAGCATTCAATACTGAAGATAAGTAAACATTAGATGTTGGCATAGCTATAAAATTAAAAAAAAAAAAAAGAAGTACATTTTCCAATTTTGATATTTATTTTTATTGAATATACCAAATAATAGTGACATTTTCTCAGCTTTCCTTATTTTTAACTAGATATGATATAGATATTTTTTTTATGAATGCTTTGAGAAGCAGCACTACCATTATTTGGACCGCAACTGTATGTTACATGCGTAGATAGACTGTACTGCTAGTGATCTCTATTATAATGTTTAGCGAGGAGCTTTTAAGCACGCGTCCTCCTTGCGCATGTGTTTGTTTTTGCTGCTCGGCTACGACTGCGACTGCTGCTGCTGCTACTACTGCTACTACTACTACTGCTACTGTTGCTGCGCCTCGCGCGTTATCAGCAATTTACGATCAAAAGCTAACCAGGGCGGCTTGCCGGCTGGCCGGCTGACTGCTGCTGCTGGCTGTAAGCGTCGTTGCTGCTACCGCTGCTTTTTATTGAGGCCATTGAACTACCAAAATGAAGTCGAAATTTTTATTAACCTTAAGCGGTTGTTGCCTGCTGCTGCTGCCTGCTTGCCCCGCCTGCCTGCTTACAACTGTTTTTACCGTTTTTCTTTTATTTACTTAATTTTGCGTGGCGTTTTGCTCGCTTTTGCGCTCAACATACAAAACAAATGTATGTATATATGTAATACATATTTTTAGTTGTCACATTTAAAAATGTTTGTGAAATATTTGGTTCAGCAACAAACACATAGAAATCTCGTATAATCATAATTTGTTACTTTTTTTTTGTTTTTATTCGGTTTGTTGTTGCGCCGTCAGTGTTGACAAACGTATTTGCCGACCCCAAAACTGACAACTGGCGCCAACGACAAATGTGTGTCGACGTCACCGTAAACAAAAACTTACATAAGTACATATACACACACAGATGCATGCATAAATGTATTTATGTGCATGTGTATATGTATGTATATATAGCAAAACAATAAATGACCGGAAATAACAAATAGTTGGGGAGCTGCTGCTGCTGCTGCCGCCGCCTGGCAAACCAAAACAGCACAGCAGAAGCACACGCATACACACGCAATGAATGACACATACTTTTTAGTAGTTTGTGCGACTCCTCGGTACTCGTCGCTACGCATGCAATGCGAATGCGTGACGTAATCACTAAGGCTGAATTGTATTGCACATTTTAAGTGCAGAGCGAACGTAAATACGTAATAAAAAGCGAACGAGCGAGAGCGCAATAACAACTTGTCTTGCGAGAGATCTCCATGTACACTTGTGTATGTACATCTGTGTGTGTGTATGTGTATGTGAGTTGATTTCGAAAAAGCGCAACAATTTAAAGAGAGCGTGGAGAGTGAGGGAGAGAGAGAGAGAGAGAGCGCGACTCGTCAGCGCCGGTTATTGGAGCTTGTGAAGACTGCTGCTTCTCTGTTGCTGCTGCTGCGTTGTGTGCTTCAAGCTTTTGTCGCGCTACACATGATAGTCCGCTTACAGAGTTGTCATATTAGTCAAGAAATATTATTATTCTTTAAGAATATACATATTTGAGTATGTGTGTATGTTTGCATAGGAATATGAAATATGATAATATATGCTATATGCCAAATTTACATTAATGAAAACGACACATTATGACACATACATATGTGATACTATACTTAGTTCTGTGTTAAGTCCCTCCCGCAAACGCAAACGCACGCATTTCGTTAACACACTTGAGGTGCTGCCGGATTGGAATGGAAGTGACTTACGCTCTGCCAACTGTTGCCACTATCTGGCAACATCGAAACACGACTATTTCTGCTGCCTTATGCCCAACGCTGTTGCTTCTCGTCGTTTTGTTCTTTATTTTCGCAAGTGTTGCGCGCTAATCATGCCTTTACTCACTCCACCAACACAGTCACACATACCAAGTAAGTAAAGAACGAAACAAAAACGGCAACGAATTTTAGCGTGCTTGTCGCTTTGCAGCCGCGTAGCCGGCTGGCGGCTCTCTCCCTCTCTCTCACTCTCACTCATTCACTCACTCTCTCTCTGTTAACGGTGCTCCAAAGCGACGGCCACTTGATTTTGCTTTACCGTCCCATCCATTCTTGCTCTTTGTGGTGCCTGTTTTAGTTTCAGTAGTTAAATGCTCTTTGCATTTTGCGGTCGTATTTATCGGAGGTACTCGGCGTAGTAGTTGGAAAAACCAAGAAAAAAATAATTTCAACGGCTCGGCAACGCGAAAATAACAGCAAAAATTATAAAATATTTTACGCCTGCTGTTGGTGTTTTTTTTTGCTGCGTGTTGGTTTTTTTCATTTATTTTTTTTTTAATAATAGTCATCGCTCGCTGGTCGTCGTGGGCGCAAAAGAAAAAAATAAAAGAAAATTAAAGCTTTAAGTGATATTCATATTAGAGCAACAGCGCCACACAACAACAACAAATAGAAACAAGCTGTGAAAAGTGAGTGATGAATGTTAAGCAAAAATACTCAATTGAGTGTGTGTACATACATATGCGTATGAATGTGTGTGCGTGTGTATATATATGTGTAGGTGGACGACTTTTTTTTGGTCGTGTCGTTTTCCCTTGTAGTTTTTGCAAGTCAACGATTTCGTTTATATATTTTGTCGCCGTTGCCTTTATCTATGCAATACACACAAGTATGCGTACATATATATGTATATGTGTGTGTAGAGGAGAGACAAACAAATTGCAAAAAGCAGCATATACACATATTGTGGTACCGTTAAAAAGAATACGGCTAGCCGGCGTCACTGTGTGTGTGCGTGACAGTTTTTGCTGCCCGCGTTTGCCATTGCCTTGCCTTGCCTTGCTAGTTTGTCTGTCTCCTCTTTGCTCCTCTTTTTCTATCTCTTCTTTTAGCTTACCTAGCAGTACACACACAGAGAAATGCAGCAAGCAACAACGAGCAACGACATTAAAAATCAATTTAAGCTAGCCACATGCACACTATGCTCACACACAAACACACCCACACAATCACATGCACACATTTGACATGTGCGCCTTTCTTTAGACTAGTTGCGCCCAGCCCAAATAAGAAATAAAAAGAGCAAATAGCAGCAGCCCACAGAGTAAACTGACCTACTTTGCACGACTCTGACTTGTGGTGTGTGTAGTCATTAATCGGATTCTGGGCTCAACATTGCACTTTGCGCACAATAAGACAAAAAGAGAGAGAGAGAGTGCTGTACACAATGTACAATGTGTTGATCTGTTGCAGCAGCCTTGTTTTTATTGTCAGTGCAATTGAGTTTACTTCAATCCACTCTCCTTCACTCCCCTCTCTTCGAAATTAGGCTGCATTCTTTGCTCGGGCGCCAATGCTTCCAACATATTTTCATACTTACATATATAAATATATATGATGTATTGTGTATAAGAGAGGGGAATATATCATTCTTTTTTTTCCTATTGCGTCTGTTGCTAATTAGGCAGACACGTATCGCTTATGTGTGTGTGTGTGTGTTTGTGCAAACTGGAAATAGTTCAATCTAACTTTGGAATTCTTTAATATGTATGTATGTGTGTGTACAATTGCGTACGTTTAAATATCGATAGGCATACATTCGACGACTATCGATAAGTTGAATACATGCATGCTAAACAAAGAGCGTGCGCAGTCCGCTCTAAATCGCGTTATTTCCTTCATTTCTTTTTCTTTTTTGTATTGTGAGTCAGCTTTTGCTGCCTCGGCCTGCCTGCCTGCCAGCCAGCGAGCCAGTTAACTGTTGCTGCGCCGTGCACTTGTTTGCGAACTCCATCCCCCCCAACACCATTTCCCGCTCGCGTTGTAGCAGCAAATCAAAGCCCATACGCGTGACTAAAAAGTAGCAAGAAGTAGAAACATCCGCGCTGAAAGATCAACAACAACAACAAGGAACGACGACAATAATATAAAATCATAATCATATCAGTTGTACAATTTCTTCTTGTGATTAACAAGTGCGCCTGAGCTCGCGAGCGACTTCGATACTCTCTTGCTCGTTTGCGTGTGTGTGTGTGTGTGTGTGTATGTGTATGTATGTCGTGTCTTGTGGGAGAGCAGAGTGAGCGGAAGAGCGTCTACGTCATGACGGCAACATTTTTAAATCATATATTTGTTATTCTATTTGAAGCGCTCGCGCTGCTTTTTTTTTTTTTTTTTAATATAAGTATGTATGTGTGTGTTGGTGTGTTGTGCTTTAGTGTAAATTTTGCAATACTCTGTCTTTTTAGTTGTTGAGTTTGAAACGAAAGAACAACAACTAATAGAAAAGGTGTTGCTGCTGTGCATAAGAAATTCAAACAAGCAATCCAACGAAACTTATTACTCCTAAACAACAATAATAACAATAACAACAACAAAAATATCAAACATAAAAAACTTAAAATGCACAGCAACAGCAGCAGCAGTAATTACCCAAACAGCAGCAGCAATAACAACAACAACAACAACAGCAACAGCAGCAGAATCAATATTAGCAGCAGCAACAGCAGTAACAACAACAATAATAATCACCATTATTATATTCATCATCCACAACAACAACAAATACAACAACAACAGAGTACGAAATTAGTACGTTTTTATGATCGGTGAGTGTTCTCAATTGTCTCTTCTCTCTCTCCCTCCCTCTGTGTCTGCCCGTTCTTAGACGGATGTCGGAAGTTACATAAGTGCTGCAAGTGTGTGTGTGTGTGGGTGTGTATATTTGTAAGTGTTAGTAAACAGCTAAGAGTGAAAGAAATTTTTAAGCACTCAACACTCATCGAACATTCAATTAATCAATCATTTATGCTTTTACATTTCCATCTTATTTGATGTATCCTCTAATCTAAAAAAAAATTAAAACTGAAAACCAAGGAAACATAAGTAAAGCTCGTAGTGAGTGGGCGAAAGTGGGTCGGGGAGCTGTTGCAAGAATTTATTAATTTCAACCTGGTTTTTGAGTTGTTTTGGTTTTTTAAATAGACATTTATTGGTTACATATTTTGTTGGGTTTTTCTGGCCTGCACTCTTAGTGTTTTTTTTAAGCAAATTATTCAATATTGCATTCATCAATTGTTCTGTAATTGACATCATATGTGTGGTATTATTACTATGGCTTTGGCATATGGCCAAAACGACACGCCTTCAATTGTTTGCCGACCTATTTTTATCAAAACATAAAAGACCAATAAAATAACAGGCAATGTAATTGCAATTGGCAGCAACAGCAGCAAATGGTCAGATAAACACATCCATTTATACTGTTGCGGTCAAAATAATAGTAGTGCTGCTTGCTTTATACAATGCAAATACTCATTATTTTCTTAACTCCTTTCATATTCCCTTCGATTCCTTTGAAAATTTTACTCCTTTTATGTATCTCCTCACACACCTTTTTTGTTGTATTTTATCCATTCCTTTAATTTAGCTTCTGTTAGTGCCGGTAAAAATAGTCGAGATATTTAAAAACTGAACGACTTTATTAAATGTTTTTAAATATATCCAGGGAATAATTTAAAATAGTATTAAAAATAATATACCCTCGAAATCACGAAAAGCCCGTAATATTATAAAAAATAATTATTAAATGATACTATTATAAAAAACACATTTAAAATGTGGCATCGAGTGCTGAGGCTATTGGTAGCACAGTGAACAAGTAGGCAGAAGTCCAAAAATTTAACTTGTACTAACAAAAAAAACATAATGCAAAAAAATTCCGTTCTAAATAGTGGAACATTTAGTCGTCGAACGAATCCAAAACATTAAAAATAAATGAAGTCAAGGTGATCTCAACTCGATTGAGAATTTATGGTGTGAAGCTACAAAGATAGTTTCTAACGTTAATCCAACGTAAAATTTCTAACTTTGGGAAATACAGAAGAGGTTTTTCGGCATCGATTTCTCTGAAAATAGGCAAATACTTGCTGGACCTCATGTACCATCGCTATGTGGGTGGCGGTCATTTCAAGCGAGGGCTATGCAACCGAACACTTAACGTAGAATCGTACATCCGCATATCATATCTAGTTTTTAGAAATATTTGGTAGTTCCAGGAAAAACTTCACTACTATCCCACTATTATTATTTTCTCCATCTCATTTGTGATCAATTTAAATACTTGTGATAAATTTAAATTTTTTTGTTCATAGTTTTATAGTTCTCCCAGCTTTTTATGTTTTCCATATTTAATATTAATAGATTGTGTCCGAATAAAATTCTTATAATGTTTTAACTATATTTTAAGTATTTAAATATATACCAATACATATATATACACATACATATATATTTGGATGTTTCTGAATGCGCTTTAGCCAGTCAATTTAGGTCAAATCTACAACAACAACAAGAACAACTCGCATTCTTAAACAAGTTTGCATATGTGTTTGTGTGTATCTATGTAAAATTTCAACATATACACATAAATGTGCATTCATATACATACATAGGCGAGGGTCGTTCAAGAAGTCATTGCAAACCTGATAACTGATATTATAATTTTGCTAAAGCGATCGATCAAAAGTTCGTCTTAACTAGATAAGATAAGGGGGCAATGTCTTGCATTCGATTTAATCTACCATGCAACACAAGATACAGATACAGATACAGATACAGATATTGCATATAAAAAGAAAAAAATATTTTAAAAAAGTAAAATAAAAATAACAATTTTTCTACGTAAAGATTTTGATTTCATATTAATAAGAAAGAAGTAAAATGAATGCTTATCATTAGCCAATTGAGTAACGAAAGTCTTTGTAATGTGGGTAGACTTAAGAAAACTGGATGTATGAAATATTTGGGACTTGCATCTGTTTTCGTCTCTAGATCGTAATTGATTGTCTATTATAATTTTGTTAAATTTTAATTATGACGTACATACATATATTATATATACATAGATACATGCCTGTCATATTGTATACGTGTATGTAAGTATAAACAAAGCTGAAATTGCTGCCAATACGAATGTGCATACAAATCTACGTACACAAGTGTGTGTTTGTGTGTTTACAACAGCAGCAACAGATTTCTTACCTTTTCATTCATAAAAATGTCTTGACAAAAAGAAAGAAGGAAAACAAGCAAAACAAAACACGCGCATGCTCATACACACACACACAGAGCTACATATATGCATATGCAAGTCCATGCACGCATGCCTTTCTTTATTGAAAAGATACATACATACGTGCATATGTGCATGCATGTACATATGTGCATAGCCTTCCGTGTATGCGTGTAACTTTTTTTATTCTTGCCTGTGTGTGTGTGTGTTTGTACATTTAATGCCAAAATAAACAGCAGAGACGCCGACTGCGCTGCTGCATATTGATTGAGAGAAGGCGCAAAAGAAGGGACCGCGTACATTGATAACAACACCAACACACAGATGGCGCTCTAGAGTGTCTGTGTCTCTCTCTCATTGTGTGTGTGTGTGTGTCTGTCTGTGTATGTGTTTTTATGTGTAAAAGAGTGCCAAGCAGCAGCAGCAGCAGCAGAGTTCATTGGTTAGTAAAGGCGCCACAGTCAAGTCACATGTTAAATGAAATACTTATGACCAACAAGCACCGACAGAAACATTGTAGTCGGAAACTACCGACTGAGCAATACTCTGCTCTCTCACTGAATTTCAAATGGAAAAGAGAGGATTTCTTTATTAAACGTAATGGCTTACATATGAAAAAATTTTATTTAATGAGGCTATATACACGAGTATATACAGACCATAATTATCTCTGTTGACAAAGAGAAATAGAGAGAGAGAGTTGGAAAGAAAGAGACCGAGTGTAGGTGTAAATTCCTATTGGTGGTGCACAAGGCGGCGACGTCAACGAACTGCAACGATGACATTCCCATAAATTTGAGGCAGGACATGGACGTGGATTGAGTTAACAGACTGACTGACACTCCCACTCCATTGGCCCATCTCTCTACCATCCCCATTCACACGCCTATGCCTACCCCTCCCCCCCCCCCTCTTTTTTTTAAGTCTACACTTGTACTTGCGACGCATGCGCAATGCTCTTCAAGCTGTGAGCAACAGTTGCAATTCGCCTGGGGAACAGTTTGAGAGTCAGTGGTGATTGTGCTTACCAAAACTTTTTCATCTGAAGAAAATGCAATGTTGGCAAATAAATAAATAAACCAAGCAGCAAACAACTCAAATTTGAAACTTACACAAAAAGTGTAAGGAAAAAAAAAACAAATAAAAAATAAATACATATTGAAAAAAGCATTGACAGCATATTTTGCTCGTCGTTTCGACTTCAATTCCTGGAAAAACGCCACAAAAATTACAGTCCATCTCCTATATGGTGCACCTCTTGCTATATACAACAAAGATCTCCATATTCCAAAGTTTACCGCTTATTTCGTATAATTGTTTTTTTTTTTTAATAAGTCGAGTGGTTTTGCAGTCACGTGCAACTCTTTTCACCATAGCGATGTTTGACTGTATTTGCATACATGTACACTCAACACCTCAAGATAGCAGACAGAGACGGATAAGCGGCAATGAAATTTGTATGCTGTTTCTTTTGCTGCTGCAGAAGAAAGAAGGCGGCCAGAGCATGTGAAGTGAAACTGAAGTTGTTATTGTTGTTTCGTTGTTGGTGTATAAACTCAATTTGGCGACTCTCACAATCTCTCTGTGTCTCTCCCTCTGTCTCTGTCTATGCATACCCATTTAAACCGGCGTGCGCTTTCATTCATGAAATAGAGTTGCCTACATGCTGCGATTTTCGCTGGAATTTCTGAAAGGCCTGTTAATTAAAAAAACGAAAAGTGATAAAACAAAAAAAATAAAATAAAAAAACAGCACAATGGGACAAAAGGCGATCGATTCTTTTAAATGACCTATACAAACAAACATAGCTATATATATATATATATATATATATATATATATATATATATTTTTTTTTTTTGATGTGCTTGATGCTTCTGAGAGTAAGGGTATTCAATCTTCGCATGCATTTCTCTTTTTTTTTTAATTTTATTTTTGTTATTTGTTCTTGATTTTGGAGTTTTTGGCGTCGTCGTCGTTTTTATGCGACGCGACTGCGACTGGAGTGAAATTACTTCCAAGAAAAATAAACATGATATTAAATGTGCAACATTCCAGTGGAGACTACAACGGCGACAGCAGCAGCAGCAGCAGATCGAGATTTTTGCAATGCTGTTGTTGGTGTGATCTTGTTTGCCAGTCTTGTCCGTTTCACTGTTTTATTTGCTGTTTTTGTAGTTGTTGTCGTGGTTGTTGTTCTTGGTGCTCTTGTCTCTTAGCGCCAAAAAGCGTTGAGCGCGGCGGCTTTTTGTAGTTGTTGCTGTCTGTTCGTATTTTTCATTTAGTTGCTGTTTGCTGTTGATGCCGTTATGGCAACAGGATGTTATGACGCTCTCTTTTTCTGCTGTCTATCTGAATCTTTCTCTGTGTGTGTGTGTGTGTGCAGATGACACATGCATACATATACATATACATATGTTGTTGTTGCTTTAGTTGTTACCATCTTTGTACATCTTAGTCTATAGCCGCTTAACTATTTTGACTGTAAATATAATTCGAAATATTTCAAATATTGCTTAAGTGTGTTTTTTATCAGAGTAATAAAAGAAAAAAACGCCCAAAAACAACATGCAATCGTCTCGCGATCTTTCGTTCTCTTTTCTGTACAGCACATTCGCAATCCTTTTTTGCTCTTTCTCTCTCTCTCTCTCTCTCTCTCTCTCTCTGTTTCTGTAATTTCTTTCTCTAACCGCCTTCACAGGGTCCTATGTGAATGTTGTTTGTATCCTTAATCGCTTTATGGCACAACACACACCACCCATCCCCCCAACCACCCCCACCCGTAAATGCTAAAAGAAAAGATCCATTAAAAAAAAGAAGAATCCAAGCAAAATTCAGAATTCACGCAGTCTCATTTTTACGCTCGCTGTTTCTCGCTCTCTTTAGCTGTTAGATACGCTGCTGACTCTCTTACTGACATACTGCTCTCTTTATCTCTCTCTCTCTCTCTCTCTCTCTCTCTCTCTCTATTTATCTCTATCTCTCTTTCTTTCCTTTCTTTTCCATCATTTGATTAATTTTTTGTGTTTTTTTTTTTTTGTGTTTTTTGCTTTATCACATCAAAATGAAAAATAAATAAAAAAAATAAAAACTGAAATTCGATTTACTACAAACTTTCGTATTATTTTTTCATTTTTATTTTCTTACTTTCCTTATTTAATTTTTTTCTTTTTGCTTTTGTTTTGTTGAATCGTTTGTGTTTTTATTTCTCTTTGTTTTCTTTTGTTTTGTGTGTGTTTTTACGCTATTTTCTTCACAGTGTTACAACATCAAAAATCTTAATAAGCGGCATACCGCTGCAAACACGTTTCGAAGACATCGAACCGCTACTGAAGCCCTATGGCATCGTCAAACAATGTGAGGCTATTTCTAGTAAGGATCAAAATACTCAAACAGTACATATAACATTCGAAAATCCTGAGCAGGCGCAAAGGTATATACATATCAATCAACAACAACCTTAAAAAAAATAACTTAAAGAACACTAATAGCTAATAGATAAACCAAATATGACAAAAAAAAAAAAAAAGACAAATTCCATATAAAAAAAACGACTTAATACAAGATTTACATGATTTGGAAATAGTTGTAAAGCTGTATGTAAATCTAGTGTTAAGTACAACTTGAATACAAATTTACAATTCTCTAATCATGTATGTGAAATAGATGGAAAATTATCGATAAAATCCATCGATAAATTCGAAACAAATTGGGCTCCTATTTATAAAACATACATACATCCATTTCATCGACTGTTATCGATTGTTTTCCAGCTATATATATATATCGAGTAGAAGTGCATATGTATGTGTAACCCAAGTCCTAACCTAAATATATATATATATATATATATACATATATATATATATGTATATATGCACATACATGTTGATATATATTTATTACTGATTCTTAATATTTAATTATTAGCTTGATCGCAATTGTGGCTGGTGGCAATGGGGGGGTGGGGCGCTTGGCTGTTGTGACTGTGAGGGGTGGGGAGGGGAGGGGTGGGAAGTGGGGTGGGCGGGGCGGTGCATGTGTGTTGTGCTTAGGACGATTTAATGTAGCTACTCTTGCCTGTGTGTGTTGTAATAATGTTTGATCTGATCTGGATGCAATTATTTGTACCACAACATACCAATATATTTGTATATATATATATATTCATATATGTATATATATATATGTATATATATAAATATATATATATTTATATTTATATATATATGTGTGTATGTATTTAAAATTTAAAATGTTATCAATATAAACACACCATGCAATACATAAATACATACATACATACAGAAACATACGTATATCATCTAAATATAATTCCTCTTCAATTTGCACACTTTCTTACTAATTTCTCTCGTTTTTCTTTCTGTTTTTTTTTTTTTTTTAACTTGGTATTGCTTTTAAACTCGTTTAGAGCTGCCGGTGGTCTGAACGGCGTCGAGTTTGAGGGCAGCAAACTGCACGCGGAGCAATTGGACAAAAATCAACGGCGCAGCATACGCAATCAGCGCAATCCGTATCCGGGCATGCCGGGACCCGGACGCCAGGCGGACTTCCCGCTGCGCATTCTGGTACAGAGCGAGATGGTGGGCGCGATCATTGGACGACAGGGCAGCACTATTCGCACCATCACACAACAGAGTCGCGCCCGTGTCGATGTGCATCGCAAGGAGAATGTTGGGTCCCTCGAGAAGTCCATTACGATCTATGGAAATCCCGATAACTGCACCAATGCATGCAAGCGCATATTGGAGGTTATGCAACAAGAGGCGCTATCCACGAATAAGGGGTAAGTCTCGAACAATTCCAAATCAAATCAAATAAGCACAAAAATTAAGCAAATCTATGTGTGTGTGTGTGTACCCTTAGGGAGATCTGCCTGAAGATACTCGCCCATAA
Organism: Drosophila setosimentum; assembly: GCA_035043505.1. NCBI lineage: Eukaryota > Metazoa > Arthropoda > Insecta > Diptera > Drosophilidae > Drosophila > Drosophila setosimentum. The sequence goes on along the minus strand of JAWNMY010000090.1, from coordinate 18,935,036 downwards.
TAATCTAATTGGTCGCATCATTGGCAAGAGCGGTAACACGATTAAACGCATTATGCAGGACACGGACACGAAGATTACCGTCAGCTCGATCAATGACATTAACAGCTACAATCTGGAGCGCATCATTACGGTGAAGGGCCTGATTGAGAATATGTCACGTGCGGAAAACCAAATTAGCACCAAGCTGCGCCAAAGCTACGAGAACGATCTGCAGGCGATTGCGCCACAGAGCCTCATGTTCCCCGGCCTGCATCCGATGGCAATGATGTCGACACCGGGCAATGGCATGGTCTTCAATACGAGCATGCCGTTCCCCTCCTGTCAAAGCTTTGCCATGTCCAAAACACCGGCCAGCGTGGTGCCGCCGGCCTTCCCCAACGATATGCAGGAGACCACATATCTGTATATACCGAATAATGCAGTTGGGGCAATCATTGGCACCAAGGGCTCGCACATTCGCAGTATAATGCGCTTCTCGAGCGCATCCCTCAAAATTGCGCCGCTCGACGCCGACAAGCCGTTGGACCAACAAACGGAGCGCAAGGTCACGATTGTTGGCACACCGGAGGGTCAGTGGAAGGCGCAGTATATGATATTCGAGAAGATGCGCGAAGAGGGCTTTATGTGTGGCACCGATGATGTTCGCCTCACCGTCGAGCTACTCGTCGCCAGCTCTCAGGTATGCATACGAAACTAACTGATTTGTATTTAAGTATTTCCATTTGAAATCAATCGAAATGAACTTAGTTTCCGGTTCCCCCTTCCGCTTCCACTACATAAATTGTAAAGGTTCCGCGCTATAAAGATAATGAATATATTCCAAGTTATTTTTGGTATTCGGATCCGAAATAAAGTATGGTCTGGTTAATAATAACAACAGTTCCGATTAATGGTTCTTAGCAAATGTTTTAATGCTTGATTGATTTTCGGATTTTTGGCTACGAACTAAGCGTTCTAAAGTCACTTGAGACTAGAAAAAGGGTTGATATAGATAGATATATAGATATATTTAATTGAAAAAGAAAAAATTGAAAGCAATAAATAAAATCGAATGTGTCTCTGAGGGGGAGCTAAATTCTGCGAGTATGTCAATTGGAAGAGGAAGCTTATATTATAGATTTGGTTTTCTGTAGGTCGGACGCATTATTGGCAAGGGCGGGCAGAACGTGCGTGAGCTGCAACGTGTGACAGGTAGCGTCATTAAGCTGCCAGAGCATGCGCTGGCGCCACCTTCTGGCGGCGATGAGGAAACACCTGTGCACATTATTGGCCAATTTTACAGTGTTCAGGTGAGTGATGAATGTTTTTCGTCAGAACTAAAATCGAATAATAAACTAAATATGACTATGAATTTGATTCTATTTTGTGGTACCAACTACAGTCCGCACAGCGTCGAATTCGCGCAATGATGCTATCGACGAATCCGCCTCCAGTGACCAAAAAACAGAAAGCTGCCAAAGAACAACAATTGCAACAACAACAACAGACTCTACAACTTTTAACAGGCGCTGCGCCAAGTGGGACTCAGCAGCAGCAGCAACTGTCGCCGGTGTTACAGCCGCAGCAACAGCAACTGCCGCAGCAGCAGCAGCAGCAGCAGCAACAGCCGCTGCCGCCGCAATCGCATCATCAATCGTCGGCGTCATCGTCGTCGACGCCACCTGCGCATCACCAGCAGCAGGCGTCGTCGACAGCGTCGTCACATCAATTGCAGCAGCAGCAGCCGTCGCCGCCGCCCGGCAATGCATCGGCCGTTATTCCCCAGCAGCAGCAACAGCAGCAGCAACAGCAGCAGCAGCAACAGCAACAACAGCAGCTGGCAAGCACACAGCAGTAAGGTGTTCGCAGTCGTGGGGTGGGGGAGGGGTTAAGATGCAACCTAAATGCATCAGGCAACAACAAACAAGGAACTTTAATCAACAACCATCAACAACAATCAACAAATGATAAAATAACAACAATAGCTTCAAAATACACCACACCACCAGCCACCACACACATTCATTCGGATTGGTCAGGGCAGTTTCCTTTTACGTTTTATATTTTCCGCTTGCATCAGCCAACAACAACTCTCGTTTCCCATCAATTCCAACAACAACTGCTGCTGCGAAAGGAAAAGCAACGAAAGCAGAGCAGGGAGCAGCTGGTGGAGAACGCAGGAGCAGCAGCCAGATGACAGATTGCAAAAATAGCAAAGAGCATTTGAACAAATTTTGCTTATTCCCCACTCTCTCTCTTGTTGCAACTGTTGCAACAACGGCTGGCGTTATCATTGGCGTCTGCAATCTACACAAAAACGGCAATTGTACTGCTGATCCATCTGTTATATTTATATATATATATATATATAATTTAACAACATTTGTTCACGTTGATATAAATTCTGAATTGCGCCTAAAGCGCAAACGAAAGCAACATTTAACTGGATATAAGAACAACAACAACAACAACACAACAATAACAACTTTATTACAACAAATTTATCCAAAAGTGTCGCAGCCCCCGCAGCAACCAATATATAAAAATAAAATATTTACATCTTGAAAAAACAAAAGTTACACCCAAATACAAAAAGTTAAAACAAAAAAAAAAAAAACAATTAAGAAAGCAACAAAAAAAAAAATAAAAAAAATCAACAAAAAACAAATACAAAATTAAGCCGTAAAAGCAGCAAACTCGTTTTTTATATATAGATATATAAAATTTAATTTTTTATGAATTATTTTATTTTTTTTTAAATAACTTTTATTAAGAGTACATTAAGTGAACACAAAAACAAAACTGAAAACCAATCAGTTGTTTGGTTTGTGTGTGTGTTTTTTTTTTATATACTTGTTTTCTTCTTTTAAGCGTATTGCATTTGAAAATTTGAGAAATTGTAGCAGTAAAAATTGTTTGCAAAACACAAATCAGATGACAAACAGCGGCTTAGAAACAGAACAGGAAACTAAATCTGTATGTTATTATTATTTTTATTATTATTACTACTACTACTACTACTACTACTACAACAACACTACTACTACTACAACTACTACTACTACTACTACTACTACTACTACTACTACTACAACAACATACTACTATTATTATAATTTGTCGCGTTTCTTTATTGAAAAGTAAAATTGGAAGCAGGTGTAAACTTCAGCCCACCTCTCAAAATATCTACAACTAAACTTAAACTAAACTAATCCAAAACCCAAACAAATTGAAACGAAAAAATCTGTAAAAATGATTAATATTTGAGGCGAAACGTGAACAGAAACACGGCCAAGTGTGTTCAATGCGAGGGTCGATATGAAAGTTGTCCATTGATGCAGCAGCAGCAGCAGCAAATGCGTATATGTATTTTGTACTCTGTGTATAACAGTCAACTGTTATATGAAGACAACTATATGGAAATACCATAACGGAAAGTACACACACACACACACACACACACATATATATACGCAGGGTCACCACACACTTACACACACACATATACATAATTATATAGACATACAAAAAATATAGTTATAATTAAGTTGTGTCTCTCACCTAATGCCAAGCAAACAATGTTAGTGTACAGCTGTATAATAGTTTTCGAGAATTGAGATTTGGAGAATATATGAAAAACTGAATTGTTAATATTGTTTGATCAGCGCAAAAGAGGAGAGTAAGGAAGAGCTACAAGGAAAGAGGAAAGGAAGATAACGAGCGAGAGACAGACGAGAGAGAGAGAGAGAGAGCATTGTAATGTGTTTGCCTTGAAAAAAAAAAGAAAAAAAATAATAACGGTGCTGAAATGTTAATTTTTATATAACGAAAATCGAGCAACAAGTGTTAAAGTGTTATATTAAATGAAAAGGGGAAAAAAAACAAAAAACAAGCTGTTATAATTCACAACACACACACACACACACACAGAACATTAAATTCTACACAACTCAACACAAATCAACTACTATATATAACACATAGCTTTGTATTGCGATCCATTTAGTCGAACACTCGCTCGAACAATTTTGATCTGAGCGGAATGTGTCGATTCATGGTATTATATATGTAGTTTGAATGTTGTCGTTTCGTACATAGTATGTACATAATACATATTTAACAAATTTGTGTCCTTTTAATTATTTTTTTTTTTTTTGTTTTCTTTTAATAAAATACATGTAATTCGAAAGCGCAAAACATAGATTGTAAAACATAGTGTATAACTGTTTTTTTTTCCCATAGCTGCTAAAATCGTAACTGAAGTAACTGAATCGGAGCAACAAACAATCAAACAACAAACCCAAGACAATAGCCCAATTTTGTTGAAATATACATAAATAGAATAACGTGAAGTTTTTTATTATTTCATTTTTGTTTACATTACATAACTTAACATAACATTACATACATTTAATTGCATAAATACATACATACATGAATACATATTTACATCGATATATAGTTTTTGCCTTTTTGTTTGTTTGTTTTGTTTTCTTACTGCATTAAGTTATTTATATGAATACAAATATATATATATACATATATATATATATATATATATATATTGAGTACAATACAATAGAAAGTTAGCAGCTCGGGTTTTGTATTACTTTTGCTTGTATAACACTTCCATTTTAGGCTTATATATTTCGGGCATTTAAAACAGAATATGTTATAACACAAACGACAAAAATAAACATTTCGGCCACAAAATACTACCAACAAACTAATTTGGTTTCAAACAAAAATGAAAAAAATCAAATCCATCAGATTCGAAAATGACAAAACAAAATTAAAATCAACAGCAACAACAACGACAACAAGAAACGCAAACAAAAAAATGGAAAAAAAACAAGCATTCAGCTGTTATGGCAGTTTAGGACAGATATTTTTGCATAGATTACAAAAGAAAAAAAAAAAGAAAAGAACAAAACATGTGTAAGAGATCTATTGATGAAGATTGAAAAAGTAATTAAAATACCTCAATGTAAGTGCATTATCTTCAATGACAAAAAGAAAACAAAAAAAGAATACAAATTATAAATGTAAAACAAAAATGTTAAAACTAAAGTAAAAGCTAAAGAAAAGAGCAAACCTAACGAATATGTAAACAAAAGCAGCAGAAACTAAAAAGTAACAAAATTTAAACAAAAGCAAACAAAAAAAAAAGTATATATGATATGAATGAAAATGAATCATAAACAAAATTATGATAGTTTGTAAGCAATGCAAAACCTGAAGGATTTCATACTACAAAAAAAAAAATAATAATAAAAATTAAATAAAAAAAAACAAAATAAACGAATAACAAAAGTATAACAACAGCAAATGCAAAAGAAATAAAACAAAAACAAGAACAAGAACAACTACTACAACAACAACCAACAACAACAACAACTACTACTACTATAACAAGAACAACAACTAAAAGGCATATCAACAAAGAGCGAATAGTGTAGACCAAAGCATAGTCGATTTCACGATTTTTTTACACACAAAAACACACACAGCACAAGTTTCGAATCGGAACACACAATCATAGTGACACACACACAGACACACACACATAAGTGCGCAGGTGTAAATATACAACATACATATGAGAGTGAAAAGCCTTCTTTTTTTATGCCAAATGAGAGGACGACGACGACAGATGCACAGATTCAGACACAGATTCAAAACTCAAACTGAAACTCAGACCCAGATCCACCAGACCCCAATTTAAGGAGTAAACAAAGTGAAAATTGTTAAAGTTTTGGTGTTTCCTATATAAATGAAAAACATAAAAGCAAAAAAGAGAAGAGAAGAAATTATAAGAAAAACCTATACACTCTACATGAATAGAACTTTTGAGTAGCTTGAGGAGAAGGGAAGGCGGTTATTGACAGGTGTATATAGAAAGAGATTTGCTAGGCATATAACATTTATATATATAAATATGTGTATATATATATTTATATATATATGCATATATATATACATATGTATATGTTGAGAAATCGCAAGGAAAATTGATTTGTTATAATTGAAGGTGTGTATTTGTTTTTAATATACCTATACATACATATGCATACATATATCTTTATATATATATATATATATATATATATATATATATTTATATATATATTTATATTTATATTATTTATACATATGTATGTATGTATATAATTTATTTTTTTTGGTGACGTCTTGAAGTTTGCGTAGCGCATAGGAAAAATGTCCAAAGTTGTCAATACAAAGAGCATATACTTATATTCTACTATTTAGCAAACCTAAATACCCTATACTATATGATACGATGCATGCTTGGTGATGATGCCTAAGCATTTTATTAAAGAAAAACACAAAAACAAACAATACAAAAACAAAACGAAATCGAAACAAAACACAAAAAAAAAAAAACGTAAAACGAATTTTTATAAAAAATTCCAAAAATGTAAAATAGAACAAACAAGGCAATGTTTTTGAACTTGCATTGTTTTTATTTTGCATAAAAAATTCCAAATGCTGAAGCAAGAAAAATGAAAGAATAGGCGAAGAGCGAAAGCGAGTGAGAGAAAGAGAAGGAGGAGAGCAGAGTGGTTGAGTTAACTAACTATTGACTATTGCTCTGTTTAAAAAAGTTAATGAATACGAAGAAGATGATGAGCTGATGAAGACGAAGAAGCAGGGGGGGTTTACCAAACACACTTAAGAAATAATAATAATTATTATAAATGATGTATGAATCATAAATTGAATGAAGACAAAATCACAAGATGTGAATTTGAAGCGTGCGCGTTGAAAACGACAGCGATAGAGCGAAGTTTAGAGAGAGCAGCAAAGAAATTATTTTTTAGTATTTAGAGGCTATTTTATATCGTTATTAAAAAGCAGGTGGAGAGCTATAGAGAGAGAGAGAGAGCAGTATGCGAGATGATAATGATCATGATCATGTTGAGATCAGTAAATGTGGATAAAAGGGGTAGAAGAGAATTAAATTTTAACTTGAAAAGAAAACAACAATAACAACGTATGGCTGGGTATGTGAAATTGTTCGCAATTGAAACAAACAAACGACAGCACAGCAAGTAAAGCATGATGACAACCCTAATCTCTAGTTACAGCAATTACCCAAGTTGCGTTAGTAGCACTTGTGGATGGGTGTTGTCTTATAAATTCCAAACCTTGATTCAATCACCTTTCATTTTTTTCGTTTACAATATATATTTTGAATTTATTTATATATATATATATATGTATACATATATATATATATATATAACGCAAAACTAAAATCACACACACATACACACAGACAGATGGAAGAATAGGATGTTTCACAGGCCAAGCAGTTTTTATTTTCTTTTCACACGAAACAACAACCCAAAAGAGAAAGTTAAAATTTAATTTTTCTAAAAGTACTTTTTTTTTTTTGTGTTGTAAGTTGTGCCAAGTACTGATAACGTTTAAGGTGTGATAAACTCGTTTTAAAATTTAACAACTATTTAAACTATTACTAAACAAAAAAAAAATTAAAATTAAAAAAACATTATTTTTATGAAATACTTTCGATGTACATTTTTAAACACACACATACACTTATGCTTGCATACAAAGTGTACTAAACACACACACACACACACATACACACAAATTTATACACAAGCACACCCGTCTTCAAAAGTACTTTGACATTTGATTTTACAGCAACAACTTCAACAACAACAACAACAAAAAGCTTTGCGATTACAATTTACTATTTATTTTATTCATATATATTTTTTTTTAAATATAATTTCTTAACGTAAACATAAAAAGTTTGTACTCCTTGAAAAAAACAAAAAAAAATTTTATTAAAATTTAAAAAAAAAATGCACACGAATGCAAAAATGAAGATGAAAGGGAAGATACTTTTTAAAAGGGCATATTTTTTTATATACATATATTTACATATTTACATAAAGTTTTTAGCGGTACAAACATCGTGAGTACAAATCAATTATTAATTTTTTTTGTTGTTTTTTTTTCCTATTATAAAGAAAGAATTTAGGGATTTCCTTAAACATGAAATTTGTTTTCAATTGTTAGGCGAGTGAAAGTTAGAAAAGAGGAGGAGAACAGTTGAAACACTCATTTTTATACGATGATTACAATAACGATATAAAGCAAGTTTTAAAGTAGGCTGAACTTACCGACACGCAAAGCAAGTTAAGAGCGAGCCGAGCAAAGCAAGCAGCAAATAGCCCAAAGCCGCCACTCACATTTAAGAAACAAGAAAGTGAAATACTAAAAATACTAAACGATAACGAATAACAATCCAACATGGTATTCTAATGAAACTCTAAGCAGCACGCCAGAAAGTGAAGAAAACAAGAAAAAATGAATATGAAAAAAATATAAATAAAGCTTAAAATATCAGCATAACATAAAAATTGGGGGTTAAGTTAATTTCAAAAATGTTTTTCTTATATTTAAAATAAAAATTTTAAAAAATTGGACGCAAAATCAGTCAGCAGCATATAAAAAAAAATGAAGGAATTACGAAATAAATACTAAAATGACTAGACAAGAAAGAAAAGGAGATCAAAGTTAGAATAGATTAAAGATCACAGTACCAAACAGATCAGATCAGTACAGAACCGAACAGAACAGTACAGTACAGTAATAACTCCTCGGATACGACACAACTAAACTAAACGAAACAAACAAAAAAAAAAAACAAAAAAAAATGCATATAAATTGACATATTGAACGTATACAACGTAAATAACGATTGTCAATGCAACAAAAAACAACAACAACAACAGCAACAATATGACTAATCAATAATGGAAATGAAATGATACGCAAGTGAAATAACTATGAATTACTATACATACATACATATACATATATTTTTAGCATTTAAGTATACAAAAGAAAAACAATGAAAATAAGAGAATACCTACATCATAACTGAAACCGATTGTCAGCCCTAAGAGTTTACGTGTACTAATATATATTGCAAAAAGAAAAAAACAAAAAAGCCACACAAAAAAAAAAAACAAAAAAAAAATACACAAAAAAAACAAACTAGAAAACACAAACTAAAAAGAAACACCCACAAAATTACATGCATATTACGATGACACGATTATATATTGTTGTACACATGTATAATACGCATGCATACACACATACACATGTGTGTATGAGTGTATGTATGTGGGAAGCGAGCCCAATACAGAAACACATACGCAGAACGCATCTATAGCAGTATATATGTATTAGAAACAACCAACTACTAGCGAAAACAAAAACAAAAACAAAAAAATACAAAAAAAAAACAAAAATTAAAAACTTAAATAATTTTGCGTAATTTCCATTAACTACTAGTTGGCTAGACAACAAAAATATGCTTATAAATTATGAGAGAATTAAACCGCAAACAGAGCAAACGCAAAAAATGGAGCATATATTTGAGAATGTGACACGTCGGGATAAAACAAACAAACAAACAAATAACAATCTTTATCATTTTTGTTTTGCTTAATTTTCCCTTTTGTATGTATATTTTGCATTTTTTTTTTAATAATTTCACATAATATACATTTTTATTGCGTTCAATATAAATTTATATATATGTGTAAATTATCTTTCTTTGAACTGGAATAAATTCATACGGTAATCAACTGGAGACTGAGCTACAACATATATTTAGTTACCGTTATGTTTATTGCATTTGAAAAAAGAAAAAATAAGAAAAACAACTGAAAATGATTGGCAATTGGCCAATTAGTTTTGGGCATCATTTCACTCACACACACACATACATAATTACAAACATTAATCATATCTAATTACAATATATAATTGCACACATATGATAATTGTATATGTACATATATATACAACTATATGTATAATAAAACTATTGGTTAATTAATTTCAAATTAAATTGTTTTGCTAGATTTTCATGTATTCCTTAAATGCAACCCCATTTAAAACCTACGCCATTTTGTTAAGCATTTCTTTCATCCCTTTCCCACAACAACAACAACAATAGAATAAAAAAAATAGATTAAAAAATACACCATATCCAGCAATCGGTTTGCCTGTGTGATAGTAGTTTATAATTAAAACCGTTCGCTGGATCTTTCACCACGCCCCCTCCCCACATACACATATTAGCATTTATATGGCAAGCAAAGTAGGAGTTCATAAATACATAATCGGAAATAAAAAAAAAACAAAACAGAAATATAATACAAATAAAATAACAAACATGAAAACATACAAAAAATAACACAAAAACATTAAAAATAATAACAACTTTATAATATTTTTATTTTTACTTTTAATTATTTTTAAATTACCTATCTTTAGTTTAACGTTTTTTTTTTTTTTGCGTCGTCTACATATACATGTTAAGTTCATTAATCTACATAAATAATCAACATTGATGTAGACGGCATAATGTATCTACATTGTACATTGTATCTACATTACAGAGCTAAATATCTATAAATATTTTAAATATAACAAAACAAAACAAAAAAACAGTAAAATATTACAAAAAAACCAAAAAAAAAAAAATCTTTTTATTTATTGTATATTTTTCGTTACAGTTGTGGTCGTCCAGCTTTTGAGTTTGTCTCAGTTTCGATTTCGATTTTGCTTTAAAATTTATTTTTTTCAGTTCAGTTTCAGTTTTCAGTTCATGAAGCTCAAATTAAATCCCGGCGTTCCATTTGAAACGATCTCGATGTGTGTTTTGGGTCAAACGCTTGTAATATGATGCATACATAGTATGTATCCGTAAGTATGTACACCTATCCAATGAGCCCAAATTCATGTTAACTTAAAGCAGAATTCCGCATAAATGGTGATTTTAATACCTATAAAAGGGTTATCTGCAAGAGTAATAAAGAGTAAACAGCAAAACAATCCCAAAAATCAAATACAAAGTATACACACAAGCAAAGACAAAAAAAAAAACCAAAAAAAAAAAGACAAAAGTGAAATGCGTGTGAGTACATTTATAAAGACATTTATACGATACATACTAACTAAAATATACTTAAATTACAAAAAGAAAATAAAATTAAAAAAAAAATTAAATGAATACTACCTCAGCTTTGAATATTTCTATAGAAATATAATTAAAAGTACTTGAATGGCGACATAAAAGAAAAACCGAAAATAAAAAAAATAAAAAAATTGCAAACAAGTTTTAGAGCTGCATTTATATACTAGTAACAATACAATTTATACTAAGTGTACGTTTTGCATATTCCTATATAATTAAATAAACATAAAAGCAAAATGGGTCATTAAACAAAAACAAATTAAATGTGTATCTACATATACATATGAACGAAAAAACCAATACGAAAATAAATTCATATTATATACACTTATACATAACAAAACAAAAAAACAAAAAAAAAAAGAAGAAAGAAACACAAATAACAATAATTTTGCGTCCATTTTTGTTGTTTTCTATACTAAGAAAAAAAAACCTATAAAATCATATTTAATTACATATATAATTGTTTAAATTGTGAACGTAACCAAATTGAAAATAATCAAGTGCAACAGCAGCCAAATCCAAAATGTTTTATGGATGATGAATACCAGTATACATCCATACATTCATAACTACATGCATATGCCTATACTAATTACATACATATATCAGCTCTGCGTTTGTTTCCTATCTGCCATTTAAACAAAAATAAAAACGGAAAATAACTCCAAAAAATTCTGGAAAAAACCCAAAAAAAAAGAAAAACAAATTAAAACCATAAGAAGCTTTCTCGGTGTCAGTTGTGTCATAGTTTAGATTAAAAAGAAAACTAAATATTAAAGAATATTCACAGGAACGTAACCTTTATTTCCAAAGCCTGTGTTTACATGCATACATACTTTCATTCCTACAAAAAAATTGTGTCCAAGAAAGAGTTTCTGACCAGTCCCAAGGGTCTGCTTATTTCACAACAAAATAAGTATACATACATACTATGTGTATATTTAGTCTAAGCTAATTTACTTTTCGGTGTAATTTAATGTGTTAAATGCTAGAGAAAAATGTGAAAAACCCAACACAACATACTACTACTTACATATGTTAACTCGTACACTCAACAAATGCAACACCCACACCTACATTACAGTACATGAAACATAAACAACCCAATATTGAATCTCCCAGCATCGAGCTAATAGCAAGCCCAGCTAATATGTTAAAAAAAATTTTTTGTGAACATGTGAAAAAAGAAATCGAAAAAAAATTTACTCAATAAATGATTTTTCGTATAAATACACCGCTTCAGTGTGCTGTTATTAACATTATTATTCTACTATTATCTTAAATATTAAACCATACATCTTGCTTTCAACACCTGCTTAAATTTATATATAATGTTTTTAGAATATTTTTTCGCCAGATAAAAACTTACACTTCCAATGCAATCGCTTTTTGATTTTTTGAAAGTAGCCATTTTGCGCGCCAAATCTTACTGACGCTACTCAATTACTCAATGTACTCGATACACAAAATACTATTCTCGATAGTATCGCGCACATAACACGTACTGGTTCCGTTAGAATATCCGAATTAAGCGAGAAAAGGTGCATACTTTTTAGCGGCAGATAAATGAAACCTGGGCCAGTTTATATCGAAAGTCGCTATTTTTTGGGTGCATCTTGAATGTCATAAGAGATAGAGAACACCAAATTAATATGTGGGTAATCGATGCCCATAAAAATATTAAGCAATGTACCATTTTGCAACAAAAGGGCTTTCAAATAAAAGTGCATCCGATTCTAAAAAAAAACGATGCATTTGCATCAGCCTTTGCAATATAGACACATTCAAATCTATGCATCCATTTATTACATTTATTATTAATTGAAAACTTGTATTACAGAATAGGAAATGCGGCAGTGGTTATAAATATTTCTTGGCACGTTGCAGAACTTGACGGCGTCGCTGTTCGCTCGTTTGGCTGTCATTTAGAAGCCGCTCGGTGCGATCTAATGTCGCAATGGAATCATCAGCGGATGAACTGAGACGTTGTCGCTTGGTGGCCGGCAGCGTTGGCTGATTCTCACCAAATTGGTATTGATCTCGCTGATAATCTGCTGTGCTGTGCTGGCCGATATAATCACGATCCAAGGGATGCATTGTCCGCTCCGGTTTGTCTAGTTGATCCAGCGGTTGATTTAAAATGGTTAAGGTTTTGCGCTCGATCCGCTGCTCCTGATATTTGTCAAGAGCGGTCTGTGCCTGATCCAGCACCTCCTCAAATATGTATTGCTCCGTTGGTGGCGTTGCCGTTGCCGCCGCTTGCTTCTGCTCCTGCTCCTGTTTCTGATCCTGCTGCTGCTGCTGCTTCTTGTGTTCTGTTACTGTTGCCGCATCGTCTGGCTGTTGCTCGTAGTACCAGTGATTATGAAAGGAGCTCTGCATGGTGTCGCGCCTGTATACAATGGCGGCTGGCAGGCCAGATTCGTTGCGACGCAGCACGTAGAGTAACCGTTCCCTGGCAAAGATCTCCACAATGTACAGAAAGTTAACGTTGCCCGCGTTCAACTGCAACTCCAACGTTTGTATGGCACTTAATGCTAGCATCTCCACGTGCGTCTCCTCAACACACAGCTGGGCATAGTTGAGCAGCCATTCGCAAATCTGATGATGCTGCTGCTGCGGCGGCAGTGGCATCATTTGTGGCAACTTCGCCTGCTCCAGCAGCTGGACAATCTGGTCACGTTTCTTCGGCGACTGCCAGTCGTCGATAAAGTACTCGAGTCGATTGGGCAGACCAGCCGATGCTGTTGTCAGTGGCTCCACATAGCAGCGCAACTCTTGCGGCAGCTGTGGTAGCTCAATCAGACGCTCACTTGCCACCAGCTGCAGGCGACGCACAGCCTCATTGTACAACTGCGCACAGTACTGCGGTGACTGCAAACAGTATCGCCCAATTGCCGCATCCTGTTGGCATGCATAACGCAGCCGGTTAAAGAGCTCATCGCCCAAATGATGTAACAGCCATTCGTGCAACGGCACCTGCTGCAGCATGCCGCGACTGCGATGCGGCTGCTTGGCCAAAAACTGAACACCACACTGCAGCAGCGCCACCAATTGCAGCTTCTGTTTACCACGCGCCACGGTTCGGGTATTGTAGATGCGATAGGATCGTAGGGTGTCCAAGTGCAATTCCTTCGCCAGCTGATGGTGCTGCGTCATTTCCTCATGCTGCTGGACAATGAGTGCCACATAGCCGCAGCCACTGTTGCTGCATAAATGGTGCAATCTTTGCCGTGCCTCCTCCATCTGTTTGGCAGCCACAAAGAAAATGATGCCATCGGCATCAGCCAGCTGCTGTTTTTGCTGCTGCTGCTTTGGCATCCCCTTCACTTTGTGGACGGAGAGCGCCACACCGTTGGCGAGTCCATGCATATAGCACTCGTTGGTGCCGGATGGTTGGGCATCGCTTTGCGTCGACTGCCGCAGCAGACCGTGATCCAGGGCATGCTCGACGACGAGCCCAAAGCTGCCCTCGGGTATCGATAGCAGCAGCTTGAAATAGTGACGTGCAACTGGCATCAATTGCTGCTGGCACTGCTGCTGTTGCAGTGTGCGCGCCAATAGCTCCCACAGATCCAGCTTGAGGGAGCAGTGATCGTCCATGCCCGCCAGCAGTCGGCTAAAGTCGCACGATTCACCCTGACGATAGCGACGCATCAGACGCAACGGCTGCTCCAATTCTCTGGCATCCATCAATTGTTCCGGCAGCACGGCACAAAAGCTGAGCGGCAAACACGCAAAGAGGGTATCCTTGTGCTGCTGGACACGTTGATAGCAGCGCCAGCGTCGCCAATAGTGACGCATCAGTCCCAGCTCGTAATTGGCGCGCACCACTTGCTCCTCGGCAAGCGCTGCAATTTGCTGGTCGACTAGCGTCTGATAGAGATCCATTGTATTCTTGTGCAGTTGCCATTCCTGTCGGCAAATACGCTCCACCTGCTGATCGATGTGTTCGCGCAGCAACTGTTGGCTTCGCTCCTCCAGCTGCAATTGGCGATGCTTCAGTTGCTGGCGTTGTGCCTCAGCTGCGGCTGCAGCCGCTGCTGCTGCTGCGGCCTCTGCTGCTGCTGCAGCCGCTTGTTGCTGACGTTCCTGCTCCTCCCTGGCCAGTTGCTCGCGCATTTGCTCCTCTTTGGCCAGCCGCTGCATAAGCTGACGCTCCTGGCGACCACGTTCCGCCTGTGCCGCCTTTGCCTTTTGCAGCTTCATCAGCTCCAGTTCGCGATGCTTGGCCGCCGCTATTGCTTGTTGCAATGTAGCCAGTTTGGCATCCTCGGCGGCCTTTTGCTGACGCAATTGGTCCGCCACAGCAGCCGTATTTGTCGGCGTCGTCTTGGCTGGGCCAATGCCGAAATTGTGCGGGCCGATCTTTGCCCCGAAACCAGCGGTGCTCGGTGCCGGTAACCCAAAGCTAAAACCATTCCTGCTCATCTGCGCTGGCTGCAACTGCAGCTGTGGTGGCTGCTGCAAGATCGGTTGAAGCGGTGGCGGCGGTGTCGTTGCTTTGATCCTGGGCGAAATTGGCGCCGAGAGGAGCGGCACCTTAAACAGAGTATCCATTTGTGCGGTTGACTGCTGTGATGCTGTTGTTGCTGTTGGCTTAAATGATTCTTTTTCAACGTTTGCACCGTTTATTGTTGCTTTATCATTGTCCGTTTGCTCCTCCTCATCCTCCTGCAGTGCACCGCCATTGCCCAACTGATCCCGAGCAGTCCAGGCGATGCTCTTCAGATTGCCCTGCCCATTGAAGCTGTTGTGCGGCCGATGATTTAAGTACAGAGCTTTCGGCGGCAGCGGTTCCCCGCAGATGCATTCGCCAACGCTCTGCTGACGCTTCGATTCCACCAGCTGAATGATATATGGAAAGAGATAGATGAATTGTGCGAAAGAGATATATATATATATATATATATTTGTAAGCAGACATGGACAGTAAAATAGGTGTGAAGACAAAACAATGCATGACTACTTTTTATACCCTGAACCCATTAAAACTGGGTACAAAGGGTATAATGGTTTTGTGCAAATGTATGCAACAGGCAGAAGGAAGCGTCTCCGACCCCACAAAGTATATATATTCTTGATCAGGATCAATAGTCGAGTGGATATAGCCATGTCCGTCTGTCCGTCCGTTCGTTCTATCAGCAGCCACAGGCATTTTCTGTATGCATAAATATGCGAGCGCATGTGTGAGAAGGAGATGGCATGATAATCGACGCGAGCGTCAAAATGTGTTTGTGTGTATTCTGCGGAGCTCCGCTACTTGGAATATCGTGTTTCACGTGTTTGTCGGCAGAGGGCGCTTCCAGAGCTGCTCGAACCTTAGTGCAAATCTTTTTAAAGGGGAATAATAGAATATATTTAATAACTGGGTTCAGGGTATATCGTAGTCGAGTTCCCTCGACTACAGCACTCTTACTTGTTGGGTTATCTAATATGGAATTCTTTATTTGAGCATCGTTACCAACAAAATTAATCTGACTTACATAATTCCATAGAATATTGTATTTTCATGAATTCTACTGATGATTTTTTTTCTAACTTAAGAGCATTTGTACAGAAGTTTTGAGACCTTCCAATTAATATGGCTATGCAACTGTTAATTAATTTCCTTCATCTTAAAGCTTTGCCTTAATATTTTATCCTTGTCCATGTAGTGATGTCTTTGGCCCACTTATAGTATGATTTGATAGCTCAGGTAAGCCTTATTATAATGAATATATAATTAAATATTATTTTTTGCAAACAAAATCAAATGAGAAATTAAAGTTTCCTTAACTTTATGCAATTCGCAACTATTTCACTGTCCAGCTCAAATCTTATGTAATCTTTTGGACATGATGAAGTTATTGTCTTCAGACATATTTTAATGTCCAGGTATATATATATATATATATATAAATATATCTATAAAAGTGAGGAGTTGTTAGTTGGCACTCACCTCGATCTGTCTGCGCAGCTTGTAATGCTCCGGCGGGTGGATGCGAGTGAGTTCGACACGATCCATTTGGTTAACATTGAGACCGCAGCAGCTGGCAAATTCGGCTGCCTCGGCGTCAGTGGGGAAGAGGAGCATTTGGCGTAAATAGCTGACCGGCAGCGAGGAGAATTCATATTTTCGAGGCGCCCGATAGGCTTGGACGAGGCGATGCAGGGCTAGAATGCGCAGGCGCAGAAAGTATGTGATAAGGATGCAGGCACTCAAGTAGCTGGTCTCCGGTTCTCGCAGCAGCTGAAAGAAGCGCACAAAATTCGTATCGTGCAGTGCCAAATAGAATTGAATGGCACGTCGGATTTGTGGACAATTCTGGAGCTCAACCGGCAGCTGGCCAATGTCCCAGAGAAAGTTAGCATCCGCCAGATTGAGCAGCACAATATAGCCACGAAATTCGGCTTCGCGCGGACACTGGATGCCCTTAAGTCGCAGATCATGATACATGTACTTGAGCGTTTGCAAGCATTTCGTTAGATTCTCGGCATTGATTTTTGTATCGAAGACGCTGGGACCCTCGGCCACCAGGCGTGCCGCACAATGGATGTGAAAGCGTGCACACTGCTCCACCAGCTTGACGGCGTCCAGCGAGCACAGCTCCTGCTGTGTTATCTCCTTGCGTATGGAGCGTGTGCGATCCCAAACAAAATGAAACCAATCGCCCAAATGCGTATCCTGCCTCTCACTAATGTCCATTATCTCGTGCATTAGATAGCTCATGGTCATGTGCAGCGCTGGCTCGGCGCGCAGCTCGTGCGGCAACGGGGTCTCCTGATCAGCACTGCTGCGCGAATATTGTTTAAGTGCCAGCTCGTGTGATATTAGCTCATCGGAGTTTGGTTGCAGCTCGTAGACGGCCACCTGGCGCTGAAATTCGCGCAGCACACGCTCCTTTTCGGGGCACATGTCCGGGCAGTGGCCCTGCAATCGCCGCTGGGCATCCGTTGCTGATGTCCCGCGTCGCTGATTCAGCCGCATCAGTTTGTCTCGTGCATCGAGAACGCGATATTTCTCCTCGCTGGTGTGAGCCGGTTTGCGCATCACTGTCTCCAGTTCTTGTCTGGCTTGCTTGTGTTGTGCCGGCTCACGATGTCTTTCCCTTTCCCGTTCTCGTTCGCGTTCGCCTGCCTTTTCCCGTTCTCCATTGCCGAGTGGCGTTGCTGCTGCTGCTGGTGCTACATTAGCTCTGCTGACTGCTGATTTTGTTGCGTTGCCGATGGCCTTGTTTCCGATTGGATATTCGTTGCGCCATGCGCCACTCAATGCACTAAGTTCGGCCTGTACATCGGGATCGACCCATTCCTCGGTCTTCTGTGCCGGCGAACTCTCCATTTCTGCATAGCACATTTCGAATTTATGACCGTTGTAGACGCTGCCCTCCCGCAGTGCCACTTCTGCCTCCGATTCGCTGGCATAGCTAACCGTGCAGGTCATGCGGCGCGGACGCAGCACAAAATTCACCAAACTGCCAAAGCGACCAAAATGGGATCGCGCCACAAATTTGTCGAGAAACAGTTCGGGTATATTTGTGCATCTGCAAAACGACGAACGACAAACGAGAATTTATAAGCGCATGCTGCATCCACATCTATAAGTTGAAAACTTACAGCAATGTCTTGTAGTTGTAAGCACCCTTCGAGTGAGTCTCCGCCATGCCGCAGTTATTATTGCCACCAGTGTATTACTTACTATTGAACAGTTCCAACCGCCCCACGGAATGATTGTAGCTACGTGTGTGAGCGGGTTGCACGTGGTACGTTGTACGTTGTACGTTGTGCGTATTTTGATTTATTTCTTGTTCAAGGAATTCATTGTTTTAAACATAAATAAATAATATTCCGTCTTCGCTCTTGCCGTTTACAAGTGTCGATTGCCGATCAACCGGGTCTTACACTATATTTTTTTTTAAATTAGTCGAGCAACATCTGTTGATATATCGATAGGCAATGTTATAAGAAAAGGTTGTCACACTGTCTAAAAAATTTCAATCTTAAATTTTCATTGATTTTCATTATTGAAGAGTATACATTTTTAAGTACTTAAGATATAAAAATGTATTGATCTTACTTCGTTACATAGCTATAAGATGTTAATCGGATTAGTTGGTATCTTTTCGGCTTTCACCACTCAATATTTGTCAATAGTATAAGTCGGGTAATTTAAATTCTGTTCGTTAACGCGTGTGTTTTCGATATGGCCACCCTAAACATTTTACTAGTTTGATTTAAACGTAAACGTTAGTTGAATAAGAAATAAATTAACAGATAGAATAGTGGATTTCTCGAAAAGTAAAAGTCTTAAATGGGCGCAAATAATAAATAAATTTCGTCTTGCCAAAAGATTAAATGCTTATTGACCGTTTTTGCATTTAAAACAAATATAATAATTTATGTAGCGTTGCTCTTGCAAAATAATTAATAAAACAATAATTAATATTACAAAAAAAACAACAATACTTTCAACATATATTCAATAAGTAGGTTAAAATTAAGCAACTATTTTGTGTAAGACCCAGAGCGTTATATTAATATGTAGGATAATTGAACAATGCCAAATGAGCAAATCGAATATGTTCATTCAATTTCATAAGTAATTTTACGAAGTTTCATGTGAACTATCGATATTTCCAAAATATCGCATTGCAATGTCCGATAAGTCGAGCCAATGATAAATCGTTATTCCCAGTCATCGCTAGTTGTTGTTGGCATTTAACGCGGAGACAGCGTTCGCAACGCAGCGCTATGTTCAACGCCAATAAATCTGTTTTTTCTCGTTTTTTTTTTTTTTTTGAAATAACACGTTAAAACCTACTAAATGATAATAGTGTAGAATCGTAAACGAATCAATTGCAAATGCATATATAGCAAACTGTAGGTGCAAGCAAAACAAAAGATAAAGAATAAAAAGCAAAGCGACGCTTACTTATAAAAGCGAAGATAACCACGAAACGACATTGCGACGAAGAATGATCGAACGGAATATGTGTGCCACCACCAGTTGGTAAAACAAAAAAGAGGCAATTTAACTCTTAAATAAAATCCAAAGCGGCTAAAAACGCGAATTAAGCGAACAATTTTCTTTATTTTTTTTTTCGTAGTGGAAACAAATAACTGCAATTGCCGTTGCAGTTTTTGGGGTGCAGCTTGTGTTGTGTATTATTGTTGTTGTCTAACGTGTTTTTTTTTTGTGTTTCCGATGATCTTGGCCTGTTGTGTGTGTTGCGTGTGTTGTTGTAACTTGTTTTTCGTATGACGACTACGCGTGTGATTCATACAACAACAGTTACAAAGCAAATGCAGTGAAATATGGAAAATAAACAAAACAGCGAACAAAAGCAACGCGAATAGCAACTAATAAAGGGGTAGAGCGAGACCGAAGTTCGAGTGACGAGCGGCTTCTCCATTGAGAGCGCGATAAAAGACGATTACAAAATATAACTATACAAAACAGCGGTTTTTTTTTATACATATATACTTTTATTTTCATCGTGTGTGTACAGCTGCTGTCAAGTGCGCAGCCGCAGCGGTAGTCCTTTAAGCGTGTGTACTGTGTGCCATCTCGCTCACACCAGTGCTGCACGGCCAGCTAGATGAATAGCACCGCACGCACACATAGAAACACACACACACACAGGAATGCAGCTGCAGAGGAGCAGATGAATAGAGAAGATGATGCCAAAGCCAAATGCAACAGCAGCAGCAGCAACTGAAATGAATAAAATGTATCCACATTAACAACAATAACTATACATATGCCTCCCTCTCAAGTGTATCGTTAATAATACAAATAACGAATATAATTAAGAATAGTTATCAAAAGTGTGTTATCATCATTAAACTATGAAGGTTACCGTTTGTTTCGGCGATCTTCGCATTTTGGTGCCCTGCGGCCCTGGTGAGCTTCTCGTTCGGGATTTGATCAGCGAGGCGACGCGTCGCTACAAAAAGGCAGCCGGCAAGGTGAGTAACTACCCCCGTACCCCTCCCCACCCCGTTCGAAAACCCCTACACAACTATGTATTTTCATCCCCTTGTTGAGCGGACAGCGGAAATGCTGCACTTGAGCGTCAGTTGTTTATAATTACAAAACAAAAACCCAAAAAGAAGTCACAAAATAGGTGTACTTGTGTGTGTTTGTCTCTCTCTCTCTCTCTCTCTCTCTCTTTCTCTGTATGTGTGTGTGATGTAATTATTATCGCCCCGGAAAAGATGATTTTAGAGCAGATCGGAATGTATGCGCGGCTAGGTAAAATATTTGAATAATGATAAGCGGCGTTCTAATAAAAAAACGACGCTCCTAAAAAAGGCAGACTAGTAAATGAATTCAAATACAAACATGAGGGAAATGATATACTCCGAGGGTTCGAGTCGCACAGCTCATACTCTATTGGAGCTGGTGTATACCAAGGCTGGAGGCTGGGAGCAATAACGAAACCCTTGAGATCGGTTATAACTTGAACTTGAACTGAGGTTGGAAACTTTGGCTCATCAGATTATTTTGTTAATTTCAAAGAAAATTTTAAAAATCTTTGCGAAGAAAAACGAATGATTCTGTTTTTGTTTACTGTTAACGAGTAGGAATAAATCGAACTGGAACCGGTGACAAACTTGATATACACACATTGTCCACTGTTTGCTTCTATCCTGATGTAAATATATAT
Source organism: Drosophila setosimentum (assembly GCA_035043505.1). Lineage (NCBI taxonomy): Eukaryota > Metazoa > Arthropoda > Insecta > Diptera > Drosophilidae > Drosophila > Drosophila setosimentum. Next base: position 18,913,349 of record JAWNMY010000090.1, on the reverse strand, counting down.
AATAATATGATACTAGCACATTGTGGATTGATTGTAAGAAACCTTTTTTAGTAAGCAATTTCAAGAAGCCAATGTAAGGGTATAAGAAAGAAGATACAAATGTATGTAAATGCTAAAGAAATGATAACAACAACACACAAAATCAAAAAGACGAACTAAGACACACAGAATACAAATAAAAAATGCAACAACAACAAGTAAATAAATACCTTTAAGGCCTAACTTAAAGATGACGGGGGAGGAGGAGAAAAGGCAGTGCCTCGCATTTTGAACTCATTTGAACCCGATCCCGAGAAGAGAGCAGCTCATAATTTCTCAACTTCTCATGGACAACAAATTGAGGGCCCAAGCTGCTCCCTTCTGGCATAGAGACGTGACAGGTACGCTGTAATGCCTAAGAAGGAGAACAAGACAAATGGTATGGTTGGTGTAGGTCTCTTCTGATTCCGGGCGGCACCCAGGCACTTCCAGCGCCTTGTAATTAATCAAAAAGAACAAAAAAAAAAAAATGAAAATAAATAAGAACACCCGAATATCAGATTGTACCCGAAGATGCCACCAAGGAAAAATTAACTAATTTCAATATGTTAATTAAGTTAATCATTATAATGAAGATGATGGCTTTAGAGCTGATTAAGTCATTATAATGATTTGGGTTTTTTTTTGTTTGTATTTCCGGTTGAGAAATTGTTTAGATTTTTGCTGCATATCTGAGTGCAACGTGTGAATTTGACAGATAACTTGCCTCACTCTCAATTGTTTGTCAGTGGCTGTGGCAGAAACTGTGTCAGCTGCAAATTCTGCGAAGCTCTTAAAAAATAGATAACGCTTTCCATTTCGCGATCACGTGTATATATACATATAAATATATATATATGTGTGTGTATAAGTTAGACTGAGACTCAGACCCAGACCCAGACCCACAACGCGACCCAGACCCAGCTGCTATACGTATGTATCTATATATCTATCGCTTTACAGCTCCACGGCGAACTTGCTAATTATGCAATTTAATGCTTCAACGGCACACAACTTGCAACATCAGCAAAAAACACGAAAGAAAGAATGGCAGTCTTAGTCACGCGGAAGATTACATACCCTTGCACACCGAAGTCCACTTGCTCTAATCTAACATTGCATTATAAATAAAATCTGTCGATGAGAACTATATGATATAGGAAATTGCATAAGCAAACATATCCAGCTATATCGACTGATCTCCGTAAATGCGTTGCGCACTTTACGGCAAATCAATAATACCCCGTGCAAGAGTATACAAAGCAGTAACAAAAAACTCTGGCTCTGATTTCAAATTCTCGCACATGGTCCGATGATAGCCGTAAGCAACAGTTTCTCTCCCCTTGCTTGCTATCAACGGATTCGCTTTCGCAGCTACTATTTGATTTATTTTGTTGTTTATAATCCCACTTGGTAGATGTTTGTCTCACTCTCCACATCTGAGCAAATGATCCAACTACATACATACATATATACAGTTACAGACAGATACATATATATATATATACAAATATAGTAACTGGGCCTACAATTGTGCTGGAATTGCACTGAAATGTGGTATGCAACGAGTTGCACATGCAGCGTGGTACAAAATATTACCAAACTAAACGTTTTTTTTTTAGATACGTAAATGCTTTTAAACACAAGACAATCTTGAAGAAGAAATGCTTTATGATTGCTTTATAGAATTACTCCTCGTTTATTTTAACCAAATTCTGTCTTGGTCTTAAAGATTTGAAACATGTTTGGGAATAGAGATAAGTCTGGTTAACACTACCCAGAATTTAACTGTTTAAACCATTGTAAATATGGGGCAGTCTAGTAAGGACACATATGTTTTCATAGATTACACTTGGCAAAAATAATTTAAATATCGAAAAACAAGAAATGCCAATCAGAAAATATTTGCTAACTGAAATACTTACATTTGTTCAGGTATAAGCTCAGTTGGTATTATGATAATCGTATCAAAGATATAGATCAAAGTTAACATTTATTGAATATATATAATTTAATTTTGGTTGAGATTGTAATTTTCCTGTGACGAAATGAACATTAAGATTGTCCGAAAGATAAGTCTTAAAGCGAATTCCCAACTAATATAACGAATTGCGATAATTGTTGAATCAATTTGCCTTTGTTAGGTTTGTGTCCGAGTGTTCTGTGGGCGTTTTTATCGCCTTATCGCCAATGCTCAAAGGAGCAACTGGGCAGCTATTCAACTGGTAACTGGGCGTGCTACTTTTTTTTCGAGTCATGAGTTTTGTTTGTTTTAATTTTATTTTCGGCACAGAGCGTGAACAGAGAAGCATCTGGGTAATGGCAGCGGCAGCTGTGAAAAAAAGATTCATTGAGCATTCAGTTCTCGTTGTCGTTGTTGTGAATTCTTTTGCGAAAAACCTGTTTTGCGCAATTTGTAAATAATTTCGTCATGACAAACGAAGACAGCAGGAGAGAAATATTCAATGGAGCTGTTGCTGAGTGCTGGCGCAAAAATATTTTTGGCAGTTAAATATTCAAAAAATGCGCGCATTTAAAGTGCGCGTTAATTGGACCCCACAATCCATAATTCGCTTGAAAGCTCAGCATCTGTTCAGAATACATTCTAAAAATAAGTTAATGTTTATATCGAATTATAATGATAACAAATAAGAGACTCGTTCGTTAGAACAAGCCTGCCTTAAGCCATACAGTATAATTCTATTTACATCATCCAAGTATTTTCATAAGGAGATCAGGTTGGGTTTAACTTGGCTTACACGCGTTGCAAGGTGTAGACGCATTTTAGATGATAATTGGTTGATATTGGTTGGCCATCGGCTTCTATAAAGATAAACAATTTCAAGTACATAACCGGAAATCCAAACAGGTTTTTGCGCTCAGCTGCAGCCACAGGCGGAGTAGCAGTAGTCAGCAGTTTCCCCTTTGCCACCCGATCTCTAGGCCCTCATCGCAGCTAGCAAAGCCAAGACAAAGCATTGTGCAAAAAACACACACATTTTTATAATAATATCAGAAGTGTTAATATAATTCTAGTTCACCTAACTAGCCAAATCATAAACTGATTTCATTTCATTTGGTAGTTGAGTTATTTTATTACACATGGTACATGTGGTAAACATATTTGATAATATTAAATGTTTTATTCAATCTAATCATTTTAAAATGCTTCTTCTACAATTTCCTAGTTAATCGAATGTTCTTCATATAAATGTGCGAGACCCTTTCCTCATATCGCTTCAAGGCTTTCCTTGTTGTTAACCTCAAAATTCCGTAGCGTTTGACTTAGAATGCAAGCCAATTATAGCTTTGGTTCTAATACCATAATGGAACGACCCCCTGCCCCAAAAACTCCCCGCTATCTCGGTGCAATGCAACAGAATGGGAACGCAAGAAATATATATATATGAAAACGTTAGAACGTTGCAATCAATTGATATGCCTGACTATATAATACTCTGGACTATACAAAATGTGCTTAATTTGTAAATAGCATTATAATATAGTAAGAACAAACACTCTGTCCATAAAATAATTATAATATTCTAATTGCTGTTTTTAACACTAATCTGATCGTAAGATTTTGAAAGAATACACTAAATATATATATGTATTTAATTTGTCACTTATATTAATACTTAAATTATAACTTCGAATCAAGAAAAACAAAATATTGAATATTTAAAATCATTGTCATTACTCAGGAAAATATTTGCTGACATACCTCGAAATACCTCGAATAAATGGACTTCATAAAAGATGGAAATGTATTTTCTAACTCAAGTGGCACGCGAGCAGATTATACCCTGCCCGATTGTTTCTAGAATATAAAAATCAATTGCGTTTTAATTTTTGCGCCCACCTTGACAGAATAGTCAGCCGGCTAGAGAGCTTTAGTAGTTGGTACACCTCATGAGGGTTGGCTGCGTTTTGTTGTGTTGCCATGACAACAGCCACAACATATGGCTTATATATACACATCGAGTATATATATATATATATATATGACATGCATAGAGCTGCGACTGCGTCATTACACATTAAGGGGCGTCGAATACTGCCAATACAGTTGTCGTGTAATACCTACCTAGATACTCATACTTATAATCATGATCATACCCGTATTCGTATTCGTATTCTTATTCATATTCATATTGACGAATACATGTACAATTTAATGATTGCATTGTTGTGCCCCAGCTTGTGGGCTGCCTTACCTTGCCGTGTCTTGCCGTGCCTTGGTTTGAAGCTTGGCTTGATTCACGCGCTTGACCAAATTAGGCGCGAAATTCAATTGAATTATTGTCTCAGTCTCCATTCTCCAGTGTTAACTCTCCAGTCGCGTTGTCCGAGTCTCAGCATAAAGTTTTCGGGTGCTTTGTAATTGAAAATAATTTCCAACATCAATTTGCACGCCCACAGCACACAGCACACGTCATCACAATTTCTATTTGTATCCAAACGCGACGCCTACAGTCGAAAATTCGACAATTTGACAATTCGACTATTTTCTACTGCAATTCATTCGTCATGCACATAAATCGAGTCTTAACTATTGATTATTTCCAAAGACATGTATAAAAAAACACTTGTTCAGAAGTAATTGATATTGATTGATTGCACATAGACCAACTTTGTTGAAATTAAGCTGTAAATAATACTTAAGATCACATTTTCAAAAGAAATGAAGTTGGAATATGTTTTTATAATTCAATGGAAAACACGCTATCATTTTTTCTTAATTATTTATTTATTTTATTAATCTCTATTCAACTTAGTTTACTAATCAAATATTTATTATTTATGAGCCGTGACTTTTAACCTCATTCAAATCATTTGTTGTACAATTTTGTCACGATATTTGTAAAGCATTGGTGAAAGCACTTTGAAACCCTTTGAAGTAGATATATGCTTGTGTAGACCAGGTTTTCCTTTTAAAACTCCGCAAACATCGGATTGAAAAGAAGCCTTTTAATTTTGCAGATATAATCGGAAAACAATTGGAATTGGTCGTATATATTTTTTTTTTTTTTACACATTTTGGATCATTGTTTTCAAGTTATTTATCGAGCCGATTGTTATTTGGCACGAGCTGTCTATGGCAATATATGTATGCTATTTCATTACCATGCCCAAGTAGGGTAGGGTAGTAGGCAACAACATTGAAATTACTCGCCGCCTATCTCCAATATATGCACTATATGTGCATGTGTATATAGTACTAATGTTAACTGCATTTGGCTTTGGGTAGCTGATTGTGGGTATTTGTATCGTATTTGCCTGCTGCTTGCCACACGACTGCACGACGCCTCGTTGTTCATTTTATGTGGTTGCTACACCCGCCGCTGGGGGACAGTCAAATGGATTCCTTGGCTAGGTCTATTGGTCTCTGGTCTCCAGACTTTGGTCTTCGGTCTCTGGTCTCTCTGGCCTTTGGTATCTTCTACAATTACAATACTTTTATTGCCGCACTAATTGAGTATCTATTTTGGTCACGCACGTGTGTCCCTTGCCTACCTTCTGACTTTGTTTTCATTTCGTTTTGTTTTGTTTTGTTTGGATATGTTTGTTATACCCTGTATTAAAAAAAAATTAAGTAAACGTTGAAGTTTAACTGCAAGTCCGTAAAGTGTATATTATATGTATTCACTCACATCAATTAATTTATCTTGTATTATTATTGATCAGAATGCATTTTGTGTGTGCATAAGAGTCTTGGAAATGTATTTATTTCAACATTAAATACAGGGTATCTGCTAGTCAATCGTCAAGCCAGCAGGGAAATCAATCTTTGTTTGTTATGCGTTGCCACAATGCGACTGCAGCATTGTGTGTACGCGTGTGTGCGAGTGTATTTTTTGGTGCAGGATTCGAATTTTGTTTCGGAGTCGACATCGACATCGAGTGCCTGACACATTAATTAAACGAACTTCCTGCCCGGCTGCCACTGAAACGTGCCACAGAACTGCACCCATTGTTGCCCTTTGCGTGCCAGGCGCCTTTACAGTTCTTCTTCTTTTGCTGCTACCGATTCATTGTTGTGGCTTTCACTGCATGCAGTGCAGCTCAAATAACCACGACGACAACAACAACAACTGCAACAATGCGTTCCCGTGGCAATATATAATCAAAATATAACAAATAAAATTTGTGTATTTTATCTTCTATTTTTTCGGGATTTTTTTTGTTTTTTTTTTTTAATTTTTACATCGGAAACGCAACGATAACGCCACGCTCTGTACACAGCTCATCCCCCTTACACATCACCATCAAGCATAGGTGCCACCTTGAGCCTCAAACGCTGACGCACCCATTGTAATAACAATAACAATAGCAGCAACAATAACTGCAACAATATGTATTATCATCATTCTAATTAATTTGTACACTTTGCTCGCTGTGGGTCGGTCTCCATTTAAGGCAATTGAGTTGTGTACGGTTGGTTTTACCTTTGCACCGAGTTCAAGGTGAATATATATATATATAAAAAAAAAAGTATTTATGTATATATATACATATGTATATGTAAAGTAACTCTGTTCCCCCCATTTCGTTGTCTCCTCAACCTCCTTTCCATTGTTCAGCTCTCTGCTCTCTGGTCTTCTTCTTTTGGCTATGCCACGCATCGTTGGTTTGACCTTAAGACGGGCGCTGCCGGTGCGTTGTCGGTGACATGCTCCATTGATGAGCATTGGGTCAAGTGCAAAATTATGTTAAAATCAACAATTTAATATATATATATATATATATATATATATATATATGTGTGTGTATATAATAATTGCTTAACAAATACGTACATACCCAGAGAGCTTAAAGGTTATAATTAAGCTAGCACTTTTACTCGTTAGAGACTTCCCATATGTGCGCCTACTCATAATTTTTTCCGATGAGATTTTAAGTTATTTACAAAAAGTAACACGGATGACATTTGATGAGCGTAAGCGGATTACAACTTAAAGACAATAAGGCTCGAAACATAGTCGTTTTTCATATTCCATAATAAGTTAAATTGTATTAATTTTCAATTCATGTTTGCTATAAAAGCTGGTCGAGATGGCTTAGAAATTGAATGACTGTTTTGACTGTCCATCACAAAATTTGTCCAGCCAATTTGCATCATGAACTTATTCTATATGAGGTTCCTCTCTTTATTCTCGACACTTTCCACAGTTGGACTAGAATATGATAGAATTATCTCTAGAATTTAAATTTAGCCAACATGTTATTAAATTTACCCAAATACGTTTTTTTTTTGTGTTTACGTACGGCCACAAGATAAATTCTTATCCCTAATTTGATAATGATGTTATTCTAACAACAGCCTTGACTCATATACCCAAAATGATGATAAGATTTGGTTAATTTCACCACTAACTACCAACCACTATTCAAGGTTTTCAGATTGAACATAAACATTATATGTTATACAATTGGAAAATTTACATTTCCGACCCTCAGCTTATGTCTTATCAGCTATTCGCAGATAGTCATTATCTGTCACTTACAGCATGGTAAATATTATGTATAGGATTGAAGATAAAATTTGTATGATATCAACATTAAGTTCACGCTTTCGTCGAATTTGATTTGATCGAATGAGTGAAGTTATCATATCTGTCTATAACAGCCACTTCGCAATGTATTTACACTTTGCTGTCCGGCCGTATAAATATTTGCATATCAGAATTTGTCGTTACAATATTTTTTCTTTTCATTAAATTTTTTTCCTCACATTTTTCTTATTTTTTTTGTTTGCATTTTATGTTATTATTACTTCTTTTTTCTTTTATCGCTAAAACGTGCGCGACGTTGCGACTGAATTGTTGCAGCTTCAATATACTGAATATTTTGCAACTGAGGTTTTGAGTTTCGTTAGCAATTTTATTACTTTTGCTGCTGCTGTTGCGCTGCAATGCAAAAAATTGTGGAATGCATTCGCATTTGGCAGTGCGCTTGTGGCAATGTATGCAATAGTTTTGCCTTGTGGTGCTACCGATGCGGACGGAAACTCGTTGCCGCCACTGATCCAAGCGAACAATCACAATAACAACGGTTAATTTTGTTTATGACGTTGACTTTGTTGTTGTTGTTGGTTGAGTTGACAGTATGTTGACCCAGCCAAACCTTCCACACATATACACATGCGCATAGGCACATTTCAATTGGAGTATCGTCATATCTGGCATATGCGATCGGGCGGTGCGACTGTAAAGCGTGCACTACCCTCACATAGTAGGTAGTGGAAGTACCACACTTATATCGTGCCAATTTCGCGCTTACTCATTCAGCCGGTGCTCAGTCACAACAACAACAACAACAGCCACACTGAACAATTCTTTGTCCGAAACGTGTACGTGTCAGAAGTGAAGCGTACCAAGCAGAACAGAACAGATCAGATCCAAAAAAAAACCCAACTAGTACAGGTAGAAACCACAAAGATGCACGCCCACTGCACTGGTCACTGCAATGATGAGCAAGATGGGTAGGGGGAGGGGTAGTGAGAGAGTTGTCTAGCTGGTGACCCAATCGAACCGAACAACCAAGCGTAACTAAATACAGTCTCTACAAATAAGTGCGTATGTCCACCGTTCTCTTAAAGACTACATACCCTTGTAGACCACAGTCGAAATATACTATAAATTCAACCAGCCATCGATAACATAATTTAGACCAATATTGTTAGTCTATTTTCCAATTGTCAAGAGCATAAGTACACGTGTAACTAGTAAATTAAGTTGGGATGAATTAATAAACAAACATATTGATCATACAATAATTCATCTATCGTCCTATATGTATGATATAGTAGTAGACAGACTATTATTGACCGGCTAGCGATGCTGGGTTCGAACAAGTTTTTTCAATGCGTTACAAACTGTATGTAAAAATTATAATACCCTTTACAAGGGAATAAAAAGAAGAAATTCAAATAATTCAAGACAAAGTCTGAAATAAAAGCAGTAAAGAATAAACCATTACACAGCTTGCGGAAATGCACATGACTGTTACAACAGTTAACAACAGTTAGTCATAATGTAAATTTATACTCTTAATCGATGTTCAATTGTTGTAGGTAGCACATAGAAGAACATACTAAAACACTAACATTTTGCATTTTCCAAAAAATAAATAAGACTTCCGGAAATTATGAAAATTAAAGAAGCCACTTAAAATGAAAGTCTTTAAAAGATTTTGTTTACTTGTGTAATCGTCTGTTTAATGACTGTACTCATAATGCCTCTGAATAAGGGTTGTGAACAAACCATCTAACCAATATTATGAGTTTCAGTTCTCACAGCCGTGCCGGAAATGCGCAAAGTGTAAGTGTGGAAAATGAAAAATGGGCTACAAATGTGTAGTTTCGTTTAAAAAGGTGACTCTCTATGCATAAGGTATACCATTTCTAGTAAATGACTCATAATCAAAAGATGTTATCCAAAACAGATCAAACAATGTGTCTGCAATGCTCACAAGCATTCCGGAAATCCTCAAAACTGCAGAGCTATGTTTTTAATCAAAGTTCAAAGACTCGCAACGATTATATAACGCTCTCTTTTATGTGTAAAGAGTATTTATCTACATTACGTTGTCAGAATTTGTTGCAGCGTTGAACATTACACACATACACACACACACACACACACACACACACACACAGAGCCAGACAGAGATACAACAGAATAAGCTATTTTTTTGTTGTATGTGTACGAGATCGTATGAGTATTTATCCAGGTGTTTCCTCTAAAAACGTTAAAAGTTTAATGCATGAATCATTCGCTAAAGTCAACCAACAACAATGCAGTCCATGTAGTTGGAGTGGGAGTGAAAACAAAAAAGGAGAGAGAGATACAGGAAGAGAGAGAGAGAGAGAGAGAGAGAGAGCGAAGTTTGGCGAGAGAGCAAGCGCGGCGTTCGTCAGTGTTGCCAAACAACTCCGTTGCAAAGAATGCTGAAGGCCACAAAAGGTCGTAAAATGTTCGGATTTGTATTTTTTTTTATGCCAACGGCGTCTTTGACTTTGACGTCGACTTCGACTTTAGCATCGGCTTAGATTAATTTTTAATTTCGTTTATTTTTTATTTTTTTCCTTTTCATAAGATTTCGGTTAATACTTTTGTTGAAAGTCGGTATAATAAATTTGTCACGAAATTTGTTTTTTTTTTTTTTGGGCATTGCGTTTCTGCAAAGTATATAAATACACTTCATACTTATTTCTTCGTTTCCTGCCTGTTTTTAATGGATTCGTCTCATAAATATATATAGCATTTAGTTGTAATGTTGAAATATATATATATATTTTTTTTGTTGATAATTTTAAATAATTAAACATTTTTTGAAAATATTTTTCAATGCCTTTAAAAGTCGCACTTTTATTTTTAATTTATGTCTAATAATTTAATTTAATTGTTTTTGCAGGGTATAATGGGTATAATACATAATTTCCTTAAGTTTATTATTATTTTCTGTTTCTGCTTTGAGCTTTTTGCGTAGGCGCTGCACGTGTGCAAAGCGAATAGCAGCGGCACCAACAACAACCACAACAACAGAAACAACAACAACGACGACTGCGACGATGACACCCCCAACTGGTCTCGAGGGCACACCCATGCCAAAGCCATGGGTAATTGCGCATATGCTAGCTAACTATCAGATTGTTGTTCTTGTTGTTGTTCTTTTGCACGCTTAATTAATTAAATAATACATGCATAAATAAATAATTGAGATTCTCTCTTTTGCTGGCTTGTGGGCATGTGCAGAACAAAAGACTCAAGCGACAAACTTGATGCAGCGACTCATCTCTTATAAAAAAAAAAAACAAAAAAACAAAGCAGAAAACAGAAAAAGGGCAACTATCATGTCACAATTTACATACCCTAGCACAGCGAAGTCCATTTTTTTATAGCTAAATTTTGCTATAAATGCACACAACCGATAGTTGCAATCGGTTCGATTCATTAAAGCATACAACCGATAGTTGCAATCCGTTCGCTTCTTGCATATGTACAAATTGTGATAGCCCCTGGGGTATAAAAACGCTCGCACAACTGTCGGGCGGGGCGTGGCCGCCGTTGCCGGCTGCTACGTTCCACTTCAGTGCCGCTGAACCTTTTCTATGCAACCACAAACACACACACACACATACACACACATAAGCACACACACACCTGCCGAGCGACGACACCCACATAGGCGACGCCTTTGCATTTTAGCCTTGAAAAAAGCAATAACTGAATCAAAAACCGCTACAGCAACAAAAATACTACTTAGCGTTTGCCTCACAAGTCGTTCCCTTGGAAATTCATTTGACATGCAAATAATTGCATAAATGTGGTTCACTGTGGCAATGGCTGCGAAATAATTTACAAGTGAGCAATAATTACATTACATCGAATATACAAGTCCTGTAGATATACATTGCTGGCTAGAAAGGGATGAGTGAGTGTTCCGTTCTGTGATGTTTTTAAACCGGTTTAAGTTTATGCTCTATCTGCTTCGAATATACCAAGGGTTTGGTTTATAATTCTTAAACCCAATGGGTTCGAATTCTCTTCACATTCAATTGAAAATTGTCTTATGCAATTCACCAACTTAATATCGTATGATTAGGATCTGGATCTGGACTACAGATATTTGTTATTTAATACCACATTGTATCATAGATTTGTGATTTGTTGTTGACCAAGTCTTGGGCAACTTTTTAACTGTCAACACTAGACGCTTTCATTTAATAATATATTTTCAAGGTATTTGACAATAAACCGAAAAATTGTATGGGAATTAAGTGGCCCGTAGCCTCACTGAACCCGCTTTTAATTTCACTTCCATTAAAAAGTCTTCAAATTACATACATATATCATAAATAAAAGTTAAATTAATTGCTCATATAGAAATTGTTTGTTAGCAAGCTTTTTCCGCTAGCAAACACACACACAGACACAGATAAAATGAAAAAGTTGTCATTACTGTTGTTGTATTTTGTGTTTGTGGTTGTTGCGCATGTTTGTTTGTATACCCAGTAAAAATTCAAAATTTGTAAAAATTAAATGGGTTATTAGTCTGAAGTTGTAGACACATATATGTACTACATATCGCATACATTTTGCTAATGTGACATAGATCTCCCGATTCCCCAATATCGATAAAACTCGATTTCCGATAAAAATCGATTTCACAATTTCAATTGGCATTATATTGAACAACTGTTGGAATTTTGGATGTGGTTGCCGCACACACACACACACACACCTATATGCCTGCATGACATACGATACGATATAGGATAGCTCATAGTCGAGCTTTCGGCTAGCGGGCTCTTTTTTATTTTAATATTATATCTCTCATTTTTTTTCGGCTGTGTTTTGTGCTTGTGTTTATTGTTATTTATGCTTTATGCTCTTCTGCTACCGACAAGCTGTGTGAACTTTTGGAGCAGAGATGCCCTGGTTCAGGGTTGCGTCATTTAAGTTCAAGAACTGCAAGCTGTCAACAAAATCGTATCAATACAGGAAACTCACATTTCTAAACATACCAGAGAGCATCCTTTGAACACGCTTTCTACACAATAATAATAATGATTCGATTTAAAAAAGCTTTTTATGAACAATGATTTTCTTAGTTTGGTTTGGGGTTTAATGGAAATCTTGATTACAATGCCGAACCTTAGGCAGTTCTAGGAATTTCTTTAGAATCTATTGTGGCTCTGTCCGCTGAAGTTCCTCTGCCTGACAACTGTGTCACACCCCTCTCTTTCTCTCTTTCTCTTTCTCTCTCTCTCTCTCTCTCTCTGTCTGTCAGATATTGCCGTTTTCAATTTGTGGTTGAGCCGCTTGTTTTTATTTGGCCTGCTCAGTCGCAACGCTCATAAACTAGCGTTTTTATGATCGTGCCTGCTGTTTGGCCCCTATCCCTGGTTTTGTTCCTGGCCTGTCCTACCTCTAATTTATTTTTAATGAACTGTCGTCCGTCATTCAGGGGCTCTTTTATGCTTCGGGTTCTTAGAAAGAACGCAAAAGGTTTTATCACTCCTCTCTCTTTAAAAAAAATGATCAATGATTGACATTACATTCTCGTAATCGTATTCGTATATGTTTGCACTCGCACTCGCACTCCCATTCCTCCCCTCGCCACGAACCTTTCCATTCTCATTCATCTTCAACGTTGGCGTTCCACTTGTTTTGGGAGCGGGGGAGATTTGATTGTTCTGTAAAAGCTATTGAAATTTAAGTGGCAGTTGCCATCCTTTGTTATGGGTTGTGAAAGGTTTGTGCTGTTTTAAGGCTAGGGCGAGGCATTTAGCATTTAACGCTTTCTACAGTACAGTGAATACTCAACTCAGTGGTCAGCTTCAGATATGATGTCTGCAAACATAATTGTGTCTAAAATAAATAAACGATAATATCATTATATAAATAAATAAAATTCATTCTCGCTGCGTCAATTTCTGAGACTAACTGAGCTAAAGTTTACAAAATTTGCTAGATTTGCTATTGAAATGATTTCAGGTTATATTGGTATAATCAAGTTATGGTTATGTGTACACTAAACCAAATCAAATAAAATTCTATAAATATAGCAGCTTATTGAAGCATAATCCCGAAGAGAATTTGTTTGCTACCACCTTGTCTACAAACAGAAATAATTGCAGTTGCTCATGTAGAATGCGCACTGTATGCTGTATTCAATTACCGCTCTTTTAACTTTTACTCTGCCGTTCTGCATATTTGTCATGTGGTTACATATCATTTACTCATCATCTTACTGTTTGTTTTGTCCGTTCTTACGACGTCTTGTGACGCTGCTTTTCTCCAACTCTTTCTCCTTTTATATGAACAATAAACTATATTGTTTTAAAGTTGTCCTAACTCCAACACCTAACCCCCCCCCCGCCCGTACACACACACACACACACATTTTATACAAAACAAATTCACATTGTTCTGGCTTTGGTCCGGCTGCGTCTGGTTTGTTTGCGAATCTGAATCTGAAACCGATTTGGAATCCGGTTGCCGCCAGCATTTAATACCTCTACCTTTGTATAACACACGTATACCCACATACATACATATGTATGCACATTTAATGATAATGATAATGATAATGTTAATAATAATCATGATAATCATTTTCTCCTGAATGTTTTTTTTTTTGTGGTTTTTGTTTGATTTGTTTATTGAGGTTTTCATTTCATAAACGCATGAAACGAATTTCGCATGATGAAGATGTGAGTAAAGTATTTGTTATTGTAGTTTGCAGATTGATTGATTGATTGATTGCTCGGCTGACTGACAGTCTGTCTTTCTGACTAATGCTGTGTGCATGACTGTAGCTGGTTCGCCTTGAAAACGCAACTCGTTTCCGTCGTTTTCATCTCTGTCGTCTTCGTCACCTGTTGCCATCACTTTCACTCGTCGAACCCGCTCTTTGCATAACTCCCCTGGGTGCTCAGCTTTTGCAATTTGAACTTTGTCTGATCCGCTGGCACCGCTAAGCGACGACGTTGCGGAAACTCACTCAGCTGCCACTGACAACAGTCACAATTCAAATGAAAAAAAAAAACAAAAACAAAAGCAAAAACAAAAAAAAAATTAAACTCGATTGCGCAATTTCCGATTGGTTGTCGTCTTTGTTGTATTAGATAGTTTTAGTTGTTGTTGGCGCCAAGTTAGCAAAGCCTCTTAACAATTTGTGGCACCTGCTTAGTTGCTTTTCTTTTTTGTCTGTAGGTCAGCAGCACACAGGATGACTTGTCGGACTTACTTCCCAAAATATTCTGCGGATTGTCTGCCTTTTTTTTATTCTCTTGTACGGAGTATTATAATGTTGTCGTGAAGTTTGACGAACATTAGATAGGCCAGGCTGGTTGAGTCGATTTTGGCCATGTCCGCCTGTCTGTCTGTCTGTTTGTTTCGTATAGCTGCCGTGATTGTATAAAGAACTTCTTTATGTTTATTATAATATCAAAACCAAACTTACTCAATATGCTTGTTATTGTGTTCATATTGTGTTTCACGTTTACACAAAACATCATCAAAATCGGTTGACTATATCATATACATAGCTGTCATAGGAACAGTCGGTCGATTGTTAACTTTTTGTATATAAAACTTATTTGCTTAACCAAATTTCTTAACCACTTTAATGCTTTTAACATTTGTGTCAAAACTATCAATACCGGGCAACTATATCATATAGCTTTCATAGGAGCAATCGGTTGGCTATTTTCTATTTATAATGACATTTAGTTTTAAAATTGTATGTAATCTTTGGTGTGTCTGCCCGCTGAGTCATAGGTTGCAACATTTCAAGCGCAATTACAACAGAACTGAAGGAAACCCGAACTCTATTTAATGCCTATTGCCATTTGAAAGTGACTACCAACTAAATGCAAAGATCTGGCCATTAACTTCGGAATAAAAGACTCGTGTTGGCTTGGATTGGATATTAATAGTCCATAAGCACAAACTATAGTTTATCTTATGAGTAAACGCAAATATAGTTACACACATACATATATGATTAATAATATGTGCCATCCAAATTTGATGCATGCAGTCTCTTTTCACGTAAACATTAATATGATATGTAGACTGTCATTTTATGGTATTTCAAGCGAAATTTGCACAGATAGATTTTCAAGAAAAGTCCGAATAGCAATTGGTGTTTTTAGTCGATTAGTTAGCTCCATGCCTGTTGCTGCTGCTGTTGCTGTTGGCCACGTCTCATTTCACTCGACGCTGTTGAGTGCCTTGTTTGGCTTCCTTCTGGCTGCCGCCTGCCTGCTGCACGCCTAAGTGGATTTGTTGTCGCTGCGTGCGTTCGCCTTCCATGCGCTTTATTAGCCACCGTGCACCAGTTGGCGGCGTCTCTTGGCGTGTTTCACATTACATTTTCATGGCAAGCCAACAAACTGGCAGGCACGGAGAGACAGATAGACAGACAGAAAGACTGATAGACTGATAGACAGAGAGGCAGAGAGACAGACAGACAGACAGATAGACACAGTAAGACGGACAGACTACGAAATTGTTTTCTAATGTCAAAGACACGATCAATTACAAGCGCTTTAATCTCGACTCGGCTCGTGACGTTTTCTTGGGCAAAGGGGAAAGGGGTGAGGAGAAATTGGAGTATTTATTGGGGGTGGGACAGCTGACTTAGGTATAGAAGCCTTTAGGTAGGAGAGTCTAGCCTCCGAAATGAGTCGTCGCATTTGATTTGACAGGCTGTGCAACAGACGTGATATGCATTGATATCGGGATCGGGTATCTACCACCATATATAAATCAATGGCATTTCCATTGTATATACACAATATCGAATTGTGCTCGGAATAATGAGCAATGTGAACCCTTAAGCCATTCGCAGCATTTTAATTGCCATCCATATTATTAGTTCGATACCTGAGGAGAGATATTTTGATGTCTAAGCCTGCTGTAGATGTTTATTTAGTGTAAGCAACTTATGCCTCACATTTATTTTTGTCTCTTTTTCTTATGAATAAATACATAATTTAATTGCTTTCCGGCTTTCACATATTTTTCGACTTTTAAAAATTTAAATCAAACTCACAAACAGAGGGAGAGAACAAATGTATTCCTATGATCATTAAGAGACATTAATTATCATGTGAAATAATATTGTAAATGTATTTATTTTAAGATGGAATATGCATTTTTTTATAAACAGATTAAAGCAATTGATATTTGATCCCAATCTTCTTTACTTTTTATCATTGGTGGTTATTTTGTGCAGTGCACAATAATATTTTGTTGCTTATATATAGTTGCATAGGACCTACCTACCTCACCCAATGTCCGTATATTATCGCATTTTTGGTATCATTAATTAAACTCACAAATTTCTCACACTCATTTTTGTTCTCTTTCTCTCTCTCTCTCTCTCTTTCTCATTGCAGGTAAGCGAAACAAACAACTTTATTTATTTGTATTTTTGCCGCCTGATAAGCAGTCAAGTGGAAAACCGAAAATTGGGAATTGGAAATTGGAAATTAGAAATCGGTGTCTGTCTCACGGCTGATAAGAGCGAAACTGTATTTGTAATAAATAATGCGTCTTCCGTCGATGACCCAATTGAATATGTTCTTCGTATTCGTTTGCTCAATTTGACAAACGAAACGCAGCCACAAAATTGACACATGCCGCAGATGCCACAGATGCCACAAATGCAGTGAGTCGTGAATTGAAATGAATCGAGGTGCTGCCTGCTTGCCGCAAAATGCTGCCAATCTGGTTGCCAATCGGGTTATTGTGCACCAAACACTCTATCTCTCTCTAAGGTTCGACTCCTGCCACACTCCATGCTCTCTCTCTCTCTCTCTCTTTCTCTCTCTGTTCCTGTGCCTTATATGAAATAAGAATAGAATAGTGGCACATATTGAATTTGAACTTTTATTACTATTATTTATATTTTGCTGCGTAAGCGTGCTAAATTGTGACGTCACATTGCAAATATATTTGATAAACATGTGTACATATTTTCGGATGTGTTTAGCACATTTATTAATACATTAAGTTCGTTGATAAATCATGATAAACCATTTACTGATGACCGCTCGAAAAAATACTGAACTAGTTGACCAACTCAACACAGTATCTGCATTTCGATAAGTTGACTTGGTTGACCAACAATTCACTGCCCCACTGTGAGCTGCCTTGTCATGCGCACAGATAAAGCTTGCAACTTAAATACTCCTTAGCAAATCACCTTCAATTAGTATCTACTTCGTATTGGTGCCATTGCGTCTATGGTTTTGTGGTTTGTTTTCCAGCTAAGTAACTATCTTATCGCTGTCACCGATAGCTGGAAACATAGGCTTCAAAATGTTGAGGTAAATGTGCCTCATAGCTACAAACAAAAAAATAGCAATAATAAATATTATTCGGAAACATTTATTGGCTTATCTTAGATGACTTTGAAGCTTTTGAAAGCAGTCGACAATGATGTGCTTTTAGTCAAGACACGCACCATTTTAAAATGTGCCGAGTGGTTAACAACTACCGCGAATCGGTCACAGATGGCGCCACTCAGCGGTGTAAACTTCCGTAAATCGTATTGTTTATTAAATTACGTGCATTATTTACGCTCTATTACAATGTGAATTATATCACTATCCTTCAAATGGGCACAAGGAGATGATAATTCATTAAAAGATTAAGTTTCATTTTTGTCATCGCTTAGAAGTTGGAAATAACAACGTTTCACTTTATGAGCGATTACTGCAGATAGATAAGGACATGTATATATCTATATATATATCGATATATACATATATCTGTATATATATGTCTATATATATATATATCGATATATTTATATATATATACATATATCTATATCTATATATATATCTTTATATATATATCTATATCTATATATATATCTTTATATATGTATCTATATATATATATATATATATATATATATATACGTAACATAGAATGCGATTAAATTGGTCGATTAAATTGGTCGATCAATTAAATCGCATTCTATATTACGCGTAGCTTGTCGAGAGCATTATCTATTTGATAGCATACTTATAACGATTTTATTAAAATGAAATTAGAATGTTGAACGTTGGAAAAGCCAAATGCACAATTGCTGATCCACTTGTTATTTATTTAAGCTGTGCACGCTTCCAAGTGCTCCTCGATTGTTGAGTGGTTTTCACAGTATTCACACGCCAACCAATGCCGCAATGGAAGCAAATCAGCATTCATTCATTCATCATTCACACGCACAGCATTAAATTCTTTTTTTTTTTTGGTGGGTGGCTGAAAAGCAGTCGTGTGTGTGGCGACATCTGACGACACGAGCATTCAACTCTCAAGAGATCGAGAGAGTTGCGCTCAACGGTAACTTATGCTGCAACATTTATTTTTTTTTATTTTTTGCAACCTTGCTGCGATGACCTTGAGACCGGATGTCAAAGCGCAGTGAAGCAAAGCGAGACTTTGAAGTGCTGTTGCATTGACAAACTCTCTTCTTGCTATCTTTCTCTCTCTGTGCGTGTGTAAAGCTAAAAATAATAATAATAAAAAAAAAAAAACAAATAAAAAAGCCTCGTAAAACTTTGCGGAACTAGGATCGCAGTCAACGCATCCAAATGTACTTCAAATTTTCAAATAGCACTAACATTCATTATCATTCAAATTCACATATTCGATTATTGCCAACTAATTATTAACAGCCACAAACTAATCATAAATATATTTATTATTTAATATTTCAAAGCAACCAGCTGTTAAAATAGGTCACAAAAGCACAGTTCTTTTCATGACACGCCTCTGTATTGGAACTACGTGTTAGGTATGCGTATTACGTATTATGTACGACAAGTACATTTTTTTACCCACCAAGTTCTACGAAGTGGGAGGAGGCAGGTGGGAGAACAATGCGAACAATGCAAAAGTTAAAAAACGGACCTAAGTCAAGTCAAAGCAAAAAGCATCGACCAAAATTAGGTGAAATGGTGAATGAACTTGCCCGCCTTTTGTTTTAGTTTAGGCCAACATAGAAACACACGCACACACACAAGCGCATACATCTATACTGTTAGACGCTCAAAGCTACAAGCTACGAGACGCCCAAATGGACCAGTCAAACCGCTTGGACAGCGTGCAAACACGCGACTGTAAAACGAGACCAGCTCTGAAAGGTACGTGAAGCAGTAAACACTAAAAATGTGTAGGGAAATATACAAGAAATCAGCTGAGCGCGGGAAAGAGAGAGAGAGAGAGAGAGAGAAAGAGAGCTTTAGCGAAGTTCTGTGCAAAAATATCGAACAAGCATTTGTCATTTACATTTTAAAGCTCTGATTGAGCGTTTTCAAGCAGCTGTTGCTCTCACGTTCTGCCATTTAACCGTTCTCGCTTGTTCTCTTGGCTGGTGGCTGGCTCATTAGTTGTGTGTGTGTTTCGTTTGTGTTTTGGGTGGGTGGTGGTAAAATGGCGCCATGTGTTGCTGTCTAACTTTGACGCTTGGCGGTGACGCACATCTTTTTTTTTTTTTTTTGTCTTTTCTTCATTTTCGAACGGAAGTCTTTGTCTGTCTGCCTCTAATGAGAAGACTTTTGAATTAACGGTTTCATGCGCGCAAAGCTTTGACAACTCCAGTTGAAAACAAATACCTGCATAAATAACTGCTTACATAGATACATACATACATAGACACATACATACGTATGTAGTAGATCAGTTGCTACAGTTTGCGAGCCACTGTGTTTGGGCCGGTAAGCTGTAAGCTTATTGGATTTTATTATAAATTTAATAAATGTTTGTATAAAAAGTAATTGAATCATAATTTAATGAATATTGTATTCAAATAAAACCTAAAATCACAGTTGATTTTAATTGCACTTTGGGTTACTAACTTTCAATAAACACACACGCACATGCACATATATATATATACATTATTTTTAATAATATGTTATTAATATGCTCACTTCGATTTACTTCCTGTTTCATTTCTGATTATTTTGCACACACTCCGACAGCTAATTTAATGCTTACAATAATAAATTGAATATATGCATGTTTGCAAGTGCAGACACACATACATACATACCTGCATACATACATACATACACACATACATACATACTCATATCTGAATAAATTTTGAGTTGGTTTTGCGTTTTGGTTTTCTCTCATTAATTATGCCAACGATGCGGAGGCTTTTCATTCGAAAAGGAAGCTTTCCAGTTCGTTTAATTTCATTACGTTTACAGGCTAGAATTAATTTGATAACTAACAACAACATCAAGATTTTTGCAGCCGAAGGCCAATTCATTTTTATGTTTGCATGCCTGGCCCAAAAGGGGATGTAGAAAAGGAAATGATTGCCATCGTTTTGCCAAGTTCTTGCCAATTATGCAATATCATCCCCCCCCAACCATCCTCCATCCTCCTTTAGCGCCCTCGGCAATTGTCTATTTTATGTATATATTTACATATATTTGTCTCTCTTTCTCTCTCTCTCTCTCTCTATCTCTGTGGGTTTCCTACCTGTCGTCATCCTGTGGTTGGCCGCCTGCAGATTTGCATTCTTCTTCATTAGCCAAGCTTTGTTGTTCCCCTTTTTGACTTGTCTTGAAATGCAAGTCCATTGACTTTCTTACTGAATTTGTTGTCTTTGAAATTCTTGTACGCTGTAGCTAAAATATATAATATTATGACGAGAAAGAGTCTTAAAGGAAGAGAACACCACATAAAATAGTTAAAATTTTGGTTGCCATTTAACCAAGCTCTCTGAAAATGTGATTAACTATTTTATGTACATATTTATATTATATTATTGGTTAAGAGCATCAACAGATTGGCTGGTTTAAGCTGCGCTGATTTTGCCTGCAGCTCTGTTGTTGTTTCTTGTTTGTGTTTTTTTTTTTTGCGTGCCTATTTACGTTCCGCTTGACAAACTGGCAAACAGGCAGACTGGCTAACTGCTCACCCTATGTTCTGGTGTGGCTTGGCATGGCCAAGAGGCGCATTCAGTATTTATTTATTTTTTTTTTGCTGGTCATTCCATTCATTGTTCTTTTCCCCGGGTTCTTTGGTCACCTTCACGTTTGAGAGCCACTGGCCGACATGCACGTATGCATGGCATGCAAAGTTTGATGGCAATTGATGACTGCTTGCAATTGTGTTTAGTTTGTTGCTGCGCTCTCTAACGTCAAAGCATATTCATAGTTTAGTCCGCTCTCAAATTGCGCTCTCTTTTTCTCTCTCTTTCTCTCTCTCTCTGGCGCTGTTCACCTGTCGCGCTGCACGATCGCCGCCGCATCGGCGTCGCAACGATTTGGCTTTGGTGTGTGCGAGGCGACTTCAGTTTTAAAACGAAACGCGAGCGCAGCGCACTTCGCTGATTGCTTAGCTCGCTTACTCGTTGCGTCGCTCGTTGGTTCGTAGTTCGTGTCTACGAGTCTTGTTGGTGTTGTTGTGGCTGTTGCGTTTTTTGCGCTTTTTACGCAGGTTTTTTTGTTTTTGTTTATTTAGTTGTTAGCTGTTGTCATTTATTTAACACAACAAGTGCGCGTAATTGTTGTTGGTTTTGTATTGTTAACAAGTGTTTGCCAAGGCAATTTTTGTGAGTGTACGAATGGTTGTACTACGAATCAATTTAAATTGTAGCTTAAAACAAAACTTAAAGTAACCTTGTTTTTTTGTTTTTTTTTAATCTGAATTTGAGGCATGTGTTATCTATACATATATGTGTGCCTATAGTTATAAATTACGTATTAATGCAGATAGCAAACATTCTTGGTAAATGATGTACAATTTACATAATATCGCCGCATGCAAGAGGCGAATGTGAATAGATTCTTATTATTCGGCTTCTTCCTCTGCTTAGCTGTGCTTAGCTTCCCATGACGCCAATTTCCAGTGCAGCAGGAAATGTCGTTAGTGTGAGCATGAGAGAGAGAGAGAGGGAGAGAGAGAGAGAGAGTGACAGAGAGAGAGAGAGAGAGAGAGAGAGAGAGAGACAGACAGAAAGAGAGAGTGGGGGAAGGAGCTAGAGAGAGGGAGAGGGAGAGGGAGAGCTACACTGATACTGCGGAGGCGGTCGGCTTAACGAAAGGAAGAATTTCAAGTGCTGTGTGTCTGCCTTCTTTCTGTCTTTCCCAGACATTATCATCATCATTATATTTTCTCATTCTTTGTTTCTTTTGCTAACATTTCGATGGCTTCTTTTTGTTGTGTGTCTACCTAAATAGGAGTAACAATTCGTGAGGATCTTTTGAATGCTTTTCTTTACTTGTTTTTTCTTCAGCAATACATATTCACACTCCTACACAAACACACACACACACACACACACACACACACACACACATACACATACACATACAGACATTGGTTTTTCAATTAAACGCGACAGCAAATAAATCTATTTGGGTCTCGGATTACGCAGCTGGGCAGGCAGCAGCAGCAGCAGCCTTGAGATTGAGACCGACTTTCACTTGTGAGGAATGCAACAAACAACAAACACCATGCAACGTGTAACCAACAAGTAACAACTTACAACTAACAACATCAGCAGTTGCCTGTTCCACCTGTACAGTTCTTGTTCTGTGTTCTCTGGCCTTGAAAACTTGTTAACTCGTTCTTTCTGAACTGACCCAGTGTGCAACTTTTCCACATGCCAAACACACAAATCATACATATTAATTATAAATATATATATAATATATATATATATTTAAATAATATGAGAAATGCAATTGATCGACTTGCAGAATTGCAGAGAAACCTTGGCTACTGTTCTTGTATATTCTAATTATTTATATACCAGTCAGATAGAAAGAGAAAGAGAGAGAGAGAGAGAGAGAGAGAGAGAGAGAGAGAGAGAGAGAGAGAGAGAGAGAGAGAGAGAGAGAGAGAGAATAGATAGGCCTTTGTTTTAGCTGATTTCCATGTGACGCCAGTCGGTTTTACTGTACTCACTTTTACTAATCTAATCATTGTCAGTTGTGGGTCCTGCTTGATAAAATAACCAAATGCTGACTAAACACAAAAAATTTGGGTTGTACTGATAAAATATTTGTGTTTGGGTTTGGTTTTGGATTTGGGGTTTAACCCAAATATTTGTAGGCCCAATGAAAATAGGAAAAGATGTTAAGCCTTTAAGATTTCAGAGTAAACTCGTAAATCATTAATAAATGTAAACTTACAAATAAATACATTCAAAATCACATGCATATGAATTTTTTTGAATCACAGCAAGTCTTAGTATTTTGATTAATTATAACACACTCATAGTTCTTTAACTTGAAATTGTGTGAGTTGGACGAGCTTCAAATTTTTTGGTATATTACACAAGCTGTTTAATCATACTTTGAGCGTTTCCATGAGTTTTCATGATAAACTCACTGCCTAAATTCTTTATTTAAAGTATTTGTGTTCTGCAATGCAACACGAAGAAAGAAGCACGCGCGATCCCATAAGGGATATGTAGATATATAGATTTTCGATCAGGATGTCATAAACAGATACTGCTGGTTTCATTTTATCGATGTCGATTTCTGGGCTTATCCCAAAATCGATGTAAATCGATTGCTGTGCATAAGCAATTAAAAATGTTAGCGCTGTGTGCAGAGTATCTCGTAGTCTGTCACACTTGATTAGTCGATTACGCTTTGTTGATTCTGTGTGTGATTTTGGCTATTGTTTCCACAGAATACGTATTACCAAAAAGCTCTTAAGCCAAATCTTGTCTCAACTACCGCAACTGGCAACTGACAACAATTGGCAACGCAAATAAAACGCAACCAGTTAACAATGCTCACCGCTCACGGCTTACGGCTTACGGCTTACGTCTTACGTCTTTTGGCTAACAGCTCAGACAGCGCACATTGGACATTGGGTAAAGCCAAAAACAACAACAACAACAACAATGGCCACTATTAAAACAAACAGCTAAAACATAAACACCAATAAAACTGCCACATTAAATGCTCAACTCAAAATGCACAGTTAAATGCTGAAGCGGTCAACTCACGTCATCTTTTGCCTGAACCCCCCTCCCCAGCCTCCAACCTCCCCTCAGTACGACGCTACCAGTCCACATTCTCCCCGCAAGCGCACCCGCTCTGATTAACTGTACTCCTCGATTGTGTTGGCCAGGCGATAAACATCGATAAAGGCTGCGGCAAAAGTGTCGCCAGAGAGACAGAGAAAGAGAACAAGAGAGAGAAAAAAAAAAAGAAAGAGTGAGAGGGATAGAAGGATGAGGTGTAATGAGAGGAGTGAAAGTGACAGTGAACTCGATTGACCCGTTGCGTTATCTTCCGTATACCCTGCACACAAGATACCCGCAAAAGAGTTGCTTCGCTTGATTCTCAACCGCATTTCATCATGCGTGAGAAAGAGAGAGAAAGAGAGAGAGAGAGAGAGAGAGAGCAAGCAAAATTGGAAATATGCACTATAAATCGATTAGATTGCCTGCAAATGGTTTGCGGATAGATTACAGCTAGAGATTAAAGATGACCATATCAAAACCTGTGTGTGAGATAAAAGCTTAAGAGTATTGTATAAATGGAAATCAATGTCAATCAAAAGTTAATTATTACTTAATAGCCAATCTGCATAAATATATAATACGTAATCAAAAGTTTGATCTTTCTTCTTCTTATCCTCTATAAGCTGAAGCTTTGGATGCTGATATATAGCTAACAAAAAATAATATAGCAGCAATTAAAATAGTTAATTTTCAATTCAAAATGGAATATCATTCCTCACACAAATTTTGTATATGCAATTTAGCTATTTTGGTTAATAGATTGGTAGCATGTAAGAGTTCCATTGAAAAGGTTTACAAAATATGTAACGGGCCGAAGCAATCATCTCTAATCCCATTGCTTACATATTAATGAATTCCTGATCATCATCAACAGTCGATTTAACCATTTCCGTTTCTCCGTCTGGATAAACAAGTCGCTCTCAGAGGCTATAAGCGCCGAAGGCTTTAAATTTGCAATGTAAATTTGCAATGTACATTTATATATATATATATATATATATATATGCATATCCAATGAATTTTATTTGATCGATAACTACCATTTCGCGAATATTTATACAAATTAATAACCGACATAACATAACATAGAACATTTTATTGATCTGTGAAGAGAGCAGCACGATAATCGAAGCTAGCACGAATATGCATATATACATATACTGGAATCGACTATCGACTGACCAAAAGTTCACTTGCCACTTCAGGGCATTTGATAGTCGTGGCTACCGCAAATGACTCGCATTCAACTGACTTTTTCTCCATTTGATTTGCCCCAAAAGGGCGAAGGTACTTACTCTTAATTATTGTTGTTGTAGAAGTAGTGCTTGTTGTTGTTGTCTTTTCACTTTCGTCTTGTAATTGTAATTGGCCACCGTTTCTTAGCTATTTTTCTTTTCTGTGCAATTAAGCAAAAGCCGCGCATTTAAATCAATTAAATGTGTGTTACTCAATCAGCAGCGCTGAGGTTCAATCAACTTTTAGGGGGGCTCCAAACACTCTCACACATGTATATGTATGTGTGTAAATAGCTAACCGGTTCATAGTATACACACATATGTGTGTGTGTGTGTGTGCAACCAACTGCTGCTGTCTATGTTACCTTTTTCCACATTCTCCAAAAAATAAAACGTTAATGCGCTCCTTTTTTTTTGGCAATCGCAATTACGAGTAAACTCTTTAAGAGGCTTTTGTTGTTTTCTTCTCTTTTTTAAGTATTTCACATATATACATATATATATATATATATATATATATATATTTATACATATGGTTTTCAAAGTATTTTTGTTGTTGTTTGTTGTTGTTATTGCTGTAACTCTAAGTGCACCTTATGGGACTTCAGTTAAATGACGACATGCCAAAGAAAGTTATTCATTGAGTTGTTGCTGTGTTTTCCATGCTCATTAATTACATGCTTCCAAGTTACAACCACACTTAATGAAGTTGACGAGATGTTAGGAAATGTTAAGAAATGTTAAGAAATGCTTAAAAATGCTTCGAAATCCCACACAAAACTTTACAACTGTGCTTTATCAATATAATCTCTGACAGGCAATTTGTTATGACAAACCAAAAACAAGTTAATAACAATAACAATATTTGAGGGATAAACAATCCATAATCTAAGCCCATTCCGTTTATATATCATATATAGCATACACATATATATCATGTCTCTTTATGACTATATATGTATTTAATTAAAGTGTTAGATGGAGAAACTGTTGATACCAATCAAGATCAATTCTCTTCAAATGAAGAAGACACTTTAAAATTAGCAATCATTGTTGCTAGTGAAAAACCCGTAAAACTAGATAGATTTTTCCTATCGAAAGCACTTGCGATCTTTGGGCAATCTAATTCCTGGTTACGAAAAATTCTACTGGGTAAAATAACCTAAACTAAGTTTAAATCAATCAATAATAGAATGCTTTTAAATGCAAGCCGAGCTGGTCTAGCTAGCTTTTTGAAAATGTGTAGAAAATCAATTCATAGCCGTGACATTTGGAAAATATTTTCTCCAACGCGACTTCTTAAGCACAAAAGCATAAGCATTTTCATCGGCAACTTAGAGAAAGCTATATTGAAACGTTTGTCTAACATTAAGTATCATCATTAATTTACTGGCATCTATCACTGCTTGCACAAACTAATGATTGTCTCCACACCAATCGAACTAGTCGCAAGAAGAGAAGAGTGCAGCAAGCAGCAAGCAGCAAGAAGCCAGAAGCCAGAAGCAAGGAGAGAAGCGAACCGACGTTGAGTGTGTAAACTTCATTGATCGATTTCTGGAGCTTATGGTGTTTTTTTTTTGTTTTTTGCGAAACTTGTTTAGTCATCATCTTCATCAACTGAGCAATAATAAGTCCGTCTGGTTTTGGTTCCTCTTGGTGATTCGCTGCCAAGTGTTTTACAAGTTCTTTGGATTAGTTTTGCGTGTGAACCATAAACATTAGTTGCCCATATGCCACCGGTATCTAGGCACTCAGCCCGGTCTAACTGCTCAGCCAGATGGTGGTAACCATGTCTACTACCTACTTGCTCCACCACCATTGGCTGTGGTTGTACCCAGTCCGCTCCGCTGTTCATCTACTTACGAGTAGTGTGAAGGCCCAGCACCTCGGCAAATTAAGTGCACTTTCATATGAAAGCAAACGGAAAAATCAGAGCAAAAGTTGATGAGCCGCTAAGTTAGTCTCCACACGGCACTCTCTATGCTCTATGATCTCTATAGGTACATATATATATATATATATATATATATATAAATATATTTATATATGTAAGTACTTGTGCAGTCTTCTGGGAACCCATAGTCAGCCAAGCTTCCAACTTGAATTGCTGCCCTGTGATCGCAATTATAACTGCGCTTTCTTGTCCATCATTTGTTGCAATTGTTGTTGTCATATATACATATTAACTCTATTGTTTGTGTCATTTGTTTTGTGGAATATCTTTTTAATAATTCCCCCCGCCCCCTTCGCTTCTCTTCTCTTCACAACCACGACCCATCATTGTTTCACACACATACATGTGTATGGAGAAACGCTATTGCGAAATTTGCTGATGAGTGGCCGCTGACTAAGCTGTGAACCACTCTGCACCCACACCAACAATCAAAGCGCACCACGCAACCACTCGTCTGATAATGCACAGTCAGAAAGAGTGCTCCAGTTAACAGAGCTCGACTGGCAGTTACCCTGTTGCAGCCAGAGTTACAATTGTTCTGCCTTTATTACTATGTTATTATGTAATCAATTTAAAAGAAGAAAAATTTCAATATCTTTCTAAGCTAAACGAAAATATCGAGATATACGACAATTGATAAAGTTTCCCCACGGCGAACCCAGTTCATCGATTGTGATGACATTCTTAACATTTTTATATAATGGTTGTATCAGTTTTTTAAAGGACTCTGCGTTTAACCACTTTTTTTTTGATTAAATTGAAAATTGTTATGCAAATGTGTTGGTCCAAGGCTTTTCTAGACTCAATAAGCTTGGAATGAAAAGGGCTTATTGAAATACACTGCTTGAACCACCCTTCATGTTGAGTACAGGGTATTAATATCGTACGGGAGACAATGCGACACTGCGATTATAACTCACATTGGCCACTAGAAAGCGTTGAAATTAATCACCCTAAATGGGAAATTCGCCTGGCATTGATTCTTTCCATTGTTCCGCGACACGAGGCGATAAGCAAGCGACGTCAGCGATTACTATTACTATTTACTATTTATTATTACTAGGCCAACAAAAATTGTCTCGCCTTGTTTGTCAGAGCTATGTATCAGCAGATAACACAGCAAAAATAAAATAAAAAAAAAAGAACACGATCTGAATTGGTCGCTAATTACCTGTATAAACACAATTATCTCTCGTTAATCGTTAATCATACATATTATATATATATATATATTTATATACGCAAATCATAAGATCTCGCAGAGAGCATTTGAAAGGCGCATTGTGCCTGGGCGGGCCTAAAAGAGTGGCTCCTTTCACCTGGCCACTCATCTATGCGAGGGGCGTTCAAACTCTCCAATTTAAAAACTTAGATCGATTGAGCAAAAAAAGATCGCTTGTAGTTTGTTTGTTGTTGCAATTATCTAAACAAAACTTATTTGACCCCCTCCACCCACTGGGAAGCTACTCAGCTTAGCTTTATCAGCTGATAACTGAGAATGAACAGATGAACATACATAGATGTACATACATACATGATATAAGCATTGCTTATCTAACTATCCCTCAGCTGCTGATAGAGTCTTGAAAGTGACTTTGAAGACTTCGCTTGGTTAACATTTATCTTAATTGTATTTTTATATATATATAGTTTTTTTATACAAGTATTAGCATGGAAGTTTTTGGCATCGTTTTGGACTTTATGAGTGCATCTCGTGCATTCACATTAACACTCACATTCACACTCACACAGCGCTTGAACTCACTGCTTACATTTACATTGCTGGAAACAAGCTCGTTGCATGCCTTTTGCTACACTTCATTATGTTTGTTGAGTATGTTGTGTGTGTGTGTTTTTTTCCGGCACCCCCTTTTGCATAATGATATGTAATTTTGCCTTTCTTTTTTTGTATTTTTTGTTGTTGTTTACTTGCATATGTCTTAACCGGCGTTGTAATTGGTTTCTTTGTATATACCACATGGCAGGGGGTCGCAAGGGTATTTAATCTTCGACGTGTGCCTTAAATTCGTATTTCTTGTTAGATTTTAAACTCTTTTTTTTTCGTCCTCGCCTGATTGCAAATTATTGTCGTAGACCACTAAAGGAACAGACGAGGCGAGACGAAAGCGTCGTCGTCACACTCAAGTCTAAAGGATGTGGGTGTGACTCTCTCTCTCTCTCTCTCTCACACACTTGTTGCTTGCATGCTGTGCTTAAATGTATTCCGTTTTTTTTTCTTCATCGTCTTTTCTTCGATTTTCTCTCAGAGCTCGCACAAAGTTTTTATGGCATTTTATGCTAATTTATGTTGTGTTGCCATCATATTTTTGCCGCTTTTGCGCATGCATTTCTTAACTCCATTTTCAGCGCCTCACTTCACCTACACCACGCACATACACCTACAAAAGAGGCTGGGGAAGGGGGACTGAGTCTATTGTCGTTTCATTAAAATATACATAAATTCATGCGTTACATTTGCAGTGATTGTAGTTATTATTGTAATCATGTAGTTTCTATGCACAACCCGTCGTGGTGGAATGACAAAGGATTTGTATACCCTGCACCCATTAGGAATGTATAAATAGGATAGCTTTGATCAGCATCAACCATCGAGTCGATCTATTCACATTATTAGCATAATGTTAATCAACGATAGAAAGATATGTGTATTATATATATATATATATATTTTAGCTGGTACAGGGTGTCTGCTAGTTGGGCATTAAGCATTACACATTTATTTTGTATGCATTAAATCATTTTCCTCTTATTAATTAATATTTTAAATGTGTAGGAATGATGATTGTATAAGGATTGTCGACAGCTATAGAACGTATCTATTTAAATATAAAGTCTATATACGATTGAATGTGTGGATAACTTATCGAATACCTAATGAACTAAGGCCCAGCAAATGTTTATTCAAATGCGCCTTACTTATTATATTAGTTGTGTTCGACAAGGCTTCCCGGAGAATCGCTGAACATTTAGTCCTTTGAATTCAATGACAGACAAACACATAATTTGAGTGAATACCTCGAACTTGAACTTGAATTATGCCAGCGCGTAATTGAATAACAATTTTATGAATGAGTTTGACGAATGTGTGAATGATAATTGCTTGCATTTCGTTGTTGTGACTATTGCGTAACTCTTAGTATCAATTGCTATTTGCTATTTTCTCTTTATATTCCTTGTAGTTCAGAATATAGTTGAATGTTGTCTCCTTATCACTGCTACTTACAAATAATACCATTTCTACCTGTGAATATTGAATATATACGAATATATATTTTTAACCAGATTGTGTGTTGATAAAATTCTATGTATTTGTATGTAGCAAACATTTGTCGTTGATATCCATCAAGTTGAGCTATTTAACTTCGTATATATCTATATATATATATATATATGCTTGTTGTCTGCTTACCTAAGTACCTTATATATATATATATATAAACACACATAAATAAATATATATATATATGTATATTTATTTTTTCATTACCTGCTGTTTACGTCTAAAATGTGTGTCTAGTAGGCAAATAAATTGCAAGCGCTCAAATTCCCCCGTCTTAGCACCTCACCTCACCTCACCTTACCCCACCCCTTTCACACCCTCGGAGACAGAAGCTGTGAGTTTTCTGCCTGAGTGCGTTTACTTAGCTACCAATTGTGCGAGTTGTTGTTGTTGCTGTTGTTGGCATTGTTGCTGTTGTTGTGCGTCAGTCAACGTTGCCTTTATTACAGCTACAGGTGTGCCTGAGCAAGTACATGCATGATCAATGTGAATTCGTGTACGAATTCAGTTCAAGTTGTTGCTTTTGCCAGATGCAGCACCCCCGCCTCTCAGCTATCTATCTACATAAATATATAGAGATATATTTATATATACACCTATACAAATATTACAGTATGCAATACTGTATATATACCTATATAAATATATACATAGTGTACTTTTTTCTTCGCATATTTAATTTAATGCAAACTTTGCACGAACAGAGACGACAAATGCATTTATAGAAAAGGTAGCAGCAGCAAACACAAAAATATTGGAAAGCCAATGTGAAACCAACAACTCGAGAATGCTCGAGTGAAGAAGAGTGAAGAGTGCAGAGATATGCAGTCGCTTGTGCATAGCCTAGATAACTTTTATAATCAACCATTTTAATTGTCATCGATCATTGTTGTTTGAATATTTCGTCGACTTTTGAGTGAGCACATTGAAGTTGTGCTAGATGACCTAACTAGATGATGTCATCTAATTTAACTGAAAGTTGCCATTAATTCTGCATGCGAAAGAAATGTTTTATTTTTTCGTGTACTCATGCCAATCACCTTTGTCGCATTTGTACTAAGAATATAGAAATGTCGTCATAATATACATTTGTATATGCACGAAATTAAGACTTTTGCTAATTAGCTATTGATTTGTATATTTGAAATTTGAGATAAACTTGACCAGTGTTTAGTCAACAAATTTTATAGATCGATGCGCTTATAGATAGCGAGACATTGGCGGTATATATTAACAAAAAAAAAATAAATAATTAAAAAAATATTAAAAAATAAACATAAATAAAAATATGAAATTTCAGCTGGAAACTCTTGTTTCATAGATTTTGCAGTGAACGAAATTGAAATTCCAAAGTTAATAAGGCGCATAAGTTGGCTGATTTCTGTTTTTCATTATGATGACTAAGATGTTCTGTGTATGATAAAGTGCGAATGGCTTCTGCATTGTAAAGAGCGATTGCATTGATAAGACAACGTCTGATGCCTTGACTTGACGTAGGCGATAAGACAAAAACGTTCGCGTGCCCAAACTTTCAAGCAACAACAACAACAGCAACAGCAACAATAACGAATATTATGTTTTGACTACTTAATAATAATAAATACATATTATGTGATATTTAAAGTTTCGAAACGGTGCAATGTTCC
Source organism: Drosophila setosimentum (assembly GCA_035043505.1). Taxonomy (NCBI): domain Eukaryota; kingdom Metazoa; phylum Arthropoda; class Insecta; order Diptera; family Drosophilidae; genus Drosophila; species Drosophila setosimentum. Next base: position 18,880,655 of record JAWNMY010000090.1, on the reverse strand, counting down.
TCAGCGCTTTGCACGTCGAGCATTTTAAAAGCAAATGCATCCAAATAAAAAATGCAAAGAAAATGTGTGAAAATGTGAATTAACTATAATCAACGAACATTACTAACTTACAACAACAATAAATACAAGAACAACTAAACAAAAAAACTGCCCACACTCGTGTGCTAAGCAAATACCAAAGACAACGAGGAAGCGCCACCAACGAGGAGGAGGTGGAAGGAATGTTCGACGTGCCGCCCAAGTGTCCAGCGCTGGCTAACAAATTGAGCGGTCTATTTGGCTGGCGCCACACCTACAAAGTGGCCGCCAAGCATGAGGGCATACCGCATGGCACCCTCCACAAATCCTACTCTCTGACGCTGCCAAAGCGACCCCCATCGCCGAGCTATGCTTGCGTGAAGGTAACTCTAACTCTAACTCTCTCAGCTCAACTCAACCTAAACTGAATTGAACTGAACTGTTTTGGACATATCAAATGATATGTCGCGCCCACTTATCGGACAACACATATATATATATATATATAAATATATATATATATCTACACAGACACATACGCCCACATAATTTGCTCGCGAGATGCGCATGGAAATGTTTATGATATACGATTCACAGTGTCAACGATCGCATCAATTCCATTGTCAAATAAACATTAAGAAACAATCAAATACGACAAAAAATAAGCAAAACAAAGCAAATGTGGAAAAAATGTTGTTGCAAAACCAAATCGATTGATCGATCTTTAAATGATTTGCATTGCTATTAAACAATGTCAAATTCAATTAATACAATTTTCTAATATATAAATGTATGGAATTTTATAGAGATACAATTATTTATTAATATTATGTCTCGAACAATTTGAACTTTCAAAGTGATGCAAGCCTCTAAGTAACTAAGAATGCTGAATGAATAAGTGTTTGTCATTTTTTTTGAGACTGATTGAGATTTCGCAGTCTTGTCTTGCAGTCAATAGGCAAAGGATGTTCTTAACTCTCACTCTCATTGACAACGATAGAATGCAATGCCGGCCAGGCTCTTTAACCCATAAAACAAAGAACAACAACAACAACGGTCACTTTGTCTATTCTGTTTTTATATTATTTTATGCTGCAAGGTGGCAATAATAAAATAATAAAAAAAAATCTAAGCAAAAATTGAAAAATAACCTTCCCAAATTGTTGCGCCAAGTTGACGTTCCAATTCTCCAGTTCAGGGAGCGAAGCGCACGCTCCGCTGATTCCATGACTGGTTTCATGGCATGATGCAACTGTTGTTGTTATTGCTGTTGTTGTTGGCCAGTTTTCGGCATTTGGCATTTGTGTTTGTATTTGGAATTCAATGGAATGCCATGCAATAACGCCAACTTGATTCGTTTGCCTGTTTTTTTTTTTATTCGTTTTGTTTTGGCAGGCTGATGGTCGGTCGGTCGTCGTCGCTGCACCGGCGCTTAGTCATAGTCTGTAAATGGCTATCTACCCATAGATCTTATAGGCAGAGTCGCATACCACCTGAGCTGCGCCAATGACTTACAAACAAAACAAAGCACATGGCCAATTGGGCAATTGTCTCTGATCCCTCCACCTCCATCCCGGAAGCGCAACCAGCTGCAGAAGCCAGCTGCATTCTCCCAGGCTCGTCTTCGACGTGAAATGCTTGCAGATATCTATGAATGTGGTTCAGCATGGAGCTGCCTGTCCATGTCATATATACATATACAAAGCAGAAATGTTGCAGACTTTGCCTTTGTAGTGAATAAAAAGTTTTCAAGTCGTTGGAGCCATGCCCATTTCCTTGTCATCGGGAATACATTCAGTGATTCAATAAATTGTTGATGTATATTCATATCGTTCATTCATATTATTTCGTGTTTGTTCGCCAAATACAAAAAGCTCTTCATTTGAATTTAATGCGTAGGTGTGCAAAGCACAAAAGCTCTTCTTGTGTACATGTGAAGCTGCAGCAAAAGCTTGGGCTTCCTGTTGGACTCGTGTTGGCCAAAGGATGTGTTCTCAATGCTCAGAAGCACTTTTACTCATATTACAATCATTTTCTTCCAGCCAAATGTTATTTTTTAAATAAAACGCATTCGAAATGTGAATTGTTTTTTATTTTTTATTTTTTTAGTTACAATGGAATTTCTCCTAAAAATTGAATTCATTGTTGATTTCGTTTGGTTTTGTGCTTGCAGGAAGCGGATTCCTGGGTGGCCGTTCACCATTTGCAGACACAGTCGGGCATATTGGATCCAGATGATTGTGTGCGCGATGTGGCCGACGATCGCGAACAGATACTGGCACACTTTGAGGACTCGGGACCTGATCCGGGCGTGGCGCAGGGTGGCGGCGATGGCGCCTCAGGCAGCTCATCGGTAGGCACCGGCTCGCCGGACATCTTTCGTGATCCCACAAACACAGAGGCGCCCACCCGTGATCTCACCACGCCGCATATCGAGGTAACCAGCACAACATCCGGTCCAATGGCCGGCCTGGGCGTTGGCCTAATGGTGCGGCGCAGCAGTGATCCCAATCTGCTGGCCTCCCTCAAGTCGGAGGGCGGCAACAAACGGTGGTCGGCGGCGGCGCCGCATTATGCCGGCGGCGATTCACCGGAACGCTTGCTGCTGGACAAGGCTGGCGGCCAATTGTCGCCACAATGGGAGGAGGATGACGACACCGGAGTGCATCTAAAGGAGCAGCTGCAGCAGCAGCAGCAACAACCACATCAGCACCAGCAGCATCTGCAGCACCAGCAACAGCAACAACAACAACAACAACAACAACATCCACAACATGCAACAACAGCGACGGGCGGTCATCAGCCATTTGCCCGCTCCGGTCGTCTATCGATGCAGTTCCTGGGCGATGGCAACGGCTACAAGTGGATCGAGGCGGCCGAGAAGCTGCAGCACCAGCAACACCAGCAGACGATGCCCACATCGCTGCCCAATAGCGCATATTCGAGCAAATCGCTGCCGCGCGAAAGCAAACGCAAGGAGCCACTGGGCCAGGCGTACGAGTCCATACGAGAGAAGGATGGCGAGATGCTGCTCATCATCAACGAGTATGGCAGTCCGTTGGGCCTTACTGCCATGCCGGACAAGGAGCATGGCGGCGGGCTGCTCGTCCAGCACGTGGAGCCTGGCAGTCGGGCCGAACGCGGCCGTTTGCGTCGCGAGGATCGCATTCTTGAGATCAATGGCCTCAAGCTGATCGGGCTCAGTGAGTCACAGGTGCAGGATCAGTTGCGTCGCGCCCTCGAGTGCTCCGAGTTGAGGGTGCGCGTGCTGCGCGGCGATCAGCATCGTCGCCATCAACAGCAGCAGCAGCAGCAGCGACGCGACTCCAAAGTGGCTGAAATGGTGGAAGTGGCAACCGTTTCGCCCACACGTAAACCGCATGCTGCACCGGTGGGCACCTCGCTGCAGGTGGCCAATACACGCAAACTGGGCCGCAAGATCGAGATTCTGCTTAAGAAGGGGCCCAATGGCTTGGGCTTCTCGGTGACGACACGCGACAATCCGGCGGGCGGACATTGTCCCATCTACATTAAGAACATATTGCCGCGCGGTGCCGCCATTGAAGATGGACGCCTGAAGCCGGGCGATCGTTTGCTCGAGGTCGATGGCACCCCGATGACCGGCAAGACCCAAACCGATGTGGTCGCCATATTGCGCGGCATGCCAGCCGGCGCCACAGTCCGCATTGTCGTCTCCCGGCAACAGGAGCTGGCTGAGCTGGCCGTTGGTGGTGTAAGTGTGATTTATTAAATTTTTTTTATTGATTGCCTAATATCATTACAATTCAAACCATTGCAGCCGCCGTCAACCACAACCACTGATCCACTGGAGGAGGTGGCGCATGTCGTCGCGGCTTCAGTTAACGTCCCGATTTCGATCCAAAAGTCGAGCAGCGCCCGCTCGCTCTTCCAGCAGCAGCAGATGCAGCAGCAGGCACAGCTCAATGAATCTCAGCATTTTATTGATGCGGGCAGCGAGTCAGCGGCATCCAATGTAAGTGTATAAATGATGACGAGTTGAGCTGTTAATAATCCTTGCCACCCATCGGCAATTTGCATCCACAGGACAGCCTGCCGCCGAACAGCAGCAGCAGCAGCTGGCATTCGCGAGAGGAGCTAACTTTACACATACCCGTCCACGATACTGAGAAGGCCGGCCTGGGTGTCAGTGTAAAGGGCAAGACGTGCTCCAATCTAAATGCGTCGACGGCCAGCGCCAGCAGCCCCATTAAACATGACGGTGATCTGGGCATATTTGTGAAGAATGTGATTCATGGTGGCGCCGCGTCGCGCGACGGTCGCCTGCGCATGAACGATCAACTGTTGAGCGTCAATGGGGTCTCGTTGCGCGGCCAGAACAACGCCGAGGCCATGGAGACGCTGCGTCGAGCCATGGTCAACAATCCGGGCAAGCATCCGGGCACCATTACACTGCTAGTCGGACGCAAGATCCTACGCTCGGCCAGCTCCAATGATATACTGGAACATAGCCATTGCCATATCAATAGCAACAGCAACAGCAATAGCAATAGCAATAGCAATAGCAATAGCAACAGTAGCAGCAGCGGTAATATTAATATCAACAACAACAACAGCAGCTCCAATGCCAGCGACAACTCTGGCGCCACAGTTATTTATTTGAGCCCAGAGAAGCGAGAACCACGTGCGAATGGCAATGGACCAGGCAGCGCCGGCAGCGATATGAATAGGTAAGTGAATAAATTAATGGATTAGAAGCTGATTTCATAATAACAGGTTAGATAATACAGCTGAGAGATCGAAGTATATCTAATTGTATATACACAGCTATATAATACTTTGTGTGCAGTCAACTTAGCAGCCGAACTCGAAGACAATTTGTTTGCAAGTGGTTTGGTTGGTATGTTTACAAAAAGCTATGATTCGAGGATTTTCTTACACACATCGTTTTGAATGGGGTTCTAAAAGTGGCCAATTTGGTGGCCTAAATAATCGAGTTAGAAATAGAAGATTGCAGCTTGCGCTTAATTTCAGTTTAAATCATTTCCTGCCATTCACAGATGGAGCAATCCCGTTTTGGATCGTCTAACCGGTGGCATTTGCTCCACAAACTCAACGCAGCCAGCACAGCAGCAACAGCAGCAACAGCAGCAACAGCAGCAGCAACAGCAGCAGCAACAGCAACAGCAACAATCGCAACCACAGTCACAGTCAAAACAGCGTCGTTTGCCACCACCGCCGCTGGGTGGTGGCCAATGTGGGGCATTGCGGAATGAGAGCTACTACATGGCCACCAATGATAACTGGTCGCCGGCGCCATTGCAATTACTGAATGGCCATGGCAACACGGCGCTGCTCATCGAGGACGATGCGGAGCCCATGTCACCGTGAGTCCTCAATGATTAATCACTGTTAATGGAGCTGACAAAGCCTCCAAATTGTATGCTTGATTCGGTTAAACTTATTGTGGTCCTTCTCTGTTGTTATCATCATTTTGCAGGACGCTGCCGGTGCGCGCACACGATGCCCAGCACTGCAACTCGAGCAGCGCGAACACATCAGTGACGAGCGCCGCCGGCATGGGACAGAGCGGAGTGGGTGGCGCTGGAACAACGGGCGCCGGTGTTGCCAATTTCGATGCCACATACTCGTCCCAGCTGAGCCTGGAGACGAACAATTCGGGCGTGGAGCATTTCTCGCGAGATGCGCTCGGACGGCGCAGCATCTCGGAGAAGCATCATGCGGCGCTGGATGCCCGCGAAACGGGCACCTATCAGCGCAACAAGAAGCTGCGCGAGGAGCGCGAACGCGAACGACGCATTCAGCTAACCAAATCGGCCGTCTATGGCGGCTCCATCGAATCGCTGACGGCCCGCATTGCCAGCGCCAATGCCCAAATGGCGGCGGCAGCAGCGGCGGCGGGCTACAAGCACGCCAAGACCAGTTCGCATATTGAACAGCGTGCGCAGCAGCAGCAGCTTCTGCTGGCCGCCGAGGCGGAGGCGCGCGATCAACTGGGCGACTTGGGACCGTCGCTTGGCTTGAAGAAGTCCTCGTCGCTGGAGTCGCTGCAAACGATGGTCCAGGAGCTGCAAATGTCCGATGAGCCGCGCGGCCATCATGCGTTGCGTGCACCACGCGGACGCGGACGCGAGGATAGCCTGCGTGCCGCCGTCGTCAGCGAGCCGGATGCCAACAGTGAGTAAAGCGTTAACTATTTCACTTGACTTGAACTGAGTGAAACCCATTCTCTTGTAGAGCCGCGCAAGACCTGGCTGCTGGAGGAGGGTGACCACGAGGGCGGCTTTGCCTCGCAACGGAATGGACCCTTCCAGAGCTCCCTGAACGATGGCAAACATGGCAGCAAGTCGCGCGCCAAGAAGCCAAGCATATTGCGCGGCATCGGACACATGTTTCGCTTTGGCAAGAATCGCAAGGATGGCGTTGTGCCCGTTGATGCCTATGCCACATCTTCGATTGCGTCATCAACGCCAACAACTTCTTCGCAACAGCAGCAGCAGCAGCAGCAGCAGCAGCAGCAACAGCAGCAGCAACAGCAGCAGCAGCAGCAAATTCCAGCCGCTGCACTGGCAGCATTGGAACGGAACGGCAAACCGCCAGCATATCAGCCACCGCCGCCGCTACCAGCGCCAAATTCATCTGGTGGTGGTGGTGCGCCAGGCGGTGGAGCATCAACAGCTGGAAGTGGCGGCGGTGGAGGTGGAGGCGGTGGCAGTGGCAGTACGCTTAATGGTGGCATACATCAGAATGATATATTCAATCATCGCTATCAGCATTATGCCAACTATGAAGATCTGCATCAGCATCAGATTAGGTGAGAGGCTGTGCCTGGTTACATTGCCCGCATTGCTCATTGTTTGTTATCCATGTGGTTTATTTTGATATATATATATATATATATATATGTATTTTTAAGTGCAGGTGCTGGTTAACATGCGTATAGATTATATAATACTTATATGTGGGTTTTCTCTGTTCATCTTATCACTTATATAATTCATTTGCTCCGAATTGTTTCTTTGTCTCTTAACGTATATTTAAACAGTATTGGCCTTTTTAGAGTTCCATTCCAACAGAAGATCAGTTTTGTTCGTAATATAATTTACGTATTTAGCTGTTATTGATTATTGTTTTATTTTCTTCGCATTTTTTTTTGTCGATGTTCGCATTAAAATGAAATAAAATAGATTTTGATGTGCATAAGGCAAGCCATATAAAGAACGCATTTATAAAGTTAAGCCAGTTACAATATAGTTATGCATAGCAGTTGAGTCATATAGACAGAAATTGGTATTTTGTTTAGTTCAGTCGGTTAGTTGGTGCTTAAACTTGAATAGATATATATTTTTGTGGCTATTACTGTTTTCTACGTCTACTCTGTTTCATGTCTCTCTCTCTCTCTCTCTCTCTCTCTCTCTCTCTCTCCCTCCCTCTATCTCACTTTCTTTGTCTAATTTGTGTTTCTTTCACTCACTTGTTCATACACTACTCACACAACAACAACACTGCGACAACAACAACAACCACAACAAAAACAACAACATCAACCAAAAAAAAAAACAACAACAAAATCACATATCATGCCTCATATTCTAACAGCGACGGCGTTGAAGAGACGCTCTCCGAGTCGACGCTCGAATGCATGCGACAGCAGGTGATCAGGCAGCGCATCAAGGTCGAGGCCGAAAGGTAACACACACAAACACACACACACGCACACACGCACACACGCACGTATGCACATATGCACGCACAAACTAACACACAGCTTTGGGTTTTGAGTAGAGTATATTCCGCACACATACACACACATCCACACACCTATCCATACACCTATCCACACACCCACACCCTCACAAGCTCACACCCCCCTCAGACCAGCTCACACCCATTTGTATAATATTCGAACTGTGCTTCTTGGCTTCCGTTTTGCAGTCGCCGCCATCAGCATTACCATTCGCAGCGCAGCGCTCGCTCGCAGGATATCAGTATGCATTCCTCCTCACACAGTCCACAGCAGCAGCCGCCACTGCCACTGGCCCCCGCCGCATCAGCTGCACACCAGCAGTCCAATGGCATGCGACCGATGAGCAGCTATTATGAGTACGATACGGTGCAACAGCAACAGCAACAGCAGCAGCGCGTTGGCAGCATCAAGCACAGCCATAGTCATGGACATGGACTGGGCCATCACAATGGCAACTCGTCGTCGCCGATTAACGTGAATATAGCACAGCCGCACTGGAAGGCAGCGGCGCTCAACGGTTATTCGCCGGCATCGTTGAACAGCAGTGCACGGAGTCGGGGGCCGTTTGTGACACAGGTGACCATACGCGATCAGAGCGTTATGCCGCAGATGCAAACGCAAGCACAGCAGCCCACATATCAGACGGTGCAAAAGATGTCGACAGCAGCGCAGCCGCAATATGGCAGCGCCGCCGGCGCACAGCCGCATGCATCCAAGGTGTGACTATAGGTGCTGGCGCGTGCGCGCGCCACACGCGACGTCCTCGTGGATAGCCAGCACAGCCGCCACACAGAGCTGAGCGAGGTGGAGGTCTTCTACTACGCCACCGAGTGCTGAGCTTGGGGACAGATCGCATTTGTGAGACGCAAGCGGCCGGCAAAGCAATCAATCAACTGGCAACCAGTTTGTTTATTAATTTTTTTTTTTTTTTTTCCTTGCTAAGAATTTAAAATAAAATGGAATATTTGTTTATCGTTTGACAAGGGCAACTTTGCCCACACACACACACACACACAACATACACACAACATACACACAACATACACACAACATACACATACACACACATCCGCTTAGAGTTAAGTCCATTAAATAATACATAAAACAATGAAAGTATTCCATGGAAAGCGCATATTGTTAGAGCAGAAGAACAAAAACGCTGCTCTCAATTTAAATATCAAATGTTAAATTAAAAAGCGAAAGCGAAAGCGAAAAAAAACCAATGCACTGCGCTTAAATTAAGTTACACTTATTGTATTAATCGCTAAGTCTAAGTCAAAGACCATGTAAATAACTATTACAATTAGTTTTTAGGCAAACGATATGAAGCAAGCGTAGAAAGGCAAAAAGAAAAACGAAATCTTATTTCATACAAGACATACTTACTTCAAAATATGGGCTGCATTCAAGTCTCAAAAAAGCAATACATTTAACGAGATAATTGTTAAAATGTTCTTTAACCTAAAGATAAATCGATTTATTTTGTATAAAAGCAAATCACTTAAAATTGTATTAGGCGCTTCAACCAAGCCAAAATCATGTTGTAAATATCTAGCAGACATATACATATAGACATAATACATACATTTACCTATATATTATTTATATAAAACAAACAATTTTTTTTTTGTTTAGCTTTAAAGCAGGCGCCATTTTGTATGCAAAAAGAAAAGTTGAAAAGTAAAACTTGAGAGTCCCAATAAATTTGTTTTTTAAAATATCCACAAAACATATGTAATCTTTATATAAGCTTAACTTATATTTAAACATTAATTATTATGTATTAGCATTAAGTGAACATTGTGCAGCTAAAACTGGCACCAATTCATCAATATCAATTTGAACGTTTATCAAGACTTCAAATTAGAACGTATATATATATATATATATATATATAATCCATACACATACGCTACATATTGTAAATTTTGTGTATTTTGTATATTGCAAAATTCTGTTGCGAAATAAATACTTTAAGTTTCTATATATCAAAATAACAATTGTGTATTTCTCATTCTGTATGATAACTGATCTTATTGATCTTGAAAGCCTATATATCTCCATAATATAATATGTATTTATAATTCAATGATATATGCTATATCTGTAGCGTATTTGACCTGAAAATATTTTGGTTAGCAGATTTAATAGACTCTCACTTACATCTGTCAGCTTTGACAATATCTTTTACAATTCTAATTTGGACAGTATTCTTGCAACAGATATTTAACATAGTATATCTGATATAACGGTTTATTTTCTCATGTCCTTGGTCAACGCATCGGCATTGCGTTTTAATGAGTTTTTCGACATTGTTGTTGATTCGGATTCGGTTGAGTTCTTGGTATGAGTTATTTTCTTCTGCGCTGCTGCTGGCTTCTGCAGCGTTAATGGCCGCGGCACCAGTGTAACTTTCGATAGACCTTTTGACGCCGTGACAGGATTAGCGCCACCCACTAAACGCTTCACAAAATTCTTGCTTTTCCTCTTGGCGCATTTTCTTAGGCTTGCTTGCCGTGGTGCCGCGGTCCCTGCTAGCGCTGATGGTGCCACTGTTGTCGTGTGCAGTTTCTGGGACTCCGGCAGCACTATCGGCGTTAGCAGTGTAAAGTTCTTTAGCGATTCCAGGCTGGGTGTTTTGCTCCAGCGTTCACTGTATTTGTGAATTTGAGAGAAGAAAATCAAATCAATAATGGAATCAACACTGAAAAGCACATAAAACTAGTGTGGACAAATGACAGTGAAAACCACTTTTAACAATTTTTAAGTAATGAAATTGTAGTATTCGAAAATTTCGACTCATTTCTAGGTCTAGACAAAAGAGATAAACTTACTCGGGCATACCGCTGGGTGGTATAACCACATCCAGCACATTATCGATCAGACGGGTCTTCAGTATACAATCATTCTTGGTAGTCGAGTGAATCGATGGCGATGTGTTGATCTCGATGAGCCATGGCTTCAGATTGTTATCAATAATGATATCATAGCCGTAGACCTCAAAGCAATGCCGATCGTTGGCCATCACCGGCGCCACAGCGTCCAGTGAGTGGCGTATCGTCTCCGAAATGCGTCGCGAGAGCTGCTTCGAAACGCCCTCGCCTCGTATGCTATCCAAATAGAGACACAGATTCTGCATGGACCACTTGCCACCATGTATAGTATTGTACTCTTTCTGCAATGCAGCAGAATCAATTGATACTATAGTATATGGATAAATGTGAATCGAAATAATTTTACTTACATTATTCTTTTGTATGCTAACATTTGTGAGATGCATAAAGACATTATCGATCTCGGCTTGATCGTATCGCTGTGTGCAAAAGCGGCAAAATCCCTCATTAAACAGATAGGCCTTGATCGGATTGAATGTGGTGACTAGCACGTACAGACGCAGATCGAACTTCTTGCCGCCAATCAGTAGGGGATTATCAATGTATTTGGAGATGATGCACGTGTCACGATGGAAGTGTGGATAGAACTTGCGAGCCTCATACGCGAATCTTTTCAGCTTAGATAGTTTGTTGATCAAATAGATGCCAACACCTTGCGATTTATGCGATGGCTTAACGATCCAAGTGCTGGCCGGATTCTTGTGAAATTCCTCCACAAACAGATTGTAATCGGAGGGCAGTACAAATGTGATGGGTATTATGTCCAGGTGCATGTATCGTGTGCCACCGTTGCCCAGTTTCGTTTTCATCGGATGTTGGTCGGCCAGTGCATCGCCCTTGCGCTCCAGGTCCTTGCGGTACCGCTTTATATTCTTCACAAGCAGATCCTTTCGCGACAGCTCAATCGAGTTGGGAAAGTGATTGATCATTCTGCAAAACATACCGATTATATTTCTGAATTGATCTTCATATAGAAAGAAGTTGATAGTATCAGTAGTTAAACTGTGTGTATCATCATCAATCATACAAAATGATTATATTGAATAACTTTGGAACCGAACCTCCACGTTCGGAAAGTAGGCAGTGTAGTGTGGCATGAAATTCTTTTGTTCACTCATTTTAAAATCATATAGAAATGTACTCACTGATCGGAACGCATGCGATAAGGACGATCGACCCCAAAGATGTAGCGACAATTCTGGGAGTAGGCCCAGTACAGATTCCATTCGCCATCAAAGGCGGGCACTTTCAGCCAGCCCCGTTTCTGAAAATTATTGATCAGCGCTGTCTTATCACAATCGGTGCTGTAATATATACATTGCTGAGCCTTGCGCGGCTGAGGCTGCTCCCTGGACACCTGTCCAAAGATCGGCAGTGGGGGTGGCAGCACCGGCATATTCGTGCTGCTACTGCTGCTCAACTCAATATTTTTGTCATTCTTTTTCGTCCTTTTGGATCGGTTTTTCATATCTTGGAATTTGGAATTTCGTGTTCGTTGAAGAGGTCCAAAACTATTCAAGTTGCTTGGATATTAAAAAACTGCGAATTTGTAAATTGATTTACAGAGCGAGTCCTCAATCTATGTTCGTAAGTACACTCTCGATACAATAATTCACTTTATTCATAGTTCAGAAAAATGTAAGCCTGCTGCCTCAATAAAAACAATAAACAACAAACCGATTTAAAACCGGATCAGATACTAATACAAATCTCTATACTAATGATATTGTATAAAAAATATTATAGTTCCAATGAAAAACCCTTGTATTGGCTATATAAGTTCAACATCTTTATACGTCGAGATTATCTTTGAGAAAAGTAAAACAAAAGCTTAAAAATGTATAAGATAAGATGTTAAGATAAAAAGATCGAATTAAACTGATATGGAGTAGACACATTTTTAGGAAAGTGCAGCCAAGAGAGAGAGAGAGAGAGAGAGAGAGAGAGAGAGAGAAACAGAGTAAAAGAGAGAAAGAATTAGAAATGGGAAAGAAAACAATATAATAACTGAAATATTGATTTTGTAACCGATCTCACCCTTGTTGCGAGCCGGTTGCATAAGCTTTGTGGTGATCAGCAGTATAGCAGATATATTCTAACGATCAATGCCTCATCTGTTTTGTGGTATAACAAAGAGCTATATCATATTGACATAGATATTGTGCAGCATTGCATATAGAAATTGAGCAGCTGTGCAAACAATTGGGAATTGTGTGTGTTAAGCTAATCAAGTATTTGCATGATCGCTGATCATTAGATCCCATTATGTGCATACATATATCGACATATCGACATATCGACATACATCCTCAATGAAAAACGAAAGTGTTAATTCCATTTAACGCCCATTAACAATTACAATAGTCTCTGTTCTCTAGATCTGAGATTTTACTTTTTACTTTGATATTTGTTTTATGGGTTTGGGTTCCGGCTTTGAGCATGACTAGGGGTTCTAAGGGTAAGCACCGCCTGGCAACTAACCACAACTGAGCAAATTGACTTTGACATATTTGAAGCATTTCGTACTGAGGTTTAGTTGGTTAGTTGGTTGCTCATTAAGCAATTCACACCAATTGGCCAATGCCCGCCAAAAGGGCACAAGAACAATAGCCAGGCATTGTGCGTGCCCCTGGAGCTGCTGCCTATAAATGCTCGCCGGCGGTCAACAAAGTTCAACAGTCAGTCAGCAGTCAGTGTCCACTCAAGTGCAGAGGTCCAACAATCGCAATCGCAACAGCAACAACAACAGCAACAGCAACAGCAACATCATCTGTGGATAGATTTTTAGCTTGGGGAAACAACATGAAGATCTCTGCCATTACGTTGCCCGTACTCCTGATAGCCGCTCTGGTGGCGCCCAATGAGGCCACTTTTGGCAAGCTGGGACTGGTGATTGGCGGCGCTGGAGGTGGCGGCTATGGTGGTGCATATCCCTATGCCGCTTCCGGTGTCGGCTACGGTGGGGGCTACGGCGGTGGCTATGGCGGTGGCTACGGCGGTGGATACGGCGGTGGCTATAACTATGGCGGCGATAATGTCGTTAAGGTCATCAAGGTATCGGTACTGCCAGGTGGTGGCTATGGGGGCGGCTATGGGGGCGGCTATGGAGGCGGCTATGGAGGTGGCTATGGAGGCGGCTATGGAGGCGGCTATGGCAGTGGTGGCTTTGTTGGCGCTGTGCCAGCCATTTCCACATCGGCTGTGGTCACACCCGTTGTCACATCTGTGGCCTCAACGCCAGTCATTGCCGGCGGTGCTGGCTATTTGGGCGGCATTGGTGGTGCAATTGGAAGTGGCATTGGAGGTGGCATTGGAGGTGGCATTGGAGGTGGCTACGGTGGCTACGCTGGCGGGGCTCCATTACCTGTATCGTATGGCTTTGGTTCTGGGTATGGTGCCGGCGGTGGCTTTGGACTTGGATTTGGTGCGCCAGCTGCCTTGGGCGGGGGCGGTTGGTGCTAGGCAGCGCTGACTGTAACGGATGAAAGCGATTTGTTTCTATTTTCATAACATTTAATATTTTTTTTTTTGTAACTATAAATATACGAAATTAAATAAAATGCGAAAAAACCTGTAAAATATTTATTAAATCTTACGATTTTAAACTCCAGGATAGTGTGAAACCCTTACGAAATAAAAATATAATTAATCATTAATATGAAACTATAGTTCTTTATATTTAGGAAGGATGTACATTTTAGATTTTTAGTGCTCTCACTTAAAAAGAGAAGAAAAACAAAAAACACCGAAAATAGTTAGCAGACTAGCATGATAATTATAATAATACACAATTGCATTCCAACTCGAGTTTGCTGGATATTTATTTTCGGAGCTCGCACAATTGAATTTCATTATGCGGCGATTACCAAATCTCTTAGCCAAACAATGAGCATAGGCCGAAGATGTGCCACAATGCGTTGACCTTCAATTTAAAACGGAGCGAGAAATGAAATTGAGAGTAGACTGTAGTCCGTGCTGGAGAGCAGCATAGAGGTTGACAGCATCACGCACTGTGTGGACACATTCACTTAGCTCACAATGTTCAAATGGTAATGAAGTGCCAAACAGGCATAACCAACCCCACCTTCCCCTCCCTACCCAACCATCCAGACAAAATCGAATGGTGGCCCAAGAATATTGTACGCCAGCTGCCTACAAATTGGCGCAAGTCGAAAAGTGCAAAACTTGAAATCTTGCAATATGGAAATTTACTATGATTTCATATTTAACAAGTTCGGCAAATGGAAGAGCTAAAATCCCCAAGAGAATTAATAACGGAACACTTTGAAATAGAGAAGAGTCTTAAAGCAACAGTTTTTATTTAAGAGCTAGTATTAAAATAATGCGAACTAGAACATTAAATAGGGTTTGTTATCACTTAACTGCTAAGAAAGAAGCAAAGCGAAAATGTTAATAAAGTGAAAAATACAGATATTTATGAACATGTATTCATATTCATATTATTATAGCTAATTTTTCTTGTTTCGACTTTTTGCATCTACAAATTAGCTACAAATAAAATCTTTTGATTGCTGGAGTTAAATAAATAATGAACATTTTCATCTGTTGTGAATTTGCATACACGTTTTGGCCAAAACTAGCAGCTGTAATTTACCATATAACAAATGGGCGAACGGCCTATACCTAATACTTTTGTGAATAAATATGCCCCGAAATCGAGGCAAAACGCGCCCTTTGAGAAGCGGACGTGGTACATGTTTTGGTTGTGGCTTAGCTTTAAGTTGACTTGGGATCTGTTTGCACAGCATTTTGCTCGCTCGGTTAGCACATCCAATTCCACAGTCATAGCCAAAGATATACCCAAAGTAAAAAGCAGTAGCTACGTGTAGCCATGCACAAGATCTTGAGTGAATGAATGACAATAGGAGTATGTCTGGTATGTTCCTCTATACATACTATATATACATATATACATATATACAATGAGCACATAACATCACTGCTATGTAAAATTGTATATAATGTGTATGTCTGTTAATATGTATACGCATTTATGAAACTATGTGCACTGCTCAAAAATGTACACATCTATTTATATTGAAAGCAAACCCAATCAAGTGCGAAATTTCAGTGTAATGTTTACTGCTTTTATATGACAATGAGTTGTATAATTTATTGCAAAAAAACAAATGAAACCTGCAAGAACCACTATCTTACCCACATCGATGATCGCATACACTTGCAGACCGAAGTCGACGTGCTCATCAACAATTTAAAAGTTGAACTGGTTCAATGTTAAATATTCATGGTGAGGGACAATTCTAGTGAGTCCTGAAATCTTAGCAACTGTTGCAAAAATACGATGAGATATTTATTCAGTTTGACAAGGAACATATGTATTTTCTGGAGACGGAATTTCTTCATCAGTGCATTGCACACTAGGCGATAAAAGTATAATGCCTTCTGTTAGGGTATAAAATAGGTTGCAAACAAAAAGAGGCAATTTTATTTCGTTTTTGTGGAGAAACATAGACATGACACCTGAAAGTTTGAAGCATTTTTTTAAGACCTCGACAGCATACATATTTGGCATTAATTAAAAATGATCAATATTCACTGCTAATCAAGCGCAATACACTGAAATCGAATATATTCTGAATGCACATAATTATCAATTGAATTTACGAATCTGACTCTGACGCTATAGCTTTCCTTTGAATAAATATATTGTTTTAGTTTGTTCATACTTAATTTGTATTATGGAGAAATCTATTCAGATTTCCGTGTCCCCCATTTCTCTTAGTGTAACAGCATTTTGGGAATTACCTGCGCTTCTTGCGAATCGTTTTGACGGTTGACGGCAAACCAAGCTTATTTGCTGAGAGAGGTGAGAAAATACTTCAGTTTATGGTTAAGTAGTTGAGTTGACAGACAGACAGACAAACGGACAGGCTGAGAGACAGATAGCTGGATAGATAGATAGCTAGCTTAATACACATACAGATCAATACGTAGATATCAGGGGAAGGGTGGGGGTGGGCGGTTGCTTGGATGGTTAGCCAGATACCTGTGGACGCGCCTTAGTTTTTGGCGTTTTGGTGTGGCCCGTAAGTAACTATTTATGAATTAAGCAAACATCTTGATGAGCTCCAAAGTGTCGCTGCTGTTGCTGCTGTTGCTGCTGCTTTGGCAGCTATGGCTGCCGACGCTTTCGTCGATCGGGTCCAGCGTGAAATATAAGATATGTATTATTAGAACTACACACACACATACACACACAGACACCAGAGACACACACGCGCACATGGGAGCGAGGTAAGGGACTGCGACATAGTCGCGACGCCGGCTGCTGGCTGTTGGCTGTTGGCTGTTGGCCTATAAATTTGTGCGTATCGCCATCTGTGGATATCAGTTGAGTTGTGTCCAGATCATACAGCGGACGCATTCATCCCCTCCAGCACAGCGACACGCATTTTTCCACCGAGATGAAGCTATTCGTTTGCATTGTTGTTGCGCTACTGGCGCTCGGTGCACCCGCCCAGGCCTTCCTGGGCGCCAAGCTGGCCCTACTCAAGGCCATTACCGGCGGTGGTGGTGGTGGTGGTGGTGGCAACAGTTATGGCAGCGGCTATGGTGGCGGCTATGGCAGCGGCGGTTACTCGGGTGGATACAACCAGGGCTACTACACGCAATCCAGCCGACCAGTGTACAATAACTATGGATCTGGTGGCGGCGGTGGCTACGGAGGAGGCAGCTACGGCGGTGGTTATGGCGGTGGTGGTGGTTATAGCGGTGGCTATGGTGGTAACTATGGCGGCGGCTATGGCGGTGGCAATGAGCAGGTAATCAAGGTCATCAAAGTGGTGGAGCAGCCTCAAAGCTATGCGCGGTCCAGTGGTGGTTATGGTGGCGGCTATGGCGGTGGTTATGGCGGTGGTTATGGCGGTGGTTATGGCGGTGGTTATGCCGGCGGCTATGCCAACTCCGGCAGTTTCTCCAGCGCCGTTTCCGCGCCCGTCCAGGCAGCTCCGGTTGTGAGCTACTCTGCCCCCGCACCAGCACCAATTACATACTCAGCACCAGCGCCAGTTAGCTATGCAGTGCCCGCACCACAGCCCGTACCGGTCACATACTCAGTGCCCGCGCCACAGCCGGTGGTGCGCGTGCAACCAGCGCCAATTACGTACTCAGTGCCCGCACCACAGCCAGCTCCGGTGCCAATTAGGTATTCGGTGCCAGCACCACAGCCGGTGGTGCGTGTGCAGCCAGCGCCCATTCCCGTTACATACTCGGTGCCAGCACCACAACCGGTGCGGCCTGTGCAGCAGTATGTGAAGACCATCAAGGTCATTGTTGATGACGACAACAGCGGCGTGAACCATGTGCCCAGCCCCGTTTACGGCCCACCCGCGCCAGTTGCCAGCAGCTGGAGCAACGGTGGTGGCAGCTACGGTGGTGGCAGCTACAACAACGCAGGCTGGAACAACGCTGGCTGGAACAATGCTGGCGGAAGCAGCTACAGCAACAACGGTGGCGGCTGGAAGAGTGGTGGCATCTGGGAGAAACTGTCCGCTGGCTGCTAGGCTAGTCCAAGCTAGTTCTTCACCCTCTCCCCCCCCGCTTATGACCGAGGCAACTTCAAGTGTTTATATAATTATTATTACTATTATTTTTTTTTTTCTATAGTTCTAAACACATTATCGAATACTTTCCGCGCTAATTGATTTTTTCTGTGTATTCGCACCTATGATCTAAAATCTATTGCTGTTTGCTGTGTATATACCCTGTTACCGAAAATAAAATGTCATCTTATTGTGTAATATTCCCAAACAGACGAAAATTATGTCGACCTTAAATTGATGTTTCCCGTTTGCTTCCCAACATTTGCTGTTTTTGTTTTTTTCGTGCCTTGTTGATTTTTGTGGTTAGGTTTTTCTAAGTTTTGTCTTTGGGCTATTGGCTCGGTTCGTTGTGTTCTGCACCGTATACCCAAGTCAACAAGTATTTGAGAAAAGTTATCACCTAACTGCTAACTGTGATCAAGCGCAAATGCTAACGAATCCATGCCAACGACATGACTATGACGTGGATCTGGATAAGACAATTGCGTGCTGTGCCTTATGCCACTCAACCATAAGTCATGGGAAACTTTTTGATTTGTCTTCATACAATATCGAAGGCCCTACTTCCCACATATGATTGCAACATGATAGCATATAGTTCCATTAGTTCTTCTGTTCACTTAACGTATTTAATAAACGTAATCCAAACTGTGAAAGCAAGCCATATGTTATATTCTAATTATATAATACTTTGACACTTCAGTAACTACTTAATAAATATTCACATATTTAAAGGCATTCCTGAAACTTGCCTACTTTTATAGGCATTATTTCCCACAAGTAGAGTACATAAATTCAAAAGGAAGATGATTAATAACTTATTTTATGGATTGAGCTTTGATTTAAGTAATCTTTAGATCTAGGTCCTGGAAATGCTTTAATTATCCGTAACACTTGACTCTAATTTGTCTACAGGTAATCAGTTAGTCGTGTTCGGTTCGGCTACTGCAATCCAATTCTCCTTATCTAGAATTCTCAAGCCAGCTGATGGTCACTGAAGTGTTGCGGTCTCTATTGGTAGTCATCAGATGTCAACAGACAGCCCCAATGAGCGTTCAGCCAAGACGTGAGACATCCGCTGAGGCAACATATAAATGACATTTGTGTGCCTTCCGCTGCCAGTTGCTACTTTGCCTATTGCCAATGGACACAATGCACATATGCGCGGTCTACTTGATGCACGTGCTTTTACTGCTTGTGTTTGTGGCTTGCCACACCTTGCCGCTTCAGAAGTCGCAGCAACAGCAGCAGCAGCAGCAGCAGCAACCACAACAACGGAATAGAGGCGATGTCAAAAGCGTGGGCAACGGTGCGTATGCGTCATACAGGAATCCTAATTCATGATTTGTGTTATACGCGCCCACAGGTTACGGTCCGGTGATACTCATCAGCTCCGCCGTGCTGCAGCTGGCACCCGATGAGAAAACACAATTACTACTGTTTCCGTTAGCTGATAGCAGTAGCACCAGTAGCAGCTCATACCACCCACCCCTCCCGCAGATCTATGGACTGGATGGGTTGTTGCCAGTGCCTGCTTCACATCAGCCGCGTCTGTCGGTCAGCGATAATCTAGACTTCCAGGAACGCGACACAAACAATGTAAAGTCCCACGGCCGCTAGAAAGCACCACCAATAACAGTTTTCCACCCGCTTATCGGTTTGGACGTATGTGAGGAGTTTTCATAATAAATGAGTGTCATTTGAGTAAAAACAAGTAAGGGTGCTGTAGTCGAGTGAACTCGCTACGATATGCCCTGAACCCAGTTATTAAATATATCCTTTTATTATTGACAAATTCCCCTTTAAAAAGATTTGCATTAAAATGCGAGCAGCTCTTGAAGCGCCATCTGCAGACAAACACGTGAAACACGCAATCGTAGCAATCGATTATCATGCCATCCCTTTCTCACACATGCGCTCGCATATTTATGCATACAGAAAATGCTTGCGGCTGCTGATAGAAATGAGATCAATATGAGAATATATTTAGGCAGTTAATCAATAATATGCATATGCACAGTATGTATTAATTAGAAGATTCTGCCTTTAAAATTTTGGCATTTGTTGCTATCGGAAATTTAATATATCGATATCCGAGGCAGTTATCGATAAAATAACGCAAACTTGATCTGCGCCTGGTATACGAGAACCTATATTCCAAATTTGAAGTCTCTAGCTCTTACAGTCTCTGAGATCTGCGGATTCATACAGACGGATGGACAGACGGACATGGCTATATCGACTCGACTGTTGATCCTGATTAAGAATATATATACTTTGTGGGGTCGAAGATGCTGCCTTCTGCCTGTTACATACATTTGCACAAAACCATTATACCCTTTTTACCCATTTTTAATGGGTTCAGGGAATAAAAGATATAAAAATATATTATTATTACTATCCGACTCCTTCCTTCTTTTACATCCTTTCAAAAACTTTACGGTTTTCTGGACGAAGTTAATTTTACGGCGCTTTTTATACCCTGAATTATAGAATATATTTAATAACTGGGTTCTGGGTATATAGTAGTCGAGTTCACTCGACTTGTTTAAATTTCAGGTTCTACATTTTTTTCGGAGTGCACAAAACACTGTCATTTGAAGAGACTAAGTTAGTAAATTTATTGCAGAAAAAAATATATATGTAATTACTTGGGTATAAAAAAAAAATTTGCTAGTATTAACGGCGATCACAGTCTTAATGAAGATCCAGCTGGTGCTCGAGAACATTATGCTGGTGCTCCAGCTCCAGCTGTTGCACGATGTGTTCCTCCTGCTGCTGATGCTCGAGCTGGTACTGCTCGTGCTCCTGTCTATCCTTGAACTCGTAGAGCGTGCTGTAGCTGAAGGCGCCCTTGCCATGATCAATGCCTGGTACAGGCTGCTCACCATGGTGCTCCTCCAGATCTAGCTCTAGTTTCGGCTCCGACTCGTAGTGCTCATGATGTTCACTGGCCTCGGCATACTCCACGCCTGCATCGCTGCTGCCATAGTCTGACGGAAAACTGTGCTCACTAAGGTGGTCACCCACTGTTCCACTGTGCTCACTAAGGTGGTCACTCAGTGCTCCTAGCTCCTCATGATCCACATGCTCATCCGCATACGCATCACTGCCGCCCAGATCCAGTTTGGCAAGTGCCTCGCCGCCGCTTAGAGCGCCCGCATAGCTGCCCAGTAGGCCAGGTGAGTGGATGCCAGCTGCTAGCTCGCCACCAATGTAGCCCGCATTGATGCTCAACGCCTGGGCCAGCAGCAGGATCAGTTTGAAACGCCAGTTGAACATGTTGACTGCGTATTTGTGGACTGTATGTGGTTAGCTACCGATGCGTAGAAATGGTGCAAGTCGACTATTTTCTTTTCGGCAAGAGTGCTGGCATTTATACGCTGGCTTTTGGCACACATTTTCCTGCATTTTCCAGTCGCAACAACAACAACAACAGCAACAACAACTAAAACAAAACTTAGCAGCGCTTTTGTTTAGCTTGGCTGGGCCATCCATGTTGCAATGGACATCTGCCGACGACGACGACGACGACGACGACGAGGCGGTCGCTTTGCTGCAGCTGATAATTTTGTGCACTTATTGTGTATATTACGTATACGCGAGCGCGGCTAGCTTGGCCAGCTTGGCCAGCTCGGCCAGCTCGGTCAGCTCACCCAGACGGCCAGCGATTGAGCCGAACCGAATTGAACCAAGCTATTCGGCAGACCATTGAATAGCCGCAATTATGAGAGGCGCCGACACCATCGTCAACGCCACCGCAGCAGCAGCTGTTGTTGCAACGTGCGTATACGTAATATTTGCAACTGGCCCCAGTTCTATGCAGGCGAAAGAGGTTGCATAATCGAATGCCGTATATTATTAGCTCTTGGCTATGCTGATTTTGTCAATACGACATCGATACGGAAGCAGCAGCAACCACAAGCACCATTTCGCACCACCTCGCACCACCTCGCACCACCTTGCACCCATACGCCAAGTGGCTGTTAATTGCGTGGATCAACAAAACGGAAACGGATGGCTAAGAGCGGGGAATGGCAAAACGGCCAAGGCCACCCAGCGACGAGGGTTGCTCGACTTCTACTGTTGTTGTTTCTCCAAAGTACAGTACAGTACAGGTACATGAAGAAAGTAAGGGTATTTTTGTTGTTGTGCAAGTAGCGCATACGACACGCATTCGAGCAGCGGCAGACAATTAAAAGCGTTAGCAGAGCGATCAAAATACATTGCCATAGATAGAAAGATACATTTCTGTTTGCAGCACATCCAATTTAACTCCGTAGCAATGCCAGCAATGCGCGCATGCATGTATCTCAGAGATTGCAGAAGCCACAATAACAGAAATGGTAAATACATATATATACTGATATATATCTCTATAGACAATATTTAGTGTGACTGGCAATCAGTTTGCGCGAAATTTAATGTGGCTCCAAATTGGAGTTCACTGTGAACATGCACAGAGAGGAGGTTAATCAATTCTGTTAATAATAATATATATCTGGACACAATTGTTTGTATCGCACCTCTGGAATGGTGGTATTATTCATCCCATTTGAAATATAGTCGAATCCTGGTTCTATTTTTAAGGAGCTGCTAAAATGTTTGAATTGAATGTTAAAGCAAATCATATGCAGAAACAATGAGCCTTACTAAATTTTGAAATAAACACTTTTAATTAGACTTCACATTAACTTCTTATCAGTGTTGATGCATGCAAACTTGAAATAAACAGTTTGATTACGAACACTATGTATATAAGCTATATTAATAAAATCTCTAAAAACTTTCAGCAATGAGTTAAAAGTGATTAAATAACCAAATTCTAAATTCATATGAATTTATTTCTGATTATCAATATTAATGAAATTATGTCAGAGCAATGGCAATTAACCATAATTGAAAATTGTAAGCATACACAACACATATCTTACATTGTGCAAATGAAGGAATTAGAGATTGCAATTGCGAATACAACCATTTGCAGTGTAAGTGTAATATGTAATTAGCTTGCATTTTAATTCGTCAAATCTTTTGACACGTTGCCTGTTACAACTTTTCGGCTCTTTGGCTACAAGCAGGCACTTACCACTGTTAGTGCTTGTCGGTGGCTTTTGCTGGTAGCGTGCCAACGGTAGCAGTAGTCGGCAACAAATAGTCTCCACAACAACAACAACAATAACACCGAAAATATCAGCAACAGCAGCGGCAGCAACAGAAATATCAGTTAGTCAAGCGGGGCAGTGGGGCGGCCTACAAAACTTTTGCGCACACAAATTACCAATGTAATAAGTTGTTGTGGTTGTTGTTTTTCTGTGTTTCTGGTGATTGCTGTGCGCACACCCACAAGCACAGCAATATGAGCAACAACAACAACAACAACGACAACAAAGCTACTTTGTTATTAATTCGCATTTTGTTGGCAGCATTTCCTAACGCAAATACTTAACTCTTCTGTGGCCTGTTTTTAATTTTTTGTTTTTTCTTTTTAACAAGTCGGGAGTACCTGCAACTAGTCGCAACAATGGGGCAGTTGCTGAGCAGGGAATGAACTGGTGGCTGAGTGGTTGGGCAAGCGGTCAGGCAATTCATATTGCCTGGGCGTGTTTCTTTTTTTTTTTAAACAGTTATGCTGCAGAAAACAGCAATATAATATTTATGACAAACGTTATTCTAAATGCATTTCTAAGTGATGCTCCATCTATTCAATTTTCATACTCATCGCCTGCTTGTCTACAGTCATTAAGGTTGGCCTTCAGAAAACAAATTGGTTAATTACCTAAGTAGATGGCCGTCTGACTGTCATAAAACATTAAGTGGCTATAACCTTAGTTTACTTAGAATAATGTTCAGAAAATACATATGGTCTCGTGTATACGCTTCTAATATAATGGATAAAAGATGTATGTTAGATGTAAAACGCGTCCATGTACACAAATATAACTATTCAAATAATACAACAACTAAGTTTTGTCATTCCGTCGATCTATTGAATTTCCATCCCAACGTTTAGATAAATTACTAGATTGTTTCCTGCACAAAAACAAACAGAGACTAGTTAAGATACGGATAACAGGTCGGATGCAATCTGCCAAGTCATTTCATAAATGGTATATCAATTTTTCGATTTGGATTTGTTAATGATGGGAATTTCCATAGCAATCAAATGTTTAATGTGTTAACTTAAAACTAAAATGATAAAATGAATACCCTTTGATTAGAAATAAAGCTTAAATACGGATGAATTTATTTAATTTTCTTTACTTGTTGGATGACAAAATAATGAAATATATAGAACTCGAACTTTTGCATGTTATCTTTATTCAAAATCAGAATAATCTGTAAGTCGTGATCTGCTTGATGATTTTGTGCGATCGCTGATGTCAACTTGTATATAGTTCTTTGTGACGTCTGTGTTCGGGGCACTCCAAATGAGGCGGATATTGTACGTCTGCAGCATAATAATAGATGCGAAATACCCCCATTAATATGAATCTGTCGTAGTCCGCAAACATTTCATATGTCCGCAACGATTATTATTATATATACGTATACACTAAGAAATGTGGAGTGAACTGGATACTTTCAGGAATGTTGTCCAGCTTACGAGTTCTAATTCATAATAAGTACACTATTATATCAAGATAATCCCTTGAACAGTATGCCAAATATGTGCAGTGTAGTGTTTAGTTTATAAGACAATCTCCAACAATTGAAGATCATTTGATAACAAAGTGGCTGAGTGGAGAATAGTTTTTGGAATCGGAGAAGGGTAGTCAAATGTAATTTATAGCGTAGTGCGAACAGTTCGTTAAGTTTCGTTTATATTGTTTTTGTTTCGGTTTTCATTTTCTTTAACCGATTCGATTTGATGCCGATTCGAATCCAGACTTAATACGATTTGTATACAAATAAGGTGCAGATCACACGAGGAGAACATTCGTCCAACTTGAGTGTAGAAAACGCCGCTGAAACTAATAATAAACGAAGGCGAATGAGTGTCCGATCAAAGTGAGTGTGTGTTTGGGTGATATCGTAGAATCTAATTAAGAAACAAGTGCACTTTATCTGATTGCTGTGTTGTGAATCAAATATTCGTACAGCTGCCGTCAAAATAATATAATAGCTGCTCTAGAAAATGTCCAATCTGAATGTTTTTTGTATATCCCTAATTAAATAGCATCAATCTGATGCAAAATTCTATTTTGTTAACTATCGACGAATCCAAATTTGTTGTTGTTAATAGTGGCCAATTACCCAAATAAATGGGACTAAACACATTCTAAATACGGCGACATCTCTCTGATAAAATTGGCAAGATTCTCGTAGTTTAATATTATTTTTACCGCATCTGTATATGGTAACAGTTTTAATTGTCGATGTTGTCGTAGTGTCGATTAGTCGTATGGCAATACTTGCACTCACTTCCTCCGTGTAGTATGTGCTTATAAGGTACAGACGGGTCTTCTACTATAAATACATTTATAAATCATTTTTGGCATTCACTGCGTTCGCGACTGTCGTCCAGAATGGGAAGCCGTTGCCAAACTCATCATTTCAATCTTAGGAATTGCCTGTTTTACCTGTTGCTGCTTGCAACCGTGTCCAAAGGCATTGAGTTTTCGGTGCCCGATGTGTTTGGTTCTATTACGAATGTGGGTTCCAGCATTGTCAATCCAAGGCTGTTGCCAACGCCGCAGGGCCTGCTCGAGGGAAGCAAGAATCTAATAGCCGGATATCCTCTCGAGTATGTCTCTAGCTCCCTCAACTATCTGTGTGAGTATCTAAAAGCAAATTGAAAAGTAAATCCATGACAATCTACTTGCTTTTGGGTCTTGCACGCTTATCTCCAGGCTCTCAGGCGTTAAGTTCAAACAAGATCAGGTCAAGATTCACACCGGACATTAAAGAGATGAAGTTTCAGTTGCGTTCCCACTGCAGCAAAACTGATTTTCCACTGCTTGAAGCTGAAACTATGTGGCGCAGTCCACAATTTGATAAAAATAAAAATGTTGTCATACTTGCTACCGGCTGGACGACCACCATCAATGATACGGATACTATTGAGGAATTTGCCAAGGCCTACAATTGTCGCGGAGATGTAAATTTTGTGGTGAGTTCGTCCAAACAAGTAATTATTTGAATATCAAAAGTTCGCGACTGCACTATACTCTGTTCACACAAGTTCAGATCTGTTTAAATTTGGTAGACACAATTGTATATTTATAATGCAAGTAAGAACGCTGTAGTCGCGAGCGCACCAGACAGACAGTTAGACACACGGAGGGACATACTTAAATCGAATTACTGATATATGTGCTCTATTCATATTCAATATATAAGTACTTTTATTGAAATTAACAGGCAAACAGACTGAAAATAAAACCAATATACTCTTGTTTATTTGTGGAACGCAGAGTATTTAAAAGAGACGTGGCATTACATAAGATTAATCAGAATTAAATCAGATCAATCATTCTTAACAAGTATCGAAACGAAGGAAACACTAGATACGGAAATATGTGCATAACAATCTTTGCATACCCGATGCTTTTTCTGACTGTAGTCGTTTGTGAATTATTTTTACGTCACGGAAATTCTCTTCTCATTTCAAATGTGCATCTAATCGATTTTGATTGATGCGTTTGGGTTAAGCGTTTACATTCTTATCAGCTACTTATCAGGGTCGTTTAATTATAAACATAAGTCAATATCAATGAATATGTTTGACTTTTGCACTTATATTTTATTTAAAACAACTTAGCAAGTTGCAGTCTGGCGTAACCGGCTGCGTAATACTCTTATACAAAAGCAATACCAACTGAGAGCAGGGTTCGACATTTGGAAACGGATGTCAGTAATTGTATATTTCTCCGTTATTATAAACAAAAATGCATATAAAATCGTAGGTGTATTAGAAAATTTCTCTGCCATTTTGTTAACAGGGTCCAGAATTATATTATCAAATCCCAAATTATATGTAGAAAGGGCTGAGATACGTTCAAAATGTTGTGACTGCATCTGCTGTGGTGGCACCCCATTCTAAGCACTTTTTGTGACGCAAACATACAAGCGTATATATTCCAAGTTTCAAGTCTCTAGCTTCAAGGACATCGATAATAGTTGCGCTCATACAAACATACTGATAGGCAACTGAACGGGTATTGTAATAATCCAAATACATAAATACTTTATTATAGTTCTTGTCACAAGGCTTGAATAAAATTGCTATTTGGTTGCAGGCTGTAGATGCTGCCAAATACGTGGATACCCTGTACACATGGTCAGCTTTCAACACGGATGACCTTGGCGAGAGCATTGCACGGGGACTGGTAAAGTTGTTGGATGTGGTCAGTGTTGACAAAATACATTTAATCGGTCATAGTCTTGGAGCGCATATTGTGGGCGCGGCTGGTCGCTACCTGCAGATGTACAGTGGGAAAACAGTGCCGCGGATCACCGGGCTTGATCCGGCCAAGCCGTGCTTCAACGAGGGCGAAGTTCTGTCGGGCTTGCAACGCGGAGATGCACTCTTCGTGGATGTGATACACAGCAATCCGGGCGTGCTTGGCAAGCGAGATCCAATGGGCGATGTGGATTTTTATCCGGGCGGTACTGATCCATTGAAACCTGGCTGCCTTACGGTGCCGTGTTCGCACTCTCGCGCCTGGGAATACTACGCGGAGACAATATATCCAGGCAACGAGCGCAACTTTATGGCCACACGTTGCGGTTCGCTATCGAAGCTGCGCGACGGCCTCTGCCCTGGCCAGCAATATCCCATGGGCTTGGCCGTGCCGCACACTCTTAGGGGCAGCTACTTCCTGGATGTGAATGCCAACAAGCCCTTTGGCAAACAGTCATCTGGCGTACGTGAGCCACGGCTTTCTAATTGCGGCCTCTGCGAAAGAAAATAGAGGCATCATTTTATTTAATTTTTTTTTATTCCAATGCGCTTCAAATTGGAGTTGGATTGTAATGTAAAATTAACATTACTTACAAACTTAAGATGATGTATGTAATAAATAGCGATGGTTGTTTCGAAACCCAATAGCAATCCGATTATCCGATTGAAAGTTGTTACGTATCGACATGTTTAATCAATATATAAATTCAAATACATACACACAAATATTAAATTAGCAAATACTCGTTTTACGCCTACATTATTTATGAATTCTTAGACCCTGAACTCATTGAAAATGGGTAAAAAGAGAATGGTGTTGTGCAAATGTATGTAACAGGCAGAAGGAAGCATCTCCGACCCCATAAATGCCACAAGGCAGAATCTTCTAATTGATACATACTAGGCATATGCATATTATTGATTAACTGTCCAAATTTCATCAAGATCGGATAAGAAACACCCAAGTTATAGGCGAAAATATATTCTCATATTGATCTCATTTCTATCAGCATAAATATGCGAGCGCATGTGTGAGAAAGAGATAGCATGTTAATTGACGCGAGCGTCAATATGTTTGTATGTGTATTGCGTGTTTCACGTGTTTGTCGGCAGATGGCGCTTCCAGAGCTGCTCGTATTGCAAATTGCATGCAAATCTTTTTAAAGGGGAATTTGCCAATAATAATGGAATATATTTAATAACTGGGTTCAGGGTATATCGTAGTCGAGTTCACTCGACTACAGCACTCTTACTTGTTTTTCATTAAGTTTGTAACGCATTGAAAGATATGTGTACAACATTTTGAAAATATAGATATATACTTGATCAGCATTTGTCCGTCTGTTCCGAGCTGGTCACTTATTTTTAAAGCTGTCCGTGATTTTACATGTGCACGAACTTTGTTCGTATCGGATCTCTATATTACATGTACAATCGGTCGAAAGATGAGTTCTTGCATATTCTTACCAATATATTAGGACCAATATCAATAGGTTTGCATGTTATACTGCAAACATTTTGGGCAGAAAATCGTGAACATCGGACTTCTACATTAAATTGCCTTTATATCAATTTATGGATGTCGCCAAGTTGACTTCAGTCTGTAAAAGTATGTATGTTGTCTTTGGAGTGCCTTAGATAGTCATACTGTCTTGCCTTTTGCTGTTACTCGGTTGTTCGCATGACTTGTTTTTGGTCCATAAGTCTTCCGTTGCATGTTAAGCTTTGACAATTCAATTAAATTTTGTTTATTATGCTTGTGCAACAAATATTAAAAAATAAACCGCATGAGTAGAAAAACAATTTGCAACTGACAACTGTGGCAACCAGACAGATTTCAATAAGCATCTAGGCAGCAGACCACAGTGAAGCCCATCAGGTGTGATCTGCTACGAATAATTGTGTATTGAATGGGCAAGGCCAACGACAATGAGCTAAGAGAATGTTGTAATACCTTGTGTGCCACACAAGACATATCCTGTTCAAAAGTATTTCCTCAACAACAAGTTATTTGCACTTGAAATTCACCGTTGCCCCTTTTTTTATAAAATGAATAAATTTTTATTCATTTATTATTATGTACATTCCCTTTCGACGAATTCCATGGGGCGTGGCATACTACAAGTCAAAGTTCCCATTTAATAATCAAGAGCTAACAAACTTAATTTTGTATACATCGATTTAATGATGAAAGAACACTTTCTTAATGTGTTGTGTTAATTGAAATATAGCTAAGTATTTTTAAATGTTAATTTTTTCGATAGAAAATCCACTGAAAATCTAATTCATTTTTTTTTTTTTTAAATTTTATAAAATATATTCAATTGCGCCTCAGAAGTCACTTAAAGCAAAAGCAAATATTTTTCGTGCCAACTTAAGAAGCAATTGCTATAAGGTAACTAAGTATTGCTGCTCTTTGGTTCCTAACAAAGAGCAACTATTTTTATATTAATTATTTTTCATTAGCGTATAATTAAGTATACTTATATATGGATGTGCCTAAACAATAACAAAGTTAGTATATAAAAAAAAAAGTAAAGTTTTTATATGCTTACTAGAGGTAAACGTAAATTTCAAACGCCTTCGCGTCGACTTGATGGTTACTGTGTAGTAGCTGTTTGACTGCAGCTGACGGACCTCTCACTTGGCTGTCGGCTTGACAAATGAGTCACCCAGTGCAGGCTTCTTTTTACCTATGGGGGATTAAGCTTTATCGGCCAAATGTGTTCGTGGTTTCCGCCATCCATTAAAATTAACAACAGTCTGCAGCGAGGCGAGGAAATTATCCATCAACTTATATGCAATTTGGCAACATTAACTGGCCCCATGGGGCACGAGGCTTGCGATGATCTGTTGCTACTGACACTCATGCCAATGACGCTGTCGGTCGTAAAGTCTTGTAAACTAGTTGACCCTGGTCAAGAATCGGACGCTCAAAGTGGTTTAACAAACTGTAATTACCTCGTTCGTCTTTCAGTATGTGTGCAGCTGGTTTGTTTATCGGCTGATCAAGACCAGGCCAGGGCAACCCCCACCAGCTGAGAGTGCGATTTGTTTTGCGGATTCTTGGCTTGATGAGCCACTTGGCCTCTCCCTAGATATTTAAATTGAAATAAATAGCGTATGCTGCGTACGTTTTCAGATCATTCAATTGCCGTTCTTCAAAACGCACAGCTACAACACGACAGCCAGGACCTGAACCACCTCCACAACCTAGAAGCTTAGCAGGATGAAACTTTTTTTAATACTCAGCGCTCTGATTGCCTGCGGCTCGGCGGGACTCATACGCAGCAGCGGTTGGAGTGGTGGCAATGGCTGGAGCTCGAATCCTTGGGCCAGCAGCAGTAACAGTGGCTGGAGCTCGAATCCTTGGGGCAGCAGCGGTGGCGGAGGCTGGAACAGTGGCTGGTCCTCCCAGCCCAAGATTATTAAGGTAATCAAAATTGGAGGTGGCGGAGGCGGCTGGAACAATGGCGGCAGCAGCGGCTGGAACAATGGCGGCAGCAGCGGCTGGAACAATGGCGGTTGGAGCAATGGCGGTGGCTGGAGCGATGGCGGTGGCTGGTCTGGCCAGAGCCTAGGCAGCAGCGGTTGGTCTAGTGGCAACAATGGCTGGGGCAGCAGCGCCTGGTAATAAGGATCTAATTGGAACTCCCCGTTTGTAACACATTATTCGCATTCGATTATTGATCTTTGAGTTTATATTACATATGTATATAAGAGCGTTTTTTTTTCTTCTTATAATATTTTTAAACAAATATAAATTGCAAATCGTAACTTAAGCAACGAATCGCACGATTTCTGTTTAAATGCATCGCCAAATTGTTGCCAGATGATTGACGAGCATTTTCTAGCCACGATCACATTGCCATTTTTCAATTCATAGTCGAGTGCAATTAAAAACAACTGAGTTCAACTATATACATAGACGCAACATCTTGAATTTGTTCCCCTCCACAGCGACGTCTCTATCTTCATCTGCATTTCAAGCTTCAGCATTGCTAGAATCTTTGTCTACCTGGGAACTAAAACCAGATCGACACACACAACCAATAATGGGGAAGAGAATGACGGGGGCAGCACTTGGACGAACTTGACGCTGCTTTGTATTCGCGTTGATCTCGAAATTCACATTAATGCATATTTGAGTTGTGGCCCATAACAATTAAAATACTGAATTAACGATGTAATAATTGCTATTATTTTGTACATTCACAAAGCTCATCATCTCGAAGTGCTTTGAAGTGGCACAGTGGCACCAGATGCATCAACCACTCGAACAATTTAAATGATTAGATGTCTTTCATTAAATAATCAAATAATAAAAATCCAATCATTTTTTTTTTTGTTTTTATTCTTGCGTAATGTGTTTCATTTTCAGCAAGTTTAAATATCTACAACAGATGTATTTGCGAAAATGTCTTTAAAAGATTTAAAATTGTAAATACTGTATACAGGAGATGTTAACACTTGTTCAGCTGTAGTTGTCTTGCTTAAAAAGCAGTTTTCAGATGTTGCTTTAGGTCGATAAGTAGGCATATGTAGTTTGAGTATGAATTTGATATGAGACGAAAGATTTGCGCCCAGTGTGCAGCATAGTTCTTGCTTGCTCGGTTGAGGTCGTCTTGTGGACTTGGCTGTGGGGTTATTTGTTGCTTTTGGGGGCTGCCACGCTGCAGCGATTCAGCAGTGCAGCACGCATTCAATGCAGTCATACCAACAGCGACAGCCGCAATTGGACAGGTTGAGGCAATATATGGTAAGTAATTCACTTGAGCACACAACTCATTTGATTGGTTTTGAGTTTTGAGTTTTGGTTTTGCGTTTGGTTTTTGCGCCATTGCGTTTGTGTTTGTGTTTGTGTTTATGTTTGGGTTTGTGTTTGATTTCCACAACAATTGACATTGAACTAGTGTGTTTGAGTCGTGAACCACACATATTTAACTAGCACTAGCTTTGCATGCAAATACCGAAAAAAAATAAACAAAAACGAATCAAATTAATTATGCAAATGGAAAAAAAAATATATGTACGAAAAATTACAGAAATTAATTTGTAAACAGTCAGACAAATTGTGAGGCGTTTGCAAAAAGTGTTGGTGCAAAATACTTGTAATTAATGACATCGCTATGGCTCAGCAGTTTACAAGTTTACAAGTGCTTAGAACTTTGTTGGCGGATCCGATGGCGTATGCGCGATGTTCCCAGCATAAACGTTGCGTATGCTCCGTCCGTGCGTCTGCTGCACACCTCGCCTTCTCGCGAATTCTCTCTGCCTGCCAAGAATACTTTTGGGGGAGCACTACTGGGAACGGCGCCCACTCTGCCCCCGCTCAGAATGCGCATTGCATTTAGTTGCTTCAGTTTCATGCCTAATCGATTTGATGTTTGGGAGCACCATGACTCAGCTGGAGTGTGTCTGTGCCGACTGTTAGGCAACCGCTATAAAAGCGCAACGCTGCGCTTGGTAATGGTATCAGTGGTGCTAAGGTTTCAACTGCGTCAACAGTTAAGCGTCAACAGGAGTTCATCCAGTAACCAAAGGAATCTACAGTTCAACATGCGCTACACTATCCTCGTCGTCTTCCTGTGCGTTTGCATGTTCGCCATTGCCTCGGCTGGATTGCTAGGCGGTGGTAGTGGCGGCGGCTATGGCGGCGGCGGCGGCGGTGGATATGGTGGTGGCGGTGGACATGGCGGCGGTGGTGGACATGGCGGCGGTAGTGGAGGTGGTAAAGGAGGCGGCAATGGAGGCTGGCAGAAGGGCGGCGGCGGCGGCGGCGGTGGAGGTGGTGGCGGAGGCGGCTGGCAAAAGGGTGGCGGCGGCGGCGGTGGTTATGGTGGTGGTGGAGGCAGATCCCTGGCCGGTAATCGCGGCAGCTCCGCTTCCTGGCAAGGCAGTTCCGGCGGCGGTGGTAAGCATGGCGGCGGCGGCGGAGGCGGAGGCTATGGTGGTGGCGGCAGTGGCAAGCACGGCGGTGGAGGCGGCGGTGGCAAACACGGTGGAGGTGGCTGGTAAACCTCCCAGCTAAGCCACACACAACGTAAACAGCAAGACGATGCGAAACATAAATACTCCGGCTGCTTCTCCGGTTGCAATGTATTCAACGGCATAAACATAGAACTAGAGGCATTTCCCACAAGTGCTGCACCATTTTTTTTTTTTTGCTAACATTACCACATTTTCTCTAAGTTTCTCAAGTCTTTTCGTTTCCTCTACTTTGTAATTTTTCTAATAAAAATATGTTTATTTTGCTAAAAATGATCATGTGTTGTCTACATTTCTATATAGCTCTTTGTTAAATATTCGTCAGCACTTGTGCTTCTCCATTAAAAATAGATTTTTATTAATTCAACTGCAAATCGAGGTACTTCAGAATTGTTTATTTGTAGTCTTAAATACAGCAGCTTTATAAAGACAACGCACTCGATTCTACACTGCATAAAAATATGTCTTAAAATTTGTATTGAAATTACCGAAGCCTCAAAACATGTTCTGTAGTCATTTTATCGCAAATGCTTAAGTTTTTGTTCGTAGTGTTTAAGCGATAAACCATTGTTGTAGTTAGTCTGAAAATTATGAAAATCGTAAGCTTTCAAATAAAGCTCGTCATTCCTTAAAAAAAAGACAATAAGTCTAGCTTTTAACTCAAGCTACGTTCTGATAGGCAAGCTAGATTTGCTTACAGTATGTATAAGAGATAAATTTGCAAATTAAAATATTGTGTTCTCACATAAGTGAAAACATAATAACAAATTGTGATCACACTGATGAGCGAAAATTAAATCTAGCCAAAACTGTGCTACAACTAGCATTTACAGTAATCATCCTTTAAATATTTTTCTATCCTGAAATGTCGTGAAAATGTTCGATACTGGCAGAAGGAAGAATTTGCAATCCCATAGAGTATTTATGTTCTTGATGAGGATCAATAGCCGAGTGGATATAGTTATGTCTGTCCGTCCGGATGAATGATTTCAGCTCGGGTTTGTGATATGTATGAAATGTATGCGCTTAAAAAATAACGAGCTACTTTTAAAGGGAATTTTGCCAAAAAAAAAATAAATAAATAGAATATGCTCAACAGAGTTTAGGGTATACACAATATTTACTTGTTTATGTATGCTTTTGTATACCGTATTGCCTTAATATAAGAGACACAAATCCTAAAAATGAAAATAAGAGTAAATACATATACATTTACTGCACTCTCTAAATACATTTACGTGACAACGCAAACACAGAGCCCCACTAGGTCCCACTGAGTCCCACTGAGTCCCACAAATTCACACTGTTTAATTTACATTTATGTAAATGTTTATTGGAAAATTAAAAAAAAAAAACAAAAAAATTTGATTGTTAAAGCATTAAAGATAGTTTTTGTTGTTGTTGTTGTTATGTACAGGTGCAGATCCTTTTAAATGTCGCTCAATGGTTCGATTTCGACAGGGGTTTACCAGCTCCAGGCGCCACTAGAGCCGCCGGATGACCAACCGCCGCCGCCACCGCCACTCTTCCAGCCACCTCCACTACCACCGCCGCTCTTCCAGCCACCTCCACCGCCGCCGCCGCTTTTCCAACCACCTCCACCGCCGCCGCCACTCTTCCAGCCACCTCCACTTCCTCCTCCTGACTTCCAGCCACCTCCACCACCACCGCCTGACTTCCAGCCGCTGCTCAGACTCGACAGTGCTTGAGATTTCCAGCCGGAAAGGCCAGACAATGCGCTAGACCAACCACCTCCGCCGCCGCCGCCGCCGCCGCCGGAGCTCAATTTCCAGCCACCACCGCCGCCGCCACCGCCGCTGGGCCAACCACCACCGCCGCTGCCGCCTGAAGACCAACCACCGCCGCCGCTAGAAGGCCAAGAACTGATGCTTATCTTGCTGGGCCAAGCAGAGGAACTGCCACCTGATGACCAGCCACCACCACCACCACCGCTTTTCCAGCCGCCACCGCCACCGCCACCACCTGACCAACCGGAGGAGCCACCACCACCGCCACTATTCCAGCCATGCGGCTTGGCAAAGGCGCATACGCTCAGTGCCGCCAGAAGGCCAAACAGAACCAGGCGACGGATCGATTGCATCTTTATCTTGCTGTTGTTTGCTGCTGTTGCTACTGTTGATGCTGTTGCTGCTGTTGCTTCTGTTGCTGTTGCTGTTGCTGCTGTTGCTGTTGCTGCTGCTATGCACTAACTAATTTTGAACTGGGTGCACTCTCAGCTATTTATACAGGCAGCGTGTGCTGCGCATCTAAGATTCTAGCCGTTGTCGCACCGGTCGTCGCTGCAGATGCAGTTGCCATCGTCGACGTTGACGTCAACGTCGTTGCTGCTGTCGGCGTCGCTGTCGTGTAATCAGTTGTAATTGCCAAATCTGCTTAGAGGCAGTCCGACTCGTTGCGATCTCGGCTCAGTTGGTTTGGCCCTCATTATGCCAACTTTCAATTTCGTACGCTTTGTGGCCGTCCATTGTTGGTAACGCCTCCTACCAGCCCCTCCCGACCCACTTCCTACAGACTGTTAAGTTGCAGGCGCCTGCACACCTGACGCAGCCGTCTCAACGGCCAAGACTTGAGATTCTTTTGGCATTCGGCTGGTTCTGACACAATCGAAAAGTTTTCAGCTCCAGCCACAGCCACAGCCACAGCTGTCGCACCACATCGTGAGCATCGATTTATTGGCTCGCCATTTTTATGTAACAACTTTTTGAGGGCAAAGCAATTGACTAGCGGCGCATACTTTATGGCAACCATTACTCTACTCAGCTACATTTTGGGCCATAACCAATTAGGTTTGGCGTCTACGTGGCTGCACACGTGTCGCCGGCTACCGTGAAAAAGCCCAAGCCCAAGCCCAAGCCCAAGCCCAAGCCCAAGCCCAAGCCCAAGCCCAAGCCCAAGCCCAAGCCCAAGCCCAAGCCAAAAGCCCAACTGCAGTTGTCCAACCGATCGTGTTGGGCACTTTTCAAAAATCGGGTCAACAGCAAATCGGTCAGTCTGTCAAAAAATCAATGCACTTTAATATTGGTTATGCAAGCCAACGACACGGTTTTCAAGCAATGCTTAAATCTAATATTGATCTGTAATGCAGAAATGTTCACCTATATATGTAGCTAGAACGAGTGTGGTCTAGTAACAAATACCATACTGTTTATCAAGTTTTTGGTGGGATCTTCTTGAAGACTCAAGCGCAATTTTGTTTTTATAAGTTAATGTTAATATCATTAATTCCGCACGTTTATTTTTTTTTAATTTTTATATTTTTAGGGTATGCGATAGCTGAGATATAGATTAATAAGCAGTTATGAAAACTGGTAGCAAAGATCGTTGATTGGTGTCCCCTCCCCCACTTGATCCGGCCACAAACGCTGCACAGCCAAACAAATACACAACAGAAATTCATGCATTTGAACCTGTTGACTTTTGGCTAGTATGCTTTGTTCAAAAGTTGCAAATTTTCATGGGCGGCATTAAGTCAAAACACGGTCTTTGTGCCATCGATTCGTTCGGCAGGTCGCTCGACAGCGCTCAATCTGAATGGTCGGTGATCAATCAATTGCCACAAAAAGTGACTTGCTGCAAATTCCGTAGAAGAGCTGTAACTGTTGGGCGGCTCTATTGCAGCAATATGGCTCAGACACCAAATCGAGTGTAAAATGTATGCCATGCAAAATTGATTTATCTCTGTTAGTCAATTTTGGCTGGCGATCTTCGCGGCGTTCTATAAGTGATGCATTAGAGCCAAATTGCAGTCGAACATAATTAAGTGGAACCAATGCAAAGTCGCTGTATTTACTGTCTGTGAGCTCATCACGACGGATAGCAGGAAGCACATTATTAACTGGTTTTTAGCTGGCGATGCTTCATTTAAGAGCAGGGTGTTAAACCAGAATCGGTATCGGAGTTGGAGCCGCATGTCTACCGGTTATAATTCAGAAACGGAATCGGATTCAGAACCTAAATTCAAAATTTGTTTAAAGTCCAAATACCGGACCTGATATTATTTGTCCCGAAAATACCACATCGGAACCCAAATATCATCGCGGAACATTATAATGGTCGATATATGAATGTATCTGTGCTTAAGTTGGTGTACGAGAACCTATATTTCATATAACAAGAAAGATCGGTTATTTTCGGTACGCCGTAGTTAAAATGCCCTTGAAAACTTCAGTTCACCTGTTGACATGTCAACTTAATTAAACATTTTAAGAAATCGACCAAGCTATAGATATCTCTCTCCGATTTTGATATTATTATTATTTGCCACCTGTAACTCGTTTCGATTTGGCATTTGTTTTAAAGTCATCAATTTCAATTGGAAATTTCTGTTTATATTTTTCATTTATTTGCAGCTTAAAACTAACCAAAAAAAAATTATTAAAAATTAATGAAAAACTTTCAGTTTAAAAAAAACTTTTATATGTAGTTGAACAACATTTAAATTGTTAGCTTTTTGGCTCCCTGTTTGAACTTGATTTGAAGGCTTTCGCTGGATAGTGGTCATTTATTTACCAGCCCTGGTTCCAGCCGCCGGAAGAGTAACCGCCTTGCGAACCACCATAGCCTCCAGAGGAGTAACCGCCTTGCGAACCACCATAGCCTCCAGAGGAGTAACCGCCTTGCGAACCACCATAGCCTCCAGAGGAGTAACCGCCTTGCGAACCACCACCATAGCCGCCCGAACTTCCCTGGTTAACGACTTTGACAATGATAACCTTAGCGGGCGCTGACTGGCCGCCAGAGTAACCACCATAATTGCCTCCTGAGTGGCCGCCCGAGTATCCGCCAGAATTGCCGCCCGAGTAACCTCCCGAGTAGCCACCCGATTGTCCACCAGAGTAGCCACCGCCGCCGCCACCTCCCAGCTTGCCACCGAGTCCACCGCCAAGTCCTCCACCGCCGCCAAGTCCTCCACCGCCGCCAAGTCCGCCCAATTTGCTTTGCAGCAGCTGAATAATGCCGCCGGCACCACCGCCGCCGCCGCCACCGCCACCACCGCCACCACCACCGCCGCCAAGAAGACTGTCAAAAGATGCTTGACTGCCGGCCAGCAGCGCAACAAGGATAACGAAAATGCAGGCAAATGGTTTCATCTTTCAATATATTTGGTTCTCGATCACGGTTTTGATTTCGATGATGCTCAAGACAAACGGAAGCGCTGACTAATTCTGCAGCAGTGAATCCAACGCTCATTTATACCAAAAAAGTTGTCGAAACCAATACTCGAATTTACGAATATCGAATAGCGTAAATAACACAAAAGCATCAATGGCAGCACCAGCATCGACATTAGCCTGACTTTTGAATTGAAGATAAAGCACGTGCTCTTAGTAGAGATGGTCGACACGAGACGGTGTTTGTCTACAACAAATTGACCGAGTTAACACAATATGCACCACATGAATGAAGGCCACAGTTTTTTGTAATGCTCGGATTCTAGATTAAAACATGAGGGTATTTAAAATAATTGATTTGTATTTGGTCATGAACGAAATGAGCATTTTAACTCTTAAAAATATACAATTTATTGAATCAATTGTATATATTTATTTTCATTTTTTATTTAGTATTGCTTTAATGTATTGTATCGTTTTATTCGTGAGCACGCTTATGTCAGGCCAGAAAACACGAAATGTCATCACCTCTGGCCCAATGCTTTGACAATTTGTTGCTTTTGATCGTTTAAGCAATTAAAAGTATTAAAAATACACATTTTCATATTTGTGTGTGCTGCGATGTTGAAGATTTGTGTTTGCTTTTGCCTAGCTGGCCGACGGGCCTTTTGTTTGCTGATTGTCGCCGATAAGTAAGTATGCAAATCTTTACGCATGCGCGACTTAGTCTTGGGCATTGTTAATGCCCTGTAAGCTAAAATGTGTGAAATAAGGGTATACTAAATTATATTCACTCATTATACAATGTGGTATGCGATTGTATACAAATAAATGTCAACTTTAGGCTCTCATCTATAAATACAGCCACATTGTTATTTTAGATGTGCCAGTTGTATCCAAACTATTATATAACTATTAAATATGAAACACAAGCTAGTAAGTACCCAAGTAACTTTTCTCAACAGTGGAGAACCAAGAGAACAATTTTCATGAATAAGGCATGTGACGCTCTCCAGAGTATCGATTAGTTGAGCACAATCGCCTTGCTTATTGTGGTCAAGCCTTCGTTGACAACGCTGCTCGTCGATTCATTTGCCAACAAGCCCAACAAATTAACGGCGTTTGATCACAATAAAAGAGAGAAGAAAAAAACACCATCCACAATGGATCAACAGTTTGTCAAGCAGTCCATCACATCGAGAGCTTGCCCAACTGATAAATGATATTTTGACAAATAGTCTTCAAGTAGCTGCTCAGGTGTTCTGCTCATTTGGAGATCAAGGACTCACACGATAAGCGTGTTAAGTGGCCGGCAAAGCTGGCAAAGATGCATATTGTAACGCTGAATTGGTCAATCAGGAAGCTAGATTTCAAATCGCTTCAATTGGCAGCCTGAGGCTTAGCCTAGTATCTAAACGTTCCCATCAACATCATCGCCTATAAATAGTGGCTATCTAGAACCGGTTCTAGGCCATGGCCCATGTTTTGGCACATATTTGCATAGGCAATAGACTGGGCCGTAGGCTATACAAACATATATAGGAACATACTATGTGTATTCTATATACATATACACCCATACATTTACACATATACATATCTATGTTTGTAGTTATTGGTACTAAGAAAATAAAAAATAATACTTTGGTTAGAGCTCGCAAACTTTCAAAGTTCAATGCACTATGGCCTAATCAAAATTTATGCTAGCTCGAATCCTCGAATCGATGTTATTCGGTGGCGTTTTTCATTAGCACACTCCGAGACTCGTTAACTAAAACATACATATGTATGTACGTGTGTATTCTTTGGCAATAAATTTATTATCTATATAGGAAAACTAATGTTCTGATTTGGGTTATTTAATAATAATGTAGACTTTTTTAAGGTCAGCGAAGTTTGAATATTTCTTGATTGTTCATTTGCATTAAAATAATGAAACACTTTGATATTTATTAATCTGACATTATTTTATGTATTTATTTAAGTTATTTTGGCAAATTGGAATCGACAAAATTAAAAACTAATAAATAAGTGAATTTTTGTGGTAAAAATAAAATGCTTATAGCAGTTATACGACAAGTACGTGTATATGAATTGCAACCAATCTTGCCATCCTGAGAAGTTTCTTATAATTATTAAATATTCGAAGATGATATCTATGCTTATTTGATTTAAATTATGCCCAAAATATTACTTATATATTAAGAGCTACAAAAATTTGAATTTTTGAATTTTTCAGTTAAAACTGCTGAAATTCTTGCAACCTGTGTTTCACGGATCTGCTTATGCGGTCACCATTGTATAATTTTTTTTGTAAATCTTTTGTTTTTAAATTGTGGAAGCGTGCAGCACTGTTCTTAACCAGTTTTGGAGCTTCACGCGCCCGCCGAACCAAAATGAAAAGATCGAAAGAGAAAAACATCATGTGCCTTTGTTTTTCAGCAGGTTGATTAGATCGAGATACAAATGCTTACGATACATTCTTTGGGTTAGCGGGTAACACGTTCTGCTACAATAGAAGAATATTCATTACAACTACGACAGATGTAATAAAAGATTTTTCCCATCGCATTGCCATGAAATTAAAATATTTAATTGTTTACCAACGCTAATGAAATTACAAGCGTAGTGGAAGAAGTGAATGTAAAGTTGCTTATTATTTTTGTTTGTTTGTTTTTTTTTTGTTTTTTTTGTGGTGTCATCTTTATAGCCATAAATGCGCGAGTGCGGCTTATTGTTTCTAAAATTAATTTATTTCTATTTCTAATCACTATATTCTATAAAGTTCCTTATTACTCATTAATAAAAACATCAGGTTCGATTGTTAGGTTTGCCTCCGTTGTAGTTTTTAAGTGCAAACAGATTTGCTTTAAGGAAATATCTTTCTATTACAAAAAACTCATATTTTTAGATTAATATCTTTAACATCTTGAGCGAACCTCGTATGTACTGAGCATTGTCATTGTAGGATTGCAGTATTCTTGACGCTCATAAACTATAGTTGGCACAAAGTTATGATTATACTTAATGCAGCCTTGCTTAATGTGGCATGGGAACAGAGAGCATACGTATATGCATAAATAAGTTGGTGTGTTTCAATGCACGTACATGTATGTATATGTTTATAAATGGAATTGATTTGCATAAACGGCAGCAGTTGCTGCCTTTCCATAGCAATTAGCAGTACACATAAATAATCCCCTACATATGTAATTATATACCGATACATGCTTATGTATATCCATGTCTTTTTGTAAGTTGTTAGAGATGTCTTATACATCTTTGCAAACTGAGATCAGCAGTTAATTAATGAGAATGCAAAACGTATAAATTGAAATAGATAAAGGCTGCCGGTGCAAACATAAAAATGGATATTTAATGCGAGATTAATTCACAGTTACAGAGTATATTCACATTCAATTATTATACCAATGTCGTGCAATGTAATGTTTAAAATATATATATATATATATATATATATATATATAACATTAAAATTTAATATATATACATGGGTCCATCTCAGTTACAGATCTTGAGACTCTAAATTGAAATATGGAGAGGCATATCAATGTATAACATTATTTTCCAATTATTTATAATTTTTCTCTAACTGTTCATTCTATGCTCCCGAACCCACTTAACGTTAAGAAAATTTGAAATAATTTACTAGTTTCACATATTTCCCCTTGACAAAATGTTGCTAAAAAAAAACTCAATTAGAAAAATGTTGTTTATACAATTTATCAACTGTTTGTAGCATGTCTTCTTGATTGCAGATTGAAGATTGGATTTAGGCGTAATAACATACTTATATATAATCGCAATCTATGAACTTAACCACAAATCAATGCCCAACCTCCCTTCGCATCAGGCGTGAATTAGTTGGTTGCTTCATAGAATTACGACATAATTGGTCTTCACTCAATGCCACAATGTAAAGTTTACTCTATGCTTAACGCAGACATGCAATACGGTAAATATTTACTAAATGGCAATCCAGTTGAACAAATCCAAATATACAAAACACAAATACACAAAAAACATTCAAAATCAATAAATATTTTGATTTGTTTGTGTAATTAAATTGATCTTAGGCACAAAATGTTAAACCTACACAACTGCCAACGGCTTGGCCAAGGTTCTGAGCACGTCTCATGCAAGACACATCGACGCCAAAGCAGACGAGCCATAAAACGAAATCCACAAAGCAAATTGCACACATACGCACACAACTGAATTCAATAGCAAGCAAATCAAAAAAAAAAAAAAAAAAAATTAAACAAAGGCAAACGGCGGAAGCTAAAAATCAAAGCGCAAAGATAAATTAGCGCCGCACGTGGAGTGAGGGGGCAATAAATTAACAGCACGAGAAATATCAAAAAAGAGTAACCACAACAAAAAAAAAGCAGTTAACAATTGCGAATTGCATTGAATTGTGGTTAAATTTGCAAGCATATAAATAGTTTCGGTGCCTGATGTGCAGCCAGTCAATCAGCCTTATTCTTTATGACCCATTGCCTTGTGACACTGAGCTGTCCAGCCGCTTAGCCAGCTTCTGTCATCTGGCTGTGCATGCCGTTGGGCAGCCAAGAATAATCACTTAACTTTCGCCATTCACAGCCAAAACAGTGCTCTGACATTGAACTTCATTAACCCTTGCCTGAATGCGATACAAATCTTACGAAAGATGGTTAAGCAAACTGGTTTTTACTTAGAGCGAAAGACTTCACTTCAGCAACGAACTTGCCGGCACCCCAACTAGCGCCCTCTATACCTCATTTCAACCAACACGCTGCGACATGTGCGTCATCTGTGGTCAGTAATTTTCATAAAGAAGCGAATGGTGAATGACTTGGATAACGACTTTCTATCCGAAGGTGATTCCACTCTAAAAGGACCCTTGCAAGCTGTTCAAAGTTATAATCAACTGTTTATTCAATAATATATTTAATCGGCTTTGGCCAGTTATTCATGTAGTAGTGTGTTGACGAGCTTAGCTCGGGTGCTAGAGATGCCACACTTGCTGCAAACTGGCGCTCTCTAGCGTTTAAGCCCGACAAAGGAATGGCTTCATATGATTTTTCTTCTTGACTTTAAGCTATACACCAAATGAATATCAACTATGTGGCAACACTATAAGAACATAAATGCATTTTCCGCTTGATTTAGGTAAATATTTATTCAGTTATTTGTATTAAATTTCTTGTGACCGAAACAATTTTAATCGTTCAACCAACCAGCACCACCGTGTGAGCCACCGCCACCGGATGAGCCGGATCCATGTTTCACAGAATAATCGAATGCGGCCGGGTTGCCCCAGGCATTGCCACCGCTGCCTCCAGCGCCATAGCCTCCAGTACCACTACCAGCACCAGCTCCTTGCCAGTCACCAGCACCGCCTCCAGCGTTACCACCAGCTCCTGCTCCTTGCCAGCCGCCAGCACCGCCAGCTCCACCGCCATATCCTTCAGCACCGCCCGCACCACCCCCATAGCCTCCAGCACGACCACCAGCACCAGCTCCACCGCCATATCCTCCACCGCCGTAGCCTCCAGCGCCACCACCAGCTCCAGCTCCTGCTCCTTGCCAGCCTCCAGCGCCACCACCACTGCCTGCTCCCTTCCAGCCACCAGCACCACCTCCTCCACCGCCATAGCCGCCGCGTCCACCTGCTCCGCCAGCACCACCAATGTGCACCTTTGTGTTACCCTGAGCCTGTGACACATGTGAGGTGAGTCCAGCACCATTTCTGAAACCACCGCTGCCGCCACCATAGCCGCCGCCACCATGGCCGCCGCCACCGTGGCCGCCACCACCGCCATGTCCTCCTCCTGGCAGATAGCCGCCACCACCACCGCCGCCACGCTGTCCAGCGTTCGCCAGCGCCAAGGTGGCCAGCAAGCAGACAAATACCTGAAAATGTCAAAGTTAGTTGGCACAACAGAGTATCCTTTTTTGCATCCTTTTACCTTCATGTTGAGAATGGAATTAGTTGGTTGAACTAGTTTTAGTAGTTGTTGTTATCGTAGCTCTCAAGGCGCTGCTCCAAAAGTT
Organism: Drosophila setosimentum; assembly: GCA_035043505.1. Lineage (NCBI taxonomy): Eukaryota > Metazoa > Arthropoda > Insecta > Diptera > Drosophilidae > Drosophila > Drosophila setosimentum. The sequence goes on along the minus strand of JAWNMY010000090.1, from coordinate 18,835,830 downwards.
TGTGATGCTTCTTGGCTGCCACGCAGCACAATTTATAGCTGAAAACTCTGTTCGATTTAGCTAATGATCTTCGATTAGTGTGGCAAACATCATAAAAGAAGAAACAAAACCAAAATACAAAATAAGTAAACTTGAAACATAAGTTTTATTGTTGTATTGTCGATTATTAAATAGCATTGCAGACATATATAATATTCTAAGTCATCCAAACTACGTCACAATACCGTTTTTAAATTTTGAATTTTTTGTTGTGCAATTTAGATAACAAGTCTGCAAGTTTCTTGTTATGCTCTGATGCTAGAAGGGTATATGGGCTTTGTGCAATGTCCATCAACTTTTTTCGATACCCTTGAAGCTATAGACTTTAAACTTAAAATATATATAAATATTCCTCCATGCCCATGGTCAGATAAAGCTCAAAAGCATGGTGCTATGGCTGTAAAACTGATAAAATCGATAATAAAAGCTATAACAATTTTAAATGTCGAGTCACCAGATGTTGGCTGCTGGTAACCTTATTCAAAGAGCGTCATATGTATTTCCGGTCAGAAAGATAGAATACCAGGACTATCATCTGAATCAGAAATTTAGACTCCTATAAATTGATGAAATCGTTATTGCACACAGCTTTAGAGGTAGAGTCATCAGATCTAAAACTGAGGTGGGATGGCAGTGCCTCGACCATACTTTAGTGTAATGACTGCCATTCTTATCACACTTGTTATCAGTTGGTATAATTACTACTAATGAATTCAGAGTGTTCATCAGTCGGAAAATTTCTCACTTGAAGTAAAGCAATACAATGAAGTAGTCAAATCTAAATAATGTTTACATAGCGGAGCTAATAATTAGCCGGTTTGGTCGAGATATCTATTCTTGTAAAAATTCTCTTCTTACAACTAAATTTTTAATCGATATGCTATGTATTTGCAACATTTCAGGTGCGTAACATAATTATTGGTTTGGTTGGGGTATCATCGAAAACCAACAATTTCTCAAGTCTAATCAATATAGCTTCTAACGGAAAAAGATTCGACAGACTTTAAGTCTGTCATCATCATCGCTGACGATTTGGCGATAAATATCGATTCTATGCTTATCTGGTCGTAGAAGTGTCCAGCTTTGTCCAGACATAAGTGCTATCCGGCGAGAGTAATCTGGCATCCCTAAAACACATCCATCGTCAAGCGATTCCTTGGATTTTTGGACCACATCCATTCCCTCTTAAAAAATCCTATATCTCCCGTAATTTAAGAGCTTCTGTTACCAAACTAGGAAGGTGTTTATTGGTTACACCCAGCCTGCTCTGTGGCACCTGTTATCAGATGTTCTTACTATTGGTATCAGAGTACTACGCAGTCGGTTACGCCCGACAGCAACGTTCGCACTTTTTTTGATTTCTTTTTTGTCTTGAAGCCATGCTGCAATTGAATATCGAATATGTATCATAAATGCACTCTCAGATTCCAATATAAATGCATATTCAGTTTGATCTAAGCAATCATTTATTCGATTATTTGCATTCAATTTCAGTTAAACAACATATTTTAATCGTTTCACCAACCAGCACCACCGCGAGAACCGCCGCCAGCAGATGAACCGGAACTGGCGCCATGATTCACGGAATATTCGAATGCAGCCGGGTTACCCCAGGCATTGCCACCACCACCGCCTGCTCCACCACCAGCTCCTGCTCCTTGCCAGCCGCTACCACCGCCGCGTCCACCACCAGCTCCTGCTCCTTGCCAGCCGCCTCCACCGCCGCGTCCACCACCAACTCCTGCTCCTTGCCAGCCACCAGCACCGCCTCCAGCGCTACCACCAGCTCCTGCACCTTGCCAGCCGCCAGCACCGCCAGCTCCACCACCATAACCTCCAGCGCCACCACCAGCTCCTGCTCCTTGCCAGCCGCCAGCACCACCACCACCGCCATAGCCTCCAGCGCCATAGCCTCCAGCGCCACCACCACCGCCTGCTCCCTTCCAGCCACCAGCACCACCTCCACCACCGTAGCCTCCAGCGCCACCACCAGCTCCAGCTCCTGCTCCTTGCCAGCCTCCAGCGCCACCACCGCTGCCTGCTCCCTTCCAGCCACCAGCACCACCTCCTCCACCGCCATAGCCGCCGCGTCCACCACCTCCGCCAGCACCACCAATGTGCACCTTTGTGTTACCCTGAGCCTGTGACACATGTGAGGTGAGTCCAGCACCATTTCTAAAACCACCGCCGCCGCCGCCGCCACCATAGCCGCCGCCACCATGGCCGCCGCCACCGTGGCCGCCACCACCGCCATGTCCTCCTCCTGGCAGATAGCCGCCACCACCACCGCCGCCACGCTGTCCAGCGTTAGCCAGCGCCAAGGTGGCCAGCAAGCAGACAAATACCTGAAAATGTCAAAGTTAGTTGGCACAACAGAGTATCCTTTTTCGCATCCTTTTACCTTCATGTTGAGAATGGAGTTAGTTGGTTGAACTAGTTTTAGTAGTTGTTGTTATCGTAGCTCTCAAGGCGCTGCTCCAAAAGTTTGTGATGCTTCTTGGCTGCCACGCAGCACAATTTATAGCTAAAAATTCCCTTCGATTTTGTTAATTATCTTCAACTTCTCTGGCATCATCAAAAAACAAAAGCAAACAAAAACAATACAGATAATTAAAAAATAAAACTAATTTTAGAACTTTTAAGTAAAAACTTAAACGAAAAGTTATTTTTATTTTTATAGTGTCGAAGATTGAATAGCATTGCAGACATGTATAATATTCTAGGTTGATCCAAACGATGTCACAATACCTTTGCACAGGGTATTATAATTTTGTTGTGAATTTTGTGTTAATAGAAAAGACTCCGACCCATGAAGTAAGTATATATTCTTGATCTGCATCATTGACAGTCGCTTAACCATATTCTGTTGGTTTGAACTACATAAAAAATATATCCGTCTAATTGCTGCATTGGATCGAATCACTATACCACAGAGCTGTCGAAAGATACATTCTTGCTAACCAATAAATAATAAATAAAACCAGTCATATTAAATTGTTGCAAGAGATGGTGGGGATTATAATTATCAGATAGAGATAAAAAACAAAATTTTCAAAAGTAATATTTTATATTTGCAGCACTTCAAGATCATAACATTTATAATGAGCGACCTCTAAACATGGCGTTATGGATCTGGAAATAAACATACTATATCTATGTGATCGCAGATGTCTTCGTCGATGGGACAAGTTGAGCCACGAATTGAAAATACTCCCCAAAAGGGCATATATGTATGTACATTAATATTCTTTGGCTTTGCTTTGTGCTGTTGCTGTTGCTGTTGCTCATCGTTCAATTCTAGAAAAGCGCCTGCCATTTCCGAGTTGTTTCGCTCCGTGGGTTGCCTTTAATTAAAAATTGGAAGTCAAATTTAATGAAAAAAAAAAGGCAAATTGATTACTGGTTAGAAGACGGTAATTATACGGCAATTTGCCTGCGGCACACTTTGCGTAATCTGGCGCTCTGCTTAGCTTAAAAGCGACACAGAGTGGACGCACTGCGTCCAGTTGATGTGCTGACAGCGTGCCCGAAGTTCCGGCATCAGATATGCGCATTTCGCAAATGCCGCGTGGGTCGTAGGCAAACAAGAGCTGCAAAAAAGTGCAGTTTTTACCGTTTTCATTGTTTTTGTTTCCTATTTTTTTTTCTTTTTTTGGTTTGTTTTGCTGTTGCTGTTTTTTTTTTTTTGAAAGTGAGCTCATCGCAAAAGCGTCAAAAGCTTTAATTATGCAATGAAATTGCATAATGGTTTGCTAAACTTTCTGAAAATTATAGAAAGGAGACGACAACAACTGCAATTGCAGTTAATGTTGCAGATAATATCCACAAATCTCTACCCAGTGAATCCAACATCAACCATGAAAATGGTGCTCCACTTGAAGATACCCCCATCCAGTCCGAACATATAAGTGCCTGCATAATAGTCTCGATCTGGTCCCTATCTAAAAAAACCTTCGTAGGTGTACATTCTTCATGGGAATTAACGGCTTCAAATGTTCCTATATCTGAGGATTATACTATAATTACAAATCGGCAAAAAACATACAACTTATTGCTTTACTCGTTCATGTCTACGTAGAGCCAAGTATTTATGATATCGGGTCACGCTCACTTGAGAGCTATGAAAGTGATGTCGACACAAGTTTTCGTGCAAGTTGATAATACCTATGTATGTATCTATAAGCCGATGCCTTCTAAAATGTTGTAAGGATTATTATTTATGGATGGAAAAAGGTTCTCGGGCTCACAAAGGGCGAAATAGAGTATCTTACACAGTTTTCGAGCTACGTTCGAAAAACCTTTTTCGCTGTCTGAGCCATGCCCTAAATATTACTTCGCCACCGCCACCTTCGCAAGTAATATCATTCCAACTGTTTTCAGCTGGTATTAGACAGGTATCAAAGTGCCACTTAGATGCTCTGGCCTACTTAAAAATAGAAGTAAAGGTAGTGCTAGCCTCCCAACAACTAATTAGCAGTATTACTTAATGGCTGCACTAGGCACATTTGTTACGCCTAATCCAAATCTATTTCTGAGCAATCGAATTGCAAGCGTTTACCGCTTGAGCTCGTAAATAAAGATTGAATTGGGTGCTCGCATACAAAGCATGGCACTCGCCACTTTCTTCAGCTCTCAAATCTGAGAGAAAGAGTCTTACACAGAAAGAGTCTCTCTCACTCTCTTTCTTTCTCACAGACAAACTCTACCCGCTTACGCTTTTGACTGCAGCTGGCAGATGACTCTCTACTGCTGGTAGGCATGTGGACAGCCGGCTTGGTGCGCTCTTTCTCTTTCTCTTTATCTTTATCTTTCTCTCTGTGAGTGCTCTTTCTTGCCGGTGCCAGCGACAGATTTAACTGTCTGCCTAGCCGGGCTTCATTGGCGCTGCAGCAGATTTGGCCAAAACATTCCGTTGGGAAGTTGTAACTGGCAAACGTGTTCAACGGATTCAACTCCATCGTCGCGTCTTCGCTGTTGTCGTTGTCGCGCCTCGAGCTGCTGCAAGCCCGCGCATTTCGTGTTCGGTTGTTGTCCGTTTTACTTATTGCCTTAACGTTTGTGCAACTAATACAAAAAAAATAAAATAAAATAAAAAATTATTTAAAAAGATACAGACGCGGAGTCCTTGACCCTGAGACGTTGCAAGTGGCCGTATTGGTTGCTCGTGCGTGTCTTATTTTGTATTGTGCATTGTGTATTTGTTTTGTTTTGATTTTTTTCTATTTATGCAACACTATTTAACAAATATTTGTAAATGCAGCTGAAAAATGTTTTGTGTGATCTGAAGCCGTCAAGTATTCAAAATAGTTGCCTGCTTGTGCTTTCAAATTAATCAACAGCAACAAACAAAAGAAATAGCAACAATTAAGTGCTGCAATCAGTTTCTTTTATTTACGAACAATCGACGCCGTTCAATTTTAATTATAAGGTTAGTCCCAAATATATACACGTATTTCGATGTGATACAATTGAAAGGTACTGCAAAAATAATAAAAATATCACAGAAACAAATATTTTACTAATAATATATTATTTAATGAAAAAATAAAATATTTAAATTTAAATTAAATATACAAATAATCCAAAGTAAAATAGACAAATAAACTTACGTTTATTAATATTGTCAAAATCGTACAAAATTTTAATTGTATAAAATAAGAAAATAATATTATATTATCATTATTCCATTGCTGATATTGTGATTAAAACGAATATTAAAAATTTCAACTACTTATAAAAGTTATAAATTATAATCTTGTAATACATATTAGTTCACACAAACAATTCTTAATCTGTACATTTTTTCACATTCCGTATTATTGGATGTATAAACATCATAAACATAAAAAAAAATGCTTAAGCCAGTCTTGCACCTAATGCTTTTAATGCTTTGCTGATAATAGTAGTTGAATATCAACATGATTGCTGTGCAATTTTTTATGAAAGTCCAAACCACGAAAACGTCTAGCTACTGTTCATGGTCTATTAATTGTCGGCCAGCTGATTTTCTTTTAATATAAATTATATTTGGCGTTGGGGGTATTTCTTTTTATGTGCACTTAATGCCATAATACGACTCGTAGATAAATACTAGTATGCGAATAGTGAGAGAGTGAAGCAAGCAAAGCGCAACAGGCAATGCCCCATAGTACCTAATTAGAGACTGGACATCCATCTAGCTTCCTGTCGCCTCCAATTGAAATCGAAATTTAAACGAAAACAATTCGCGTGCCATTTAAAGCGATTTGCCTCACACATTTAGACCCAATGCATGTGAAGCAGTTTTGCCAAGTTTACCACAATGATCAGTGGCATTGTGAAATTATTGTGTTTGCTTTTATTTATTTTTTTATTTTTATTTTTTTTATTTTTATTTTTACTGCATACAGAACAAAAGACTTTGGCAACGAACTTAAAGTGGTATGCAGTTAAACGTGAGTTGGGACAATGCGCTTGCGGTCTTGTGTGTGGGCAAACACATTGCGTGGCTTTCTCTACTCTTGACAAGCCCCATGCCGATTCTAAGTGCCATTGCTAATAAGCCCATAGTATCAGCATCACCAACAATAACAACAACACCGATGTGTTGTGGCAGGGCTTGTGTGTGTGTGTGTTTATTTTGGTGTGTTGGGAGCTGGAGACCAAATTGCATGCTTGCTCACTTGGAAAACAGCAGCAGGTGCTGGCTGCGAAAACTAACTGAAATGGTATTAATTGCCATTCACTCACACACGCACTGGCACACACACACACACACACACACACAAGCGCAACTAGTTGACTTTCATTGTCTTTGGCATTTGCGGTTTGCCGTTTGTTTAGCTAGTTGGCTTATTATGCCGTATGCTTTATGTCTAATGCTTGGATGCCTTTGTCTTTGACTGTGACTTCGACTTGAGGTTTACATACGCGTCAAGTTAATCACACTTTTAACTCCATTTCACATAATACTAATTTCATAATTTGAACCGACACACCAACCAACGCATTGCCAATGGTGCCCCCAGAGACAGGCACATTGAGTTGTCATTTGCTGCTTGCCGCTCGCATTTTCACTTTTTCCACGACGACACTGATTACAATAAATCTCCTTTGCGTCAAGTTTACCTTTAATTTAGCATAAGTGGAACTATATATATATATATATATATCTAATTTTTTTAAGGTGTTGCTTTTATATGCTGCATATCCATTTCTCAGTCAAGAAGAGCAGCAAGCTAAAAATCTGCTGGGAAACGTTTCAAGTGGGTGGCTGCTACTAGAATTATACAGACTTCGTGCCCCTTCCTGGGCGTTCATATGCCTATAAGCAGCATACAGTCAAGCTAGCGGATCATAATTGCATACAATTGCATGAAATCATCGACACAAACATATGGTTACTCATCCCATGAACCTACTTGAGTCTCTTGGGTGTATGCAGTGAGTCTCTTATCATGTTCGTGGCTTATATTTCATATAAACAGCTAATAATTTAGCTGGCCCAAGGCTTCGTTAGCAATTCATTTTGTCTATCCGAGGTTGACAAATTCTTCATATGGCTTATCTCTACAAATAGGTTCAAAATCTCAGCACTAAACATAATCTATATGCCACGGAACTAACTATTCTGTAAGTTCTTTCGACTGTGAGGAGAGTAGAAATATGCCTATGATTATTCTGTCAACTCGTTGAACTATATTTGCACTTATACTCACTATGCTCACTATCTGCAAATAATTTAGTAAAAAGTATGTGGGCATAACAATTATAATTATCAAAACATAATAAAAATAAGCAGCAATATTTCAAAGTATCTTTGGTGTTCGTCAGCATCTTAAGCCATCTTATCGCATATACAAATATCCTAGTATTATCAGATATCTTAGCCTACTGCAAGGCAAGGTATAAAATGTTCGGTACTACCCTTTGGATCTTATTATATGCTGTGGCATCTGTGGTAAAGGTGTCTGTTGTGGTTGAGTTTGTTAGTTTGGTTGCTTTAGTTGTACGTGCACATCTGTCGGCAAATGAAATAGTACGTACCATATAATCAGAGCGCTGTGGCAACCCAAAAAGCCAGTCACAAATGACAAGCAACAACAACAAAAGCGTCTGGAAAATAACAGTTGAAACAGCACTATAAAATGTATCTTTATCAGGTGGGCCAAGAATGAAAGTCAGTTGATGTTGTCATTGTTGTTGTTTTTGTTGTCAGTACCGACAACATACAAAACAGCTGAACACGGGTCCGATTTGATGGTACATTGATGGAGCGGGCCAGGTTCTATTGTCCAAATCAAGGCGACAATTTATTTATTGCTGCACATTTGTCCACTGCCTTTGGTAGTTGGGACCGCGGATTCGTCGCTTTTCATAATTTTCAACAATTCGGCCTGGCAATTAACATAATTATTAATGGTCGACTGAATTTCTCACTCTTTTCGACGCCACATTTGTCACACGAATTATGCATTAAATAATTCATCGTCTCTGGCATTGGAGTTGGTCTTGGTCTCTGCTTTCTGCTCGCTTTCGATTCGAAATTGGAATCGGAGTCGTTTAGATAAAACGCCCCATCTCAATTGTGTCTTTCTTTTACTTCCCCCTCTCATTTTTTTCCCTTTTTTTTTTATTTGTTACATTTTAACATCTTCACAGCAATTCTGGACCATTGTTCAATGTGGTCCGTGGTGTCTATGAACCCTTCACCTTCGGCCCGGCCATAAAGCTCAGTCAAACATATTTTGAGCAGAAGAATAGAGCTGTCTTCTGAGCCTCATCTTGGGCATATGCCGAAAACACAATGACAAATTGATGGCGAGCAACAAATAGATATTGTACCACATTTATACACAAATTCGTGTTTGTGGTTGTTTTGTCTGGGGATCGAAAGTGAAATTTGTAGCCGCATATTGTTTGCGATAGCAAAAATATAATAATAATAATAAACATAATAATATATATAAATAAGCTGCGGCCCAATAAGTCACAACAATGAGCTCAGACGGCGAGTCATGTGTTAAACTCGCTTATTATAAAGTGGTATTAACTTTCCAACGATAAAAATCATGCGCAAATCAGGGCCAGCGATGCGCTCAGGCTTACGGGGGATTTGTTGGCAAGCAAAGCCTTTCGATTTTCTTATACAAACTCTTTACTAGCTAATAAACTAAACATCATTTAAGCTGCAACGCAACACCACAAATAGTACAGAGGATTAAAGCAGTTCTCAGAGTGTAAGAAAACATATCTGAATAAATAAGAAGTGGCTGATTTCTATTTAACTGTGCAGGTGGCTTATATAATGACTGACAGAAAGACAAGCCAAAAAAATATATTTCTTTGAAATCTCAACCAATTGATAAGCTTATTTGTTGTCTAATAACAATCAATATAGATAAACTATTTTCTATAATATCTTGACACCAGGCCAAGCTTGAGTTCCGATGACGGAAGGCAAAAAACATATCTAAGTTTTGAAAGAAGTCATAACAGGGTATAAAAAACCACTGCAGTAAATATTATTAGCAATATCCCTAAATACATAGAGACAAACAAAATATATGTATGTATATTTACTTAATGGTGTTGAGGATGTTTCTTTCTGCCCCTGACCTACATTTGCACAACTTCATGATAACGCTCTTACCCATTTTTAATAGTGTCGGGGAATTATAATTACCAAGTAGATAGAAATTCTTTAAAAATAAAAACCTCCTGCCCAGTTGGCTTATAAAATGCCCATAAAAAAGTAGTTATCATAGCTGCACGTTGTGCTTAAATCCAAATCGGCTCAGCAACCTGTATTCTTAATTGCTGAGAGATTCATCACCTCTCAAAATTTCTCCGAGAAGTGATTTCTCACTCTTAAGCTATATACATATGTTTGTATGTAGGTACGCAAATAAACTTGATAATACATGACCCGAGAGCATTGGACATGCCTAACCATTGTGCCATGGCACGCGTGCAGTTGTTACTCAACTTAACCGGACAACCTGCCACACTAAAACCAGAAACGAGATGTGTCAGGCACTTGACTTTAGCGGAAGGAGGATGTTATGATTGTCACGCCCCACAGTTTGTTGGTCTTTGTACATTGTTTCGTTATTCGTTTTACATAATAACGTATTGATTTGTTTACGTCTATCGAGTGCCAAACACATGAATTAAAAAACAACAAAAAAAACAAAAATTTTAAAACATCGACAATTTTACAGTTTGTCTTGTGGCACTTAAATGGCCATTCGATTTTGCGACTCAGTATACAAAACAAATTTCGCTGAAGCGAACTAAGCAACTGGAAAGGCAGCAGTGGCAACTGGGGGATGTTCAGGGGAAGTGTATAAAGTCAAATGAAACAAAAAAAATACCTCTAACAATCTAATGCCGAAGGCAAACTCAAGCCCTATTCCAAACTATTAATAGACAACAGCTTCTGAAGTATTCAGTAAATTATTAATTCTTACTGTATTAATTGCCAGTCTGCCTTCCACAGTGATGACATACCCATGTTGCAAGCCATTAGCGAACGTCGATCGATTTAAATATATGTATGTTATGCATAGTTAATTTTCTTATTGATTGATCGTTATGCGCCATCTTCAACACTTCCGCACAGCTGCGACGTTGACGCCAACGCCAGCTTCAACTGTGATTTTTCGACCAGAGTCTGCAGCAGATCTTTCGCAAGCCTTGTGTTGCCTTGCCTTGCTCTGGCAATTTCCGGCTGCTGCTGCGGCTGCTGTCTCTGACCGATTACAGACCAAATATAGTCGACTGACTGCTGGTTGCCACTTTCGGGCGTCACGTTTTGTTGTTTGTTTGGCTTTTACTTTCGTCCACATACACGTATTTGGCCAATACTCGTTGTACGTAAGTGGCAACTTGGTAAGTCACACAATGCGCTTCACTTTTACTGTTGCGCCTTTCAAAGGTTTTCGTCATGCGCCAAAGTAAGCAAATTGCTTATAATTTAAGTCGCGCCCAATAATATTTTACAGCCGAATTAAATATATACACTGTAGAGATGCAAGACTATTTAAAATTGGGCCTTTTTCAAAAATTAGATGACATAATGTAAACAAAAAATAACCGAACCACTTCTAAAAAGCTCCTCAACCCTTCTTGCATAGCGTCTGAAATTGATTTCAATCAGCAAAAATGAATAGACATTTTTAACAACGTACTCCAGCTAAGAAGTAACGTAGAGAACTTTAATATTCTTAAAAAAATGTGTATCGGAAATCTCATGAATAACATATAGCATAGATATCTTTGAAGTCATTACACAAATTGGCATTCGAACCAACACAATTAAAAACTTAAGCTTATATCATTAAAATTACTTTAAATGGAAATATTCTAATGCTGATAGATGAGGCGAACAAATTCGAAGTCACACATTGAATGTGGCTAATTTTAAACTAAAGTGTCGTTAATTTGTTTAATTAACTGACAATCCTACTAACTTATAAGCAAACCTTATTTTGGCAATTGAAAACGTTTAAGTTGAGCAATAATTTAAAAATCAGTTGCCACAGCTTGTGAGAGTGGCACATTCCGGATTGATCCGTATCATAGTCAGAGGCATGCTTCAAAGCCTCATAGGGTTATAATGTGCCAAAAACAAGCACACACACACACACTAGCGCAGAAGTTTTAACAATCTTGCGCAGCTCCGTGAAACGCATAATCTCTGAAAATGCTTTTAATGACATAATTAGGCGTTGTTTTGTGAAGTCGCAGTCGAGAAGCTGAGACGCTGGGAAAGGTGTTATGGCAGCGGAGGAGGGAACCAGCAAATGAAATACCTAAAACTAAATGAAAAATAAAAAAATTAATTAGCTGCTAGCTTGCCAGTCGAAGCAAGAAGCAAAGCGCCGACAAGAAATCGGCGATGTGATGGGGAGTCAGCAGGCAGTAGACAGTAGGCATTTGGGGAGCAAAACGAAAAGGTATTTGGCATTTTGGCCAGGTAGCCGCCCAGGCTGATTGATTTGACCCGGCTACACTTTCACCATCGCTCAACTTTTGTACGGTTTGCTCTTAATGCAACCGCAGGCAGTGCCTCACTCAACTTTGTTGGCGTGACGGGTTAACCGTCAGCCTCTCCAGCTATTGTCTGTCTGCAGCAGATGCACCTCCATGCCCCGAGTCTTACTCGTAAGAGTATAAGTATCTATTATGATTATTCCCAGTTTGGAATTACCAAAAAGGCATTTCGTGATGCGACAACCTCGGCAACATGTCGTGCCCGTTGCTGTCGCTGCTGCTGCTGTTACTGCTGCTTCGGCTTATGTTGCTCTGGCTGATGTCATCATTCGCATTGGCATTTGGGAGCAGCTGAGCACCGCGGGCCTGTGAAATCAATTTGTGTAATTATGTAACTGTACCTGCAGCTCCAATCTTCACAGGTACATGGCTATCAATCAGTTTTTCGTCAGTCTTGTCACTGTTCATCATCGTCAGTTTCTTCATTAACACACACACACACGTAAACGCACACAGAGCAGCAGCAGCAGCAGGCACAGACATTCCTCAACCCACTAAAAGCTAGAGAATAAAATAATTTGTTGGGTCACGGACCGTAGATAATGATTATTATCAGTTTGTAAATAAAAAAAAAAATCATACGATTCGAATAGCCGTACAAATAAAAAAACATATTCTTTGTTTCCTGAAGTAAGTAAAGTTAAGTAAGACTCAGAAGTAAATAAATAGTTAGACAATTAGAATATAACTTTAGCTCCAAGGAATAAGACAAGTAAGAACTTTGCCATCAGCAAGACACGGGTCTTAGATGCTGTCTCCGAGAGTGCTCAATTGCATGATACAAGATACCCCGTATTTTGTTTACTCTAACGGATAAGAATTGTTAAATGAAAATTCTTGAATTGAGCTGTACATTTGTAGCCCGAAAGATTATAAATATTCGATTTCATGGCCAGCAAGCTGCGATTGATCATTGATCGTGTCCGCCAATCACGAACATATGCGAATACAGTTAGCCGGCCAACGCATCAGTTAGGCATATCTACGAGTAACGGCCTAGTTGATAACCACAAAACCACAAGGCCCAATTAGCAATGAACTATTGGGATAATGCAAACAATGACTTGCTAGCTGGTTCGGCCCTGCCCGGAGGCTGACATGCAAATCTGGAGGCTGACCAGCAATTGGCTTCGATGAGTGCCCCATTATGAATTGCAGGCAATTGAACCGCCGCGAGAGTTTAAAACCAAAGCCAATTGGTAATCGCACAAGTGCACTCACTCAGTCACATTCAACCACTCGAACACTCGAATCAAGTTCAACAGCAGTTAATGCAGTCGTCCACTTAATAGCAGCAAAATAAAAATGGCCAACAAGTAGAAGTGGCAACAATCAGGCGTTGACAACAGGTTGAATGCACTTCAGTCCTGGCTGCCATGCACCGGTTCGGCGGGTGGATAACTGGCTGGCTGCATGCTAAACAGATCATATCACTTACCACTTGCCACTTGCAGTTGTGGGTCAGCAACGGTTCCGGCTGACGATGACAGAGACAGTTCCAGCATATCTTTGAGAGATTCAGTTCTCCTTCGAACAATAAATACGATTACTCGAATCATATTCATCTGATTTAATGATGATTCAAATGTCACACAGATATTTAGCTCATCTGAAAAGATCAAAATATGGTGATATCATTTTATTGTCCAGACATGAGCATAATTTCTGAATTTAGTTTGGATATCTTCGATAGTAAAAAAGTTGTTCATGCTCGAAGCTATATGATATTGTTATTCGATCCGGGCAAGCCTTCGTCATATGTGCCACTACCTATAGTAGTATATATAGTGCAATTCTATATCTATCATATGTTTATGTATATGACCCAAATTTGGTTCCTTGCAGCCCATCTCAAAAGTGGTGCCGAGCAGGCTACAGATGATGAACCAATGACGAATAATGGCCAAAGCTCATATGTATCATATGTAGAGCAATACCTGTGGGTACTTGTGGAAACTTGACTGCTGCTTGCTTGTAATTGAAAGGTGGCTTCAAATGCAACAATAACAATAACAAGAAAGCAAGAAAATAGAAATACAGACTGCTGAGACAAACAACAAATTAATTTCACTTTCTTTGATGCATTTGTTGTTTGCTGCAAATTGGATGTCTTGCCAATGCATCAGTTAGAGCGGTAGCGAGACAGAGAGAGATGAGAGAGTGATAGCGAGAGAGAGAGAGAGAGAGAGCCACAACTACAGCACAGGTTTATTGACTGTGCTCATGCGGCAACAATGTCGGCAACAAGATTGCCCATGCAATTATGAACTATTGTTGTTGTTGTTGTTGTTGTTATCTTTTGCGCCTCAATGGGCCACACTTGGCTTTAGTCGAAGCGAATGAACATCAGCAACTGTAACTGCAACTGCAACAGCAACTGCAACAGCAACTGCAACGCAGCAGGTAAATTGCCACAATGGCAAGTGAAGCTAGCTACGCCGCGGGGTGACACTGACACCGGCACCAACAACGACACTGCCACTGACACTGTAAAGGTACCAGCAACAGCATTCCACTTGTGGCACACATATTTTTACCCAGCCATTAAAACGCTGCCAGTAGCTGTAAGAAAAAGAAAAAAAAAACACGATAAATTGTTGCTCTTTAAGCAATAGACAGCCAACATTTATTAAGTATAATTTGATACAATGCAATTAATATTTTTTTGTAATTTCTGTGCCCATCTTTGTAGCCTCTATATGGTCACTCCAGCATAACCTATGTGGTTTTCAATGAATATTATTTAGATTTGACTTTAAGAGTTACAATTACATTTATTTCATAACTCCACGAGCTCAAGTTTTTTGCATGCAGTTAAATACATAAAGACAATAACAACAACATTTATACTCGAATGTATCTCATAGTTTCAAATCGTGGTTTGCTTTTTCTGTTAATACTGATGCTTCGATTCAGTCAAAATGTGACTTGCTTGTTGATATCTGATTATTGAATATAAGTCAAATTGCGACTTGTTCGGAATTCACGAATAAAATACTTAATTCTAGTACGTTAAAGTTGGTTATGGTTTATGTGTTATGTTTATATATACCCTTTCAAAAAGTATTTAATTTTTCAAAATGTGCTCTTCAATTCGTTACACACATCGAAAACCTTTTCTTTTTGTAAATGGAACATTACTTTTAATATGTATCTTTTGAATCATCATTATGCAAATATTTATTAATCCCATACGCTAATTCCACTATTGTTGTCAGCTAAGGAAAAATGATTATGTGATTATCTTGTTAAAAAAAACTTTGTCTTTGCAATAGTATTATGCTACGAAGGTCCGTATCGGAGTTGTATAACAGTTTCACATATACAATGAAAAATGTTCATATAGTGTATATAAAAAATAAATTAATAAAAATAGGGTGCTAAGAATCATTTAAGTTTTAATTGTTTTCAAACAAATATTATTCAAATATGCATAATGTAAACGAAAAGCAGTTCCGTTAAAACATTAATATATATATATATATATTTTTGGTTATACATTAAGATATAAATATTAAGCGAGCGAAATGACTAGCAGATCCTGTAACTATTATTAACCTATGCCAAGTACGCATTATGCATTTATGCATACATGTGTATATATATGTGTGTGGGTTGTGTAAAGTTGAAATGTATTTCGCATGCCTCATTCTTATCTTCTGGTTGTGGTGTTTGTTGATATTTTTATGTATTCGTACAGACCCTTTTTGAATGGATAAATCGAGTATATAATAAATGCACAGAGCATATGCAAATATTAAATAATATTGATGAGTTCATGCGACACTTATTTAAATACCAGATCGTTGTCCGCCAGGCCAGAGTATTCTAAATCGACTTCCAATAGCTTTTGCACATAGCTAACCGATGGACACAAATCTGTGTCCACAATGCGGCTGCCAACCAAGTTGGCGAACTCGCTATCAATGTGGCCGCGTAGCTGAAGCAATTTTATGCCCGAATCGGTGTCCACTTGGATGCGCAACCAGGAGTCGATTATGAGATGCGACTGCTCAATAAAGTCCCAGTCAACGTCTTCCGGCAATGATTGCTCGACGCTCTCCAATCTGATATCCTTGCCGCACTGCAGAGCGACCATCAGTGTGCTCACCAGGGTCGCGTGCTCAATGTTTGAAGAATTGCCGGCTGTGCCCGACTTCTCCACGTAGATGATCCATTCGCTCAGGACACTCTTGTGCTTCTTGGATAAGGAAGTCAGACAGGAGTTCCTAGACAGATGAACGCGGGGATAACCCTCTTCGGTGAGCCGCATTGTTTTGCAATTATCGAGATAGACCAGTTTCGGATAAAGACCAGCGGCAAGGGCCAGACGCACCATATTCAAATTGTTATCGAATTGAGTGGTTGCCTTCATGTTCCTGATGTTAAAGATGCGCTTCAATGTTTGACGCAGCGTGTACACCGCCGAATCGAACAACTCCATCGATTTGACGCACAGGCAGTTCTTCTCGCAGAAGTTTTTGGCATTGCCGTTATTCACGGCGGCCTTATATTCGTGATATAGCTGCAAAATGCCAATGGAGTCACTGAAGCCCTCAATGCTGAAAAAGTCGCGCGGTTTGCGCTGCTGATTGCGCGACGATCGATCGGTGGCCAACGTGAATGGATTACGCACCGAATAATAGGCAGTTATGATTGTCAAACTGCCGGCGCATTGATAATAGACACCGTAGACAACACACTTGCCCAGCTGCACATCTAGCGGCAATTCGGATATGATGAAACCCAGCTCGGTGACACTCTCATCCGATTCGAGGAGCACGCTCAGCAACTTTAGCTTGGCACACGACTCGGCAACGGCCGGCGATTTCGGTGGATCGAGAGCCTGTGCCAGATACTGTTGGATGTCCAGCGTGGGCATCGCAATTTTGGCCAGCAGGCAGACCTCGTCCAGGGTTTGCCGCATCATTTCGGGAATGGTGAAGTGAGTAAATGATTCATACGTTTCATTGCTATACAGCCGATAGCAGATGCCATCACAACAGCGGCCGGCGCGTCCCGTGCGCTGTTGTGCATCCGCCTGGGATATCCAGACGCAGGCCAGTTGCGAGGCGCCCTTTGTCGCATCGTATGTCTTCATTTTGACCCGTCCTGTATCGATAACATAGAGCAGATCGGGAATGGTTATCGAGGTTTGGCCAATGTTTGTGCTCAGTACAATCTTGAGCTGCACATTCGGATACTCATTGAAGACAGCCTTCTGGCTACGGCTATCGACTTGGCTGTGCATCAGCAAAATTTTGATCATATGACTGGGCAGAGCCTCGGACATTATGTCCATTAGCGTGGTCATGTCCTGATAGCCAGGAAGATAGATAATCACGGCACCCTTCGATCCCTTCATCAGCAGCATCTGCACCAGCGAGACGACCAGTGCGTTATCAATGAAATCCCCGCTCATGTGTTCCGTTCCATAGGCATTTAATATATCTTTTGTCGTTGCATTTTCCGCTTTATCCGCGGATCCCAAGTAGGTGAGCATCTCTGGCGTCCTGTAACCGGATATTTTGAGTACATCTTCCAGGGCGAAGGTGCGCACATTGAAGCTGCGTCCCTCCACATCAACAATGGGCGCATTGCCAAAGTATTGGGAGAGCGCCTCCATATCCATGGTGGCCGACATTAGTATCAATTTAAGCGACTTGTTGCGCTGCAGCTCCAGCTTGCTGGCCAGCAATAGAAAATCCGTATCCAGATCGCGATCGTGCACCTCATCGATGACCAGATGCGTGGTGCTGCTAAAAAACTCCTGCGCATTCATGGCCAGTTTGCGCAACAGGCAGCCACTGGTGGTAAATGACAGCACTGTGTTCTTGCTGCATTTGCCTGTGATTATATTGAGTTGAGCGATATAAATGATTGGAATTACGATTATGAATCAATACTCACTCTCCATGCGTATGATGTAGCCGACGGTGTTGCCAAGGCTCTCATTACGCTCCTCGGCAATGCGCCCGGACACGCTGATTGCTGCAATGCGCCGCGGCTGGCTAACCACAATTCGGATGGGCTGATTCGTTGAGGTGGCATTTTCCAGCAAATATTGCGGCAACTGGGTGGATTTACCCGAGCCAGTCGCTCCATTCACGATGAGCACCTGCAGGGCGAGAAGAACTTGTGTTAGCTTGAAACATCATCATTGGGTATAATTTTCAGATGTCTGCATTTACCTGCGATTTTCCGAGCAACTCGAAGATTTTGTCACGCTTCATGAAGATGGGCAAATCGCGTCGCTCGGCGTTCAGGCGGGCACTTGTGCCGAGTGGGCGTGGCGGTATGCGGGGCGTTCCCAGCAGCCCGCCATTTTTGAGCACCCGACCACGATGCTGCCGCATCGGCAGCGGGCGGGTTCGCAGATCCAGATTTTTGACAGCGCAATCTAGGATCGAGTTGGACTCCACGGAGAGCAACAGCCTGATTTGCTGGCGACGTATCATGACCGATGCGCTTTCGCCGCGACTGATAGTTAAGATTCTTTCGCCGGCACTGCTTCGACTGCGTGTCTTTAATCCTTGCGTGCGGGCAAGCTGATGAATCTCCTTACGCTGCAGTTGGCCGAACCCGATGAGTTCCCTTGTCTCCTCGTCACTCTTCAAAAAGTCAATCACAATTTGCTGCAGTTGTTGCAGCTCAATAACGGAAATTTTCTTCGACTCGGACTTGTTGGATTTTTTCTTTGATTCTGATGTGGATGATTTGAGTTTTTGATTCTCGTTTGTCACTTCGACAGAAACATTTTTATTATTTTTGCGACCATTTTTTACAAACTTTGATTTATTTTTTGTCATTATAATGTAACTGTATTGAGTAGTTTAAAATATAGTACAATTTGGAATTTCGACAAAACAAATCGCACTTATCTCTACTGACGCCTGGGACAACTGAATACAAGTTTGTGAATGACTGCAAACGATTAATTTATATCGATTATTTGTCTCATTGCCTTAAAATATCGCAAGCACATTCAATACACAGCCGCGAGTGGAGAGCTTTCTGAAAGCTTAACATCAAATTGTGTAATTAATAATTTGTAATACCAATTAATAAAAACGCCATGGGCTATTTATAATTAATTGTGCAAATTAATGCATGATTTAGATAAACAAAAAAATCTGCAATTATTTCTCTTAGTAAGCCGCTTCCCATCTTAGCAATTTAAAGTAAACCGCCATTGACTCAGCAAGTTTTCATATATGTTTATACAAAAAAAAAACATTAATTTTTACTCTAGTTTGCAACATTTTCTGAATTTGCTATTTCTGATTAATTTCATCTTTTGTTTTAACATTTTGCTGCTCTCCATCGCTGCTTTCCTCATCGTCATCGGCCTCCGAATCATCGTCATATTCATCGTCGTCATCGTCTTCATAATTATCGTCTTCCTCGGCGAGATTCAGCTGCTTGATCTTCTCCAGCAGCTGTTCCCGCGTGTGTCTGACACGCGTCGCTTTCTCGCGCGCCTTCTGTTCCTCCTCCACCTCCTCCTCACGCGGTTCGTGAGGATCTTCCGTCTCCTGTTTGCGCCCCTTGGCCATAAATCTTAGGAAAGCACGTCGCTTGCGTTCCGAGAAGGATTTGACCAGACGATCCATTTCGACCTGCAACTTTTGCTCCTCCTCCGGCGTTGGCTCCGCTGCCTCAATGTCCACCTGGTTGGCACTCCGCAGGCACTTGGCGCACACGTGATCCTTAATAGCGCAGTCGCGACAGATGACATGGTAGGCCTTGCGCACGGTGCGCTGCTGGCAGCGGGCGCACGTCTTGGCCTGGGTGAGGGGCTTGTATTTCTTGTACTTGATCTTCCACTCGATGACCTCCTTGCACCGCTGGCACACAGTCGACACGTGCATCTTGTTGAGTCGTATTTGCTGCGGCGTCTTGTCGTGTAAATCGTTCTTGAACACATGGCGATTTTTGTGTTTTTGGGCTCGGGTGCGATTCGCATTCCCCCGCTGTGAACTCATCTTTCTGTTTGTGATCAACATGAATGGGGAAACATCTTACAAAATAAAGAGAGATCTCATTCTTACCCAAATTGTAATTCTTATAAACAATTATGAACAATGCTTGTTGCTGTTGCGCAGAGTTATCGATAATATTAAAATAAAAGATATGCGCGATTATTCGTTCAGGCTGTCTGCTATGAGCGCACTGTCATCTATAAACAAAGTTCTGATTTGTTTTCAGAACTGCTGCTATGATTGCTTAAATTAATGTTGACGCTGTTTATATTGAAGTTATTGTATATTTATTCCAGAAATTGCAACAATAAATATATTTAGTAAATGCGATGAATTGCGACTATCTGGTCACACCGAATGATTGGGGACAAAATGTATGACAAAAAGCTGCCTGGCATAAGCTTTTTTGACCAGCGTTTGGTGCCATGAGCGATTTAAATTTAAAATGTACATTTTGTATTTCACTTTTGATTCGCTATTATTAACTATTATTAATTCTTTATTTTTTTTTATTACTGCAGACGTCTGGCAGCTGGATAAAGCGCTCATGCAGTCGCAATGCGCGATCTCAAGCAGCGTCTTTTTGATCTTTTGCGCTCTGGCGGCATATCAGTAGGCGACAACAACAACAACAATAACAATAATAATAATAATGGTGTCCCACAATCACAAATGCTGCAACAGCAGCATCAGCTGATGTACTCGCCCCTTCATCCCAAGCCAAAACCGAAGAAACTACACGAATATACTGCAGCCGATTGCAATGCGGCATTTTTGCGAAAATACCACGACCTGAGCATTAGCCGGGAGCTGGAGCGAGAGCGCGACAGGGATAGAGAAAGGAATAGGGACAGGGACAGGTATGGGCTTGGGCTTGGGGAGCACGAGCTGGAGCTAGAGCCGAATGGCGCCGCCAATGTGATCTATTTCAATGAGAATCTATCGATGACCAGCAAGTACAATGTGCGCCAAGTGCCCCTCGGCCTCAGCCGCTATCCCTCCTGTCCGCTGAGCGGATTCGGCATGGCGCCGCAGCGGGCAGCGGAGGGAAGCGCGGGCAGCAGCCTCGCCGAGGATACGGAGAGTGATCCGTATAATTTTGGTTCGGATGAAGATCGGAGTAGCAATGCGCATACGCTCAAGTTGCACTGCCACCAGCTGCACATGGATACCGATGTGGAAGTGGACTTGGATGGGGATGTTGATGTCGAAGCGGATGCAGATATGGAAGCTGAACTGGATGATGATGAAATGGATGACGATGATGATCCGGCCGAATCGCAGCTGGACTCATTCTGCACGCTGTGCACCTCGACGTTTAGCTATAACAAATGTTGCCGCTTCTGCGACAACTCAATGTGCGGCTCTAAGTGCAACTCGGAGCGCGGCTCGCATGCGAGTCGCCCCAGCTGCAACAATCGCACCCTCGATGCTGAGCTCAACTTTGGCGCCCAGCTGCTGCACGAGCTTCCACACAACCACCACCATAATCAGCAGCAGCTTTTTGGGGGCAACATGAAACTCATTGCTCAGTCTTTACCACAGCAGTCAGTTGCTGCAACAGCAGATGCCATCAGGTATGAATAAATAAATATGAAATATTAACGATTTACTTATTATATTTGCGATGACCTCCCTTTCATATATAGATATAGATTAATTTTAGAGCTAATTAAACTAAATTACAAGTAAGAGTGCTGTAGTCGAGTGAACTCGACTTCGATATACCCTGAACCCAGTTATTAAATATATTCTATTATTATTGGCAAATTTCCCTTTAAAAAGATTTGCACTAAAATGCGAGCAGCTCTGGAAGCGCCCTCTGCCGACAAACACGTGAAACACGCAAACGTTGATAGGGGGGCTCCGCAGAATACACACAAAAACATATTGACGCTCGCCTCGTTATCATGCCATCTCTTTCTCACACATGCGCTCGCATATTTATGCATACAGAAAATGCTGGCGGCTGCTGATAGAAATGAGATCAATATGAGAATATATTTTCGACAATTACTTGGGTGTTTCTTATCCGATCTTGACAAAATAAAATGGGCAGATGATCAATAGTATGCATATGCATATTATTATGCATTTGATAGCTCAGTTAACTCCCACGAATCTTAAGCCAGAGACTTCTGATTCTCATTATGAAACAATGTCGCCATACCTACCAATGAATATATTGTATGGACATGCAAAATAATTTGTTTTTTTCATTTTCAAGTTCTTACAACAATTTTATTGTTGCTAAACTAAGGAAAAATTTTTATACAGAATCAGAATGTTTCTGGCAATTGTATAGGAGTGATTATTACTACTGTAAAATATTGTTAAATTTACTTCAATATAAATATGTTTTTTTTTTATAATAATCATCATCATTATTGCTATCATCTATAATGAGACCGTTTATGAAATGTTTTCAAATTTCGAATCAATTGAAATTCAAATAAAAACAAATTCAACTGTATGCTTTATAAACTGAACTGATTTTTATCTACAATAAATTTATTTATCAAACACTTATAGTTTATGTTGGATTTACATTCTTATGTAGCAGGAACGTGTATGTAAACGAATGTATATGGATATGTATGTATGTATGTATGTGTGTATGGCAGTTTTATACATACTGATGTACACACATGTAAATGCCCGTTTATGTATGTGCGTATGTGTGCATGTGTAGTCGAAGAAACGTAAATACCGTTAGGCAGAGAGCTTAACAAAAGCAGCTAGCTAGAAGCGTATGGCGCGGCAGCGGCCATAAAAAGCATTAAGAAACATAAACTCGATTGAATAAAATTAAGTTAACAAATAAAAGTGCTGGAGTCGAGAGGGTTAACTAGCACATACCCTGCAACCCCTAATATGTACATATTTGTTCTAGTCTAGCTTGTGTATAATATAATTAGCCAATAGAAAATGCTTTCCATCCAAAACTAATCGGATGTAATCAATCTAATTTAGGAATTGAAGTTGAATACCTAACCATTGCATATGTTTTACTTGAAATACGCGCACAATTAAATCGACTACAGGGTATAACAAGTCAAGTTAAGAAACCGAAAATTAATTATTAAAAAAAAACAAGAGCAAGCAAGTGTAAGCGGGCAAGAAAGAGTCCGCCCAGCAGTGTGTGCAAAAATCGAGTAAGCGCCTCTCACACACGCACACACACAACTACAAAATAACCACAACAAATAACAACGGAGTAAACAAACAAGCAAAAGCTTTTGAGCTTTCTCGCTTGCCGCTTCTGCGTATGCGTTTCAAGCGCTATGCAGCGCAGACACCGATAACTGCGACTCCGACTGCGACGGCGACTGCGGCTTTTACATTTCTTTGGCGACCGGTGGCCAAAGTCGGAGTTGGAGACTCGCAGACCGCAGACTGAAAGAGCCGCGAATCAAACAAGAGTCGACCATTGTTCGCATAGCACGTGCCGCGCTCTCCTCTTATCTGCGATTCTCGCCAGAAGCAGCAAAAGCAACAACAACAATAACTAACGCGAATTTACCGTTGCTTCAAAATGTTGCATCGATTGTTGTGTTAGACCTGCATACATATATACATACATATATCTCGTCGTATAATTTGTTATTGTTATTATTTATTTTAAATTTTTTTTGCGAAACTTGCGGATCACCATCGATATCGATTCGAAAAATTCATACATACATATATATGTGTTGTTATTAAATATACATAATGTGCATACAAACATATACATAAGTGCGTGTGCATGTGTGTGTTGCGAGTGTGTGTGTGTGTGTGTGTGTATGTGTTGCCACTGTGCGTCTGCAAAGAGCTGCATGGATAAGAAAGACGAAATATTGAGTAAGCTTAATTTAATAATATAAATTTACTATTGACTATTTGATATTTTGTAAATGAAAGTGAAATAAAACTAAAATTATTATTAACGTGTGCTTCACATGATCAATTCTTATTATCATCTCTTATTCAGCTGTTGACTTTCCAATGTTATGTTATGCTCCGAATTCTTTTTCTCTTTTAATGTTCCACGTCTTTGAGAGGGCAGCGATTTCTAAACACAATTAGACCATATGTAAGCCATATCAAGTTATACAACTTCTCACAGAAGTTGATTGGGCCACTGACTGCGATAATTGCACTCACTGTACACGAGAGATGCGGCTTATAATTAACAATATAAATTCATTAGATATAATAAAGGATTTCATTGTACTGAAGAAGTTCACTTAACTCTCGTTTCTCCAAATGCTATAAACTATATATCATATTACTTAAATCTACATACAATTTAAGCTATATTCTAGGCGACATATTACATACTATATTTAACTATACAATTTAGAGCTTATGCAAATCTTCTACTAATATTTTGATATAATAGCTGATTGCTATATAATATCATAGTACTGCACATCTGACCAATAAAACAAATATGAACACAATTTTTTCCATAACTCATAGTTTTCATATAAATTTGTTGATTTTTTTTAAAGTAAACATATTAAATCATCAAAACAGAACATTTAAAATTAGGAAAATTCATTAAAATTTCAAGTTTTAGGTGGTTGTCCTTATTCTAGCGTAAACAATATCAGCTCGTATCAGCAAGTTTTTATATTGCCATTGTTGCAAGTTTTCTGCGCCGTTTCCTAGAACTGTGCTTCACGCCTTCTCGTTTGTGTTCAGCCCAAAAAGATTTTCAATGGGACTCAAATCTATAGAGTGACTTGGCCAATGAATGGTTTGGATCATTGTCCTGCTCAAGTTTCCATATATATATATATATATATATATCTATATCCAAATCCATATCTATATCGATATATACATCTACATCTATGTCTATATCTATGTCTATATCTATATCTATATCCATACCCATTTCCCGAGAAGCGCATTAAATTGTATTTTGTTTCGGTGTTGCACACGCCTGTTGCCCCACACCACATGCCAGCAGTACAGCTCCGCACACCACTTACCACGCAGCACAATCCACTATCTGCCAGCTGCCACCTGCCACAAGCCACTTGCCACGCTGTCTAATCTTAAGAGTGGGCTGGCGATTATTGCCTTAGACTTAGACGTTACTTGAATTATTTTTCTTTGCATTTCTGTTTCATTGTCTTGTTTTTGTTGGTTTTGTTTTTCTTTATGTTTATGGTGCAGCTATTGCCACATTTAAAGTTGCCCACAATTCGTTTGGTGTTGTTGCTGTTGCTCCACAAACAAACAAGTTAAGGAAACGGCAAAGAAGCAAACATCAAGAATTGAGAATTAGTTTTATGTTTTATTTTGGCAACTTGAAGAATATTTTCAGTTAGCATTGAATAGCGGCTTAAAATAAAGTTTCTCTAAAAATTGTATGGCAAACTTTCAAACACAATTTGAAGATAAAACGGTAACACAACTCATAGATATGGGGGAAAAGTGTTTACAACCAATTTAAGCAAGTCGGTTGAATTAATTAAGATACTTTTAAGTGTAGCTGGAAAATCCATTTCATGGATGTGGCACATTGAGACTGACGATTATATTTTATTTGTAATTTACTACCCAAATACTTGGGAATAGCGGAACTGACATCGACACGATATCAAAGAGTCTACTGAACATATTCAACAGACCTTTGGGAAAATTTATTTTTAAATAAATTATTTTAAATAAAAACAAAAAAGGTGACTAGAATTTAATGAGAAACTAATTGAATATTATTCTTTTCAGTTATTTGAGACAACTTGAAATAAGAACATGACAACTGGCAGAGTTTGAAAGCATATCTAACAAAGTGATCAACCAGATAACAACTGTGATATTTGAAATATAATGAAAAAAATATTTGGCTTAGTATTACAGGCAAGAATATTGGAACAGCATGAATTAATGTGATATACAGTCAAAAATAACTTGAAGCGTATCAAAAATGGCCAAAAGTTGAGAGAGAGTGACAGAGACGAATCTCAATTATATAAATATATATATATGTATATACATATATAGATGAAGAGATGTAAGGTGCTGAAGTAGAAAACATAGGGGAGATAAGTGTAGGGCTAATCCGCATGAGCATAGCTTAATCTTCGGCTCTCAATCGCCCTTTCACATTCCTCACATGCTGTGCCCAAAAAATTGCGACGCATTGAAAGTCAAAATTGAAAACGTTGCAGCCTCGCGTTGCACATGCACTGCAGTCCATTCAACTCGCGTGTCTGGCGGATTAAATAGCGAATATGATAAAAAACAAATAACACAACAAATAAATACAATATGTGAGTGAAGTGTTTGTGGCGGATTAGGTAAACCCAACAAAATACACACAATAGCTAAATAGCCAACTGGCTAAATAGTTAACTGGTCAAATGGGAATGCCGGCCAATACTCAATCGTCTGTAGCCGTTATGATTGCTATTGTTATTGTTACTAGCGTTGCGTTAATTGGCGACGCTTTCTGCTTGAAATCTTAAATCTCCGATGCAGTTTAGAAATGGATGCATCTAAAGTGGTTCGCATATACGTATATATAAATATATATATATAAATAAATATATATATATAAATAAATATATATATATATATATATATATATAAATAAATAAAGAAAATACGAAAACCTGCGTAAGCAAAAGAAAAAGTGAAATTTTTGGCCAGCTTTAGCTTGCAGCTGCAACTTGTTTTGGCCCGATCCGAATCGAATCAGAGTCGAATCACATAGCATTTAAGCAAACTGAGTCGAATCATGCCGTACACTGTCTCCACCCTGCACCCTCCACACCCTGTACACTGAACACGGCTCCCCTTATACTTGTTTGCCTTGGCTTGCATCCTTTTGCTTTCGTTCAGAGCGTTTCAGACGCAGCGGCGCGGGCGAGTTGGCGATGGCCATTTACGTTGATCGTGGTTAGCAAATCTCTCGGTCAACAACCGGCTCAGGTTTTGTGGCTTGTGGCTACTACTGCAGTTGTTGCCACAGCAACTTTCCACCAATGTCAATTAAGTATAAAGGCAAAGCGTTTACTTACGACATGTTTAATTTGCCACCAGACTAGAAATCGCCGACGATGTCGGTGGCAACGTCTTGCATTTTCATTTTCCATATTAAAATGCAACTCCCAACACGTTTTCCAATGTTTTTGTTGCAGTTGGTATTTCTGTCATAATTGGTAATCTGCTCACCAGCTCTTGCTAATCCAATCGCACTATCCACTATCCAATGCACTAAATTAACTAACCTCAAGTCAAATAGTCTGTTTAGTCTCTTTAGCTAACTATTTTTGTTAAAACTATATTGATTGGAAACTTCATTTTAAGTTTCAGGATCTAAAAGTAACTAAAGGGCTTTGTCTAATCTAATCTGGAGATCTGAGAAGATTCAGCTTTGATAACACTATGGGGCCTTTTTTTTCCTCGTTTCCATGTTCATTGTGTGATCCACTCTGATCTGATATATGGTTTGTGGGTCTGCAAATGTTGCTGCTGCTCAGGCAGGGATGTGGCACCTGTCACAAATATGTGTTGTTCGTCTTCAGTGCTCTCATATCTATGCGCACTTCTGCATGAGAGACCAACGGCGGCAACTTGTTTGCCTTGTTGTCACTTTGTTTTGCTCATTTGTTTGTATTGTTGCTGTTGTTGTTGCTGTTGGGCAAATACTTTGTTTGGTTTGGACTTTCACGGCATTCGCTGGGTGCCGCAGTTGTTGAGCTGTTTGAATAAATGATTGAATGAGTGAATGCTTCGAATGCATGTGCATATGAATGATCTTTAGTGGCTCCCTATTTGCCAAGCGATTGTCACTGGCTGACTGGCTAACTAGCCGGAGCTTTTGCAGAGCTTTCATTGGAACGGAAGCAGTCGAAGATCTAACGTTTGCCATCTAACTGGAATTTTGGTGGGAACAACTCTATTCATATTAGGCGGAAGCTTCTAGATCGTTGAACTTCCTCTCAGTGGGGGGGGGTTATCTTGAACGGTTCGGTTGGTGGTTCAGTTCAGAGTTTAAAAGCTCATGCAATTTCTTTCACTTTTGCTTTCTTTTCTTTTCTTCTCTTCTGTTTTCGTGCGAGGAAAGTGAAAATGTTCAGCCCAAAAATAAAGCGTTGATCGATTCTAAAAGCTCATTTGAATTTGAATGAATGAGTGGCAAGTGACAGACGACGCCGTCGCGATCAAAGACGAAGACATCAACGAAGCAAACGATGTTAACTTTTGCTGGCGATACCGTTATGCAGCGCTCAATGCTAGCGGTGTTCTGCTTTTGATAACAATGCCCAAAAGTAAAAGTGTCGAGGCCCCAGCAACTTGACAAACTTTGGCTCCATTGGCAAGAGGGAGAATGAAACTACAAATTTTGCCTCTACTATATATAGATATGATATATGATATATGTCCATATTGATATATCTAATTCGATATCAAAATTAAAAAAAAAAACAACTCGATATTCTCACTTTTGTACATATATACATGTATATATATATCTATCGCTTTACCTCTTACGACTTTATCAAGTTGCCGTCAAAGTTCAGGGCGCAGCTTTAACGACCATCTTTTGGCCGTTAGCAGTTGTGGTAAAAAAGAAATTTTATACATATTTTATTGCTTGAGTGAACGATGCACTCAAAGTCATTAAAATATATCTTGTTTGTCTCAAAAAGCGCTAGCTGCAATTTATCAAATCAACCATTAGCCGATCTAATTAAATCTATATTAAATGTTACATTGCCTTTTAATGAATTTATACCATATTCACATGGTGTGTTTATTAACTTATTATGTGATCCCTTCTGGCGACCTTTTGGACGGTTGGTTTCCATATCTCTCATGAAAATCCAAGTGAGATTTCACAGGTTTCAGAGGTTTTATAGATTTTATATAGCTTACTCATTAGGTCATTAATAATTATTGCTTTTATTA
Organism: Drosophila setosimentum; assembly: GCA_035043505.1. Classification (NCBI taxonomy): domain Eukaryota; kingdom Metazoa; phylum Arthropoda; class Insecta; order Diptera; family Drosophilidae; genus Drosophila; species Drosophila setosimentum. Next base: position 18,806,860 of record JAWNMY010000090.1, on the reverse strand, counting down.
TTAACCAATTTACTTAAATGGCAGTTACACAAGTTACACTACTCAAATTTAAATCAATCCGATGAGATTATGATATGGAATTCGGTTGCTGAGTAGTCGTTCCTCTATATAATTAGTGTTCCTATATGTATATTATGTATATCAGGATCATCTGAACTGTGTACATGTATTTACATAGTCATCGAATCAATTAGAGCGCTTTCAACATTGCTTTGAATTTGTCAGGAATATTTGCATTAAGCATTTAACATGTATATAGATAGTATGCATCTTTATATCTACAACATCAAATGGTTGGTTATATTCATATAATTGCATAATATATACTCTTACACACACATATTTATATACATATACATGCACAATTGATTTATTTACTATATATATTCTAATTTCTAATTTCTGTTTGAGTGAATTTCTCTATGAATTCGATTAACCATTGAAGCTGGCAGATGGCGCTGCATTTGGGACTTAACGGATGTTTTAGTTTTTGTAATCGAATCGATTGCAAACGGTAGATGGCGGTGCAATCGTACTTAAAGATAGTTTTAGTCTTTGTAAACGAAAAGATAATCGAAGATTCCCTTGTAACAACAGATCCAACGTTCAGGCTGGACAACATGTGTGTGTATATTGTTCACATATTTTATGGGCAGTGATCAACAAGCGGCAAAACTTACAGAACTTTTGCATGTGGCTCATCTCAGGCATGACGCTGATTCTTGAATAGTCTCAGTGCCGAGATGGTCAGTCAGTTAGTTAGTTAGTTACTTAGTCAATTCAATGAGCACAGGGTGTGCTCAAGTGGGCAACTGAGTTGCTTCGTAGTTTGGAGCCGCTGCTATCGCTTGGTCTTGAGCCAAACTCAACCCATGGGCCCATAGGACGCGCCCACCATCCGAAAACCACCCCCCATTCCGTCCGGAAGCGGGGCGTGAGTCATGCTCAAGCAGCGTAAAGAATTTTCATGATTTCTGGTTCAATGGTTCTCCACAACTCTACTCAGCTCCACAGTTGCGCAGCCCAACACATCGCTGGGTGAATGTCACCGATGAAACAAGCGCTTTGTATCTATAAATGTATCTGTGGCTGTATATGTATCTGTATCTGGGTCTGTGTCTCTGTCGCTTGCGTCTATTTCTGTGTATTTAACAGTCCTCGACCTTCGCTGAATGAAAACCATTTCATTTTCGTCGTTTGCGTTTTAAGTGGTTTTAATTGCATAATCGTTTGCTCATCTCGTGCTTCGTAAGGGCGACCCTGCAAAATCCAAATTGAGATGAAAATGAATTTGAAAATGAAAATGTCAAAGATGACGTTCATTAGTCAGTTGGCCTGACTTTGGGGCAATCTGTTGACATTTTCGGCCCACAATTAGAGCCTCACCATCATTGGCAGGCCAAAAATACAGTTTAAGTTAACAAACAGCAGCAACGGATACAGCAACAACTGAAATGCGACTTAGAAAGGCGGCCACACCATAAACATAAACATCGCCGCATGCATTTATAATGCAAATATCTATAACAAAATCTATTGTAGTAAATCTGTTTTGGTAGCGACTCTACCGCATTTCATGTATTTCTATTATCTGTATTTAAATTGTCACCAATCGAAGGTTGTTGCTCGACGCAACCAATCACAACAATCACAAACAGACTTGTGACATACGGCAGACAATAGGTATAAAGATGGATTTATTAATCTAATATGTATCAATATCATCTCAGTTCATTCTATATATTTATGTGCATAGCAAAAGCAAAAACTATTTTGATTTTAAATTGAAGCGTTTCGCAATAACTTTGTTGAATTTCCTTTTCCAAATAGTTTTTATGTATGAATAGTGCTACTAAAAAGTGAATTCTGTGAATAAATAGGAGATTTTTTAATGTACTAACATATCGAATGTTTTTTATTATTTGTGATCGATCCTCAAACCCCTACTTGGTCTCTTACTGGTGTACTTATTAAAGATCTACAATAAAGATATTTTCTTCAATATGCATGACTATTTTTCCCATTACTAGTACCATTAAACCTTTGTATTGAAGTGACTCCTCGATGTATTTTCCCATGAAACTTATGGAACGTTGTTCTTAACTTATTTGTTTAACCCAATTTTGATTTGTATAATATCGTGCTGACTGTGGCGGCATGTTCACCAAATTGTTCATAAAAAGTAAATAACCATCGAATATTGTTGCATTGAGTTCTCTCTATTGTAATTATATATTAGATGATGAACATTTTTTGATGTTCGCTCGATGTCAATTAGCTGAAAATCGAATTGTGAACTCGCAATTTTGAGTGGGGCATGCAACAACAATGTTAATCGGCTACGGTAGCGGCCCCCAATGCTGAACTGCTGCTGCTGTTGTTATTATTGTTTCTGTTATTGTTGCTGCTGCTGCTGCTGCTGCTGCTGTTGTTATTGTTGACGCGTGCGCAGCGAAGTGAAACATTTGAAATGAGCGCCGCGAGGGCTGCGCAGTCAGTTGGCAGCTGTGTAGTCGGCAGCGCAGTTGCGTCGATCTGGTGACAGGGCAGCATGGCGTGAAAAATAAATACATATGTATGTAAATAACAATAAAAGCGCACAAAATGCGCTGCCGCTGTCTCTCAATGTTGAGCAAGCATCAAAATCAACAAAAAATACAACAACAGTAGCAGCAACAATAATAAAAATGTTGTATTAGCTTAAAATACGCTTACATACACTTAATCATCGCAATAGCGTCGACAGTGACAGTGACGACGACGACGACGACGACGACGCCAGCATCGCAGTTTTGCATAGGGCGCGCACAGAAAATCGCCTTCAACCCCGTTACCAACATTTTGCCAGCTTTGACTTTGGCTTTGGGAGTCGCAGTGGCAGTCGCATCGCGGAGTCGCAGCTAGTTTTGAATTTTGACCAGCAGCATTTGCGACGACGACGTCACGGCGCACAGACGTCGGACGGGCAAAAACGGAAACTGAAAAGCGACGGCGACGTCGACGGTAACAGCGGCGACAGCGACAGCGACAGCAGCGATTATTAAAAAGTAATCAGGAAATTGCGACAACGACAAGCACAAGAACAAAACGAATGTGAGAGCCCAAAACACGCGAACAGGAACGAGAACGGGAACATTAAACAGAAAGAGATAGAGATAGAGATAGAGAGGGCGCAAACTCCAATTCCAATTCCAATTCAAATTCCAATTTGAATTTCCAGCCAATCGAGTTGAGCTCGAGCTCGAGCTCGAATATGCCCAGCGTCGGGGCACTGTCCACGGGTCTGTCGGCGCGACCGGTCATCGTGTGGAACGGCGCACAGTATACGGCGAGCAGTAGGGAACTGGAATTGGAGCTGCTGCGGCGCGATTACGGCCTGGATGAGCGTATGCTGGAGGCGACGCTAGTGCCGCGCTACAAACGCCATAGGCCACAGGCCAGCGCCAAAAACGCTCACGTTCGTCGCTCACCAACTGTCACATCTGCATCCTCCGACTGGATATTGCGGCAGGGCAACAGCAGCGTTGCCCAAATTAACTTTCATCCCTGGACGGAGCTGGGTGAGCGCAAATTCTCGCACTTTGATTTGGTTCCATGGCGGCGTACGCGCAGCGCTTTGGATCTTAGCTCCGCGGCTGATTATAGTGGACGCAGTTGCAGCAACAACGAGACGACGACAACGACACAAGTCACACAGAAGTCACTGCGTGGACTCGAGAAGCTCGAGTTGCGCCACAATCGGCGGCGCCTACAACGCTCCCGTTCCACGCAACAGGGTCAGCGACGACTGGTGCGCGTCCGGCTGATCTTTTCGATTGAGCTACGGCACAAGCGCATGGAGCTGCTGCGCCAGAGTGCGCTGCCCATGCGTGTTTTCGAGCAGCGCTTTGCGATCACAGAGAACGAGAGCGCCGCCTACGAGCGAATCCTGCTGGACGCCAACGCTGGCGTTGAGCAGCACGTCGGCTACTTTAGCAGGCGGCAGACCGATCAGCAGGATGATAAGCAGCTGGTTGTGGATTTTGCCAGCGAAACGGAAGTCGAAGCCGATGAAGTCGAAGAGGGTGAGGCACAATACGCAACGATAGCAGCAGCGCCAGAAGCGGCTCCATCTGCGGCAGCAACGCAAAGGCGAAAAAAAGAAACTGAAGCGACAGTTGCTGCTGGGAAGGGTGAAGTGCCATGTGTCAAATGTCGCGATATTGCCATCAAATTGAGGTAAACGTCAAGTGAATACTCAAAAAAGGAGACAATACTTCTTAATTTTTTTGATTGCTTTTTTTTATTGTGTGTGCAGTGATGAACTAAAAACCGATTTGAAAGGCGAAGACAAAACTGAAGTTCAGTTAAGCTTCTGCGTATACCCTGTGAAAGTTTTATAGGCAAACTGAAAGCGACAGCCCCAAACCCAAAAGCCACATTGTGATAGGGTTGGGATAAATGGCCGAGTCAGACCAATTAGCCATTTCTGATATCGCGTTGTCAGCATGATTAAATAAGATTTGCTGATATGCAGAAATGTCTAAAATATAGATTAATGGGACTAGCGAAAGCCTGAATATAACCAACACTCTTCTCTCCTCCTACTTGATTTGGATGACGCCTTGTAAATAAATATTTCTTTAAATTAAAGTAACATGTTTGAGTACATTTCACATTTGACATATTTTCTGAATATTTATATTCATTCAAGTAAAATATCGTTACAGGGTATCGCCTTTGTCGAGCACTCTTCGCTTAAAACAAAAATTGTGATTTGCACAAAACTTTTCACAGTCATTTGGGTTTTTATGCATTTTTCGCATTTTCCACATTTTCGTACATTCGAGTTACCAAGTGGCCCGCGTTCCGATGGGCCAAATTTCATTCTCAACTAGTTTTGTGTGTGTGTGTATATGTGTGTATATATATATATATATATGTGTGTGTGTGTGTGTGTATCTGTCCGCCCTCGTTTGTCACCTGCTATGAGCACTTTAAATGTCGACAAACTAATTCAAGATTGTTGACGCAATAAATTTAAAGAAAGTGGCTGGTGGCATTAGTTCAGTTCTTTCTTCGTTTAACTGAGGCACAGATAAACAGGCAGACAGACAGACAGACAGACAGACAGCGACAAACAAACAGGTGAACAGACCACTAATATGTCTTTGCGACTCCGTCCAACACACCAACAGTCAATTAATTTGTAAAGAGTCAAGTTTACGACTTTTGTTCGAGTTTTGTTGCCCTCTGTGCGAAGCGGCGCCCAATTCCGCATCGGTTTGCCCTGGGGCAGGCGCTGTTGTAATGAGTCAGCATTTTGCCGTCGCTTCAGTTGTGACCCCGTTAGTTCATTTATTCACAAAAGTTGAAAATTTGCTTAGCCAAATTCAATGTTTTCACAACTTACAACTTGAAAGCATCGGTTGCTGTTTGTTTGTTGCGCTTAGCAGGCTTTGTGAACGAGCCGACAAGCTGCTGCTGCAACAAGCTTGCGAGCTTGTGTCTTGAGTCTTTTGTCTGCAGCTGCAAAGGCTGCTTCATTATTTTCATCTGTTCATTACGTTCACAATCTGTTTCGAAAGTATGCTACAGTTTCTTATGTGGCTGTATGTAAATTATTGATTTCTGGCGATTGTAATTTGTAGTGGGTTTTCGGAAAATTCGATCTTTTAAAATGAAAAATGTGAAAAATCAGTTTAATACTTATTTTTTCATCCGATTGGTTCAAACTCATCGTTCAAGATATTTATGAAAATGCAACTCTTTTTCGAAAACACCCTTAAATAGGGCTCTAGCCTGTGTTTGGCGAAAGTTTAGTTCTACATTGATTATTAGTGTGACTTTATCTATCTATATGCTTTGCATAAATGTATAACTAAATTAATTTTATCTAGGCACTATATCATATGGGAGCACTCGGTTAAAAGATGGTTGCTTGTATGAAAAAGAAAATGTTTGGTAAATGTCCGTGTCAAACTTACTAGCTACGAATTTTTATACTCTAAACCCATTAAAAATAGGTAAATGGTGTAAATAAAATATCTCCGTCCTCATAAAGTGTATATATTCTTGATCAGGGTCAACACCCGAGTCTATATAGCCATGTCCGTCTGTCCGTTTGTCTGTATGAACACGCAGATCTCAGAGACTATAAGAGCTAGGGAATATAGGCTCTCGTATACCAGGCGCAGCCTCTTGTTTAATGTGCCTAACATATCGGAATAAAATCATAATCAGCGGACTACCATATCATATAGCAATACAATCTAATAGTGAGCTAGGGTGTGTATTAGCAGTTCTTTCTAGTTATATGCAATTTCGTTGTTAATATCTTACTGACACACATGTAGGCGCATCTGCATTTATGTATGAAAGTAGTTGTCGTTAAAATTGCGTATACTCGAATAGTAATAAGGTTAATAGATAATCATGCTCACATAAGTTTGGCTGGCTTTTAAGTGACTGTTACTGGGCATCTTAGCATTATAAAACAAATTTGTTGTGCTCGAAGCTTAAGCTTCAACTTAAGCTAAAGTCTTACACAGACAGTTGTGATCTTATTTGCAGTCGTCATACTGGGACCTTCTAGTTTAACTATTAACTAAACGAATAGAAGACAAATAAAAGCTTAACTCCATTTAATTTGCTTTCTCCTGCAGAACCATCAATGACTATGCGCTCAACTCGAATCTAAACTTAAAGCACAAAAACAACAACAACAACAACAACAACAGCAACAGTCATATCAATATCATCAACTACAACAACAATAAACTGAACAAACTGCACAGCATCAACGTTAGTCAGAACAACAACCATAATATCAATAAGCATATCAAGCGAAACCAGAGCAACCACAATCTCAACAGAATGCATGCTCATCAATTGGACTCGTATCTGGCTGGGATGCCCATCGGCATGAGCATGTCGGGTCCAATGCATCCGGGGAACATTTCAGGCAACGAAAGACCCAATGGAGGCGCATTGGCATTGCATTATGCAGCGGCCAGGGGCTGCCTGGACTGTGTCCAGTTGCTGGTTGCCGCATCTGTAGATATTTGGTAAGTATCTGAATCTGAATCTGAATCTTAATCTTAATCTGATATTAACTGGGCCGATGATTTAAAAGCAAAAGTCGCAAAGCTCTCGATTCGATTCGAGTCGATGTGGGGTGAAAGCTTTGTTCTTTATTGCTTTATTAACATCATCATTGGGGTGAGCAGGTAAGGCGGATGTGTTGTGTTAGCGAGAGATGGGTTGGGATGGGAGAGGAGTGTATCGGAGGCGAGGGGTGTTTGGTAATTTAAAATGTCGGCCATGCGGTGCAACGGTGCTTATTTAAATGATTGCGACAAGTAGTGCCAACTCCAAAACGGAATCGGATCACATTGGCGACTTCTCTCCACTTAACTGGCTGCTGTCGACTTTTGCCGTAATTTGCAGCCTGGTAATGCAATTTTATGGCATTCACTTGCCCCATTTGATTTGCGTATTGCCAGCTGTTGACATTTCTCTGTTTGCCACTTTGTTCGCACCAGAAGCTTTCCAAATTGAATTGGTTAAATAATAAAATTAATTTGCAAATTGACCAATTGCCAAGTCACAAAACCAATGGGACAACTTTAAATACAAATCAGGATATTGATATTAGTTTAGGTTTGGTATTATTGAGATGCTTCAAACCGAGAGTGATTATTCTATATAAACATCGAACAGGGTATAACAACAACAACAACAACAACGACAATAAAACCAATCAGTTGTAAACTATTGTTTACGATTGTGATTCGCAAGCGGCTTCAGCGCTGTGGATTTTCACATGGTCATTGATCGTAGGAGCTATTTGCTGTTTGACTGCCATTAGAATTATCCGTGCGTCGATCGATTGACTCATTAAATATGTGACAGCCAGCCACATTTCTCCGATTTATGTGCTGGGTCTCATAATGCACATCTGAAGCGAGATCAGCACCTCAGACCAATCTATTCATTTATGCATTAACAAGTCATCGAAGGCGTTTAATGAGCACCGTCGTCTTGCCAGACAAAGCACTGAACGTTACAATGAAATGCGGCAATTAAGACTGATGAGTTCTCAATTGGTGTTGCAAGCGATGGGAGGACGAGACGCCATCGGACGCACGTGGAAGTGGAACACATTGAGCAATTGCGGGGCAGGCTGCCTGAACACCTATCAAGATCGCTTGCCAACTGCCCACTTGCTGTTCAACTTTGGTCAGTGCTCACCTAAATACCGCAGAGGAGCACGCGATATAAACGTTGATTCATTAAACTCGAGCCATTTCAGTCTCCATGGTAGCCAAGGCGATCCGACCAGCTAGTAGCTGGCTAGTTGTCTTGCTAACCAGATTGTTTAATTTGCCATCTTACTAGATGCCAGGAAGAGAGAGTGAGAGACAGAATAAAAAGAAAGAGAGAGAGAGAGAGACAGAGAGAGGGGAGCGGTGCAAAGCACCGTTGCAACTAGTTGGCAATTGTCAGTGGAGCAGCAACTGCACAAGGAATCCAACTGCTTAGCCTCATCTGTGGTCTGATCGGGTCTGATCGGGTCTGATCGGTTCTGGTCTGGTCTGGTCTGGTCTGGTCTGGTCTGGTCTGGCTTGACCTGATCTTCTAGGCTCTGCTGCGCTCGGGTCAGCTCTGGCCGTCTGACTAACAGCCGGCAAACTGTTTGGATTCTCTTCTTAAAAGCATACATATTTTTAAAAAGAACACCAGTTTAATTGGCATAGCAGCTGACACAGCGGCACACATGCTAGCACATGTGGCTGACAACAACCACAATAATAATAACTATCACCACCTCTTCGATTGCGAAAGCTGGGGCATGAGTTATCAATCAAGAACCACGTATCTTTTTTATATTAAAACTAATACAATATGAAAAATAATAATAATAATAATAATAGAAAGGTAGAAACATATTGACAATTTAAATAATATTCGGTTATTATGTTTGGTCTCGGACAGCGAACAGACCAATCCTTAACTGTATCTCTTGTTTCTATTCATGAATTTAGTAGACTTTTTAATATTATTCGCAACCCATTCACTCATTTAAAGTGTATAATAATTTGTTAATGTTGAACGAAATATCGTATTATTATAATTACTTGTGGTTTTCTTATAAAAAAAATGAATACAATCAATAACATTTGTGATTTGCTTAGAAAATACTCGGAATACTATCAAGAGCTTATATTTGTCACTTTTGGTTACAAAAACATCGACTAAAAACTCCGATTTCAGTCAAATAACCCACGCTAAGAGCAATCGCATAAGAAAGCATTGGATAATAATCATGTACAAAACATTTGATCATCGCTTTTGACTATGGCTGTGGTTATGACTCTGACCAAGAAAACGCTTGTGGCAGAGCTGGTTTCAAAGTTTCTTGGGGCACCGTTTGCCGTTTTGCGCTGCTGCTGCTCTTGCTTGTCTTGCTACCTCGTAGCAAGTATTGGCGCTGCTGCTGTTGCTGCTGCTGCTGCTGCTGCTGCTGTCGTTTCTGGTTGTTGTTTTGCTGGCCGCTGGCCGCGATATCTTCTATTCGCGTTTGGTTACTCGAAGCGAACGGTGCTTTCGTTTGGCATCAGCTGCTGTGTCGTCCGTCGACGTCTGCGTTTTCCATTGGCATCGCTGTTACCGTTTGCCCAAGCGCTGACCGATCGTACAACCGTTACCAGCAGCAACAACATCAACAACAACCACGAGATGCGGCCATAGTCGAATTTAAATTTGTTTGTTGTTTAGTGGCTTGAGTAAAGTTAATTTGCAGCTTATGCTCAATGCAGCGATTGCCGTGGACGTAGAGTTGCCGTGCGGCCACGCCTCTCGTGCCACCCGCCCACTCGATGCCGCTGAAAGTTTGCGCCGCGCCGCGTTGGTCTACAAACAACAACAACAACAACAGCAACAGCAACAAAAAATAAAATTTCGCGCTTCAAAGTGTTTCGACTGCAGTTAACGAATCGGAACGCGAATTAATTAACAGTTTCAGTGTACCAAAGAACTGCAAGCCGCAACTACAGCAACCATATCAACAACAACCACAACCACATCAACAACAACAACGTTCAACAAACAGTAGCAACAAGCTGTGCGCTCATAAGCCGCAACCATGAAAAGGTAGCCCCAGCGTCAGTTTCAATAATCAATTGGCCAAGCGATGAGCATCTGCCCCCTAAAAAGACGAAGAGCCAAAGACTTACTTGGATCCACACAGCTATTATTGCTTTGTTTTCCCTTTATATTTGACTCTGTTTTTTTTTTGGTGATCTCAACAATAAGTGTGTGCGGGTGTGTGTCTGTGTGTGTTGTGTGTGTGTCGAAAGTTATGGGTAGCTTCTACACACAAAACACTGAAAAAATAAAACAAACAAACAAAAAAAAAAAAACAATCAAAATGAAGATGTGAAAAATCTTTGTCGGTTGGCAAAATTGGCGGCGTGTTTCATTTTTTAGCATGGAACCAAACTAAAAACCAAACGTGTACGAGACGTCGGCAAATAATAAAAAATCCAAAATACTTTGAATAAGAAAATTCAATTTGTTTTTCTAGTTAATAACAGTAAAATGGAGCAAATAACGGAAATAAACTAATTGAAGATACATTTATATCACAGTGATATGAGAATCAATCAATCAGAACCTGCAATCACTGGAACATAGTTGATACTGAGATCTTATAGACTAGTTGGAAACAAACAATAGGCAGGGAACTATGCGTATATAGAAAAATATTGTATGTTTAGCAAAAATGTGTATTAAGTCTTTGATAAGAGTGGAATTATCAAAGAACTCTTCGTTAACAAGCAATACATTAATAAATAGGTGTCTAAACATGTTAATGGAATAGAAATAATATAGATAGGTAAATCACATTGTTAGCTCAAAGCTTAGGCAAATTTTATGTATTTCTGAGACAAAGAAAGTTAGCCAAATTGAATCATTTGCTGACTTACAAAACAGTCTGGCAGTTACGCGCTTATTACCTCGATTAGGAGACTAATCTGTTTTTGGAATGCGTCTTTCAACGACATAAATATATATGTTCTGTTCACATAGGCATTGTTGTTCGTTGGCGTTTTTGTGTCGAGCATCACTTTCATTTTGCCTATTGCTGCGCCGACTTTGACAGAGGCACGCAAATGCTCAATTAAAAGCGCCTAAGACCTCTACAGATCCGATCCGTGGCATTCTCGCATTGCCATCTGTCAAGCATGTTTGTTTCTTTGCAACACGGCAGCTCTCGACAATTATCGCTCTTTCTAGACTTACGTTGAAATTTATTGCCGTTTGTGCTTTGTACGAATTGCGATTAAAAAAATATTAAAAAGAAAAAAAAATAGGAAAAATTAAATAGATACAAATGAAAGAAAAATATAATTATTTAATTGCAACTACAAAATGAGCACAACAAAATTGGGATTACTTGAGTTGTACTCGTTATTTACTGTATTTTCACCTACATTGCCAAAGCAGAAGAGGCAACAGCAGCCGGCAAAGAAGCAGCCGAGGCGCATTATTAAACACGCGATTGGAAAACGGACTGCAGAGCAGACAAGGGGTTGGCCGGGGGGTGGAAGCATGTGCGAAAACTGTCGGGTGTGCTAAAAACATTATATACATATACGATAGTGGCAAGAAATAAAAGAAAAATAACGTGTTACCAATTCGAACGTAACCGACTGCGTAATACTCTGCGTAATAAATGTAATAACCTCTGACAAAATTTGGAAAGTAACCTTTTGGGGTTGGGATGCTAAATAATGATTGGCAGCAAATCTACTTTTCAAATAAGATGATTCGACCTAAAAACGATGATTGACCAACAGTCTGTCACCCAATTTTAATAACTCTACCTTTAAAATTGTGCCAAATATATAAATAGGTCTTATTAATTTGCACTTTGACGTGCAACGGTAGTGATATCGATTTCCCCCTGATCACGGAATCTCGATCTAAACATTTTATCTCACGCAGACAAGTTTGAAGTCAGACAGACAAGCTTTGCACACAACCAATATACTATTTCACCTTTAAAATATCAGAGAATAAAAATCAACTTTAATTGGTTTACAATTTATTGCTGTAGCGAAAAGCTGGAAAATATAACAAGTCGCCAAGTTGCTAGCGAAGAAAGCAACTGAAGCGCCTGCTCCAATCTTGAGAGTCGCGCATGGTCTCGAAACTTCAGTTTAAGCTGAAGCTGAAGCTGAAGCTGAAGCTGGGGCTGGAGTCGAGCGTCTGGTGTGCAATATCCATGAAGTGGTCCGCTGTTGAGCAGATCAGTCGGCTGCCTACGCCAGCGTCGGCGATATGAATTAGGGAAAGCACAGTGGGGCTAGATACAGGTAAATTGCTTGCCAATTTAATATGCGCAGTTGTAGATATTTCTTATATTCATATTCAAAAGGCTTAAAGTTCAAAAATCGTGCTAATATTAATTATATACACACAATTTGCTTTGGACTTTGGACTTTTCGCAAATAGTTCCCAATAATAATATACTTTTGCTAATGATTTGTAGGATCCTAAAAAACATTAACATAATAGACCTTTTGTACAATTTGTAGCTTAGCTTTCGTCCCACTGTGCCACATCTAAAAACACGGCCAAATGGTAACAAATGTGCATCATAGCCCGCGGCTGCCTATTGCAGAGCTGAGACTAGGCCTCTGCTTCGTCCGGGCGTAACATGCCGAGAAAAGTCTCTGTCTGCGTTTTTGACGTGTGATCTGGTCTGCATTGCAGTTGTTTTTTTTTCTTCAGTTTTTCTGTTTGTCTGTTTTTCTGTTTTTTAAGTTTTTCTGTTTGTCTGTTTGTCTGTTTTTTTTTTTGTTATTTCTGTCTCTGTATTTTGCGCATTTTAACGCTAATTTCACCCCGAAAACAAAAACTGTTGTAAGAAGCAGGGGAAGCAGCAAAACAAAAGAAAACAAAATGCGCTAGAAGTTTGCTGGGGCAAGCAGGCGATGGCTCAATCGCACGGCAGCCACATTAAGAGTCAGTTGCAACTGCTGCGGCTCGGTTCGGCTCAAAGCGCAACCGAATTTAGTCAACTCTCTTGACGTGTTGATTCTCCGGCCTGTTGACTCTCAGTTTTTCAGTTAGGGTGACACAACTAACTGAAAAGATTTACGCTTAGCCAGCGCTCAAGCGCGATAAGCAGATTAACGGAAGCAAAGAACAGTGATAAGTCAAACATTTGAAGATGCAACGAAAGACAATGAATACATTCACATCGATATGAATATGCAAGTGATTTTTCTTTTAACCGTTTTGTTTATTGGTTTCGCGTCTATATATCTCTCTCTCTCTCTCTATCTGTGTATGTGTGTGTGTGTGTGAATATGTGTGATTAACGGTATTGGGGAAAACTCAAAACAACAGCGATACGAAAACCAGTTGATTCTACTATATTATCACATACACGACGAGAAATCGAAAGTCACTACAGCTACTACTCCATACATAGGTGGTGAATACATATGTATAAGTGAACTGAACTGAACTGAACTGAACTGCGCGTAGGTAAGCAAAGGCATCCAAAAGAGCATTTCCAATAGCACAACAACAACTGCACAGCTATCCCGCCCGCTATGGTAGTGTATATCAATTGCAACAACTTGCAACCTATTGCAACTCCCGCATTTCGTCTACTCGTGCAACGTCTCGTAGCGCAACGTTTCTTCCATGCACTAAACACGCCGCACTCAAGCCACTTGTCCCTATACACACACACACACACACATACACACACACACACCCATACCCAATGAAAGAAAAAGAAAAGAAAACAAATAAACACTGGCACACTTTCTGATGCAATCCCTGCAAAACCAAATCACGAAATCCAACTCTGTAGCTATTTTTCAACTATCAACGTTAAGAAGGGCCTGCTGGGCCGCATGACCACAAGTCTGACCTCGTACCGCCGCAGCAAGCAGAAGAGCAAATCCAACAATGACATACACACAATCATCTCAACGGAGGTGAACTGCGTAACTACTGCCATACTCAGCAGCAGTAACAGCAGCAATAATAATAGCAATAACAATAAGAAAAGGAGCGACAGCAGCAGCAGCGTCAGCAGCAGCCATAGCAACTGTCCCGATCTGGATACGGAGCACGTGGCAGACACTGCAGCCGCACTCAATCCAAATCACAACCAAAATCATCAGCACAACAACAGCAGCAATCAGGAGGATATCAATCCCAGCGAGCATCTAAGCGATCTCTCTCTCGAACGCATGATGGAGGCGCATCAAAGAAAAGTCTCCAGTGCTATGGGCGCCAACAGTGACTCGAATGGGGATGAGACTGCGACCATGTTGGCCACTGGGGCTGGTCAGGGTCGCAAGGAGCAAAACAATCGACGCAGCGTCGTGAGGTGAGACAGCAGCAATGCTGGCAGCCCAACAAAAATACGACTGTTTTCTTCATCATCTTAGCCGGATAAGATGTGTACATATTCTAACAAATCCTATCATCTATCATAAACTTAACAACTCGGGAGGTTTATTGGCAATTTGATATAAAGTGAGTGATCAAAATGCAACAGAACGTGCATTAAGTCAAGGACACTCGTCAAAAATAGTGGAGCTCTACATTTTTCCAATAACTTTACTTACAGCAGTTTGTCGAATATATCATTCTTGTTTTAACAGATGAAATACTTTTTGAGATGAAACTTGTTTGTTTTCCACAAAATTCCGAAAATTCTATTGGTGTAGAAGATTCCCGATTTGTAGAAGATTCCCAACTTGCAGTCTCTTTTAGGGATGTTAGCAAGAATCTACTTACCTAATAGGATGACACTGTGGGAAATATATGGCTTACATCGATTCATACGATGAGGTATATCGCTACGTTATCGGTTTCTCAGTTCAATAACAATTTGCCTGACGCCGATACTTCATGCATGAAAGCTGCAGCATTTGCACAAAATTAATACACTCTTTTTACTTCGGTATCAGAGTATATAAATAAAATACAAAACTTAGCTGACAACCATTGAAAGTTGGCAGCCTAACGCAATCTGTCAACATGTGGTTGACCTTTGCGTTTTCTTTTCTTGTTGGCATTGATGATACTTTAATTTGGTTTCCATCTCTATGTACATATGTATCTATATATTTATATATGGTGGTCATTAGTAGTTATTTGTTTTTTTTTTTCTTATGTTTTTTTTTTCTCTTGCGTGCACCAGCAACTTGGGAAATGCCAAAGAGGCAAGCGATACGGGCCACAGGGGCACGGGGCGGGCTGTGTTGACTTTTTGCTCATTATTGAATTGCAAGCGATTTGGTTAGCCTTGTGGCACACACAGAAACTTAAGCTGCAACCGAATGTTACTAATCAAATCGGCTCCTCACTTACATGCTTTATATGTGTGTACATATGTGTATATATATATATATTTATACATTCTTTCAGCGCCAATACGCAAATGGACAATGATGTCACGCCCGTTTATCTGGCCGCCCAGGAGGGGCATTTGGAGGTGCTCAAGTTTCTGGTGCTTGAAGCCGGCGGTTCTCTGTATGTGCGCGCACGCGACGGCATGGCACCGATCCATGCCGCTTCACAAATGGGCTGCTTGGATTGCCTCAAATGGATGGTGAGTACACTCATACATACACTCATAGTCAGACCCACACACATCGCACTCGTTTGCGGTTGCCAAACTGTGGTAAGAATTTACAATTGCCAAATGCCAAAATCCACATAAAAAGTGTCAACAAATTAGGTCGCCAACAGAACAGCAACACTGAACTCGTTTCAAGCGTAAGGAGCTAAGGAGTATTCTGATCGCTATTTGCTGTTCTTGTCCTGGTTTCATCGTGAATCTTACAGTTCCAGCTAGTTTGTTGCATGTCCAATGGAATTTATCAAGCGATTCAGCACTTGCCACTTGCCACAAGTCCAGAGTCAAGTCCAATGTTCTCTTTCTATTTATATATCCACTGACATTCAATATTCGCAATGATGCTGTGCTCCTCGGGCGTAGTCTGTCTCTTTCTGTCTCTTTAGCGATCTCGCGTGAGCAGCACAGGCAGGCCGACTTTGGGTGCCTGATATAAATCACCTTTCTAAAGTGAACTAAATAGTTATGCATTGCCAGTGCCACACACACACACACACACACACACACACACACACATACACACACATACACACATATATACACACACACACGCATATGTGGAAAGTGGTTTGATGGGTGACTTTGCCTGGTGAGGTGTTCACATTCAGCTAGCGATGCATCCAAGCTATTAACTAGTCACAATGCTGACAGATCCCAAAAGATCCATGTAGATGTTTATAAACTGAATATTTAACATTTATCTATTGCTAACATAGCTTAAGCTATCTATAAGCTGCCATCGCTGACAGGGAATGTGATAAACTCTCAATGAATAAAGCAATTGCTTGGAATAAATGCGATTTTATGACATCAATGTTTTCATTAATGTCCTTGGATTTCAATTGTAGAGCTATGAGTCACATTTGTTATCATTATATAATTTGCCATGTAATAATCGATCGTAATTGTATTGTGTTTACAGGTGCAGGATCAGGGCGTAGATCCCAATTTACGTGATGGCGATGGTGCCACGCCACTGCACTTTGCGGCCTCTCGTGGCCATCTGTCTGTGGTGCGCTGGCTGCTCAACCATGGTGCTAAATTGTCGCTGGACAAATATGGCAAATCGCCAATTAATGATGCGGCCGAAAATCAACAGGTGGAGGTGAGTAGCTGACCAACTTGCCGAATGGCCAATTGGCCATTTATTGTGTTGTTGTCTGACCGTTGAAAACTCTACCATTGCGCCTTATTTGTCAACAGTGTCTCAATGTATTGGTGCAGCACGGCACCACCGTGGATTACAATAATAAGAACAATTCACAACGTCACAAGTCGCAGCACCAACATCAGCAGCAGCAGCAGCAGCAGCAGCAACAGCAGCAGCAGCAGCAACATCAACATCAACAGCTGCAGCAGCAGCAGCAACAGCAGCAGCAACAACATCAACATTTGAGCAGCAGTTGCAATTCGAATACGACCTCCAGCAAGCAGACGAGTCGCAGCAACACCATTAAATCGAAATCCTCATCCACGCTCAGCTCCGATGTGGAGCCATTTTATTTGCATCCGCCCGCTGTGACCGCATCCGCTACTGCTGCAGGCGTTGGCATTGGCGGCATTGGCGGCATTGGCGTTGGCATCACGCGCAAGAACAGCGACGCTTTGTACTCGCAGCAGTCGCGCAGCTCATCGGAGAAGCTCTACGGGTGCAACGGGGCGGCGGGCGGCAGCGTGGCGGGCGGCACAAGCACGGGCGGCGGCGGTGGCGGCGGCGCACTCCTGCCAAACGATGGGCTATATGTGAACCCAATGCGAAATGGTGGAATGTATGCGACACCATCGCCGAATGGCAGCATATCTGGCGAGTCGTTCTTTCTGCACGATCCGCAGGAGATCATCTATAATCGGGTGCGCGATTTGTTTGTCGACTCTGACTGCAGCAGCGTAAAGCAGCACCAGATGCCGCACCCATTGCACTCGATGCAGTCAAAGGTTAACAGCAATGCGATCATGACCATTCAGGCCGATGTCCATTCCAGTTCCAGTGGGGCCGGCAGCGGATCCGATGAGTCCGTCTCCATCTCGTCCAGCTTCAACTCGCCAAAGAGCAGCAGTCATCACCACAGCAACAGTAACAATCACAAACATCATCAGCACTCGCATTCGCATCAGATGCGCAGTCAGAGCTTCAATCGGCATGGCAGCAGCAGCAACATAAGCAGCGGCAGCATTGCCAAAAACAATGCGAACAACAACAGCAACGGGAACAACAATAACAACAGCAACAATAACAATAACAGTGGCAGCAGCAGCAGCGGCAGCAGCAACAATAATAACAATGGCAGTAACAATATCAGCTATAAGCAACAAAAGAGCATCACCAGCAACATAAGCAACAGCAATGCCAATCAGAATGGCGATCATGACTACGAGGATATTTATTTGGTGCGCGAGGAGTCCCGCAAGCAACATCAGCAACATCATCAGCAGCAGCATAATCAGCTGCAGCAACAGCAACAAATGCAGCAACAAATGCAGCAACAGCAACAGCAACAGCAACAGCAGCAGCAGCAGCAGCAGCAGCAACACCAACAATTACAACACAAATACAATGTGGGCAGATCGCGGTCTCGCGACAGTGGCTCACACTCACGCTCCGCCAGCGCCAGCTCCACGCGCAGCACAGATGTGGTCTTGCAGTACAGCAATCATGTAAGTAGCAGCCAATCAATGGATTTCTTCAACAAAAATTACAATTATTATTTGAACGGTGCTCTACTATATTTTTGAAATGTTGTAGTTTCTATGGGTTAATAAGGTTTTAGATAGTTTATGTACGATTATAATATAATACCACATTGAATATGCAGATTTATTTTTGTGGATTGCTTTAATTTTGAAACGTGTAACCTTCTCTCTTCACTACTGTTCCAGCATTTGAACAACAAGCGCAATAACTACAACAACAGCAGCGGAAGCAATGGCAATGGCAATGGCAATGGCAGCAACAACAACAACAACAGCAGCAACAACAGCAACAACAATAACAACAATATGAGTATGTTAAATCGCAACAAATCGCATTCGATGATTGGTCTACACAGCAGCAAGTACGATTCAAGCACAAGGGACAACTATAGCGGCAAGAATGTGAATCTTAATCAGAATCTGAAGAATCAACTGCTCAATGGTGGCATCAAAAGCGATACATACGAGAGCGTCTGCCCGCCCGAGGATGTCGCTGAGCGCACCAAGCAGACCCACAAGAACTCCATGATACGCAACAATTTGGCGGATGCGAGCATGCTTAGCAGTAACCCTAACATATCCATGCACAATGCCAATAACAACAACAACAACAACAACAATAACAACAGCATCAGCAATAATGGCATCGGCATCAGCAGCACCAGCAACAGCACAAGCAACATTAATCAAATCAACAATAACACCAACACCAGCAACAACATGAGCAATAGAAATCTGAAGCGTGTCTCATCGGCGCCACCAATGCAGAATTTAGCCGTGGGTAAGCTCTAGCACAATACTCGATCGATCAATCTATATAAATTGTTTTCTATATTAAATCAAACATCTGCCATATATTTTTGCTAGACTAGTTCATTTATCGACACGACATACTTGTTTGTTCTTGCATTAATCTGATCTGATCAACTATCGAAATGTCTCTTGTAGTTAATGGACCTCCGCCGCCGCCTTTGCCACCGCCGCTGCGTGCTGCGGTGCAACGCAACAACTTAAATCCCGAACACTCCAGTAGCAATGGCAACAACATATACATGAAGAATCACTTTGCCACGACACCAGCAATACCAGCGACAGCCACGGCTGTTGACTCAGCTGGCGGACACGAGACGGTAGACTCGGATTCGGGCCTGGAGGTGGTCGAGGAGCCCAGCTTGCGACCTTCGGAACTGGTGCGGGGCAATCACAATCGCACCATGTCCACAATATCAGGTATGTGGCACAAATGAAACTTCGAGTTTTCTCACCTTACAGAATGTAATGAGTGCGATTATGATATTATTACAATTGTACAAAGTCAAATGCTTCAATCTTAAAGTTCTTAATATAATTTTAGTAAAATTGTGCGATAGTTGATAATTTCGGGCTATTTAATTCTTGTTTCGAATGTAACAACCTGAACCCTTCTAACCTAATACAGCCCAAAACAATTGGTGTCCTCTAAATTGAGGCCGGGAATGCATATGACATAACATATGAGTTAAAATTGAAATAGCATGGGAGAGCAAACTCTCAAACTATAGTACTACGTGTATTGGCAGCAAAAACAACAATATAATATATATATATATATATATGTCTAATCGTTAATTGTTATTGAAATTAAATTCATATCTCGCAACTGGCTGAGTTGGCTTTGGCGTCAGTCTAACTTCGATAATTTAGTACACGTTTCGGTCACACAACTTCATTTTGATAAAAAATAACAAATTATTACCCGCTATGAGTGATGATAATTTCCGCCAACGCTGGGCAGACGTGATGCTCTGCAGCGATTCAGAAGATTCGATGGAAGTTCAGATGTCGCCAATATCGCAGATAATAATGCTACCCAGCATCAATTTAGATGGTTCAATGGAAGATCAGATGTCGCCCGAGCTGGATAAAATATCCGACACGATGCCAGAAAATCTTAGCGCAGGCAATTCGATGACCAATGAAAAGTTCAATAAGGATTTTGCAGGCGATTCAGACGATACGATGAAAATTCAAAGCATCGAGGATCTGCGCGAAGCTCTGCCAGAGAATCTTAACTCTGGCAGTTCGATGACAGCTGAAGATTTGAGCCAACGCTGGGCAGACATGTTTCTGTGCCGTGGTATAGACGATTCGGTGAAAATTCACTTCATTGAGAATCTGCGCAAAATTCTGCCAGATAATCTTAACTCCGGCAATGCGATGATCACTAAACAAACCAGTCAGCACTTTGATGACAATTCGATAAAAGTTCAGATTTCGCCAGTGTCGGCTAAGGCGAAGGCGCAGGAAATTAATCCGCCCAGAGTAGAGAATCTTTTGGACACGCTGCCAGAGAATTTTAACGTGAAAAACAAATATATTATCTATAGCGCTGGTAATTCGACGTTGCTTATGGACTCACTGGACATAGAGCTGGCCACAGACAATCAGCTGGAGCTGCTCGATCGCCACTTGCTGGACGTGAAGGTGGCAAATGTAGATGAGCCGCTCTGGCCCAATCCCGCCGTGATAACTTTGGGCATGGGCAAAAGCAATACAAATTCGGATGTGGCACCAGCACCAGCACCAGTTTGACGGCAGCTAACTTTTTGCGCAAGAAATGGCTGGGGTGATCTCGTTGCCGTCCACATCGATTGATCAATTAACGGCAGAAAACGACTTGAATTGTCTAATAACCAGACGCGCTGGCTAAGCGCCAAACAACTGCGCAACTTTGGTCAACATTTTGTTTCCCATTTGGCAATTGGCAGTAACAATGGTGCTTCAATAACAACAACTTAAAATTAACGAGCCAGCAATCTTATAATTCAAAAATGGCTTAAGCGGAACAGCTTGAGTAGTCGGAATTGATAGATTATACACAAGAACCAACTGAACGGAGTCCATAATCCAAAAGACTATAATTATGAAATGAACTAAATTAGCGCCTAAGCGAATAATCCTGTTGTTGTAGAATTTGTTTGCAGCAGCAAAACACCATCGATTAGAAATGACTTAGATGAAGCTAACTTTGTATGGATTCTATGTATTTAAATCGGTTTTAGGGTTTTAAACGATCGGCTTTTAATGCGCCTGCCTAACAAATGTTTAGAGAGTACCGAGAGTATTAACCTGGCGAATGCAATGAATGCCAGATATTTGACTTGCATTGCCTAACAATATTCATTTGTGAATGGTATATGCAGTCGCTTTATGTCTGTCAGATAACTGGTTATACAAATTATTCAAATAGACATCCAAACAAAACTCAACAAACGTTCACACGTAGCCAACCAGCAAAAGCTTGAGGAGCAAAAACGGAAAATAATGTTGCACAACAAAGAAGTGGAAGTTGTGTTGCAGCAATAAGCATTTGGTAACGAAAAGAGACAACAACGGGAAAATAAACCAAGGGACAAAATTCATTGTCATTGAATGCGTTTGTATTGTAAATGTATTGAAGCGACCAGCTCTAAATGGGCATGAAATTGTGTATGAAACCCAATATGGGACCGCCCCGCCCCCACCCCTTATTAGCATGCCACCTGCCACCTGCCACATGCCCCATGCCAGTTATCGGTTACTGCATACCAAGCTAAACAGCTTGTAGATCAGAAGCGCTCGATTCCAAACAGGAAGCGCATACGCTAGGCAACTTTGCAAAGCACCTCTGTCTACATTTAAGTCGCAACTTCTGCCCCCTTGCGTCTGCTAAAGGTGCACCACAATGCTGCCAATTATGGCCTTGGATCATGTGGCATGTGGCATGTGGCAGCCAATCCACCCGCGCGAAACTTTTCCCCCATTGAAAGTGAACGTGTTTTCGCACTGGCAAGACACTTGACAAGACTTCACGATTCCACAGCTCGGCGACTCCACGACTCAAAGACTCGTTGCTGTCGTTGTTGTAGCGGTTATGGTTGCGTTTTGGGTGAATAACTTTGGCGATCGATTGAACTCGCATCAGGCTACCAGCGACTCTCGCCCAGTCAACATCGTCATCGTCCAACGCTCCACGTTCACAAGTTTCGATTTTAAATTTGTTTATATTATTTTTTTTGTCGGTGTTGTTCAATGAAGGCACTTTGCAGACATTGAGCATGTGATTTATATTTGAACTTGTGCCTTGTGTCAATCGCTTATATAGAATGAACATGCCGGGCTCGGTGAAGATCCATAAGAATTCGCGTCGGAATTACTTCACGCTCAGCTTTCACCGATTCGATATATTTCGGTGTAAGTGCGATCGATTCTATGATAGCCTTGTGGACCCAGTGTACAAATTATCATAATTGAATCAAAGCATTGTTGTGCAAAGTATAACAAATACAAATACATATATGTAAATATGAAAAGCTCATACATTTTGTATATGTTAGCGGATCATATTATAACTGTTTTACAATCAGCAAATTAGATATTTCTTTTTTCTCTTTTTTTTTTTTTGCTGATCTGATGATCTTATGTTTGATTGTTTAATTATAAAAAAATCTTGTAAATATTATCCTTGAGTCGCCTCTCGTCAAGGCAGACGGCATTTTTCACTTTCCACTTCCCCTTGACATAACAAAAGCTCTATTACAATTCAATTAATATTCGCAATTTCACCATAAACAGCGAACCTGTTGACAGGCCACAAACCAGATCCAAAGTCAAACCAAATGACGACAATCTCATAACCAGAGAAAACCCAACATCCAGATCAAGTCAGACTACACTGCAAATTGATAAAATGCAAAAGAAAAAAGTAAAATTGTTGGCAATGGCAAATATCGTTGGTCAATTAACGTTAGTTTTTCATTCGATGGTTCAAACTGGCCAGACCCGATTCCATTCGTTTTTACTGCTCTGACCATATACAATGCCATCGAAAATTTACAAGACGACCTGGCAGCGACATGAATGCCATATTTATGCAGCAGCTTTCCAGTTCTGCCTCCCAGTCGGTGAAACGAGTTCCAAGTCGCGTTCACAAAGCCGTGAAAGTTGCAATGCCGAGGATCCATAATATAACAGAGGACGAGGAGGTGGAGGAGCAGCGGCGCATGGGGCTTTAGAGAGGTGGCCAGTTAAATGGGAACTAGGAACATGTGTACCATTTGGCTTCGATGGTAGATGTCCACTAATATTGTGAGATGTCATTTTTGTTGTGTTCAGTTGGTCACTTCAAGCTTTGAGTCAAATTATATAGCACCTCTAAATTGAGCTCTCTCGTTTCTGTCGCTGTTAACCAACCAAAACGGCTACACTTGGGAGCTCCCCATTAAATTTGGTTATTGAAAAACTAAGTCTTTGTTTAAGAATAACTTTTTATTATTGCTAAGTTTATCAAGCATTATATTAAAAATGGTATTTATTATTTAAATAACACACTCTCCAAGGGCTTTCCTAAAATCGATAAATTTCATTATTTGACTAAATTTTGACAATATTCTTAATTTTTTTAATAAATCTCTTACCTATAACTGCTGTGGACCAATTCGCTTCAAGGTTCGGGTTCAGTTGCTGCAATTGCATTTATTGCTGCATTTTGGGGCACTTCATTTGATTAAGACGTAGTCGAAATCCATTAGCCATTCAGCAGTTTGGTGAAAGGCGTCGCACGCTGAATACGCAATGAGTTTTGATTGTAGTTTTTGTTACTATTGTGGCTCAAGTTGGCGTGACCAAAGAGCTGGGATAACTGCTAACCCACAATAAGTAGTTAACGCAGACAAGACTTAAATTTTATAAATAAATTTGTTCAATTTCAGCGAACAAGAAAGCCAAGCTTCTCAATGGCAATGGCAGCGCCAGCGGCAACGGCAATAGCAACGGTAATGGAAGCGCGTCAGCCGACGCAGCAGCAGCAGCAGCAGCAGCAACAGTTGGCTTCGTTGACAATGGGGAGGGGCACTATCAACAGCAGCAGTCGGCGGGCAGCATCTATGGCTATGCGGAGGGACCGGGCGGCAAGCAGCGCAACAACAGTGTCAGTAACAGCAACAGCAACAGCAACAGCAACTGTCAGCTGCCCTTGCACTATCAACAGCCGCAGCAGCAGCAATCGTTGTACGCACAGAGCATCTATGGAGTGGGTTCATCCGCCGAAGATCACTATGAGCTGCAGCAGTCACAGTATGGTGGAATTTATGCCAGCGAGGGTGCAGCTGGCATCGCTGGTGTTCGGTCTGGGGGCCCCAATTTGGTCAACAAGCAGCTGGTGCTGCCGTTTGTACCGCCCAGTTTTCCCAACAAATCACAAGACGGCGTCACGCATCTCATCAAGCCGTCGGAGTATTTGAAGAGCATTAGCGATAAGCGTTCGTGTCCATCCTCGGCCCGGTAAGTTAAGAAAGCCACGCTAGCTTCGCACCCAACTTCGACGTCGACTCAAACTGCATTTGTTGTAGTTGTAGTTGTAGTTGTAGTTGCAGTTGTTATTGTTATTGTTATTGTTTTAATTTAGCTGCACATCTCGTGCGGCGGCAACATAAGTAATTACCACCAAAAGTGGCAGAAGTACAGTTGCCTTAATTAAGCAGCAGACAATGTAGCTCATACTCGCTGGCTCGCTGTGGGGGCAATTAACACAGCACCACTTGCAAGCCAGCCACTTCCTCAGCGGCTCAAGAGTGCATGAAATTTTATGCGTGCTGCATGCCAGCCCCATTTTTTCGCCAACTAATTCGCCTCGCTCCGTTCAGTTGCAATCCAAAGATGATACTGCGCACACGACACGCCTGGTACAGGTCCGACCACAAGAAATTCACAGCACACACACACTATGCACAAAGCACCCACCCACTCACATGTGTATTCATCAATTAAGTATTGTCCCCTTACAGCTCCACAGACACGGAGGACTACATGCAGATACAGATCGCTCAACAACAGCATCAGCATCATCATCACCAGCATCCTCATCAGCATCCGCATCATTCGCATGCGCTGGGCATGGGTGAGCAGCCGCCGTTGCCACCGCCTCCACCACCATTGCCACACCATATGATGCCGCCGCCGCCAATGCCAATGTTACTGCCTGCAATGGCCGGCGATGCCACCAGCAAGTCCCAGAAGCCCAAGAAACCGCATGGCTCAGCAGCGCCCAACAGCCAGGATACAGCCACTCGCAAACAGCATCAGCCGCTGTCCGCAATATCTATACAGGATCTGAACAGCGTACAGGTTCGTTTTATAATTGCAATGAAAGTGAAAGGCATTAGATGCTTCAGACGATTTATTTTTGTTTTTGTGTACCACCACCCACATCACAGCAATATCGGATTATGTATATATATATTATGTATTGTGTATGCCGAATAGTTTTATATCTTTTCTAGTTGAGACCTTAGTTACATAGTTGTCATATAGAATTGATCGATTATAGACTGGAGGACTGATCGCTTAAATGATTTCTAATCGCTTTGCATTACAGTTGCGTCGCACCGACACACAGAAGGTGCCGAAGCCGTACCAGATGCCGGCGCGCAGTCTGAGCATGCAGTGCTTGACAACCAGCACGGATACATATCTGAAAACCGATCTGATAGCAGAGCTGAAGATATCAAAAGACATACCCGGCATCAAGAAGATGAAGGTGGAACAGCAGATGGCCAATCGCATGGACTCGGAGCACTATATGGAGATAACGAAACAATTCACGGCCAACAACTATGTGGATCAGGTGAGTCACGATGCCGATGCGCTGTATATACACAGTATCTGGCGAGGGAGGATGGGAAGAGAAGTAGATTGTCATGCGTGTCAAAGATCTACTTACAGATACCAGAAAAGGATCAGGCCGGCAATGCCATACCCGACTGGAAGCGTCAGATGATGGCTAAGAAGGCGGCTGAGCGTGCCAAAAAGGACTTTGAGGATCGCATGGCCCTCGAGGCGGAATCGCGTCGCCTCTCCCAAATACCGCAATGGAAACGCGATCTGTTGGCGCGTCGCGAAGAAACTGAGAACAAGCTGAAGTAAGTTTTGGGTGGGTTGGGTGATCGGGGTCTGTGGGGGTCTACAGTGGGCAGAATGAATGATTGAGTGGCCCAGCTGGACAGTTGTCGGCCTCCTCTCTCTGACCTGTGCTCGCTGTCTGTGCCATTTTGCAGAGCGGCCATCTACACGCCCAAAGTGGAGGAGAATAACCGCGTTGCAGACACCTGGCGCCTCAAGAACCGCGCCATGTCCATCGACAACATTAATCTGGCCACCTGTGGCGGCGGCCTCAACGTCGAGCAGCATTACCAGCAGCTGCAGCTGCTTCAACAGCAGGCGCAACTGGCCAATCCGCAGGGTAACAACAAGGAAAATTACAGCGATGTCTCCTCAGCATCCAAGGCCGGCGACAGTGAGCCACCGCTGTCGCCACCGCCACCACCACCCCAGCAGCAGGATGCACAAGACAATGGCGAGGAGAAGCAGGATGTCAATGACAACATCATTCCTTGGCGCGCTCAGCTGCGCAAGACCAACAGTCGCCTTAGCTTGATCTGAACTCGGCATCTTTGCGTTTAAGTCTTTTATATTGCATTTTTTTTTTTTTTTTTGTTCTTTCCTCTCAATGCGAAAATACTAAATTTAATGAGTGTGCAATTTATAAAAATATATATTTCAATATGCGAATGAAATACATTTAAATATATGCATGTCTATAGATTTAAGTATATTTTTTAATTTTGATTTGTTGCTCCGGAGGAGAAACAAGCGTCTCTTCAACCAGCTCAAAATACAAGGCAAGCTTTAGACCCAAAAAAAAAAAAAAAACAATAAATAAAGAAAAAGAAAGATATTATGAATGTACTATGTAGAAATGATTAATAATGTACTATTTTTTCATAATATTGTTAATCAATAGCAAACAATCGATTTGCATTGATATTCGTAATAATTTCAACTTTTGCTATGAATTTTATTTTGGTGTTACTTGAGTGTCGATTATCGATTATTATTATGAACTTACGATTTTATTTAACTATCAGATTGACTTTAAAACATCGATTGATAATTATTAATAATTTAAGACAATTTTTTTTTTTTTGCATTGTTATTTGTTTTTATACTGGCTCAATAATATGACTAAAATATAACTATAAATATTAGAAACGGAGTAAAACATTTATTCAGCTGATTTTTTTCAAAGGATTCAGAATAAAGCATATATTATTTAAAAAAAATACTATATTTCTTCTTGTAAAATGTATAAGTCAAATATACAATTAATTAGAGGCGCATCGTTACCTCAAAAAACAAGTAAGAGTGGTGTAGTCAAGTGAACTCGACTACGATATACCCTGAACCCAGTTATTAAATATATTCTATTATTATTAGCAAATTCCCCTTTAAAAAGATTTGCACTAATATGCAAGCAGCTCTGTAAGCGCCATCTGCCGACAAACACGTGAAACACGCAATCGTGGGTAGCATACAAAAGAATATTGACGCTCGCGTTGATTATCATGCCATCTCTTTCTCTCACAGGCGCTCGCATATTTATGCGTACAGAAAATGCTGGCGACTGCTGATAGAAATGAGATCAATATGAGAATATATTTCCGACTATAAGTTGGGTGTTTCTTATCCGATCTTGACGAATCAATAATATGCATATGCACAGTATGTATTAATTAGAAGATTCTGCCTTAAAAACTGTGCCATTTATTGCTATCGCTAATTTACTAATCTAATTTAGTATATCGATATTCGATAAACGGAGGCAGTTATCGATAAAATAACGCAAACTTGATCTGCGCCTGGTATACGAGAACCTATATTCCAAATTCTCCAGCTCTTACAGTCTCTGAGATCTGCGTGTTCATACAGACGGACGGACGGACAGACGGACAGACGGACGGACGGACAGACGGACATGGCTATATCGACTCGACTGTTGATCCTGATCAAGAATATATATACTTTGTGGGGTCGGAGATGTTTCCTTCTGCCTGTTACATACATTTGCACAAAACCATTATACCCTATTTACACATTTTTAATGGGTTGAAGGTATAAAAATACTAGATTTCTTCTTTTAAAATTTTTAAGTTAACACTTTTGAAACTTTAAAAAGTATAATTGCTTCAGAGCAATTTATTTTTGCTTGTATGTTATCTCAATAATTGGTCGGCTGCATTGTCAAGCTTTTTCTGTTAATAACATGCTGCATACTTTTTGGCTTCAACACTTAAATTGTCATTATTAATACATGAAAGGCATTCCATAGATACTTAAGTTGTTCAGAATTTGCATGTTATGTTTACTTTTCATTTCACCATGTACATTCTTAGGACAGTTGTAAATGTACATACCTTATTTTAATTCTAAATCATCTCATTCGAATTATAGATTTGAGTTACAGATATATATTTGATAGAAGAAGCAAGAAGCATTTAACAACACCATTGAGCTGTCAGTTATTTGTTAACCGCCTTGTGGATCCATACACACTTTAATAACGATAAAGTCAAGTGCCAATCACTGATATTTCAAATCGGTTTCAAATTAAATTTGTACCCAATTGAACTTTATTAATAGATTAATAGAGAGATTCACTGATTAATTCGTCATGCCTCCTTAGATGTATATGTTTGTATGCTTTCAAATTTGCTTTGATAAACAAAATATTCATAGATTGGACACTTCACAGCGATAGGAAAATCGTTATAAAAGTGGATAGCCGTTAGTGGGTTCAATCATTCCGCAACCAAAGTTCTGATTGCTAAGCACTATGAAAACTGTAACAATCTGCCTCTTGCTGCTCGTGTCGGCCACCTGCCTGCTAGGCACGAATGTAAGTTAGCAAATTGTGTTAAGAAAAAAATAAAAATAAATAATAAAAAAACGACTTCTTGTCTTCAATTAGGCCAAAGCAACTGTTGGCGATTCCATTAATTTCGAGCAAATAGATCTGGACACTTTGATTGCTGAGTTGGATGACGATTTTGTGGATGTCCAGGAGTATGGCTTCATCGGATCGGTGCGCAAAGTGCTCATCAAGGCGCTGAAATCAGTGCGTGGCGTCAACTGCATTGTAAAGGAGGTAACTGAGATTCTGAGCGCCGCCACCGGCTACGTGGATGCTGTTGATGCTTGCGGCACAGCCGTGCCCCAGGATGTGGCTGCAATTGTCAACTCCTGCAAGGCAATCATAACCCTCTGCAACAATATAATCCATTTGAACAGCCAGTTGTGCAGTACCGATGACCCCGATGCCAATCAAATGTCATCCGCGAAGTGCACTTATCAGCTGTTCAAGGCAACCATGAGTGTCGTCAGAAAAATCAACAAAACTCTCAAGCAGATCGCCAACTTGCCCTCCGATACGAGCTCCTGCTTTGTCAATGCTACCAACAAGGTGAAGGACTCCTTCAACAATTTCTTGCCCAACGTTAACGCTTGCATCGATGAAATGTAAATGTAAAAAAAAATAAATATTAAACTATTAACTGCAATCTAAGAGACGAATTTTTATACAAAATTAATATTACTTGAAATCTGAAGATATTTTTTGTCAACTACCCAGAACCAAAAGACCGGAATTATTCTGTTGACATCTAATTTTAGTCAGGTGCTCTAAATAGTCCCGATTCATCAGGATAGCTCTTAAACTGAGAAAGTCCAATTCATTTAGGGTGACAAAGGTATGGTATCAGATAAGATAGCATAATTCAATGTTATAACAAAATGTATCTCAATAGTTGTAGTTATAGTAATATATAACATAAATAAATTTCCTTTGGTACTAATGCCTATATAATATCAAAAGCTTTGCGTTTTTCTTTTGTATTTATAAGCAGCTGCCTGAGCTCATAGAATTAACAATAACATTAAAAAATAAAAATAATTTTAGAGACTAACAGAACTTTGTCAGCAGTGTAGTTTTATCTATAACATAAGTGCTAGAGCATGTCAACATAAAACCAGCTTATATTGCTTAAACTATTTTTTTCTGATACCGAAAGCTTA
Organism: Drosophila setosimentum; assembly: GCA_035043505.1. Lineage (NCBI taxonomy): Eukaryota > Metazoa > Arthropoda > Insecta > Diptera > Drosophilidae > Drosophila > Drosophila setosimentum. Next base: position 18,776,586 of record JAWNMY010000090.1, on the reverse strand, counting down.
AGCGAAAATTGATTTTATAAATCGGTTGTCATGCTGTTCGTCCGCCCGTGTTATTGATAAGAGTATATATCTCGCACAATTTGAAAGCCAGAGTCACGAAACTTACTTACTCTACAGTGGGCAGAATGAATGATTGAGTGGCCCAGCTGGACAGTTGTCGGCCTCCTCTCTCTGACCTGTGCTCGCTGTCTGTGCCATTTTGCAGAGCGGCCATCTACACGCCCAAAGTGGAGGAGAATAACCGCGTTGCAGACACCTGGCGCCTCAAGAACCGCGCCATGTCCATCGACAACATTAATCTGGCCACCTGTGGCGGCGGCCTCAACGTCGAGCAGCATTACCAGCAGCTGCAGCTGCTTCAACAGCAGGCGCAACTGGCCAATCCGCAGGGTAACAACAAGGAAAATTAGAGCGATGTCTCCTCAGCATTCAAGGCCGGCGACAGTGAGCCACCGCTGTCGCCACCGCCACCACCACCCCAGCAGCAGGATGTACAAGACAATGGCGAGGAGAAGCAGGAGAAGCAGATGCAACCGTGCATCAATTTATATGTTAAGTTCCTTATTAATGAATCTCAATACTGTTAACTAACAGCATTGCGACAGTCTTGAATAAACTTTAGTTGAGTACGCAACGCTGGTGGGACTCAGTTTTATTTTCCTATCCAGACATTTCCCGACGCGGGGAAACTTCGCTCCAACAAAAGGAAAAGAAAGATATTATGTAATATTTAATAATTTAATAATATTTTTTTTTGTTGCATTTTTATTTGTTTTTATACTGGCTCAATAATATAACTAAAATATAACTATAAATATTAAAAACGGAGTAAAATATTTATTCAGCTGATTTTTTTCAAAGGATTCAGAATAAAGCATATATTATTTAAAACAAATACTATATTTCTTCTTTTAAAATGTACAAGTCAAAAATACAATAAATTAGAGGCGCATCGTTACATAAAAAAATAAACACTTTTGAAACTTGGAAAAGTATAATTGCTTCAGAGCAATTTATTTTTGCTTGTATGTTATCTCAATAATTGGTCGGCTGCATTGTCAAGCTTTTTTTGTTAATAACATGCTGCATACTTTTTGGCTTCAACACTTAAATTATCATTATTAATACATGAAAGGCATTCCATAGATACTTAAGTTGTTCAGAATTTGCATGTTATGTTTACTTTTCATTTCACCATGTACATTCTTAGGACAGTTGTAAATGTACATACCTTATTTTAATTCTAAATCATCTCATTCGAATTATAGATTTGAGTTACAGATATATATTTGATAGAAGAAGCAAGAAGCATTTAACAACACCATTGAGCTGTCAGGTTTTTGTTAACCGCCTTGTGGATCCATACACACTTTAATAACGATAAAGTCAAGTGCCAATCACTGATATTTCAAATCGGTTTCAAATTAAATTTGTACCCAATTGAACTTTATTAATAGATTAATAGAGAGATTCACTGATTAATTCGTCATGCCTCCTTAGATGTATATGTTTGTATGCTTTCAAATTTGCTTTGATAAACAAAATATTCATAGATTGGACACTTCACAGCGATAGGAAAATCGTTATAAAAGTGGATAGCCGTTAGTGGGTTCAATCATTCCGCAACCAAAGTTCTGATTGCTAAGCACTATGAAAACTGTAACAATCTGCCTCTTGCTGCTCGTGTCGGCCACCTGCCTGCTAAGCACGAATGTAAGTTAGCAAATTGTGTTAAGAAAAAAATAAATAAATAATAAAAAAAAACGACCTCTTGTCTTCAATTAGGCCAAAGCAACTGTTGGCGATTCAATTAATTTCGAGCAAATAGATCTGGACACTTTGATTGCTGAGTTGGATGACGATTATGTGGATATCCAGGAGTATGGCTTCATCAGATCGGTGCGCAAAGTGCTCAGGAAGGCGCTGAAATCAGTGCGTGGCGTCAACTGCATTGTAAAGGAGGTAACTGAGATTCTGAACGCCGCCACCGGCTACGTGGATGCTGTTGATGCTTGCGGCACAGCCGTGCCCAAGGATGTGGCTGCAATTGTCAACTCCTGCAAGGCAATCATAACCCTCTGCAACAATATAATCCATTTGAACAGCCAGTTGTGCAGTACAGATGACCCCGATGGCAACCAAATGTCATCCAAGAAGTGCACTTATCAGCTGTTCAAGGCAACCATGAAACTCGCCAGAAAAATCAACAAAACTCTCAAGCAGATCGCCAACTTGCCCTCCGATACGAGCTCCTGCTTTGTCAATGCTACCAACAAGGTGAAGGACTCCTTCAACAATTTCTTGCCCAATATTAACACTTGCATCGATGATATGTAAATGTAAAAAAATAAATATTAAACTATTAACTGCAATCTAAAAGACGAATTTTTATATAAAATTAATATTACTTGAAATCTGAAGATATTTTTTGTCAACTATCCAGATCCAAAAGACCGGAATTATTCTGTTGACATCTAAATTTTAGTCAGGTTTTCTAAATAGTCCCGATTCATCAGGATAGCTCTTAAACTGAGAAAGTCCAATTCATTTAGGGTGACAAAGGTATGGTATCAGATAAGATAGCATAATTCAATGTTATAACAAAATGTATCTCAATAGTTGTAGTTATAGTAATATATAACATAAATAAATTTCCTTTGGTACTAATGCCTATATAATATCAAAAGCTTTGCGTTTTTCTTTTGTATTTATAAGCAGCTGCCTGAGGTCATAGAATTAACAACAACAATAAAAAATAATTTTAGAGACTAACAGAACATAAGTGCTAAAGCATGTCAACACAAAACCAGCTTATATCGCTTAAACCATTTTTTTCTGATACCAAAAGCTTAAGCGAAAATTGGTTTTATATATCGGTCGTCATGCAGTTCGTCCGTCCGTGTTATCGATAATAAGCAAAAAAAAAAGAAGACAATCCCCAATCTAATAGTTCGTTGGTAAGTCGATAAGAGTTTATATCTCTCACAATTTGAAAGCCAGAGTCACCAAACTTCTGAAGTAGATTGCTAATGACGTCCTTAAAAGATGGACAAATGAAGATCACATTGCCAGAATACTTCAATTACTCTGCGACAATTTAAGTCTTATTGTGAATAATTCAACGCGATGCCAGAAACTAGAAATTCTATCTGGAAATTAAAAGAAGAACTAGAGACTAGGAATACGATTTAGCCTTTAAACGAATAAAAGAACAATTCTATGAAGTTATGAATGTTATCAGTAACTATTGGTTTCCATTGCTGATTTAAATTTGAAAATTTGAATAAATTAAATTAAAAAATATAAAATTAATTATACTATAATTATAAAACATTATATCAAAGATCTGACGCTGCTAGAACTCAAATCTTTTAAATTGCAATCGCCAAATCCAAAACCTTTTATAAGACTAAAACTTGTGCTTCCTTCAAAGTCCCAAGACCGGTTGATTTATAAACCAAAATTTGTATATGCTCATTTAATATGTATTGAAAAAAAATGGTAATTAAAAAGAATAGCAGTTAGTTGCTTGTAAGCCTGGAGCAAGCCTTCATGTTGGCGGGGAACTGTGTATAGTAGTTGGTGAGAGTGTTTGTGGCATTGCTCACACAGGTGACAGCGTTGGGACCAGTTTGGGGTATTTTTTTGGCCAGGGCGATTGCTTTCTTCACCTGTATGTAGAGTTTGAAGACCTGGCTCAGTGTCTTGACAGCACAGCTGCTGCTGATGCTTGGATTCGCGAAGTCATCGGTGCTGGCGCAAATGTTGGTCTTGAGATTGATGATATTGTTGACGCTGTTAATGATATTCACATTGGCATTGATCAGATTGGTCACATCCTGGGCAGCGGCAACGCCACAGCCCATGACACTGGCATTGTATTGCAGGGCACTACCCTTGATGCCCAGAACCCAATTAATAACGCAGTTGAAGCCCTTCACGGTACGCAGAGCACCCTTAATGGCCCACCACGTGCTCGAAAATATGCTGAACATTTCTGGTTCGATGACCTCACCATCGACACCAGCGAAATCACTGGACTCGTATACCAGGCCCGTCTCCGGGTCCATCAACATCGGCTGCCAGACGCTGGCATTGGCCTATTAGGTCAAGACACACATTAATCCCCAGGATCACTCAAACTGTGGACCAAATACTTACACTGAGTATGCAGACTGCTGCAAACAGAGCGAATAATGTGAACTTCATGTTGAGGTGTTTGAATGCTTTCTCTATGGACAACACCGTTAATTGGGTCTTTTTATAGTGTTTGCCGTAGATACTGGTTAAGGGGCCATCGCTTATGCATATTCCGATAACGTCAAGAATTCACTTATTTATCGATCTAACCCTCTAACCCCCATACACGTTTCATTCTAAATTATATAACTACATTGGCACCTGCTACTTTGGAGCTACTTCGCATATCAGTTAATGACTTGATAACAGTCCCATTAATCTTAGTTGGCCAAAAGCGGCGCAATTCAGTTGCGTATCTATAAGCATTAGAAATATGTATACATATCACAAGTGTGCAAATATTAGCATGCACAATACTGCGTGGTATTGCATGCCCCGATGATTTATTTTAATTTTTACAATTCTGAAATTAATTACTTACTTTTTGATCTAACAAAAGGATCTAACAAAAAGGCGAAGCAGGCAAAGCTGACAATTTTAATGTCATTAACATGGACACTCTCTATTAATATTGTCTAGCGGACTGTTAAACAGCAATTTAAGCAGATGATGGTGGTTGAGAGCATCCCACTGCAAGTACTAGCAAGATTGATAACCAGTCTAATTTATTTGCATACTGAAAAGGATTGGAGAATATTGTGATCAACAGGAACAGTAGCGAACATGACAGGACACAGACATAACTGTTTTGTTATGAGCAGCGCACCGATCGATCAAGAGAGACTCACTGTGCTAGCGGAATCTCCAACCAGTTGACAAATATATATATATATATATATATATATATATGTAAGACCTGAATTGATGAAACTGTGGAAGTTCTTATTCTATTAATTGATCTATAAACCCCAATAAAACGCATTTTATTTTGAGCTTGAAATACCAAAAAAATTTAGTTTATTTCTTTTATAATAGAGTATTCGAAAATGTATTAATTATATATTTTTCTCAAATTTTGTGTATTAGATATTCATACATTATTTTTGAATAAGAGACGATAACGTGTTATGTAGAGAATGTAGCTATCATCTGCGCAAAAGAATGGAAATTTAATTAATTAAGCTGGTTAATTTTGAGTCGTTAGTTCGCTGTTGTTGTTGTTGTTGTTGTTGTTGTTGTTCATGTGGTTGCTGATAATATTTCAAGTTAGGGGCGTCCGAATTGCAGCGGATAAGGTCGACTGTGCCGCAATTCGTATGTGTGTATGTGTGTGTGCATGTGTGTGTGTGTGAGTGTGTGTGTGAGAGAGAATTAAGCATGTTTATTTAAAGTAATTAGTTAGTTCTTTTCTGCTTTTGTTATTGTTAATGTTCTTCATTCGATGAAGTGGTAAGTTAAGTTAAGCTAGTCAAGACTGCAGCAGAGTTGGTCGCTTTTGCAATGTTGAGTGTGCACGAGTGAGCGTGTGTCTTAAGTTACGGATAAACTGCTTAAATCAAGCTCTTTTATTTAGTTAACTACACCAATAAAGTTAAATATGTGTATATTTGTGTGTGTGTGTGTGACTGTGAGTGGGTGTGCCAGTAACTTGCTATTTGGTCTGTTATCGTTGACCCGTTCTGCAGATCCAATCCGTTCTATTTATACTACATACATACACAAGATGTATGTATGTATGGTGACTCATTAACTTGCCCATTTCCATTTTTTTTTTATTGCAACATTTAGCTGTTGCTAAATGTTTAGTTTCTCGAAATCGTTTCCAAAATTCAATTTTATAATTTTTAATTGTAAAGGTATAATTTAAATTTGTAATGCTACTTCAATTTCGCTTTTCTTTTTTCTTAAGTAAAATTGAATCAAATTCCTCAGTGCTTGCAGTGCATATCGTACTTAGTTTTGTTTTGCTTTATGTCTGTTAATGTTGTACTTAGGGACTACCAAAAAATTTTAACCATTTATATTGTGTATACAGCTATAAGTACAAGCATTATATTATATTATATATCTGTATATTATATTACAATGCGTAGAGCACGTACATTTCTAGCAAATAGCGCCAATTTAAAGTATATCTTGAATTATATACAATTTACAGTTAAGTAGTTTAGAACTCTTCGATAGAAATACTTTCAGACTTGCGTAGGTTTTTTTTTTTTTTACTTTTGTAGCATATAGAGTATAATTTGGGAAAAAATGATTATTTTCTTTGGTTTCGTTGTATTCCAATCAAAAAGAATTTGAACAGCTGAAAATAAATAAAAATTCTAGGGGACAAAATTAAATTTGTTAATTTAAAATATAATTAAGTTGAAAACTGAATAAATTCGAAAATTATATAAACAATTAAAGTTAAAGCATGCATTTATTTTGGAAATAAGATATATTTATTCTCTCAGTGTATGGGAGTGTGTGTGTGTGTTTCTTTAAGCATAAATAAATAAATAAAAATTAGTTTAAGATATTCACTAGACGCATAATTTAGATGAATGTATATAAGTATGCTCACATATATAGTACTGTAGTATATATAATATTTTCTTCCTCTTTACAATCCCATCAATTGGGTAGTTGTTGTTGATTTCTTTCTTTCTAGTTCTTGTTTCAGTTGCTTCCTTTACAAAATTTGTTGCCTTAGTTACTAGGGTTTCATAAGACTTGCGTTTCATGTTGTTTTCCATTTTGTTCAACAATTCTCTTATATGCATTAGTAAAAATGTGTATATAAATATATATATGTATATATATATATATATATATATATATATGTATTTATATATGCTATGTATTGATGTATTTAGCTTCTGTATTGTTATTTGTACATGTATATCATAGTACATATGTACACACAAATAAAAATATACACATCCGTACATATATACATATACTTATCTAGCTGTTGCTTCGCTTAAATGTAAAACATTCATCAGGTTGCATGCGTGTTGTGTATGTCTGTTATTTGTGTGGCTATATGTGTGTGTGTGTGTGTGTGCTTGTGTTGTCAAGGCATTGTATGTTGTCATAATAAGAATATGATGCTTGCTCATTTGGTGCTGACTTCTTTTGCTTTGTTTCGATTCGTAATTTATACAAACTATACGAAAATATACTTGTATTCCTTAGTTTGGCTTGGACCCTCCGAACAGGTGAATATTTAACCCACTTACAAAGTGTCTGTCTACACATTTAGATAACGCTTGTCAGCACTGTTAGTTGTTAACTCTTCAGTCGCTTGTCGCTTATCGCACTTGTTCATTTTATTTAACCCTCAAACTACAATTTCAATATTTTCTGATCAGATTACTTAGGTAGATAGCAAAGCGGCAAGTTAATTAATTTTTTTTCTCGAGTTTTCCTGTGTTCAATTTGCAAACGCATTGTGCTATTCTCTAAATTCACTAGATTGCCATTAAATGCTTAGGACAATCTCATTTAAACGATTTATGGCTGGCCTTGGGCGCACATCTTAGGGGCATTTAGCTAGTTGCCCCCAAGGGTTGCCACATATCGTTTAATTGGGAAATCGCATTGGCATACCACATATAATTTTGCATGAAATCCAAAACATACTACCCTCTCTCTTGCAAAATCTAGCGGTGCCCCCGGCAGCCAATAAAGAAATGCTGGAGCCAAGAGCTCTTGTGGCCGGTGGCAGCGAAAGTTTTTGCAGCGATCGAAGACTTATTTCTAATTTAATTCCAATTAGAATTACTTGATGCAAATACAAATATAGTTTATAGTTGCAGATAAAGTTGTGTTTGCTTAGTCGCTATGTATGCTAGCTAACTAGTTAATTACGTTGCCTTATGTTCAATAGTGAGATTTAATTTTGTTCATTGTTTTTTGTTATTACAATAACTTTAACCAATTGTGTTGTTAATTTTGAAACGTAATTGACTTTAGCGCATTGTACAACTGAACTTAGCACTAGTAGAAGATGATCTATTGACGAAAAAAACAACAACAAATCTACACATACATATGACATAGAATTAGATTATGCAATTGCAACTCAGATTAGATAAGGTTTGCTTACGGTCCTATAAGTTTAATCAGAATATTCATTATGTATACGTAGTTCACTTTTGACTTGATAAAATATAATTTGTTTATAAATATATATATATATATATATATATATATATATGTGTGTATATATGTATATAATCTTATAAATGTAGATCTGTATATGCATATTATCAGTTATTCCTGTTGTTCATTGTTTTTGTTTTTGTTGCTGTTACTGTTTTTGTTATTTTTGCTGTTCTGGTTGTTAGTTTTGTAATAAAGTCGCTTAAACTTCGCAATAGTCATTATCTGTATATGCTCAATTGAATATATGTATATACGTATATATATTTATATATATATCTTTTATTGGTTTTGTTTTTGTTGGTTGCTTTGTTCGTAGGGTATTTGGGCTCTATAAAGCCTGAGGGTTGGGCGGGTGAGGACGGTCGCTTAAGTCTCTGTAAAGTCTTTGATTGAATTTGAAACACATCGAGAGATACAGATATACTTATATAAAGACAGACAGAGAGGGAGATAGTGAGAGAGAGAGTGAGAGAGAGAGAAAGTATAAGAGTGACTCGGAAACACGGAACATTTTCTGGGTTGTGCATAGCTTAAAAAGAGTGTGCGCATGGGACTCTATGTGTGTGTGTGTGTGTGTGCTTTTCGGCATGTGTTTTTTTTATATAGTCATATATTGGGTAACGATATTTATTGTATATACATATGTATGCTTGTTTGTGAGCTAGAGCGTGTGTTGCAGCTGCTTCACTGCTTTTCGCTTCATTTGCAATTTACAAGAGTTACACATATGTATTAATATTTTCAAATTTAAAAATTTGATTGTTCTTCCTTTTGCACTTATTCAACTATATATTTAAATTTCCAAAGTATGCATGTTGTATTATGCTTATAGGTATTTGCTACTAGTATATAATTTATTTTTGAATATGCGTGCTTTTGTTGTTGTTGTTTTTGCTGTTGTTGTAATTGTTACTATCTGTTTTTGTAGTTGATCTGGTGGCTGTTGCAGATTCTGTTGTCTCCTCTCATTATTATTATGTCTTGTCTAATATCAATTCATCAATCATACGCCACAATGGCCAATTTTGCTTTTGCTCCAGTCCAGAATATTAATAATCTGTCAGTTGTGTATTTTGTGTGTGCAAGTTTTAGTATAATTAAATTTAGATATCACAATATAATCATCTTTTAATTTTGATCGCCAAATTTTAAAAACAAATGTTTTGAAATCACGCCACAATCTAAGAGTAGATTGTATATGTGAATAGAGATGTGTTTATGTGTGTGAGTGTTGCTTCTAAGTTTCGAATAAATAAATTGTCACTTAATTACTAAGACAACGCATAAGTGTGTTGAGAATTATTTCTTGCTTAATTTTACAACTAATTTTATACTTTAACTTGAATTATTTTGAATTTATATTTCCAGAATGCAGTTATGCATTTTGCCATTAATTGCTGTAGACACAAAAAATATATGTATATATATGTAGCCTAATAATAAAGAAAAATAAAAAAAAAATAAAAAAAAATAATAATAATAATAATAAAATAATAATAATTTTGCGCGCCTTGATGTAGGCAACATTTTTGTTTTTATAACTAACTTCGCATTTTTTGCTGAGTTTTCTGTATAGATTACAATTAAATTCTGGTTTGCAGTTCCGAATGCATAAAACGCTCTTGACCTTTGGTAAGCAGCGGATGTGTCAATTGTCGCATTTGTAATTGAATTGGAATGTTGATATTCGCATTGAGTGTTTTTCAGTTTGAGTTGGTAAATATTCCGTTTATCGGAAGTTTTTGATCAATCAGGTGGTTTTTTTTTCGTCAGTCAGGTAGTTTTGTTCCATCAGTGTTTAATTAATCAAGGAGAGCGCACAATTTCCAATGGTTTGCAGCAAAAGAGTAAGATTTTCCGCACATTAGAATGTTAACCATTTGAAATTAGATCTTGAGTTTCTGCTGGGGTAATGAATATGCATCCCGCTAGCGCTCTACGAATGATGATCTTTCCGTGCTTTACTTGGGGGAGCCCGGATACGATGTACAATTGGTTGTGGTGGTGATTGTGGTGGTGGTTTTTGTGGTGGCGGTTGTGATGACGTTGGTTGTGGAGATGGTGGTGGCTGTGGTGAGAGCGGTAATGTTGGTGGTGGTGGCTGCAACGGTGGTGACGATGTTAGCGTTGGCGCCGCCACGCAGCTTACTTTCCAAATAGGTTGCTATCTCATTGGCATTCTTGTTGAATGCCACCATCATGGCCGTGTTGCCACCGGCGTCGCGTGCCTCCAAATTGGCGCCAGCAGCCACCAGCATTACGCATACGTCACGGCAATCTTGCTCCGCTGCAATATGCAAGGCCGTCTGACCGCTAAGAGAGGAAGGCAGTAAGAGAGGGTATATTATAGAAAAGAAGTTTAGTAAACCTTAGAGTCAGAAAAGAAGTAGCTATGTGAATACGTGCCTACCTAGTAAGTGAAGGTTCAATTCAAGTGCTAAGGAATTATTTATTTAATTTGGTCACACATATTAAAACTTATGTACAATAAGTAAGAAAGCTCTATTCCAGAGAGCTGGACTATAACTTACTTTTATTTACATACTTTTAATCAAAATTTTTGCCACTTAAAGCTTCTGAGATCAGCGTGAGCATAGAGGAAGTCAGACTTTCGGACAGACAGACAAGCATGGCTAAATCGTCTTGGCTTTTGATGATAATCAAGAATATATTTACTTTTTGGGATCGGATACGAGTGCTTCTGCCTACTACAAATATTTATACAATTTTAAATGAGATAGTAGTCTAAAATTGTAACCACTTACAATTAAGTACGAAAACTTCAAATTATAAATGTTGATGTTCATGGTCGAGATGCGAAAGCTGAGGATTTTCTTGTTTACTCACCGCTCCTTGTCCGCCATGTTGATAACGCGTCGTGTGGTACATGAGATGATGTATTTGACAATGTTCTTATGGTTGTACTTGCAGGCAAAGTGCAGTGCAGTCTGCCCGTTCTTGTTGACTGATTGTAATGAATTACCCTGTTCATGTATGGTACGGAACTGCAATAGAGAGACACATCAGACATTTTTAGCGATTTTAGAGAGTGCATCAATGCATCGCCAGATAAGCAGACCACAAAAAACAGCAACAGAGAGCTAGCACCATTTGTGAACAACTACGAAGGACAACAACTAATTTATAAGGGTAACAGAAACGAAATATTGTAAGCTACCGTATTTAAATCGCCGCCTTGGGCCGCTAGTAGTACGGCATCGGAAGTTTGCTCCAGTATAGGGCTATTATTTGTAGGAAGTTATGCGCAAATGTGTGTATATGTTTGCGTGTGTGTGTGTGTGTGTGTGTGTGTGAATAGAATAGTAGAGAAAAATAAAAGAAAAAATGAAAGCATCAGATTTGGTTCGACAAGTTCCAAATATCTTAAGTATTTAGTATGAGAAGATCTCTAGATGCAGAGTGTATAAGAAAAATTTGAAAGAGAGATATAGAGAAAGATAGAAATTTAAAAATATTAGAGATAGTTTAAAGACTATAATACAGAGTACCTGAATCCGCAACCAAAAACATCTTCGTTAAAACTGAATAAACGATCTTTGTTGCTGCGTGCATTAAACAACATCGGAACAATATATTCAATATTAATTAATAAGAATAAAAAAAGAAAAGTAAAGAAAAAAAAAAGACAGCAAGAAAGTGAGAAAAAAGAGATTCAGTGTAAGACAGATTAAGTACGTGAAAGAGTGAGATATTGGGTATTTTGTGAGAGAGAGAAAGAGAGCGTCATGTGTTTAAGCAGTTCATTGGATGTTAAATGGGCTTTTAAGAAGCCACAGCAAGAGAAAGTGGAAATGAGAGAGAAATATGGAGAGGATCCAAAAGCGAAGACAGTGCTGCCATTTTTAGTGCCATGGCAAACGACTTTTGAGCTTCTTTCTAATAATGGAATAAGGTCGGAGTTTTGCGATGCGACGGCAAAATGATGTTGGTGATTGTTGTGGATAAAGCAATCGCTTGATTTTACCTCTTCCACTTCAACACTTTAATGGGCTTGGAGCCAATTTGCAAGTCCTCATCTTTGTATGAGATTCGTGTGCGAATGTATGTGAATGTGTGTGTGTGTGTGTGTGTGTGTGTGTTGGTATATTGAATTTAAAGAGAGATTTACAAATTGTTAGTACGCCATTGGCAAAAGATCTTAGAGTAAGTATGCATAACGAACAATCGAACGAAAAGAAGCAAATATAAAACAATATAGAAAAACGCTTTCAAGCTAATCTGTTAATCAGTTATGCAGATTATCTACTGAGGCAAACCTACCCGTCGCTTGCACTTTAACAACTGTGTGGTTGGAATTTTGAATTTTGTGTGTTGTTTGGATTTGAGTCTTGGTTGATTGGCTGATTGTATTTTTTTTTTTTTTGGTGAGGGGTTTTTGTACGAGAACGGAATACGGTTTAGTCCTTGTCGCTGTTACGCGTAACTGTTAACGTAAGCGTCGATTATATACCAAATATATAAAATACTCATATTTAATGCGTTACTTACATGTGGGCGTGGCAAGGACTAAGCTGTATTCGCTCCCATCTCAACCTGAGCAATTAGGTTGCTGTCTGTGTGTGTGTGTGTGTGTGTGTGTGTGTGTGTGTGTGTGTGTGTGAATGTGTGTATATGTAAGTTAGTGCCTATGTATGCAAAAGATACACAAAGCAATATACCAATCGCGTAACGCAAAAGGGAACACACAAACAACGTGGACAAACTTTGAGATGGGGCTGCTTAGTAAATAGTTTGGAAGTCGGAGGGTGGAGTGGGATTGGCTGGTTGACAGACCCAGCATGGCTCAAAGCTCGAAACGCTTCTTGCGATAATGCAGGTGACAAAACATGCGCCTATCTAAGTACGGCTGCTGCTGAGCGACCTGCTGCTGGTAAAGCTGTAACCGCTGTTCCAGCGGCAGCTCTGTCGACGGCGACAATGTTTGCGCCGAGCGTTGCCAACAGCTGGCTAACAGAAGCCTACCCGTGCTGCCGTTGCTACGGCCCTGGGCCTGGTTCAACCGCCTCCGCTCGGTCTGCGCCTGCCGCTGCGAGAACGCGGCAAACGAGCGCTCCTGATCCGGGGTCTGCGGCATGGTGGCTGCCTCATGATCAAGTATGTATAGTTCATCGATGGCGATGTCGCAGATGTAATGCAAGTGCTCCTGGGCTCGATCGATCCGGAAATAGTGTTCAGCGGTGCATGCTGCAATTGAGTGGTGTCAACATGTTAATTGGGGTTTTATAAAGCGGTGTTGTAAACTGCCACAGTCACAACTTACCGTCGATGAAGCACCAGTCCTGGGATACTTTTGGATATGTTATGGACTCCTCAAACTTGGCGTTCAGCATGTGGCGCACATGTTCCAGATCGCACTGAGACTCGATGTCAATCTGTCCCAGCCTGTTGGCCAGCCGGCGTAACATCTCCTTATCATAGTGGTATTGTTCGTATTGCTGCATTGTTATTCTCATAATTTGCAGTTGTAGTTTCTCCAGCGGATTGATCCTATGCACAAGATATAAATAGAAAATATTATAGAAGGAGCTTAACTGAATGGTTAAGTTGCGAAAGCCATAAGGGTCAAGAGAGCTCGACTTGGCAATATGCTGTACACAAGAAAATCAAAAATTTTCAGTTGCGCCGCTTTAGTTCGAGTGTGTCCGACACATATTCTTGGGAAAAGTTAATTTGAAAGCTCACTGAACATCGCCGCGTCCGTGCTTGCGCTTGGACAACATGAGGGCCTGGTTGAGCAGCTCGATCTCAATAATGGATGGTTTGACGCGACAGGCCTCCCCATCGACTTGCATGGGAATGGTACGATTGGTAATGATGCGCGCCTTGCGGCATTGGCAGATGCAGGTGCCGTGCATGCCTGCCTGCAGCATTGGCAACTGATAGGTTGTCATGCCAACCACCTCCATGAGGCCATCGTCGATATTCGGCTTCGTCGGACCATGCGAGTCGTTCCACGGATGTGTGCCGCCCCCATAGCTACAAGTGTATTTGGTGAGCACTAGTTAATAGAAATGGGTGGTCAACAGTGTTAGCTCACCTGGGTATGTTGAGAAAGAGGACGGCATGGCAGCCGGCATCGCGCAGCTTGCCAGTGAAGTCCTGGCCATCGCATTCGAGCGTCACCCACTGAGAGAGATTGCGATACTGGCGCAGGATGAGATCCTTGCCGCCCATCTGGCCGTAGTACATCTTGTTGCGCAGTCGCGAATTGAAGCGTTCCGGATGCGCTTCACGCGCCTCATGGAACTCGAGCGCAATATGCGCATCGACGCCAAAGCTGAAGTAATTATTAATCACATTCAACGGAACGTTCGGCTTGCTGCGATCAACGTGGTCGTCGGTCACGTCATGATTGGGCGTCACCCTTACACGCCAGCGGTCCATCAACACGCACTGCGACATGCCAATCTCGTGCAGCACCTTCCCAATGGGTTCATCGGTATATCCCTGCGAGATTAGAGCGAATCACACACAAATTTGTTGTCTCACATCAAACTAGTTTTGTTCAGTTAATTCACTTACGCCACCCCAACCGAGCGAACGGGCGAGATCATTGCCGGTGCCCAGTGGCAACACACCAACTGCTGGCACCGGCTGCAATGGCGGATGAATCTGATCCAGGACGGACAGCACCCAACCAACCGTGCCATCACCGCCGCAGGCCAGCACCCGCAGATTTGGAGCCTTGCGGTACATTTCCAATCTGCACATCGACGCGAAGAACACATAATACCAGTGAAAGTGAGAGGGAGATAGAGAATAAGTTCATTAATAATTAATAATAATTAATAACTTTTCCACTTCCAGCACATAACTATTATTTATTATTATTTATATTTGATTTGAATTATTATTAAAATGCTCCACAAATTTGGGCATCAATCATCATCTTCTATGCAAAACTTTTTTCTTGATTTGATTTCTATTCAGTTTATTGTTTAAACTGTCAATGTTATTGTTTCGTGGTCTGCTTATAAACTGGAATTAATTAGGATAAAATGACCTACAATATTGATTGTTAATTCAATAGATTTTTAATCGTTATTGGTTCTTTACCACAAACAGAAAAAATGTATACATATTTTAAGTCTATAATGTTCTAGCTTAATTGAATAACATTAGATTCTTAAATACATCCTTATAAAAAAAAGAAGAATTAACAACGAATGTTTGTTATGTGATAACGATACTTACCCCATTTTAGGACCACCCTGCGTCAGATCAAATACCTGACGTGGATTAAGCAATTGCTGGAACTTGCCAAGCAGCTTGACGCCCTGATTGCCACCGGATTTGGGATTAATAAAGACAATGACCGGTATAACGTCCGGTGATGGAATGGGCTTTACAATGAAGCAGCGCGGCTCCTTTTTATCATCCTTGCCCTTGCGCTTCTGCGTCTGCTTCTTGCTCTTGCCACCAGCGCCGCCACCAACACCACCGGCAGCACCACCCGCTGAGCTATTCTTGTTGCTCACACGAATTGAGGACTTGAAGTTGCCCTTGTTCGGCAGCTTCACAATCCACGATGGTGGCACAATGATGGGCGCATAGTTGCCTGCAAGCACGTACATATATTAGATACAGACACCGAATGCGAATGCGAATGCGAAGAAGGCAGACGACGATGGTTTGTGGTCGTTTGCATTAAGATGCGCGTCAACATTGGCAGATGACCAACGTGTTTCGTGTGCGGCTAATTGAGAGCCGGCGATAGCTGGACTAACCAGAATATTCCATTTGCCACCTTTAAGGCAGCCGACAAGAGGCAGCTGTGGGCGCAACAAAGACAAGTTAATAGCATAGAAAATATGCCAAAAGTCAGTCACGACCCACTAGCAAACAAAAGAAATTTAGATGAAGCCGGACAAGTTGAAATACCAAGGACCAAGTCAAGGCGCAATTATGAATACCACAACAGCAGCAAGCTGGACAGAGAGGCAGGTGGGAACGCAGCGTGGACAGGATGGCTGAAAGAAAAAGTGACATAGACGGACAGAGAAAGAGAGACCGAGAGAAAGAAAGAGAGAGAGAGAGAGAGGAGGGGAGAGCAGGACAAAACAATGGTTGAAGAATACAAGCAGATAAAGTAGGGCTACGCATTGCAATTGTCGGGCAGCAGAGTAGTGGTAGACGAATTCCAGGGTGGCTTCTTGGAATGCTCTAGGCCTTACGGATAATTCTCTATTGGTCCCTATTTTGCTGCTTTGTGGTATCTTCAAGGTGTCTCTGGCAAACACAATGCGCGTGTGATGTGAGAGAGAGTGGAGAGTGTGTTAACAAGACGCTCATTGAGACACATTTACAGCCAAGTCCATTCAGTCCAGCACGGAAAAAACTATACTCCCTCTTCTGCTTTTCAACACACTTTACAGAGTTGGCCATGGCCAATTGCTTTGCTTTTGGGGCTCTACTTTTGTTGCAGACACAGCCACAGTAGTGAGAACCATTCACAGAAACCAGCAAAAGTAAGTACTTCTGGCACTTACAAAGTTTTGACATTTAAGTATTAACTGCTCGAGAGCACCTCTTAAAAGATAAGCACTAAGTGCAACCCGGCTGCAAGACTTTCAGCTTGTGCAACAATTCATTGTGCCAGTTGCATCAAAAATTGCAGACATTGTAGTTGGGCGAAATGTTTGGGACTTTGCCGAAATTGAACGTCCTTTTGGTCTCTGTACGAGTAATACACAAATTCTAATTTATAACTAACTACTTATCTAAAGTGAGAGTTATAAAGTGAGTAACTTTGAAATAATTTAATTTTCTATGGTGATTCCAGTATTGCGGACATTGAATTTAGTGAAAAACACAACTTTTAATTGCCAATCGACAAATGACCTTAGAGGCAATTGGAATGATGAAAGGAAAACTTTCAATGCAGCTGAAGCCGAATGAATATTTGAACACAGTTCTGTGCTGCTGGTGGTTTGTGCAGTTTGCACAGCTCCGAAAATGCTGAATTGGGAAATATGCTTTTGCCACTCTGCCGGCAATTTCCCGGCCCAATCAAACAGTGTTTATTTTGGGGATAGTTATGTTAATGCAAGTGTGTTTGTGAGCGACTTCCATTTTATTTACACTAGCCGTTCAACTCCGACGTCGCAAAACAACATAAGTGGAGAGAACAAGGAGAGAGAGAGAGAGAGAGAGAGAGAGAGAAAGAGAGAGAGTCAAAGGTATTCCAAAGAATCATCTTTTCGGCTCATCTGATGATTTAGTGCCCGAGCCAAGACTTTGACAAATTGTCAATTCCGCGAAATAAATGCTAATGACCTAAAAACTTGACCCAAAAGTAAAGATAAACGAATCAAGTATACAAGACAAAGGCAAACCCGGAAAGAATATTAACAATGCGGAAATACTCATTGGGTTAACAAATTATCATGATATATTATTCGCTTTAAGAATCCTATACAATATATCTAGAATAAAAACCCAAAAACTTTCAAATGAAAATTGTGTGTTTGCTCAAAACAGTGATGTTTAAAGCGAGGCATATTTTGTCCCTCAGATTTGAGTTTGTTTAAATTGAATTTTTGACATTTTTCTCCTGGGTTTCACAAATTAAACCTAATGATTTTTTAATACATATTCATTTTAGCTGATCGCTTCCCATTTGTTTGCCATATATAATTAAAAAACTTGGAATGACAAAAGTTTGTCATCAATTTCTTAATTGTTTTTTTGTTTAAAAAAAAAATAGTGTAAATACTCTTTGGTTTCGGTGTGGCAGAAGAAATCGAGTGCCTGTAGCAAATTAATACAATGAGACATTACGAGTACGAGGCGCAACGAAACTGAGTTAAAAAGGACGAGAGGTGTGTCACTGGCAACGTTATGGATAAATGGCTTTGTACCCGATAAGTTTGTAATGTGGCTGAAAGGGTTAACGGGGCTGAAAGGCTGAGTGAGGCGCTATTTTAATGCACAAATTTTAATTAAGTTAACGGTCCGCAATTTATTTGCATGCTCGTCACGTAATTAATCAAAGAGCACAATGGAGAACGCAGTATGGAAAAGGTACAATGGACTGGCTGGCTGGCTGGCTGGTTGAATGACAGACTAACTGACAATCTTTGTGGCTGGAGCCAGTTCGGTGCTGTGCTGCGTTGTGCTATTTGCGCATCGATAATGACAATGGCTGAAACTCACCCAGGCGGCATTCCTCGCCAATCCTGGCCTGATTGAAGCACGACTCTTTGTTGTGATAAACCTCCTGACACCAGGCACACGATAGAGCGACAATTTCCTTTGATCCAAAGAGCTTGCTCTGCACAGCCTTGTTGCACTGCTTGCACTTTCCCTTTTCCATCTTGCGGTGCACCCAATGATGATGGGTGGTTGTCTGCTCCCGATACTGCCGGATCCCAACATCCCGATATGTTGGCTTACACACTAGTTGAGTCTTTTCATTCACAATTGGAATGCAATTCTGGTGTGCAATCAGCTGACAGGCCGAGCACTTCATCCGTTGTCCGCTTTTCTATAAAAAATAAAATTAAGCTTATGTACTTAAGAAACACATTAGCACTGTTTGTACATCCCGATCGACTAACTGGCTAGTTGAACTGTTGGCAACCTGCCAACTGGCTCTCGATTGATTTATTGAGTAACTTTTTAGTTGCCTGTCCTTAAAATAAACTTTTGTAATTGATTGTATCTGAAATTGCCCGCCAGTCAATCTGTCAATGTTAAAATAATAGTTAAAAGTGGCCACAGTTAAATTTGAAAAGCGTTCATTGCATTTGCATTGTATTCAATTTACAATTTAGAATAATTTTTGTTAAGAAAACTGCCAGTTTTACTAACTGCCTGAATTTGCACACTGTTTTCATCTTTCAATTTTTCTAATTACATTTTAACATATTAAAATAAAAATAATGAAAGCTTAACTAAAAACAAACATTTTATACTATTTTTTTGTAGTTTCAATTTTGTTTATTTTTATTTTTGCTGAGTAAAGTTCACCTAGTGCTGAAGGCGTATATAAGTTAACTAAATGTGACACTATTCTTATCTTGAAAGCTCAATTAACCAAGTGGTCTTGCTCCAGAGGTGTAACATTAAACAAACCCAAGCCCAATCTTAAAGGTAACAATGGACACACTACTGCAGACCATTCTCGTTTTTACTTTCTATGCAATATAATTTATCAAATGTTGTCGTGACATTATTCCACACATGCAGATAATCAACATTTGTACTTCCATTAAATCACCCGCTGCTCCCTGAACAAAAACTTTACCTTTCTGTCACCTAATGACAATCTACTTGTAACTTTCGACAGCAAACTTCTGGGTTTATTGCTGAAGCAATAATAAAAACGCAAACAAGTAGCCGTTTACCAGTCCTGATGTATATGAAGTTCGTGCGTGCAAAAGCAACAATTTATATATTAAATATATACTTTTGCATGTTGGACAGGCACGCAATAAATAAATTACACGATTACATGAAGTTTCATTCTGTTTAGCTGCCTTTTTTTTTCTTTGCTTCTTGTTCTTGACGCAGTAATTGAATTAGAAGTAAAATGTCAAAAATTCAGTCCAGTATTGCAATGTCAAGTCCCCAACTAAAAGTGTGTGTTTGTGTGTGTGTGTGTGTGTGTGTGTGTGTGTAGAACTTACAATGCACTCCTCGTTGAGGCAGCAGAGATCACCCGAGGCCGAGGTGGGCTTCCAGTAATGCTCACCCTGCACCGCATTTTCCGTCCAATCCGGCACAATGCGTATCGGTCTACGGGGATTGCTTGTCGATGCCGTGCGTCTATATATCAGATGGAGAGAGCAAGAGAGGCGCTTATATGAGTTGAATTATTGAATGGGATTAATACGCATATAAGCGAATTATTTTCATCGAAAAACTTGTGTGTAATTAATTAACACACAATCGTATTAGGTTAAGTGCTCTGTCGAATGTAATCCCCATAAATGTTTTTCAAAGTGGTTACATTTATTATTTATCAGGTAAATCAATGGTTTTTATCGTTGGATATTTGGAAAGTGAAAATGACTCCTTGTAATGAGAAATATTAATTAATTTAAAAATTAATTAATTAAAAGTGTAAACTAATTTACAGATTTATATATACACATAACATAAGCCTATAATCTATATAAAGTGGTAAATTAGCATATACAAATGATTAAGTTGAATAAAATATTAATTTTGAAAATCTGTTAAATATTATTGATTGACAATTTTTAGATCATATATTTATTTAAGTATGTATTTATATATCTACTAGATGATTGCATTAATTTGCTTGGTTGTACTCAAATTTAATGTACACTTGCTGCTGTACATTGCACCCAAGACGATACTTTATGTCATACATACATACACATACATCATGTATATAATATAAGTTTTACATTATAAGTTGTTCGTAGGTAAGTGCACGAACAAATAAGTTTAAATGAGCTTTTGTTACCCATTATGGCACTCGAGAAGCACACAAAAACAAGTTAGGCTGTAGCTAACCGCCAACCAGTTCTTCCATTGTTTCCCTGCCAACGCCTGAAGCAACAGTCGACTCACCTCTTTCGTCGCCATGCCCCCAACGAGTCGAGCTTCCTTTGACGAAACGCGGATTTTCGTTGCATGCCAATCGACGAGCGTCGAAAACGGCGCACAGTACCCGATCCCGCTCCCGTTCCCGTACCCGAACCCGAACCTAAATTCGAAACAGTTACCGCACCATAGGATGCGGGTGTTGCGGCAATGAGTTCGCCCTGCTGACTCGATGCTGATGTCCTGTTGCTGCTGCTGCTACTGCTGCTACTGCTGGTGGTGCTGGTGGTGCTGCTGCTTCTGGCGATGGCTTGCTCCCCCTCATACTCATCGTCCGTTTGGAATTCCTCCCGCACGGCATGCAGTAAACGCTCCATGCTTAGCATCGATGTCGACGCAGGCGTCTCCACGCAAGCAGAGCTTCTGCTTTTTCTGCTGTAGTTGTTTTTGTTTTTGTTGTTGTTGTTACTGCTGCTGCTTCTGCTGCAACTATTGTTTTTGTTGTTGTTACTGTCGCTGTCACAGTTCAAATAAGATATGAACATGGCCACGTCTAAAAGTAATTCAGCTGCTACAATTACATTTCACTTCATTACAGTTGACATCATTACACATTTGATTTTGTATTTGCTTTGCTCTGATTTTGATGGTGGCATTGTCTTAGTTCTTAGTTGAGAACAGTTGGGAGTATTGGCCCACATTGACGCATACCTTTTGCTATCTGACCCGCCTCAACAGCGACGGCGACTGCGATTCCAACTTGGCCTGTAACTGTGACTCTGCCAATGAATGTGACTCTGGCTAGCATTATGGCGCCTAGAGATACATATAAGCTTACGCGCACAACTGCAGCGTGCTATGTATAAGCATTGTGTGTGTGCACACACATGTGTGCCCTGTGTGTGTCTCATAGGTGCGCATACAGGTGAGTATGTAATGCATATCAACTTTGGCTTGAAGCTTGTAGCTAAGCAGATGTGAAAGAATCACGAATATAGTTGATACCCGACATTAAATTATTTAATTATTATTAGTTTTTCATTTATTTCGTTAACTAAGTAGTAGACATTTCTTAAGTCTCCATGAGATTAAAATGAAATCCTGCCTTTCATGCTGTATGTAAGAGTTTTTACTGTATGCTTACTTTATCTGTACATTTACATCAAATTCAAATCATTTTTCCTTGTATGCAACTTTGTGTTAGTTAATACAGATTCGAAATTAATTTAAATGAGCACACTGCGTATACGTATTTTAATAATTTATTCGTATTTCCATATTTAGCTTGCGTAGCAAGCGTATATCAAATTCGTTCGGCTTTTGCTTGTCTTTCCTCTCATCCATAACTATTCAGATTCAGAATGCTGGGGCGTGTCTGTTCGTGTTCCGTTCTCCGGTGTCTGTTGGGTGTGTGCGTGTGTGTGCGTGTGTATGTGTGTGCGTGCCTAATATCTCGTATACACTTTGTACATTGCATGCCTCGTAATTAAATTCTTATCAGTTTCAGATCAAAAACTGAATGAAAACAAGAAAAAGAATGCGCTATCAGATTGAACTCGACCATTCGATACCCTGTACACTAGTCTTTCTCAATTTAAAGTCGTACATTTCTTCGATATCTTAATATGTAGGAAGTTATCGATAAAATTAAATAAAATTGATCGATCATCTCTGTCTGTTATCTCTGTCTATCTCCGTATTCGGCATTTTCATTGATGCTGATCAAATATATTTACACATATATATACATATGTATAAAATTCATATTATTTAATTTTGCGCTACTTTATAATACCCATCCGTTATTAATGGCTTCAGGGTATGAAATGTATAACAAAAAACAAGTCAAAATGCAGTAGTCAAGTGACCTCGACTACGATGTACCCTGAATAAATAAATTATGCGATTTCTACTATAACTCGGGTGCTTCTTATCCTCTCTTAATGATCAATAATATGAAATTCTATCGATATTTGTTAAATATATTATAGAAATACGAGAGATTACCTACCAATTGTCTTTTAAGGGACAGAAAGGGCATGATTGATCAAGAGTATATATGAATGGAGGATGCTTTTCACTGTCTGATACAATCTTTTGTACAAAACCATTACATTCGGTTAACCATTTCTAATGGGTTCAGGGCATAAAAATAACCAACAAAAAAAGTCTCTCTGATGCAAAGTGACTAAGTTGCGCCCCTCACTGTTTTTTGTTCTTAGTTTTGCTTTGGTTACTGTTAATATTGGCCAGGAAAATTGCAGGTTGTTGCCTGGATTTGCATGTCAATTGTCAGCGTTTACGATTCCAAAGCGCCTCTCGAGAACGTGCCGTGTCCATTCCATGTCTGCTACCCGATATCTGTGTGTGTGTGTGTTTGTGTGTCCATCTTGTTTCGCCTTGTTGGGTGTGGAGTTTGTCGACAATGGCTGTTGAGTCTGCAATTTGAGTTACTGGTTTTGACTCGCGCATAGTTTTTTGTTTTTGTAGTTTTTCATTGAAAGGTGGAAGCCCTGGTTTTTTAAGCGCTTTATCGTTACGCGTTGGCGACTCTCGTGGCTTCTGCATGAGCGAGGATATGCTTCTGCAAATGACGGCGATATTGCCAGTGCCCCACTGTCCATCTGCCGCATTTTGCTTGACCAAACGGCAGCAGCCTAGGCTTATATTGGCCATTGCAATTTTCCATGGAATTTCAAAGTTTTCAATCCAATTCGTTTGACGAATAGACATTTGTAGCAGTAATGCAATACGTCAGTGTCGTAGACTATCTGTATATGCCTGTTAAGCAGTCTGTCATTTGTAACGTACTTTTGACTGGGAATATCTGTTTAAAACCAGGCTTTACCTATTTTATAGCATCTATTTGTCCTGGGCAGAACAAAATGGAGAACAAATAGTAACAAATTCAAGAAGAGCCCTTAGGTTTAATTCAATGAAATTTAAAGCAAATTATAGTAATCAGATGTATATTGGTTAGAGAACAATACAAAATATCACTTATCACGTGTAGCAATTACAATCAATAAAGACTGTGAATACTAATTATACACGGAACCCATTAAAAATTGGGTAAAAATGGTAACTGACAAAATTGTTATTAGGTAGAGAGAGAGTGGAGGCGTCTCCGACCGCATAAAGTATATATATTCTTGATCAGCATAAACAGCCAAGAAGATCTATCTATGCCCGAATTTCTGTCTGTCCGTCTGTTTTGTCAGCAATGAGCAAAACACACGCTAATAACGATTTATAGACAGCCAATGGCCCAAAATGGACAGGTCACAAAACTTCAAACGCAATTTCCATTCAAATGCGATTAAATTTGATTTTGATGCCCGCCTTTGAAGCTTGGCAGAACGGACAAAGCCGAATAGAAATGGGGAATGAGTATCCGATTCTGAATGGCAATAGCCTATGTAAATGGGCAACGAGCAACGAGCAACGGGCAATGGACAACGAGCAATGTACAATGGACAATTGGCACTGGGAATGGGCAATAGTGGTGGGGATGAGGATTGGAATGGGTATGGTGCTGATGGTGGGGCCAGGTGATTAGATGATTAGGTGGTGAGCAGCGATGAGCCGCTAATGTTTAGCAGAGCGAATCGCTTCAATGTCGCCATTCTGCCATTTGGGACGCTCAACCGAATGTGCCCATAGACAAAATCAATAAAGAAAACCTTGAAAATATTTTTCGTACGTTTCTCAATAATGACAGTTTGCTATTCAGAATTTTCTTTCATATTTCACTGACCAGGATTTGCTCGGCGGCATCATAAAAATTGTGTTTAGAATTCTGAATGTGTAGTTAATAGTATTGTGTAAAGCAGAAATTCCTCAATTAGGTCCACATATTCAGAATTAAGTTCTCAAATGAAGCTAAAGCTTTGATATCTGCATTAGATATTAGCCCTATATTCTCAGACAATACAATTTTCCATTCATGTAAATTTATAGAAACAGAATATGATATGAGGTTGAAATTTGTTCTCTGTTTAAGTGCAGCTTGCAACGCATTAATGGCGACGACTCTGATCCCATAGAGTAAACATGTATATATGTATATATATTCTTGATCAGTCTCGGCATGTCCAGCGGTTCATCCGTTACAAATTGGCTACAACTATAAGGCAAATACACCATATATATTTAAATGTCATATTTATTTATATATATACGTATCGTTCCATCGTTTTGTTCATCTTAGCCCAAGAAAAAATACATTTGAGCTGCGCAAAATGAAAAATTATCAAAACGTCGCGACGCCTCGTTTGTGATTGCGATTAATGGTGTCTCGGGATTCAATTGATGGCCGCTTTTGGGTGAGAGTGATGGTGTAAGAGGAGGAACGGGACAACCTTTGGAAGCTGGTATATGGCAGCCAGCTATTTGAGCCCTTAGCTTTCGTGCAAAAGAAGCAGAAATGAATATTAACAATACTGACAAAAAGCGGGCCAATGAGAAAATTAGCTGGAGCTGAAGCTGGACAGATTCATTCGATGCATTTGCAATGCCAATGAAATGGTTAATCAAAGAAGCAAACGATGCGCAGAAGACATCGATGCCTGCAGATAGCAGATAGAAAGGGTTGGGCGGTTGGTTTGGGTTAGAGATGGAGCATCCGACAATAAACGAGCGTCGCTGCCAATGACATTAATATTCTTAATTGGTATTAAGTGTAGCAGCAGCCAGCAGGACGCACAGAAAACGCGTCCTTTGGATGAACTGAAGGACGAGCAGTTCACGTAAGACGATTGCTAAAATTTCAAAAAGAAATAGAAAAGAAAATTCGTGTTGCTGAATAAGATGACAACTCTTCCGGAAAACGGAATAAGTCGTCGAATGATTGCGCAGATTTTATTCAAAGTTTGTAGACAGGATGACAGTTATGACAAACAGCGTTGAATGGGCATTTGGATGGAAAACGGGGAAGAAATCGGGGAAGTGATAACCAAAAAACAGGGACTAAGGCTGAAACAAAGAACAACAGGGCTGACTTTTCGAATTTGCATTCCGATTTCGTTATTGTTGTTGTGTCAGAAAGTTTGCAAAGTTGTACTGAAATC
Source organism: Drosophila setosimentum (assembly GCA_035043505.1). Classification (NCBI taxonomy): domain Eukaryota; kingdom Metazoa; phylum Arthropoda; class Insecta; order Diptera; family Drosophilidae; genus Drosophila; species Drosophila setosimentum. Next base: position 18,750,745 of record JAWNMY010000090.1, on the reverse strand, counting down.
TACAAAGGTGCAAACTGAAGTAATTCGCCTTTACGATGGACAACGAGTTGACAAACAAGGCGAGATAGGAAATACTTTTGTCTGTGTAGACAGAAATCACTGACAGTCAAAAACGAATAACCAAAGAAAATACCGCAGGCGAGAAAGCTAAAAAAAAAAAATACCCAAAAGACGAGAGAAACAAAGATTTCCAAATCGAGACAACAAATTGTACAGCTGCAAGTAGCTGAAAATATTAGAGTGAAAACTTGCTGGGATTCGAGCTAATTGAGTGAAATCTAATTATATCTAAGTATATCTATCCTATAGTTAGCCCCAAATATCATTTTATCTGTGTGGCTTAGTATGCTTAGTAAAATAGTAGAAAATATTATTTAAAAGGTTAACAAATTGCTAGTAAGAGGAACAAAAGCCAAAATTACACATTGCTGTATACTTTTTGATAACATTCTAAGCACCGTAGTTACTTGTATTGTATTTTGTTTATTCTTTGTTTTGTGTGTGTTGTATGTGTGTGCAAACTGAAAAGCCAACATTGAAACAGTTTTCTAATCTCTTGCACAATGAATTTTTATTACTGACTGGCACAATTTATGAATGAATTTGAAGAGGCAAACAAACAAATCAAACAACAACAGCAACAATAATAACAGCGAATAGGGTCGCTTAAAAAGACGGCTAATAAATAAATTGACAATGCGCAATTGTGGAACTCCCAATGCGTATAAGGATTAAACAGAGCCCTTTTTTCCAATTTGCCATGGCAGCATCAGTAAATTGTATATTTGGTGCCCAATTTACAAATACACAGATTCTGTGAGTGTGTGTGTGTGTAAACATATTTTTTTTTTGCGTGTTTTGCAAATCTGTTGGCGACGCTAAAATGTTTTTTTTTTTTTTAGGTGCTTTACAGTATTTTAATTTACATTTTTCGTATTGTAATTGAAATACTTTCTTTGCCATTTTCGGGTTTTTGTTGTTGGTGTTGTTGTTTTTGTTTTTGTTGTTGGTGTGTTTTGTGCTGCCGTCTTCGTTTTCTTTGCTGTCGCTGTCGCTGCTGTTGTTAATTTTGCTCGCTAAAAATACTCAAGTTAATTATAAGCAACATCGCCAGCAACAAGTCGAACATTTTAAATCTAAAACATGTGTGTGACTTGATATTTATTTTTAAAATCACTTTCAGTATTTTTTTTATATTGTCATTCTTTTCCTCATAATTTTTAATAATTTTGTATTTTTGATACCCTGCACCCATTGACAGCGGACGAAATGTGTACTATGCATATGTTCATATATTCTTGATCAACATCAGCAGTCATGTCACATATAAAAGAGGCTAGAGACTTTCAATTTTGAATATAAGATGAAAATAAACAAAATTGATGGATGAAATAAAATAAATGTGATTTAGTATTCATAGCTGAATATACATCTATATATATATATATATATATATATATATATATTTCCCTAATATCGATCAAGATCAGATGATGTACATAGTATATGCAAGGCAGACTGGAGAAATCTCAATTAATTTGCTTTGGTTTTTTTTCTAGTGGCGACGTTGTGAACTTCTTGTTGCTGGCAGGTGGTGTCAAGCCTCACACCTCTATTGATTAAAATGAAATGCAGTCATAAATTGCCATTGGATATTGGTTGACCATAAATTGTACATTTAAAATTTTGGCTCATTGGGCGTATGCGCAATATGCCGGTTGGATGCCCCTCTATTGGAGGGGGGTCGTGGTCGACTTGGCTGGCTGCCTTGCTGTGTTTTCTTGGCGCAGCTGCCATCAAACAAAAACAACAACAAATAGAAAATCAACAATAAATCAAACGAAATAGGAAAAACGCGAAGTTGTTGTAGCTGTTGTTGTTTTGTAATGGTTGCGGCTGTTGCTGCTGTTGTTGTGGTTGTTGTTCTTTTAGTTGCTGTCGCTGCTGCTGCACTTATTTAAATGAGTTCGAAATTCTTGAAATGTCATGGCTGGCAGTTAGCCTTTCGGTTCACATGCCACACACAGTGCGCCCGAATTACCCAACATCCACATCCCTAAAAACTATTGCGATTCTGGCAACACTTCAGCAGCAATATACAATAAAAATAATGGTGCACACCGACAACCCCAACAGTGGCAACATTTTAGTGGCACACCGGAGCGCAACTTCAACCAAGGTGAACTCTTGGAAATGTGGCCAAATCACATGGTGCTTCAGATGATAAGATTTAGTTCTATGTTATTGTTTGTTCAATTATTTACCCGGTAAATTGTTGGTGTTTACTTTGTTGAGTCTGCTGCAGAGAAATTAGATCTAAAATAGCTGTAACATAGTAGCTTCTTTTCATGCTAATATGCCCATAATAAAGCGAGTGCTTAAGAGATTTGAAGGTTACTAATACCATTTATTTAGTTAGCCAGTTAGCCTATTCATAAGGCGCAGCACTACTTGGAAAACTGACTTCAACAGCAGCGTTTGGAACAATGTTGCCCCATCGCCTAGCTGCATACATGGGGCATGCCTCATTCAACACATATTTTGTAAGCATGCTTGCCTCTATGTGTGATGTACATATGTCTCTAATTTTATGTTTTGCATTTCGTTTTCAAGCTCAGCGATCAATTAAACATTTGCTCAATTAATTGCCTGGTGTCGGCAACGCGTCAATTGAACAAATGTTCTGTGGTCTATAAATTGTAGAAAACATCAAATTTTTTAACCCTATAACCACCCGCACAACACACACGCGCCAGTTGCACCCAAATTGGTATGGCAACTGTTGTTTTGATTTGACATTTTGGAATTACACTTTGTCAGATACCATAAATTGCATGTAATTTGTTTTGTTCTTTTATATTTTCTCGTTTGCTTTATTTGCTGTGCGCTTGCCTCACTGACAATCGGCACCGCCACAGTCATGTCACAAAAACAGAAACAGAAACAGAAACAAAAACAACAAAAACAACAAAAAAAAAAACAAAAACGAAAATAAATAATAATAACTAAAATGATTTTTTCCACTCAAGCATTCACTTTTACATTTGCTGCTATGAATTTTCCATAGTATATTCAACAGAATTGATGAGGCTTCTGTTTTCTTTTGTCTTATCCGGTTACTCCGCGTATGTGAACAATTATAAAGGGGCTGACGGGCTAACGGGCCGGATGAGGGCGATTGTGCGTTCTTTTCGATTCGTTTCAATTGTAGCGGTTCACGTTCACGTTCTTTTCGCTAGCTGGCGGCGTCCAACCACACACGGCAACTGAGGCAGGGTTCAGCTACCGAGCGGCGTCAGCAGCCGGCACCAGTCGCAGCCGCCGACAGTTTGACGCTAACGTCGACGTCAACGACGACGCCGGCAGATCGCCAAGTTGTAGGTTTTGTCACCTCTACTTTGTGGTGAGTTTTGTGCGACGATCACGATGTGCTCTGTGTGTTTGCATGTGTGTGCGTGTATCTCTATGTGGGGTGTATAATTTTTTGGTGGAATGAAAGAGATCGTGGACTCTCTCGTGCCTGCGTTCATATTGCCATGGTGACATTTTAGCTGGTAGCTGGCAGTGGGGCGCTGCGTTGCGCTGTGCTGCTTTTATCTTTATCTATTTAATAAATAGTTTTGATTGTTCGCTGCCATTTTTTGCTTTGTGCCTTCAATTTGCATTTTAATTTTGCTGCCTTTGTCGTTGCTGTCGTTGTCTTTTTTGCACCCCCCATCACCGCCCCGCACAACCTTAGCGTAAACACACGACTGACAAACCGACGATTGACGCCTGCTGATGACGTAGTTGCCAGACACGTAAGTGTATGCAAGAGAATGAGTGGGTTCGTCCACGAGATACCCTGTAGCTGCGCTTAAAACGCTCTTGGCAATCAGCAATCAAAATTTGGTCATGTGTGAAAAGATATATTTGACGGAACGAAGAATTTTCGTACATACAAATATATTATAGGCATATTATATCTATTTATAAACAGTTTAATTATAGTACCAAAGATTTGCCTAGATTTGCGCATTTCATTAACAACTTTTAACAATTTGAATGAATAAGGGGTATAAAACAAATGGAAATCAGCTTGTTGTTATTGGTGCCTCTTGTTGCGCTGGCTGCGTACGGCGTGCGTCAGCAATCCGGAACTAGAACTCCTCCAGCAGCTGCTCCGAGCAGAATTGACAACATCGAAAGCATTACGAAAGATATTTTTATGATCTTGCCAAAAATTGAGTGGCCATCAGCAGTCAATATGAGTGCAGCTATTCATATGAGAATTCTCCGACAATACTTGACTCATCAGATTCTTTTTGTAATGCAATTTTGTAGAAAGTAAATATAGCGAAATCAACTTATTTTTATCTTGAATTCTACCAGATACCAGGATGTAAAAAATACACAAACAAAGTTAGGCCTAAATTAGTTCAAATTATATGTATTGCTTCAAAAGACATTTAAATTTACGAGCAATAAAAATGTATGATTTATTTAACGTATCGAATCAATCTTGGAATATACTTATGGCAAATCGCAAATGAATGAATTATATATGTCGATCGTAAATCAATAGAGTGAAACATTCCTAAATTTAATTCAAATGCGAATGTTATTCGAATAAAATTCATATTGAATCACATGATCACGCACAGCTCATGCGAAACCATCAAAACATTTGCCGGCTCATTAAATATCTGATGCAAAATGGTTTCGAAATCGCTCAACTGTATTATATAATACATGATTACAGAAAGTAATTAACTCTATATTTTTTATATATTTTTAATTACATATATGTTAATATGCCATATAATAACCATATGAAGTGAACCTATAAATTTCTGTCGCGTGATATATCAATTTGTATTTATTATCCTCAATTGTCGTTTCACTGTAATTTCATTTGTTGCATGCTGCAGAGAAGTGAGACAGCGACATTATACAGTGTCGCAGAGCTTATTTCAAGCAGGGTTTAGCAAATATTTTAATTGCCTGCCATAACTAATTATACATTATTTTTCAAAAATTCCAAAGACCGATGGCAGGTTCATCTATTTCCCTACTTTCTAGGTCAGGTTATGTAAAAAAGTACCGCAATTTGTCAAAGCTTATTTCGAACAGTTAAATTATGAACACCTGGGTTGGTAAATGGACTACCATTGAACAACGGAATCTCATCCTGGAACACTTCAAAATCGGATATTCACATTGCCAAATGGCTTTAATGGTCAATCTAAGCAACTCAACTGTATGCAACATCATTCGGCGCTTCGTCGTATCGAAATTTGGATAGAGGACAATGGCGGAATGGCACCAAACAAGATTTTCACCAAACAGGAAGAGCGGAGGATCATCAGGAAAATAAGGGCAAGTCCTAAGCTATCGGCTCCAAAACTGACTCAATAGGTGCAGGATGAAATGCGCAAAGGTGAAGTGGGGAAAATGAGCGCCTGGTTCTGCGCAACCATTTAATGCCAGAGTACCACAGAAGCAGCCCGTGGTAAATAAAGGGACCAGGATGACGTCCGTCAAAACCCACTTGGAAAAGGATTTGGAGTTCTGGAACACAGTCATATTTGCAGATGAGTCGAAATTCAACATTTTTTGCTCGGACGGACATAATTATGGGTGGCGACAGTCCAATACTGAGCTGAATCCCAAAAACTTAAAGGCAACAGCCAAGCACGGCGGAGGAAGTGTCTTGAAATGGGCATGTATCTCGGCAGCCGGCGTCGAGAATTTGGTGTTCATTGAAACAATAATGGACAAGAATGTGTACCTCAATATATTAAAGGAAAATTTACTCCAAAGTGCCAAGAAGCTAGGAATCCGACTTACTTTCCGGTTCTACCAGGACAACGACCCCAAGCATAAGTCCGGATTAGTAAAGTCCTGGCTTCTCTAGGATCTCAAAAATGCTCTGCTGAATGAGTGGAGCAAAATCAGCACAGAAACTACCCGGAAGCTGGTATCTTCCATAAATAATAGGTTAAGGGAAGTATTTAAGGCTAAAGGATATCATACTAAGTATTAACATCCTTATTTAAGCTTTTACACGTCAAATATTTAGATATGTTTAGATATGTTTTTGACTAATTTTAATTAATTAATATTTTAGTAAAAACTAAAGTTTCTTCTTCAAACGTGATATATCATGAAACAAATTGGCATTTAAACATTTAGCGTTTGTTTCCTTGTTTAAACTTTATAGCAGATTAAATTTTTTGCTTGACACTGCTCAAAATAAGCTATGAGACACTGTGGTTTCACGCGTCGTATGATTAATGTGCTACGAACATTGTGGTCAGTTGTGGCAGGGCCTCAGTAGTAAATGCCGTAGCTCTTTTATCAGCCGAGTTAGCGGCTACAATCAGTTGCACCCCTCCCACAAAACATTGCCATTACGCCCTTGGCATTTATCGTAATTCAGCAGCGTTCAATCTTGTGCCCCTCTGGGAATCCTTTTTATACCCTCAACTCATTAAACATTGATGAAAAGGGTATAATGGATTTGTGCAAAAGTATGTAACAGGCAGAAGGAAACATCACCGACCCCATAAAGTAAAGATATGCTTGATCAGGGTCAACAGCCGAGCTATAGCCATGTCCGTCTGCCTGTTTCTCCTTTTGTATGAAAATGCGGATCTCACTGACTATAAGAGATAGAGATTTCCAATTGTAAATCTCGGGCAGATCAATTTTATTTAATTTTAACCATTACTTCATTCGTTTTGTTTGGCAATAAAACTAAAATATATTTAACAGCTGGGTTCAGGGTATATTGAAGTCTGTTAGCAACTTTTGTTGTTGTTATTGCTATTATTAGTTTTATAATTATTATAATTGTTATTAATATTATTATTAATATTATTATTGGTAGTATTATTATTATATTAATTATTATTATTATTATTATTATTATTATTATTATTATTATTATTATTATTATTATTATTATTATCATTATTATTATTATCATTATTATTATTATTTTTATTATTATTATTATTGTTATTGTTATTGTTATTGTTATTGTTATTGTTATTATTATTAATATTATTATTATTTTTATTATTATTATTATTATTATTATTATTATTATTATTAATATTGTTATTGTTATTGTTATTGTTATTGTTATTGTTATTGTTATTGTTATTGTTATTAATATTATTATTATTATTATTATTATTATTATTATTATTATTATTATTATTATTATTATTATTATTATTATTATCATTATCATTATTATTATTATTATTATTATTATTATTATTATTATTATTATTACTATCATTATTATTATTATTATTATTATTATTATTATTATTGTTATTGTTATTATCATTATTATTATTACTGGTAGTGGTCAAAGGCAGCTAAGCAAAAAAACCGCAATAATAGAAGTCGGAATCGCTGAGCCGCATGTTTCCCAAAAAATGGAGACTGAATTAGGTTCACCGGCTGGTTTGGATAGCTGCCTGGAGTGCCGGCATGAGGCACATGATTGAATGATTTTAAAATTTGCGTTTGCCATTTTATCGGGCAAAAGGTCAAAAATTTAAACATATCATGCGGCTTTAAATATCTCGGGCCAGCACAACTGGATTGCCCGGGGAGGGGAAACATAATAACATGTCACGCTTGAGCATCTTAAATTAAAAATATGTGAGAGCGCTGCTGTCGGGCGAAACTGACTCCAAAATACTCTGATACGAATAAATAATACCATCTAATAACAGGTGCCACAGACTAGGATAGGTCTAGCCAAGAATCACCGATCGTTGAAAGAGGTTCCTTGTAATCTACCGTCCAAATTTGGCTTTTAGATTGCGGTAGACATATGCTTTTGTGAATTTTGGCTTTATCGATTACCTAGCCTCCTAGCTTAATACTTTGCCTGATGCTGCAAAAGACAAGTATATGTTACAGGTTTCAAGCCTCCAGCTTTGAGTGTGTCGAAAAAGTTACGCTTATACGGACAGACGGACATTGCACAAAACCAATATACTCTTGTACCTTTTGTGTCAGAGTAAGAACATCAACTTTATGGCTGTTGGCCTTCGGATCGCGCTCAAGCAGAATGTCAAGCAGGTTGTTAATAGACCCAACGGAAAAAAGGAATCGCAATTTCACACAATATGCCAATGTATGTACATATATAAAAATGAACATCCGCCCGGTTAGCACGTAGCCACACAAATCGGAAATTAAAACGGAAATCTCTTGTGTGTAAATACAAATCAAAATATTTTTTTTTTTTGTTTTATTAACAACTCGATACTTATCTGTGCAAATGGGATTTTTTTGGGCAATAATAATAAAGTCAACCAATGTGTACGTACCTGTAATATAAGAAATATATATATAAGTATGGAATATTTTGCAAACACTGTTTAAATAGCAATATATATAAATGCAATGTAAATTTTTACTTGCATGTGCGATATGATTTTGATTTCTTTAAATAATAATTTTAATAATAAATTAAATTTAACAGCAGACAGTATGCAATGGAGCTAAGAAAAAATAATTACAGACATAAGTCACAAAGATTAACCCTCAGTCGGCTCAAGAGCATTCAATTAATTGATATCCATAAAAAAAATTATATTCTCTCGCATTATATTTGATTAAAACACGTCAGGTGTGAATTAAAACCGAAACCTAAAACTGATCACATATTTAATTTGAGCTTGGAAACTGGCAACAGTTTTAAATAATTAATCTACCTTAAAGGTGAAAGTTCTCTTTGCACTATATACATACAGTTGTGATTTGATATGACAAGCTGTTTTATATGTCCCGAAAAACTGAACAAAAACTATTTAATGCAAGAGCCAAGTCTTAACACGATAAATGAAAAAAAAAAATATGACCAACCCGCTTAACTAGGTTATCCATCAGGAAAGTTGCGTCTTTTTCAGGCTGATTAACTTGCATGCCTATCACAAAACTCATAATCATCAATCTATCTAAGCAAGTTTGTACAACGGCTTAACCATTTTCGACAAACAGCGACATCCACAGCCCGTACTGCGCGTCCGTCGCTTACAATTGGCCAAATTCAGGCGACACTCAAAGTGAAGCGGGTTCTGTCCGACTGGTGTCAGTCCGTCTGATGTCCGCCTGTCGTTCAATCCGCTTGTCTGTGTGGCTGTCCGCTCATTCGGCCCGTTCACTTAGCTGTCATTTTGGGCAACAGGACACTTTGTTTGAATGTTATTTATGAGGTACTTTTGTTGTAATTCAAGGAAATCGCTTGGCTGAGCCACTTTTTCAACAACAACAGCCGCCATAATTTATGCATGCGCCACCCGAAACACCCTGTATATAGTTGGAATTGTTTGGTAGGGGGAGTTGAATGCTTCTTTCGACTGGATTCCGGCCGAGCTTTAGTCGAATCGATGACCGTGCGCAGCGTGTGAATTATGAAATACGGCTCGGACTTGCGGCTGCTGCCAAGAATTTCGACTTCTTTTCTAATTAGGCTTAAGCCGCGAGCCTTCTCTCTCTTCTCGCTGGCATCATATGTCGCTCCTCTTGACCAACTCGTGCCGGAGCTGACAGCTGCCACCCAACTCCGCCTACAGACAGACTGAAACACATAATTGCGATTGTCATTCATCGGGGGTTGTTCAAATTGGATGAGTTCCAAGTTAAGGTCCTTTCTGTTAGCATGATTGAGCGAAAAACCTAAATCTGCTTTTTAGGTGGTTCAGTTAAAGTGCCAAGCTTAGACCCCAATGAAAGATCACTTGGAAATGTGCTTGATAAGGGGCTGAGAAGAGAATCTAACTTAAATCAAGTTAGGTTAAAGACTTCAGTCGCTATTGCTTACCAACAAGTTATTTTACAGTAATCGAAAAAATAAGAGAAACCAACACGAAGGAAAATGTTCTTAAAATATCTACAGCCATACCATCTGTTAAAAGTGATGGCTATAATGCTGATATACGATTGAATTTAGTTGAAAATTATTTATACAAATAATTAATTGCTGTTAAGCTTGTAATATAATGTTTAAGAGTTAATAATAAAAATGCTGTAAAGAAAACAATAATTTTTTCCGATTCGCCGGAAAATTGAGGTAATCCTCGCGTTAACAGAAATCAACATAAAGAACACAACAGGACAACAGACAACACGGAAAGAAAGAGCGAACAAAGAACAAAAACAGAATTGTTGACAAAAAGAAAGAGAAAGAGAGAGTGTGTGAGAAACATACCCATCCACATAGAGGCCAGCGGCAGCTCCGCCACCGCCGCTTCCTGTCATGGCAAGCGCCTTGTAGCGTGCCTGCTCATCGGTGGGCAGAACGATGTCAACGGAACGAGAGCGGGTCGCATTGTTGTTGGGCACGGTGAGAAAACAGACATCGCCTGTGGGCTGCAACTCCTCCGTTTTGCCACCGGATGAGAGCTTTGAGAAGCACGAGTCCACTGATGCGGCCCGATCACGCCTCAGATCCGGAACCGTCAAATAGATATCGCGCACAACGAATGCGGAATGATGACTGGCGTTAGCAGCGGCAACGGCTGCGGCTGCATGGGATGCTGTTGGGGAACCGCAGGTGGCCATTATGGAGGCCTCTTCGAGTGAATCAGCGGTGTCCACCGATGACTTGCTGACAGTGCCCACCTCCTCGTGCGACACATTCTCCAGCGAATTGCCAGTTGGCTCCACAAAGATGGCCTCCTGTCGCGAAATCGAACGACGCCTACCTCGACCCACCATCGGCCAGGCAATGGCAGCGGCCGCATCATCAGCATCTGCACTGGAGCAGCTAGCGGCGCAACCAGAACCACTGGAGGTGATTGCAGGCAGCGTCAGTGCTGCAGCTGCTGCGACAGCAGTAGCGCTTAGATGCTGGCATCCGGCTGAAGTCGACGGCAGCTCCAGCACCGGACTGGTCCGACGCACAAGCGTGGGCGTTAGTATGGGAGAGATTGGCGGCGATCCGGGATCAATGGGGAATGCATAGTCCAGAAATGGGGGATAGTCGCCATTGGTTGGCGACAGCGTGAAGGTGATGCCGCATGGCGTAGTCGGTTGCGGTGGCAACAGAGTGTTGCCAAAGTGCGGCGATCCATTTTCGGAACCCTCCATGCCCTCATCCTCGGACGTGGTCACCGAACTGCCGATTGTGTGCCGACGCATTTGACGGGGCAGGCGCGTACGTGACTCCTCAATGCTGCTGAGCATACTGATGCCCATGCTGAGATTGGACATACGTAGGTCCATCGCCATAGCGGCTTCGTCATCCATCTCCATGCCGCCACAGGCACCAGCCGCATCATCATCATCCAGGGCTTCAGTGCTGTCGTCATCGTCGCTGGTATCGGAGCTGGTGTTGCTATAGCTGAGTGTGCTCAGCTCTCGGTGGTCAATAAAATAGCGCCGCTCGGCTGTCATCTCCTTTTCATATTGCTCAACAAAATGGCAATGGATGCACGGCGGCGGTGTCTTCGTCGATGAGCTGCGCCGCACCTTCAGGCGCCGTGGCACCTCGAGAAAAGCACCAGAATCATCGCTGCCCACCGAGGCGGCTGCCGAGTCGAAACTGTGCGAGCGTTGGGCATGCGCTGCCTGTGGCACCTGCAGATAGCCACCCTCCGAGGATCGCTCATCAGCCGAAGAGGACGACTGCTGCTTCAGGAGATGCGCAGCGGAGCGCTGTGGCTCCAATTGCATCTCATCAAACGAGGCGGAGCGCACCTGATGATGAGTGATGAAGCGCATAGAAAGAGAGAAAGCGGATAATGTAAGCTGGTCACGCAGCGCTCAACTCCAGACACAGCGACAACAAACTTCAGTGAAACGAAAGAGGAGAAGGGTGGGGGAAGCGGGGTACGTGCATGCTGGACCAACACAAGGGCATCAAAACAAAATACACACAGACACAGAAACGATAAGTTATCGAACATGCAGCATTGCATTTGATTAGTATGCTGCAGGTTATCGATAAGTTTGTGACACATTAAAAAAGAAAACAATTTGAAAATATACCAGCTGCGCACGCTAAGCGATAAGAGGTTATCGATAAGCGATAATAGCAGCGCTGTAAAAAAAATAATATTACAAAGCATAGACAAGTGAAACCAAAGTAAAGAAAACAACAACACAATTAAAACACTGTTAAACTGGAACATGCACAATAAAATCGAATTCATCCCGAAAAGACGACACAATAATGTCGATAACACAACAACAACATAGATTATCGATAACTCAAAGTGTACCTGCTTGGGAACCTCGAGACTATTCTGCATTTTCATTTCGGCTCCCGTCGGAGTGCGCGAACGCGTAAAAGTCGAACGTATACGATGCATTTTTATTGGTTGTTGCCTATCGGTTATCGGATAACGATTGTTAGTTGTTACTTTTTAGTTGATGATTTGGGTTGTCACTTTTGATAATTTTACTGGCTGGTTTAATTGTTGTCGTTGTTGAGTTGTTGTTGTCACTATTATTGGTTGACCTCTGTTTCTTGCTGATTTAGTTGTTGCTTCTGGTTGTTGGTTATTGGTTGTTAATTACTGGTTACTGGTTACTGGTTGAGTTGTCACTATTCTTTGTTATTTGATAGTTTCTTTGCTGTTGTTGTCTCTTGCGTTGTTTTTGTTGTTTGGTATTAATCGTTTGTTGACTGTCTGTAAATGGTTGGTCTGTCACTATTTTTGGTTCGTACTCTGCTGGTTTAGTTGTTGTTTTGGCTGGTGTTGTTGTTGTTGTTGCTTGTGTTATTGTCTGTACCACTCATGAATGGACTGACAACTGCTGTATGGCTTGTTGTTTCAGCGTTGCAAGCTGTTACTGCTAATACATCACTTGTTGTTGTTGTTGTTGTTGTTCGTGCTGCTGCAGCAATTGTTGCTGTTGTTGCCGTTAGTATTTGTATATTATCTATTGGTATTTTTGATTTATGTAGGTCCTCGCCTTTTACTGTATCTGTTACTGTAATCGTTTCGCTGCTATGGTTGTTGGAGTTTTTGTCACTTTCGACGGTCTGTTGGTATTTGTCGTTGTTTTTGTTGTCGCTGTTGGTGCGGATTAATACCGTTTTAATCGAATTATCTGCTGATTTCTTGTAGCTGTTGTTGATGTTATTGTTAAAGCTTGCTAAATGCTTGACAATTGCGATGCTTAATTCCATTTCGATGATTTGCTTCAAATCTTTTCTTCAACTTGTTTTTTTTCTTTTCGTTTCTTTGCTTTGTTTTATTCTTTTTTATTATTATTTTTTATTTTTTTTTTGCTGACTTTGTCTTATTATTTGCCTTACTTGAAGAATGTTCTTGTACGTCTTCTAAGCGATCTGGCCAATAAAGCAAATTAACAAAAAGTTCACAAAGTTTTGCGTTCGGTTTTGTGCCAGTCGCGTTACCGTTGAAGCTGGTGTTATAAAAGACGACAGTTGCTCTTGTTGTTGTTGTTGTTATTGTTGCTGTTGTTGCTGTTGTTGCTGCTGCTGTTGTTTTGCTTTTAATGTGGCACAGAGCGCTGGCTGTGCGCCGCCAACGCTCGACAACCCCTTACTCTTGGAGCGCAAGCTGCTTTTATTGTAGCTCTGATTGTCTTTGCCTTTACTTTCAATTAATCAGAGTTTTTGCTACACATTATAATTATCCAAAGTGCAGGTAGAGAAAGAGGGAGAGAAAGAGAGAAGCAAGAATTGATTACGTTAGTTTTTACACGATATAATTTATTTAATTGCTCACACCCCAACCTGCAAATTAAATTCAAAACTTCCATAGCCAAAAGTTAGCTGCATAAATTCACACATTTCTCACATTAAAGCCATCGAAATAAAATGAAACACACACCCACGGACAGATTGTTTCACATATTGCAAATAGTCCTTACTGCAGAAACTAGTTGAAAATATATATTACATGGATTGAATGTTAATGAATATGCAAATTACTAATTGGATCTCTTTACTATCAGGTTACATACATGCAAACACATTCAAGAGAGCTGCGAATTACGTAATTCGCAATTCGCAATTCGCAACATATTCATCATACCCCGCACAGATGCAAACTATTTTGAAGCTGTTAAGACGTTTAGTTCAATTATAATATGGAGTGTTATAGATATAACATTGGAGTAGTTTTAGATAACAGAGCCAGAATACAATCATTTTTGGCCAAAAACAAACATTTGCCCCATCTCCTTAATAACAATTTAATAGTTCATTATGCATTTATCAGAAATGATATGATAACAACCTAAATAGTTTCCTGGTCGCTCCGCTCAGGGTATGCTCGATAAAAAAAAAAATACCAAATTGACTTTCGATACCATCTGATCTTATTCAAAAAAAAAAAAAGGGGAAAATTGTGAAATAGGGCAACGCAGAACCCGTTACGGATTCATTTGACAGACAATAGGTGAAAAAAACTATTATGGCATACCTTTGACATGTCCGCGTGGCACTGACGAGGTCAACGAGACACACACACACACACAAAAACATACACACATACTATATACACATATATATACACACGTATACACCTTTGAACGGCACAAAAAAATGTCGAGGCAATAGGATTGCACGTTAGCAAATGGGGCGAGCAAGTCAAAAGGGATACGGCGTCCTTCCAATCCGCTCAAACCTACGTTATGGTGTTAGTTTTAGTTGTGTGTGTGTGTGTGTGAATGTGTGTGTGGGTGCTTCGGTTGGCAAATTGAAAGCGTGAAATTAAATGAAAATGATATAGCTTTGAAATTGAATTCCACAGAAATGCCGAAAGTTTACCCACCGCACAGTGCTCCGTAGAAGGGCGTGTTCAGAAAAGTCTAAGGCGGTTTCAGTTTCATCAGCTTTAACAAGTGTTGAACGATTTTTCTTTTTGCAAACAAAATCCTTTGTATATTTTTAGGCGGCAATTATTTTGTATGCATTATTTAAAGTCAATTTGAAAAGTTGCAGGTCAGCATCCAACTTTTCACGGCTTATAAAACTATCTAAAAACAAAGTCGTTGAGTGTTTATTAAATTTTACTATAAAGGGAAGTTTGAAGCGATTTAAGCCCAACTTAAAACAAATTTACAATATGTACCTGATGTATCTAATGATGATAATCAGTTTAAGCACATACACAAATTGTTTGTGTGTGCAGAATGTAAAATGAAGCAAGGAATTGTGTAAAATGTATAGGATTTGAGTATGTAAAGTATATTAAAATGTTAGAGATGCAAAATTTATTGCTTCTACTTGACTCTACATCTAACTAAAAACAGACATATTCCCTTTAATTAATTTAAGGTAGTTTTTGGCATGCACTTAATTTAACTTTCCCAGCAAACGGCCTCAAATCGATGCTGTTTTATAATTGTGTAAAAGCTCTCTTCTACAAATTGAGTTTTCAAAAAGTTATACCGTTAAGTGATTTATACACTAATTGAATCATTGGCAGCTTGGTGTGGACCTAATGCCTTGACCTGATTCGCTATTCTTGCCACCCGTCTGCCCCTTGATAGGCTTCTAAGGATCGTTTATAAGGCAAATCAGCGTACTCAGCGTTCAGAGCGTACGCTTATTACGAACACATTATTATTTGCAGCCACCACGCCACGTTTGCCCACTCGTCCACATATTAAGCAGCAGTCGCAATGGGCACTGCTTGGCTGGCCCCCACATCCCCAGCCACATCATATGCGGCGGTGACCTCGTAATTGTTCATCACCGAGCGCACTAAGTAAGAAGTTTTGTATAATTTTTTCTAAAGACCAGCAAAAGAAGCAACAGCAATGCAAACAATAACACAAACTAAATAACAAATATAAAGGCGACAGCAGAGCTTCGAGCACAAGAACTGAAGCAACTGGGGAATCGAGCAATGCCCACATTATGAGAGACGAGACCTGAGACTCTACTGGGAGTATTGGGACCTCTCGTTTGTTTGCCACCTCCAGAGACCATCACAAAGGACGCCATCTGGTCGTGGGGATGACAAAAAACACCTTTGTAATAGCAGGATGTATAAGTGCTCAAGCGATTCAAGTCCCAATGACGCTAGCTAAATGTGCCAAGTTCTGAAACTTGAAGTGGGTGTGTCAATTTATGAGTGAAGAATGCAAGATATTTTTAGCAAGTTTGTTAGGTCTCAAACGGTTGCACGACACTGTAAGTAAAAACGATCTGAACTGAATCTTTTTAAATGCTGTTAGCTCATTTAATAAGGATGAGTTTCATGTTTGAAGGCAAGTTTTACAAGCACGCGAAAACTTAAAAGAAGATGCCATCCATAAAATTAAGATCTTGAAAATCATAATGCTTCCTTGATTGAATAGTCTCGCTTATCTACAATATTGTCATAAAAATTTCAAATTCATATTTTATTGACTCATTTTTATATCTGCTCAATGACAAAAAAAAAACTACTGCTTATCTAGGGTACCAGAGACTCTTACCCAAATTTGAATTTCATGCTCATCATAAACCAGTTCCGTTTAAAGTCAGCTTATGTCAGGCAAATAGGCATAACTGTGGCCACGCCCATACAATCATAGCTTTGGGTAGCCCTATGCCCAGACCCCATTGTAGGGTTGGTTGCGGTAGCTGAGGGTTTGCTGGTTTGGCTTAAAAGTTGACGCCTGAGTAAGAAGAACTTGCACAAAACTTGGCAAAAAATGAAAACTTTGCACAACATGACTGGTGAAAAATTATGGGAGTGGAAAGAGGGATGCAGAAATATTGGGGTTGGAATGGCTGAACGGTTGGGCGTCGCCTGATAACTTGCCTTAAATAAAAGAAAAATATGTTCATTTCAATTAATTGTTGGCTCTCAGCTAAAAAAAGAATTTGCCCAAAAAGTTTTCGTTCGAGGAAGAAAAGAAAGGGTTGAAGGGGGCTTAACAACTTTGAGAGCCGCTTTCCGCTGGCTCATTTTCGGGAGGGTAAACCTCCATTGAGTTTACTGGAATTTTATAATTTGCTGCCATTTGTCGCTGTTAGGAAAATTATTTGACACTAAACGTTCTTAGAGTATGGAAAAAATGATCAAAGAATATGACAGAAAAATAAGAAATGATTGGGTGAGAAAGTAGTGGTGGGGGGGTGTTGTATTGTTGGAGATATTTTGGCACAAGCGGAAGTGAACTGACTGCTAAAGCTCTTCTGAAATTGGCACAATATTTAAATGCAAAACATTTCAACACATTTTTTGGCAAAAGTTAAAGAGGTTTTCACACGAAAATTGGGATAAAGGGAGTAAAGTGGGTCTAAGGGCTTTGTGATGTTAGTAAAGTCAGTTAAAGACAAGACAGTCAGGACTTGAAAATAAACTTGGGAATCAACTAATTCGACAAAAGGCCCAAAAGCAAATGGGAAAAGTTTTCTTTTTGCCCTTTTCGGTGAGCATACGGGCCACGGCCACGTGGACACATGTCGAGAGGTCGGACGTGCAAAAGACAACAGAAAAATAACAATAACAAGGACAATAGAAACAGCAGAAGCCAAAATTCGCCTCCTTTTTATCAATGAAAACAACGCCATACAACTCGAACTTAAGAGAGTGTAGGAGCTATGCGAGCGAAATGTCAATAAATTCGAAGAAAAAAAATTAGCTTTACACGAAAATTGTTTATTTTCGGTCCTTTTGTGGTATTTTGGCAATTTGATTCTGTATATTTAGTTGTATGTCTTTAAGAATACTAAGCGGCTAAATATATTTCATATATTCAACAAACTGGCATCTGTTGTAAATTCGATCATTTTTCTTAATAATAATATAATATAATATAATAATAATGAATAAGCTGCTACCAGTTGCTCTGCCAGAGAGAGAAAGAGTTTATCGATTTACTCTTTGGGCGGTATCACCAATCTAAATACTTTATCTGATGCAGACATGAGCGAGAATATATTCCAAGTTTCATATATAATTTAATCTCGCATTTTCTATGAGCTAACCACAATTTAAATGCTAAACGCTGCCTGGCAATCTTGTTTATTAATGGCAGGTTCAGAATTGGCCCACAATTTTTACCTTTTCAAGACTATAGCAACGAGAGTATGGACAAATTTGAAATCTTTGCACAGTTCAAGATTTGTACTGGGTTGCATGCGCAAACAAAAGAAATATCAAAGGACGCAAGGTTTGCCACATATCACAGTGCCATGCACACTTAAAGACCGGGCAAAGGCTTCAGTCGAGTGAATCGATGCCAAGTTATTGTTGCTATTGCCATTGTGGTTTTTGTGGATGTAGTATCCTCTACTAGTGGAGCAGGTTGAGTGTAAAATTTTTGTGTCGCCATCGATTTGTGTATGCCACAAATGGGCAGCCATGCGAAACGATGCGTTTCATTTGCGTTTTACAATTATTGAAACTGACTGCAAATACCTTAAAAAAAAATTATGCAAAATGGGTGTCTAGAGGGCTTGACTGGGTAATACCCTGCAGTCATTGCACATTTACCATTATATTAACATTTACTGTGTATACTTTTGAGCAGCTCAAGCGGTCAGGTCAACCTTAAGCTTTCTTTCTGTATAAAGTATATAAGATTGTTTGTATTTTTTGGCTCCTTCTGCCGAGATGTCGTTCACTAACAATTTGATGTATGAAATGTGTAAAAAAGTGTTGAAATCCTAAAATGCGATATAGTTCATACATACATTATCGTATAAATGCATGTGAAAAAAAGGTGTATATATATATGTTGACCTGACACATTGCCATTGTATTATTGACTTCATTAGCATTGGAATTGAATATTCTGTGTTTGTATTCAGTGTTTAAAATGGGTAAAAATGGATATTATGAAGATATGCAAATGTGTGCAACAGGCAAATGAAAAAGTTTTTTGCCCCGTGAAGTACATATATTTTTAATCAGCACAAACAACCGAGTCGCTCTCGCCTAGACAGATTATCTGTTGTAATCGATTTAATATATGCAAAGCCTAGTATAGTACTCTCCCAGTTAGAGCAATATATTTGTTCTCAGTGTAAAAATGACATATGTTCTGTTTTTCGCTTTTTCGCGTTGCCTCTCGCCCGTGCACCCTGTGCTTGTTCCATTTGGCGCTGCTTTTCTCTTGTTTTTGTTTATATATATATATATATATATATATATATATATTTTGTTTTTTCATAGCCATTCAGCAGTCAGCCCGAAAGTATGCTAAGGGGCATTGTCGTGCTGCCCCAGAAGTTAACCAAAAGTTCCCCCGAGCTCACATCCTAAGCAGCTGCTGACCGACATTTCATTTTGTTTGCCTTATGAATTTCGTGTTTGTTGCTTCCTAAGCAGCGATAAACACGCACCATCCAAAGGCGCAAGGGTAGAGAGCATGAAGTATGGTGTAAAAGGAGATGGAAGCTGAGTAAAGGGGATGGCAATATTTCTTTTAAATATTTACCAACATTTTATCGACGGCTTTATTGGCCTCCATTTTGTAGGCACTTTACGCCCGACTTACAATTTCGGCCAAGACATGTTCAGTTTTTAGGTTTTTGAGTGAAATCAAAAGACACAACTAAAAGTTGAAAACATCAACATCAATCTGTCGAATATAAACAGCGTATTAGATGGCAGCTACGCATTTTGTACTTGATTCAAGTAGCCGCTTTTCTTTGTTATTATTGTGTATAGCACTTGGGCTTTATTTTTTGAATGGGATTTAAGAGAGGTATTAACGAAACATGTGCATTACTGAAGTCTATAAGCTGTTGAAGAACAGTACTCGCATACTTCCATTTAAATACGTACACACATCAATTCATATGTGTTCATATGTGTTCCGAGCCTGTGTGTGTGTGTGCTTGACATCCTTGTTGATTTGCACACATTACGCACAAGAAGAGGCACAACTCTCTTAGCTCAACCTCTTCGCATCCCACTGCGCTTACGGTGTTCTGTGTTTGTCAGCCTCTCAAGTGCCATCACATTAGGCATTAGCATTAGCCTTAGCGTCAGCTGCTGCTGCTGTTGCTGTTCTTGCTACTGCAACTATGAAAGGACACGAGGCCATCGAATTGTGAGCTAGTGAAAGGCGTGGCCAGGCGAACACATGCCATCGCAACACATCATATCAAGATTGTTATAGAGTGTAGTATAAACAAGTTGGGAGTTCACACTGTGGTGCTAAAGCATCTGCTGACGACGCTGAGACGTCAGCAACTACATGAACAGAGTAGTTTAGAAATTAGGGCATTTCACATGCGGTTGGTAAAAAAAAAAAAAAATTGATGCTTGAAGAGAGCTAAACATAACTACACGCACCAACCGAAATAAACGCCGACTGTCACATACTCTGTGTTTGTGATTGGTAAGAATATTGTATGCATATACATATATGATTATTGAGTTACTTATTCAAAAATTGTAGTACTTGTCCTAAATTTAGTGTATACTGAATTTGGTTTTTGTACGACCGCAAAATAGATCTTATATACACTATTAGTTCGTTTAGACTGTATTAGAATTGTCTAAGACACGCTAAATTGTTACGGAAATAAACTACATGGTGTCAATGACAAACCATCAAATCGAGTGCCAAGTTAACCAGAAACGATCAATAGAAATTCTTATTCAAGCCAAAAGTAACAGGCAACAGTCGCGGCAGCTCTTTCGCTCTCTCACACGCGTTGACTGGTTGCATAGGTGTTAAATAGTTGTGCACATCCCAACAAGAGCTCAACGTCAGTTAGACGCCTTTTGGTAATTTGAAACTTGTTATAAGCTAAGCGTTAATGAATTTTTAAGCAGCCACAACCAGAACAACAACAACAGCACAAACAAGCTAAACAGTGTTTTAGTTATATATCAAAAACAACAAAAAGGGTTTTAGATAGCAACCACTTCACGCAAGAGGCATTGTAAAGAAAAAATACAAACAACAAATGATTTAAGAGTGGAAAAAAAGCAAACAAATGATCCGAACAGATCTCCATTGCCTTGGCTACAATTCGGTTCAGTTGTGCGGCAATTTTCAACTCGAGCGGTTCGAAGCAACAACCCATCACACAAAAAAACACACACACATCAACTGATGTATAAAATCAGAGTTGCATTTTTTTTTTAAGTGCTTTCTGTGATTGTGAGTGGTTACTTGAGAATCCTTCGGCCACCATTTGCATCGCAAACAAATAATGAATTTGGCAAGATGTCGGAATAGCTGACAGCACAAGATCACAAATCAAGAAATTTTATTTTGTGTATCTTTATTGAGTACAGCGGCTATGCCTCATCTAGTCAATTGCATTCATTTGACATCAACAACGAATTGAAAAATTTTGATCGCTTCTGGTGGTCGATGGTATTGTTCTGCTTTGGAAAATAGCGCATGGCAAAATGAAAGACATGGTTATATAAGTATTTACATTCTTTAAGCAAAGCTCTCATCATCAATAGGCGCATCAAAATGTGTCTCTTAGCGCTCATCATATTCATCTGACAAACTGAACTTTCCATCTAACAGATCTAAAGTCTCTCCAGACATATTCGCATTGCTTAGCATGTTTTATCAAAATCAAATCAATGATTATAGGAAATGTCACTAACACTTGAAGGTAGACCTTCTACAAAGATCGGCTTACAATATTAAACATTTTGAATAAGGACTACAAGTTAGAGTTAAGTTTTGGTTTGTTTGGTAATTTGTGCTCAGAGCACTATTAATTAGGTACTCGTTAATAAATATCAATGTACCACATATATAATCAATTGATTCATTACAGCAAATGATACTCCTAGAAGTATTTCAAATTAAATAGATATCGTCAACAATTTTGTGATTTTCCGCTTCAGCAGCCACTCTTATTGGAAGCTCTTTAATTGTGTGCATGTACTTATCCCTATGTTGCAAATGTACATTGAAAAACTGCTAGCAACGACGGATGAAGCGGCTGCGAAAGCTCGTTATCTGTGCTAACCAACAATGAGCTGTAGTTTATTGTAATATCTAGCAGAAGGAACGAACTTGTAATGCAATCAGCAACAGGCCCTGATTGGCTGCAAGAAACCGGGCTAACGTGGGCGGGCAACTTTTTCCATTAACACACAAAAGAAGCAGCAATACAAGGTCTCACACACAAACAATTGTATACATGATATACATGGTATAATAATCAGCTCCTAACTTGAATTTTAATTCCATTGAGTTCGCCTTAATATTGCTTACAGCCGACTTAGACACACACACACACACGCACTTATTTTTGTCTATATACATTTTAATAACCTTCTAGAGCAGCTTCATAACTTTATATTTTATATTTCGAATAGCGGCAATCTTTCTTATCCTATTCATAGACGCCAAGGATTAAAAGCAAGTTATATGCGTTAGAGACTATTTTAAAAAGGGATCCAAATCTCTCTATTAAAAAAGTGAATAAATCAATAAAAATTAATAGCCTTCTTCAAGGACTCTACTTAAAAGCATGCTAAATATAAGGGTAGTATTAAGACTTGAATGATATACAATTGAATTAAACAAGGAACTTATTTACTCTGTATGGAAATATAATGCTGCTTTGTCTTGACTTTGCTTGACGCCCAGGAATATTCATGATCAATCAAGTGGACAAATGTACAAAGGCCATTGACACCGGCCACAAACTAATGGTAAATAATATGGTACAGAGTTGGGAACCACAGCATTTAGCATTCCAAAATAACTTACCAACACTGTTCCTGCCAGTTTCGACAGCGTATTGAAAGTTTTGACTTGGCCCCATCTTTTCCCAACATTTCTATTCTGCTTCTTATTCACGTTGCAATGAAGTTGCCAGAGATTTATGCACATTTTAAATGGAATTATGCAGGCAGGTAACAAAGTTTATTTTTTTTCCTATGGAAGACTTAACAAAAAGACTGCTCTTAAATTAAAATACTAAATTTGTACAAAAATGGTGAACAAACTTTTAATTTGCATACAATTTGATGTAAATGTTGTGACAGTTGTGTCTTTGTTTTTGTGTATTATTCGATGTAACCACAAAAAATATACCAACATTTATAATCGCAATGGTTACAAAAACATTTTATAATATAATGTAATGAGAAACTTCATTTTTATTTTTATACTCCAAGGTCAGGTAACTCGTAGGAACAGACAGATTTTAGGCAAACACTTTGAATAGAGGGTACCAAATTTATTGGATTTTTTCCAAAAGCTTATAAGACAAACATTGCTTGGTCCACAAAATTTCAAAATCTTATTGAGACAAAATTTACTCATTTAGTATGTACTTTTTCTAGTTATGGGAATACATTTTGATCGGTACGCAAATTGATCTGACAGGACAATGATAGCTGATATCTAATTCTTTTTGTATATATTTGCCTTCCCGCTTAACAGATTTCGGTATGTTTCGTCACTAGCGTGATTACGCATTCGCCACGTACGCTACTTTATTACATCGGTTTGTTATTGCTATGGTTTGTGCTGCTGGTGTTGTTATATTCCCGTGATGCTGTCAGGACAAAACATGGCCCATCAATCTATCTGACAGTGCCTATGCAAAATTGTGTAAGTGACTGTCTGGAGGATGGGGAGGAGAGCCGCCGCCAGAATTCCCGGAGGCAACGACGAATAGGGCACTCGTAAATTTCATTTAATCACTCGAACCTTCGACTTTGATGTAGTACGCAAAAATATTAAAGTCCAAACTGTCGGACATGGCCATTAAACGGCTGTGGCCCTTCACCATTACAGAGAGGTGCAGAATTTATTGGCCCTGCTCATGAGTCAGGTGAAAAATTGGGTCAGCTTCAGTGGCAAAGTTGTTAAAGTTGAGAATCCCACTCAACAGAGTTGCCACCCAAGGCTACGTCAATTCGCTCTCCATCCCTCTTCAGCCATATGACTGAATTGCCTGTTGCTGCGAGTTCAAATTAATGTTGAGATTAATTGCAGCTGGCTTTGCAAATTGTGGTAGCAACTTTAATTAGCAACAAACGTCAACAGCTTCGTTGCAACGAAATCTTTCCCCCCCCAACCCCCCTCCCCCACCACGGCCCCGCATCCCACCGCACCCATCACACCACCAGTCAGACCGTTCTTTATGATACACTGTAAAAGCATTCAGCAGGAAACTTCAGCACATGGCTGCCCATCGCAACCCGTAAACAGTTTGATTTCACAAATTGTCCAGTCATATGAAAATGTTTGCATCGCATTAAGCAATGTTATATTGAGGAGAAAAACAAAAATATTAAAGTAATTTTGTTGACATTCTCCATGGCCTGCATGTCAAACGCAGATTAGTTTTCAAACCCTATATATGTATATATTTATAAATATATAAATTTTGTTTTTCTGCGTGATATCTGCCATTGTTAAAACTTCACCAGTTTCACGCATTTGTAATGGCTAAAGTGTATAAAACTGAATCTGGAAATCATTGTGCGGGCCAGCGCAAAATACACCATCTGTGCAGTATTGTCATTATTTGTAACATCACAAATATATTTATTTACACATATACAATTTTCCAACATGTCAATGAATAATCAAAATTCACATTTAATATGTATGTAACGGCCACGTTAAATATGTCATTTGCCGCCCTTGCACGAGTTTGAACTCGGCCGCGATTTGAGTGCACCCACAATTCAGCTATGCGTGCTGAGTGTGTTTAATTATTCATTATAATTATTACACTCACGCACGCACGCACACAAACACACAGCCTCGACTCTTCGTGGAGAGAACGCGTAATGCGCATAATAAATATTGCATACTTTTGTGCATTGCACGTATCCGTCAGCATTTGTGGCTGTATCTGTGTGCGTGTAAACAAATGTTTGTTGTCACTGCAGACTACACTGCTGGCGAGCAGCGCAAGGGGAGCAAAACGAGATATTACCAATATATTTTTATATATATTATGGAAATAAATATCGAATAATTTCATGTAATTCGATTTATTAAATTTTGTGGGCTTGAAATGCTGTCGTCACTAGAGATCTCCTTATTTTAAATTTAGATATGTATATTTAAAGACACATAAATTCACACCTATATGCTCATATGTGGCATTTAGATAGGCATATTGACAGTCCTTGTCGGTCCAGACTGTGAGCGGCTTGTTGAGAATATGAGCAATGTATATATTTTTTTTATTTGGCGTTAACAGCGATTTTAAAGATTCCACAAAAAATATCAACTTTAAAGTCATATTATTATATACAATAGATCTAATAGATCGCAGTTTAGGTACCCCAATTATAATAAACACTGAGAAGTTTACACAAAATTGAGCATAGCTGATTAAAAAAAATAATTCGAGCTACATATCAAATATATTTAATCTTATTTTCTTAATCTTATGCCCGGTGAACTTCAACAATTATAGACGGTGTGCTGAAGCACTGTCTGGAAATAAATATTACTCGATGGTCCCACAAAAGCCTGACGTCCTGCCCCAAAGGCAACATGTTGCCGCTGTGAAACTCTGAGTGGTTCCGTGGGTGAGCGGTGCGACATGTGTGCGCCCTCATGTTTATAAGCTGCAATGGCGACAGTGCTGACAGTTTACAGTGTCATCCGATTCCCCCCTTGACCTCATAACTCGACATGCCGTTGGTGTTTGATACTCTTACACGAGGCTATTTTTTTTTTTTTCTCTCTTCAGCAGTATATGTGCATATAAGTGTACAGATAAGGTCGACAACATAAAATATTGGACGTATTTTATTTATGTGGTAATAAATGATACTTGCATTCATACTCTAAAGAGGCATCTTGAAAACCCTTATATATTATCGATTAGAAAATGAGTTCTCATTCCGAATTTTATATAAATTTAAACCGAACTTATCAAAAAACGTTATATATAATTAATATATTTTAATAGCAATAATTTAATAACAAATGAAAATAGATGATCTTACAAGTATCTACAGGTTTTCATTATTTTGTTGAATAGTGGCCGAAAGTTTTCTCTACAAATCAGAATAATCAGTAATAACATTACGATAATGATTTTACGATATGATTTTCTTATTTATTCATATCATACATTTTTGGTCAGAAATACAATTTAAAATTTTAAGGCAAGTCTGACAGCTCTTAAAAATAGCTTTATCGTTATAAGTATAATAACTAGCTTTGTTTACAATGCAATAACAAAAAATTGTACTGCTTGTCAGGTTCCTAGTAGGTTCAAATAACCATATCGTGCATTTATATAAATTGAGAGAGTATTCATACTGTGATCCAGGATATATATTTTGTTTTTATTATTTTTTAATCATGAGCGTACAGCTTCCATTTTTGTCGTACTTTTTCTAGAACGAAAATCGGACAGAAGAGTGCTGAATTCATATATGTATGAGATATGAGCCTCGGCAGGTTCGTTTTTATGAGGCAGCAGACATTTTATTGCATGTGTGCTGGCTTGCGCACTGTCTGAGGTTATTAAAGTTTCAGCATTTGTGTCAAGTCTTATTGCCTGTGGCTGTTGCTGATGATGGCGGCAACGTTCGCTATGCACACACATAGAAGTGTTTTTTTGTGTAACTGTAAGTTTTAGTGTGTGCAGTTTTTATTGCTGAAAAGTGCAATAATAAAACGTTCAAGGCACCCGCAAGAAGCGAGAGATTCGAGTCACCCTGAACACTTTGCAAAGTTGGCACTAATGTGGCATACTTTTGGGCGCATTGGCCTCCGCTCAATACATAAATGGAGTACTGAATATATTGTTTCTGTGACATTTTCATAGTCATAGCGGAGGCAAATCAACAAAATAAACACATAGCAACCATTTGAGCCACCAATCGACCAACTAAAAGCCCATAAAAGCTTATTGAAACAAATCAAAAACAACAGCAGTAACAACAACATGAAAAGTAACAACATCAACAAGCACTCAAAATGTAAAATAAAAGCAACCCAAATAGACACATTTTTTTTTTTTTGTTTCTTTTTTTGGTAAATAAATCGCACTTGATAGGGTAAAGCTCCCCAGCTCTAATAAAGTTGTATACCATTAAATCCAAGCAATTGACAAAAACAAAATAAAAAAAAATGAAAAAAGGGCAAGGCAAAGAGCAGCTGCGAATAATCCAAGTTGAAAATAAATGTTAGACGCTGATTGAGCTAAGGTCGCAATAGAGATGATAATATAAAAAAAAATATCAAGCAAAATTAAGTAAGAATCTTACAAAACTGCTCATACACATCATCATGTTACATGCTTTCATGTATGCATATGTGTGCTCATTTATAGACCTGATAGTCCTTTAGAGGTACGGACAAACGGAAAGGCATAGTTAGATCGGCTCGACTATTGATGCTGATTGATATTTATATAAATTGTCTAGCTGTGGTGTAATAATTTTTAGTTAACGTGTAGTTTTGCTAAAAACTTATTTATTGAAATGAAAATTCAAATTAAAATTAAAAGACAATCAGAGCAATTAGCTAATAACGTATTTGCAGTCGTTGGGGTTGTACTAATTATAAATAAAGCGCAGCACTTAAAGCGTATTAGGACCATTAATTGTAATTAAAGCAATGCTCAAAGTCAACGCGTATCTAGTCTTAAGAAAATATTAAAGAGCATAATGCTCAATATTAGATAACTTTTTGGATTCTTTAATTTTGTTGATCAAATCCCACAAACAGTCAAAGTCGCTCAACTCGTTGACACAATTGTAGCCAGGGCAACAAAATAAATGGTAAAACTAACGAAACTAAATAACCAAATACCACAAAATAACCGAAACGATATAGCCGCAAAAAAAATAAAAATAAATAAATAAATAAAAAAAATAACACCAAGTCCAATCACTTGGGCTAACAAACCAGATAACCAGAGAAACTGATTACCAGACAACCAACAGACAGTCGAAACGACGGCCATTTGCATTGCTTAATATTTTTGCTGCTGAAAAGGAGAAAAGAAAACAGTGTTGCTCTTTGCCAGTGTGTGTGTGTGTGTGTGTGTGTGTGTGTGTGTGTGTTTGTGTTTGTGTTTGTGTGTCTTAAATTGAATTGAAAATTGAGTGAAGCAGTTTTATGATGTCGCTTTTTATTATAAGTCAACAAAGAGACACGCATAGGGTCTGATAAACGCGGAAGCAACAACGATGCAAGGGGCACAGCCGCAAAGTAGGCTACAAAAATGTGGTAATGTCACACTGGTATAAACTGTGGCAATATGTGGGCCATATGTATGTCAATTTAAAACAGCCACTGACATAGACATAGCTGTGTAGGCAATGCAAATATTTGCTGGAAAATAACCGGTAAGTAAATATGAAAGTTGAACCGAAGCTAGACAACAGTAGCAGCTCCAATGCATGTTTATGTGTGTCAACAAAAGACATTACAGAGCTGGGGGAACTGGGCGACAAAAATGTTCATTATTGTTATAGCTTTTTCTCTTTGTTGTTGTTGTTGTTGTATTTGCTATTTCGGTGTTAGAGCACCCAACACTTTGCATACCCAATGCGAGTTTGAAGATGGTCGCACAAACAGAACCGGAAGCGGATAACTCATAATGAATACGTATGATAGTTAGCAGTAACTGTGACGGAAATCTGCGTTAAGTGAGGCAGAAAAACTGTAAGCCAACTGTAAGCGAATTCTAATTAGCTAAATCAACAATACAAATTTAACAGTTAGTGTTACAAACTGTTGCGTACCATATAAAAGCACCTAATGATAATGATGATGATGACAATAAAGCCCCTCCCCTCAGCTACAGAAACTGCTGGAAAGAACTGAGCTGGCCGAGTTAGTGTGTTATTCTGGATTATATGCTCTTGACTGAAGCCTAAGTAAATAAACACAGTTACGATTCAGCACAAAAATCAACTCTTATGGTTTTTAGGGGTTTTATGTGATAGTTCAAATATTATAATTACATATTACAGTTCATTTTCAAATACATATATTTACTTTGATGTCTGACAGTCAAACTTTAAAGTGAGCCATTAAACCAAATTTGTGACGATTGTAAATAATAAAAAAATTAGGTATATCAAAAATCACTTAAATAATCATTAGAGTCCCCAACAATCTGGATACAATTAAATTTTTTGTCAACAATTTGTACATTTGTTTTCAAATTATGAACTACTATAGACGTGTTCTTTCAGGACTTATCCTGCTCGGAATTCTGCAGCTGTCCGAACAGGTGAGTTCATTATCAGGAAACCCAGAGAATACAAATTTCAAGGGCATCAATATTTTATTATTTGTGAGCTTGTTTAAGATCTCTTTAAGAGCAGAAAAGCGGGCTCCGTTTGCCAATTTGATCGGATATATAGTAGGGTCGAAGGGGTCTACGTCTAGAATAACGATATAATTATATTGAGCTGTACAGCGTTTCACCACTCTAGCAATCAAGATCAAGGAGTAGCGACGAACCTGAATTTTAAATAATAATTTTGTATTTTACCTGCAGCATTGTTATATAGTGAAGCCGTTAAACTTTAGTACCTGGGACACACCGAACTATAATTTGCTAATGAAAATGCATCCGCGAAACAATTCACTGTCATCGGTCACATCTGTACACACGGATGTGGCAATCCCACTGTGGCACATAGTGGTCGTGCAGCATCCGAGCAAGCGACGTGGTACATCGCGAGCGGAACCATCGCGAACACTCTACAACTCGACGATGAAGACATGCGAATTTTGGAAATATATGAGACGCGTCAGTGCCTGGTACAATATCGCAAAACTGATGATATCGGGTGCCGGCAGCAATATGAGTCTTGCCTGCCCCCTCAAAAGGGGCATATATGTGATGAACGTAATCCAAGTGCCACCAGATACAGCAATACTAAAGTTTATGTATGAAGTGAACACCGTGTACACTATACACGGCACTGTCTACTCTTTGAATCCAAAGAATCGCGTTACCAAGCAGGCCCTCTGCTACTATGAGGTGAATATCACCATCTACAAGAACTGTTGATCTTGCAATATATTATTTCGTTCTTAATTTTTTTTTTCTGTGCTTTTTGCAAATATGTCTTACTAGTTTGTTAAGCTGAAAATAAAACAGACAGCTACAAAATAAAAATGTAATTTTTTATTTCAAGTAGAGGTAGGTTGGTGGCTGGAGAAAGGAGAGAGTGGGTTTTCGGAGCACGGTTTAATCGCAGCAGGTGCGACCACACCCATCGCTGTGCGTGTCACACGTCAGCAAAAGATTTTAAATTAAGTGCGAAATAAAACGGAAAAATGCATGCACCGCAAAACAAAAAAAAACGAAGAACAAAAAAATACAGTATGTAACATACAACAAAAAGAAGAAATAAAAATCTCAAGTGAGCAAAAATCTGTATTTTCGAAATGTAAACCACAGTGGGGCCTATCCATCAAAACTGTCATCAAAAGCGTAAATAAAATTTTGTTTCCATAACTGATAGTAAATAAAAAGATAATAATGATTCAAAATATTACGCTTAATGGTTAATTTTCTCATTAATCTATCAATGCAAACAACTATGTTAACATGTTGTCAAGTGCGATTTCTCTTACACTTCTACGACTGTCAACATGTTATATATTTGACAAGAATCGCAAAAGTTGGTAACATATACATATGGTAAACTCATTTCCAGACAGACAAAAGGACAAGGATATATCGATCCAAATCTCAATGCTGATTTTTGGCCCGTTTTCAATGGAAGCAGGTCAGAAAAATCATGTTTATACATAAATGATAACGATTTTTAGACTAATCATGAAACCATAGAGTTAGGATAAAATAAGAAATTAAATTAAATTTTGTTAGGATAAGTGCGACAACTTTGATTGTTATACTTTGTTTGTTAGCTAAGCATTTATTTAAAAATTCTGTATTCCATTGGCAAATCTAATTAAAGCCGCTAGATATGATGTTGATATAGTGCGAATTCTTCTAACTAATGTGACCTTCGATATTTGTATTTTTTACTCGGCTACTACCTCAAATATGCCTCAAATTTGGAATTCTTCTTGGCTTCTTCAACTTTCGCTTGAGACATTGAAACAAGCCGCTAATGACTAAATATATAGCTTCATGAGAATGCATCTTAAAGATGAAAATATAATCTTGAAATTACCCAACTGCAAGCAGATCCCATTGTGCCATGCCACAAGCAAGCAGCAAGCACAATCTCAATGTCTGTAAAAGGGAAGGAAGGAAGTGAAGGGCGTTTGCAACATTTTCACTAGCTGGACACATTTAATTACGGCAATCATATTTTATGCAGCATATGCATTTGCATTCGCATTTGCATTTCACTCGCATGAGACACGCATCGCAGGACGACAACGCAGGATTTGCGTGATCTACTTACCTAGTGGTATAATGGGAATACTTGTTTATATACTTGCTTATTTTAAAATTCCAAAAATGCGAGGCAATAATATACGATTAGAAAAAGCTGAGAGAAGTATTTGTAAGCACGGAGGTAGAAGGGGTTTGATGACTGATTTACAAAGCACTTGGCAAAGAGCTTGAAGAAAAATGTGGTTCAAAATAAACAGGCTTTGGGCGAAAGGTGAAATCCAAAGACAAAGCGAAATCCCTTAAGTTAACATGATAGCTGGTCCCTGTGGATGGGATTGTCCCCTCAGCATAACTCTTGTGGCTTCGTTATTTTTTTTATTTTTGGGAGGGCCTGGAGCGTGGCACGGCCATTGCCATAAAATATGGTCCGCTTGCATGCCAGAGACTTGTTATTAAAACATAAAATTTGCATGCAAGCCACAAGGCTAAAAGACTCAAGAAGACGCCAGAGCCATTCCCATTTGGGCGACGAAATAAATACGTGCCTGTATACATGTATATATAGTTGGCTGTATCAATGTTACCTGAGTCCATGTGGCAGCAACAATTTTCATTGCTGAATTATTCACAGCAATGAAGCGAAAAAGGCACCAGAGAAACAACAACAATCAGATGAAAGCGCATTCGCTTAAGTTTTGTCACTTATTTAAGCATGTCTGTTAAAGCCTGAAATATGTCTTGCCCAAATGCTTGTATGCGTGTGTAAAGCTAAACACCATTTTCACATAATAATTTAATAACTGAAATTCTAAGAATTGTTTGGGATACAGCAAAAGAGTAATCAACAAATGTTCATTACAGCATTTCCTCGAAAATGGCAATTCCGACTAAGATGAATATGACGAAAATGAGAGAGACAGACAGACACAGGGAGGGAGTGCAACGGGGTGAGGTGAACAGAGGAACAGGCAAAAACAGACCGTGTCTTTACATATTTGTGGCACTGCTAGTGCAGATAGTCAACCGAATTCATTATAGATGCCAGAGGAATACATTTACACTTGCAGCCAGAAATGGCATGCAAGGAGCCACCACAAACGAGAGCAAACTACAAACGGCAGGACACTCAGACATAGAGCAGGGCCACCTGGACAGCAAAAATGTGGGAAAACGGCAGTTTTAATATATCTAACTATGTTCGTATCCATTTTAAAACGGAATTGTGGTTGATCAAATACTGGAGCATAAAGGGCTAAAAATAGATTATCCAGAGAGAATAATATTTAACCAAAGTGAAACATTTGTTAATTAAAAATGCTTTCAATGTAAACTCAACTTGTAAACTATTTCAAAAATCTGAAAAGAACCAAATTGTCAACGTATGCAGTGAATATTTCAATGGACGGTCAAGTAAACGTTTTCAAATTGCTTTCTCATTTGCAAACGTACTTTTTATATACAAATAACTTCTTTTCTTTTTTTTGAACACATGCATATTTATTTAAACTGATCAATTCAGGAATACTGCACAAATCCTCTTGATATGAACAAATTGGCTGCACACGCTTAGCATTCAACTGAAATACAATAATGGGATAACAGAAGCAAGCCGCATATATAACAAACAACAACCATTAAGCATACACCACCGCCTAAAGGCATGCAATATAAGTATATAGATTTCATTTATTTTTTTTTGCTTCTATGCGCTTTTTTTAATATTACAGCACATGACAGGAATTCCAGCGCAACTGAGCAACAAATTGTATAAAAAGCGCAACGCTGTTGAAATGCAATATGAAAGAAATGTACGTAGGCAGGCTTGCTAAAATATATAAACAGAGTTTACTGCAAAATGAACACATAAATCAGGGCAATTTGATCCGCAGCGTGGGCGTCGCACATGCTGCATAAGCTAGCAATGGATGAAAGGGATAAAATGGACAAATGAAGAGCAGTAATGATGCCCGTTTCCAGGAAACGTCGCTGTCCAAACGAAAACTGATATAATAAAATCCACATTTTGCTTTTCCAATCCGCTCGTAATGCACTTCAACCAAACTAATTAGGAGCGTATCATACAGCAAAAAAAACAAAAAACAAAAACAAATGTAATCCGGATTAAGTAAAACAGACTTTCCATTGGACAAGGTTCAAAGTTACATGTATGTTGAAATGTTCGCAAAATAATCTCCACATGTTTATTGTTTGGTGATTTCTTTTTACAATGTCAATCCCGTCATTCCCGTCTTCAGGGTGAGATTCACAGTGTCTGTACAGTAAGCTGTGCAGCTTTAAACTCCAATAATTAGACCCCTTCAAATTGTATATTTTCCGTTTTGCATTTATGAGTGACTTATTGTCCACATCAGAAAATAAATGACTCAAAGCTGCTGCTGCTTTACAAAACACCTCACATACTGTATTTGTACTATCATTGGTATTTTCTCAGCTTTCTATACGTTGTTCTCTGTCTTAATCCCAGTCGTATGAATAAAAAAAAAACAAGTAAGAGTGTAGTCGAGTCGAGCTAGAGAGCTAAATTCCAAATTTGAAGTCTCTAGCTTTTACAGTCTCTGAGATCTGCGTGTTCATAAAGACGGACGGTTGATCCTGATCAAGAATATATATGCTTTGTGGGGTCGGAGATGCTTCCTTCTGCATGTTACATACATTTGCACAAAACCTTTTTACCCATTTTAAATGGGTTCAGGGTATAAAAACAAGAACAACAATTGAATAATGCACAGCTGTTGGTGATTTAATGTTTCGATCGGTTTTAATATGGGAGATGGCCACCTGGCTTATGAATAATGTGCAACAGACGATATTAGAAGTTAACTAATGATAATATATTACGCTAATAATATACTGGAAAAGTGGTAGAGCAAGAACCTAGCTAATGGAGATTACGCCCAAAAGGCTGGTATACCATTTAATTTCCCAGTGGCATATTTTATATCAGACATCTGTTTCTTAACCCTTTTGCCATAATTTTACCGCTGTCCACAACAGTTACTCATATATATATATATATATATATACGCACACACACACATACACAGGTTGGATGTCATTAGACCGTGTGTAAAATTAAATGCACATTAAACATTTACGAGCATTATTACGCATATATTCAAAGTCGTCGCTGAATGTGGCTAAATTATATTTTCTCTTAATGATATAAATAAAACGAAAGCTCTACGATCTTTTCACTCAGATTCCCAATGGTTTTTGTATATGGATGTTAGGCAAAAAATATAATGACTACCAAATGTGGCCGCATAATTGAACACACTGCTCCTCCCTTTTCTAGCCCATTTTTTTTCTTCTGCTGCAAATACTTCTGTTCCGACTAAACTGCTGACCAGTTGCTTAATACCATCTTATTTTCCTTCTTCTCACACCCTTCACAATCCTGTGAGAGCACGAGTATGTCCTCCTGTAATCCTGGACAGGTGTGTGCGACCTCTTAGACACCAAAACATTAATATAAATATATATCTTCTACATACTATTTGTATACTCTGATACCTTAGATAAAGAGGTATATTTATGTTTGTGTAATCTCCGTCTGTGTCAGTGCGAGCAGCATGATAAGCGGATATCAATCGACTAGAGCATTCAGCTGATAATGCCCTGGTATCAGAGCATCAAGCAGTCAGTTACGTCCGACTGCAATGTTCCCATATGATCTAACTATTTTTTTTTGTTTTGTGTGTGGGTGTGTGTGTGTGTTTATTTTCTTTTTTTGTTAGCCCCTTTTTCTGGTAATTAGAGTTTTATGTTTCGCAGCCAAACAACAACCGGAAGTCGCTCGCAGGCGTTAGCAACAACAACGGCAGCAGCAAACACAACACCAACAAGAACACCCGAGAACAACATGCAGCAGGAACAGGAACGAGCTGCCTAATTACGGGCAATTTCCAAATATCGCACATGGCTACCGGCTTCACAGCAAACAAAATCCCAACTGAGCTTAATAACAATAAAAAACAAAAAATGGAGCGACAAATGCCTATGCCAAAGATTGTATATTTTCACAGACATATATTATACATTTGCATCCAACATTAGTCTCTTAAAAGTACCCTGACTTTTCGCTTCAATAGCTTTTTTTATCCATCTTCATTTAAAATTAAATATTTAAATTTACATATGTCTAGAGATGCCTTCTATAAAACACTACACGTTGCATAGCAATGTGAATATTCTTTTTAGGATTAATGCGTAATTGACATTAAAAATTCATTGTGATTCCTTTTTCAAAAAACTACAGAGTTAAACAAAAAATGTAGACCGCACCTTAAAGTAATCTGAAAAGCGTTCGAATTGAAAACTTTAAATTGAAATATAATACACATAGATAATACCTATATATGTACACTAATCAGTCATTCAAGCAGCCCAGTCACAAATTGAATATAGCACACATCTAATGCTATGCTTTATGCGCTAAGTATGTATATAGTTTATTTTGCTGTAAGTTGTAGTACTGTACAGTTGACTGTGTTCTCGGCAAGTAGTGTTCATAACCCAAATAGACGGCCAAGGCAAATGCAATTTAATAGCTAGCAGCGTGCGGTGCAACGAGTCTCAGCAATCCTCAAATTACACGACATGTTGCGTAGTATACACAGAGAACGAATCGGCTCCTGTGGGCCCCATTGAATGCGCCCCTACAGGCCTGGTCTTACTTTAATCGTATGCCAGAAACCGGCACGAAATAATTGTTTTCCGTTGAGCAATAATTTTCTATACCTTTAGAGTCCCGGTAGCCGGTCCCTTGCCATTTCGTTCCACATACAGTTGCCAAACTGGCCAGGCAATGCTGCCCAATGGCCACAAACCGCTGGTCTTGCTGTACTTTATGCGGTATAGCAAATTGAGTTTGGTGTAAAAAGTACCAAGCCCAAGTTCGAAGCGAGGCAGCGAAGGCAACATGTTCACGGCTTTTGTCTTCGGCCGGCGTACCTTGGGGGCGTATGTGTAATATTTTGTGGAGACCACTAATAGCTGATTAGCTTTTTAGCTGGCAGTGATATACGTTTTAGCAGTGCACACACTGATTGCCAGTCAGTTTGGCTACCATGTTATAGCCACAAATTCATTAGCTGAGCCAACATGGTTTTTGTAGCACTTCGAGGCATGTTCAATTGCGCATAAATATCAAACAGTTAATGGGCCTGCCAACTAATATTTACGAGCAGCACCATCCACCAGCATATCAACAAAGGTAAGTTATTTCACGAATTACGATTCCTCAATGAGAATTTGTAAAAATGTATTCAATAATACTTGCGTTCACTTAAGTTACTCATCATAATTAAATTTGACTACTTTGTCAATATAAAGTCATAATAAAAGCTTAATATCCAATTATTTGCCAAGAGACTTTCATGAACATAAAGCATATTGGGCATAATCAATTCATAATCAATGCCTAAAGTACATTGACTGATTAATTGCGGACTAGTTAACTACTTCCACAAATCATTGGAAATACGAAATCAGAAACGTTTCAGCTATTGATAATAACGGGACAAATACTAAAGCATTAAAACTGAAACTTGATTTGTGCGTATTTAAAGTTAATTTTGTTTTGAAATTTAAAACCATTTTTATACAGACAATTCTTCTTAATTTAGCCCGAAACTTATGAGAAGTAAAATCAGAGCTTTTGTTGCCATAATTTACTCACTCGGCTTAAATGAAATTATGAACGATGTTTGTTTACATAACGAGACCTCTTAAATGACAAACAACAACAACGCAGAAAAAAAAAAACATTTTTATGGTTTCATCCGATAAAAGCGATTTTCCCGTTATTGTTGGCTTCATTTACTTTGTTACATATCAGGATGAGGGGTCAGATGGACAAAACGGGAGGATTGGCATTGACCGCTTACATTGTTGCCGCTGCTTGGCTCATTTGTGATAATTTTATAGTTATTGTAAACTAAAGCATCAAGTGATGGCCGTTTTGTATGCGTAACAAATGGCAAACAGCCAAGAATAACAATAAAAAAAAAAACAGTGCACACACCACGCCCACACACTCGCTATTTTAAGCTCTGATCCCTGCCCACCGTTCCTAGCCATTATGTCCATCAATCCCTAAAGCTGCCACATTGTATTGTAAGGGCCTAGAAGGAGGAAGGAAAGAGTGGCATGCAGGCAAACGAACAGCACAAAAACAAAATCGCGGTTCCCTTTAAAAAAAATTTGTTGCCGTTTTTATACTCGGCACTTTTTGCTGCTTGTCTTCACAGCTGTTGTTCTTATTCTTATTTCAACTACCGCCGCTTGGTTTTCCTTTCAATATTTCCTTCCCTTTTTATTACTATTCGAACAACCCATTTGAACAATGTGCTCTTAATAACTACAAATGAAAACTTTGCCTACATCAAAGGAAGCCAAAGAAGTGAAGCAGCGTGAAGGTTTTAGTCGTTTCAGTTTTCGTATAGGTAAAAAATGAAACTCTAGTTATAAAAAATGCAATTGATTACAAGATGGGTTAGCTAAAAGTTCTGAATTGTTATTTAAATCACAATTTATTTGTAAATTTACATATTTAATAATACATTCATCACTTGAGCAATGCTTTTTGCTTACTTGTAATTATTATTTTGTTTCAAATTGGCTTATGATTTTATATTTAAATGTAATTAAAACTGTATAAAATGCGACTTAAAAAAATAAGTAGCCTCAAGAACATAAAATATGTTTTTATTTTACATTTAATGGACAAGCATAATTTAACTATATTATTTGCCAGCACACTGTCTGGTCTTGGCCGGATTAATGCCATGACACCGTCTTGATACACGTTCAGTGGAAAATATATGTACATACATTAATACATACATAATATAATGTGAATGGCAGGGAGCTAAGGACTTTGATGATGGCAGCCAATTGGCGAGGGCTAAAAAACAGCAAATCGTTGTTAATGGCAATTTGAGCAGTCAAACGAGGCGACAGTTTGGCTGCAACCGGAGCCGGAGTCGGAGTCTCCACACTGTCATTGTCAACTTACATATATTGGAAAGAAAAAAGCACAAAATGTTGCAAAATATTTGAAATTCAAGCGAAACTTAATGAACGAGCGCCACAGCGAGGACGTGAGAACGAAATCAGACAGACAAGTGAAATTAACTGTGCTTGCTTTGCCAGTTGATAAACAGTTGTAAGCCGCCAATTACACACATTCACACTCTGTCACACACACACACACACACACACACACACAGATACATTCATCTGCATTGATAATGACTACACACATCATACGGGCTAAGCCTTAAGAGTACTTACTTTTATGTGGGTCTCGCATTTTGCAGCTTGTTGTTGCTACTGTTACTGCCACAGTCAGACTGCTACTGCTGCTGGTTGATCATCATTTGTTGAACAGTTTTTAAATTAAATTTACAGAAAAATACTAACAGCGCCGGTCTGGCATCTGTACCCATAATAATTTATGCGGATTTCCAGCTAACATACACTCAAAACATACACATGCATTCAAACCCCAAATAAAACATTGGGTTGGCCACATAACTGAATTGCGGAAAGAACTTTACTTTCCAATTATTATTATACACTAATCCCTTCAAAATGGGAAAAGGGTGCAATGAAGATGTACAAAGGCATGTAACAAGCATGTCCGACCCCATAAAGTATTTATATTTTTTATTAGCAACAACAGCAGAGTCGATTTAGACATGTATGTCCGTCTGCATTAACAAGGTGGTGTCAGAGACTATAAGAGCTACAGACATCAAATGTGGCTCATAATTTCATGTATGCGATATCCTAAAGCATTTAAAGAGAATAGCATAGATATAGACACCCGTTGCAATAATATTGATTAACTGGAAAAACTTCATTGGGATCGGATAAGAAAAGCCGATTTTGGTAAATCAAACGAATTTTCATATTAAACAAATTCCTAGTCGAGCTGGCTCGACAAGAGCAGCCTAACATGTTTGATAAAGCCTTTATTCGTAGGTGATACATTGATAAATGGAAATTTTTATGATAAGGGTAAATTCTCAATTACTGGATGTGAAAAGGCTAAATTCTACGTTACTTTGGCATTCGGCACAGCAAAAACTGTTCAAGCAGTTTAATTCAATTCTCTTACCTATATAAAAACAGAGAAAGGTAAAAACAATACCATTCCTATTTAAAACACGTATTTTTGTCTCTTGCATCTCGTCATTGCGATCGTGACAATTTTCACAGAAATACAAAGTTGCGAAGGGAAAAATGCGCAAAACGAGCACCTATACAAAAGTCTATTGACACGTTTAGCGACACAAAACGAGAAAACATTAAAGCAAAAAATATGAGAAAAGATAAAAACAACAACTTAAGTCGCCCAAGGCATGATATATATAAAGGCGCTGTGTGCGCCACGATAGAAGAGTAGAGGCGTATGAGGTGGCAAAGTGACATAGTTCGACTCTTGGGCGACAATAGCGATGCGTTTGCCGTCAGGTTGAACAGCTGGAAAATCCATATAAATTGTCATGCATCAATATGAGATGCGAGAAATTGCCGACAAATTATTGATGAGCGCAGCTTAGCTAGCGACATTTTGTGTCCCTTATCCTGAGCGTAATGCAGCAGTATAACAACAATAGAATGCTTGGAAAATGCCAAGTGTTAATCAGATGGTAGCACATGATTGATAGAATGCATAGTAATATCTGTATATAGTGACTGATACATCTGACATGAGTCAGGGGACTGTTCTTGCTGCTGTTGTGATATATGACGAGTTTTTATTTAAGTGCTGC
This sequence comes from Drosophila setosimentum, assembly GCA_035043505.1. NCBI lineage: Eukaryota > Metazoa > Arthropoda > Insecta > Diptera > Drosophilidae > Drosophila > Drosophila setosimentum. The sequence goes on along the minus strand of JAWNMY010000090.1, from coordinate 18,710,743 downwards.
CTGTGAACGTTTCGCACTTGTAATTGCATAATAAAGTGCTGCAAAGTGACGGTAGTGATTTGATGAATACGGGCACACATTTTCAGGATGCTGCAACACATAATACAGTTACGCACAAAAACAAAATTTAAAAGACAGACAGAAGCGAGAGAGAAAGAGAAAGAGAGAGAGAGAGAGAGAGAGTAAGAGAGAGAGTGAGAGAGTAGGACTAAATAAAAAAGGCTTGCTCGTTAAAACCCGTGTGAAGCTGTTCCAATTTGGTCTAAAGCCAAACCAAGTACTTCTCCGCGTTCCCCTCCACCCCCACACTATAACACACTTCTCCACTCATCGAGCTTTTATTGTTTCCCATTTAAGCATCTCTTGAATGTTACGAGCGCTCCATAAAAAAGAATGAAAAAACAACGAAAACGGTGATAAAGCAAAAAGACCCAGCAGATCCTTCTACAACATATGGCTGCCATATACCATGTGAAGTGGTGGCAAGAGAATGTGTTTTTTTCCACTGTTGTTGTAGGTGTGTTTAGCTCTGTATTTATGTATGTACATATATCGGCTGTTGGGTAAGGCATAACTTGAGGCGCCGTTTAACTGCAATGCATGTTGGCTTTTTTAATGGCCCATATATGTACATATAGCATATGTACATGTATTTTCAAATATATGGCTTATATGCCATCTCATACCCAGTTGGCCTTTTTTTTTATATAGCCGGCAGCCTTATTAACCCATTTGCCAACCAGCTAATTTGCGCGTAAAAGTCAACCTCACAGCATTACTGATATGTGCACAACTTTTTTAGTTTATACGTTTGAACGTATTTCGTTAAAAAATTGCATACATTTCATTAAAATTGTTCTTCAATGTGGATTTTTATTCACTCAATTTCAATTTGCCGGATACTACGATCGACATTTTCAATTTCTTGATTTCTAAAGTCTAAAATTATATATACATACATGCAAATTTTAAAAATAAAAGTTGTCACAGATTAGACAATGTATCAATCTAATGATAATACATTTTCGGATATGTGTATAAGACAAGCCAATTCCAATTCAGATCAATAAAATCCAAGGGTAAAACACACAGTGTGTTAAATAGAGCACAAATCAAAAACAAAAAAATACTTCGATTGCTTAATTATTCGGTTTTAGATGTAAAAAAAATTCAATTTTAACTGGCACTAACCATATCAAAAGTGATGCTGAGTTGCGAAAAAAATAAGCTACAATTTGTGGGATACTCAGCCCAAAAAACAAAAACAACAACAAAAATCAGTGTATAATCAGAAAATAATCAAGCCTCCAAGAACCGGTTCAGATCAGCGCAGTGAACCTGAAGAAAAGCGCAAGAACAGCTGATGTTGCTTTGAGGTGGCCTGTTCCACAGCACCGAGCAGTGAGCGAGTGACACGTCATGTCACAGCTCGGAATGAGTTAAAGAAAGAAAGAGAGCATGAGAGAATGAGAGAAAGAGTTAAAGATAGTAGCGTCATGAGGCGAAAGAGCTGTTGAGAGAGCGCCATGTACAATTGATAAACAGCACCAGCTCTTGTATAAATAGAATGCTCAGCAACGGCATCGACTGATTCGTTTACTCATTCAATGATGGAGCGCTGGCAGAATCGTGTTGCTGTCGTAACTGGCGCCAGTTCGGGCATTGGTGCTGCTTGCGCCAAGCTACTGGTGGCCGCCGGTCTACAAGTTGTTGGCCTCGCCCGGCGCACCGACCGCCTCGAGCAACTCCGTAAATCGCTGCCCGCCGATCAGCAGATGCGATTCCATCAACACGCCTGCGATGTTTCCGTGGAGACACAAGTGAACAGTGCCTTTGAGTGGATCGAACAGAAGCTGGGCGGCATCGATGTGCTGATTAACAATGCGGGCATCCTACGAGACGGCCAACTACTCGACATGCCTGTCAAGGACATCAGCGATGTGCTGCAAACCAACCTAATGGGCAGCATCTACTGCACCAAATTGGCGGCAAACAGCATGCGCCGCCGGCAAATGGCTGGGCATTTGTTCTTCATTAACAGCACCGCTGGCCTTGCCGGTTATAATCCTGGACCGGTGGATCCCAGCTTGAATGTGTACACGCCCAGCAAGTTTGCACTGACCGCCGTGCATGAGATTTGTCGACAGGAGCTAATCACACAGAAACTGAAGATCAAGACAACGGTGAGTTTTAGTTGAGACAACACAATTGTTCTATGTTGCAAAGTCAGCACCAAACAAAACAAAAGGCACAATACTTGGGCGCATTTCAGCTTACTTTGAAGGAAACTAAGAATATTGCAAATCAAAAGTTATATCAGGTATTTAGCAGAAGTCTGCTTAAATTAACAGCTTTAATAATTACTGTTGAGCCTGCGATGAAATGCATACAAATACAAGTTTAACAACAATAACCTGAAACGGTAAAGAATATATTTAGCGGTTACCATATAAAACTGGAAATCTATGAAGAATGCAAATATATTGTTATCTGGTAAAGATCTAGTAAACATGTATACGTCTTAATTTCCTTGAAATCGAGATAAACGCACCTGAAAGTATATTGCATAATATATCTAGTGCAAACCAAATAAAAACAAATCCTCAAACATATACAAATCTGAAAATGATATGGATTGAGATAACAAGCATATAATCAACAAATAATTCAATTAATTTCCTGTTTTATTTATTTATATCTTTGTTTTACAGAGCATCAACCCTGGCTGGGTATCTACTGAGATAGTGCCAGATGAGACAAAAGCACAGCTGGGCGATGTTATCTTGCAGGCAAACGATGTAGCTCAAGCAGTAATCTATGCCCTCTCTACCCCGCCGCACGCCCAAGTGCAGGAGATAACGCTTCGTGCAGTTGGAGAATGGTACTGATAAGCGATGTGAAGTTCGCACATGTTTGCAGTTGTTGCTGAGGTGATGTTTGTTGTTGGCATTGGGGTTGTTCAAGCGATGTTATCAACACCTAATAACAATCAAATCAGCGCAACGATTCTGTCTCTCGCTCTTCACCTCGTTCTTTTTCTCTCTCACTCTATCTATCTATCTCTCTCTATCTGTCTTTGCTCTCTCTTTGCTCTCTCTCTCTCGCTCTCTCTCTCTCTCTCTCTCTCTCTCTTTGTTTCTGTCTATCTGGTCTGTATTTTTCTGATTTTTGGGTTACATTTCATTTTTATTGTAATTGTAATGATTATGGTCGTTGTTAATATCGCCCGTTACAGTGCAAGAACAACGCTAAATAAATTATTATGTTATATGAAGTAATAAATGACTGTGTAACTGCTATTGGGCCCACGAAGGTGGTGGTATTTCAATTGGTTTGACCTACTGTACTGTAACTGACTCGTTAAGCACACATGTTAATTTTTATAATAAGCTGTCTACTTAATAATTAAACAAGTTCTTACGGCTATTGGGCATGACTTAATGATCAACATTATGATAACGCATTATTCACCTCTGCACATAATCAATCGATATCATTGTATATAACTATATTTTATCAAGATAATGTAATTTCGATAAATTGTCGCACTGATTATGAGGTCATATAGACATGTAAATTGGCAAGGCAGTAAAACCAACTTTTTTTGGATTTCCGATGAATTTTATCATTTCTTTTCATCCGTACAGCGGCTCAGTGGAAATCGCAAACTTTTTTTAAAAAAAAAAAAAAAAAACCTTCAACTGACAGTGGAAGGCGGTCGAGGCAGTCTCTAGTCTATTCTAGTGTGAGCAGGATCCACGTCGGTAACCCTTATCGAAAATTGTGAGTGTGATATGTGTGTAATGGAGGAGAGAAAGGGCCTGCTTACAACATGAGGCAGCTGCCTGTCTATCTGTCTGTCTGTCTGTCTGTCTGTCTGTCTGTTTCGCCTTATGTCTTCCTGTCTCCCTGTCTGCCTGTGGCATTCAGTTAAACAACTTTTGTCAGCCGCAGCTTTGCACTTCACTTCTCTCATTTCAGGCATTTTGTTTTAATTAAATTTATAACAAATGTCATATAGGACAAACTTTTGACAACAGTGTTACTCTTGCCACCCCTCGCACTTGACAGCAAGAAAGCAAAACCAAAATTGCAACACATGGGGACAGATTGCACTGGCTCTGTGCAAATATTTCCTTGTATGTCGGCTCAGGCACTAAAGCTTTCGCATTGCCGCCCAATCATGTCTCCAAAATACCGATAATTTGTATGAATACTTTTGGCGCATTATCTAATGATCATCCATTTACATTTAAGAACTTGGCAAAGAGCTGAGTCTCCTGGCTAAAAGTTTGTCATGTACGAAAAGAAATCTTTTGCGAATAAATTAAAAATTACAGCAAAGACGAAAGTTTATATCGGTCGCGAAATATTTAATGCCGGTTTCTCTTCAGGACTTTTCGAAATTTCCGTTAGAAATTTACAGACCCAGAAAACTCAAGCTACTCAATTTTTATAATATCTAGAAAATCTTTACTTGAATTGTTAGTTTTACCTGTTGTTGATGAAGTCGTTTTTTGTAGCTAACGCTAAAATGAAACGAAATTACATGAACTAATCCTAATTGCAAACGTGGTATAAAAATACGTTGCGTGCTAACGTCTACTTAAGCATATACAAGGAAAAAAAAAGAAGAAAAAAAAGCTTACAAATGCAAATATTATAACATCACAACTATCAATCAAAATTCTCGTTTTTCAATTTTTCGCAGATTGCTATATTCCGGCGTTTTTTGAATGACTCTTCTTCATATACATTTTAAGGATAACTTTAATAGTAAAAGTAGAGACAATGTCTTTAAAGATTTAATAAATATTTAAAGGCAGGGAGCAGCAAGATATTTCTGAATCATTTACTCCCGTCTAGAGCAGTCAATCTGTTATTTTATTTTATTTTCATTTTTTTTTTTTGGGTTTAGAAAAGGCTCTGCTAGTCTTTGATATTATATGTATACAGTACAGAGTACTGCACTTGGCTTGTATTTGGCACATGGCCCGTATTTCTGTGGTCAAGCACAAAGTTCTGCCTAGAATGTTGGGCCATTATGTGTGTGATTGCATATGTATTTTCAAACAGTTCGGCAGCTGAACAAGCTACTAGTCAGCAAAGTTGAGTGTAACAAAGCATTTCACTTAGGTTGGTTACCCATAAGCCTTTGTTGCTGCTGCTACGCTTCCTGTTACTGACATCTAAGTAACGTACAACAACATTGCATAACCAACCCAAACATACCTCGAATGTCGCGAATGTCGTCTCAGCAGCAAGCAATTGTAGAGCAAGCATGCTACGACTTGCCAAGCTAAACAGGAAAAATATGAGTGTATGAATAAACAATAAATGAAAATTTAATATTTATGTAAGCACTAGAGGCAGAGAATATCTTAACAGGCTATCCAGAAATTTAAATACAAATACACACATGTACACATATACATTTACACTTATACTTATTCGCTCGTTCAAAACACATTTGCACTTGATTAGAACAAAAATTGAGCTTATGAAGAACTTGATAAGGTCGTTTGCCGTATAAAAATGCATAATAAAAAAAATCAATTTGTTGCAGCATAATAGTAACTGCTTTTGCTGCCACACAATTTGGTCACCAACTGAATACGCGGCGGCACACTATACGACAGCAACTGAAGCTGGATTTGGCAGATTTCCGTAGTGGGCTCAAATTTCAAATGTGCACTTTTTTGATTAGATATGGGAATTTTCGGATGCGCCGCTTTCAACTTTGGCCCATTTGAATGCAGGCAAAAAAATACCATAAACTAACATTCAAATTATTCCACTCCATTTGCCTTGAAAATTATTTATATTGCGAACTGGGTTTTTCTATGGCAATCCAAACTTAAGCGGCAAAGTTTGAGGAAAGAAAGCAGAGAAGATTCCATTTTGACAAGGGGCCAAATTGACACTACAGTTTGTTTGTCCTGATTATTTGAGTCCTAATTTATTGATTTTGTCAAGAAATTATAGGAAATGTGATTAAAAAAGTACGATATACATTGAATTGTCTCTCTAAATCTTTAGAAACTCAAAAAAAAAATCAAGAGAAAAGAGAAAAGAGCTTACTTCCCAAGCCGAAGATTGTATACCGAAATAGTATGTCCAAATATTAGAACAAAAATAAGACTCGCAACAAGTCAATTTGTGTAACGAATTCACACAACACTGTTACAGTAAAGAGAATGTATTTCAAGTTTGCAGAATTTAAGTTCGAATTCGTTCCAACGAAAAGACTGACTGACAGATGAACGGAAAGACCTTTATCAATAAAAAAAAAATAAATACCACTGTTTTCTAATTACTCTTGATTTGCATCACGAATAGATAATTATTTTCATTTGAGGATACGTGTAATATTCTGATGAAGCCACATTTATGGCTTGTTCCGTGCAGACCAATGAACAGCATTGCCGCGAGAAATGCATTAATTTACAATTTAATTAGAATGAACAGATATTTAATACCACCATCACGATGTTAGTTGGTTTCATTATAATCTCAACTGTTCCACATTGTAAAATGACGTTAGCACACAAGTCCAGTGGACGCAACATGCATGTAACAAACATGGAAGAATATGAAAGTTTTATTCAGTGCAAAAACAAAGTTTTTAGGTCAACTATGGCGGAGTTTATGAGGGCCCAATAACTTTTTGTCTAGTGTCCATAAAAAGGCTGCCCGTATCTACTTATTAGTGTGTTCCCAGAAGGGTATAGCTTTGTGGTAAAAGCTGTTAAAGTTGTACAAAGCACGAGCAAATGTTTGTTTTATGCATGAACAGTTTAGCGATAATTTATGACCAGTAAAAGGCATGATTTTGAGTACGAATTAAATATGCAAAAACGCATGAGCCAGCTTGTTTTAAGGTAATCTATTTTTATCGATATTATGGATAATATTAAACACTTATCTTGGAAGGGTACACGACAACAAGTATTCGAAACTTAAAGTATCTAGCTCTTAAAGTCTCCAAGACGGACGGGCAGCCGGGCGTAGCGTAAGCTGCACAGTCGAATAGTACAAAAAATAAGTAAAATAAAACAATAGAAATGAAACAAAAGAAAGGATAGTGAAACATACACATGAAAATTGAGCTGTTACGGAAAGAAATAAATTGAAACAGTGTAAATCACAATGGCATCGATACAATAAAACTATCAATGTTGTGCAAAACAATACAAATTGAATATTTGGGAAAGGATTAAGAATTGAACCCATTGTGCTTAGGAAAATGTTAAGTAAGCCGCTTACATTTCAACTGTCATATTGAAATATCTTTTCTAACCAGAAACCATTTCAATGCAATCATATCAACACTCTGTTGTTGCCCAGCAGCTATTGAAACAGCAGGTTGCCACGCGCACACAACAGGCACTTATAAAAATGTTGGAGGTGTAAATGGACAAAGATGGCGGAAAAGAAGAAAGCGAAAGAAAACGCAGCAGGTGTTGTTGCCTAACGACTGAGCTTCCGTTTCCATAACTGTGCGGCGCCTGCAGTCATACAGACAATGTCGTCATCTTTTTTTTATATAATAAATTTTGCAATGCTATTAGTAAAGGGTCGAGATTTGTCTCTGCTGCTATTGCTATGGCTATGGCTATGGCTGCTGCTGCTGCTGCTGCTGTTGCAGCTGCTTTTTGCTGCAGTTTGGAGCATTTTGTTCGCTGTCATACTTTTTGTTTGCATTGGCGGGCTTTGTTGGCGCAATTGCTGCAGTTACAGGAAAATATATATGCAATAGAGTTAGTTTCACAAAGAAACCATTGCTTCATCATTTTCAAGATGACTTTCGATATTGTGCATTCGCTTGCTTTGCGCACTGTTATTGAAAGTGCGTATACGCCGCATTGTGCACAAATGTAATCAACATTACACGTAAGCCACCCCGCCACCTCATCTCTGAAGCAGCTCGTTAAATCGAAAAACGCAGCAGGCTATTCAGGTGCATTGAAGCTGTCAGCAACAGGCATCACGTGCATACGAACGAACATCCCTACGGCCTTACTCAAACAGCCAAAACTAAAAAAAAAAAAAAAATGATAAAAATAAAATAAAGCAGAAAACCGGAAAACATAAGCAGAGAGCAGAAAAAGAGGAGAAAAGCAACTGTCTGCGTGGCTTCCGACACAAGCCAATGAACTTTCAAGTTTTGTCGAGAACCACTCAATGCCACGTTCACACAGTGCCAGCAACAGCAGCTTTTTATGCAATTATTGGGTTGGTAAGGAAACTGAAAGGTCTGGCCTGGCCTGATACCTTGTTTGAACGAGTGCATATCATATATTTTTTTTTTTCCTTAAGGTGTGCGTTTTTGATTGCTTCTCTTCTTTTCACACCTTCCTTTTCCATACATTTCTCAAATACTTCTTTTAATGTTCATCAATTAATGTAGAACTCAAAAGGTGTGAGTTGCATTAATTCCAATGAATACACAAAACTGGAAGACGAGTTTTTCAGATGAGATGAATCGACTTAGAAAATGCAAAACGTTTTTATAGATTTGGAGGGTATGAATGTTTAGAAAATTGAACAGAATATGATATGCATATGATATAATATATATTATGTATATTTATATATGGAATTCCTGGTTCACATATATACACAAATTAATATGTACTTCTATCTATTATCAAGTATATATTTAAAGGGTACTTTGTTCCTAGTTGTGGGAGTTTGGGCTATTAAGTAATTACATTAGAAACTATATTCATATTATAGGACGGCTGTTTTCACAACTTCCGCTTACCGTTATTTAAATCACATTTTTTGACTACAGGGCATTTAAAAACAGAGAAAAGTAAACGCAAATGGTCCTGCAGCAAATAAAACGAATTATATAAAGTTGCAGCAGTGCAAAACTTGTTATGAAGTTCTTTATTTCGAATGAGGAGATGACGTGATTGGCCTGTCTATAAAGTTGCGAAAGTGCAAAAGTTTGTGCCACCGGCCAGCAGGGAGTACTCAAAACCAGCTAATTGTGAATCCCTGACTGAACGGATTGCTGTAAGTTGTGCACTGAGTTATTTTTATACTCGTATTAATATTTAAAATGCCAATTACAGCAGCTGTCTCTCATAACAAAAAGGAACAGAAAAACAAGCTCAGATTCTTTTCAAACCTCACTGAAAACAACAAAATTATATTTCAATTATGAAAATGTGTTTCTTAAAATGTATTACAAATTAAAAGTATAGATACGGGTGCGGGCAAAAAACAAATCATATACATATGTACATATGTATATGAAAGTTTGGAATGCATATAATAAAAGAGGATTTTCAAACCTATATATACCTAAATTTCAACTCCGTCAACCAATCGAGGCTAATTGATAGATAATAAAGCTAGTCAAAGTATATTATTATAATAAACAATAGATAAGATAAACTTTTTGAGATATGCATTGTTTTGAATGATACTTACGTCATTATATAGTAGATAAGAGAGATTGATGAGTAATGAGTAAATTTAATCAGGTAAATCCATAAGCACGGTTTATTGTATATAAATTAAATTATTGCCGAGTGATGACACTCTGATAAGTGAAAAGGAAATACTTTTAAAATAATCACATAAACATATACGCGAATTTCCCAATTGTAAATCCGTTTCTATTTATTGAAATTGAACGCATTTAATAAGCGAATAAAACAGCAGAAACTCGAAATATCATCAATAAGATTATATATATAATACGACTACTAATCTAAATCATGAAAAATCGACAGCTAATTTCATTTGCTAAAGGCCAGCAAAGTAATTCTGGATAAACCCAAATCTGAATAATACTAATTAAATCATGTACACTAAGCACGAACATTAGCTGATGGAAAATATGTAAATAAATAGTAAACCGCTTATTACAAAATTGTACATCAGAACTGAATTCAATTGGCAATTGATTCGCATATAAGACTCAGTTTCAAAGTCCGAAATATTGACTGCAGAAATTTATCAATGTCATTTAAAGACTCGATTTGACAGTCAAAGGAATTACATATGAATTGAATAAAAATTGATTTTATAACAAGAAAAATGATAAAGAACGAAAAACCTGCGTATATATATGTCTATATATATATATGTATGTATATATAAGCGACTAATGAACACTTCAGAATTGTCCACACAGCTTGGTCAGAACAGCAGCATTGGTCAGTCACGCCACAAGCTGAAAAACTACTTACGCCCCACTAGACAGAAATTAGCTTAAGTGCAGCATAACAAATCTAAACATAAATATGTTTGTGTATGAATGCGAGTGTGTGTGTGTGAATATATATTCGAAAATATTTTGGAGGGGACTTTGAGCTTTGCGTATATTATCTTTTTAAAGTTTTCGTTTCATTTGACGTCACTGATGTTTGGATTGGCCTTATACGGTTTATGGTGCCCCGGATCTGATTCAGAGCTGTTGTTATATTCAATTTTTTTTGTTTTATTTTGTGTTTTGTTTTATTGATTGCGCACATTTAAAAATCAATCAGCTAAACAGATTCGGTAGGGCACATTGACTGAAGTTTTGTTTATTTGATCATTTCCCAGCTGCCGTTTTTTTTATATTTTTTTTTTTTAGACACGGTAAAACACTCTGTGCCTAATGGGCGGAACAACAAGTGCCAAATTGCCAATACGATTTTTTTAATGAGGCACTACTTACACTTGAGAATGGGAAATGCTATGTCTTGAATACATAGCTCAATTTAAATAAATATATATAAATATATATATATATATATTAAAAAATTGCCTAGAGCAAAGACTGTTAGATAGATTATTTGATGATATATTAGAATACAAATATGAATATTCATAAGAAATGTATATAAATTTTACCATATTTAAAATAATCACAATATTTTAAATATTGCTTATTATTTCAATTAGTCATTGCCAAAAACGGCATCAGGCATGAATGACGCATTTTTTTACATTTTTGTTGCGCGTTTACATTTTTTAGAGGTTTGTGCACTTTAAATGTTAAAATATCTGAAATTCTATTCTAATTAAGCTTCAAGTTAATTAACGATTTTATGACATATTTTGATATTTTGTTGTCATTTACTCTGTAAACACAAATCGATTGTCAGGCTTATTTTTTGGATGCGTTGCTTAATAAAAATATTTGAAATTTATTGTATTGACATTATTGTTATTGAAAAGTGTTTAGCGTCGTTTTTTCCTGAGTAATGTATTATTTGTTAAACTCACTTACTTTAATTGTAATAAATTATGTAACAAGTTTATAAAGGCTTTATTAAAAAAAGGCAGACTTCGTTTCAAACATTATTCGCCCAAGTTACCAATAAATAAGCAAAAAAAAAAAGTTAGAGTGCTCTAGTAAAGAGTGCTCGAAGATTAGATACTCTCCACATAAATCTTTACCTGTCATATATCTACATATATATAAATATGATGGGTCTTATGGTCTCTCAGAATGGTAGACAGACATGGCTAGATCGACTTGTCTGTTCATATTCATCGCGTAGATCAGTGCATATATGTATGTAAATTATGTACATTTTCAATACTTCTATTGAGACTGTACGAAAATATGCCAGTGAATTAAAGTATGTGAATACAACTTAGTCGCTCTTAAGTTCAGCTCAACAAAATACCATCCCTCGAGACTGTTGATGTTGCTGTTGCTGAGACCTTCTAGCTAGGCAGCTAACTGCAGGCAATTTTTCTACTTTCCAGATCATTAGTTTTCAATGGATATGGTTTACTGTGGCTGGGTTAAATGTCCAGGGCATAAGAAAATTTCCGAACTGTTCACCCGCATAAGCAAATAAACTTATAAATTGGCCAATGTGAAAACGTACGCCACACAAAAGAGAAAAGAGAGCAGAAGCGTCTAAGTTCATTGGCAGCTATAAATCAAAAACAGGGCCTATTTAATAGGCGGGGCCATTTAGACTATTGGCCACCTGCAGCTGCCTTCGCTAGAATTAGTTTTCTTATTTGACTTTAGTCACAGGACAACAAGGAGACGAAGAAGTAAAAGAACAACAAAAAGTAACTGGCGTCGTATGACCAATGTTCCCAAAAGTTGTTGAGTGTCTGGCAATCATGCACGAGCGACGGAAAGGCGTTCAAAGTGCCATACCCCAACCCTCTCAGACCACAGTGTCTCTTTTGGACACTGTGTATGCCCGGGGACCTGTTGTCAGAATCAGCATCAGCATCAGCATCTAGAGTAATTCAGAGCAAAACACAAACAGGAACAATTACGTGCAAACAAAAGTACAGCAACAAAATGGTGCAAAGAAAATACGCAAAAAGAAAATATGAAAAGAAAACAAATTTTATTATTTTTTCTGCGAATCTCTGGGCAGCCAATAAGGCAAATCAGGCAAATCAAAAAGAAAAAAACATGAAATGAAATCAGAGCAAATCGAAAACATCAGTGCCGCAGGCTCATGTCGCATATTTGTGGACATCAGCCGGCTAATGGTCTTCATTTTGTATATACCCTGTACACATTAGAAATGAATATAAAGGGTTTAATGAAGTTCTTAAAATGTATGACAGCGGTGGAGTCTTATGTTGAAAGTTGAAAAGCTAGATAATTCATAAAATGTGATAAATTTAATATCAATAAATAAATTATTTTTCATTTGATGTGCCAGTCGGACACTCCCGACTATGATCTAGTTAATACTTCCTCCACTTCTTACTGGATTTTATTTCTACATTTATGTATTTATTTATTTTTATTATTTTTTTATTTTCTTCTTTTTTTGTGGTTTGAGACGTGACCATTTCCCACGCGATAAGTATAACGATTTTCTATCGCTTGAATCAGCGAATCGAATGCACATTTTACAATTCAAATAACGGGCAATCATTCATTCACATTCCCATTCCCAATTGATGAAGTGTGGGTGGAGTCAATGCCATTTAAAAATTCATCTTAAGCGTCAAACCACCGCATCTCGTATTTTCATGAACTCACTGATTGTATAATTGTCAGAGAGGGAAGGAATCAGAGCTGGAAGAGACTATAAAAATCAATTGAAAAATCGTCCACAGACCAGTGTTGATAACTGGTCGAACTGTTTTCTTATCGCAATGCATAAGCAACTCTACTGATGGTGATTTTCTCCTGTCAACGCTGGTGAGAGTGGCAGGATTTTCCCCATTATAAGTATTGAATATTTTTATTGCTCGTCATTTGACTTGATGGCACTTTTAGAAACTTTTTATAGGGCTTGGGGGTGCCGAGTGTTTGAGATCAATTTAAAGTTATTAGGTTCGCTTTTGAATTCTGCTGTCAAAGCTTATGTTAATTGCAAAAAGGTGAAATCTACTCAAATTTTAATCATCTGATTTATGTGAGCGAATCGTTAAAATTGTGGTAGTAGTAAGGTAAAACTAAGGAATGAGTTCATTTGGTTTTCGTTAACTCATGATGCTTAAACTTTAACTGGTTTCATAAAAGTAAACACAATTTAATAACATCAAATTCACATACATAAGCACATAAATAAGAATATATATATATACATATATAATATATATATATCGATACACATATATGTGCGATAAATAATAAAATAATTAATCTGTATGAAAATAATCCATGTAAATTTCTGTTCATGCAATCATTTTAATCAAATTTTGTATTGAAAGAGATGCCTCCGAATCCCCTTATTTATGAATTTGTTGAGCCAGCCGGGTTGAATCACTATAACATACAGCTTTCATAGGGCCAATCGGTCAAAAGATAAGTGCTTGTATGAAAAACTTATTCGTGTATCAAGATATCCGAACCAAGCTCACTAATTTACATTGGATTACCAGAACATTTATTATTTATGTCTATCCGTCGGTTTCTGAAATTTGAAATAAAAGGAAAATATAAACTCCGGTATGCGTATGTAATTTTTCGACGTATCTAACAAATTCCCGTTTTGCAGATATTTATTTTTGGCTTGTCTTGAAAACTAATTTGACTAATTGGTTGAAATTGAATTGAATTGGTTGCCATCGTCGAGTGGACAAACGTAAGTTTCAATGGCATGCATTTTTACTGCAAGCAAACAAGATAAAGTCAAAGCACTCAGGAAGTTCATGCACACAAACAAATGACCATGAAAGGACATATGCTTTTTATAGCATACTTTTGTGGATATTTGAACTTGATTTTCCGCTGCCGAAAATACATTTACCTTGACTGTTTCCATTTATACTACTCTTATAATAATATCGAATAATGTTACTACTTTCGTTAATGAAACTCTTTCTATTACATTTCGAGTTAACTTTAATGTTAATAATTTTTTTTTAATTCAACTTAATCTTTTTATTAGTTTTTAAGTTATGCTTAATGTGTAAGCTCGACAGATGCAAAGAGTTCCTCATACGAATTTGATTCCCATCCTTGAGAGACCGCTCGTTCAATTTAAGTACTGAAATTCTGCACGTCAATGACAATTAAGTAAATATAAAGTCTGCCTGTGAAGTAACGCAGTGATTTTGATTACCCGAAAACTGCTCACAGACTTTAAGACAACAGCCTCACGAACTAAACCACTTTATATTTCAGTCATGCGTTATTAAGCGTTATTAACATATAATTTGTCGATTAGACTAATATTTAGTGTTATTATACAACTATGTTAAAAATAAGTTTGTATGATAAGCAAAAGAACTAAAGAAAGGAAAGCCACATTCATATTATTGTCTTTTAAATAATGTATACAAACATAAGTAGAAAAAAATTCAATTTTTGTTTTCAGCGTTGGTCCCTAAATATTTTATTACATCGTTTAAATTTTGTGGTTGTCTTTCTCATATCTACCAAATATCAATAAATGTAAATAACGTTCGCTTGGCTTACAACAAATCAATATTATACTTAAATTAAATTTCGTTTTGTGTATGTTTCACGGGAAAATAAAGCAAATGGCCAACGACAACAATCTCTTGAACATGAGCTGCTGCTAAGGATGTGGTTCCTTTCTTACCCACCTCCCAATGCTCACGATGCTGCTGCCGATTCCCCTTGACTCATTTCCCCTTTTCAATATATTATTTATATTTCATTAAATATTAATGCGATTTTTGCGGAGTTGGGTTCTTTGTATACCCAGTAATATTGTGCCAATGAAATATAGGATATATACGCATATCATTTTAGATCAGATATATATTGTACAAAGTGATGTTGTATTTTTATTTTTTTTCCGATAATACTTATAGCATATTTTAAGGCTTAAATGTGTGTTTGGTCAAAATCTGTTTTAAATCTGGTAGGTAAATTTTATTCCTTCAGTCTTGTTTTTAATGTATAATTTTCCCCCATCACCAGCAGTGTAACAGTGAACTTTCCAGCCCTGCACATAATGTTGCGCCTTCAAATTGTGCTGGGGATGGATTGTGGATGGTGTTTGAACTACTCTGGTGTGGTCGGGTTTTGTCTTGCTTAGATTTCGTCCGGTCTTATAGCCTCTGGTGTGTATGGTATGATGTGGTCTGGTCTAGTTAAACAAAAGGCGAAGGACTTACAAAAAGCAAGCAGTGAAATGAGCAGCAGCCAGTGGCAACAGCTACAATAATAACAATACAAAACACACATACACACACACACACACCGCAGCAATTATAAAATAACAAAAATGTGGCCTAGCTCGAAAGGGTGAAAGGAATTATTGAGGGGGCTGCTGTTTTTGTTTTTCTCTATTTTCTCCTGCCTTGTTGCCACTTTACTTCAAACAGCTGATTTCATTATTCATTTGAAAATAAGTCCCTGTACCTAGTACAAAGCCAGAGCTATAAGCGAGTCGGAAGCGCTGGGAACTTTGTTTATATACTCCCCTTTTTTCTCCCCCCTCCCGATTTTCATCATTGTCGTACAATTAGTGAAATTGCTCTAATTATGAAAATTGATGTACATTGCAATTCAAATTACTTTTTGAGCAATTTTTCAATTAAAATTATAATCAACAACCTATATAATTCGATAGTAATTTTCATCGCGACAGTCATACGCGCATTCATTGACAAGGTATAGACAATCGCAATGCGGCACCCCACTAAATTGTTTAGCCTGAAGTCAATGTCGCCACAGCAAAAGTTCTGTGACACGCAATGAGGCAACAACAGAAAACGGCCTTTTTTCATTGACTATTTCCCCTATTTGCCACATAGCTGGCGGTTTTGCTAGCGTAGATTTTCTAGACGATTGCGTGCCAGTTATGAAGCCACTAAAACAACCACCCCATGCACCCTCTATACCCACTATACACAGTCCAAACACTTAATGTTCTAGTCTCATTCCGCATTCAATTCTCACTCTCCCATGAGCACCATTGACACTAGTGTTGATAAGTTGGTCAATTGTGAAAGTTGTTGTGTGGCAGATTGGAAGGACTGAAATTGTGAATTTACTCTCAACACAATTTTAATGGGAATCGGACATCGGACACAATCATAATAAAAAAAAAAAAAAATCATACGTCATTAAAAGTGCAAATAACATACAATTGGCCTTCAGTTCATTTTATAAATAATGTAGCATTCTATTTCTTTTGATGTTTCACAATAATAATTGAGCACACACGTGTCTTACTTAAGGTTAACACTCACAATGGTTTTACTTAACGTTCATGTTAGAATCACGTTAATTACATTTATCGATCCTCGTTTGCATGGAGCGCGATTACACTAATCGTTTATGCTATAATTTTCTGTATTAAAGATACTTATCAAAAAGGAACCATTTGCTATGAAAACCAGTAAAATAAATCGGATTTGGTCGAAAAAATGCTGCATATTCATAGGAATTTCATAGATTATCACGACTTAAAAACTTGGATTATTTTTGTGGAATTAAATTTATACTGTATTTTAACTTTCAACATATGTTTTTATTAATATTGATTGGGTCAATACAATTTGATACCAAAGGAAGAAGAGTATATTGGGTTTGTGCAATTTCTGTCACTCTGTCTGGCCGTCGGATTCGTTAAAAAATGTCTTTATTATATTTTCTTTTAATAATAATAAAGAAACACCAGATTGCCCCAACAGCAGCAACCACAATAGAAACAAATTAATTGAAAATATAAATGTAATTTGTTGAAATGCGCAAAGCTTTGAAATTTCGTCATTAATTATTGGCGCACGTCAGCGAATTTATTATTACAAGGCATTGAAATTAATTACATAGCTCCCCACTGGCCCACACCAAAGTCTAATAAGTAGGAGCTCAAATAGACCAAATGGGAGTTTTGTGTGTTTATCAGTTGTGGCAATCAATCGCAAACATTTCCCTATTTCACTTACTTGCAGCTGTTTATTTGCGAGGCCTGTTTAATAGTCACGTGTCGCTAATTATCAATTGATATATGATCACATAATTAAAATCTGGCATATAAGGTTTGGTGGTTTTGGCCTGCTCAAAAATGCTAATTAAATGCTCAGATTGTGCAACGAAATTCGAATACTCTTTGAGCCCAACCATTGTGTGTGGTGAGCTGGAGTATCGACCGTTATGCAATTTTCTGAATTCTCAAAACAATGGACGTGCCAATCCATGATGAGTGCACACACACAATGAAATCCGATGCACCCCTCGGTGAGAAACTGAAATCCATTTCCTTAATTACAAACTTTGACTGTCCCAAAAACATTCCGATTAGCCCACAAATGTACAAAAGAAAAAAAACAGTGTTGGTATTTTGATAGCATTGCTGGCAATGTTGAATGCATAAGTTGCTGTTCGCATAAATGAATTGCCTAATTGTCATTATATTGGAGTCATCTTAAATTATTATGCTGAACCAATTTCGCCCACTCTCTGCACCATAAAAACTCTGTACGAACAGTGTATACGAGTACTCATGATGCATATATGTACACATATACATGTGTAGGAATCGAACCGTTTGCATGGAAAAATATACGTAAAGTGGGCATAATTTGTACAACACTTTCGAAAAAAAAAGAAGAAAAAAAGTGTCCCACTCTCATTTTATCTATATATTTCACTATAGGCGTGTGTGCAAGTCAAGTGTACGTTATGGGCAATTAAAATAAAGTGTTTGCCTTGCATATTAAAAAGCAGCGGAAATTAAATTGCCGGAAAGGAAAACCGGCGAAACCACTACAAAGCATCAGTATCTTTCAATGATGATTCTGAGTGTGAGCGCCCAGCACTCGACGACCACTGGAATGCTCTTGGATGCTCTGCTTCACTGAAATATACACGTATATATAAAAACATATTTTTTTTTTTAATTTTTTTTTACTTTGAGGTTTTTTGGCTCATACTTTCGATTCAACGTACAAGTTGCTAGTGTTTTTTCCCGCACTCTCTCTCTCTGCTTTTAATTTGTGTATCATGCTGACATTTAATTCATTTAAATGTCGCACAAAGCGAAGTTCCTTGTGCCGTCGGTTGATGTGGTTTCGACGCGTTTTAAAATCGTTAACACAACAAATACATAGTTCGATAGAGTGAGAGAGGTCTGCAATCTTGAACCGGCACATATAGCACTTAAAAAAAACAATTTCCACAATATATATAATCACAATATATACAAAATATACAGATGAAAAATGCCATTAAATCACTTATTTAAATTTTTCTGTGATTTTTGTTTGTAGGATCTTTGAATTTCACAATTTTAAATAAATATATTTATATATACCATTTACTAAGGGTCACTCATGTGGTGGCATCGAAAATGTTGCAATGCCATATCGCCAACTCTTGCTGGCGTGGACACCATTTCCACAACGCGCAAGTCTTAAACAAAATTTGATAACATACTTTGCAGCTTATACTTTTAATAAGCCCTACACGAAAACGACTCCCACACACACCCGCAAGCATAACACCCAACATGAGCAACGAAAGTACAAAAACCAGTGAGTAAAGCTAACATCAAAAATAAATAGACGCGACTTAGAGATTTAAACACAGCCTTTTTGCCCCTTAGCCGTACACAACTGTTTGTATGGCTGGCCGAAGTATTGAAGGGTCACAATAAAAAAACTGTATATATCTCTTGTTCCGCTGTACAACATTAAAATTCGATTTCTTTCACATATTAATGGATACAGGGTATAATAATAAAAAAGCAAACAGACAGCAACAAAAGCTAAATTGTATTATTTCCGTAACATCAGTTGGGACAACATCGAACACGTACATGAAAAATCAAGTTAAAAGTTAAACGGACCGCAACAGGTGCGGGGACCACGCCTTGCCTTTGTCAACAAGAGCAAAAACGAAAATGAGTGCGACAAACGTTCCCATAATGACCAAATTAGTGGCGTTTTTGGCCGACAGCGCATCTGTATCTGTATCCCAACCACTCTTCTCACACTGTTTTTGTCTGTGTTTTTGTGTCGCTTGGGGTGCTGCTGTTTGTGGGCGTGCTGTGCATGAGGGCGTTGAGTAGTCTACTTGTGGTAGGCCCAACCAGCACAACAACAAAAAATACAAAAAAAAATATAACTCCAGATCCCCACAGATCCTTGTCCCGCGGCGCCCACAGACACACAGCAAACTAACCGAATGTTAATTGAAAGAGGGCACGAGCTGGCCCCAGCCAGGTACGCCCAGGACAGGCGGTAAACATTGGCTGGAACCAACTTTAATGGTTGTTGTTGTTTTGATTGTTGTTATGCTCGCAGGCATTTTTGGCTTTTTGCACGTATGACAAAAGTCACACAAGTTTCCAACTTTCTAATACTCTAAACAACGAGTAAACCTTAATAAAATTCAGTCAAAGTTGGTTTCAAGACATGAATAACACAGTTCACACTCATCTAACTAAACTTTATGACAGCTATGTAAAATCCAGCTAAAGTTTGTGCAAGGCTTGACTAACAGTTCCAGTTATACAATCAATGTAAAGTTTCCAATATGAGAACTGAAAATTTGTTTTTTGGAACATTCAATACACAAAAAAGAATACATACTGAGATCAAAATTAGTTAAGGTTTCTCTGGTGTTTTCAAGATTGGCTACGTTTTATATTCACTTTGTTTTTTTGGCTTGTTATTTTATTTTTATCCCTTTTTATTTTCATATATTTAGTCTGATATTTTAAGTAAGTGCTTATGAACATTATTTGCAGATGTTTTTTTTTCATTTATTTCGCCTTTTTTTAAGTTATTAGTTTGCTTAAATTATTTATGTGTTTTTTTGTTTTTTAAATGTATAGTGTACTCAAAAGATCGTGTTGCACATATCTTTAGCGATTTATTTTTACTTTTCGGCTGCTATTATTTACCGTTAATTTTGTGCTGTTCCTTTGCTCTCTTTTTCTGAGGCTGTTACATATTTCTAATTTAAAAACTTTTTGCCGCTTGTTGCGTTGACTTTTGTCGCAGGCGCTGTTATTTTGTTTTTCCTTTATTTCTTGTTTGTTCTGGTTGCTATTGTTGCTGCTCTTAAAGCCAACTTGCATTATTGACGAACCGCCTTCAAGTGAGAAACGTGAAATTTCATAGAGTCAACTTCAGACCCTGAATTTTCGTCATCACAATTTAAAGCTAGGGTCGCACATTTGCAATTCACGCACCCTTCCCCTTGTTTCCGCAACGGTCCGCATTGCAATGCACAGAGCGCGTCGAGTTATGCGACAGTTGAAAGTTATTAAAAAGTCTGACAAAAGTCAAAAGGTGTTTTCAAATGCCATTTGAACATTCTGCCAAATCCGTAAACTGCCAAAATGGGACGGTAACAGCACAAGTAGCAAAAGCGAGAGAGAGAGAGAGAGAGAGAGAGAGTGAGCACGAAAGAGCGCAGCGCTAGTGATAGCAAAGTTGAGTAGAAACATTTGCATTTTTAAATTAGTTTTGGGGACTAACTCGAAGATGCTGAAATTTTTTCAAGCAACTCAAACGATTTATGAGTTGTGCCATTTTATTTAAAATTCCGACAAACTGCCGGAAAGTGCTTAAGTAAGAAATAATTAGTGGAGTAATCGAGCTGAAAAGCTATCACACAAGTTGGCATTCCTCATATGCTGAAAATTCATTAAGATTTTAATTTAGAATCGGTTGACGAAATGACGAAATGATGGGATTTTCAATTTAATATTAAATGTTATTCGCCGCTAAACGTCACAATTGATTGGACTCACTTTAAACTAAATTTTGATATGCAGTTAGACAAATGGACGGCTCAGTACATTAAAAATGAGCACTGCTGAGTGACACTGCTGGGCCCTATGGACATGAAGCGGCATCTGCTTTCAGACCCTGAAGGCATCCTCTTTGATATGGAAATGAGAAAATCTTGCAATAACAAATCTACCACAAAGGCTGTACTCTGCTTGTGACTATACTACATTAAGCTTAACAAAAACAACAAAAAAGTACAACACACACAAATAGAAAATAGCTATGATACTATTTTTGGAGCACATTCTACACCAACAACCAATTTGGGTGTGTACCTTAAGCTTTAGATTGCAAGTGATACAAATTGAGACGCTTCATGCAATCCGTTTAATTTCATCAGTTTAACAAACATACTTTATGTTAGATGTTATGTTGAATGATATTCACGCTGTAGCTTAACACATGACTGCATTTATCTATTTCTATTTGTATATGGCTTAAATCGAAGCTCGAAAATTTGCATATTTTATAATTTTAAAGTAATCTTTACGTTTTATCTAAACAATTGATTGTGTTTAAGCTCTTATAAACTTTACTTAAATTTTCATTAATATGAAATTGAGCCGTTTTGAGCAAAACTGTTCCATAAAAATAAAAATAAATATTACAAATTTAATGCGAGCCGAAGGCTTCCTGCTGGGTTTAACTAATTATTGACGCTTTTTTGAAGTATACTTGAGAGCTAGGCAACTAAAATGCTAAAGATTCCAGGCAATATTCAATGACAGTATTTATTAAGCTACTTTGATGCATAGAAACAAGTTTTCAAAAATGGCCTGAAAAGTATGAAAAAACCCTTTTGGCCCCAAAGTATTTACATTAAAATGCGCCGCACCGCCCAATTTACAGGCAGTTAACGAGCTTTATTTATGGCGCAACACTTGACGGCGACACGAGCACAATGGCGACAAGAGAATGGTGCGCTAAGTCGTTAGTCGAGTAGCTTGAGTAAACGCCAGGAGCGGATTCAAGACCCGCTACCATAGTTGAGACACTGGGACTGCTGTGGGCGGTCTTTGGCATTAGCAAAGAAATTAAAGTACAAATCCCTTTGGGTGACACTAACCGCAGCTGTGACGATGCCAGACCAGACACACATACACAAAGAGAGAGAGAGAGACTCTCTGAGATTGAAAGAGAGAAGTAGAGTGAGGTAAAATAAGACTGAGCTTGCAAGTGAACGATGTAGCGAGCGAGAGGCAAAAGTACACTGACTCTGCTTGGCGTAAATAGCAAAAATTAAAATACAATAAAATAGACAACGAACTGTGGACACATACACAAAAATTCCCAAACACCGTGACAGCTGCTGGCTGTGTATGAGTGTTCCTTGTTCTGACATTGATTATAGTTGTTGTTGTTGTTGTTGTTGTTGTTGTTGTTGTTGTTGTTGTTGTTGTTCTTGTTCTTGTTGCTGCTGCTGTTTGTCTAGTTGAGTTGAGAGTTCGTTGCTCATTTGATGCAGGGCCCAAAGTGAATGACTCCTAAATTGCAAAACAAGACAAAGTAGCACCATTTATATGCCACATATACACACACACACACACACACTAAGACTGATGGTGTAACTGCTATTGTTATTTGTATAGTACTAGCAAAGGGGTTTAACCTCGGGGCTGACATACGACTTGCAGGATAAACCAACCAATCAACAGCGCAAACAACAAAGTGTCATATTTAATGGCAAACAGTGAATACTGCAACTTCTTATACAGATGCATTTATAAGATAGATAAGGTTATACAGATACATATAAGCCGTAATACGAACACATATCGAATAGATACAAACACATAGCCTGAAGTATAATAACACTAGCAGAATTTATTCGCTTCTTTCTCGCTTTGCACATTTTTCCTTGATTGGACTGTAATACGACAGTAAGCCCTTTGTCTGTGTGTGATTGTTATCCAAGTGCATCTAGACACTACCATTATTACAACCGGAGGATAATAAAATTAAATTAGGATCAAGATCTAGCAGTAACCAAGATGCCCAAGATGCAGTCCTTTTGCATATCTGCAAGATTCTGAGAACTCAATTTGCGAATAGCAAACGTATCTCGCTAAGGCGAGCTTATAATTTATTTTCTATATTTACCACCATATTTCTATATTAACCAGACTAACGTATAAAATAAACTCACATAAATATAGATATATGGAGTTGTTTGACCGCATGAAAACCGAAAAAATAAAACTATTTTATAGATTGATATTGCCACAATGCTTTACACATTTCGTGACAGCCATTTTAATACAATCTCGCACACACACAAACATACACAACAACAACAACACACACACACACACACGCATAGACACACGTACACACTCACACTTAAATACGGGACGACAATCTGTGTGTTATGAGCACAACGCTTTTCATACAAACCCGAGACATACCACGCTCACGTCTATTTAAGTGCAATTGATGAAGGATACAAAAATATGGAGACACAGACATCATGTGTGTATGTAATTGCAAGCATGCATCAATATGAAATATTCATTCTATGCATGCTTTGCAGAGTAGAGCACCTTTTAAGTCGCACCTAAGAAGTAGCGATTATCATGTCATACACCATTCATGTGCCCATATTGTAAGTGGTCGAGCCAAATACGTGACTTAACGAGACGTGGAATACATACACATACACATACACATACACATACACATACACATACACATACACATACCATACACATACACATACATATACAGTCTGCAGCTAGCTAGCTGGCCATAACAGCATTATAAAAATGTGTAAGTTAATAACGATAGCGTCAACACGCTTAGCTTCCGACGAAGAGTAGCCCTAATGCAAGGTTCCATCTTACAGGGAGCCTAAGACAGAAAGAAGCGCATACTTTTCACATGAGTTTGTAGCCTCAAATGCAACGATATGGGTATCATCGATGTCCAGTAAATAATTACAGCAAAAGAAGTTCCCTGCATCCCATCAACTGAGTCCAGCCTTCTGTGGAACCTGTTTGGATCAATAGACACCATTTAAACACTGTAAGCAATGGGCTCAATTGATTCGCAACCTGATGCAATGAAGAAGTGAGGTACACTTTCACCTGACATAATATCACACGACTGATACAGATACAGGTACCGGTAAGAGGTAGGAGTATTCAGAGCACATGCTCTATCAGTGTACGAGTTATAAGCGTGCAGTAACTGCCTTGGTGCCCAGCAAAATAACATACATAATGCGTACTGGGGCTGCGTGGTGGAGAAAACAGGAAGTGAGAGAGACAGAGAGAGAGAGAGAGAAAAGACTAGTCATAATTTGATTCAGAGGCACGTTAGCTAATGAATCAGTGGAGCAACTACCATGCAAATGCTACACTCAAAACTCACTACACACACACACACACATAGGCACATACAATGTGTGTCAGTTTGCGAGTGTGCGAAACAATTGCAGCACCCAGGATAAAAAGGTGTTGCACAAACTTTTCTTAATTGACAGCGGGACAGAAATAATTTAAGATACTGCTAATTGCAGTTGTCGAAAATACATTGTCTAATTAATAATTGAAAGTATTTCAAAAGAAACACAACTTTCTCTTTTCAGTGCAGCTCACTCAAGGCAGCTTGAGTGCCAACTTACTGGGTATGTGCCGAAAGCCTTACTGCTGTATTGCCCTTAAGCCTTTATAACCGGGTGAATGCGCTATTTGACCTACTATGCGATGCACACGTAGAGCAAATGCTCTGAGCAGCACTTGGCACGTATTGCTTGGGGTTTGATTGGGGGTTGGCTTGTACAGCGCTTCGTATGCACAATGATTAAAACGTGTGCTATATTTCCGGTTGCTGAAATCCATTTCAATCATTAATGATTAGACGGCAATAAGCTGCGCTAAGCGCTGCCTTCGTTGCCCAACCTTAAATCAAGAACCAGCTACACCAGCTTCAGTTCCAGCAATTAGTGCTACTGCTGCTGCTGGTGTTTCTTCTGCTTCTGCTGCTGCGTGTGATGATGATGAGTTTTCGACATTTTCTGCCAGTAGGCAGTAAAGTTATTTTGGTTGCTACATTAAAAATTTAACAGTGGATATCCCGCCGCTTCCATCGCTGTTGCTGAGACTTATTTGCTTTAATATCAAATCAAAGCCGTCTAAAATGGGAGCTAACATTTTGGCAGAGTTTTTAATTAATATTAATAAAGACATCAGACGGCAAACACTTCAACACAATTCACATCTATACACATATTTGCATATACATACATATATTTATGTATATGTATATACATGCTTACAAATATTAAAAGCATGCATAAAGCTTGGCAAGTCGCTGTTTGCTGTCTGCCTCCCTTTTTCATCTCTGTTGCCGTTGCATAGTTTAAGGCGTCAGCAGAATGCCCTCAAAAATACCGATATTCAAGTGTGAAAATTAAATGCACTACAAACGCAAATAGCACAAATAGCACAATAGCAACTTAAGCTCGTCGATATTCTGCAGCAGCAGCATCGCAACTTATATTACTAAGATTCTAAGTAATTCAGCAAGTTCATAATTTATATAGGGGTTGTATGTATGTATGTCAAATTAAAGTTTGAAGTATTCAATGCTCTCTCAAATAATCTGTTCGAAATAATTTCATTATATACTAGCATCAAAATAAGAACAATAATAACATTTACATAATAATATTTATAATTTAAATAAGAATCGAATTGCAAATAGTTGGGAGACTTTGAATGTATCTTACATATATTTTTTAGTAAATTCAAACCCTAATATGCTTCAACAACTTAATCGTATAAAATAAATACATTATTTTATATAGAATGAGCACCACAATCATTAAAAAAAAATTACTTTCAATTCGCGATAACCTTTGATACTTGTTCTTAAATATCAAACTGCCTGAAATACTCTTTGCCACAACTGAGAATTCCTTGCTAGAGTTCATTCAAGCCTGAGCACAACAAAAAAAAAAATTAAGAAATAAATGGGCAAAAATGTATGTGTATGCATATGAAAAATTATATATGCACATTACATCGCAGATTTGCCACTTGACACAGCAGGCAACATTTTGTTTTTTGTTGTTTTTTTTTGGTTTTTTTTTTTGCATGAGTTTGTGGGTATTTGAAATGCTCTATAAATAATTTACGCTGGTAAGCCAGAAGTGACAGGCGAAAAGTGCGAAATATTTAAGATGAATATATTCGCTATAGTTTTTGCCAGAGCCGCTTATGACAGGGCACAAAAACAAAAGGTAAAGCAGAAATTGCTGAAGAGCCTAATCCCCATATGAGTTGTTAACAACGCATTAAAAAGATTTCACTTAGACAGTGCATAAGAAGAAAGAGCCCAAAGGCGCTGCTAAGGCCAAATGTTAATGACGTTTTGCTAAATATACATATATATACACACACACACTCACACACATACACAAACACACAAATACAATCAAGCACAGACTCATAAGCTCAGAGAGACAAAGAGAAAATGCGCTGGCAAATGTTTGCCCAAATATGTAAGCAACATGGTTTCTTGCTTTCAGTTTTGTTCTGCGCTGCTGCTGAAGACGAATAATAAAATGAGCTTCAAATTGGCCATAAAAGCATAGCAGGCAACAAACGGCAAGCAACTAGAGCAACAGCAATGACAACAACAACAACAACAAGAACAACAGCAACAGCGATTACTTTAGAAGACAAAGTCGTTATCTTCACAACGAACATTAAATGCTCTAGCCTCAGCTAGCCAAGGCCAACTTAGAGGTACATAGCGAAGATATATATATATATAGCCTACCCATAAATATAGATTATACCTGTTAAATTGTGTAATTTAATTGAGTAGATTATGTTTGAATGACTAGCTTTTGTCATCCAAAATCCAAAAACTCATTTAACTGGCAGCATCACGATTATATTTCTATTAATATTTAAGAATATTTACATACATATACCATTCTATAAAAAATCTATTATAAAAAAAGAATTTTTGGCCAACAAATTCAATTAGGTTGTTTGCTCGGGTTTGCAAGTTACGTAGTTGTTTACAAAGATCCAATATTTCAACTGCACTACAAAACTTTAAGACAAACCTCTGGGAAATTATTTCAAAGAAACATGTTGATTATGAGCATTAATTTTTCCCCCCTAACATTTCAGCAACAATATACAAATTAAACACACACTTCGAAGAAATTGTTTGAAAAGCGAGTTTAACGCCAAACATGGTGATTATAAGCGTTATTTTTCGATACCCTTTTCTTGCCGTCAATTCCCTAAAAACCAACAAAAAATATATAATAAATAAACAAAAAACAAAAAAAAAAAATAAATAAAAATAAATTACTGTGCACACATGACATGAGGCAGCATATTCATAAATGAGTTCCTGCTGTTGGCTGTATGTGCAAGTGAGTGTACACGTGTGTGTATGTATGTATGTGTGTGTGTGTGTGTGTGTGTGTGTGTGTGTGTGCGTCTGTGTGTGTGCGAATGAGTGTGAATGCGTGTTCATTTGGGCATAAAGTACGTGCTACTTGGGCGTGGCTTAAGGGCTGACTCTGAGTCAGCCTGTCAAGCAGTTGCTCGTGAACAGCCCGTTCGCATATCTCTAGGTATACTCTATATCTTACTCTTTCTCTGTGTATGTGTGTGTGTGTGTGTGTGTATGCGTAATATGCGTGTGTTTTTTTAAATTGAGCGCCTAACGCTGAATGGACAGATTTTCGGCATGATTTAACACTTAATTAGCAAAATTTTGACTTGAGTGCCACTCATCATTGTCAACATAATGCTACCAATCCCAGCGATTTCACATGCGGAGTATGCGTAATATACATAAACATTATAATCAAGCAGGCATTTTTTCCCGCAAGTTAAAATGCTATGGTCGATTGGTAGCTTGACTAGGTGATACCCTGTGTACAGATCGCTTTATATTTCTAATTGCTATGTTCATCAAATAATTTCAATGTATTAAATACGTATTTATTTATTTTGTATTTATTTTTTTATTTATTTTAATTATTTCAAAAAAAAACTTAACGAGTTTCATACTTCAACCTTTGTCAGTTTCTGAATATTTGGAGTAGTTTTTTTTTTTTATTACATATTTGCTACTGCTAAAGAAAGGAGGCCCAAAAGACCTTGGCGTGTGCCGCTTGGGGCAGTTTTGGGGCTGACTCTTTGAACGTAGGACGACTTAACGTGGGTGGCCATGGGATTGTGTATGGGTGTAGGTGTGGGTGTGTGTGTGGGTGTGTGTATGTTAACTGTGTGTAACTTTAAAGGAAAAGCAGCAAATGAGTTTCAAATTCAATTTGGCTTCAATATAAGAACAGTTTGTGGAATTTAATTCCAACAATTTACAATTTTCACATAAATAAAATGTTTAATTAATGACTGGGATTATTTATAAATATATCTTTAGCACTAACATGCACTCATTCTTGCTCTCTCTCCCTCTCTCACTCTCTCTCTCTCTCTCTCGCTGTCTCTATCATCTCTTTATCATTGAAAATTGGATTTTTGTATGAAAAACGTTTTTGTTTCACAATTTAACCGCTTGAAACTCAGCAGGCACATTGTTTTTTTTATTTTCTCGAACTTGTTCTACAACTCAGCAAATCTATTTTATTTCCAATCTATATATTTTTTTTGTTACAAAATATGTTTGTGGTTTTTTGTGGGTTTGTGGCTAATTGTAACATGCAAATTGATATTCTCAATTCTCATTTGCTTTGCACCCCACTGTTAATGCATTTTGGTTATTACTGTTGGCGGGGTGCCAGCTTAAGAGCTTACCTTTCGGTGCAACGGTTTATGTGTATATATACATTAATTAAATCTATGCTGTTATGGAGAACTTAAAACGGAAATGCCAAACAGACATCATAATATGAAATGCAGTAGGTGTACATTACGAAACCCCTGGGTATTCTGCCCAAGCCATTAAAGCCAACATCCCCAAACCCCCGTTTGGGAATGGTCCGAACACAGTGTGATTCCATTCTTGCTGACTCTTTAACTGGTGATTTTAACTAAGCGCTGCTTATGATAAGAGCTACCAAACTCAGACTTCTCTTCTGGCTAATTAATGCATTTGCATTAGAGTACTGTGGTCAGTGCCCCCTCTCTAATTAGGCGCACAATTTGCATTTGCAATCGTCCTTGCTTTGAAGAGGCATCTTTCCCTGCATAGCAGACATGTGACTTGGCTCGTCTCGCTTCGTATCTAAGTATATGCCAGAGCATTGCGTATTTATAATATGCCCAGCACATATCTAGTAAAATTTTGAACAACTCATATACATACACACACACACACACATGCTAACACACAAAATAAATAATTTCATTTGACTTGCAAATGTGGGCAGAATTGTGGAGCGAGCTGAAGTCAACTGAGCTGAGATAAGCTGGGCTGAAATGCACGCAGATGAGGCAAATAAGGCAAAAGAAGCAGCAGAAACAACAACAACAACAGTTGCCATAAGGACAACAACAAGCAGCGTTAGCGGTAGCCAAGCGCGAAAAACAAACACAACAGCAAAGACAAACAAAGCCAACGGTGAGGCAACCAAATGGCAAGAGCAACGTTGTGATGATGTTAGCAGAAAAACGAAGAAAATATCACTAAGCAAAATACAACAAAACATTAAAATTTAAGGTTAAATTTAACATATGCCGAATATGTAATGCCCTAGGATTATTCGAACTGAACTACTAATGCTTAATCTGAAAAATACCCAAAAACATGCAAATTGCTAAAAATTTAGAACCAAATATCAAGCGTTCTCCACATGTACACAAGATATTGTAGAACATTTCTAAATAATCGAACTTAAAGGCACTAAATATTATTTAAGCTATTATAGCAACCAAATTTTTCCCATTCTTGGCTCTGAGCTTGCGTTTTTTTTTTATTTTGTTTTATTTTTTGTTTTTTTTTGTTTTACAACATTTTTACAGTGCTTGTAGCAGCTATTCAGGCGACGCGTTAAGTACTTTTGCCCCCTTATTCCGTTCTCTTCTTTAACACACCCTCAGGCGCCACACTCAAGTGCAGCATACTCTGAACATTTTTGTTTGTGACAAAAAAAAAAAATGTTTTAAAGCTGTGCCACGTTTAGTTTGACATAGCTTAAAAGAGGACAAAGCAAAAGCAGTGTGACTTGTCTGGAGCGTTTCTTGTTTGTTATGCCAAGAATTTCCATGTTCAAATGCAAAAAAATGCATATTGAAAATAAAAATTGAATAAAAAATATTAAATTAAGAATTGCAACGTTAAATTCGGCTTTACTAGCTGAAGTGAAAAATGTGTTCTCATAAATCCGAATGATAATTCAAAGTAAAACCACAATCTTGATCCAAGATTGCCCATTCTTTAGAAAAAACGCAATCTTTGAATAGGCTTTGTACTTTGAATTTGAGAACATATTGTTGATTTTGTATTGTACATAACTTTATTAAGCTTAAACCGCTAAAGCCACGCACAAAATTATATAATATTATCATAATAAAATTAGTCCACAGTCAACGGTACTGCCCGTGAACCGCCAACCCTCATGCCACAAGCATTTAATGCCTTTTCAATATATTTTCATTAAAAATTAATTAACGCTCGAGTCTCGCGCTGTTTTAATGTCCTTTTAATTTGATATTCAGAGCTGCGGGGCTACACTGGCCGAGTGCTGTGGGCGTGCCAATTGTCATTTAAACAACACACTTCCTGTTTGCATTTAATATATTTTTAAAATAATTAACGTGCGAAAACAAAAATGTTAAAATGAAAAACCTCGGAAGGCAACTATCTTGATCACGCCTGGTTGTGTGCAAGTTGCAAGCATTTCATTTCTGTTGAGCACTTGCCGGTCTCTTAATTAGCTGGCACGTTTCGCGCAGCGTCAGCCAACAGGAACTCTTAATGATGTGCAACATTGCCAACTAAGAGGCGCCCGCCCCCTAAAACTTGGCTATCCTCAGTCACGCTTTTGCTCATCCCTCAAAAGCCGCAACTAAACGCTGACCTAGAGCCGAAAGTAGGAGGAAGCCTTGAAGCAACTGCATCCTTAAGCAAATAAGTCCCTCAAGTTGACAGCAGCAGAGGACGTGCAACGACGGCAACGTCAGCTGAAAAAAAAAACATACCGACAGCCAGAC
Organism: Drosophila setosimentum; assembly: GCA_035043505.1. Classification (NCBI taxonomy): domain Eukaryota; kingdom Metazoa; phylum Arthropoda; class Insecta; order Diptera; family Drosophilidae; genus Drosophila; species Drosophila setosimentum. Next base: position 18,679,427 of record JAWNMY010000090.1, on the reverse strand, counting down.
AGCCGGACAGCCAGACAGCCAGACAACCGGACAGCCGTACACCCAAAAGGCATAGCTAGCAGGGAGAAACAGAGAGAAAGGAAGAACATAGACGGCAATTGTACGGGCATCAAAACAATTTACGTTTTTGCAATCAACTCACAAATTAAATACTCCATATATAAATACATTTCAGTTAATGAAATGAGTAACCAAGCAAGTGCCGTAAGATCTGAACAGTAGCCATTCAATGTTGTTGAAGCACCTTAAGTGTAGAATTCAATCATTGAATATTCTTAGCTTGAGGCATGGTAACAAGAAGTCAACTCACCTCAATCACCATTAAATTGATTTTAATTATTGATTTTTATAACTGCAAATACATATATATATATATATATATACATATTTTCTGGGCATGTTTCCGCCGATGTTAACCAAATTATAATTGAATTGAATTTTATACTAATCCGAAAAACTTGAAAACTTGTGCATATTAAGAATAACAAAATAAGCCATGTCTGATCTCACCATTTATATCCAAGCATCATAAATGTTTAATTAAATTACTGATGAACACAAGACTTGACAGAGTTGACAACTTTCAGGAAAAAAACCACACTGTTTACGCTGGCGACAAAATAAAAAACAAATATAAATAAAACTGATAAGCTGCATGAGTTAGTTAAAATGCAACAACAACAGCCATAAGGGGAGTGGCTGCCACTGTGCCAGGCATCAGGCTAGGCGATGTGACGCAACGTTCAAGTTGTCAACGTTGCATCAACATTCGTCAGCGTCAACTTAAGTGCGACACTCGTCGTTCAATTTATCCAGAGCCGTTTATCGTTCCATACCCCTTGTCCCATTTCCCTCTTAACTTGCCCAAAGTAACCCAAACCCGGTCCACAGTACGTTGTCACTCAACTCAGCTGGTGGCAGTCATATTTGTGGCTCAAATGCAGCACTTGGCTATTTTTAGCATTGTCCTTGTTATAGTCTCGTTTATCGCCCAAGTTGCATTCTCGAGCTGTGTTTATTACCCATCGCTGGCAATGGGGCTTAAGCTGATATTGCAATTATTTTTTAACAGTAGTGAAATTCCTGTGGCCATTTCACCAGACATTTGAACAAAGTGCACATTAAAATGCGATTCAGAGACAAAATCGCTACCTCAATCGCCCACTCGTTTTGTTCCCATCTAATGTGTTACAGTATTTTAATTATTGCATTTGGATTTGTTTATCGTCTAGTGTTTGTGATTAACAACATGCTTTCGGTTTTAACGCAATCGTCTGGCACTAAGACAGCCGTAATAACATTGACGATGACGACGACGACGACGACAACAATAACATCAACTTTGTTTTGCGCATTTGCTAAAACCAAGAAGCCGTTATTTGCCAAGGACAGTCAGATACCAGGCAATAGTCAACCAACCGCAAAGCCAAAGATTTAAAGACAACACCCTTAAGTGTTGTAGTACGAGCTAATGATGTTAGCTTGAATCCATTTACACAAGTTGTTGATTTTATCAAATTGAGTATCCGTCCTCCTTTCTGGTAGTTACAGCAACTCACAGCATTAAAGAGAGCCGTAAGCAAATAATGTAAATGCCACACGTACTAAAATATTTACTAAATAATATTAGAGTTAAGTCTCTGTAAGACGACAACTAAATGCATTGCACAATATTAATAATTCATTTGGCTGGGTTTACAATGTAATCGCAATTTAATCGAATTGCACAACTCAAGGCAATAGCAAAGTGAATGAATTACATTGTGGTTGTGTCTTTTTATGGCCCAACCCAAAACAAATATGAGAATTTGCTGTTTAATTATAGCACGAAATGGGCAATTAATACCGCCCAATAAGACGTCACGTGTGAGTATCGCCCTCAATCAACCAGCGCAGCCCCTCCAACTAAATCCAAACACAAGCGGATGCACACGCACACGTATAACAACCCCAAGCAATCAGCTTGCAATTTTCAAGGTCTGTACTCAAACAGAGTCTATGCCACAGACCATGCCACAGTTTGCAGTGTCAGTCCCTCAGAGTTTAGAGGCCATCATCCTAGCCGCAATTCGACAGATCTGTCTGCATTGTTTTGACTATAAATAAAGCACACCGAGCGATCTTCAAGAGCTGTGGAAACAGTCGAAGCACAACACTCCCAAACGATGGCATGTTTCGCATTTAACGCGTATGTCTGAGTGCGAGTGTATTCATATGTGTATGTGTGTGTGTGTGTGTGTGTGTGTGTGTACTTATGAGCGAGTGTGTTTATCTAGCTGCCATTTAGCAAACTTGCCACCGGCTGCTGCGTTATGTGTTCCACCTGAATCTAATCACGTCACGATTTAAACACCTGGTGGCATGCTTGGCGACCACTGCTCCATTTTTGTTTCGTTCTTATGCTCACATTGGTTCAATATCAATTCAAAACCGATTTATATACATATTAACACTTCGAACTCCTATTGTTTGCACTTATTAAGTTTATGGTTTGAAGCATTTTTGTTTGGTTAATTTTTTTGGCATTTTGTCGTCAGCAACATTTATTGGCTATTTTTAGATTGTTGAAATGAAATTGAAAATATTTTGTTTGAACAAAGTGCTGCAAAAATATTGCCAAAAATATCAAAATATCGTAACACACATGCATACACATATGTACGTGTAATATATACTGCAAAGAATGTGCATATAAAACTCAATTGAATATTGAAAATGTTAAAAAAGAATTTTTCTTTGCAAACATTTCTCATTTTATTTGTCACTGAAGCGTACTAAGAGCGTCAATATCCATACACAGACACAGACACAGAGACAGAGACAGAGTCGAGAGAGCAAACATTTCACGAGTAGCTCTATTGACCATATGTATTCAAAGTTTTTCAATTCATTTTGTGTCGTCTCGCTTCAATATGATTATGAAAATATATTGTTGATCTAGTTAAAAAAAAAAATACACGACTTGGATTTAATGCCTAATATGGTCTTAAACACATTCTGGAATCAGTATTTTAAAATCTAATAGAAAGTTTATGCCGTTTATTTTTCAACACACACGAAAATATGTACATATATAGACGTTTAATATAATATATAGGAAAGTGATAGAAAAGTACAACGAATCTAATCCCACCAGAGTATCTTAAGGTCAACCGCTGGTCAAGTTCAAAGGCATCAAAATTTATCAGTAAGATTGCATTTCCTACTGATGGCATTTAAATAATAGGTATAAAATCTTAGCTTGAGTGGCTGCAAAGCTACGCGGCAAACACAAGTGGTCATAAATGTCTCGTATTTATTTGGCAGCACAGTTCATAAATGTACTCAACATTGACAAATATAATAAGCGTTGATAATGTCAACGTTAACGCTAAAGAATATCCACAGAACGGACATTGAAAATACATTTGTCTTCATAGACTTCATTTCCTGCATCAATGGTTGTCTGCTTGAATATGGTTTGGAGTTTATGATGTAAAAATCACAATATAAAAATTTTTCTTCTGCTGACTTTTATGGCAAATGAGTAAAATTATTTATTCGCATCACTTTTTCATTGGCTGCAACATGTGTCGTGTGCGTTATATATTACCAAAACAACTTTAGGCGTCTTTCATTCTATCTTGTTGGCAATTCTTTATGCTGTGTTCAATGCACTCTGATGATAATGTTAATGGTAACTGTGATGATGATGAGAATGATGAGTTTCGAAGCTGACGGCGCTGCCAAAAGTTACACAAATTTAAATAATAAACACATTTGTCACGATGCATAACAATTTCTGTCGCCTGTTGGTTATATTGTTGTTGTTGTTTTCTTTTTTCACTGATGACACTGACAATCAATGGCCTGGACCTATTTGTGATGCTAGCTGAAAGCTGCCTGCCCGCTACACCCAACTATAACCATAACATCATCAACAACAACAACAACAACAACAAAAACTATTAAGGCAAAACTTGGCAGCACTTTTCTATTCTTTGCTTTTTTGTTGAACCCATTGCGGCCGACAGCCGGCAACAAACAACAACTCCCACCAGGCATTGTCAGACATTTCGTTATGCCTATAAGCAGTCAGCCAAAAGTTAAAAGGGGTATGCACGACTGTGGAAAACAGACGTTAAGACCAAATCGATATTCTATTTGAGTGTCTGTGATTATTGGGTGGCAATTTTATAAGGGACTTAAATCAGCTTAAGAATCGAAGTGCATTTCATTAACAGAGAATTGCAAACGCCGATATCACTAAATAATCAATAGTAAACATTAATCACTGACCTAAAAAGTGTGCGAGATATCTAAAAAGACTCGATGTGCCTTGCGTTTTTTCCATGTTCCCATGATTTTTTTATTTTTTGTTTGTGTTTTCTGCTGCTTTTTTTTTCGTCTTGTAGTAACTTTGATAAATTGCATTTAAGTTAATTTTATAGTCATGCAATGACTTCACAAAAAGAAGACAAAATAACTAAAACGATGTGCTATCCCGCTCGCACAGTTCAACGATTCTTTTCGGGACTACAATTATATTTAAATGTCGGCAAGCCATCAAATAGTGTCAAATAAAATAAATACATCAACAAAAAAAACACAAGCATTTAGTTTTCATGTAGAACATGTAAGAATGTTCCAAAAATATTGATTATTTCTATGAAAGCTATATGACATAAAAATCGAACTCTGACTAATATACATAAATATATTCTGAAGTTTTGGACTTACATATATATATATATGCATATAGCTATAGTCGAAAATTTCGATTGCTTTTAACTAGATATAAATCAACTTCTGAAAGGGTGTAGAAAATAGAGTTAACCATAAGATGTACGACAAAGGTAATATCTAAACCAGATTATTGTCATATGGCTTGAAGCACGAGTTAGTTAACTACTTGTCGAGCATATACTTTATGTGGAACATGCATGCAAAATTGTGTTCATGTTATAGCAAAATGTGCTTTTAACTTGAATAGAGTTTTGAGCGTTGCGCATGGCTAAGCATTCTACTAGCAGCCACTTTAGCTGTGGACCACTTGGCCCAAAATTTGTTGGCTAAGCCAGCAGTAGCAGTTCACTCAAGTGGGCCAGAACACCTATAACAACAAAAACAACTATAACAACGTTAACAACAGAAGCGATGGCTAAATTGAATTCGGCAGCTTTTATCAGACACAGAAGCGAACTGCAGCAAACAATTGACCGAAATGCAATGAAAATCAAAATCAGACTCGCAAAACTTAAAAAAAAACCTTCAACTGGGTAAAGTGCACGAAGAAATCACAAAAAAAGCGTTAAGATTTCTACATGGGGCCCATTTGGCCATAGCAATAAATATTGTAAGCGAATTTCATAATAATTTCTAATAATCAATAATACATTTTAAAATTGAGCTGCATTTTCATTATGTATATCATTCACTACTCAAATGGTTAAATGGTTAGAAATTAAATACTGTACAAGTAAAAAGTGCCAATGGAATCTTTGCTCAAACCACAAGCATAGAAACAAAAAAGTTCCTACATTGCTGATTTGCTGAGACATTGAAAAATCCTTCCCCCATTCTGTGTACACTTTGGCCTAACAATAAACTAATTGATTAAAGTAAAAGTGCGATATTAAGTTAATTACCTAAATTGGAGACTGCACTGTGCTCAAAAGCCTATATGTATGGAACATTTTTGAATGTTAAATTGCAGAAAACTCATACTATTTTCATGGTGTCTTTATGTGTGGGTGTGAATCCAATGAAACGACAGATATTAATTATGGATTGCTTATGGGTACTTGTGTATACATCTTAAATATATGCATCTTGTGTGTGTGTGTGTGTGTGTATCGCAATCCTGTCAAGCATTTGGTTTCAGCCTGTTAACAACCAACATGTACACATGTCCTTGTCGAATTTTAGCATATCTTCATTAATGCAATTTATATGCACATGTCTCTCTTAATATCTACATCTCTATCTTTATTTGTATGCCACTTGCACTATTCCCTAATTGCATAGTTTCACACACACACGCACACACACACACACACACGCACACACATACACATACACATACATTTTTATACGCACACACTTGACCTTTCGCCTACAGGCGAGGACGGCACTGTCGCATAAATAATTGAAGTAACAGTGTTTAGGAGCATGTAATGCCTAAAAAAAAAAAAGACTGAGGCCATTTATCACACTATCAGAGTTTTTATATTTTACTTTGGTTCTGTGTCTGCCAGCTCACTCGTAAAACCTTGGCTTTAACAGGAGACGAGGCAACGCAATGCTAGCATACAAGCTCATCAAATTTGCATATTGTCTGTGTAAAAACAGAAAATAAAGAGAAAGTTTTGTAAAAATTCTCTATTCCAAAAACATATCGACTAATAGTTACTAATAGTTAATAGTACACAACTTTTAAATATATTAAATCGATTAAACCAATGATTTTACTTTTACACACTTGAATGTAAGCAAGTAGACTGAATAAAGGAATCATTTGCCTGTTACATATAGACTTGCACAATTTTATAATACCCCTTCTATACATTTTGAATGGGTATCAGACATGACAGTAGTCGACATGACCTTGAATGCCGACAGCATCCAGCATAACAGCCAGGGCAAAGTTCGGCATAGTTTCTCAATTAGCCAAGCTATGTCGAAATAAAATTTGGTTATTAACAATAAAAACATGTCATTGAAACAATTTTTTTGTACTTATTATAAGAATACCTAGACTGGTATAAACTGAATAATTTAATAGGAAACGATTTACAAAAATTAAAGCTGTCAAATTGGTACTCTTACTAAAGTTTAATAAAGAGTTGTTTGGTCTCATGAAAATAATGTGCTTATAATAGTTGAAGATTGCCTTTAGTTTAAGTTATATGTAAGATATATATATTAGTAGAAAAACCATATTTTCAAGATATTTTTGCGTTCGTAAGACTTCTTACAATTTCTGTACAAAGTAAATTTAAAATCTTGTAGCTATCATTGCTTGTTTGCTAACCGAAACTTTTCGATTACACTCAGACAGTGATGTCAAGTAAAATAACAAGCACTGACAAGCATCTAGCTGGTTATCTTCCTATCAATGAAAAACGTTTGCGATTGGAATTTTATTTTATCGATTTGCAGAGGAAAAACGACTTAAGTCTAAAATTTGAAATAAATTTATTTGAAATCTGACAAATAGCTTGTAGTCTCCAACATCGATAGGAATATGCAGACCATATATGTATATATGTATCATTTTAACACATGCTACAAATGCAAATCTACAATGTCATAAATTATATACAAGTTAGGCACCTGTCGCGTGGCGTTGGTCCGAGCTATAGCCATGAAAAGGCCACGGGTCGGATTCCCTACAGACTTATTTAATTCGTAGCTGTTGTTGTCAAAAACACACACACCGGCGCACACACTCAAAGAGGACATAAAATTTCTCTTTTTGTTTGTTTCTATTTGTCATCAACATTTGCTTTATGTTTATTAAATAAACGTATTTTCTGTATTTGACAAAGGCAAACGGCCAAATGCGAGCTCAAAGCATTCAATTCACGATTACCGATGAGCAATTACGCAACTTGACCGCTCTAAAATTGATTTACCCTGCCAATTCAGGTATAGTCAGTCAGTCGCGTCAATCTAGCAAACTCATTGCCAAATCCACAACGGTAGCAACTCTCGAATGCTTTGAAACTGTAATACGCGTCGTATGCGTAATGTTTTTGTTGTACTGTCGACCCATTAGCATTTATCAACAGTAACATCATAGGTTACAACGCTTTAACATCCACATAGATCTACACGTCAATCATTCACTACCTTCAGCCCTCACGCACTCTCTCTATATGTCAACATCTGCACTGAGGCACACGTGGCATGTGCCTGCAGTTCCCTATTACCTAACAGAACTTAAATTGCATAAGCTTTTCCTAAAATTAGGCAGACAATAATTCACACTTGAGTTAATAAGTGGATATATTATTAGTTCTAAGTAATTGAACTTTGAGGTTGCCTTTCAAACCATATTACCATATTATCTACACATTTCGATTGTGACAATTTAGATATATCATCAGAAAGTCAAAGCATATTTCCTAGAACAAGGATAATTCATATTTCCTAGAATTTTCAAAGGGCCAAACACATACAAGTGGCGCAGACTGCCTATGTTCAGCGAGAGTTGCTTATAAAGTGGCTAGCTTGTGATTTTAAAATCCATTACTGAAACATTCATTGAGAATATATTACTATATACTAGCATTAGCAAAAGTTTTCGGATGACTCTCTATTCGGCTGTGATTTCAAATTGTACATCGATGCTAATCAAAGGACTGGATCACAGTCGGTTTCAGTACTGCTAATTAAGCCAGTAAGCAATGGACAACGGATGGGTGTCCTGGAGTCATGCCACATGGCGCACAAGTACCAAATTGGTTGGACATCTACGTTAGTTATAACGGCCAGCAGTTGCCGCAATGGGAGGGGGTGAACTCCAATTGGATACACTGACAGTTGCTATGGGCTGTTAAAGCCTCATAACTGGGTTGACAGTGCCGGTGTTGCTGCTCCTGCTTCTGCTGTTGTTGCTTTAATGTTGAGCACATAAAGCACATACGCCACGCGGGCATAAATAGCCCATGTGAATATGTTGCTTAGTTTGAGTGTTGCCTAAAATGGTTGCAAGTGTTTGTCGAATAGACCGCCACGGCAACGTTGTCCCATATTATAGTTAGCGTCTATTGGGGGAACGACTGTGGAGTGGCTGCCAAAAATATTTACTAAACATTTTTTGGGGCTTCACACATTGGCAAATACAATGGAAATACAAAAAGCATAACAACGCCAACTAACTAACAACTAACACACAAAACAGCAATCAGTTAACTTGCCCGGACAAAGTCAACTCAAATATAACAAAAAACATATAAAAAAAAGCAACAATACCAACAAAATAAAAAATCAAAATAATAATAATAATAATAATAGAAGTAAAGCTCTCTTAGCAACAACGTACAATTCATGCCATTGCAGAGCGGAATTCATTCTGTGATTTATGAAATTGTTGCTCTTCCAGGAACTAAATGCTAATATAGTAGTTCGATGTTTATATTTGTTACCAACATAAATACCAAGAACTTGGTAAATGAAAATGGTTTTCACAAAAGAACTATAAATAGTGTGCAATAAAGAAATATTTTATGTAGCCGGACATTTATTTTTTGAATGTGTTACTAACTTCACGACATGTTACAAACATTGTTACTCTCTGCTTGCAACTCGGCCATTTGTTTTGGGTAAAAACAACAGAGAAACTACCTGCAAGTCAATAAAAAAAAAAAGAAGGAGAATACCCTACTAGGAGCTAAACTAAATGTACTAAATCAACAATAGATCTGTAGTTGTGCAGATAAAGCTAATATTATTTGTGTCGGCACAGCTGGAGAAAAGTTTTTACACAAAGCTTTGTCAGCCAATTTATGCAAGGATATTTACATTAGTTTTAGAACTCCACTTCTCAGCTCGAACAGAAAGTAACAACTAAATGCAAATAAGTATTCTCACTATGAACAATCAAATATTTCGTTAAATAAAGTATTCGAATATATTGGAGCTGGTTGCAGCATATATATCGACTTATCGGGACTAAACCACTCTTACTTGGCTTTAATCTTTCTGTTGATACGCGACATTTAATGAATATATTATAATAAAACTAAATGGAAAATCAACTGATATATTATGAAATTATAAGCTTTGATGTCTCATTTCCTGATTCTCTGATCAAACATATGATTGAAATTAAATTTTGTGTTCATATTTCAGCGGAAGCATTGGAAATTGTGAATCAAATGTGTCCGACAATATTACATTTCATTGAACCCTCCAAACTCACTACTTTCAATTCGTTTTGCTGTTCAGTTTGTTGTGCAATGCAAACAAGAGTTGGGTCTAATTAAATCACTATTACAAAATGTCAATGTATGTCAAATGTCAAATGTATTTATATATATATATATATATATATATTGACATTTGTCATTTGAAGAAAACATATTATATTAATAGGATCAGAATTTATTTAAGAATAAACCAACTGAAAACTTTCACGCATAAATGAATCTAATTAATTGTATTGCGCAGAATTATGAATTCATAGTCCAAGTACGTTTTCATTATATCGGTTAGCTTTCATTGATATGGGTGTAAGAAAATCGAAAGATTAAATCTTTGGGAATTGTTGTTGAGTGGTTCTAATAACATTAGCACTATCAATGTCCAGAATCAATGTGCTGTCCAAAACCAACATTGCTTTTTCCACTTAAACTGGCAGAGGACTGACCGATCTATCCGCTCGGCTTCCGATACGTATTAAAGTTGCATACATAAATATATCTATATATATATATGTAGAAAATATGTAATGCCTCTAATATATTTATTTAGATGAAGCGAGCCCAACGCTATTTATCGCTGCCACATATTTTGATTGATGCATTCAAGCAATAAAAATAAACAACAATGGATAAAAATAACAATAATGGAATAATAGTGCACTATTATAAATACCGTATTATGCATTATCTAGGGAAATTGCGTGCTGCATTTACAGGTTATCTTTCTATCTATATTTATTGATTTTGTTTTCTGTTTTATGTTGTTTATTTTAAACTTTTTTATATATATTTTTTTTGTTTTTGTATAGGAATTGAATTGTTAGCTCAAACGTAGGCAACTTTTTTAAAATAAATAGTTTACGTATTCTTATTATATTTCTGCAATTTAAATCAATAGTTTGCTTTTATTTCTGCTAACAAATCAAAATCAAGTTAAAATTTTATATCCTAATTAAATAAATATTCATATATGAACGGCAGCTCCTAAAGTTAGTCAGAGCTGTGCTAGTGTATCACTAGGTGCTGGCAGCGCCAGTCGGTTAGGGTGTGCAGAGTCGGTGGACTCGCTTCAGTGCACAGCAGGCACTTGAACATTTTCGGCTTCCAATTGTTGCATGCATGCGGATCGCGCAACAGGCCAAACGAGCAGTCAAAGACGCCAAAAGATCTATGCTTCGAGTGCAATGTGCCGCAGCTGAGCATCACAACCTGACCATATAGATCCATCCTGGCTCTCGACATCCAAATGCGACAGATTCGGATTGATATATAAGCCAAATGTTTGCATCGCTTTCACTTGTATCTCTACTTGTACAATATATATATGTATCTATAGATATAAGCGAAACACAATTTGCAATCAAATACATTGCACGTGTTTATACGGCTCGCCACACACCTTACACCTACAGACATATTTCGACAGCACCTCTCTCCCAGCCAATCGCCTGCCCCAGCCCCGCCCGCCTGCCGTACAACCCCTCAGCTCCATTGTCATGGCAGCGCTTAGGGACGGTCGCCAGCAGGACGCAACAAGCCAACAAATTTGTGTTTTGTTTTGGAATATGCTTTCACTGTGTGTGTGTGAGTTTATTTTTTTCCATAGTCTCCTAGGTGCATGATGTATGTGTATGTGAATGTGTGTGTGTGTGCTTGTGTGTGTGTGCTTGTATGTGTGTACTTTTATTGGATTTTATTCTTATATTGTTAAGAGTGAACGTAAAAAATGGAAATTGAATATTTAATGTGAATTTATAGCAAAGAGCTCATATTAAAAACAATTGAGGACGCTGCAATCGTACTTAAGCTTAATACCCTGGTATCTAAATACTAATAGATATTTCATTTTCATTTATTTATTTGTTCATTTCCATTTACACATCGCGGTGTGTTAGTGAACTACCAGCCTTGCAACCAAGTATATTTTCCAATTTTTAAATCGAAACATTCAACATTCCGACGGATCGACGGATAAACAGACAATCGGACTTGGGGCATAAAAAATATATATATATTTATGTACATATATATAGTTCATAGGCTGAAATCCATGGAAAGCTATGCTTTAGATGGTAATGTGGTTGACAGAGCTGCCAGAGGGTTGCTTAAGTATCCACAACCCGAATAAATCCGTTGCGACCAAATTTATGCGTATAATTCCCACACCGATATGCTGCAGGCCGGGTATGCGTAGCTTGAAGAAATATTACTTAGTATGATTCCATTGGTAAATATTGTTCACATTTTGTGCTATATTAAAGTCTAAGCTTGCCTGTTACTTTATTTCCATTCGGTGTTTGCAAAGTCGTATGTTTATTATATATGTTTGACTTATGATTATTTACTTCTGTTGCTAGTAATAAAAAAATATATATAGTGACGTTTGATACTTTTGATACTTGTCAACGTTTTTAGAACCAAGAGATCTTGTGTATATAACATTTAGATACACTTGGCTTAGAATTACTTTTAGTCATTTTAAACCCAGATCGAAATTGGTTATATAATATGGGCAGACGTCGTTAAGAGCAGGTGAAGTGCTGGCTGATTTGATTCTGTGTAGTTATATTCAATGGTTAAGCTGTCCAAAGTCTGGCCAATGAGTCGCCTATTGCTGACCGTTAACAGACACGCAATCCTCTCAAAAACCACATAAAATTGATGGAATTGCAGCCGCACTATGCTAGATGATGTAGAAAATTGTTCAACCGCTTTGTGATTCAGTGGAAAGCTCGAGATTCACTTGAAAGCAGCTGTCATTAGTTAGCATTTTAAGCAAACGCGTTCAAGCCATTAAGCACACATGTTCATAATATTGATAATTTGATGTGTGTGTCATTTATAATGTATTGGCAGCTGCCCGCTGTGCCTCACGCAAATGCCACAGGCACATTTTCAGCAACGAGCTAAGATTGACAATTTTAATCAAGAAACAAGCAAGTACTTTGCAGTCGCACATAACCAACTGTGTTATGCTTATATAAAATATATATATATTCTAATGTATATATATATTATTTATATGTAAATACAAAATCTAACTAACTCTGTGACTTTTAGTTTCGTTGGCCTATCAATTTAACTATCAAATTTAAATCCATTGCCAGCCCAAGAATACAAACATATTCATTATCCTGTCGACTTGAGTGTTGAGCAATTTAGCAGGTAATTGTAGTTATACTATAATTTCATTAAATGTTAGATGTCGAGCAAATTTGTTCAGTTAAGTTAAAGCATTTAATTTAAGCATTGTGTTTATTAGGGAGTCAGACAAACCAAAAACCAAATGACAAGAAACAGACACAAGATAGTAAAATGAAGAAAAACAAACTGATGGTCTCAAGCTGACATAAGCGAAGATCAATTTCTCTTTATTATACCCTGAACCCATTAAAAATGGGTAAAAAGGGTATAATGGTTTTGTGCAAATGTATGTAACAGTCAGAACGAAGCATCTCCGACCCCACAAAGTATATATATTCTTGATCAGGATCAATAGTCGAGTCGATATAGCCATGGGATGGCATGAGCCCCGCTACATACGATTGTGTTAGTGTAAATCTTTTTAAAGGGGAATTTGCATAAGAATAGAATATATTTAATAACTGGGTTCAGGGTATATCGTAGTCGAGTTCACTCGACTACAGCACTCTTACTTGTTTTATTTACATTTACTTACTCTAAGTGCATCACTTTAAGGGCTTCGATTAAGAAAATGGCACGTGCAAAATGCACGCAATAAAACATCTAAAAACTTGTTGTTTCAAAGTGTATTACATACAAACAACACATACGCTGCAACATACTTCTGCCTCTAAATGTCAAATCAAAGATCGCCTTCACCTTGTTCTTTCTCTCACTTGGCATCTTTCTCACTTGATTTACGTGAGTTTCATGAGTCCTGCACCACAAAAAAGGGACGCTGAATATTTTTTGTGAAGCACTTTAAACGCCGTGATTAGCAGCAAGACACGTACAGAATGCACACTACTTACATACAGACACACACAGACACACATGCACACCCATTCTATCTAGACGCAGTTTTTAGATAAGGACACGCGCGCACTTCAGTTAGCAAGGCAAAGCAGGACTGCAAAATCTGCTCGCAGTGCTAATGCCGCCGGCGTCTTAACGAGGGCTCTGCAAACAGTTTCTCTGTTGCCAAATTGCTTCTGAAGGATATAATGTAGCTTTTTGCTAGGTGATAAAATACAAATATCCATTAATTATAGCTTATTTTGGCATTTTGAGCATACATTGAATACACCGATTTGCTGCATGCAGCAAACATTTTTTAATTTGCCGGACTATATAATATTGCTGCAATCAGAACGATCGGTGCAAAGTTCAATTCTTCAATAAAAAAGTTTGGCTTTTACTGATATTCTGATCCTTTTTTTTTTGGTAAAGTTTCTTTGAATCAAAATTTGTCACGAATAGCTTTTAAACTGCCCTATCAAGTATCGTTTCCCCGCCAATGAACGCTTAGGTTGTCAACCGTATTCTTTTGATGATGTTGTTGTTGTAGACACATGCGACGCAGACATATGCGACGTATCTTTGCCAACATGTGGAAAGCTGCTTCCAGCAGGGCTGAATCATATTTTATAATAGTTAACATAAATTGTGGTTAACATTTGTAAATATAGCAGCCAGATTCAGAATTGAAGTCTTGGGACATACTCTGATCATGCCGTTGTGCAAAATGAATCAAAAGATGGCAAAAAACAACAACATTGAATAAATTTGGTGTCTCACGTCTGAAAGCTCAATGCCTAAAGCAATATCCTTTGTTTTACTAATATTGAGCATGTAAGTATCAGAAGACAATTAAAAACACTTATAAAAAATGTTCTGCAAATTTGCTTCAAGCTATAACGCATAAATTTAGAGAACAGTTGAAACCTACGCTTCAAGCTATATAAAAAAGGAACAAAGAGAAAACTCTGCACACACATACAAAAATTACATTATCAAAATATTTTTGAGAAAATAAATACTTTCCATACTTTGGTTTGCCCCATCAATCAAACAAGTATTTAGTTTATAATTAAAAAAAAAACATAAATAGTACAAATGGCAGAGGACTTACCTTTGCAAAAGTGTTTTGAGAACGACGCACTTTTCAGTCGTTCGAGTCCAATGAGAATTTTGTGCACATTTTGTGCGTAAACAATCAAAAAATTCTTACACCGAAAAATAAATAATAATAGAACACAAGAAAAACACAGAATGTTGTGCAAACAAAAAGTAACGCCGAATAATGCTTTTACTTGATCGCCAAATATGTCAAAAGTTTATAATTTTATTTTAAATTCTAATGCGATTGTTTTCCAAAAATTTTGAAATTTTTTGATAGAAGTTAGGATTTTTCAACACTGCACTTGCACAAGCAAAAAATAAAAATAAATACTGATAGCGAGTTTCTTCTGATTGTCGTTGATGTTGATGTTCGTGTGCAACATGAGTGTTTTTAAAAATGTTATGAATTTTGAAGAGTTGAGAGTGAGAGTTTTGAATGTTGAGCGCTTTGATTCAACACACTTTGGTTGTTTGGTCTGATTCTGGCTCTGGTTTTGCTCAGCTGCTGCACAACTCGCCCTGTCGAGCGTTCAAATGAAACTGATGCCATAGCACATCAGCGTCAGGAATATAAAAAGGCACCGAGCGCTATAAAAACGGCACACAGAAAGAGAGAGTTCAAGCGACAAGCGAGCGAACGCACGAGCCGAACGAGTGAGCGCAATACATGTATAGCTATTAACAAGCCCGACGACGACAGCATGCCAGAGTCGCAGCAGAGCACACGAAGCACAGCAAACACCTGTAAGCACTCGTCGGCCGTCGGTATTCGGCAGTCGGCATTCGGCATTCGGCATTTAGCGGCGGCATCCATTTAAACAATGATGCCGGCACAACTGAATATTTCTTTTTGAATATACAAAGAGAGAGAGTAAGAGAGAGATAGAGAGATATATATATATATAGAGAGAGAGAGAGAGGACAACAGAGAAAGAGAGCGCTAGGCGCGGTAGGAAACTCAACAGTTGGCACATTAGACTGACTGCTACTTGTTGTTGCTGATTGCTGTTATGCCATAAACTTTATGGCAAAGCTTATTTATTGCAGAATCATTTACGCACACAATGATGAAAAAAAAAAAGGTTGCCTACTTCTTATTTGGCTCCGTTCAGCGCCTCCCTGTGAAGCAGTTCATCTAAGCGACGCAGCTGAACGGGACTCCGCGAGAGCACATTCACCACAGTCTTGGCCAGCATCCTTCGGAGTAATCCATTGCGTTGCAACACACGACGCACCTTAAGTGCAAACTGTCTGTTTGGGTTGGCAGGCGCGTTCGGCTTTTTAGTCGGCCACGCCACTCTCTCAGCCATCAGCTGCTCCTCAGAGTCACTGGACAACAGTTCATCATACTCGCAATCGTATTCGATGCTATCGAATAGTGCAGCACTGGTGACGAGCAGGGCACAACAAGAGGACAATAGGAGCAGCATTAATTGGTAACGCATTCTACAAACTCTTCTGTACTATTCTGAGCCGTTCAAGTCATACTCGCTGCTACTTATAGTCGAGGTCACGATATTCTAGCAGTCTGGCTGTCTGCCAGTCGACTCACGTATAAGCTTCAGATAAGCACTAATTATTTGCAACTATTTTAATTAGCAATTCACGCTTCCTTATGGGCCCCCCCCTCAGTGTCATACGCATCGTGCTCAACAGTGCCGGCAACAGCGCCACATATGTATCCACACAGTTCAGTGAGCAGCGCCACTTGCAGCGTCATCGCCATCACCATCGGCAATCGGCAACTGCTCATGCAATGATCCAGCTGTGACTTGAACTCGGCCACCTCTTGTTGCACATAGCAGCGGGGGCACACCCATCAATGGGTCCTGACAGGCAATCCAAACACGATGCAGCATCGTGTGGCGCATCCGTGCATTGTCAGCTGTTGTTAGCGCAGATGTTGTCGATCCATTTCATCAACGATAGATGGCGTAAATCAATGCATTGTCAATGAGATTTGTAAAAAGTATTTTATTTATGTATAGTGTGAAATGCTTGAGTCAATGTAACTGAGTACTTTGTTGCTAAACTGATTTAATGTTTATTTTGGGTTGCTGAAATACACGAATGTAAGTATTAGTATACTCTGATATCGAAGGTAAAACAAAGGTAGATTACTGACAACACTTTTCAATTATTGATTGACACCTGCCTGATCCACAACTGTCATCTTACCATCTCTAACTACTTTTGGTTATATTCGACTGCACCGTTCTAGATTGCTTTTCAGAATATCGAGAGATAAATTTGATTATCTAAAGCCATG
Organism: Drosophila setosimentum; assembly: GCA_035043505.1. NCBI lineage: Eukaryota > Metazoa > Arthropoda > Insecta > Diptera > Drosophilidae > Drosophila > Drosophila setosimentum. Next base: position 18,662,165 of record JAWNMY010000090.1, on the reverse strand, counting down.
CTCTGTAATCAGATTCGCCTAACTAATTTCCACCGTAATTGTTTAAAAGTTGTTAAGCAGCTTGCAACAATATCATGCAAGTGTGGAGTTGCAATAGGTAGACAATAGGAGCATAAATAGAATAGTACAATTTAGCTTTCAATTAAATATTTTAAGTGCACTTTCGTTAAGCTGTCATTTTGTGCGTTTAACATCGTTTACCACTGCAATTGACCTTTTTCCAACCGGAGTGGTAGGAATATAAAATAAGCTTTGAAATTGCTTTTCAGACTATTGCAATTGTCTAAAACGTCAGATATCTACAATTGGGTTGCCCACATGCATTATTTGCAATAAAATAATTATAAGTTTTGGGTTAACAGCTGCGCAACAGTGATACCCTATCCTAACGCGCACAAATTATGTATATCTGCTCCCAATTGATAAACGGCAATTCAAATAAGTACACACACACACACACACACACATTCCTAAATACATACATACTTACTTACATCAATTGTGGCATACCTTGAGGGGCTGCGAGCAACTTAAAATATTACCAGCAAGAAATAGAAGAAAAAAATGCATTGTCCAACTCAGGCATACCCTACAGACTAAAGAAAACATTTCATATCGTTGGTGACAGAATATTTAAATATAATTCATACACTTATAATTATTTCATCAAATTCACGAATTAAAATAAACAAAATTTGGAACATATTCTAGGAACTTATAGGATATTTTTTGATTGAAACAATTTTTAAAATTAAAACTTTGGCAATATTGCATTTATAGGTTTCAGAACACAACAGCTAATAAATAATGGATGAAGAAAATATATAATTTAAAGTCCTTTATTGACGTTAAGTTGACCTACTTTCACCAGAGGCCTCTTATATGCTAGCAGTGACAAGGTTGTTGAGGCTAATGACACAATGACCAAGTCATGCACATATATATATATAAATATATAGAATTGTCTGATTGACTGACTGACTAAATAAGTGTCTGTCTGTCTGTCTGTCTGATTGTCTATTTGTCAAACAGCTATCAATAGGCAATCAATGCGTGGCTGAGGCAACAACATCGAGCAATAGATAGAGAGAGTGTGAAAGCAGATAGGTAGTGTGTGTGTGTGTGTGTGTGTGTGAGAAAGATAGGGCTTTTGTTGAGCGTGTCAGATGAGTAGTTTAAAAATGTGGCATAGAAATGGTGGCAAAGTAGGCAACGGTGTTGTCTAACAAAATGTTTTCACATTATTCAAATGAAATGCTTTTTATTGTCTGCCCATAACACACAGCACCAACAGCAACAGTAACAGCAACAGCAACAGCAGCAGCAGCAAGAACAGCAACAATCATGATAATGATAATAATAACAATAAAAAAAAGCAAGCAAATCAACTTGAAACAAAAAGCAGAACGAACAAGAATAAAGGGGCAACTTCTAAAAATACTTACACATATATATATATATATAGAAAGAGAGATAGATAGAAATGGGTAGGAAACAGAAAAAATATTACCTGCATTCATAAAACACAATGAATCATTCTGCCCTTTGTCTTAAATATTGTGTGTGGGCATTGAATGAAATAGGATATGGAGCTGAGGGTTCGAAGGAGGAATGGCGAATGCGGATGTGGATGTGGATGTGGATGTGGATGTGGCGTTGCACAAAAGGAATTTCAATAAAATTGCGCGACATTTGACAGGACAAAGTATGGGTAGTGCAGTGTTTGGATGTGTTTGGCCAACAAACGATAAAGACCATTTCAATTTTCATTAAGCTGCTCGGCTAAAAGTCATGCACACTAAATCCACACACACACACACACTCACACAAAAATAGAAGCACACACACACACACATACTCACTGACCAACACCCGCTCCCACACACATACATTAAAAAATTATCAAATATCAGCTGCGCTTTGTGCCAAAAGACGGCAGCTGAGAACAAACAATGCAGAAATGTTGTGCGTTTATCGGCATCTCTCAAGTGCGAGTGTGCATGTGTACGTGTGTGCGTGTGTGCGTGTGTGCGTGTGTGCGTGTGTGCGTGTGTGCGTGTGTGGCGCATAAATGATGGACAAACAAAAAGCGCTTGGTATTGTTAGCTAGAGTGAGAGAGAGGGGGAGCAGAACGAATGAGAATTAGCAATGCATTGCTATATGTAGGAATGCTCAAAGGAAAGTGCAAATAACAATTAAGAGTTCTGTAGTCGAGTGAACTCGACTACGATATACCCTGAACCCAGGTTATTAAATACATTCTATTCCTCTTTGGCAAATTCCCCTTTAAAAAGATTTGCACTAAAATGCGAGCAGCTCTACAAGCGCCCTCTGCCGACAAATACGTGAAACACGCAATACATACAAAAACATAATGACGCTCGCGTCAATTATCGTGCCATCTCTTTCTCACACATGCGCTCACATATTTATGCATACAGAAAATGCTGGCGGCTGCTGATAGAAATGAGATCAATATGAGAATATATTTTCGACTATAACTTGGGTGTTTCTTATCCGATCTTGACGGCAGTTGATCAATAATATGCATATGCACATTATGTATTAATTAGAAGATTCTGCCTTCAAAATTGAGTCATTTATTGCTATCGGAAATTTAAATGTATCGATTTTCGATAAACGGTGGCAGTTATCGATAATAAAAACTTGATATGCGAGAACCGTTAGTCTCTAGCTTTTATAGGCTCTGAGATCTGCGTGTTCATACGGACTCTTTCCCCATTTTTAATGGGTTTAGGGTATAAAAATGAACAATAATCAAGTAAGAATGCTGAGCTCGACTACGAAATACACTGAAACCAACTGTTAAACACATTCCAGTCTTATTGTCAAATTTAATTTTAAAAGTGCTCTTATTTCTTATGGTCGGCGCAGAATCTGAACTAAGGCAGCGCATTATTTTGTGAGGTGAATATGACTAAATATTTTCTACTGTAACTTATCAGACTTTTGAACCGATCCTGATCAAATTTAAGCAGTGGATCAAAGACTTGTCAGTATATAATACATATTAATTAGATGCCTCTGCCTTTTATTGCTATTGGAAATCGAAATGAATCGATATTTGCGAAATGCGGGGCATTAATCGATAGAATCAAATAAACTTGATCTGCGCGGGGTATAAGAGAACTTTTATTTCAGTTTATTTAAACTCTGAGATCAGCGTGTTCATCCAGACAGACGTTCGCTATATCGACTCGGCTATTGATCCTGATGAAGAATATATATACTTTATATTATTATTATACTCTTTGCACCCTTTGTTAATGGGTCCAGGTTATAAAAGGAGTTCGCATTGAGATGAAAAGATTTGATTAAAATCATTGGTCGTCCTGCTGCCATTGAACCATTCGTCTTATCAATCGATTTCTTTGCTTATCTATAGAACCCATAACGAAGAATACCCAACTTCGAGTTCTTTGATTACGATTATCTGTAAATGCTTGAAATGCAATTGAGTTTTTCCTTTTTTTCTTTTTGATTGAACTGAAAGCATATTCGATAGAAATTCAAACTAATTCAATTAAGAACAAAACTATTTGTAGATTTATTTAGCTTTAGTATATTATTCTATTGACTTTTTAAAATCGGTTTAGCAAAAGCTTACCCAGCATTAAGCGTTAAGCTCAATCTGGTTTCATTCATTATAATCTAGACAGCCGAAAAGTTCCCTATGATTTCAGCTTATTTCCGATTCAACATTTACATTTGCTGGCACCACAGAATACACAGAATACAAAATCGTTGCAATATAATAAGCGCATATTGACAAATTGTACCTAGAGAACCTATTAAAAAAAAAAAAAAGTACGTATCTGCCACACGTTTTTAAGTGGTTCGTTGTGGAGGCAGCGACACAAAAATGGCGTATGCAAAATTAAATACACAGATACTTTGCCCTAATAGCACTTGACGTTAAGAAGCATTTTGGTTGCCATTCCCCGTAGATTCATAAGACATTCCATCGTATAAAATAACAGCAGCCAGCAAAGCAGTCAGAAGCAAGAAGCAAATATGTGATATGAGCCAAGACGATGCCGAGCGTTGAATGCGGCTATGATAGAAAAGATAGGGTGGGTCGGGTCGGGTCGTGTAGGTGTGTTGGCACAGTCAATGGCCCAGAAGCAAAAGCAGCAGCAGCAACAGCAGCAGCAACAGCAGCACTAGCATCAGCAGCAGTTAAAAGTAAGCCTAGGCCTACTACGTATATGCATGTGTATGTTTGTATATACGATTGCCTTGGAGTCAGTTGCCTCAAAGTGACAAGTCAAGCAGAGCTAAAGCCAGAGCGTCGGCCCAAGCAAGGACATGCCATAAGGATTGGCCCAAGCAATGATTTCGACAGCGACTGCGGCTTGAGTGATATGTTAATTTGGCCTAAACTACACAGCGGTGCATGCTGCGACCTTTGCCAGTAGAAATCCCCCAGCGCAAAAACATAAAGATAAAAAAATAACAACGTCAAGATGGCATTAGCTGTGAAAAGATCGACTAGCAAATACCCTAAAATGAAGTCTGTATCCATGCAATACACTTTATTGAGTATATTCTGTCTCTGCAAGTCAAACTTCATAAAATGTATACCGTTTATTAATGTTATACCAATGCTACCGGTAATCGATACTAATCGATATTAGAAAAAACGGTGTATGTTATCGATCAAACAAAGATAATCTTGATATGCGTATGACAGACGATAACTCATTGTGCAAATGTGATGTTTCTTGCATATCTTATATATATATATCATATATATATATATGTATATTCATAGATATAAGGTCGCAGATGCATCCATCTGCTTGCTACATACAATTTGCACAACTTCAAGATACTCTTTTCGAAAACTTATTGGTATAATGTGTTGCATGTTCGTCAGTTAGCGCTGGATTTCAATATGCCACCGCTTCACGTACTTTCTTTTTGTTGCCGTTGTTGTTATTGTGTCTTCAATTCCCTTTCTTTTGCTTTTTTTTTTTTTTGGTTGCTGCCATAATGAAATTTGTGACCCAGACCCACATTGACACGTGCGTGCTGCCGTGTCAGGCCCCTCCCCCTTTTGGATTTTGGAGCTGCTGATAGCGCTATTGTTGTTGTCAAATTTAATGCGGTTTTGTTATTTATTAGATTTACACAAATGGTATTTTGCAGGGCTAGCGGACGAAAGCCCAAAACTTGACTATTCAAACGTTTCCGCCGTCCGTCTTCTGTAGCTTCTTCTTGCCTTGTTGCCTGTAACGCGCTAAGTGCTCAAAGGCCAACTCTATCTCCTGCTCTGCACAACAACCGTAAGAAAAAAAAAAAGGAAGAAAAAAAAGGGATGGCGAAAATTATTGAAAACTCATTTAAATGTCAGCAGCGCAGCGCACAAAACTGACGCAACATGTCGTATACGTGCTTATTAAATATTTAATGCGATTACATTTTTAATGACAAAGTTGTCATGGGGTTGAATGAATTGAAACCCATCCCGGCATTTGCCAAAGACTTTTGATGGCCTGTGAAATCAATACAAGAATGTTAGTGTAATTTTAAAAATGAATAAATCAGTATTAACTTCAAATCCATACCAACTAATCACAGAACTTGAATTAGTTGATTTGCCACTCAAGATGCACTTGAGCTAATGCTATGCAATCAACTGGATAGCTAACATGTACTCGATTAAGATTTTCAAGTTATTTATGTTGAGTGCACTTTGATAAGCTTCTAGAATTCAATTATTATTGAAGCATCCGATAACTGCGCAGATACGATTAACTAATGTGACAACTTGACTGAAATTACATTTCCGAGTGCATTAGTATGTATCTTCATTATATTTTCACTTCCACAACAATGTGCATCATATGATGATAAGACGCTGCACGAGTTGTGTTCAATCCGTCAATTTATCATTGTGCAAATGTGCTTGGTTGGCACTAATTTAGAAGCATTACAATTACCAGTTGTCAGACAAAAAATAAACGCCAAAATACAGCAACAACGTCAAACCAAGTGAGAACGTTACAGTCTGGCGTAAGCGACTACAGAATACTCTAATACAGTCAACATACCATTAAAAATGTTCTAGTCATCTCGCGGCAACTTTTAAATCTATCTTGGTGGCATGATACCCTCAGTATGAGAGTATAACAAACTATTGCAACTAATCAAATGAGCTCAAAATAGGGAAATACTGTCAACACACAGAGCAGCAATAACAATAGCAATGAGTACCCGGCAGCAAATGTATATATTTTGATTGCCTTTCGACAGTGAGCTGGTTATGTTGCGTGTGCAATTTAAATCCAATGGACAACAATAACAAACAGCTCGCAGAGAATATGAGTTACAAAAAATTGGCCAACTTGCGAGAAACACACAACAAAACCTAACACCTCTTTCATATTTTAAGCATAAAATCTACATATATATCTATATGTATATAAACATATATATATATATATATATATATTTTGGGATTTCTGTGTGGGCTTACATTCAATTTTGTGTGTGAAGTGTGAGTTGGTATTCTATTGGGTAGTATCATGTTTGCTGCTCATAAAATAACCACTCATGTTTTAATGTTAGTTCCGCTTTTTGCCTTTTGCAACAATTTGTGAGTCACAGAAATGAAAATCAACGATTATGCAATAATATCAATTTCCCAAATATCTGCCGAACGTTCGTTGCCTACACAAATTATTGATATTGGCTGTAACACAAATTTTACCGGCTTTAAGACGTCTTGAGGCAACCGGCGCGTTCTTTGCATTCTCAACGTCGTCAGCCGAATAAAAATAACAGAAAAAAAGAAAACAAAACAAAGCAAAACAGTCGCAACGACAACACGGCGAATGCGTAATACGAAGCTAGCAAAATGCCAGAGCTGAAAATAGCAAACATTTTTATACACTATAAAAAAAAAGAAACGAATATGGTACTGAAATCTACTTTATTAAAAGCACATTTGTTGATTGACCATTGGTCAATTCATGAACAAATATTTATTCAACGCTAACATAGTGAAAAGTCAACAAAACGTTTAAATTCAAAGAGATTTTTTTCCAATGTATATATCAATTAATTATAATAATTATAAAAATAAAAAAAAATTAATTTATATGTATATACTCTTATGAAGAACATCGTATAGCTTAAGTACCCGTTTGTGTGATCCGTAGGCGTAGAAAGCAAAATAATCAAACGATTTGCCTTTGAATTTGTATAGAATTTTATAAGGCGCATAGGGCGCCAAATCCCCCCCCCCCCCGACTTCTCGCCGCCTGTCGCCACCATACCTAACCCCATTTTGGACCCCTTAATCCGACATTTTTCTGCTTACAATCCCAGCTGCCTTTTTCGCTTTCATATTATGAGTTGTTATTGTTATTTTGTGAAGAGGGATATATGATTACAATGGTAGACACAACGCCGTGCCAGGTGGGAAGGTTGCCACAAATGTTGCCTTGTCTGTGTTTCAATATAAATACAATATACATATATACCACATATCCATACTTATATATATATATATATATACTTAGACAAATATTGCACACCTCTATAACAAAATGGGTAAACCATCTAAATGAAATAATTGATTTTTTGCAACTGAACAATCAACAAAGTAACCCATAAATACATATATATAAATTATATATCAATCAGATTAAGCATCGGCTTGGCCGAATTGATCAACATTTTTTTAATTATTATTATTTATGTATATTCGGTTACTAGTTGTCATTTGCAGTTCGAGTTTAAAATGACTTTGCGTTACCATTTTTAAGTTTCAATTTGCACAATACTTAATTAAATTTAATTTAAATTGTTACACTTCCTGTTGCTGTTGCATACCTGTTTAGGTGTTGGATGTTCAAAGGTACCCAATAATGTCAGTTCAAATATTTGGCATTAAATTAAAAGATCAATTTACCGACTTTTTGGATTTAGCATAACAGGCCAAATGAAGTGTTCAAAGAAATTGTTCATGTTGTACTCACGTATCGCTAAAACGAAACAAAAAACAAAAATATTTCATTATGATTTCAATAACTTATCAAAATTGTTTTTTATAGATTTATAAATATAACATTCAATTTGTCGTTTTATGTTGTTGTAAACACATAGCCAATGCCAACTACTTTTAAGTAGATTTAATACTAATACTAAAACTAATTTTCGCATTTCTATTTTTAAGTTTGAAGTAAGCCTAAAATCATAATATCGAAAATTAAGCTTAATATTCTTAATAATAGCTTAATATACATGGTTTTCTGCAATGTCCGTCATGCTGTGAGTCCTGAAGACTCCTAGAGACTTGAAGCGTGAAATCGATATCATATAAATCATCGATTTCTGATGATGATATTATCGGAAATGCTTATGTCTTGCACAGTTTTTGCGCAAACTTTGACACCTAGAGACTCCTAACTGAAACCGGGAAGCTTGCTAATGGAAGAGCAAATGCATTAAGACAACTTTATGATACCTTTGGGCCAAAAAAGTACAAATATAAACTCGCGGATGCCGAAGGCTAACACATTGCGTCCCAACGCTGTCACTGCTGATGCCTGTAAAGGATTTAAATTTTTTAAATTCACGACGGGTATGTAAAGGTAGGTCCGTAGGAGCACACATACACACACACACACACACACACACACACACACACATACGTACATACATAAGCCAGGGAAAGACATTGCAAAGTATTTGGCTTTCTTTGGCAACAATTTCTAAGCGCATATTTACTTAACATTGTTGGCCCACTTATTTAAAGTTTTTGTTGCTGCTTATGGCATTTAGTTCATACCTTGTGATGCACAAGTTTCGGTTATCTTACGTCATTAATAAAAGTTTTCATATTCCGTTTAGAGTAGCGGAAAAATGAATTTCGCTTTTAAGCCGAAACATGAACTGAAAATTAATTCGGTTCTAGACAAAGCAGATTATTACCAAAAAAAAAAAAAAGCAATAAATCAACTAAAATAATGAAGCAATTAAAAACCAAAAATCATAAACCATTTCCTGATTAAGAATCCGCTTTTTCTGCTACACTAAGTATGATATGAATACTGTTTATTGAGTGTGTATTACTTTTTCTATACATTACTTTATAAGCATACTTCTATCGTGTAAAACTTCTTCTTCAATCAACTTTGTTTAAATTTTATAAATTCTGGTAATTTAAACTAAATTACGGTTTTTAAATACCACTCTGCTATTCACTTGGCCAATGTGCACAATTTTCATGTAGCAACAGTATAATGCATATTTCATTCGTTATCACTTTGATGTAGAGATAAGAGACAACACACACAGACACACATAGCACAAGTGTGTGCATATTAAATCGTTTTGTGGGTCGCTTTAGGTATTTTTCGGGCATAATAAATTATATTATCAAGGACAACGAAGCTGCAGCAAAATTGCAGTAAGAATAGTAAGCAAAAACAATGGAAAATTATAAATGGTGATTAATTGAGCATGGTAACAAATAAAAAAAAATAAATAAGAAAGCGTATTACTAACAAAACTGAACTTGAAGAAGAAAACATACTTAAAGCGTATGTTAATCGTGGATTCTGTAGTTATTTTATTTTCTGAGATCAGCGTGTTTACCCTAGTGCTGAACGAGAATATATATGCATATACTTTACGCGGTCGGACATGCCTTCTATTTTTGTGGTTCTTCTTATCCAATCCGAATGAAATTAACAATTGTTCAATAATATGTCAGCTTAACGGCGATATATACATATTCAAAATTAAAATATCCTGTGAGCACAGAGACAGACGGACATAGCTTAATCAACTCGACTGCTGATGCTGATCAAGAATATGTATACTTTATAGCCGCATGCACTGAACATTGGCCAAGCAGTCCATCTACAAGTTAGGCAGCCAGTCAGTCAAACATTTTGGTCTGTTGTCGCTGTTCTCAATCTTCATTAAGCTAGCCTGTTCTGACAACAACTAGAACTACATTGCTGTACCTGCATACGCAACCAACACACACATTTTTATGTGTGTGTGTGTGTGTGTGTGTGTCTAAGTACATAACGAGACTAACGCGACCTCTCCCGCTCAATTAACATACGTGAAATAAAGTCAGACGCAGATATTCACAGAGTCAGGGAAACCGCTCCAACATCTGGTATTTAAAAGTTTGCCTGAAGGAACGGGACTGGTGGGGTTGGGTGGAATTCGAGTGGAGGGGGTTCGTGTGGAGCTGCTCTCGGTCTGCCAAAAGGATAAAAAGTCAACGTACTTCATTAATTTTAATTAAGCGCCCACAACATGACAAAAGAGTGAGCCCCGAAATGTGAGGTAGGCCATAAAATACACAATTTGCACCCTTGCCGCCTGGCAAGATGCCATAAGGTATTTCACATCCTGTTCGTCGCATAGAGATGTACCACGTGATCTCACAGCCGATCAACATTGAATCATCTAAATCATTGATATACCATTATAAACCATGATTATTGGATTAATAACTGAACATGAATATTAATAAAAATTACTAATCATAATTTAAAAATTGGGAAAAATGTGCACAGTTAAAAAACAAGAAGCAAAATAAATCCTAAGCAATTGTAATAAGAGCAACAAACAAAAACTTTAATGAAACCTAATAATTACCCAAGTTTGTTGCTTTGAAATTCTGTATAATGAACAAATATAATAAATAATCTTTGAAGCTGAAAATGGCACAAAGTAGGATAAGATAATCAGACGGCAATTGGCGATTTTTATACGCTCATAACTAGGAATTAAAGAATATTAGTTATATTTAATGTCCGTCTATCCGTCCTTCTGTCTCTCCGGACAGACGTCCATACAAAAGCAACTATCTTCAATACTCTTAAAGTTGTTGGAAAATGCAATGCCTCCCACGATTTAAGCTCTAAATTTACCAAACTTGGAAGCTAGATTAAAAGGAATCTCCTTCCAAGATTGGTAAGCTGCGCTCGGACGAGGCCAGCATAAACCTTCTTGTACTTCATATAGCAGATTAGCATTATACAAAATACAATCGATTCATTGTTCTTCACTCTCTTTTCAGTTCTGACAAAAGGGCAATATTGATTTTGATTTTGATGATTTTTGATTTAATACTCAGTCGACGACTTCATTTTTAAAGCATTTTTAAGCTTTTGTTGCCAATCACGAGTGCATCTCTAGTTGCGCCTCAAAGTAGGCAAATATTTTTTTAGCTGGGTTCCAGCGATAGTGACAAATTAGTCGTTGACTTTTGGCTTTTTCACATTCGCCATTTTCCAGCTGGCATTTCTTATCTAACCTTGCGATTTCTTAAGAAATAATAAATTACATACTTTTGTCTCTGTCGCTTGTTCTCGTCTACTCGCTCTATCTCACACTGCCCCTCACCATCTTTTAATTGAAAAACCGAGCTGGTTTTTGGTTCTAGCCAATGCCCCACAAAATTTTACTTCATGTACATTTCGAGCTAAGCATAACCATCAGCATAAATATAAACACATCTATGTTCCAAGTAGATTTAACTTTTTGGCTCAACCGCAAGTTATTTCAATTGGGTTATAGAACGGTGGAAGTTTTGAGAATTTCCACAGCTCGGAATGTTAACAGCTGTCAGAGGGAATGGGGGTTTATGGGATGGGTGCTTATGGCTATGTGAGTATCACATCAACGGTTAGATGTCTGATGTCGGCTGGTTTCTTGAGATCAAAAATAAAATTGGAATGCTCCAGAACAACTAGAAGTTTTGAAGTGTGACGGTTATATAATAAGTTGGCGTGTGATTATTTTTCTACCAGCCGTAAAGTTATGAGACCAATTAGCATGGCATCCTTTGATCCTTTCCCCGAACAATGGTAAGTAAAAAAAAAAAATTCTTTAAAATATTCCGAATGGATTGCAAACTATGTAATTAGTAAAGAGTTGAGTTAATTACACCAGCTACTGCAAAGTATTCAATTCAATCAGTAATATTGCCTAAGCGAATAATTCCATTGGAAACTGAATAAAATTAATGAACTGAGTTTCGAGTTAATGCTATTCTATAATTGTTACCTTTATTAAATATCTAACCAACAGCAACGAAAACAGAACATTTTTATTAATGCGTTTTTAACAGGCTCAGCGTTAAATCTATTAAACTATTCATGTAAATTCAAATTAATTTTTGGTCTAAATAAAACGAAAATCGTTAAAAAGAAAATTGCTAATCCAACTAATCTTTGCGTTTGAAACTTAAAACCTTAAACAGTACGCTATGAATAAGATGCATACAAAAAAAAAAAACTAACTTTGCACTGCTGGAATTAAGAAAATCCATTTAAGAACATTTTTAATTGAAATGCGCGCGCGAAACAGACCCAAAAAAAAAAATGCCGAGCAAATGGCATACAGAAGGCCAATGCCAATGAGAGTGGCACATGAAGTGTAGGTGGTGGTGTAAGGGGGGGGAGAGAGAGAGAGAGAGAGAGGAAGTAGTGGGTGGTAAGGCAGAGACTGAAAAACCTGCAAAGTATGCAGGAGGAGATAAAGCAATCATGAATCTAATTTTTTTAACGCTTCCCATTACTGAATATTTTTGAAAACTGCATGAATATATATATAAAATAATATATATATATATACATTTTACACATAATATACAAATTCGGAAGAAAAGAAAGAAACACAGACATAAACATAAGCCACATGGTGGGGCTAATTAAATTAAAACCACAGCTCAGGCCACTTACTAATCTAACATTTCAATGTCATCTTCATCGTCGCTATCATCGTTGTCGCCTCCTTCCTTCCGCTCATCGTCATCATCATAGTATCTGGCCTCCTGGGCGGCATTGTCACTACCGAAACGTTCCCGTTCCCGTTCGCGACTATGGTCGCGACTGGTGTGGCCATTGCTGCTGCTGCTGCTCCGACCATGGCCAGCGGTGGCATTACCAATACGTCGCCTCCTATTGTTCTCTGGTGAACCACCGCCGCCACCGCGACGCACTGGAAGACCGACACCCTGCTCCAGTTCGTCATCCTCCTCATCACTTTCGATCTCAATCTCGTCAAGATCACGTTGGCTAATGCTGCGCTCCGGCATAGTTAACTATATGTCCAACAACACGCACACACACTCACAAAGCAGAACAGCAGAGCAGAACACACTAGATCGTTCACAAAAACAAAAACAAATACCGTATTGTTTAGCGACTCGACCGACCGAGAACGTAACCAAACCAATCCAGTCTAAATACAAATTAAACACGACACCGAGAAGACTTGCACCGAACGCATCCAAAACTGCAATTGTCGCTGCGAATGCGTCGCCAGTTGGCAGCAAGCGACCAAAGTGCCCGCTTAACTTGGTGGGGCTTCAAAAAGGCCGCCAGGTGATTTTATTTATTTTTTTTTTTTTGCAGCTAATTCAATTAGTGCCCCACACATTTAAATGGGGTCAGCGATTTTTGGAGGCGACATTGTTTCGCGGCCATTGAAAGTGGTTGCAGAAATTGCTCAACTGCTGCGAAGCCCCAGCGTGTGGCAGCTGCTGCCAAAATGTTATTTGAAAACATTAGTTAGAGCCGTCAAATAGCTTCAGATACAAAAGACATTTCGAATATGAAGTTGATGATATAGACGTGCCATTCCCGTAAAAACAATAACTCGTTGTACTTTTTATTTTTTGAAAGGCCAAGAATTGTAAGACAACCATTGTGATTTAAAGATTGTATAAATGTATAAATATTATGTGTCTTATTTTTAGGGTGCCAAACCAGAATCGGTCGTTTGAAAGTCAGCATCGGAATCTGAATCAAAATGAATCTTTTATATAATAAAAATCTTTCATTTGGAACATGCAAATTTGAAGTATCTAACTCTTATAGTCTTTGAGATCCCTTAGCTCATACAGACTCGGCTGTTGAGCTTATAAAGCCTTTTACATACTTTTGCACAACTCCATTATAAAACTTTTTAAAATTTTTACGTACCAGATTTGGAATCGAAACCTGAATTCGTTTTTGTATATAATTGTGTATATTAATAATAGGCTAATCAGCAATCTTTGGAGTGCCTAAAGTGCATCTGTTCTGAATTTGTTATTGTTTTTGTTAATGTTTTGGTTATTGTTGTTGTTATTGTTTTTGAAACTATTCTCATTTTGTTTTATTGATTTTTCGAAGCTGGCATCGAGCGTGCTCGTAGCTTGTGGCATATAAGGCAGCTATTTTTTTTTTGCAAAAGCAGCATCGAGCTGCAGCAGCAGCAAACTATGATTAACAATTATTGGCTGGTCGGCTATTCGCCACCAGCTGCCGTACGCTTTGGCAGCGCTTCCGGTAGCGAGCAAGCCAAGAGAACCATAAAATTTGAAATGAGCTGAGCCAACACACAAAGGCAAAACGCGCACATTTAATGAGCCATTTCAATGCCAAGGCGTAGTTAAAATTGCTTGTTTTCTTCGCCTCTTCTTCTTTCCCGTGCAGAGAGTATTATCATTTTATCGTTATGTATCTAATAATGCCCCCCCTAAAGCCGACATCTCTGACACCCTGAAATTAACATTATATTATTGTTACCATTTAGTGTTTAGAAAAACAAGCCAGTTTTTATACCCTGAACCCATTAAAAATGGGTAAAAAGGGTATAATGGTTTTGTGCAAATGCATGTAACAGGCAGAAGGAAGCATCTCTGACCCCACAAAGTATATATATTCTTGATCAGGATCAACAGTCGAGTCTATATAGCCATGTCCGTCTGTCCGTCCGTCTGTACGAACACGCAGATCTCAGAGACTGTAAGAGCTAGAGACTTCAAATTTGGAATATAAGTTCTCGTATACCAGGCGCAGAACAAGTTTGCGTTATTTTATTGATAACTGCCTCCGTTTATGGAATATCATATTTTAAATTTCCGATAGCAATAAATGAAACAATTTTAAAGGCAGAATCTTTTAATTAATACATAATATGCATATGCATACTATTGATCAACTGCCGTCAAGATCGGATAAGAAACACCCAAGTTATAGTCGAAAATATATTCTCATATTGATCTCAATTCTATCAGCAGCCGCCAGCATTTTCTTTATGCATAAATATTCGAGCGCATGTGTGAGAAAGAGATGGCACGATAATTGACGCGAGCGTCAATATTCTTTTGTGTGTATTCTGCAGAGCCCCGCTACCAGCGATTGCGTGTCTCACGTGTTTGTCGGCAGATGGCGCTTACAGAGCTGCTCGCATTTTAGTGCAAATCTTTTTAAAGGGGAGTTGCCAAAAATAATAGAATATATTTAATAACTGGGTTCAGGGTATATCGTAGTCGAGTTCAGTCGACTACAGAACTCTTACTTGCTTATATTAAATAGGTAAGTAACTGACAGAAGGAAGCATCGTCGATTCTCAGCATCACTAGCAGAGTCGATCTCTGCTTCTTTTAGACACTACAGACAATTGTTTCTCAGTTTTGATAACAATCTTGAGGGATACTACAGCCATACAGCCTTGCACTTTGGTAGAACCACAAGATCAAGACTGATTCAAGTGGGACTGGAAAAAGTGGTGGAGGAATTAAGGGGACACAGGGATGGAAAAATAGAGTTGGATTGAGAGGGAGGTAGAAAAATAGAGGTGAAGCGATAGGAGGAGAGAGACAAGGGACAGAGAAAGAAAAGAGATATATATGGGATATGGGAGAGATGTAGGCGAGGTAATAGGCCAGACAGATAGAGAGATAGAGAGAAAGAGAGAGATAGAGAGAGAGAGAGGGCGATACAGGGGAGAGAGAGGGGAGCCTACAAATATTTGCATTCAATTGAATATATAATATGCAGAGACATGTATGCAAATATATGTAGGTATCCGTGTCACACTTGCTCATTGTTTTTATAAATACACATTTAGAAGAGCACTCAACTCGGCCCCCCGCTGCGCACAGTCACGCAACACGCAACAAAAACAAATACACAAAGAGGATGGGCAACAATTGTAAGAGTATACACATAAATCATACGTAATTCAAATATGATGACGTCGCATCAGTGACGATAATCACGATGACGATGGTGACGATGGTGACGAGTGTGACGAGTGTGACGAGTGTGATGATTATGATGATGATGATAATGATAATGATGATGATGATGATGATGATGATAAGCGATGCCAGCAGCTTGTCTATTCAGCCACATTCTTATCGCTAACCGAGTGACAGACAACGCTTAGGCAGTCATAAAACATGACTAATTAGTGCCAGACGACAAGGTAAGAGTGTTTTAGCGTAAGTTCTGTGAATTCTGGACTGAACCGGTAATATAAATATTACAAATTCAAAAAGGGAACATAAGGTTTCGTTGATAAGAAAACAATTTGATGTGGGGTATTTATATATATATATATATATGTGTATAAATATATTTATATATAAGTATATGTTCATAATCGATTGAGGTGCGATGAACTATGTATATATGTACTAAAGTTAACTTACCTCAGATGAATAAAAAAAAAAACAATTGAAATGTGCTCGAGCAATTCGATTTGACCGTTTTTTAATTAATTCAGCAATGTGAATCAATTATAAATAAATAATAAAATATTTAATTAATTGCGCCACCACCTAAAACAAAATAAACAGCGATGTTTCAGCCTGAATTTCACTAGACGATTTTTTTTTGCAAGGCTAGCAGTAGTTGGGGTTGAAGTCTTAATAATAATATTAATAATAATCGAATTTAAATAATAATAACAGATGATAAACCAAAAAGCTTAAACAATTTCAGCTTATTTTGTAGCTCAACTGCAAATTCAGGAAGCTAACGAATTGATGTGTTTTAAGTATACAAAATAAGAGAGAGAGAGAGAGAGAGAGAGAGAGAGAGAGAGACAATAAGAAAGAGAGATGGGGAGAGAGAGAGAGAGAGAGAGGGAAAGAAAGAGAATGCAGTTCAAGGTCAAAATCAACACTCACCTGCCATCAGCTGACTTATGTGATGATGTCAACGTCGCCTCGACGAGGACTGGCCTGTAAATGAGCGGCTTTACGCTGCGCTCAATGTCGTCGAGGAAGACGACATCGTGGACAGGAATAAGTCGATGATCATTAACATTAAAGTGCAGATCCCGAAATGGGCCATTTAGGAGGCAGCGCAGCGTCGATGAGGCGGCCGCCTCCGTATCATGTGGCGGCAACTGCAACAAACAAACAAACAAACAACAACAACAATAGGAAACTCCAATAAGTGCAAATATTCAAGTTAGAATTGTATTTGAAATTGGATAAATTGCAGCACCTTGATTTTTCCGTTGCCCGCGGAGAACATTGAGCAGAAAGCAATGCAGAAGCAATTACAGCAATATTAACATATAACTCACACACAGCACAACAATAACAACAACAACAGTAACAACAACAAAAATATAAAAGAAGAGCAAATTAAATACGAGAAGAAAAAAAAATAACAAAACAAAACACTTCAACACGCGTGCGTACGTTAATTTGTGGTGGCTAGTAGCGGCGCCAGCAGCGAGGAAAAGAATGAGAAACAAAACAAAACCACAATTAACTTGTGCTTACGTCGTCTTCTTGTACTGTTTAATTCATTTTTATATTTTTATTTTTTTAATTTTGGTTTTTGTCACTTAATTAAATTATTTGTGTGGCATGTGAAAAAATCAGTGGGCTGCGTCTGCGCCTTCACTTTGCATTTCACTTGCTCAATGCCCAATGCGGCAACAGCATTGCGACAGCTAGGCAGCAGCAGCGAAAACAACAATAAATCACACACACACAAACAGCAATCCAATTTTCTTATGTGACGCTCGCCGCACACAGAGCCCCCCGTTCGCTAAGCAACTGATAGCGCTGCCGCTTGCATTGGTCCATTTCAATACGATCATTGCGAATCAGCTGTCTAACTGGATGTTCAAGCGCTGATGTGGCAACGCCATTACGCAACATCTGGCTGTGCTGCCAGATTGCACAATTAGCGGCGTTAGACGACACTGTCGCACCGGCCACTTGACAACACTGCATGTGTGCAAAGAAGAAGCAGCAGAGACCAACCAAGCTACGGAAAATGTGTTTATAACATTTGAAAGCCTACAAATTTTAAGTAAAAGTTTTTATGTTACTACCAAATAGGTAAGTGTTCAGTTACTTGCGGCAGTGTTGCATTTATTTAAGCAAAATGCACTGCTGTCGCTAAGCATCCGCTTCATTTATATACATATTTGTGTATGCGTGTGTTTTTTTTTTGCTGCCTGGCGGCAAAAACAATGGCAGCATCAAATGAGACAGAGTGAGATAGAAAGAGACGGAGAGAGAGAGAGAATTAAAATAGCTTGATGAAAATTGAAAATTGTGCCGAATTTGTGCGTTCAATTTGCCTAATAACTAATTAATTATGTATGCATTGCATGTACAAATCTGCAGCATTCGTGCCACAGTCGCAGCAGCGAATTCAAAACATTTGGCTCAGTCTCGGAAACAACAGCAACAACAACAACAACAGCAGCAGCTGCAGCACAACAACCAATACCACTTCTGGTGAGTGCATTCATCATAATCAAAGCAAGCACAGCATGCATAATTCTAAACATAACTTTGCTTCTGGTTTTTCTTTTTATTCTCCTTACCAGATTTTAGAGAGGGAGAGAGAGAGAGAGCTAGCTGAGATATGTCGCATACGATTTTGTTAGTTCAGCCGGGCGCTCGTCCGGAGACGCGAACATATTGCGATTACGAGAGCGTCAACGAGTGCATGGAGGGTGTGTGCAAGATTTACGAGGAGCACCTGAAGAGGCGCAATCCGAACACGCCAACGATCACCTATGATATCAGTCAGCTGTTTGATTTCATCGATACGCTCATCGATATTAGCTGCTTGGTCTATCAGAAGAGCACCAACACATATGCGCCCTACAACAAGGATTGGATCAAGGAGAAGATTTATGTTCTCCTGCGCCAGGCGGCCTTCAGTCCAAATGCCTAGAAAAGCCCATAATTAAAACCCTAACCAAATATCAACAACAAGGACAACAACAGAAAAAGCAGCAGCAACAAAACAAAAACCCAAAATAATTGTTACTAATACTAACGAAAAAGAAAGAGAGAGCGAGAGAGAGAGGGCGGACGTACACATAGAGAACGTCCTCAAAATGGCAAGCGGTCAATAATTAATTTTGTACAAATTAATTCAACTTTTTGCCACATTCTAGCAAATCAGCTAAGGATCATTTAACTCGAAAGGCATTAAGTATGTGGTTTTTTTTTTTACTTTTGCATTAGTTTTTTGTACGAAAAAAGCGACTGTATTTGTTTTGTAGGCAATCGAATGATCCACAAAACGATAAATGAAAACATAATTTTTTTGTATTTAACGATAATAATAATGTATGTATATATATACAGATAACTGCAGCGTGTTTATTGCATTTACTGGTGGGGTCCCAACTATAACTTGCATCTTCAAAAATTTCCATTTGTGATATATCCGAGCCAACAATTCAGTGGTCATTAATGATGTATATATATAAATATATATATATATATCAATAAGTTGAAAAACAATACCTTTAATAAGCGGTTAATTTCAAGATCATTGTGATTGATTTGAAAAATCAACAATTGACGGACTCTTTTAAAATGCAAGTCAGAAAATTCTACGTTTCAATATCGAATCTGCTTATTGTGCTTAATAAATATTCAATTTCGAAAATATCGAAAACTGGGCAATTGACTAGTGTACCTTTTTAGTTCTTCTATAAATGATATTTTAGGCTCAATTGTTTCGTTCATTTACTTTTTTACATTCAAGCAAGTTGTTCTGTTCAATATTCAGATTTTCACAACTTGCTCACTTTTGATATTTCGAGATTTACACATTGTCTGAGAGCTTAGTTCGAGCATGTATGATATCCCTTACCCTTAACAACTTCTCTTAACCTATTATTCATGGAAGATACCAGCTTCCGGGTAGTTTCTGTGCT
Organism: Drosophila setosimentum; assembly: GCA_035043505.1. Lineage (NCBI taxonomy): Eukaryota > Metazoa > Arthropoda > Insecta > Diptera > Drosophilidae > Drosophila > Drosophila setosimentum. The sequence continues at coordinate 18,642,175 of JAWNMY010000090.1, read as the reverse complement.
GATTTTGCTCCACTCATCCAACAGAGGCAGTTCCAGATAAGCCAGGACTCTACTATTCTGTACTAATGCTTGGGGTCGTTGTCCTGGTAGAAAACCGTACCGGAAAGTACGTCGGATTCCTAGCTTCTCGTCACTTTGGAGTACATTTTCCTTTAATATATTGAGGAACGCTTTCTTGTCTATGATTGTTTCAATGAACACCAAACTCCCGACGCCGGCTGCCGAGATACATGCCCATTTCAAGACACTTCCTCCGCCGTGCTTGGCTGTTGCCTTTAAGTTTTTGGGATTCAGCTCAGTATTGGACTGTCGCCACCCATAATTATGTCCGGCCGAGCAAAAAATGTTGAATTTCGACTCATCTGACTGTGTTCCAGAACTCCAAATCCTTTTCCAAGTGGGTTTTGACGGACGTCATCCTGGTCCCTTTATTTACCACGGGCTGCTTCTGTGGTACTCTGGCATTAAATGGTTGCGCAGAACCAGGCGCTCATTTTCCCCACTTCACCTTTGCCCATTTCATCCTGCACCTATTGAGTCAGTTTTGGAGCCGATAGCTTAGGATTTGCCTTAATTTCCTGATGATCCGCCATTGTCCTCTATCCGATTTGCGTCCACGAAGCTCCGAATGATGTTGTATACAGTTGACTTGCTTAGATTGATCATTTCAGCTATTTGGCTATGTGAATATCCCATTTGGAAGTGCTCCAGGATGAGATTCCGTTGTTCAATTGTAGTCCATTTGCCCATAGTCCCTGTTGGCTGGTTGCACCTAAGATGCCAGATATAACTAAACTGACTACGAAATATTGGTCTAATTATACCGAAAATATTCAACCTGACGTAAAAAATCCGGATTTACCGACCCAGTTGTTCATAATATGCTTTGACAAATTGAGGTATTTTTTTCATAACCTGACCTAGCAGGTGGGGAAATATATGTACCTGCCAACGGTCTTTGGAATTCTTGAAAAATAATGTATAATTAGTTTATGGCAGGCAATTAACATTTTTGCTAGACACCGCTCGAAATAAGGTATGCGACACTGTATATGTATATATATATAATTATTATTTTATTCATTTTAATTATATTCCTATTGCGATTTTGTGATTTCACATTTTTGAAAATCTGCTTTTAATTTTATTACTATCCGTTTCCATAATCGTTTCAAATTGTTTGAATTTAATGTTAGTTATGTCATTTTTTTTCTCGCTTATATAACATAACTTTTTTGCTTTGCTAAATTTGTTTTCAAACAATGTCAAATAGGAACTTTGTTTTTAAGCTTCGCAATTTGTTTTCGAAAACTTAAAAAGCATGATAAATGGAGCCGTTTGTCAAATTTCAAATGAGATGTTTCACCTTCAGTTTTGCCATAAAATCTGTTTACCGTCTATTCCTGTCAACTACTGGCAAAGTGTGTCTGAGACAAACAGAACCTTTGGCCATCAATTCGATAAGTAAGAGCAGAAAAGCCCATAGCGCAAACAAATTGTGCAATCGAAACAGCAGCAGCAACCGCAAAGTTGAAGCTGCCTCAGCAGCTGTCTTGGTTAACGACTGCGTCGATGTCAACGCCAACATTTCTGCATTGAACTTGATTATATATATATATATATATGCTTGGCTATTACTCATACATACAAATTTTAATTAGCAACCAACTTTGGGTAATTTAGCAAGCGTAGCAATTTGATTTTGTAGTAAGCATTTATAACTGGTTTTTCACCTACAGTTGCAACTGCAGCCATAAAGTAAAACAAATATTTAAACAACGACAACTTTACTCTATCAATGTCAAGTTCATGCTATTTTTTTTGTCCACCTCACACACACACACACATACACCCATACACACATGAACACCCATGGAAAGTGAAATATAGCAATTATTGCTATCTTCTTTTCGACTTGTAGCTAAATTTTGTACATAATTTATGTGTTGTTTTTTTTTTAGAGTTCTTATTCGCTTTACAATGTACTTAGGCTCTAAACAGTAATAAGCATATGTTCTGTTATTTATTTAATTGCGGATCTCGCTTTTCCGCTTTTCTACCTCACTAATTACGCATTTTCCGTGCTGGAACAGCCTCAGTTTCATATTCCATTTCATATTCCAATTGCAGTTTGGGTTTGCGTCGTTTGTTTGTTGCTGATGTTTTTGTTGTTGTTGTTGTTGATGTTGTTGACTTCTTTTTGCTGTTGTCACCGCTCAGCTTCTTTGGGGATTTCGCCGACACGTGCGTATCCTTTGTGGAATGAGTTTTGAGATTAGAATTAGTTAAACACTGTTATGCTAATTTTGAATTATTATTTTGGCAAGTTGTCACTCAAAACGCGCAACAAATTGGAGTCAAGCTGCGCGCGCGCGACACCGCTAACTGTCGCTCCGAATATATAAAAAAAAAAAGTCAGAATAAAACGCTTCAGCAGCAGCAGCAGCAGCAGCAGCAACATGAACAACGCTGCTGCTGCGACGCTAGCCGGCAAAAAAAATAAGTAGCTAATCGCTTTATTGTTTGTTGCTTTTGTTTATTTTGATCAGCGAGTTTTCTGAGGTTCAACTTGTCTTGTTTTCATTGCAAATTATTGTAATTAGCTTTGTGCAACATCGTTGCATAAATAAAACAAATGCAACGAGCCGAAATGACATGCAAATGTCAATATAAAAGTCCATCAAAGACAAATTGCCAATTTGCAAATAATAAGAAAGCGAAATATATATATCTATATATATATAAGTATATATATATATTAGTATGTATCATTATATATATATATATATATTTGTATGTATCAGGGCACATCAGCACGATCAAAAACCTAGGCAAGCAAAGAGCTTTGTATATAAATATTAGTTGTTCCCCTTGAACAATAATACACCACAATTGGCGATTATTTCTACTCTGCGATGCAATTCTAAAATTACTACTAATTAGAGGCTTACTAACATGAATACTATCCAATAACAATAATAACGTCGCGAGCCGTTTCACAGCCTTGTTGCTAAATGTATAACGTTTCCAAGCAAAAGTAGATTTCAGAATTTTTTTTTCTTTCTACAATTGTAAATATGATATTGAAATATTCTCGAATTTCTAAGCTAAGAACTGCAACTAGAAACATAATTCTATTCAAACAATTCAAAAAAATCGTAGTTTTAGAAATGCCAATAACACAATATATATATATATATATATATGTATATATTATTATTATATGGATATGGCTAAATAATAAATATGTACCTCGATATCATCAGCATTATCATCATCATCATCATCGGACTGCGCGAAATCGCTGTCCAGTTCCACCTGTTCCCGCTGACCCGAATCGCTGTCGTAGTCATCCACATCCTCATCATCATCATTATCCTGGTCATCATCGGTGTCGGCTTCAACAAACTCCTCGGTGTCGTTGAGAGCCCGTCGCAATTCGACTGCCTCTTGTGCATCTGCATACGCGTCACCTTCCATTTCCAGCTCTTGCTCCAGATCCTCCTCCTGCTCCTGTTCGTCTTCATCGATTTGTTCCGCCTCCAAGGCCTTATTGAAGGCCGTCTGTGAAAAGTTATAGATATCCTTATACGTGCCCATTTTCAGGCGCGTCAGCAGCTCCTTCTCAATGTGATTATCAATTTTAGCAGCAATCAGAGCCTTTTGCTCACGTCGCGTCTCACGCCGCTCGATCTTCGTTGAGAGCGGCACAATCAGCTTCTGGCGGCGCAACTTCAGCTTCCTCATACGCATCAAATATTGGGTGATCTTGAGGAAACGCTGCTTATTCTTCGATATCATATATTTGGGCCAGAACACAAGATTCTCGTTGATTTGCGTTATGGCCTTCTCGAAGTTGCGGGACAATTTAACGCGCTCCCACAATTTGCTGGGCATATGCGCCCGCTCCGCCGTCTTCATGAACAGATAAATGATGCCCTTCTCTTCTCGGACCGTCGCATACTGTGAATTCGCCAGGGGGCAGGTGCGGCGCGTGCACATGCCCGTCAGATTGTACTCGTGGCGGCAAAATGTGCGCGTATCCGTTCTGCAAAAAATTGCATTTACACAAATTATACATTTTTATTTATTTTTGTGTTATTCCATTTCATTTACTTGACTTTGTGCGAACAGAAGGATTTGTTGATGATGCTCCAAACCACCTGAGACAGAGACAGATTGACATTATTTGGTCACACAATTGTGTACTGCATTTTCTACTTACATCGTCGTGCTGCATTTTGTGGCTGTCTGTCTTATAATCGACGCTTCTGCTTAATAATTAATGCAACAATATTTGTATAAACACGTGCAACGTGCGAGCGGCTTTAGAATACAACAACAAGACACACGATATTCGCTTGCCATTCGCATGTATACGTTAATATGGTTGTATTCGGCAATCGAAAATCGATAACGTAAAATCACTTTTATGATCACTTATGATTGGTACGCTGGTCTTATCTGCCAAATCATATATTTATAATATAATATATTTATTATTTCATTTATAATATACAATTCCATTCAGAATGCAAGCGATGCAAAAACCGAATAGGAGCTAATGAGGAAATAAATGTTCGTTACTAATTATAAAACTCCAAATATATAATTCGATACATTTTTTTATTCGTATTGGAAGGAACTAACTTAATGAATAACCAGTTGCAACAAGCTTTTCACCAGAACCAATGACGGGTTAATTTAAACATAATGCTGCATACCTACGAGAGCCGATGTTATCGCTACGAAGTAAGCCAACTGTTAGAAGAGACGGAACAAGAGATTAAGCACTCATTGCCCGCATTATTCTTTATTCTTGCCCATCAATTTCTAATTTAAATAGGATGTCATAGGAACGATCGCTCGAAAGATGAGTTTTTAAATCCTAAGTGACTTGTTCAATTGAAATTTAAAGATATATTTCTACATATACACACATGATATACAAGTGAGATTTTAATCATGAGCTGTAATATAACTATTGAAAATATAATCAAATTGCATTTAATTACTTTGATTTGAATATTTTCAAATTAAATTACATTTTTAAAGTATTTAATTTTTAATTTTATATTTTTGCGCATATCTAAACAGCAAAGAATAAAAATATTATAAATAAACAAAATTCAAAATATTAAAAGACGTTGAAAGCGCTGCCAAGTGTTCAGTGCATTGGAGTGCAGGTGGCAACGCTGCGACCGGCCGGAAGAAAACAGCTGTGCGCCAAAAAAGAAGAGTAGCAACAAAAACACTTTTGGGCCACTGGCCAAAGGCTGCACTAAACGTTGCATATTGCTCCGTGGGATCGCAGTCCGCAGTCATCAAGCATTCTATAGATACACTATATAGCATCATCGTCTACTATACAGCAAAGACGAGGCGAGGCGAGACGAATCAAAATAAGAGGAGTGTAAATCGATCGATTTGGCACGATGAGCAGCCAACAGCGGACGGTAATTATTTTCAAATCGGAATCGGAAAGTACAGATGTGTATGCGGAGACCTTGCTGGGTCACAATTTTCGGCCACTGTTCGTGCCGACACTGAGCTTTGGTTTCAAGAATCTTGAGCAGCTGAATGCCAAGCTGCAGACGCCGGACAAATATGCTGGCATCATCTTTACAAGTCCCCGTTGCGTGGAAGCGGTGGCTGAGTCCCTGCAACTGGCCGAGCTGCCCGGCGGTTGGAAACTGTTGCATAACTATGCCGTCGGCGAGGTTACACACAATCTGGCGATGAGCACACTGCAACAGCTCTTTACACATGGCAAACAGACGGGAAACGCACGCAATTTGGCCGATTTCATTGTGGACACGTTCGATGGGTCAAGAAATTTGCCGCTGCTGTTGCCGTGCGGCAATCTGGCAACGGACACACTGCTCTCCAAGCTGGTGGAGAACGGGTTTTGTGCGGATGCCTGCGAGGTGTACGAGACGAAGTGCAGTCCCCAGCTGGCCGAGTGCATGGAGCGAGCTTTGAAGGCGGAGAACATTGAGTTTCTCGCCTTCTTCTCGCCGTCGGGTGTCAACTGTGCGAATGAGTACTTCAAGGCGCACAACATTGCGCCGGATCAGTGGAAGCTGGTGGCAATTGGACCGAGCACGCGGCGAGCCCTCGAATCCCTAGGGCTAAAGGTCTTTTGCACCGCTGAGCGACCGACTGTAGAGCATTTGGTGAAGGTGCTGCTTAATCCGCAGGAGAGTCGGGAGCGCTTGGTTCGCGACATGGAACGCAAGGATCTAGCCTAATTTATTTTTAGTGTTTATTTGTATTTAGTTGTCTTATGGGTTTTTTTTTAGGATCGACTACATATTTCTATCTTGTTCTATGTATGACCTCGATGAGTACAAAATTAGTGAGCCCAGCATGAAATGTTGCGCATTTTAAGTTATTTTTGATGCTAGATACTCACACCTCGATTGAAGCTAAATAAATTGATTTTTTTCGTGTCTAAATTTATATTTGGCCGACATATTTCAAATGCCAGCGCCAAGGAAACAATCGTTGCCTTGTGGAGTGCGGGCGATTTATAGTGCAAACCAAAAAAAATTAAGCTAATTTTACGGGGATTATTCTAATTTGGTCTATATACCGATAGGAATTTATTTAAATTTTCGATAAATCAACTTAATGAAATAAATCGCCACTAAACACAGTAACCAAATCGAGTTCAATTGTTGGGGCATTAAGCTTACCGATATTTTTGGACCATCCCTAGTATAAACGATCGTCAATTCGCATTGCTACTAATTTGAGCACTTAAAAGAGAAAGACTAACTAATTAAAATGTGGTAATTTCTGCGCAACAAGTTGCCGTCCCAAACAAACGCTAACAAGTACAAAACAAACAAAGTACCCAAAAGCATTTCGACAATAGCAGCCGCCGGCAAAATTCTGTTGCTATCCTTATTCGTGTTTTTACTGCGCAGTCTGGTGACAAAAGCTATCGATAGTATCGATTGTGGTGCAGCTCTAGTGACAACCAAAAGCGAAGTAGTTTTTGTGCTTTTGTGCCCGCCGCGCCACTGAAGCAGTTTTATTCTATTATTTTTTTTTTCGTTCAACTTTTGTGTGATTCTCAACGCATTTATAGCCAATAAGGAACAGCTATAGTAAATTGCTGTTTTAGTGTGTATGTTGCTTTGTACATATAAAACGAAGAGGGGAAAAGCAAAACGAAAAAACTCCACGCAAACACTTTGTGCCGGTTTCAGCAGCCGAATTTGCAGGTGAGTTCAGCCAAAAGAGTTAATTGGTTTTCATGCTTAACAACTATATACCAACTTATGTACATTTAATATATATTTGCATGTAGTATATGCAATTGTGTACATAGCCGAGTATACCTTTGTGGGTTTGTGTGCGTGTGTGTGTGTGATCATGCAGCAGCATTGAAGACAATAAAAAAATGAAGTGGGATGGCAAGAAAGCAAGCGAGAATCGAGCAAACAGAATGAGTGTGTGTAACGCAATGTTGAAATACCGGTGTCTCTTTGTATGTTTGCGTGTGTGCCTACACATATACAGCATACACATGCATATGTCCCACTGGTGGTTGTGTGTGTGTGTGTGCGTGCGATGGAGACAGAGAGAGCGCGACTTGAGTTGAGAGCAGTTGATTTGAGTGAGTCATTAACCGGCCTGCGCGCCGCTGTGTCAACGTTTTCCATAATTTGCAAGTTTTGCTGTACTTACTTGCTAAAAACATGCAACTAACACAGTTCCAGAACATGAACAATAAACCAAACCCAATAAAACAGTGGCAACACTCTGGAAAGTGAGAGTGAGAGAGGCGTTCGCTGAATGCTCAATGCTAAATACTGTGTGCTGTCGCGCTCTTTTCGCCGTCGCCATAAATCAAATTCGCCAAAATGTCTGTTAAATTTTTGAAATCGCAACTTAAGTTCGCCTTAAAAGATGATGGCGCGCGCGCGCCCTGTGCGCTAGAGCGAGAGCGAGACAATGCAAAATAATGTGAGAATTAAAATTTTTTTTTTTCTGCTCTCTGTTTTCTTATGTGAAATGCGCCAGCTGCCATAAATCACTGTCGCTGGCCGACGGCTACCTTTGTGTTTTGTTGCAAGCGCTTAGCTAATGTATGTGTGTTTGGCAAAGCGTGTGAAAATTACAATCAATGGCGCGGTGCAACCACTGTTTTTCCATCGTCGCTGTCGAAAGTTTTTCCACACGCATACAAAGAAATCGCTTGCTGCATTGCGTCGTCGTCGTCTTTTTCTTCTTGGTTTTGTGTTACTGTCTTTCTTTGTGTCTGCAGGTCGCTGCTCACTTCCGTCTTTATCATATGTCACCGCACACACACACACTTATATACGTGTGTATACATAATATGCATTCATGATGTATACATACCCGTGTATGTGTGTATGTATGTGTAGTTAGCAGCATATCTCATTAGCATTAAGGCATTAAGGCATTTTCCAGTTGGAAGTTGTAGGTGTTGCCCAGCAAACAAAAAAAAAAAAAACAACTATTTTTAGCTATGCTTCAAAAGTTATAATATTTGTGAATCGAATAAGGCGACAGCATGTTACAATAGCCCAATATTTTATTTTATTAGTTTTATTTTATTTATGCCGAGAGTTTCTTAAATAAGGAAAAAATCAGATATTTACAGTTTTTGTTTCGAATTTTATTGAACCGGTACTTAAGTTTGCTGTTATGGTTCTTTGTGATTTGTCCAGCACCTCAACTCAACTCAACATTCCCCAGCTATTTGTAACGGTTTGTTTTGTGGCAACAAGAAAGACGCCACAAACTTGCGCAAAGGAATGAAGAAAAAAAAAAAAAAATTACCGCAAAGCAGCCAAGTTCTAAGCAGCTTCACTCTTCTCTGCTGCGTCGACAGACCAAGAAGATCAAGAGAGAGAGGGAGAGACCGAGACCGGTGTAGACTGAGGAGCAGAAAATTGATTAAGCAGCGGATGCTGTGGCGCTATTGTTTACACTCGCTCACTGGACTGACAACGCCAGTGCGCTCTCTTTTTATATATGTATGTATGTGTACGTGTGTGTGTGTGCCTGTGTTCATTCATTATTTGATGTATCGGTCGAAAGTAGAACGATTCGCAATTAGTTTCTTGAACATGGCCAAAACTGGAAGGCGGCAAAATCAGTGCTTGACTCTCTCCCTCTTCTCTCTCTCTCTCTCTCTCTCTCTCTCTCTCTCTAGCTGTAGGTCTTGTCAATTATCAACTTATATCTCATATACACATATATGCTGCTGCTCATCCAGTAAGCTGAGACAAAACCAGTTTTGAGTGGCAGAGTTGCCATTTTGTGCGAAATTTGCGTAGCTACCACTAAGCAGTATTTGTATTATTGGCTTGCATAAACAAAGCGCTGCGAAGGAGCATCAGCTACAGCTACAGGTAGGCACACAATACACTTCTTTCCCCCCTTACCCTGCTGATAAGCGATGGGAATTCGGCGCGTGAGCGTGTTTAATTCATATTTAAAAAAATATGAATGTTAAGTTGCACAACAACAACACTGGCAACGTGTCGCTTAAACGATGAGAGTACATCATATTATTTGTGGTTAACCCTTTAATTTAATCGTGCTCGTGACTAGCGACGCGCTCATCCCTAATTGTGCCTGCAAACGAACATTGCTCCTCCTGCTTAATCGATGTATTTGTGTGTGTGTGTTTGGCATTGAATTTTTTGCACAGAAAGAATCAACAGCAATTGAAAGCAGAAGAAGCAACAACAGTAGCAGCAGCAACAGAAGACGCGCGCTGACGTCATCGACAGCCGCCTGTTGAATTTTTGTTCGGAAGGGGTGAATATTTTTAGGTAATGGAAATAAAACAGAATTTACAATTTGCATTTTGGGCGCAGACAGTGATGCGACAGCGGCGGCAGTGAATGGCAACATCGTCGTCGCCGACGTCACACAAAATTTCGAACTTGGTTTTCGAACTTGAAATTTTTGATGGCGCTGCTTTATTCTCGCTCTCTCTGGTCGCTCTCTCTCGCTGTGTGCTGGCCATGAAACGCAACTGACGACTGCGCAGTCGTCGCTGTCGCTGCACTCTCACTCATTTGTTTGCTCATGCGTCGACTGCGCTGCGTTTGGCTGGCTTTACATTTTTTTTTTTTTGTGTGCTGTGCAACAAGTGTGTGCAGCGGCTTGTTGTTTCTTTTATTTTGTAGTACCGTATTTTATGTAAATTAACCAAAACGAGTTGTTTTCGTTATGCTTGAATAATAAAGCGGGCGCCGAGGCAGCGACGCGTACAGCGTATATTTGTAGTAGCAGAAGCAGCGACGTCCCGTGTTACGTAACAATACGAAAAGCGAAAAACGTTAAGAGCGAGCGCCTGCTTTCAAATTTCAATGAGCGTTGCCAGCGGTTCCAGCGTTGCCACCTGGCAGCACCACCAACACTTGTGTTATGCTCAGCGATCCTCACTCAAAACTCAAACTGCGCGCATGCATGTGTGCTGTTGTTGTGAAGCTCCAAGCTCCAGCCGCGTGACTAGCTTTTTGGGGGCTGCTGGCCGGCCATTACAATTTCATGGGAGCATCTCGCGAGAACCAAAAGCCACCGCCCCCTCTCCGCCCCTCCCATCGTCCGTTGCACAAAGATAAAAACGTTGAGCGCTCGCATTCGCTGCGCTGCGCGTCGTCCGTCAGCTCATTTCGCATTTGACTTTCGGTACGTGCAGTCGGCGGCAGCGCAGAAAACAAACTGTCGAAAAAAGTGTTGAGCAACCGTTATTGTTGTTGCTTTCATTGTGAGTTTTGCTCTTCCTTTTTTTTGTTTTTGTTTTTCTGCACGTGTGCAAGTGAGAGAGAGAGAGAGAGCGCGAGAGAAAAGAGTGCAAGAGCGCGAGCGCAACTGTGGATTATAGTGAGAGCTTAGCGCGCGCTTTTATCTTTGACTAAATTTAGTGTATTTGCATGTAAGTACAAATATTTTGTATGTTTTTGTGTGCGTCAGCGCATGTGCATGTTTTGGTAAATTTCGTGCTTTCATTAACTCTTCTGTGCGCTGACTGGCAACGCCTTAAAACTGCCGAGCTGCTAAGCACCGGCTGCTATCCAGTCAGAATTACTTGCCCTTCACCCACTTAGTGAAGAATTTAATCAAAAGCCCTCGCCCTTACTCAGCCAGAGTCTCTGCGTTGGCGCCGTCTACTCGTTTAGTGGGTCAAATGCCGAACAACCTCCGACGCCGACCCAAAATGATCCCGTTCGCTCACCTACCACCTACCATCCCCACCCCACAAAACAGCGTCTGCCTTCTTCTGTTGCTATCTTATCTGCAAATAGTCGTTAAATATTGCGTGCAACACACACACTCGAATGGATGTCGACGTCGACGTTCTCTCGATCTTCTCTTTCTCTTTCTTTTCTACATGGTTTGTCCACAAAAAAAAGGAAAAAAAAAACGGCGTGGGAGAGCTTTTACTTTTTTTTCTTCTTTTTTTTTTTGTACTCGAAATGCTTTTGAAAGTGAAGCAGCGGCGATTGCTGCGACGCCAACAGGCTGGCAAGTCAAGCAGCGTCGCTGACCTTACAATGAGTGCGAATGAGTGCAATGCGTATGAAGAAGAGATGAACGGGACAATATGCAAAGTGTAATTCAAGGCAGACATCAACATCCAACAATGAATTCCCGTTCATTTTTAGTGCCTCTTTTGTGAGTGACTTTGAATTGCAATTTATTGCGCTTTTCTTTTTGTTTTTTTGTAATCCCCTATGTTGATGATGATCTGCGAATGTTAAATGAATGTTAAACAATTGAATCTATGTGAAAAATTGTGCATTCATTTAACTATCAGAAGAACCAGAACTTTCTTCTTCATCCTGCCTTCTACGAGGCAATATATTATAATGTATCGCTAAGCTTTTTGTGTGTTTGTCAACAAATAAAAAACAACAAACAGATAAACTATTTTTACAGTGGTTAACTATATACACACATACATACAATCTCACACGTAATGTTCTAATTTGGGTTGTGATTGCGACGACGCCTGCGAGTCGCAAATATTTCTCGTGATGTGCGTGTAAATTGGTTCATGTGTTTCTACTGTTGACGTTTCTTCTTATTATTAATTACTATTACTACTGGCCTTGCACCTGGCACTGCAACTGCATCCGCTGCAGCTCTATCGTGGGGCTTTGTGTAAAGCTTTAACAGCAGATGCAGCTGCTCAGCTCACCTAAACTTAACTATGAGTTAGATTTACTCTCTCTCTTTCTCTGTCTGTCTGTCTCCCTCTCTGCTACTTCTTATGCACTGTTATTGATATGCCTAGTCGGTCATATCATACAAAATGCCGCATATTCCTCTCTCCCTCTTACTCTGCAATTGTGAGTGCGAGTGTGATATTTCCTGTGCTACTATCGTTAGCGGCAATAATGTTTTCCAGCTACTGCTTGTGACTGTCTTTACTGGCTCTGCTCTCTTGCTCTCTCCCTCTTTCACTCTCGCTCTCTCTCTCTCTCTCTCTCCAGCGTAAGCTATTGCTGCTGCTGCTTTTGCTACTAAGCTTTGACGTTGTTTCAAGGCACAACGTGCGCTACTATTAAATTTGCCATTTAGTCAGCAGCAAACTTGCTAACGCGTCTGTACAAAGCATCGCACGCAGCAGTAAAAGCAGCAGCACTTGTTGAGTAGAGTTTGAGCAGCAGGCAGCATCTTAATACCGCCGCCCTCCGTCGTCCCCCTTCGCACAGTCGCTCAATAAACTCACTCGTCGCGCTCACTTATCCAACTCTACTCGATTCTACTCGGCAGCAGCAAGTTGTTTTGTATTTTAGACAGTCGCGACGGCGCGCTCTTTTCAATCAGACGCAAAGTTCTTTTATCTTTTCGGTTTTATTCCGTGGAAATTGCAATTAGAATAAATGTCGTTTTTTTTCGTGTGTTGTGTTCAAGTGCAATTTGTATGAAAGGTAATAACAAATAACCGCCGCAAGTAAAACAAAAACAACAACAAAAATCAACACTATTTCGCTTGACTTAGTTGGTATATAACATCAAATTGAACCCAATACATTAAAGCAAGCAGCATATGCATAGAAATCGCCCGCCGACTGGCCTGACTGGCTGGCTGTCTAACTGGCTGACTGGCTGGTTGTCCAGTCAACGGCTTTTCTAAATTGACATACTTTCTAAAAGCGCTAGTCAAGCGGCAGGGGCAGGCAGTAGCAGCAACAACAACAACAGCCAATCTGACCAGCAAAAAGCAATAACAACAAAAACAACAACAAGTAATGGCTAAGTGCCACAAAGCAAACGCTGCTTGCAGCAGGCCAGGGAGGCGGCAGTCAGGTTTACAACGGCGGAGACACCGAAACAGAAACAGAGACAGTGCCTCATAAGCAAGTAGTTGATGGACAGCAATATTATCATCAGCCAAACTTCAATTGTGTGCTTAACAAGCTTTTACTTAGCCCGGCAACAACGTCAACAGTTGATTGCATTTCATCATGCCTATATTTGAGCATCAGCTTGAAGAAAGCTTAAAAAAAAAACAAGTTTCGCACAAGACAAACCCAAATCCTGCATTAGAATTGGCAATGCCACATTAAAATCCCTTTATTTTTATTTATTATATTTTTATGAATGCTTCAATTTATTGCAATCAAATGAAGCTACATTAACTAAAATCAAGTAATATGCGTTAAATGATCGTTAATAAGAAATGACATGCGAGCTGCGCGTGCTCAAAATGCATTTCAATTGCATCTGTTGTTATTAGTTTTAAGCGTTAAACGTTGTTGTATAGCATTCATCATTCTCTCTCTCTCTCTCTCTCTCTCTATCTATCTCTCATTTATGCAGTTGCAGACTTGTCTAGCTGTTTTGTTGGGCATAGGGGGGTTGTTTGATGGTGGTGGTGGGTAGTAGGAGGAGGAGGGAGGCCATTGGCCGCATTGCTAAAATTCCGCAGCTTTCTTTTGTCTTTCGCAGCTTTCTTCAGCATTCAGGGGCTCAACGAATACATTTTCTTAGGTATTTAGCATCTATCAATAAATTAATGTTGTTAACGCGCCCAAAAAAAAAGGCAAGATAAAACTCTAAGTTGAAGGTCACAAAGAGTCTCGTCGTATTCTAAACTCAATGCGATGAGTTAATCTCAATAAAATTGATGCTTCATTGACTTTCAGCCTTCCAAATTCCATTGATTTAATTGTGTTTGTCAAAGCGCAAATGTCAAAAGCCGCAAAAAAACAAAACAATATGTATATATATATATATATATATGTCAGGGAACAGGTTCTCTTTAAATTGAGCGTTCCAAAATGTATGTTGTTGTTATTGTTACAGGTGAGTGCTTACAAATGCTCACTGATACGATACAACAGCAGGCATTGCTTAGTTGTTGCTTATTGCCCTCGCACGCAACCTTTGTTCAAAATACAACTTGCCTGGCCTGCCTGACTCTATGACAAGCTTTGCACTGAGTGCGCCTGTTTTAGTGTTGTTTCGTCAAAGTTCAAGGTGTAAAAAAAATTACGATAAATCTTGCTAATAAACTGTGCACATCAGTGTGTCTGTGTCGCTATCTTTCTCTCTCTCTCTCTCTCTCTCTCTGCGCGCATCCGCAGCAGCAGTAGCTAGCTGCAAGCACGTTTAAAAATAACTAATTATTAATTGATAAAATGAGTAATTGTGCACTTGCTGCGATTATTTTGTCGTATGTGATTTTTTTTGATGTTGACTATTGCTTTTGCTTTTGCGTTCGTCAAGGTAAAAATCGTCAGTGGCACACAATTTAATTTAACGGCGCTTCGCGCTGATGAATCAGTTAAAACTCAATGACGCCAATGCTCGTTTATAGCCATAGCCAACCCATACCCATACTCAGTTAACACTCTGATAAATATCTGCCCAAAACACTTACACGCACACACACCTACATAACACAAGCCAAGCAGTTGTTTCTGATTCAGAATAGATTCTCTTGTCGCCTTCGACTTCTTTTTTTTTTGTTCTGTTCTTTTTTGTTATATATAGATATATTTTTTATTGGTTCTCGTGTTCTTTGTACTCGATTGTTTGTGCCGGCTTTTTCATTTCATATATCATCATATGACCCATTTAAAATGGGGGACATGGCCAATAAATAGTTTAATTTGATGGCTGGCTGGCGACATTTCTGTATATGTCGATGAAGTTTCGCAGGAGCTGCGCAAGCTCAATCCAAAAGGACACCGCTTCTACCCCACTAGAAAAATTACTTTGCTCTCATTCTTCCCTTCTCTATCTCTCTCTCTCTCTCTCTTTCTTCCCTTCTCTATCTCTCTCTCTCTCTCTCTCTCTCTCTCTCTCTCTATCTCACTCTCACTCTCTCTCTTTCTCACTCTCTCTCTCTTTCTCACTCTCTCTCTCTCCCTCTCTTTCTCTCTCTCTCTCTTTTTCTCTCTCAATATCTGTGAGCTGAATTTGATGCCACTATGTTTGCTTTAGTTTTAATGTTGTTTTAATGACAGCTGCGATGTACACGATATGTCACGACGTTGACGTCGCACTCTTCAACTCGTGTTTTCTTTTGTAGCTTGTTTTTATTTTTTCTTTTGTTTTTTGTTTTTTGTTTTCTTTTGTTCTGCATAAATCAATCGAGGAGCAAATCGTATTTAATCGGCACTATGATTTGTGGATGGCCCAAATTAAGATTGGATGGACAGTCAATTAACTAGCGACTGATAGA
Source organism: Drosophila setosimentum (assembly GCA_035043505.1). Lineage (NCBI taxonomy): Eukaryota > Metazoa > Arthropoda > Insecta > Diptera > Drosophilidae > Drosophila > Drosophila setosimentum. The sequence goes on along the minus strand of JAWNMY010000090.1, from coordinate 18,626,481 downwards.
TAAGACTGCAGAATATTTGAACAAAAAACAACACGCACACACACTCACATACACATGCACATTAAAATACTCAAAGTGGAGACGTTGGAAAAGTTTACAATTGAAGTACGATTGAGGCTTCGACTGCTTATATCGTATGCATAACCTCAAATCTCAATGCCAGGCATATTATTACACGTTTTTTTTTTTTTTTTAATGTGTGTATATTGTTTATGGGAGGTATTGCATTGTTGTTATTGTATTTGGCTTTGTTGTTGTCTTGAAATTAGCTAACGAGTTGCGGCTGCGGCTGTCATAAAATAAGTTGCAAATAATAAAAATAATAGCAGCAAATGCCAGATGGGACGACGATTCGTCGCTTGACTTCTCCAATATCTTTATCTCTATTGCGCTCCAACGCTTAGCCTGTGTGTGCCTTCCGTTGCATCATAAAAAATTGCTCGGCGCACAGTTTTGCATACACAAATTGTAGTTTCATAACCAAACTTTATTCATTCAAAAATAATTACATTTGTATCTACACAAATATATATATATATATATATTTACTGATTTTTTTAAATAAACCAATTTACGCAAGGCTTAATTTTGTGCATGCATTAAAAGTACAATCTTAAAGTCTACTTTTTTGTTTTATTTAAAACAAATGAATTGATAATAGTCACATTAATTTTGCCAGTACTGTAAATATGTAGGTATGAATGTGCATGGCTTACACGCAGAGCGAAACGAAAGGAAAATGAAACAACACACGTTGACTGACATACATACATACATGTATACATACTTACATACATTTGCATGCATGAGCAGGTGTGACCGTATTAAGTCTAGCGCATAAAATATGAGAAACAAAAATCAAAGCAATGATAAAATTATACTCTATTATACGCTATATTCGCATGGCTTGAGAGAGGAGCACCGTCTGTTCGAATGAGCTGTTTCGGTGTAACGGTTAAAGGTACTGCTTAATAATAAGCCGGCGTCAAGCAAGTAGCGCATGGCATTTAGTGTGGGCAAAGGAACAGGATAGAGGCGATAAAGAGCGAGAGAGAATGCTCTTGGTGGTGCGTGAGTTCGTGCGTGAGTGCTTGCATCCTTACTGCTTTTGCTTTTGTTTATCGATAACGTAATATTGTGGGTGGTGAAAAAAGAACAAACGACCCAATTGTCTGTTGCTGATTGTCTATTTGCCAATTTGTAATTGTTTTTGTCATGTCTTTTTTCGGAACTCTTTTTTTTGGCTTGGGCTTGCGCTTGGGTCGCATAAAAAATGCTGATATAAATTATTTTTGGAGCAATTGCCAAACAAATGAGCGTGTGTCTGTGTGTATGTTGTTAGATAAGATATGCACATGATTTCATTGTACAAATACGGGAGAATAGTTTGCCAACGGAAGTGACGTTGACAAAAATCGAGAACAACGAAAAAAAGCAAAAAATAAAAAATCAACTCACCCGCATTGCAATGGCAATTTTATTTTATTATTTGCTTTGCTTTTGTTTTTGTGTTAGTGTTGCTTTTGCTTTTGTCTACTGTGTTAAACAAAACATAAAACATTCTCTCAGCACCCGCCCACACCGACAACGACTACAAAACCGTGTGCATTATTTTGATTGCCTTTTTGCGGGCATGGCAATAAAAACGAACAACATGTTCACAACTTGAGGTTTGCTTCAATGCACGTAGGGCGGGCGGACTTTACGTGGCCAAAGCTGATAAGCGACACGTCTCCGTTATGTAATATAACCCAATTGAGATTAATATGGTGCGATACATACTCTACAACAACAATAACACAACAATCGGAACTACTATAACTGGTCAGCAGCACACAAAAAAAAACACGTATTGACTCAAATTAGCTAGTATAAAAAGTTTCCATTGATTGTGCTGCAAACGACAAAAAATTGTCAAAAATCCAACTGCTGTCAGCTGCCCTTCAAAAGAAAACCCAAATAAACAAAAGCGAACACACAATATTTGCTTTGTGCTTGTGTGTGTGTGCGTGTGTTTTTTTTTGCTGTTGGCAACTTTTTGTCAAATTGACAAAAACAATTAACAAACTAAGCAGCACAATAGAATGAGAAGAACGCGCTTAGTCACTTAACTAACGGTGAAATGATGCGAGCATTACACACTGTTTCTTTATCTCTCGCATAAGGTTTGTGTTTTTTTTAATGGCTGTGGTGCTGTCATTTGCAATGCAACTTTTAAATTGCTTGGGTGTCACCAGTGTTAGTAAACGCAATTCTTTATTTGTAATAACTTTCTTGCTCTCGCATGTTCTACTTCTCTTAGCGCTTTTGAATATATTTCTGGTGCGTGTCATATTAATTATGGTGTCGCGTTGCTGTTAGTGTTTTATTTCACTCCTCCCGTCCAACATACTCCATGTTTCTCTGTCTCTCTCTCCCCTCTCTCTCTCTCCCCCCCCCCCCCCTCCCCATCATTTTTACTGCCGTTGTTTCCTTCACGTGCGCTCCATTTGTTTGCTATCAAGAACATTTAATTTGCTTCATTAAATTGTCATATTTGTAATTCTTTAATTGTTCTTTGGTGTTTCTGGTGTGTGTGTGTGTAGATCTTATTATTAGACAATTTCACTACAAAAACGTTTGCCGTCTGAGCTTGTTTTATAATTAACAGCTGCATTCAAAATATATATTTTTTTAAAACCCGTAATTAGCAATTGTTGCTAAGCCGCCACGCGGCTCGATTGCTTGCTTCACTGTTTTTTTTTTTGCATTCTGTCTCTTTTACATGCTCTTGTTCTCATTTGCAAAACACAACAGATTGAGAATGAACAGGTGGAGTGAAGTGTGCTCGATCTGGAGATGCTCTGTGCCAAGATTTAGAAGCTTAAATATGATTTTAATTCTAGAAAAACAAAGTATACTTTAATAATTTAATGCACTTTATTTTGAATACGGTAACACAGTTATCAACAGAAAAAAGCCATCTAAGGCTTAGGCAAAACTTAGAGCGGTAAAAAAAAACTAAAATATGACAACAACAAAAAAAAAACAATAAAAAGTTGATCACACTGATTGTACTGTACTATACTGCACGTGTTATGCACCCCTTTTACGTTTCTGTAGGGTATCGAAAAGCGACAAGCAAAAAAGAAAAACAGTTTACTTGGTCAAAGAAGGAGAGAGAGAGAGAGAAAGAAAGAAAGAAAGAGAGATCTATTCAATCGCTTGATTGCTCAATTTTAATTATTGACCACAGCAAGCAACACGACCAAAGTATTAAACAAAGCAGCGTGTGAGAGTCGTGGTCGGTGGGGTAGAGAGAAAGAGATGGTTGTACGAAAATCAACGCACCGTGCAAAAAAAAAAAAACGCATAATTGTTGAAATTAAAAGTTTGGCGAAGAAAATGTTGTTGGCTATTTATTTCATGTTTACTTGTTATTATTATTATTATGATGCTGATTTAACGACTTGAAATGAAAATGAAAAGTAAAAGCAAATGTGTAAGAAGCGCGCTGCTTTTGCTTTTGTTGTTGTTGCTGTTGTCATTTCGCTTTCATGTCTGTAGTTATTTGGCTTCCATTGCGCTGCTGCTTTGCGTTGCGCTGCGCATACGCAATATGAACATGACGTCGCTCTCGATGTTTCTCTTATTTTATTTTTTGTTTTACGTGCGCTTTGCGCTCAAAAGCTCATTAGATGTGTCTGTCTATGTGTATATATATATATATATATATATGTGTGTGTGTATGTGTGTGTATGTTTGTGTGTGTGTGTGTGTGTGTGCTTTGCGCTGTTGTTCCGGTGGTCAAGCAGTAAACGTAAACTTAAACGTAACCGTTGCCCCGCTGCTTTTAGCTTGAACTCATTAAATGCAGTTAATGGGTATTAAACATAAACAAAACAATGAGCAAATGTTGCGCGCGGGTTAACCCAAGCCAGATTATGTAAGCGCAGCATTAAAAAAGCATAACTGTGCTAAGCAGGTGGACATATTCTGCTTCTTACTATTTTTTTTTTTGCGGTGTGACTGTTATCGATAACTTAAGCTGCAGTCATCTTGCGGTACGCATTTTTGCTCAATCATTTTCGTTTGTGTCGGTAAACATGAGAGCAAGCACTCCCTTTCTTCCACACTCCTCTTTATTCCCCACACGAACACTACGAAATAAAAAAATATCAAGTCACAGATTAGTCAAAAGCGAACCAAACGAATCAAATCAAATGGCAATCAAATGCTGTCGGAAATGACGCATGGTGTTGTTTAAAGACTCTGGATGCATCGAGCGAACCTACTGACAGCGAAACTGTTAATTGTTTTTTTTTTGTTTGTTTGTGTTTGTTTGCATAACATACAAATGATTCATCTGCACTCAGAGTCTACCAATTTATGTGTCCCGTTTTATATTTGATTCAAGCTAAAGGAATTTGTCGCTTGTCGGCCCTGTTGCTGATTGGCGACACAGCTCATTTATAGCTGGCGAAAACAAAATGAGCTCATTTCAAAATTTGCTGTATGAGTTCAAGGCAACCACATAATATTAAAAACAACCACAGCAAAGTTCAAGCAACCGCCTGCCTAACGACATCCAAATACTCTTGTAAAAAATATTTTGTAAAATCGTGGGATCCCGATTTCATTAAAAATTACAATCGCTTTAGCATTTATTGAAAGCAAAAAAAATTGTTTAACGAAACTAAAATTTCGGTTCTTATTTATTTAAAGTTTCCATATGATTTAATATGTAATAGTTGGGTTTGTAACACTATCTGCTATTCGGTTACTTTCGATTATGGCATTCTTACATGCCTACAATATCTTATCTAGAACAATATCGTAATAGTTTTATGAATCAGAATTCAATTTTGTTCAACATCTTCCAACATGCGACACTTTGATTTTTTTTTTATACCCTAAACCCATTAAAAATGGGTAACAAGGGTATTATGGTTTTGTGCAAATGTATGTAACAGGTAGAAGGAAGCATCTCCGACCCCACAAAGTACATATATTTTTGATCAGGATCAACAGTCGATCTCAGAGAATATAAGAGCTGGAGACTTCAAATTTGGAATATAGGTTCTCGTATACCAGGCGCAGATCAAGTTTGCGTTATTTGATCGATAACTGCCTCCGTTTATCGAATATCGATATATTTATTTTCCGATAGCAATAAATGCCACAATTTTGAAGGCAGAATATTCTAATTAATACATTATATGCATATGCATACTATTGATCAACTCGTCGAGATCAGATAAGAAACACCCAAGTAATAGTCGAAAATATATTCTCATATTGATCTCATTTCTATCAGCAGCCGCAAACATTTTCTGAATGCAAAAATATGCGAGCGCATGTGTGAGAAAGAGATGGCATGCAAATTCATCATGCATCAGGGTATATCGTAGTCGAGTTCACTCGACTACAGCACTCTTACTTGTTTTTATATTTATTTACGATAAAAAAAAACACGACTTTGATGACACGAGCTTCAATTCACAAAAATTTATTTTGTTATTAATACCAATGCGAATTCCCAAAATAAATCTTGTGTAACAAACAACTTGACAAGGTTCATGTATATAACTTTAGACTGTAACATAATTTATATATATATAAATATATATATTTATGTATATATATATAGTCGAAATATATGTATATATACATATGTATGTATATATATGTATATGTATATGGATATAAAGATATACATGTGTATCCAAGTGTGGGTTTGCTAAGTGTGTATTTATGAAGTTCACGCAGAAGCGATAATAAAGTCGGCATGATGTCATAATTTGTGCAAACCTAACAACAATGAAAACCGAAACTTTGGAATGTCTTCTGCCTGCCTTTGCAGCTAATGATTATTAATTTGCATTTCGACGGAAACCGTTTGTTCAGGCCCGTTTTAAAATCATGTATGAGTATATCTACATATATATATATATATATGTATATATATATATATATATATTATATATATATTTATTATTAAATATATAATATATATATATATATATATATCTCAAGTCAAACAAATATGGCGTCGCATCTGACGTCAGTTAGTAGTAACAAGAAGCGTTTCAAATGTCACATGTGTCAAAATGTCAATTGGATTTTCATTACGTTGACAGTTTACCTCCAATAAAAGAAAGATAGAAAAAAACGAGCACATAAACATTAACAGCATAAGCGCAACATTAAAACATGAATTTCATATTAGTTTAAGTGATTTTTAAGTTGAGGAGCAATCGTTTTAAATGACTTTAAGGGTCTTGTATCTAAATGACTCCAAATTTTTGGCACTCGGATTGGTATCACTTTGAGCTGAGCTCATTCAATTGTCGAAAACAAGAGAAAACAATTTAAAACTCTGTCCCAAAATAACCTTAGGAAGTTGTAATCTTAAAACTCGATTTTATGCCACGTTATATGTAAATTTTATCATTATTATTTTTTTTTTACTATATTTCTTTGCAATTCGCGCTCGCAACATGCTATATCAACAATGTTCGTAAAGAAAAAAAAAATATTAAAAAATTGAAACAAAAAAAAAAATTGTTGCTGCTGCATTTTGTTTGTCAACGTGCCAGGTGAAATTCGAAATAAACATATACCAGATATGCCAGCAGCACATGTGCCAATAAGTGATATATACAACACTGTTGTTTCTATATATAGGAATTATGATCGTGAGCTTTTCATTTGCAGTCGCCTGAGACGTGCCGCAAGCAAAGCTGTCTTACACATTTGTCACCCATCGCCAATTGTCCATCCAGTTTGTGGCAATATTTTTCAACACTCTCAATTAATCGCATTCGTTTCTTCTTGCCTTCTCCTCTAATTGCAGTCGGAGCTCGAACAGTAGTAAGAGCAAAACAAAAGCACAAGAGAGAGAGAGCATTAAAAAAAAACACAAACGTCGAATACTTTGTGCCACACCCAACAACCGTTCAAATCATCACCATTAACAACTGGGCAACTAGACAAGCAGCAAAATGTCGCCAAAATCGGTAAGTCAACAATCTAAATAATAATAGTATTAAGTAAAAGGAGGAAATGCGTCAACATCTTAAGCAAAGGCTTTTAGAATATTCGTATCAAAATATGATAATAATCAATAAGAATTCAACTGGTGTTTGATATGAAACTGAGTTTTAATCGTTATGCAATCAATCAATCACTGCAGGCCATCATTAATGAGAAACTCATTTCATGTTGGAGAACTGATAACGCCTACCAAAATAGCTAAAGTGGAAAGAAAAGAAACTTGTAAATTATTATAGATTATCAAATACTTGAACGCACTGTTATCACAGAAATCGAGGAAAATATATATATGAATTATATTCATATATATATATATATATATATATAATGATATAGAAAGAGAAAAAGAGAGTTTCTGTGTGTACTTGCTTATCAATAATGATTGACAGCAAGGCGATGAAAGCTTTAAACTTAACTAAAATACGTCATCGGCAGCGTCATAAGATTGGCTAACTTGGCATGACGTCTAAAGCATAAGTCTACCGATTTGAATCTGCGCCAAAAACAAACCGTGATGACGTCAAACATTTGCTGGCGACGTCATTAAACAGACGCTCACTTCACTCGCCACCACCCACTTTGGGAGCCACACACTTGGCTCCCAATCGCCTCTGTTTTAGACGACAACGAGCAAAACAAATTGCGCTTAGACTTAATTTGATTTGATTGACAGCAAAGATGGCTGTCATAAACGTCAAGCAATAAATCCGTCAATAACTTTCAGTGTCATCTAAAATAATGTATTGTTTTTTTGTTGTTTTTTTGTTTAGGAAATTACCATTAACTTATGACGATTATAAATCGTTGCTATGTACTACAATTAAATGACCTACAAATTTGTTTCAAGATAAATCGTTATGAGATCGCTACAAGCTTTCACATGTACATATCAAAAGATTTTGTGCTTTTACACCCACGCTAGCTATTATTATTGGAGCACACACACACACAAGCAATTGTTAGTTGTCGGTGTGTGTGTGTGTGTGTGTGCATGTTTGATTGTGTTAGTGTGGCCGGCGTTGGCTTATAGGCTTGGCTAATTGCAGCTCTCTAATAGACTAATAAACTGACAGCCAACGCGTCGTATGAGTGACGCTGATTTATTTATCCAGGCCGGGCCCCTTAACGCTACTGCCCACTGCTCACAACGAGAAAACAAAGAGAAAGAGCACAACAGAGAGAGAGAAAGAGAGAGAGAGAGCAAACCGTACTTAAAATTAACTTAAACTAGTCTCACGCGGCAGTTTAGTCAGTTGTATCTATTTTTAGCCACGTAATTAACATACAATTACAAAAAAAAAGTTAAAAAACAAAAAAAAATATGAAAAGAACATTCAAACGAAGAGGATGGTGGTGGGGGGGGGGGGGGGGTGTGGGGTGGCTACTAATAAGTTCCGCTGTCCACCACAAACAACAACAAAAATCCCAGCTCTTTACGTAGCAGGCCTTTGCACCCGCCCCCTTTTACAACCTGCTCACGTGCGCCTTGGGTCGTTTGGGGCACTTTCTCGCCAATGGCCCCACTGACTCTGCTTGTCTGTCTTTCTGTCTGTTTGTCTAATCGACTTAAATACCAAGTGGCGCTTTTCCATTTTCCACAGTTGTCGCTGGACAACAGAACGGGGCGCATTGTTTTGATTTTCTTCTCGATACTCTCATATTTTATTCTCTCTCAACTTTGTGTATTTTGATTGTCTGTGTGTGTGTGTGTATGTATGTGGGTGCGCGCCACGCGCCATCGAAATCTTTGCAACTATTCAAAATCTACGGAAAAACGGCTGGCTGCCCAAAATGGTCGTCGTCTCCGACAGCCGTCCGCGTCTCTCGCGCTACGCCGGCAGCGTCAAGCGGAAAACGGTGCGTTTTCACTTGTCCTCCACATGTTGCACTTGGTTATCTTAAAACAATTTTTTTTAGTTTTGACACACTGGAGTATGCAAATACCCTTTCAGGGGGAGTATTTGAATGGATGTGTTTACAAAATTGTGAAAAACATATATTTACACTTATTTAATATCTTTGGCTGGTAAAATATTAAGATCATTATAAACTGCAAAAAAAAATATTAAATAAAAATCCGAACGAATGTTCCTATAAAATCGATAAGATATATAGCAGTGTGATAATTGTTAATTGCATGTCCAAGTTTTTAAGGATCATAATAATATGGATATGTTAGTACAGACGAAAGTTGTTCATGCAAGAACACTCATATAGCTATCGTATGTTTCTATGGCACCAATACGTTATAGTTAGTCGATCCGGTTGACTTCAACATATATATTGGCTGCAGTTAATAGACGTATATTTGCCAAGTTATTTTTACAATTTAAAAATTGGGCAAACATCAGATTTGGTTGTTTTGTTTTTTTTTCATGTTTGCTTTGTTTTATTTTCTCGATCTCAGCATAGAATAGACTAGAAATTAGCATATCTATAGATATGTAATAAAATAACTTGTTTCAAATTTTTAACCTCTGAATTTGCGGTTGCGATTGTCGATTGGCTAAAAATCGTTAAAAACAGCTTGATGACTAAAGATTTACGCACCTGTTGTTTCCTAAATATTTACAACACGCAAGTTTTAATAGGAATTGATTGTTTATTTTTGATTCAAAAGACTGGGTGAGATAGACAGGTTATTGGACTGAACTGTACAGGATATTTAGTGGTCGGAGTTGCTTGTTATTACAAGCTGAAGACTGGTCATCGGCAAATGCATAATTCAATGAAAATGTGACACAGAAATGGTAATATTCGCCAAAAACAATGTGAAACTGGTTTTTTTTTCAATTTTTATCGAATTTTATTCGACTGGCGTCAACATTCAACATATTCAACGTTTTAAAAGCGAGGAGGTTTGTACAAGTTTGCCATTATCTCTATGGCAGTTTCACACAAATATATTGAATAATTCACAATTTTCCTGACCAGCTTTTTCCGACAATTTCAATATTTTTTTTTTTTTTTTGTTGGTTGTTTTATGGTTTCCGTCTTCACCAAAAACTACGTACATCACATGCTGTTTGTTGTAGGCCACCATTTGCGCATAGCGACTAGCAATTTGTCATGCAGCAGCAGCAGCCTATCAAAATGTGACAAATCGACGAGAGTGAAGCACAAAAGGGGGTCGTGTGTGAGGGGGGAAGCCCGGGAGTAAAGACAATAGTGGGAGGGGGGGGGGGGGGGGGGTTAAGAGCTGAAGCGAAAAGCAGAGTCGTCAACTACTGGTTCGTTATGCGACTGTTTCCGTTGCCACATTCGCATGATGCACTGGGGCCAATGGGCGAGCTATGCTTGTATGCACGTATTCATATACTACACATAACAACAACAACATCAACAACAAAAAAACATGCATTAACCCACAAACGTTAATTGGATTGAAATGAACGTTTTCAATTTCCTTGCATTGTGTCACGTTTGATTTGCATTGCGAAAAAGACCAGCGAGAGCAAAAGAGACAGAAACAAATACAGAGAGAGAAAGAGAGAGACAGAGGGAGAGAGCGAGAGAGGGAGAGAGAGAGATACAGAAAAGTAAATTCCAAAAACGAGATAAGTAAGAGTTACAGCAATAACTGCAACACAACACAACACGTTAACTTAACGTTCGCAGCCAAAACAACAAATGCAAAAAAAAAAAACAATTAACATGGATGACGAGAACTGGAACCATCTAGAAAACGCATCGCAAGCTAAAACTCAATTATGATTAATTTTTTTTTCCAGTATTTTAGTTCATGACAACTGTGTAAGTTGTTGTCCATATCGACAACATTTTTGCACCAGATAGAATATTATTATTGTTGTTGTTTAGAACACAATATCACCATCAAAGCAAAAGCTAAAGAAAGACAACTGTGTTATCGATGTTTATTTGACTGCATAAGATCACTATCAGCAAACTTATTGAAATGAAACTAGTGACAAATAACAAGAGAAATCGATTGCTTGATCCCTGAAATAGTTTGATAAACGAGCAAAATGTTGCTGTAACTGCGATTAGAGCGATGTATATGTATATATGTATATGTTAGATATATATATATATATATTTTATATGTAAGATATATATATGTTATATATATAGATATATATAGATATATAGATATATATGTATGTGTGTGTTTACGAGTAAAAGTCGCCAAACATGTGAGGAGTGCACGTGTCTGCCTATTCCGAGTCGCCACACAACCGACTGGGAAAAGCTGTTTTGGAAAATCACGCTCGAAAAAACCGGCAATAAGTAATCAACCATGACAACAACAACAACAACAACAACACGAAGAATCGCATAGATAGCAAATGTACAGAGGAGCGTTGGGGAAACAATTGCAATGATGGTTATATAAGCAAAAAAAAAAATAAAAAAATCCACCTCCCCCTCCCCACTGTCACATGGGCTCTGAACGATAAAAAACAACGACAACCATCAATTTAATCAATTTGGTTAGCGCGTGGGCGATGCGTTGTCAATTACCAAAGCAAGGGCGAAAGAAGCATACGAGGAGTGGAGTGGAGGGTGGTATATGAGAATCCCAGTCAGGTGGGATTACACAAGCTATGTGAATAATATGAATAATGTGAAAGAGCTTGACTGTCATTTGTATTCAATCGAGCAGTGCTGCAAATTACATTTGGAATCCATTTGAAATCTATCTCTTTACTTATCTCCATTCCATTAAGGTGTCCTTTTGCAATTGTCCTTGATTGGCACTGTTGCGACAGTAAGCTGAAGCCCGACATTAGCAATACGCACAGAAATAATTGCAAATTTGCTAAATACTAATTGAAAGTGATTTTTTTTGTGTTGACTCAAGATCAGCTCTGCGGGGGCCTATCAGAGATTTGGCAGATATTTGTATGCCTATGTCAAAAATTTAAAATGGTAATTTATAGCTTTTAATGCACTTATCGCATGATTGGGGAAAAAAACTTCAAATTTACAAATTCATGTATGAAATCAGGGGCAATATAGCAATAAATATGTTTTGGTTTAATTTTAGTCTGTGTCCAAAACAAAATGGCATGTCCGAATTTATAGCTTTTTATGCTGTCGAAATTCTCAATCAGAATTAAGAAACAATTTATTGTTTTATAGATTGAACACATTTGACACATTGACACATACAATATATATTTAACAGCTGGGTTTTCTGTTTGGAAATGCAGAATTATTTGTTTCCCAAACAGGCGGCATATGATGATCCCACATAACTCGATGAAAAGTTATTAAAATATTAAGCATTTAGTTTCCTAGCAGTCGGATAGGCTCGGTTAGTGATGCTGTTGGAGTCGTCTGCTTTCAATATCACGATAAAACTATAATAGCCTCGTATGCTTAAAATGTTTCATTGATATACACACAACTACTATATGTTCCAATCGTTGCATGTCCTTGCAGCTAAATGTGCGCGTCACGACAATGGACGCCGAACTGGAGTTCGCCATTCAGTCGACAACGACCGGCAAACAACTGTTCGATCAGGTGGTCAAGACGATCGGGCTGCGTGAGGTTTGGTTCTTTGGTCTGCAGTACACGGACTCCAAGGGTGATTCCACATGGATTAAGCTATACAAAAAGGTAAGCATGTCGCAACTTAAAATTATAATTATTCATACGAAGACGCACATAACTATTTCTATTTGGTATAATCTGAAGTATTTTGTTCGTATGTGAGGCGAATATTAAAAGTGTTACGCATTTATGTTTAGCCCGAATCGCCTGCCATAAGAACGATCAAATATTTGAAACGTGTTAAGAAATATGTGGACAAAAAGACAGCTGATGGCAATGGACACGCCCAGACCGATGAGAGCGAGGAAGATGATGATGCTGATGATATGGTGGGCGAAACGAATCAAATACAAAAACAAATACAATGATGTTGCCTCCCCCTATTGCCAAAACCAAATCACGCTACGAAGTTGAATGCAATGTTCTTATGTATATATAGATTTGTCCCAAAAATATGTTACTCACTCATGGCTCATTTCAAATTGCAAGTTAGGCTGTCGCCCGGCAAGGGTTAAACTAGAAATGAGTCAGCGATTGGTCATAAATCTGTAAAGATTGCTAAAGGTGCGAAATTATTGTTTTTGTAGAAAACATTTACTTTTACTTTTGTCGATACTTGGCTAACTACTTGTTGGTTGTGCAAATAAACAACCAACATTGACTTAATTAATTGCTAACAAATTGTGCAGAATCCACTTTAAGTAGAGTCGTAATCTTATTTAGTTCATTTAAACATGCATGCCAGCCCCCATTCCATTTATACAGATTAGATTGCCAACTAGCTAATTGAATTGAGAATTCAATTGAGATTTTACATGAAACTTAATAAAGATATATAAATATTCTTCATTAAAACATGCTGCGCACTTTGCACCGTTTTGAACTGAACACATACACACACAAAAATGCACAGACTGGATCAATGCCGTTCTCGACATGGGTAACCCAATTGGGCAACATATATAGATTTATATTTATATATTTATTTATATTTATATTTATATGTTTATTTATTTTGAAGGATTTAAAAAGAGAATCATTTGCTATTTGTATACTAATACAATTGTTATTATTATTGTGGCTTATTGGGTGTGTTTAGGTGATGAATCAGGATGTCAAAAAGGAGAATCCCTTGCAATTCAGATTCCGTGCCAAATTCTATCCGGAGGATGTGGCCGAGGAGCTGATACAGGACATCACACTGCGCCTGTTCTATCTACAAGTGAAGAATGCCATATTGACCGATGAGATCTATTGCCCGCCGGAAACGTCGGTGCTGCTGGCCTCCTATGCGGTACAGGCGCGCCACGGTGATCACAATAAAACCACTCACACAGCCGGTTTCCTAGCGAACGATCGCCTATTGCCACAGCGCGTCATCGATCAGCATAAGATGTCCAAGGATGAGTGGGAGCAATCGATAATGACTTGGTGGCAGGAGCATCGCAGCATGTTGCGTGAGGACGCAATGATGGAATATCTGAAGATTGCCCAGGATTTGGAAATGTATGGCGTTAACTATTTTGAAATACGCAACAAAAAGGGCACCGATCTGTGGTTGGGCGTCGATGCGCTCGGCCTCAATATTTATGAGCAGGACGATCGATTAACGCCAAAAATTGGCTTCCCCTGGTCCGAGATACGTAACATTTCCTTTTCCGAGAAGAAGTTCATTATTAAACCGATCGACAAGAAGGCGCCCGACTTTATGTTCTTTGCGCCGCGTGTTCGTATCAACAAGCGCATCCTGGCCCTCTGCATGGGCAACCATGAGCTCTACATGCGTCGTCGCAAGCCCGACACGATCGATGTGCAGCAGATGAAGGCGCAGGCGCGTGAAGAGAAGAATGCCAAACAGCAGGAGCGGTAAGTCGTTATACACATCTCTCCAAAATATATATAAATGTAATTTAATCTTATTGCATTTCGCATTGATATTGATTGCAGCGAGAAGCTGCAGCTGGCACTGGCAGCCCGCGAACGCGCCGAAAAGAAACAGCAGGAGTATGAGGATCGGCTCAAGCAAATGCAGGAGGAGATGGAGCGTTCGCAGCGTGATCTGCTCGAAGCGCAAGAGATGATCCGACGATTGGAGGAGCAACTGAAGCAGCTACAGGCCGCCAAGGATGAGCTCGAGCTGCGCCAGAAGGAGCTGCAATCTATGCTGCAGCGCCTCGAGGAGGCCAAGAACATGGAGGCCGTTGAGAAGGCCAAACTAGAAGAGGAGATCATGGCCAAGCAGCAGGAGGTGCAGCGCATTCAGGACGAGGTCAATGCCAAGGATGAGGAGACCAAACGCCTACAAGACGAGGTCGAGGAAGCACGCCGCAAGCAGGTAACCACTTTAATCACTATAACCTCCAATAATCCAATAACTCTCTTTTATCGCTTATCTTAACAATTATCTTATTAATTAACTTATTATTATTTAGGCCGAGGCTGCTGCTGCTCTGCTGGCTGCATCCACCACGCCGCAACACCATCATGTTGCCGAGGATGAGAACGAGAACGAGGAGGAGTTGACGAATGGCGATGCTGGCGGCGATGTGTCCCGCGACCTAGACACAGACGAGCATATCAAGGATCCCATCGAGGACAGACGCACGCTGGCCGAGCGCAATGAGCGCTTGCACGATCAGCTCAAGGTGCGTTCAAAACAGTAGCAAACCCAAACCAAGTGTAGAGTTTAAGGGGGGGGGGGGGGGGGGGGGTTTGGATTGGATTGGATTGGATTCTATTATGCAATATTATGTGATACGACACGACAGAAGATAACCTTTGAGATAAACTTGTTTTTGTACGTTGATAAGGGGACTATATTTGGGCGGTATATGTAAATGTTTACGCCGGTGGTAAACAATTCGTTTATCTCTCTTATCATATGAAATACATAGAATGTTCTATCAACTCCAGCTATCCGATCATCTATTACAGAAAGAGCAACGAACCGGTGAAGATTTGTGGAACACGTTAGCCTTAAATTGAAATCGCATTCGATATTGATTTCACGTAAAGCTCATACTTATATGTTTTTTGTCTCGTTCTTTTGCAGGCCCTGAAGCAAGATCTGGCGCAGTCACGCGACGAGACGAAAGAGACGGCAAACGACAAGATTCATCGCGAAAATGTGCGCCAAGGTCGTGACAAGTACAAGACGCTTCGTGAGATTCGCAAGGGCAACACAAAGCGTCGCGTCGATCAGTTTGAGAACATGTAAAGCGTTTGCCCACGCCCCCATTCTCTATTCCCCCTTCCACCACCAGAAAGTGGTGGTGGCGCGACACGGCGCGCTCAACACAAACTGACCACCCCCTCTCCCCGCCCCCCCTCCTTGCAACACGCCTTCTCCCCCTTTTCCAACCAAACAGATAACTATCCAATTTAAATGCAGATAAAGAATTTGAAAGAAAGCGCATCGTTAGTTAAAAATAATAATAATACAACTAATAGAAACATTCGCTAATGCTTTGCAGAAGACAGTATAGTGTCAAACGACAGTCCGTTTTTCACACACACACACACACACACACAAACATACCCGTCCGCCCTTCTAACCCGTTACCCGTTACCAATCGCATTCGATCAGTCTACCCATAAATTTTGTCAATGGTAAAATGGTCGCAAATCTTGTTTATTACACAACGCCCGGTTCCCGTCCGCAAAACCCATTTTCTTTGTTCATTTTGTGCGCGCATCGAAATGAGAGAAACAACAAATATATGAAAAATAAACAACAAAACCAACAACAACAACAGCTATTTGCATTTTCGCCCGTTATAAATATTATTTTTATTACTATATAATTAATATTTTTTTTTAAATTTGTATAATTAAATAAGAATTTGATTAATTGTTTCTTAAATTAACTTGCAAAAGAAAGAAAGAAAAAACAAAAGGAAAAACAATATTTTTAATTATTATTACAAAACAAACAAAAAAAAAAAAAACGGAAACAAGTGAAAAAAAAGGAAAAAATATATTATAATATGTATAAACTATAATTTTCTTCTTTATTTTTATTTAAAAAAAAAACATTTTTTTTGAAAAACTATTGTGGAAAACCAAACAAAGAGTTTTTATATTAAACAATAAAAATGTAAAACAAAACAACGAACCTCAACAAATTATTTGGATAATCCGAATCTGGTTGGAACTACAATCTGGCGGATTGCCATAATTATTATTATTATAAATAAGTTGGGGGCTTCAGGGGAATGATCTTAGACTATTTATTTAGGTATTTGATTTTGTCTGAACACAATATTCTACATTTGTCTTCAACATATCTCTGTTGGGTGGAATCTCCGCAGCCTCTTATTTATTCGCCTTCTTCGAATTAGACTTTCTGGTAAATAACACTTCTACTTCGGCTTGTTTTGTATTGTTGTCTCTGTAGTCGCCATGTCGCCCGATAAGTGGCGTCGACAGCGCTCTCTCGTACTCGACAGATGACGCTAATAAGGACACTTGGCGCTGCTCGTAATTGAAATCGACAGATGGCGCCAATTCTATTTTGGATTAGTTTACAAGAAGCTTTCAGCAAATTTCTGTTCCACAAAAGACCACAAAAGACCATGTAGTAAGTATCGATGTCGAAGCAGTGTCGAATGCTGCTGCAGCCCTCGTAGCAGCTGTTTGTGGTGGGGCGTCGATAATTTATCGATAGATGTATCCACTTACATTAATACGTGCGGCACGAGACAATAATAACAAGACCAATATAACAGTAACAACAACAAAAAACGATGCACAAGTTTCTCCGTGGCGTTGCATGTTGCCAATATGCCGCCAGCAGCGGAGTTAATGCTAATCCAATATTTCTACAGCAACTGGGTCGCCGCCTGTTGAGCGGAGCGACAAGCTCATCAGACGAGCAGGTGTTGAGTAAACGCAAATTTCAGCCGCATCATGCCGACGATCTGAATGAGCAGCTGGCCGGACAGCTGCCGGGACAGGCTCGTGTGGTCATCTGTGGCGGCGGCATCACGGGCGCCTCTGTCGCCTACCATCTGGGCCTGCAGGGCTGGGGCGGCGAGACGCTGCTAATTGAACAGGATTGCGTTAGCGGCGAGCTGCCATGGAGCGCCTGCGGCCTGGCCGGTCGCTTCGAGCCCAGCTACACTGAACTGAAGCTGGCTGAGTACTCAATTGATCTAATTAAGCAGCTGACGGAACGGGGACTGCCAACCGGTTGGCGGCCAGTGGGTAGTCTGAATTTGGCACGCTCCTTTGATCGCATGACCTCGTTTCATCGCATGAAATCACTGGCTGTGGCCTGGGGCATGAACTGTGAGATCCTGACGCCGGAACAGTGCCGCCAGCACTGTTCGCTTCTCTCGGTGGACGGCATCGAGGGTGGCCTCTGGATACCCGAGGATGGTGTCTGTGATCCGCACCTCGTCTGCATCGCGTTCCTCGAGGAGGCACGCCGCCTTGGCGTACGCATTGTGGAACACTGTGCCGTCAAGAAGATACACAGCGCTGGTGGCAAGGTGGCGCGCGTTGAGACCACCGCCGGCGACGTTAACTGCGAGTATTTTGTCAACTGCACCGGCTTCTGGGCGCGCGAAGTGGGCACACTGTCCAAGCCGGTGGTTAAAGTGCCACTCAAGGCTGTCGAACATCATTATTTGCATACGAAACCGATTGCCAACCTGGATCCAAATACGCCGTTTGTGCGCGACTTTGACGGACGCATCTTCTTTCGGGAGTGCGAGGGCCACATCCTGGCTGGAGGCTATGAGCGTGAGGCGAAGATGGTCTACGAGGACGGCATCATACCGCTGTCGCAGGAGGCGCGACAATATCCGCCCGACTGGGATCACTTTCATGAGCTGCTCGATGCGCTGCTGCAGCGTGTCCCATCGTTTCGTGAGGCATCGCTGGATCGGCTAACCAATTCGCTGCAAGTGTTCTCGCCGGACTGCAAATGGATACTGGGCGAGGCACCGGAGATCGAAAACTATTATGTGGCAGCCGGCAACAAGACGATGGGCGTATCCGCCTCTGGTGGCATCGGGCGCGTACTCACCGATCTCATCACGAAAGGATCAACGTATCTGGATCTGCACATCCTGGACATCAGTCGTTTCCTGGGTCTGCACAACAATCGCAAGTTTCTGCGCGATCGCTGCAAGGAGGCGCCCGGCAAACATTTCGAAATCAACTATCCTTTCGAGGAGTTCCAAACCGGTCGCAATCTGCGCATGTCGCCCATCTATCCGCAGCTGCAGGAAGCAGGCGCAGTATTTGGACAGTCGATGGGCTACGAAAGACCCAACTATTTTGATCCGAATGATAAGCAAGGTGCGCATTTTTGTCTGATAAGCGGAAACCTTATTTAACATTTCTATTTATAATTTTTTTTTTACCTCATGACGAATCCCGTCCACAGATGAGTTTGGATTGCCGCGCTTTCGCATCTCACAGACGCGCACATTTGGCAAGCCGCCGTGGTTCGATCATGTGGCCACAGAGTATCGTGCCTGTCGCGAACGGATCGGAATTGCCGACTACAGTTCATTTACCAAGTACGATTTCTGGTCGAAGGGCAATGAGGTTGTCGAACTGTTGCAGTATCTCTGCTCCAACGATGTGGATGTCGCCGTTGGCTCAATAATACACACCGGTATGCAGAATCACAATGGTGGCTATGAGAATGACTGCTCCCTGGCACGTCTATCGGATCGACAGTGAGTGACGAATGCGAATGCGATTCTGTAGAAGATCTAAGATATATTGGAGTTTTGCTTTGCAGCTATATGATGATTGCTCCAACCATACAGCAGACGCGCTCGATGAGCTGGATACACAAACATACGCCGGATCATCTGCGCGCCAAGGTCAATGTGGCGGATGTGACCTCTATGTACACTGCCATTTGTATACTGGGTCCGTATTCACGAATTTTGCTGTCGGAGCTGACAGACACAGATCTCACATCGCAGAGCTTTCCCTTCTTTACGTGCAAGGTGAGCGAGCCACGGTGAGCGAGAGATGGCTAAGATAGTTTCTCGCTCGGTTTACCCAGCTTGCAGATCCCAGCATCGATTATAATAACATCTCCTTCCGTTAAACAGGAACTCGATGTGGGCCTGGCTGATGGCATCCGTGTGCTAAACATTACGCACACCGGAGAACTCGGCTATGTTATGTATATACCCAACGAGTATGCGCTGCATGTCTATTCGCGACTACATCAGGCTGGTCAGAAGTTTCAAATCCAGCATGCAGGTGAGTGTTGTACTTCGTAGTCTGTAGTCCGTTCCCTTTCCATGCAAGATGATTGACGTGATCTGGCTTATCCACAGGCTACTATGCGACTAGAGCGTTGCGCATTGAGAAGTTCTATGCGTTCTGGGGCCAGGACTTGGACACGTTCACCACGCCGATGGAGTGCGGACGCAGTTGGCGTGTTAAACTCAATGTAAGTGCAATTTTTTTATTGCTATCCGAATTGGAAGCTAATCGCTTTTGGGCTTTTTAATCTTTGGTAGAAACCGATTGATTTCATTGGACGTAAAGCGCTTCTGATGCAGAGAGAGGAGGGCGTAAAGCGGATGTATGTGCAATTGTTGCTCAACGATCATGATCATGAGGTGGACATGTGGTGCTGGGGCGGCGAGCCCATCTATCGCGATGGCGTTTATGTGGGCATGACGACAACAACCGGATATGGATATACGTTCGAGAAGCAGGTCTGCTTGGGATTTGTGCGCAACATTGATGAGCAGGGCCACGAGCTGGCCGTGAGCAACGAGTACGTGCTGTCCGGGCACTACGAGGTGGAGGTGGCCGGCGTGCGGTTTGAGGCCAAGGTTAACCTGCACTCGCCCAACCTGCCCACCAAGTTCCCGGATCGCGAACGCGCGGCCTACCATGCGACGCGCGACAAACCCGACCAGGCAGATCTGCTCTCGTTCAACTCAAATCTGACGATGACGCGCCCATGAACCCAACCCATCCCTATCCTTACACCAAAACGAAAATGTTCGTCTTTGCGCTATTTACTTTGATTTCGTTTCGTTGCGTTTGATTCGTTCGCTCGTTCGTTTTTTTTTTTGTACATCCTCGAGTCTCAATTGCAAAGCGATATTAGTCATATAACATTTATATATAGAAATATATATTCTTCTTCTATATGTATATATATGTATATATAAAAATATATATATATATAGATCGGCGAGTGAGCGAATGAGAGTGCAGACCCGACGTCTGTTCTAGTGAGTGATGCGATTATGTTGTTTGTTTGCTCATATATACTCAAATCGAAATTTTCTCCGATATTTGTTGTCGATATATTTATTGTTATTGTTTGGAAGTATTTTGTTTTGCCGAGTCAATTAATATATTAAAAAACAATATACAGCAGTTGGCTAGCTTAGGAAATACAACAAATTAACAAATTGATGTATATTTGAAAATCGTGTTGGATTTGTAAATGTTCCTCAAATGGCACTCTGTTAAAAGTAACACTAATGACCATAATTAAGCGCACATTTTCTTGTTGTGCATACCAAATTGATTGCTCGAAGGAATGGATGAGAATCAGTTCTTGCCAGATTCATATCATCGAAGAAACACCATGCCTTATATGAATTAGATTTGTTACTCTACAGTGCTGGGCAATCATTTAACACCACAAACACACGCATGCAACCGATTAGCTAACACATATATATATATAAACATACATAACATATTTATACGCATTTTTTGTGTACTTGTCGTTGAACTTTATATATCGTACATATATAGATATATATATATATATATTTATATACAAATAAAAGAACAGTTTATTAAAAAAGACACTGAAGTGACTAAAGTTTTTCTTGGGTGTAATTGCCACAGGCTGTGGCAAGTGTAATGAGCTTAACGCGGCTTGCGCTGTACAACTTTGCATTGGCCAAAACTGCAAACTTGGCCAACAAGCTGGCAACAATGGCAACTTCTAACGGTGGCTGTGGGTTGGGAGGGGTGGCTGGCTGGCTGGAACTATTAGTCGTCGCAGCTGTTGGGCAATATGCAAAAACTTTTCGGCCACCCTTCTTCGAGTGGGTGTGGCAAAATTTGCATTAACTTAGTTTTGCAGTTGTTGTTATTGTTGTTGTTGGGCTTAGCCAAGAAATTCAGGCGTGTGCTAATGCGCAGCAAACTCGTTGCCAAAGATTTGTGCACATCTATTGGGCCAAGAAGTTTAGCAAAACTAACCAACAACAAGAAACAAACAAACAAAACGGACAAACAGCTACTGGTCCTCATCAACAACAGCAACAACAGCAACAACAACATTATCATTGTTGTTGTTATTTGGTTGTTTGGTTGTCCTAGAGGCACTTTTGGACACGCTCGGCTGGGTCTCTTGGCGCGGCCAACTGCCTGACTTTGCCTGCCTGGCTGGCTGGTTGGCTGGTTGGCTGGCTGGCTGGTTGGCTGGCTGGCTGGCTGGTTGGCTGGCTGGCTGGCTGGCTGGATAACTGGGGGCTCTGTGTAGGATTACAAACTATCTTTTTGTTAGTAATTAGCTGCACACGATAAACGTGACATTATTATTGTTGCCCAGTTGTTGTGCAAAAGTTTGCGGCCTCTGCTTCGGTTTTACAGCAACAGCAGCCTACTATTTCTCCCTTGCCACCCTCTCGCCAAACAGCGTATGCCTTTTTTATACTCTGCACCTACACAGAATCGATCAAATGGGTATAATGAAGTAATATATCTCAAATTTATTCATATTTGTGGAATGGAAAGCAAAACAAGTTTCCTCTGTTTTTTTTTTTTTTTCGATTTTTCTTTTTAATAATCACATTATTTCGCCAGATTTTCAACCATAAATGTATCTCAATGTTAATCAATAAACTATTTTCCATAGATCAGCGTAGTGGGCTAATTTCGGGATTTAGGTTGCAGGTTGTCTGCAAGTCGAGCACTCTCGCATTGAGGTTGCTCACTTGCTTGTTGCTTGATTTGTTGCAAGTCGCATTTGAATTTTGTGGTAGTTGATGCTGCAGCGGCTGTTGCTCGCCAAAAGTTTTGACCGTTTTACAAATGAGACTTTTGTTAAATCAAAAATTCAAGTGGCAACGCCGCACTCGATGGCGCCACACAGTCAGTCAGTCAGTCAGTCAGTCACTGTGTCCGAGTCCAACTCCGAGTCCGATTCCGACTCAGTGTCGCAAGTCCAAGAAAATTATCAATTTCTGCAACTGCGCACATCACAATCACAGCTCACATCCTTAACCAAGTCGACGTCTGGGTCTGGGTTTGGGTCTGGCTTTGGCTTTGGCTTTGGCTTTGGGTCCGCTTCCCATTGGTTGCTTCATCATGTTTTGTAATTTATGCCCATTTATTGTGTGGTTTTCTACCGCATTTCGTCTTGTGGTTGACCAGTCGAACATGGCTAGCTGCTGCTTTTGGAACTGTAGCTGGAGCTGGAGCAATCAACAAATTTGCATATGACTGGCCAACCAGCAACCAAGCCGAGCACGGACTATGGCTAAGGTCAATTTGCGGCCAGCTGCTGACTTTCAAAATGCAACTTAAACAAAAGATCGAGTTAGTTATTGCTCACAGGTCTGACTGACCATGGCATTTGCTTAACATCTTTCTGGCCATTGGCTTACCGAGTGTCAACCAAATGGCATATGGTACAAAAACAGGAGTCTCCCCTCCTTTTTTTCCTCCTCTTTTAATATATATATTTTTTTATTAATTATAGTCTATAAAACATCGTCTCAAAAATGCAGAAATTGTCGGCTTGAAAAATTTGTGACCGGTATCTTTATAATCTATCCTAACCAGGACTTGCTTCGGTATCCGATGGTCCAGTAACTGTGCTGAGTATTTCCCTCGCTGAATCCTTGCTTGCCACCATAAGTCGTGGATGAAGCACTATGAGAGAAACTCATTGACAAGTGCCATGACCATTAAGGAGCCAGTCCCGATGTGTGAGGCTCAAGTCATAACTGGCAATAGTTTCTTGGGGAATCAGTGCGATGGTATTACCAGTCGGTAACCTTATGAAGGGATGAAGGGATCTTGAGCATTCTCAGCAACCTCTCCGCTAATCAACATTGCAAATTGATTACATTTCGGCATGTACATGCCGTGTACCTTATGGGAATTACAATTTTTCGCTTGCAATTTCAAATTGAATGTCGTATATCAAATAGACATGTACAAAAGAAAATTTTAAATTCAATGTAACTCGAGAGACAATGTTAATATTTATTTATATACTTATCTGCCGCTGGTGAGCTGCCTGAAAAGTATCGAATGTTTACATTAAATTAACAAAAAAGCAACAAAAAAAAAAAGAAAAAAGAAGAAAACCGAAAAACTGGAGTGGAATAAGACAAAGCCGCACACAAATAAGATTAGTTTCAACGGGATAATGATTTCAAATCTCTGCCTTTGACCCGGCAGCATCTTGCTGCTCTCCCTCATGCGCTGCGGCCAAACAAAAGTAATGCGCCTCATTAGAGGTTAAGCTGTGGGCGGGTCCAATTCGTGTTTCTAACTGAGAGACAGCCTCTGGCTAGCCATGGGCATTTGCTACCAATCTCCGCAGTGTCCATTGCCCATTTCAATTGCCACATGCCCCCGATACAAGCAATAGCAAGAGCCGAAAATCCAATTCAGTCTCCAGCTACCGTTTGGCCGCTTGTTTGTTTGCTTAATTTTCCACGTTGATTTTCTAGCCGCAAAACAAATGAAACGTTCGCTGCATATTAAGCATCTAATTTAATTTGCGAGAGACCAGCAAAGAAATACAAAAACAAAAACAAAAACAACAACAACAACAACAACAACAACAACATACAAAAAGCAAAACTGAAACCAATAAGAATATTCGAACTGAGAGCATTCGACTCGAATATACATATATCCTATAAACTGGCCAGAAGTGCTCGGATAAATAACTTCTTTATTATTTATCAGTATCAATTTTGGCATTATAAATCAAAGCAATATTTGAATACATTTAATTGAAATTGGTAGATAGAAAATCTTACTTGAATATGTTTTTATTATAGTATTATATGGCTATAGTTGCACACCCGCTCAACCACATAATTATATTATGGCAACAGGGTATTTAAAATAGGAAAAAAGCTCAAGTCCGTTAGCTATCAACCCCTGAGAGCGACCGCAAGGGTGCGCGGTTCGTTTCGGTTTCGGTTTCAGTTTCTGATTCGGATTTTGGGTTTGCTTAAATGCCTCATAATGAAAAGCTGTGATAACTTGGCTTGTGGCTTTGATTTAGCCATATGCTTTTTCAAGTGGTTGATTGTCTGTCAATATACCGACAAGTTTTGTGGGTGGCTGATATCTAAGCTTAGTGAGAGGTTGTCTTAGTTTGGGGTAGGGGAGGGATTACAATTGCCAAATTACGCACGTTCGTTGCGGCTGTGCTAAGCCTTTGATTGCCAAACATTTAGTGACCAACTCGAACCAAATGAAAACCCTCTAACCCAAAACCCAAAACCCAAAACCCTCAAGCCAAAACTCCAAGCCGTTTTCCCGCTATATTAGAGCTAAATTTGATTTTGTGACTTTTATGTGCACTCAAAGCAAATTGCATTTCGATTCGTTGGGTGTTGCCTAAAACTCTTAAACCCACCCATTCCCCACCCCGCCCAGACGTAATGCGGCGACAAAGTCAAAGCTACTTCCAAAATTGTCTGCTTGTTGTTTTTATACCCTGAATCCATTAAAAATAGGTGAAAAAGGCTATCGAAATTGTACAAAACTGTGTAACAGGCAAAAGGTAGCTTCTCTGACCCCACATGGCATATATATATATATATATATATATATATATATCATATATAAATTCTTAATCAAGAGCCGAATCGTTCTAGCCAAATTTATTTTGCTGTGTTTATCTCAGACTATGATTGACAAACAGCTGGGCTCAGGGTATCTCCTAGTCGAGCTCTGTCACCTAAAGCACTCTTACTTTTTGTATATATGTATATATATATATATATATATTTATTTTATTTATTTTTTTTGGCGCTGCTGAAGGATTTGCATGCGATGAGTTTTGTCGCTGTTGCTGTGATTTATGCGCGAGAGGGTTGCAGCTGTTGGTGAGGGGGGGAGGGTGGGTGTATGGGTTTTGGCTCAATGAAAAATCCAGAAAAAAAAAATATCATAAAACGCGTTGCTGGCAGTCAAAAAGCCAGTAAAATAGAAAGCCAACAGCCAACGGGCCGCGTTGCCCATAGACAGCGAGTCAGCCAGTCGCAGGCGTCAACAGGATGCGCCGTCGCTCCTGTTAGCGACAGGGGGTGACACTGCCTGCTGCTGCTGACTGGCATGCGCAGGCTGGTTGGGTGGGTGGGTGTATTGGGGGTAAGGGGTTTGGCTGTCATTGGCAGCGACGGCTGTCACTTTGCGCTCCGCCAGGCGCAGTCGACACAGAATTGTTGCTCAAAACAATTGTAAAATTTGTATTTCGTTTTTATGGCTTTTGGAAATTAAATTGTTGTCCTTTTGCCTCGCATGCAAAATTACCTAAATGCGTGGATGATGCTGTCGACGTCGCTGCAGATTTGCATAGTCATTGCCACAGAGAGAAGGTGTGACCTGTCGCCCCTGTCTCTGCGTGTTTGTGTTTCTGTGTGTGTGTGTGTGTGTTGTCACTTATGTTGCTGCTGTTGTTATTGTTGTTATTGTTATTGCTGAAGGGCACCCGCTGTGCAGTAGGCCGGAGGCATTTTGTTAAACATTTGATTGTGGTTAAGATTACACGCAGCAGGCATCAAGCCATTGTCGCAATGCGGGGGTAGCGACAACGAGCTGGGGTAGCCAAAGAATGATCTATGAGATTTGCACTGGCAGCTGCTGACATTGCCACAAAGTGATGAAAACATTTCTTGTTAAGCACATTATAAACACGAGAGTAGCTTTAAGTTAATTTGCAACTAGACATATTAGATCAGCGCATTTCATTTCGATCCGTCCTAACCGATGTGCAAAACTGTGCACATCTTAAGCTCACAGGATATCCGCCTTTATGCCTCTTCTCTGAATCTCGATTGTTTGTTTTATTTTTTGTTTTTAGACTCAATAGGAATATCTCGATTATCCGCGTTCAATATGTTCTTCATAATGCCAATCATTTGATCGTAATACTTATTTATTTGTTTGTAGAGCAGGCGAGTCATCCATGCACTGTGTCTATATAACTGTGAATTGCAATCGTTCATGTGCGATTATCAATCTTGGGCTAGAGAATTATTGGACTCTTGTGGCAAGAAAGTGCATCCTTGGCAAGTGCAAGTGCATCTGGCAGTCCTCCAGGGCTGGGCTAAAATTCAATGAAGTCCGTAGAATGTTTTAGTGGTCAGTCACCTTTAATAGAAACAGCTTTTGAAAGCTGAGCGAGTTCTGCTCATATACACAAAAAGACAAGGCAATGTTGATCAAGAATATGCATATATATATATATATATAGATATATATATTGGGAGATACTTCTGCCTATTGCATCTTTTTGAGTATGTGTAATGACTTGCTTTGTGATGCTAAGCAAGAATACATATATACTTTCTGGATTAGAAGAAGTCTCCGTCAGTTGGCACAACAAATTCGAATACCCTCTGCAAGGGTATAAAAACAACTATGATAGCTTAAAGTTGAAAGGCACTATTACTTCGCCTAGAGATAAAATATTCAATTTAAGGCTAGAACAGAAATCTTGAACTAAAATCTTAAGTTGAAATTTGCAGCATGGCGAAGACGAAGCCAATTTGCAATTTGATGTTATCCGCAAGTGGAGGCAGGGACCCCATATTACTGGACAGCCTGTCCAGTGGGCCCGAAGAGAAAAGAACAGAACAGAACAGGAGAACAGCAATGGAAAGCAGGGCGTGCATGCGATTTTAGTCCCGCACAAAAACTAAACTGGCAGCAATCAATCGATTAAAAAGTTGCACAAATTTAAACAGGGATTTGCTAGGCCTCCCACCCACCATCATTCATGTCAAATATGCTCGTAGTGCGGTCAATCAAAGCTCAAAGGACGCCCCGGGGACCCGCAGCCGAATGGACTTTGGCCTGCACAACGCTTCTGTTTTACCCCGCCTCAACTAAGCCAACCTGCCCGTCTCATCTGGCATAATGCGTTGCTTATCTCGATATTATTTTGCAATAAAAAAAAGAGCAAGGAGCAGAAAAAACACACACACATATATATATACATATATAGATATATATACGTACGCAGACACGGCTACATGTCATTTGTTATGTGACAGTTTTGGGTTTGGTTAAGGGGTGAAGTTGTGGGCGTCTCCGACCTGGTCAATCCTCCTTCGAAGCCCCTTTTCCTGGACGGCATGCAAAATGTTGTACAGTAGCCAAAATTTTGGGGACAGGATGACACAAAGAGCGGGCTAACTGAGATGAGAAAAAACTCAAATAAAAAATATATAAAGAAGAAGCAGCAGCCCAACACAACTTTTCACATGTCGGATAACGGACAACGGACAACGGACAACGGGCAACGAATATGATGAGTGAGTGGGGGGGGAGCTGGTGGTAGAGGGTGCGTGGCGGGGACTAGCATAAGACGATGTCGCATGGAATCGACCGTAACGAATGCTGCGGGTTCCGTTGATTTCTGACTGCGTGAACCCCACTCCCTCAAAACTCGTTACACACCGGACACTGAGATAGCAGCACCCCGGAACAGGAGCGGCACCAGCAGCAGCAAGAACTGGATCAGGAGCACTCGACTTTGCTGTCCACGCGCGTTTCAAATCCCTTTAGTTACACTGTTTCAAAATTAAATATTTACATTTTGTATGCGGCAGTAGCAGCGCTGGCGGTGGCAGTGGCAGTGGCAGTGGCAGTGGCAGTGGTGGCAGTGGCGGATGTGTGTTTTTCGTATGTGGGTGGTGCGGATTACTAATTTTTTGTGATGGTGGTGCGGGGAGAGGCGGCGGCGGGGGAGGGGGGGGGGTGGTCGGGGATGTGGTGTAGAGATAAGTTGCTGAGCGATGCTTGCTGAGTGTGAGGTTTAAGGGTGGCGACCGTTTTTGGTGGTAACTGTGCGACGCTGACTTAGCGACAGATACGCAGCCACTTGCTTGGTCAGTCTTTTGACAAGGGTGTACAGTGGCGCCGATATGTTGCTCTTCAAGGGGGTACACTGCCTTAAGTCCTAAGTCCTAGCACCCCTTTTGCCAACGCCACTGCGCTTAGTTGGCAGCCTTGCAAACAATTTCATTGCATTTCATGTGATATTTCCGCTTGTGTTCTGTGTTCTGTGTTGTGAACAATTTCCAATTCCATTTCCCGTTGCGGCTGCAAGCTTTCCTCTCTACCATCAAATATATGGAATCTGTCCCATCTAACCATATCTGTATCTGTATCTGTATATGTGTATATTTATATTATATTGTTTGTTTGTTTTTTTTGTTTTTGTTGTTTGGTTGTCTCTTTTGGTTTGGTTGTGTCGCGTTCATTTAGTAATTTGTTTGTCTCTCGAATTAGTCACGGTTTATGGATGACATTTATTTTATGGGCGTGAAAAATATATCACTGCGTAGTATCACGTATGCCACAACGCAGCACCCTCGTGGACAGTTTTTGGTGGTGCAGGTGGCCCAAAACATGCCACTTAAGCCAGTTATGATTGTGTTTTATTGATGGCTTGCGATTTAAGAGTTAGTTTCGCTGATTTTTCAGCTCCGCCCCATATACCGCATTGCCAATTATTGATGGTGTGCAACAATTTTGGATGGATTTACGAAATATTTTGATTAAATCAGCACAGCGGCAGGCATGACTGAGGCCAATAGTCTTATAAATGTTGTATGGTTATTTGCCGTACGTTACTTATCTATTCTGTTTTCTGTTTTACTGTTTTTACTGTTTTTACTGTTTGACTGTTTTTCTGCATTGCTTCCTGCTTTCTTTTCTTTTGATTCTAAGCGCATCAATTATGTTATCAAGAGGGCCTCGAGCCTCGAGCCTCAAGCGGCACGCATAGAGAGTTATTGGCCTATAAACTAATCGTATAATTGCACAAAAGTAATTATCCCTGGCCAATGCTCATGGCTCATCCTTATCCTGCGCCCATCCTGCGTATTCTTTTGTACACCTTTCGCTTAGCCAACTGCCAACTATGCACCGCACATTTCCTACTGATTTTTCCAGTCAGCTGACGAACTATGCGGCTTATGCGCTTCACAGCAACAACAACAACAACAGCAGCGGCAGCAGCAGTAAGGAAACCGCCAGGACGCAGGCAAACAGTTGGAAAAATGCGAGGAAACTGGCATTGTTTTGCAAAAAAAAGAAAAAAAAGAAAAAAATTAAAATCAAGCTGTTGATAGCAATCACACACTTGAGGTAGTAGTTCAAGTGATGGATGTCTGACAAAACCGAACTGAAACCGAAACCGAAACGAAACCGAAACGAAACCAAACCAAACCAAAACGAGGCAAAGCAAGGCGACGCGAGGCGAGGCGAGGCGATGTGATGCGTCGGAGGCCAGTGACAGTGCAGGATCCCGTCTAGGATGTATGCATCAATGGCAACGCCGTCATATAGCCGACTGTTTCCGGCTGCAACGAGACCGAAGACCCTTTGCCCCTTTGCCCCTTTCCCCCATCCCATCTCCGCTTATTTCTGTGTTTGTTTTATTTTATTTTCTTTTTTGGTTGACATCCTGAAGAGCCTTTGCCAGTGCCTCTGCCTTACCTGGGTAGGAGCTGCAGTGCCAGCTTTTGTTGTGTCGCATTCACGAGTAGTTTGTTCTGTTTGCCCGTTGTTGCTGTTGCTGTTGCTGTTGTTGTTGGCTTGTTCCCTGATTTGTTTGTTAAGCGCGCACTAATTGAGTTTAAGAGCTCGGCGCACAGATGCTCCCGATAAGGATAACGAAGTAAGCTCACAGCAATAGTCGGATCAGAAGTCGGCCAACAACCGCAGCCAAGTGCCAAACAATAGTTGTGCCACTTACATATGCTCCACGCAAGATTAATCAATTTTTGTTGTTGTTGCATTTATCTTGTGATTTAAATGATGCCCAAGGCAAGGGCCACTTCTAAAAGCATTTAACGCTTTCCATGCATCTTCTTCCCTCCGGATTAGCTTTAGAATATTGACTTGTATAGACAGACGGGCGGATATATATTCGATATACCAAATGGGGTCGGAGGTGCTTCCTTCTGCCACACACGGATGAACAGACTAACGAAAAATTACATTAATTATCTCTCTTGAGTGAAATGTCAGAGTTTAATTTGGATTTGGAGCTACTTTAAAGAATCGAATTGCTAAAGTATCCTGCAGCCTTCAGTATCCTGCATAAATATGTATCCCGATAAAGTTACTCTTCACTGGTGTTAGTGGTGAATATGTTGCCTAAGTTTCCCAGCTTTCCCGCCCTGTACAATTGATTTTCTTTAACATATATAACAATTTGATAAAAGAATTGCTTAATTTCAATAATAAATTATCACTTAAATGGGAACATTGATTTGAAAAATGTTGCACAATCGCCACACTCTTTTTCGGGAGCTGCTCGCTGCGCTGCGCTGCGCTGCCACGCTGCCACTGCCGCTTTGCTTCGATAGAGCGGCAAAGACATCCAATTAGCAGACGCTGCAAATGAAAACATTTCTCACAGCTCCGCGACGCTGATGTAGACGAGTCAAATGTAATTAATTCCGACTGCGACTGCAGCCAGCCTTAGAATATTGCCAGATGCAAGAGCAGGTAATCATACTCGTAGTGGTATACTCAATTCTCATTCGCATTCGCAGTCGCATTCACATTTTTAAATGGCCAACCAATCGGCTGGAGAGCCGCATACTTTCTAAAGCAATTATCGAATGCCAGCGTGTCCCACAGCCCCGATCCGCTCTCCCTTCATACCCGCCAGCCCGTCGTCGTCATCTGTCATCGCCGTGGCGTCGCCATCGTAAAGAAGAAGAAGACGAAGAAGATGCTGCAGCAACAGCAGCGCTGGTTCCAAAAAGTGCAGCGTCAATTGCACCGTGGGCTGCTTGTAGTTTCATGACGCCAACAACGCCTCATCGTGTTTGGTTAGCCGCCGTCAGAGCCGCCACCGACGCCACACGATGGTTGTTGCCAGCTTCGCGGGCATTGCCAGTTGCCAAGCTGCCACAGCCTGCTGCTGGCTCCAACTGGAGCCTCAGTTCTGGTCGTGATCAGCGTCGTGTTCGCCAAATATTTCTACGCATGCCCATTCTCCAAATTGGCCTTGAGGCAATGATTGGCTGCAGCCGCCGCAGCCGCCACAGAGAGTGTTCAGCGTCTGTGCCTGCACCTAACTACTCCCTATTACTCCCCTCCATCCAACCACTCTCCCACTGGCAACAAGCTGCTGCTGCAGTTTCTATAAGTCTGCAAGTCTTAAGCCTGGCCCCGTCTTGTTTCGTTTCGTTTAGTTTTGCTTTCGTTTCATTCGCACCACAGTATGCCTTCAGCGCTGTGTGTGTGTTCGTGTGTGTGTGTGTGTGTGTAAATGTGTGTGTGTGTAAATGTGTGTGTGTGTATGTGAGGCGTTGATGGCGATGGCGCTGAAGCTGGCGCGCATGCGCAACGCAGCGACCACAAAATCGCATTGCCAGGCAGTCAGCCAAATGTTGTAAGACATATTTCGTTGCTGTTGCTGTTGCTTTTGCTGTTACTGTTGTTGTTGTTGTTATTGTTGGCGTTTTACTACGAGAGTCTCTGTGTGGACCTCCCGCAGATAATTGCCCATCATCTCATCAAGTTCCGCCCAACTATTTAAGTGCAGCAACAAAAACCAATGAAACCCACAAAACAAGACACCAAAATGATGAACGCGACCACGCGATGTAGAAGTAGCTGCCACACAGCCAGAGACTCTGTCTGTGGCACAGCCATAAGCTCTGAGCTCTGCCCCAATCAGCCAAGGTGGCTAATAAAGTTTACCCAGCCATTCCAGCAAGAATGCAAACAAACTTAATATAATATTCCAAATAGGTATAAATATAAAGATTGTAGATTTGCGAATACGTTTATTGAGAGATCTACTAGAACTATCATATAATATATATATATATATATAATATATAAAAGTGAAGCTTTAAGAGGCCTCTGGCTGATTATTATTAGCGAGTAAGAAACTGCTTGAGTGACTCTCGCTGTGGACGTAGCGCCACCAACGACAACTTTGAGCCAGCAATGCAGCAACAGGCCATCAATAGCACCACCGACGACGACGACGACGACGACGACGACGAAGACGAAGACGCCAAAGACGGCGACGATGGTCCAACCACGTTAATCGAGTCATATCGATTTTGGCGTGGTTCGTGTCTTGGACGTTTTACTTTGAGCACTGGTCAGCCAACGAGCCAGCGACTCAATGAGCCAGCCAACCAGCGAGGAGCCACTTACACAGATCTCATCAGCAACGGTCGCGACTGAGACGGTGGCTAGGTGGGGGGTTGAATTGTTGTTGTTGTTGTTGTTGTTGTTGTGGTTGTTGTTGTTGTTGCCGAACGAAGATCATCATCTGTGGCTAGGGCTGGGCCTGGTACTGTGGCTTGTGAGTGCTTCTAACTAAATTGAATGCAATTGCAGACGATACCAAATAACCAGCAAGTTAATGAATGAGTGTTGGCCAAATTGTTGGGTCCGACTCCACACGGCTAATATCTCAATTCGACGACCGACAACCACGATGGTTCATTGCACTTGGCCAGTGGCAGGTGGTAAGCGGGCCACCCACCAAGTACAGCAGCTGCTCCAGTTTTTCAGCTGCCGCTGCTGCTGCTGCTGCTGCTGCTGCTGTTGATGGTGGTAAACAAGCCAAAGGCTTCAAAACTTCTAATTGAATGTAAACATGTTGCAAAAGGCTTAGCAGCAGGCTGCAGGCTGCAGGCTGTAACTCCCTGAGTCCATTCGCCTCTCCTCCGTCTCTGGGTCTGGATTTTATGCCAGCTTTTCCCGGTTTTTCCCTTAGCTCCCAAGGCATTGTCATCCTGTAGAGAAGTGGGCGTTGCTCTCCCAACCATGACACGCTGGACGACGCCTCTCAAACTCTTAAGCCATGTCATGGCTTTTTGTCATTGTTGTCGTTGCTTCTGTTGCCTGTGTTGTACTTTCCACTTGATGTTTTCTTGGCTTCCTATTTTTGTTTTATTTTTTTTTTTTTGTGTTTTTGTGTTTTTGTCATTGCCTAATGGGCACACTTGCCAAGGGGTCTGAAATTTGCACGAAGCTTCTGTGCTGCCGCTGCTACCTCATCTCTTCAAGCACTTTTGCTGCCTTGGAGAGGCACTTGACCTGATTTTGGCTTTGGTTCTCGCCATGGCTCAGGTCTTGTCGCTGTCTCCTCTCTGTTAATGTTGCTCCATTAATGTCGCTTGCCGGTGTTTTGCTTTTCAATTGATGCCTATGCCAAGGCAGCTAATTGCTGCTTCTACTCCTGCTGCTGCTGCTGCTGCTGCTGCTGCTGCTGTCGCATCTAGGCCACAATTGAGCAACCCTAACGTCCAATCACAGTTTGAGCAGCATACAAAGTGTCCCCAAAAAAATGTCTCAAACTAAGCGGTTAACTGACTAAAGCAGTCACCATTTTATCCGCAAGCTGTATTTAAAACTACAGTTTGAGGTGGCCTGTTATTTTAGGGGAGTATTGAAACCAATCCGTTTAAGACCAATCATTTAATTCGGGAGAGTATTATTCTACTTTCCATAAAGCATTTTTATATATTCCCATATTTTATCTATGTGTAAATACAAATTACATCCAAAACACATACATTTTGATATGGTTTAAATGCACTTGCCGCCCGCACACACAGTTACACACACAGTTACACATACAGTTGCACACACACACACACACACATACAAAAGCAAACACTCTCATATGCGAAAGGCTAATAAAACATAATAATAATCGCAGGCAAGTAAAAAAATATGTATAATAAATTGCCAAAATGAAAACAAGAAAAATACCGCCGGTTGGAGACCACCGAATAGGTTTTTGCTGTTGCTGCCGCTGCTGCTGCTGCTGAAGCTGGCGGCTGCTTGATTTACTGTTGTTACTGCCAACACACACATACACACACACACATAGTGAGTCTTAAAGGTATGAAGGCTGACGCCAATTGGCCTGCGCCCGGCTGCTTAGCGCCAGGGCAAAAATCGCGAAAGCAAAAGCTGAAAACCAAGTGAAACCAGGACAGACAAACATTTTTTTTCCCTCCCCTGTTGCTGTTGTTGTTGTTGTATAGACATTGCCGCCGCCGCCTAGTGGCGCCTCAAGTAGCCGCCGCTGCCCCATGCGGACATGCAAGGCAATGGACACGGACATGGACACGGATATGGACTGGAGACAGGGAACAGGGAACAGGGAACAGGAGAATTCGAAGCAGAGGAGAGCGGGGAGCGGGTAGCGGGGTGTACACACAGGAGGCACGGGCGCATAACTTGCTGGAGACGACTCTCTGTACTCTGGCCGTTGGATACGGCGGCGTCGGCGGCTTCTGATCAAACGACAACGGCGGTTGCTGCGGCCGCTTTCAATGCCCAACAACAACAACAACAACAACAGCAACAACAACAACAAACAAAACCCCAGTTTTTAAAACAAAAGCGCGTTGGCAGTCCAAGCGCAAATAAAAGCAGCGAAGCTGCAGAAGAACAGCAAAAAACAAACAAATACAAAAATAAAAAAAAAGCAGACGCTGAAAATACTACCGAGGCCAAGAGGCAATCCTTAAGTCGTGTTCTTTTCATGTCCTTTTGCATTTAAGTGTGCACTCGTTCGATTTTTTCGGATTGGATCGTCTTTATTTTGTGAGACAACGTCCAGCGTCCATTGTCCACTGTCCACGGTGTCCAGAGTATCCAGGCAGCGTCGTCGACGTCGTCAAGTTATTCAAGTGGCGCCAGTCAAACATTTTTTTTGCAAGCCAACAAAAACGAATACAGAAAGAAATCGGCTAAGAAAAGGAGAAGTTGCAACTACACCAACAACAACACCAACAACAACAACTTTTGGGGGCTGCACAACAATGAATGGTCTGTGTATGCGAATGTGTGTGTGTGTGTGTGTTTCAGCTGCATGCTGTGTGTGTGTGTGTGTGTGTGTGTGCATGAACACAGTCACTCTCAAACTTTCAAATAATACTAATTTGTCAAGCAGAGGTGATGCAACTGTGGCACAGTGTCCGTCAGACTGTGTTAATTTGTCAACTTTTAAGTGGATGGGGAGTAGTGCTCCTGCAAAGGATGGCTGGGCTGGGACGTCTTTGATTTGATTGCCAAGCGGATGCGCACAAAGTGAATAGTGCAAAGTCAGCGACAGACGCGCGATTAGCTGACAATTTGATGTGTTGAATAGTCTAAACTATGTATCTATGTGAACATATCTTAATAGCTATGGCTATGGCTATGGCTGTGGCTGTGGCTGTATCTGCGTCTGCATCGGATGTATCAATTCGCAAGTTGCGCTTCCTTCCGATCACGTGGCGCAACGCCAACTGCAGCCGTTGCTTCCGTTCAGCCGATAGCTTCCGTCCGTCCGTTGAACCACCCTCAGGTCCAACAAAATCACCCGAAAACACTTCATTTGTGTCAGGGCCAAGCGCTGCAGCAGCAAAAGCATCCCTTCCCCCCCCCCCCCCACTGCCCATCATTTTGCCTCTCATCTTCCGCAGTCTCCCATGCCCATCTCGGCGCACTCACCATGCCGCGTGACAATTACTCATGAATACATTTTGCGCCTGGGCCGACGTTTGCGTTTTATTTATGGTTTTATTTGTGGCAAACACAAAGGGAACACCAGCGACAGCCAGGACAACAGGACGAGTGGACGACGAACACACACACACGCACACACACACACACACATATATATATATATATATATACTGAGGAAATTGTAAGCTCCCGCATGCGTATTTGAGTATATCAATGTATCTCAATGTATCTGAATGTGGCCTGGAGGAGAGTATCTCTGCGGCGCGCCATAACCATAAAGTCAATTTATTTATTAAGTTTTTATCGCAATCGTCTCGAAAAGTGAATGCGTCGCTGCCGTTGCGACAATGAAACGAACGAATAACACTTTGAATCAACGTTTCCCCATTTGGATTTTGGCACAGCCATTAGATACGATTTGTTGTTGTTCTTGATTTGATCACATTGCTTTTGGTGTGCTAGCAACATTGTAAGGAACACACACACACACACACATCACACACACCCCACACCACACCACACCACACACACACACACACACACACACACATACACGCAAGTGTGTATAGCATATGCAAATATCTGAGAAATTAATGTGTTGACTTTGGACTTACTCCAAGTGGTCTGAATTTATAGCAACGAGACTATACTAAACCTACCATTAGAATTTAAGCATAATGAAAATATATAATTAAAAATTTACAGTTAATTGGGAGCCATTACATTTTTGATTATTGACACACAATATCAATTGTCAACTCGAACTAAAATTAAGAAAATATACTCAAATAAGAGCAACTTACTATTAATTGTATTCTTACAGATGTTTCATCTAAAACATTTTGACAGCAAACTACAGTATTTTACACTAAGCCGATTTAATACTTTTACAATCACAATATGGAATATACATACGTTTATAATTATTACAGTCGGACTATATACACTGTGATCTATTAGTTCTGCGCTTAGAGCTCTGCCACCAACACCAACTATGTCTATGTTTTCTTAGCTTAAAATATTGTTCCCCTTGGATAGTACAACTTCTTTTAATCGAGGCGACACAATGATGCTTTAATGTACTTATTGTCACAAAATTGGCAGACTCCGGGGGTTTTATACGTAAAATATTTGTACAAAACATAATTCACTGCAAACTACAATTGCTAATACTGTAGTCACCATGTTTATAGACTTCTCATATAAAAAAATACTTGATTTATTAATATATTACCTTACGCAGTCTCATAATTGTCTAATTGTTCTATTTGGCTCTCTGGAATTTTGGGAGCTATATAAATATATAAAGAAATTATTTAAAAAAAAAATACAATTGAAACTAAATTTTAATTTTATACAATGAGCTCAGTGAGCTCAATGAAGGAGTTTGCCAAGCTAAGAATATCTGGCATTCCCTTTTTAATAATTTCGTTGGTTTTTATTATTGTAGTGGTTGTTGGTGTTGTTGTTATAGTGCAACTTAATGTTGCTTTGGTCACCCAGAACCCAGCAACCATTTGCTGCCCTGTTTAATGACACGGAAATCAAATGACGACGCCGTTGTTTTGTTTGTTATTCTTGTTGTTGTTGTTGTTACTGACGTTGTCCAACGTCAATTGCAACGCTTTTCCGCCACTTTGGTCAGCAGCAGCAGCAGCAGCAGCAGCCGCAGCTCTTTTCCCCCTGAGTTCAAAGCGAGGTTCTGTTGCTGCTGCCAGCCTTCAGCAGACATTTGCTTTAATTAACAGAAATTAAGTGCAGTCAACGACAGCGTTACCGTCGACGTCGACGTCGACGTCAGCGTAAATGCCTACGCACCATGCGTAATGCTTTAGAGTTAAAATTGAGAAGCAGCTGCTGCTGCTGCGGCTGCTGTTGCTGTTGCTGTTGCAGTTGCTTCTGATGTCTGATGTTGTTGCGGGTGCAATTCTCGAGCATTTGTTTTGTATGTAAATTAACTTAAATAGCCTAGAAATTAATTAGCAGCGATTGAGATCGCTTGATAATGACAACAGCAACAACAACAACAACAACAACAACAACAACAATGAGTAACAACAACAACGAGCAACGACCACCGACCACCGACTGTTTTCGAGTGTTCCGTCGGTTTTGAACCCTTTTTTTTTGGCGCTTGAATTCGAGTGGCGTCGCCGTCGCCGTTGCTGTCGTTGTCGCCGCTGCGGCGACAGTAATAATGATGCGTTTATCCAAAACGAGCATCAGATAAGCGTCCAGCCGCAGCCGATCGACAAGTTTGATAAGACGCCGCTGCGCAGTCGCTGGGCGCTCAGTGATAAGCCCGCTGAAGGAACCGGCGCAGGCTCACATTTGAGATATACATATATATATGGGGAAAGAGTGAGAGCTCGAGAGAGAGAGAGAGAGACGGAGAGAGGGAGGGAGAGAGGGAGGGAGAGAGGGAGGGAGAGAGGGAGGAAGAGAAGGGGGCGCAGCAAGGAGCGCGGCGTGTTCACATCATTCAAATGCCAATTAAAGGCGCCGGCGTGCACAGAACCTGAGAAACTCCAAGACCAAGAACAAAACCAAGGCACCCAAACAGAGACAGAAAAACAAAGAGAGCGCGATGGCAAGAGAGAGAGAGAGAGAGAGAGAGACAGAAAGAGTGAGAGAGAGAGAGCGACGGAGAGAAAGAGAGGAGACAGAGACAGTGAGATCCGCGATCGAGAGCAATCAGCTGTCATTTTGAGGCAAACAAAGTGGACATGACTGTGGCTGCATTTCATTTTGGCCACCAACAAAAAAAAAAATAACCAAAAAGAATAAAAAAACAACGAAGGAGGAGAAGACGAATACGACAAAGAAGATGAAAAGGAAGGGTTTCAGCCAACCATCAAATTTTAATGCGCTCCACTCACCAAATAGACCGTAATTTACGACCCTCTCTAATTGGCTCCATTTGCAGTCATTATTATGACAGCAATATCTTTTGTTGCTGATTATCATTATCTACAGAAATGACATCGACTATCCTGCGGAGCGTACTCCGCATATCGAATAGTTGCATGCCTCAGTTGTGTTATGTGCTTGCAAATTGAAATCGGTCTAATCAATTGGCTTTGAATGCGCATCAAGATAAATCTGGATTAAATTCATATAGTTTCTATACCTGATTTGAGTCGACTTTAATTCGATTTGTAATCGATTGAAATCTTAAATGAATATGTATGTTTAATGTCATTTGTATTTGTGATTGTGATTGTTTTCAACGTAAACGTATTCAATCATCTTTGACCAAGTGGCTTTTACAAATCACACACCTGCTGGCGCACATTGTGAAGGGGTAGCGGATGATGCCAGTGCGTACAGCTTAATCCACTGCTTAAAATAAGTGCAGAATATGAGATGAAAACAGAAACCAGAACTGGCTCAGAGATCGATTCAGTGACTGCTGCTGCCTGCTGGCTGTTAGCCTGGGCTTTTGGGCATTGTGTGAGCCCAACTCAAAAGCGGCGCTTGAATTCGCAACGGCAGCGGCGCCGCATGTCCCTGGACCGGGCCAGGCCAGCCAGGCTAGCCAGCCAGCCAGCCAGCCCAGTCGACCGACCCGTCGAACCCCCATCCAACCAAATGCCCATTCATCGATCAAGTTGCAAGCGCCACGACGAGAAACGTGAGGCAACAGCAGCGGTAACAATAACAGCAACAACAACAACAACAACAACAACAACAATCGCTTGCCGCAGCGTCGATCGGTGGTTGCATTTGAATACATTCGCATGCGGATTTGTATGTCCATCCTCCCCTTCCCCTTCCGTTTGCTTGCCAAGTGGCTTGTCAGTGTCGCCAAAAAAGCAAAGCGTCGTCTTCATCGGCGCTGCGAGCTGCGAGCTGCGAGCTGCGATCTTTGCTTATTTTCGATTCGCGATTTGAGATGCGCGCTGCGCGATGTGAGCTGCTTGATTCTTCCGTTCAGCGATTCTCATTGTTGGGGCCTTGCCGGGATTTTGTCTTTGATCGACGACTGTTTAACATCAGGCAACAGGCAACTGGTAACAGGCAACAGGCAACTGGCAACTGGCAACTGACTGCTGACTGCTCTTGACTGGCTCGACTGTGCTGACTGTTTGCGCTGATACCGTTTTGGCTCACATTTGCTGGCCAAATGCAGGCGCAGGCAAAGGGGTTGAAAGCCTGGCGACCCGCAATTGATTCGCAATTCTCGGCCGCATTGATTTTGATCAACCGCGACAGGGTGCTCCACAGTCGAATAGTCCATCGTCTCTCCCTCCAGCAAACGAGACAGGCACCCCCCCACCCCACCCCCCTCCCACCTCACCTCGCTCCCCTCCACCGGCACATGTATTTATGCCTTCTTTGCGGCTGGCCAAATCAGCGCCAGACGCAAATTTTATTGACAGCATCAGTTGGCAGTGAACGGTTTTCGGTTCGAATCATTTGGCACTCGTGTGAACGCGAGCCTCGCTTTCGTCTCTCTGGTGCCAGTGTAAGCATACAGTGACTGCGAACTCACTCTGCACTCACACAACATCTGGCGCTCAAGCGGAAGTGTAAAGTTAGTTAGTTCGAGATTCATTTGACTGACACGAACGAACTTTTGTTCCATGACTTAAATATGTATGCGTGAACACATATATGAATTGATATATTGAAACAGAGAAATGCTCGTCAGTGCATTTATTCATATGAATGTCGAAATTCAGTTATGGCCACTTAATTGAGAAACGTGGAAAACTATTAAGCACGCATCAGAAGCAGTGTTCAATCAATTGAATTACATTCAAGTTTAAGTTTGAAATATTTGTATCGCTTTGTACGTTTTATTTGTGGTCTATTTCACAACTGACTCCGAACTAAATATTCCATATTTGTGTGGTTCTATTGGATCAGGTAAATGGTAACATCCATATCAACGTCTATCCTTATACGATAACAAAAAGCTCATCTTTCGATAGATTGCTCTAATGCCAGCTATATGATGTGGTGGCTCGATCCGGTTGCCTTCGACATCATAAGCGACCGTAACCAAAAGATGGATGTATACAAAATTTGTATATTAATTGACATAAATTTGAACATTTGTTCATTTCATTTGTGAAAAACAAAGTCGGAGCCAAGTGCTTGGCAAATGAGCGGGCATCCTTAATGCATATGCAGAGATGAGCACCGATGGAACAAAATAAATAACATAAAAAGCCAAATAGATTTGCCGCACCATTTGCACTTGCACCGTGGCATCACTACAAAGCGCCCCACGCTAATTGCGGCAATTAAGTGCACAAAAATCTAACGACGAAAATATTCAAGATATTTGGCTGATTCAGCGAATCATTCTGTGGTGGTGTATGGGGATCCAGAGGATTGGACACTGGACAGCTAAAAGAGCTGATAAATGATGAGAGAGGGAGGTGGGGGAGGTGGAGAGTTTGAGATACCCATCCAGGCTACCTGCCTTTTGTTGTGCGGAATTCGGCGTTAAATGCTCTGCGCCCAGTTGACGTTCGGCTTTTGAAGTTTAATAGCGCCGAGCGTCTGTGCGGCCTGGTAAAGTATCGTACAAATGACATGCAACAGGCCCACTCAAGCAAACTGCCAAACAGTCAGCAATTGCAACAACAACAACAACAACAACAACAACTGAATTTTGTCGTTCTGACAGCATGTCAAAAGCAAGCAGACAAAAGACACACTCCCATCCACCAAATACTCTACGATGAATGAGTTAAATGCATATATATGTATATATATATATATATATATATTTATTTATATATATATAGAGAGAGAGAGAGGTAGACTTTTGGGTAGCAATAAGATTGCATGCAAAACTATGAATATTAAATGAGGAACGTTTACGAATGCAGTGCAAAAAACAATATCAAATAAAAATGCAGAAATCGTTTTAATCTCTGGTAAACAGAGATTTATCCCATTAAAATGTCATCTCTTTACATTTCAAGAGAAACACAAACTGAGTGCTTGGGTTAATATACCTCATTGGATATATCTTGATTTTTTATTATTTATATATATATATATATATATATTTGTTTTATTTTTTTTATTTAGGCAAGCGTGTAAGCACTTTGATAGACGCCAGTTGATGTCACAGCGGGATTCTTTTCTCGCAGACAGATTCGGAACCAGATTCAGTTGCGCAGCTCCTTTCGTCAGTTCCTCCTACACATAATTTATTGGTGCGTTATCTGGGACAAGGCAGGAAATTTGCTGCCATGCTTTTGATATAAGAGATCGGCCGACGCGTCGTGCCACTGATTTTTGATGGAACAACATTTTTGCTTGTCTGGCATGTGTGTAGCGCCAATTGGAGGATTGCTGCTACGCGCCACATTTGGCTGCGGGGGCAGCTTTTGGCCGGGTGGGGAAGTTGGTAAATTCCAGGCTTATGTGTTTGTACCAATCCCTCCCCTCCCCTCCCCTCCCCGGCTCACCCTTAATCTGACACAACTCTCTCTTTCGCTGGTCGCAGCTTCCTGCTGCTGATGACGCCGCGTTGACAAGGCGATGACAGATTTCTGCGAAATTTTCGCATTAGGCTTTGAACTTTTGCATTTATTTGTTTTTGCTGTTGCTGTTCTTGTTGCTGTTGTTGTTGTTGTTGTTGGTCGTAAGTGACGTTCGCAGCCGGCGCTACTGTTTTCGCTCAAGCGCGCAACTCTCTGACGGAACGGAACGGCCGCCAAGTGGCGCTGCCCTTTGATGCCGTCGAGTCCCCACCACTGCCTCAGCACCATCACATCCACTACCAGTACCACCACCACCACCACCACCACAACCAGTGTGCTGTCTGACTGGCCCATAACGGATTTAGATATGCGACTCGATTTCAGCGGAATTGCTAATAGAATCACTGAGAGTCGACCTCAGCAGCAGTAAAAGCATTTGACTTTTTATCAAAGGGTTGACTTTGTCTTAGCGGTTGCTGCACATTTGTTGCGAAGTTTTGTGATGTGAACTTCTCTTGTCTGTCTAAGCACAACAACAGCAGCAATCGCTGCCTGCCACAGCCACCTGATAGCGGCGACACGTAGCTCGTTAAGCCAAGCGCCGTCTTGCAACGCCTGTGGAAAAATGCAGTCGCACGACGTTTATGTGTTCTGGGTGTGGTGCCACCAGACTTCAGTCCCCAGTCGCCATCGCCATCGCCACTGCCTCAAGCTGCCCAACTAGGGCACTCAACGCTTTGACTAATCTGCGTAAATTGTGCTAAGAGTTCGCCAAAACCAGCCCACAGTTACAAGAGATGCTCAGGAGTCCCCATGATAATTTCATAATTAATTGATTAAACTAAAAATTTTAATTTCAAATTGAAATTTGAATTTGAATGAATATATTCTCCAATCTATCTAGATTGTTGTTCGAGAATTAATCCTGAAAAGAGATTCATATAGGATGCTTTTGGGCTTGTTGAGTTTGAGATAATGCGGGAAACACTCAATCGCAAGTTTTTCGATAATATTAAGTTGCTATTCTCAGACAACATGTGCAATTTTTCGGGATTACGTAAATGAAGGAATTTTGGAAGGCACATTAAGATTAAGATTTTCCAGTTCTTGTTGCTGCATCATAATCAAGTATATAAAACACACGCCAAACACATACTAAACAAATTATTGGCGGTCTTGCACAGCCATGACCACAAGGCATGATGGGTATCAGAGATGATAGATGAGATGAGCAGCTCCGATAACTGAGCGACATTTGTGGCTAATGGCGGGCGACGGGCGACGGGCACCACGATAAAAGCCCAGTTAGCAGTTAGAAGTTTGGTGAAAGTCACCAACTAAGCAACAATGCAACTGTAGATAAAAATCAACTGATCGATCGAAACGCAGGGCCCAAAAAGGGTCACAGAACGTGCAGTTCGAAATCGTCTCGTTAGTTTCGTTTTTCGGTTGCAAATAATGTCAAAATATTTGCTGCTGCGAGGGTTAGTGAATGCCATAAATGAGTTGCATAGGATGAGCAGCAAACAAACAAACAAACAAACACTTTACAGAATATATGTGTGTGCATATATCTAAACTACGAGTTGACAGTGTTGCGAGTGGCAAATGGACAAAGGAGGCCGCCCGCCAGAGCCATTGAGATTTAATTGCAGCAACGGCAGTTGAGCAATAAAATTTATGACCTACAAATAATAGGTCTTGTTCAACAGACAACAACAAGAAGAAGACTCGGAGACACACAATGCCAATCGATGGATGGGCTTTGATGAATGGGCTCAAGCCGACAGCAACAACACAACAAGAACAACGTTGTCGGTTGATGTTTGACGATGTGCGGCAATTACGCGTAAAGTGCCCAAACAACTGACTGAAGCTGGTGGGTTGGGGGTGGGGGGGTATTAGGCGCTACAGGGTAGAGGGTAGAGCGTAGAGGGTGTGCGCCCAAACGGGGTGGCAGCGTGTGGGCGGACAATTGAGCGATTGCTGCACTGCAGCAGCGCCACCTGCCGGCCGATAACAAAAGAATCGGC
Source organism: Drosophila setosimentum (assembly GCA_035043505.1). Lineage (NCBI taxonomy): Eukaryota > Metazoa > Arthropoda > Insecta > Diptera > Drosophilidae > Drosophila > Drosophila setosimentum. Next base: position 18,581,714 of record JAWNMY010000090.1, on the reverse strand, counting down.
AGCAGCAGTGGCAGCTTAGCCGAATGAGTGAATGAATCATTTTAGGGGCAGGGGCAGGGGCAGGGGTAGAAGCTGTTGTAGGTACATATGTAGGTAGGTAAGCGTAGGCAGGGGAGTGAGCTGATCTCGTTTTAGGCAACACAAATGCGGCAGCTCAGGCGCACTTAATGGGCCTAAACGATTTGGCCCATTGTCAAGAGCCCAACCCCCGCAATCTAGATGTGTGTGTGTTGTTGTTGTTGTTGTTGTTGTTCTTGATGCTGCTTGATTCGTTGCTTTTGTGCTGCGCCTTGGCAATGTAATCGATAGTTTTTCGCAATGCAACAATTGAAATCAATGAAATTGAGAACATTTGCAGTAAATTGTGAAAAAAAGAATATAATAAAAATTAAATCGGAAAATGGAAATTCGTATGAAATGAAATTGAGGGCTTGCTGCAATTAAATCTACTTGACTGCCTCGAGTACGGGCGGCAAACTCGCAGAAACTATCAATGCACACACACACACACACACACATGCACACACATACCCTCACACTTACACTCACACTCGCACTCACACCCCCATATACATTTATGTATATGGGTAGAGACAACATCGAACGAATTGACTACCCATATATCAAAACAATCCCAAATCCAACGCTATATTGCTGTTGAACTCTGGGCAGCTGTGCGGATTGCAATCCACACAAAAACAATAACAAAAGCAAAAACAAAAACAAGAAGAACAGACTGCCTCTCTTCAACTTTGACAGATTAGATAGGATTGGAAATTTAGAACTAAGAACAAGTCAGAACGCTCTGCAGTTAATTTTGTTTTAATTTTGGTAAAGTTCTGGAAGTCTGAAATCTGTAAACTCAAAATAAATTTGAAAAATCTTAAAAACAGAAAATTTGGCATCTTTAATTACCTTTGGAAGACCAATATTTTCTTCATCCCATTGTTTGGCTTCAATCCTGCTTGTTATAGTTGACCCTAGGACCGAAAGGACTCCTTTTCTTACAGCTCACAAACAAGTGGACTATCGATTGGTATTTAAGTAAGTCCTCATCATTCGAGAAAAGATTTGCCCTAAGGGGGTAGGCCAAATTAATTTAGATAAATCGAAAAACTGCCTAATTTTTGCCATTTCAGGAGTATCGGGATATCCCTTGGACCACAGATAGTGCTTGGCCTGTCAATTCGAATAAGACAATTTAAATTCCGAAACTTTTTTCTAAAGAGCAGATTGTCTTATAGGTTTGGCACATTCTTCCGGATTCTGGCGATTCCTGTGTCAAACGTTTTGCTTTAGTTAGGGCTGCCCAGAAGACCTGTTCTTTTGTCTATTTTGTCAGGAAAATACAAAAATAGTGATTTCGACTCATTTCCAGATATGAAATTTGAAATTGAACTGAAATTTGCAAGAGTAAAATTGTATTTAGGCATATATTATTCTGATTGCATATATATATTTGATTGTTTTTGTAATATGTTCAGGATTTCTCATATATGTAAACCTGAGCTCTCTTTCTTTCCCTTTTGGTGCGTTTCTTTGACAGTAGTTATTTAGTAAAGCTACTGCAATTATATTACCAATTTCGAAATGCCCAGTTACAAATTCACCGACAGTTTGTCAACCGGCGAACCGACAATAAAGCCGCCCCCTAATTACAGACACACATTAGAGCGAGCAACAACGCGAATTTTCTTGCCACAAATCGCAATTGCGAGATGCGACAACGGTCGAGTAGTTGACCGTCCGCAGCGTTCACCTCGGCCACTATGTGTCCACCTCGTTCAGTTTGATTGTGGGTTGCGTGGTTCGCTCCAGTGACCGAAGCCGTTCACGCCCACATGTTGCGTCGCATCATTTATATAATGTTGAGCCTATCATATTCATTTTGTACTTTTCTTTCTTTTTTTGTCATGCGAATACCGAAACAATGCAATTGTTGTGCAAGTGCGTAGCCTCCTTCTACACTCCACCTTACCCCCCTCGCCACCCGTGACGATTTTCATGCGTGGCCCCACAGAAAGGCGAGAGGGTTACGCTTCGGTATGTGTCTGCCTGTTATCTAGGTGAAAGTACTCTTGGAGAGCTCTTAACGCACCCGTTCCCCCAAAAAATGACATCCTCAACTCAATTCCCCTTTCCCCTCTCCCCACTCCCATTTCCCTGCCGATTGCGACGATCGACGTGGCCAGTGGACATTCGTTTCATTTCATTTCGATTCGCTCGTCTTCTGGGTGGGCAGCTTCAGTTGTTGTGAGAGCGGTAGGTGTAGCAGGGGGTGCCTTAACTCAAGAGTGGGGGCGAGTGGGTGATGTGAAGCATTTTGCATAACGCGACAACATCATGTAAGCTGTGCTCTCTTGTGGTCTTTCATTTCTTTCTCAGGCCAGGCCAATCAAAAGGCAGAATGGCAACGGCGAACAGACAACGCGGCAAAAATTTGAAACCACCAAGTTGATGACTCTGGTTGTGGTGGTGGTTGTGGTACTAGTGCTGGTTACCAGCATCGCCGTCATCATCATTGTCCAACGACGTCGTCCATCGTCGTGCATTTACAATTTTCTGCGAATTTCTTAAAATCTGAACGAGCCAGAGCAACTACAACAACTACAACAACTACAACAAGTACAACAACAGCAACAACAGCAACAACAAGCACACAATACAAAGTGCTTGAAGTCGCGGCGCAAAGTCGATCTTGAGGCTGCCAACCCTCTCACTCTCTCAACTAGCCCTTAGTCTTGTCTACCCCGCTATTCGCTCCCGTCTTTCATGAGCACAAGCATCTTAGATGGTAGCCCACAGTTTTCAGCTCAGCTCAGTTCAGCTCAGCTCAATTTTATTTTTTATTTTTTATTTTTCTTCTTTTTTTTGTTTTTGAATTTATTCAAGAAACTCTGCCTGCCCGGCATCATCGCTTCGCAATTATAATTAAGTTTAATTGAGTGATTGACGTTTTTAGAGAGTGCGCGGTCACCCACAAATCTACAACAACAATCGCCAGCAACAGCCGCCACCAACAGCAACCAGCAAATGGCAGCGGAAGAGATTATGAAATCAACGATCGAGCGAACGAGCGAACGAACGACAACATTGACGATGATGACGGCCGCCCCGCCATAATCACAACAACTCAAAATGTTGAAAGCCAACAACAACAACAACAACAACAACAACAACAACAACAGCAACAAGCACAACAACAACAATGGCCGGTTTTGTTGCTGTAGCTTCGCGTCGTACAAGCCGCTCGAAAATTGTTTTTCATACGCCCCGTTGGCGGCGTGGGTGGGCACCAGCCCGTACGCCGCGCTCGTCTCCCACTCACCGACGACCACATTTCGTAGTCCCGTCTCCGTCTTCGCACTGCTTCAATAGACATTGCTGGTTGCCGTTGCAGTTGCAATTGCCTCATGCCGCCGTTGGCCACTGGACATTGCACAAATTCGTCGCTTGGGTCAAACAACAATTGCCAATGTTGACAATTTCTTGCGGCTCATTTTTTGTTTTTATTTCTTGCTGTGAGGCAGGGTGGTTGCTTGAGCTTTTGGGTGGTCTGCCAGAGCATAGTCTGAACACAGTCTCGAGCTGTGACAAAAACAGGCTGCATTCACATTTCTATTTCCCACCCAATTTGGCATTTCCCATCCAAATTTCCCACTTCACAAATCCAGTCAGTTGGAAAATGTATCGACTTTAGCTTTAACGACTTCGCGACACCCAAACAAACAAAGTTATCCAAATCGATTGAGAAAGAAGAGAAGCCATAAGTACTCCCAATCCAAAGAGATTGATCGAAATTTCCCTCGCCTCTTTAATAAGTAGTAATAAATAAATCTCGACACAATCGATGCTTGAACACATCTTGATATGAATCTGTATTCTTTATCTACATATCTTCATCGAATATGCAGTCCTCAATTATGTATGGTAATCGAAACCTTTAAGACCAAAATGTGAAAAATAGGAGGGACTATCATGTTAGGGGCAACGTGTTTCCATCGGTCGCTTGTGCCAAAAATTGTTGGACCAATCAATGATTCCCGCAATGATTCGATTCGAGACACGCATCTGCTTATGTTAATTATAATGTTTCAAACAAAAGATTATACAAATCAACCGTTAGGTGTTACAAATGAGCAAACACGCAACCAACAACACCGGTCCAAATGAACTCACTAACTAAGTATAGGAAGTGGCTGTGGCAGGGGCAGGGGCAGGGGCAGGGGCAGAACGACCTACACGACAGCAGCGTGCGTTGCCCATTTTGATGGCTCTCAACGCGATGATCGTTGATTTTTGATTTTGATTAGATGATGACGAGCAGAGAGAGAGAGAGAGAGAGAGAGAGAGAGAGAGAGACGAATGGGGGCTGCACCTTAAGCCTCCAGCTAACACATTCATCCCTTGCTCCCTCTACTATTCCCCCTCTACACCCTAACTCCTACCCCCCCTAACCGAGACACCAATGGGCAGCTTGTGTCGACAGTGCGTGCGTGAATTTTATTACGCGCGGATGTGAGATGGGTCTATTGAGATTGGTCGTTAGAGACAGCGATGGCAACCAAAACAGCAACTGAAACCGTGACGGCGACCAAGTCTTTAGACAACGACTGAGATTTTTATGGCCACAGATATTCTGTTTAAGTGCGACGATGCGTCGTTGGCCAAAAAGATGATCGCTTTGATTATCAGGCAGACAAAGTTAAAGACTTGTGAAGCTGTGCGCTGTCTGAGCCAAGAAATGGAGCACTACCACAAACGATTTCGGTCATTAATGATATTGATTTTTACGACTCCTAAAGGTCATGTCGTGTGCTTGCATCCGAAAAAAGGAAACGTTTAACAACCGTTTAGGCAAACAGTTCTCAGAGAATTGGAAATGTGAAGTCTTTTATACGAATGTTTAGTCTTGCGCACGAGGATATTAAAGTAAACAAAAAGAAATTAAAATGTTTTCACAGAGATTGAGGTGTGAGGAAGAAGGTATGATATCTAAGGCACGTCAAAGATTGCATTCTCTTTTAGAATAAATTTAATCTGCTGGCCTATAAATGTTAATCCGTACTTCGAACTGAATATTCCACATTGGTGTAATGATTTGGTGGTCTAAAGTGGTCGGTTCTGAACTATGTATAGCCTACAGCAGAAAGATGGATATAGGCAAATATATAACAAGATAATATTTAAACAAAGAGAGTTCAACTTATTCAAAAAATGACATACTAGTCGGAGACGTCTCCTTCTATGCATTATAGGAGCATACAAGCGTATGAAATGAAACAACATTTTATGAATTAATCATAACCAAAAGGTGAGGTAAATAGCCGAAGTATTTAATTTGGAGACGCAATAAATAAAATATATTCTACAATTAATAACCTCAAGGCGAATGTCGAGTTTAGGGCTCTACCAGCATTACTTTTGCATTTGTCCGAGTCGCACAAGTGTGAGAAGTCTCGATTTGAGCTGAGAGGATTTTTGTTGCCTAACGTCTATTGAACAGTTTAATTATGAGTTGCAGCTTTGGCCAGCACAAAGCTGTGACTCATTTGGCAATGGAGATAAAGATAGAGTTGACTTAATAACTTTCACAGGCTCGCTTACAGTTTGAGGAGCATTGCATGTGTGTATGCTGGCCAACATCATATCACAATAAACCTGTTCGCTTGAGCTTGTTAAGGCGAGGCCTCACATGCATGGTGATGATAATAATGATGATGATCATCATCATCAATAAGATGATGATGATGCTTGCTCTCGTCATAATCAAAAACTTCACTTCAACTCATAAGCGGGCGGACGCAAAGACCTCAACTTTGTTTCGGCAGACCCTGCAGCATTTTTTGTGGCTCCAACTGTGCCAGCCAGCCAACGATGGAGCAAGAGTGTGCGGGGGGAGGGGAGGGGGGGCGGGGCGGTGCAAAAGGGGCAAGGGGTTAAGGCGAGGCGAGGCAAGGGCGTGGGCTTGATCTTGTTATTATTGTTGTTGCCTTTGTTGCTGTTTATATTGCTGTGCTGCTTGTCGTTAAAGTCGTTATTATTATTTGTGGCTCTTTAAGTGGCTCATTCGCTAACTGCACGACGACGTTGGCGATATTCGTGTGCCTCTGCGCCTGTCTACTCCCGACTGCCCGACTGGCGTCGATGCTGACGCTGACGTGAACGCTAAAGCTGACGCTGACAGCGACAGCGACGGTGGTCCACTTGGCGCTCTTGTGAATTGATTCATAAAATATTATATCATTTTTTTTTCCATTCACTTGCCAAGAGTATCAAGCTTTTGTTGAGCAATATGTACCGCATTCAAAGAATTATATATATATAGATTTGGCTTCGCATATTTGGAAGATGGAGATGTTCAAACCCATTGAGTAAATTTGGCATTGCCAATTCAGTTAAGTCTAAGTTTCCCATTAATGTGAAAGTTCCTCGCTCCTCTGGGTGCAAAATGGTTGATGAGTCACCTAACGCATAAGCAAATACCTACTAATGAAATCTCTGATAAAGAATATAAATACTTTTCTGCAGAGGGAGATACTTCCTTCTACCTGGTATATACTTTTGCACAGCTTTATTCTATCATTTTACCAATTTTGAATGGAATCAATATAATACATATTTTTGTGTAAGGGTATTCATTTGTCGACAGACTTTTACTGGCTTACCTTTTTGTATGTTTCTGTGAAGATCGTTTGAGGCTTTGTAATTAGCGTGCATGTTTACCCGAATAATTTCACTTCATGGCGCTCGTTGAAGAAGTTATTATCAAGTCTGTGTTTTGGGGCACGAACCGAACGCGACGTCCGCCAATTAGCGGGGTCCACTGTCCAAAAATGTTGTATTTTCGTTTTTGGGCTTTTTTTTTTTTTTTTGGTTTTATGTGGGCAACTGTAACGGAAGGAAGTGGCCCCGCCAGTTCGGAGCTGGTGGGCAGAGCGAAAATTTAGATCTGTTTACTCCGGCTGTGAATCCGAGTTTGAATTTCAGAGTTCGTCTTGAGCGGAGCCGCTGGCAATTGCATAAATCAGCGGCTGCTGAACCTTAATTGACATACTCGTATATGGACCACCGTGCTGATGTTTTCCGGCGAACTGTCGCCAATTTATGGAGGGTTGCCGAAGGGTCACGTCATCTGCCCGCGCTTGACAGCAGCTCGTAACTTTTTTTTTTGGAGAGGTCCCATCAACAGCAAAGCAGCAAGACAGCATAACAACAGACACAAACTTAGGGTTGAAGCATTAGACATCTTTCAATAGGCAGTCCTTTGCTCCAAAGTCAGCCAGATGACAGTCGTAGATCTGAATTTGACAAGTAATGCAACGATGCAGGGAATTGTATAAGAGGTACAAGGGGAAAGACATCATTGTAGAGATATTAAACTCTATTAGCCGCATCATTTGCATAGCACCATATGCACTATATCGATTAGCTTCCATTATGCGTATTTTTAAATTTAATTCACCAGCATTTTAACTCTCTGAATAGTTTGTGAATTGGCTTTGCATTAATTCCACCCATGCAATTTGGTGGCGCTGACGAAGATTTCACCTCCACCTCAATCTTCGCGAACCTCATTATCTCATTAGCTGAACGACGGCACTTTGGCCCCTCTCAGTTGAACGACCCAGACCTGGTGCAGGAGTTGGAGTTATCCTGCTGCTGTTTTGTGCTTGACATAATGTGTGTATATCCTTTCAGGCAGCTCAAATTACTCGAGTTTCGCCTCGCTTTATACATCTGATCGGCCGCGTCTCTCTGATCTTATCATTGTTGTAGTCTACGCTTGTTTAATTTTTTTTTATTTTTTATTTTTTTTTGGTTTGCTGTTTTTTTTTTTTATAAGGTAGTGAGCCCAGAGTACTGTCTAACCCGTTCGATTCTGATCAAAAGTGCCGCATATCCTGTACTTGAATTTCATTCATTAAGCCAAGCAGCTCGCGCTATATATATATATATATATATATATATATATATGTTTGTTTGTGTGTTTGTGTGTAAGCTTTGAGAGGATTCACGATCCATGAGTTTCACTTTATGCTAATAGATGCTTAATTAAGCTGTTGTTCATGTTGTTTTCGCTGTCAGCAGCTGTTGCTGCCGCTGCTGCTTTGATTCTAGGTTACCTGCCAAGTGTCGAAAAGCTCAAAGATTAGGGATCAGGTGTGTGCTGCCGCCTGCTTTGGAGCAGCTGTTAAGCCAATCCATTTTTATAAATATTTATAGTTATGTGCTGGACTTAAGATAGACAATTTACTGTGTATTTACTGTATTAAAATAAATGGGCTACTCTTTCAGATTACATTTATTCAATTTGCCAAGATATTCATTTATTTCTGCGTAAATATTTCTACAAATGATTACGCATTTACGCGTATTTGAAATTTAATGGTTGCAAGCAACGCTACAGTTATAATGGGTTCGGTTCACATAATAAAAGGTAACGAACTATTTGGTTCCAATCGGAAAATGGTGCAGCGAATATTTGCTATGCTGTTGAACTGCTTTTTAAGTCTTAAAGCTGCCACGCGGCTATATAAGCCGGCTGGCGGCTTGAGTAACTCCTCTCCAAAACCCGCAATCACCACACCCCTCCCCTCCCCCCACCAACCAATCATTCACAGAGCACTGCTCCTCCTCCAGTGGCTACTCCACCCCTGGTATTGCTGAGCGTAGCTGTCAAGTGCCGGAGCCAATGCATTGACCTCCTTCACTCACACATACACACACACACACACACACACACATATATATATATAGACTTACACATACTTTCATGGCACTAGGAAATAATGGTTGCTCGGCTTGAGCAGCAACTGTGAGTAGGGGATAGGGTATAGGGGGTGGGTGGTGGCAGTCTTGAAGTATTAACAACCCCTTTTTTGGGCCCGGCCCATCAGCAACGCTCGCTGCATTGGCGTTCTTGTGATTTCCTGCAAAAAGTGCCCAGGCCCGTTCTCTAAGTGGCCTAATTAGCAACCGTGCGGCGATCAACACCACTCGTCACCAGTCGTCGCCGCCGCCGCCAAGAACAACGGCGGCAACATTTTCCTTTTTTTTTTATTCTCTCATGGAGTGGCTAATGTTGTGTGTGTGTGTGTGTGTGTGTGTGTGGCACTTACACTTGCATACATCTGTGTGTGTGTGTCTGTCTATGTGTGTGTATACGTGTGCAAGTATTTTGCATATTATTTCACGCCATTGTAACGCTTTCAACGCGAGCAGCACCAGAGAAAACTACCAACAATGAGGCGGCTAAATGGCATAAAAAGCTGTCGCCCAAGTTGAGACACCACCTCCACACACACACACACACACACGCACACAGACACAAACACATACACACACAGCGACACAAATATACGCGCGCATTTCAGGCCAGCCACTGGCAGCCACACATGCAGCACATGCCACATGCACCTCCATGTCCACTTTTGGCTTTGGTCTTTGGCGTTGCTGCCAGCACTTTGGGCGGTAAAATTCGCTCTGCACACATCAGGCAATGGCGTCGCCATAGTTTACAGTTTGATTGCAAAGCATTCCGTATGCGTGTGTGTGTGTGTGTGTGTGTGTGCTTGTGTGTGTGTGTGTGTGGTGGGCTTGGCATGGCTTCCGTTTGTTGACGTGCTACTCTGCACCACACGATGCCACACACACAGTGGCACATAACACAGCCATGATTTGTTGCTGTTGTCGGTGTTTTTTCCATCTACACTTTTTTAACCAACACCACCAAGCTGGCCCACGTTCATAGAATGTCTTTTTTAAAACCAGGCGCTAGGCCTGGCCATACAGTGGATCATTTAGACATCATCATCGCCTTCTGTTCGAGAGTACGGGTATTCTATTTGCATGTACGCTTGCCTGTCACACAATTCTTTCCTAGCCCGTGCACCGAAAAAAAAAAAAAACAGACAGCCAATCCAAAAGCGCACAATTTACACACGCCCAACAACTAAACAACCCCCCCCCCCCCCCCCCCCCAATACACTTCCTCCATTCGCCCCACCAACAGGGTTGTCTGTTAAATGCTTCAGTTGTTGCAAGCCAACCCTGCCCCCTTCTTAGCATAGTCGTAACTCAATCAAAATTTATCCTTTGTTGTCGATGTTTTAATTGAGTGCCACTGCGCTTAAGTGCTCTAGAAACCCACAACCATTCTCCATCCCCATCTCCATCCCCATCTCCATCCCCATTCCTCATATATCTAATAATTCTGGATCAACTGGTTGACTTGTCCAGCAATGTATGCATTTGGAAAGCTTTCAAATTATGAATATTTTTTTTATCATTGCGAAAATAAAAAACGAAATGTGTTTTTTTTTCCGCAAGTCACCCTTAACAATCATTTTCAATTTCATGTTTGCAATGCAATATAGAAATTGGCTGATTATTTCTTTACTTTCCGAAGTTCATAAGATGAATTAACCGATTCCATTCCCTACTTACAATTGACTACAAATCCGATTAGATTAATGTTAGGTGTTGCATTAATCAAGAGCTAAATACGGATATCTTTGGCACTCCGTAGATAACATACTCATTTTTGATATATTGATTATATTAATAAGTTTTACTATTTTCGATTTATCTATATTATTGTAGTTGAATTGTGTCAGAAAGGAAGACATATAAGTCTACGCCTATCTCCATCCCGCAATTAAAACTTATCTTTCGAATTATGTTTCTTATTGCAGCTATACGCTATAATGACATAATGTGGATAGACATCGAGTCCTGAGTGACCTAAGCAAAAAGACCGATATATGCCAAGTTTTATTAAAAGATAGTTTTAAAACTAATGGAGCTCAACTCATTAAAAAATGATTGCAGAAAATAGGGACAGACACACAGACGGCTTATATTGACTCGGATTGTGATGCTGATCTAAAATATATATACCTTTTTTTTGGGATCAGAGACGTTTCCTGTAATGCGCTGCCAATATCACAAAAAATATATAGCTTCAACTATTTTTCAACTAAACTTTAATACAAATGCTGACCGTCTTTTAATGAGTTTTGAATAAATCATAAGACAATATTCATGATCGAATCTTTTTTAATTGAATGCAATGCAATTGAGTCTTTTTAGCCAGCTGAAGAGGAAATTTACAAAAGTTCAACTATGATCATTGACGGACTTGACCTGGGCACTGAATAGATAACGACATAGATAGATATATTTGGGGAGAGAATGGATGAGGGTAGCGCTGGAGTACAGTTGTGCGTGAAGTGCGCTACAGCTGCTGCAGTTGGTTGCCTCAATTAGTGGCACGCCTCTGTCTCCGTCTCAGTCTGCTGCTGCTGCTGCTGCTGCTGCAATGATGTCGAGAGGGCGAATCAAAGCAAAGTGTGCAAGTGTATGCCATTTTAGCTCAGTGCCACACACTTTGTGTGTGAATGACATGGCACAGCCAGCAACAACAATGACAACAATAACAACAACAACAAGAACAACAACCACAACAACAACAAGAACAACAACTAAAACACAACGTCGACATATGCACAAAAGCCGCAACAACAGCAACATGGATGATGTTGACAACCACGACGACACATGGAGGCGGCTTTGTCAACGCTGGTTGACAGTCATAGAGCAAAAGGCACCAAGTGGCTGCCGCTGTTTTAAAGCTATGGTGTGTGGAGCGTGGCTAAAGAAGGGGGCAGTGGGATGCAGTTCAACGTGGGTTCGGCTTTCGGCCCTCTGTGGGAATGGGAATGGAACTCTCGCTGTGGCGAGTGCAACTGCAACTGGCATGCAAATTACTGTCGAGCATGCTCATCTAAATTAGCAGACGACGACGACGATGCCAACGATTCTTGCATTCACACACACACAGGGCATAGTCTAGGGGAACGGAGAATAGGGGGATAAGCGGGATAGGAGGCGTATGCTAAGGATGGGCAACCAGTGGCATATGCATAATTATTTTTATTATTATTATTATATTCTGTGGTGCGAGGTGAGGTGGAAGCAGAGATTGCTGCACCCACTCCTTAACCGAAACTTGTCAACCCGTCCCACCAACCCCTTTCACCCCCACCGCAAGTACAGTACCTCGACCATACTCCCTCTAGCTACGTCAGTCGGCGACTGCGACAGCGGCGCAATGTGCCGTAAAAATAATTATGGCTGCGAACTGCACAATTTGACTCCGTGCTATGAGAAGCCCAAACTCATGCTTATTGGCGCAAGGGTAGCAATGGGGATAATAGGGAAAGGGGGAAAGTGGGAGCGATTCGGTAGTTATGTATAATTCCACACTCGTTTGCAACGCTTTCTGCGTCCAACTCAAGAATTCAACGTGCAATTTTGTGTTGCCCGCAGGCCACGCCTACTTAAAAGGATGCACGCATGTTGCGCGCCAGCCTAGGATGGATGAAAAGGGCAATGGGAGTTCTACGTAATAGGTGGAACCTAGTAAGCTCGCTGCCATTTCGGTTTTTTCTGCAGTGACTGTACCGCAGTTCCAGGTGCTAAGAACACTGGAGGACAAAAGAGTCAACGCGACAGGAGATGAAAGCTGGTTGAGAGACGAGTGGAAGGGATGCAATTAGTAGTGGAGGATTATTATACAAAACATGTATTCTAGAAAATAATAATGTTTTCATAATTCTTATGATTCAACCATAGTCAAATGAGGGACAATATTTCTATGGAAACTGAAATAGTCAAGGTGAAAAGCTTGTAGTTGACTGCTGAGAAAAGTCAGCTTAAAGTACACAAAAAACAAAAAAAAAAAAAAAAACGTGCAAAGCAAAGATAATCGTAAAGTATTAAAAAACCAACAGTGAGAACGACTATTTTCTATATATATTTTCTTTAGAAGTCAGATGTTTGATGTGTGCCAACGATTACTCTCGCTGTCACCAAATTGAAGAAGTGATTCGATCCGGCAGATTCTGACATAGAAACGGACTGTATCCAAAAAAAAAAAAATAAAGAATTTGGTTTAATTTTCATTAAAATAGCTTTAAACATTAAATTGATATTAAATAATCTATGGTAACAAGAGCGTCTACCCCTTCCCTCCATAATGCGCTGGCTAACTGGCTGCTGTTGGGCGGTTAAAAGGCTTTGCATTAACACCACTGCAGCAGCTATAGGCAGCCATGAGAAATACGCAGCAGCAGCAGCAGCTTGAGTAGAACAGCCAGCCAGTGGCGAAGGGGAAAGAGGAGGGGGGGGGGGAGGGGGCAAACACCCTAAGCGAACAACTTGCTGTAGCCAACCAAACGTCAAACGAGCTTGTTTCTATATTTTATTCATTCTTTGCTTTTTTTTTTATTTTGCTTTTTGCGTTGTTGTAATGGGATTTACCTAAATGAGAGCTAATAATGCCAGGGTCAGGTAGGGAAGGGGATCGAGGGGGGTGATGGGAGGGAAGTGGGTAGCTGGCAATGAGTGGCAATATTTCCGGGTGACGCGACGCTACACAACGCGATGTCGACTGCAGCAGCAGCAAAATTTAACATTTGATGTTCAAAAAAGGGGTGCGGGAGCAGGAGGCAAGGGGAGTGAAGGCTGCCATGATTATTATTAGCACATTACAGACGACGGCTCACACAGGAACAGGAGCAGAAGCAGAAGCAGAAGCAGCAGTAGCAGCAGCAGTAGATGTAGCAGCAATAGCCTAGAGCGTAAAGTGCATAGCCCACTCAAACAACACACTCGACACTCGACGGCAGCCAAGGTGGGATGTGGCATGTGTAATGGAATGGGGAGATTTGGAGGTTTTACTTGCTGCTGACCTGGTTGACATTTTGGGAGTTGCTACTTGAGGCACTCTTGTCAACGGAAGCGGCAGCGGATCTTCCATATGTAAGCAACAACAACAGCAACAACACCAACAGCAGCAGCAGCAGAAGCAGCAACATCAAATCTTAGAACGCAATGCTACGCAAGTTAAGACCCCCAACAATCCACCCCCAGTCAAAGCTTAGCTACACCCCCCCCTCGACTAAAGTCAGTGAGCGAGCAAGGACGTCAATTGTCGCGTCTAGAGGCCACTTATGCTAAATTGCATTTCACTTGTGAGCTGGGCACATAAGTGCTAGGAGGGAGGGGGTTTGGCTGCTGGGGATGAGAATGTTGATGGAATGGGTGCCGAGTTGGTCATATATACTATAGACCACCTTCAGGCTGGCAGACTGTCTCTGAGAGCTTCACATGCAACAGCTTACGCCATTCATGCAAATACATAATACACGATCCCAATATGATCTTAGACTCACTTCAGTTGCAGGGTGTTGTCTTTTTACATGCGTGTGTGAGTGTGTGTGTGTTTGTGTGTGATGGGGTGGGGGTGCAGTTAGACCTGTAGTCAGTTAGTAATAATAAAAAAAAAAGTGCTCAACGCGCATCTCATAATTATCTCTTCGCTTCGCTGCTGTTCTGAAGACTTACGGAGACAGTTTAATAATCATCGAAATAGCTACCCTACAGCGTAAGAGACAAAGAGAGACAGAGAGAGAGAACGAGAGAGAAAGAGAGAGAGATAGGTTGGAACAGGGGCAGAAACAACAGCTTGTTGCATGTCTGGCGTCCCATTAACATTTGTGGTAAGTATGCAACACGCTATATGAGCTGTATGTCAGCTGTGCAACTAGACAAAAGGTTTCAATCGAAGAAGCTTCAAATATATAAATTATTTTTATAATTTCTATTTTTACTTATCCAGCATAAACTTCGTTGGAAAACTCAGTTGGATTCATCTTCGATTCGAGTCAAAAATACTACGGAATTATATCAACATTTCTGACCATTGTAATTTGAATAAATTATTATATGCTTAGACAAAAGTTGGTTGAGTGTGCAAAACTAGATAGCCTAATTATTAGTTACATTTTAGTTGGCACTGTCATCGACATTGGTAGAGTGCTCTCAGGTGCGACTTATTATTTGTATAGAGTTGCTGTCCATAGCAATTGCGAAAATAAAAGCACAACAAAATGATTTCAATTCGTAACTAAAAAAATGAAACGTTTTGTTGTTGCTCTTGTTGGTAGATTGTTTGTTGTGTTATTGTTGTTGTGGGTTGTTTCATGCAACTTTTACCATAATTGCAGGCCATGCAGAAACAACGGAGACAACAAACACCGACATTATGACATCGGGAAGCGACAAGCGAAACGCAACTGAGTCCATAATTACAACAATTTGTTGCCTAGTGTTTGGCCAACAGAAGTAGCAACAACCACAGAAACGGCAACAGCAACAGCAACAAAAACACAAACAACAACAGTGTCTTTATTGTCATGCTTGAATGATTCAACTGGAAAGACCAAAACATATAATGTCGAGAGGGCAGCGAGATTGTCACGCACGCACATTCAAAAGCCATTCACATTCACATTCACATAAAGCAGTCGAATGTGGCAAGGTGGGAAAACAGTGCCCCACAAAAGAGCAAGCGAGCTAGAGAGAGAAAGACAGAGAAGGGAGAAGGGAGAAGGGCAGGGGCGTGAGGGCGAACAGAAATACAGTTGCTGCAACTGACTAAAAGACAGACGACTGCCAACCGCAAGGAAAACTGATGTAAGGCAACGTACTAAGGCAAGCAAACAGGAGTTGTTTCACTGGAAGATGCCCTATAACTATCTTCAAATAAAGATAATATATTTGCCTAAATATCGCATACATGTGTACACACTTTAATCGACGATTTTAAAAATTCACATCACAATATGCAGTGGCAATTAATTCTTGTAAATTAACTTTAATATATGCAACTCATTAGATACATACATAAAATTTCTTACAATATTGCGATACACCAATTCAAAATTGTGAACCAAAGTTTAAAGCCACAGTTGCTGAGATCCATTAGCTTATGAATAGCAACTACTATTTAAAGTATCTATTGTTAAAGTCGAAATCTTCTGCCTTATAAGTATAGTTCTCTTCAATCTCACATATATTCTACAATAACAGAATATGTTATACCCAACCTTGAAATGGTTACAGGAGATTTGTTGAAAGAAATAAAATATGCGTCACACTTCATTTCGACGGTCTCAACGCTTGTTGCGCCTCCAAATTAATTGCCGCCTCCTGTGCAGCGCCAAAATTTAACGCAAAGTTTAGCAAATACAACAACGGCGCCCCAGCGACCCAAACAGCAGCAGCAGATCTCTCTCCAGAAAACCCCCAATCACCCCATTATCACCCTGCGAACACCCTACTTCTCCTGACTAGCGATCTTGTCTGCAGCTTTGACTAATTATCCGGCCGGGCAGAGGCGCCACAGTTTGTTTCGGTTTTAAAATACAAAATCAGTTAATATTTTGTTGTTTTTTTTTTTTTAATATGGAACACGTAGGATGTGAGTGCCACATGCCTCATTATCAACAATTGCAAATTGTGGCGTTTTTTACAGTTAATTTTCTGCTCCTTCTTTGGTTTGTTTCGTGTTTCTTGCGCTTTTCACGCAGCTGCAACGGACGCCATTTTGAAGTGCTTCAAATGCCCCTGGCACTGCTGCACTACAGTCCATTGATGACGTATATACATAAATATATACATAAATATATATATATATTATTAATATAATATATATATATATATATATATATATATATATATGGTAGTAAAACTGAGGGAGTTCTGCTCATATAAATAGATGGAAGAAAGGACGAACAGATAGAAAGACAGACAAGCATGGCAATATCGACTCGACTAGTGATGCTGATTAAGAATGAAAATAATTAATGGGGTCGGAGGTTTCTTGCACATTTGATGACGACAAGGGCATTAAAAGATGTCCAAATAACAGTCTAGACTTTTACAATTTTGTCTTACATTTTTTGTAATCATAATAATTGAGGCATGTGTTAACATTTATTCATACATTTGCAGTAAAAAAAAGAAAAAAACCAAAATAAATTTAAACAGTGTCTTATTGAGTTGGAGTTGGCGAAAGCACCATTTAGAGAGAGGAATGTGCACAGCAAAGGACTAAAAACTCAACAGCCATCCTAATAGATTCACAATTTCGCACTCTGCAGCATTTCAAAATCAAAGCGTGAAATTTCGCGCCAAAAACCGAGCTGAACGCAGTTGCTTCGTGCGGCAAGGATATAAAACATTACACATTCTTGTGTATGTAGAAACATTCGGATGCCAAACAGCAGGATTCGTTTTCATTTCGTTTATCGTCTACGGCTGCTGATGTTGCTGGCATCCATTTGGCTGGGCAGGACACGCTGTTTGCGTTGTCGACGGCGTTCCTGTGACAAAATGCAGGATGCGTGAGGGCCGCTTTGAGGCGACCGAGGCTAAGGCGTTGCTTGCGTCTCGCTTGCTCACACTGAGTGGCCACATGCTTATGGTTAAGCTCCGCCCACAAAGCGATCGTGCGCATTGTTGTTGTTGCCCGTGTTGTGCCATATGTGTGTGTGTGTTTGTGTGTGTACTATTAAGCTGTTGACAAAATTGACGAAACTCACCACAGCAACGCACACAGCAAAGCAAGTCTGCTGCTGCCGCTGCGGCTGCTGCTGCTGCTGCTAGCGCTGTGTGAATGCGAGTGCGAGCAGCGCCGCATGCTGCCGAAGTCTTTGGCACTCTCACGGCGTCGGCGCAGAGCAGAGAGCGCTCTCGCTCTACCCCACGCCAAGTTCTGCACCGCAATGTAAAATGGTCGTCGTGCAGTGGGCGTTGCTCAACTGTTGTCTCGCTCGCTCGCTCACGCACACACACGCACACCACGACACAACACAAGACGCGCGCTCTCTGCTCCGCTCTCTGCTCTGCTTCGACTTGCGACTCTTGTCGAATTTGCATATTTTTCTTCTTTATGCTTATTGCATATTTTATTCATTACATTCTGTCGCAGCAGCAGCAGCGGCAGCGCCAGCGGAGACGCCAACGGTGGCTGCTCTACCACGAAGCGTGTGATAAGGCATTCACAAAAGCATTTCGCTTAGCAGCAGCAGCAGCAGCAGCCGCAGTAGCTACGGTCCACCCCACCCCACCCCCAAACCACCCATCCCCCCACCCTTTCACCCGCTTTCGTGCTCTCTGTCTCTCTCTCTCTCTCTCTCTGCCAATTGCTGCCATGTTATTTGGCTTTTGCTTGTGCTGTTTATTTTTTCAGTTTTTTTTTGCTTTTATCATTAATGACACCATTTCTTTTATTTTAATTTATTTACTTATGTTTTTTTTGCGCTTTTTGATTTTTTTTTTGGTTTTTGTTGTTTGTTCCGACGCTTTTATCAAATAGCAATAAATGGTTTGAGTTACCATCAAATTAGGTATACATGTTAAATTCTGACTTTGCCACACACCCACCCACACATATACAAACATACATATATATACATTTACATATGTATTATGTATTAAGTATCCTTGAGCAACCGCTTGACCTTCAAAGCGACATATGCAATTTTTATGAATATTCGTAATTTGTAAATTAATTTATTGTATGGTATATAAATATTATATTTTATCATTTGCGCTTGGTAAATAGAGTCATATGTATAAAACACGAGTTAATTAAATTATCCTTGACTGCTGATAATTAAATAAATTCATAAGCGTGAATATATATACAAATATATACATATATATATATGTGTATCCAAATATTGACATTCATCTTATTTATTTTATTTTTCTGTTTTATAAGCTTGAGCGGATGACTGTTTTTATGGAGATTTTTTTATTTTCTTCCGACTCTATTATATGCTGTGCCATATGAACTCTTAAATTAAAGAATCATGCGGAGAACTGAGTCGATCGCATTTGCCGAGTATACATATATACTATTTAAATAAAAATAAGTGTAGCTTTCATTATCACCCAAAGTAAATTTAAACTCTCCTCTCCTGGTATGTGTCTCTGTGTGTATGTGTGTGTTTGCCGAGTCCAGCTCTGTAATGTTCTGATTGCTGCTCTAGTTACGGTGGCCGACATAAAGCAAACCTTATGGACAAACACACAAATCTGTTATGCTGTCCTTAAAGGACATAGAAGTCAAGTGCCCCTGCGAGACCCAAGACCAAAATGGCCCCTACGCAGCGCAGACACAAACATATTAAATTATATATATACCTCCTTATATATATATATATGTATATATATTGTATATGTATAGATACATATATAAGTACACTTATATACTCAGATAGACACAGAAGCTGACGATTTCGCAAAATTTCGTTGGCGCTGCTCTTTTGGGTTTTTGGCTACCGTAAAGGACACAACACGCGAGAAATAAAAATAAAAAAAATAAAAATAAAAAAAAAACAACAAAAAAAAAGGAAAAACATATTGCGAGGCTGCATGTTATCCTTGCCTGGCTCCAGACGGCCTATAACACACACACACACACACACAGACACACGCACACATACTCACACACACACACACATACACGCACATACATGCACGCACGCCTGCCTGTAACCGGTTTGGAGTGAATTCCACTCACTCACTCTCAGCATTGCTCAGACAGCGCCGCTGCTGGCGACGCCATTGTCTAATTAACTGAGCAAATAGCTTGCGCTGCTGGCGTCGCCCGCTGCTGTGGTGAGTTTATTGCGTGCGGGCAGCGCAGCGACGCCACAACACTGGCTCCGAACGGGCCATCGTCATTTGATGCCGTCCGACGGCAGGCGACGCACGACGGCAGCATCTAGTGAAACAGTTCATTTTTATTTTTGTTATTTTTGGTTAAATGCAGCTGCCGATATCGCGCTGCCGTCGGCAATTTTGTGGCACGAGCTTTTTTTTTTCTTTGGCAGGATCAGTTGTGCTCGCTCTCGCTTTGCTCTCGCTGCCTCCTTGTTCTTGTTTTCTGGTATATATTAGGCGCTGTGGCGGCCATTTTGTTTGGGGCATGCTTATGTCAATTAGCGGGGCACGTGGGTGGGCAACAACAATAACAACCATAACAGAGAAGCAACAACAACAACAACAACACACACAACGGTGTCAAAAAGCTTGTCGCGCATTGAAGCCGCCGCTGGCGACAGTGGCAGCGAAAAACTAAGCTAAGCTTGGCTAAGCTTTTACCTAAAGTCACCGACGCCGAGGTGAACATTTTTTTGCTGTCGTCGACGTCAACGTCAACGTCAACGTCAACATCACTGCCCACAACATTGTTGCTGGCGTCGGCTCTCTCGCTCTGCTGCTGTCGCTGTCGCTGCTGCTGCTAGTTCTGTTGATTTTTGTCGCACAGCTTTCGCTGCTGATGTCTGCGCTGCTGTCGCTGACAACTTTGACTTGGACTTGGACTTGTCTGCTGCGATTGTCTTAACCCGGCCCGGTTGTGTTGCCTGCCTGGTGCTTTGGCTTGGACACGTTTCGGCCTGTACGTTACACGTTCTGCGCTTCAGCGCTTTAGCGTTCTGCGTTTTTCTGCGTCTAGCGTTATTGCGTTTACCGTCGCGCCTCAAATTCAAACAACATCTTTGTCGCGGTTGTCTTATCGTCGTCATCATCGTCGTCGTCATCGTCGTCGCCATCGTCATCGTCTTGTTCGCTGTTCTCGTCGCGTTCACTTGTGATTTCAATTTGTAAACTTTTTGTTTTGTTTTTTTAATCGACTCGAGGGAATCGTGCGAGAAATTTGTAGCACAATATTTAAACACAATAACGAGTATTGCTCTGTCATATAACACATCATATACTTAATGTTGCACAAGTGTTTTTCCAGTGCTCAAACAGTGTTTAAACAACAACAAGAAAAACTATATGCATTCATATGTAACAACAATCGAAAGGTTTGACAATCATTGGATTTTGTTGCTGTTCAGCCTTCGTTTTGGTAGCGGCTGCGTTAACAACGCCACGGATTATGACACAAATAACTGATAATAATCAAGCGATTTTTTTTTTTTGTATCTCTCATTGAGTTGTAATTGGGGTTCCATAAGAATTTCTCCAGCTGCGTTTGAGATTGGAATTCTTATCTGCTTGAGGTTATTCTCTAAATGATAATGGCATAGATCTTTTGAAGAGTTTTTTACGTCAATCTATCTTGTTCTATTATATCTTTAAAATGCAAGCTATGCAATGTTTTTTATTTTTATCTATTTCAAATGTTTCTTGCAAACTTAGATCAGTTTGGAGGATTTGATCTCGTTCCAATGTTCTGCATTCTGAAGGAAATTTGTTGTTTCCATGCTGACAGGTGGACAACGTTTTATGTTAAATATTATCAATATGACATTTTTGCTTTAAGCTATAATTAGTCAACTTAAAATCACGGCAATACTTATCCAATAAATATTAAACGTATTGGTTCCGCTTTTATGGAGAAAATGTTTCAGATACATAAGATAATTGGGCTCAAAGTCAAACTTGGTCGGCAGCTTCATCTTGCTGCCAATGCGGTTGTATTTGAGTGACGTTCGAGTACTTGCCAAAGTTTGGTCGTTTGTCATGATGGTTGTGGCGGTTGCACCGTTGTGGCGCCACCAGCTGCAATATTTACATGGCGTTAGCTTGCAATTTGCATTAATATTTCTTATGATTTGCCGACCAACCTGGAATCAATACAGAGGTTCTCACTATTCAATAATTAATTACATAATATTGTCCTTGTGCCACTCAAGGAAGGGGTCACTTTTCAAACAAAATATTTTTGTTAAAATTTGAATTTGAAGGTGAGTTAACCTTTAGTTGTAATGTTATCAATGCTGTCCTTGTCTTTGTCCTCGTCCTTGTCGTAAAGCTATAAATACATTGTTTTAATTAGAAATCACGAAATTGCTATATTGTTCACAGGCTATTTCAATTTGTTGCAGCTCTAATCTTGAAAGCAGTCGCTTATCGCCTCGTAAAGTGTAAATATTTGATGATGCGATAATCTGTTTGTTTTGTGTCATTATTAATGAATTAATGCACACTCAAAACTGTACGCCAGCTGCATTCATGCTTAACAATTTCAGCTCAACGCTTAACGCTCGTCGCTCAACACGCAGCTTTTTAAAACTTTGCGAAAGATTGCTTTAGACGACAGCGTTCGACTAGCAGATACCCTGAACCCAGTTGTTATATTCACTTAATCGAGTAAAACACTATTCCTACATATTTATTTGATAAATGATGTGTCAATGAATATTATATATCAATTTGATCATTCTGTTGTTAAGCTGCTGTTACGAAATGGCGGTAGTCATAAACAAAATTAAATAAAATATAACATGCGTGTGATTCACGAGAAATTATATTCCAAATATGATGTATTTAGTTAATATAGTCTTTGAGATCCACGTGTTCACACAGCCGAACGGACGGACAACGATAGATCGACTCGACTGTTGATCCTGATCATGAATATATATACTATATGTGTTCAGAGATGCTTTCTTCTGCCTGTTAGATACTTTTGCTCAACTTCCTAACAACTATTTTACCCGCTTGCTCAGGGTATTAATGCGAATATGCAAATTGCCGGACTGCATTTGCCGCATGCATTGTGCCAAGTGTGATTTGCACGTTGGATGGTAAATGGATGGTAAATGGATGGTAAATGGATGGTAAATAGGTGTGTTAGCAGCTAGCACTAAGAGTTAAGTTTAGTTGCCAGTGTTTGCACAATATGTGTCTAGATGTCTGCTGTCTAGTGTCTGGTGTCTGCTGTCTGTCTGTCCGTTGTTGGAGACTGTCGTGTGTGTATCATTTACATTTGTCAAATCAAATTTGACAGCTGTGGAAAACATAATATGCCCGCAAGTCAAAGCCAAACGAAAAGCTAGAAACTGGCGCAAAGCCAGTTCCGCAATACCGAGGCTGGTTTTCTATGCTCCAAAAGTATAACCCTGGCTAGACGTGGCCAGAACTTGATTGGCTTTATTGGGAGGGCAGTAGAATGCAACGGGTGACTTGCTTTGTATGTGTTGTTGCTGCAGTACTGCAGCTGCATCGAATCAATAGAAATGGGATCCTCTCCACCCAACATTGGGCGCCACACTCAAGAGCAAAAAGGCTTTTATGGTGCTTTCCATTCACGAAACAATTTCTTTCATTTATCCACTCTGTCGTTTTATGCTCCCCTAGGTGCTGCTGCTACCGTTGTGCATCCTCGGCCAATCCTAAATTTATATTTTGTGTCCCACTTTGGGCGCGAAAGCTTTGCTGTTAACGTCTTTCCCACTCGACTTGCTCGGCTTGACCGATGCAATATGCCCGTCCCATATCAATGGCCAGTGCATTAAAAATGCCATGACTTATTAAAGCTTAATCGGCTTCTAGCATTGAAATGGTCCGGAGAGCGAGGAGTGCCAGCAATAAAGGAATAGAGCAGAGCGTGAAGCGGACCTGAGCCTTAGGGCGGGGAAGTCACTTCGCATTACGTTGGCATTGAAATTATTGTAAGCTGTTAAGCGAATAGCAAACGCAGCGTCGCCGAATCGGTCGGACAATGGGGGTTCGGGTGGGTAGAACGAGGTCAGAGTCAATGTCGAGAGTTGGAATTGGGGAGTTTGTGGAGTCTTACTATAAAATGCAGAGTCTTGTGTTATGCTATTGTTGTTGCTGTTGCTGTTGCTGTTGCTATTGCTATTGTTGTTGTTGTTGTTGTTGTTATTGTTATTACCGGCGGAAGAATGGAATTGCTTTTGGATGGATGCTTTTTACGCAGAGAGACCTACACTTATCGGGGGTTGAAAACTGTGGACGACGTCGTCGCACATTTTAGTAAAATATATAAACACGACAGCGAGGACAGAACGACAGGCAACAGTATTTGCTGTTATTGTTGTTGTTCTTGTTGTTATATCTTTCTATCTATCGACTGACTAACGCGCCAGCTGACGCCCCGTGTGCCGAAGGCATCCCTTTTGTCGACTGGGGCACGTCTCGGAAAACTTGAATTCAGTTCAGTTTCATTTACAGCGCACGCAATTTTGTATCTATAGAAAACACTCGATTGTTGTAGCTGTCGTCGTTGTTATTGTTGTTGTTGTTGTTGTTGTTGGTGATGATGGTGGTTGTTGTTGTTGCTCATTGCTGTTGCTGTTGCTGTTGCCTGGAACGGTAGGGGTTGTGGGTGGGAGGGGGGGGGCGGGGCGGGGGGAAATGGAGGTGTAGGGGTGGATTTTGGTTAACTGTGGGCTTGCTGCTGATTTTCAACGTGTTGTAATCCCATTTGCAGGATTGCGGATTCAGGAATCAATTACGAATTTAATTTATAACAGCGCGCGTCGTGCACAGGAAGCAAGAAATTTAGAGAACACTGCATGGACTGGGGCGGTGAGGGGAGCGTAGGCTGGTCATATTGATTTTGCTCAAGTGCTTGTGTGGCGCGGGGCGAAAGGGGATGTTTCATTGGAAGCACTTCATTGACCTCATGAAAGCTGTCAAGTCAATGCAGCATCCATCCACAGAAACTTGCCACCACCGGCGCAGAGAGAGATAGAGAAAATAGCGAGAGAGAGAGAGAGAGAGAGAGAGAGAGAAAAAAGAAGACCAAGTCAGAAGTCTGACAATGTCAGGTGCGCTTTTCTCCCAGTGCTCGCCCTATTACCACCATCCTTACAAAAAACACCGCCACGCCCATTATAAAGTAAAAACCAAGCCAGAATTCTTTTCCATTTCTTGACATTGCTCAAATGATTTGAGCTACAAAAGTTGTGCAGCCATCCTCTTGCTGACTACCCCTCTGGCCAGCAGATGCATATAATGTATACAACAATTTGTGTCTAACAATTTGGCGCATTTTCACGCCACTTGTTTGTTTTGTGATGCAAACCTCGATTCCCAGCTCAGCTTCTGGCCACGAGAAAAAAATAAACAAACAAAAAAAAAACACTTGACAAGTTTTTGACTTTGCTTTAATTGCTATGGAAATTTTTTTTGGAAGCTTTGGTGGACGGTTATCTTTGGCACGCAGTACATTACATTTAAATTTACGAGTGTCCTTTAACTGAATATGGCATATCTGTGTAGGTATAACTTTTACAATATATCAGAAAGCGAGAAGTCAATGTCTACGCCCATCTCGGCCCCCAATTAATACTTTCCCTTGGATGGTTATTCCTATGGCAGCTATATGATATAGTGGTCCATAATATGAATATCAATTAATCGCAAAAATAAAAAAAAAAAACAAGAGAAAGTTGCAGTCGGGCGTAGCCGATGCGAAATACTTTGATACCATAAGTAATACCAGCTGATATCGGGGGCGGTAGTGGGTGAAAAAAAAATATAGGAAAGGTGCCTGGTAATCTTCCTTCCAAGTTTGGTAACTGTAGCTCTTCAATTGCGGAATATATATGGGGCTTTAAGAATTTTGGTAATTTTCAGTAATCTACCTTTCAAATCTAATAACTGTAGCTTTAAATTGCAGGATCTATATGCTTCTATCGTTTTTGGGGGAGGGAGTGGACGTGGTCCAAAATTATTTGCCCGATTATTGAATAACCTTTCAGATTGGTTGACTCTAGCCTGCACTTTGTGTGAGATATTTGGTTTTATCGAGCTTACAAATTGTGCCAGATATGCGCACTTCTCATATTTCTATGGCCAAAGTGTTCCTGGGGGCGGCGAGTGTGGGTGTGGTCTAAAAATGTACATGCCGATCCTTGATGGAGGTTACCAGCAATTTACCTTGCAAGTTTCGCCACTCAATCTTTCAAATTGTTTTAAATATGCAGACGTATCGATTTACACTTCCGAATACATTGGCTTTGGCGAATATGGGCGCACGTGTGGGCGTGTCTATAAAAATAACCAAATTTAATGGCTCTAACTCAAAAACTGCTGTAGTTATAGCCATTGTAAAATGTTAAGGGGCGGGGGCCTGGTGGCGGCGAGGATGAGATGTCTCCCCAGCTGGACGTAGCACTCCAATTCATATACTTTGTGTATACAGACGGACGGATGGACGGACAGACAGACAGCATGACGGACATTGCACAAAAACAATACACAATGATAACTTCGGTATCAAAGTACAAAAATAAATCATAGTTAATGATTGAGAAGATCTTTAAAATCGCATTTGTCCTGCATCCAATGTTCTAAAGAAGCTGATTCCCGTAATATGAGTACTATTACCAAGCGGACAACACATTGACGCATTAAATCGACAAAAACTTGCATCATTTCGATAATATTGCAGGCCTCGCGTTTCCAGCATGCGTATTTATTTACGTGTATTATGGTTGCTAGCATTTGACAAAACCGAAACAGCATAATCTACATTTGTTTGTTGTTGTTGTTGTTGTGAAGTTTTTATTTTCCAAATGTGATTTATGCATTCTCAAGTACGCCACACGACAACAACAACGATAGCAAACTGTAAAAGCAAAAGCCTTTAACATTTTGTGCAAGCCACTTTGCAGTTTATTATTCGACAATGAGATCTGTAGTTGCTAGTGACGGCGGTGGCAGTGGCGGTGGCGTTTCCTATGCATTTGACTTTGGTGGCGAAGACTGCAAATCGAAACGGGCATAGAAGAGAACATAGGGTGTTATGGCCATTGTGTATGTGGGGGACAGCAGATTCTCGAAAACGCTCTGTGGCATCGCGTTGATCTTGTCATCATCGCACATATACCAAGTGGGCTCGCTGCTGACACCGTCCTGACTCTTGTTCCCATACTCCATCGGATGTGGCATCGCACAACAATTGACGCCATGGCATGTGGTATTCATGCTCAGGTTGCCAATGCCATCGATAATCTTTTTGCTCGATGATGCCGACATGCTTGACGATGGTGGTGTATTATTGCGATTGTCTTTCGTACAATTGACATAATCACTGGCCAAATCCAGAATGCATGTGAATGCTATGTAATGACCAGCTTCCCGTGTGGCTCCCAAATGTGTGATAACACTGTACAGCTTGTAGACGTGCAGTTTGTTAACATCGCTCAGCTCACAGCACTTGGCACAGAAGCAGGGCAGCGTAAATGTTGTCGGCACATATGTGGTGATCTTCTCCATGCTACCCGAGAAGCGATTCAACTGGATGACCAACAGACGCGGCAGCATCTCGTACGATACCGAGCGTATGGCTTCAGTGTAGTGCCTACACTGATTGCAGCTGTACTTGTTATTGCCGCGAAAATATTCACGCGTTATGCACGAGTTCTGCAAGTTGATAATATCAATTAGATAAGGGCAATAAACGATAATATAAACAAACAAAACAAAAAAAACAAAAAAAACCACTTGCAACATCCAGCATAGTAACCAATTATCAAGATTTGGTAATAATAATTAATAAGCTTTCAAACTAAATGTGATTTGATTTTGATTGATAGTGTCTGCTGATAGCTGATTAGGGCACTTACCTGTATATAAGCGGTGGGATTATCCAGCAACTTGGCAGTATCGCATGCCGAAATGGGCACAGGCACTGAGATATCGAGCATGGCCTGCAACTGACGCGAAGTCTCCCCACAGCACAGGCATTCGATAGTATGCACCACAATGCCCTCGAAATCATTGTTGTCGATGTAGCTGTTAAGATAAAGCGTTTATTTTGTGAGTAAAATACTTTGAAATGATTGCCAAGCGTTGCGAAAATTCTATTTTAAATTTAGTTTTATAACAAAACTGAAAATACAGCGTGAGAGATAAGAATCAAGCTTATTTTTGATCTTTCAAAAGTTGGTCACACTCAAAAGCATCAATTGTGGCAAAAACTTACCCATTTGCAGTGACTTCGGGACAGTCGGCAATGGCATTGAGAAGGGACTGATTCGTTACGCGTATGCAATTGAGTAGACACATGAGAAACTCGTGCGCATCCTGCTGCTGATTGCCATCGAACGTGTCATCCACATCCTGCACGGCATTGAGCAGGGTATCCGTATGATGCGGCTCAGTGCAATCGGTCATTTCGTTGCCATGCAGACTTTGGTACAATTCATGCAACATCTCACTGACCACTTGATGAGATGACTTCATATAGCTGCTGCTTCCGCTGGTGACGGTGCTGTTGCTGCACGACGCCTCTGTGGTGGCCAAATCCGTGCTGCTCGAACTGCGCGCATGCTCCAATTGAGCCGCTTCGCTCGCATTGCGTCCCAGCGATGCGGACTTGGTGTTGTGCTGTCGCACCATATTCCAGTCGTCGACGAGATGATGCAGTTTGTGCAAGAAGTGCGGGGCACAACGTAACGTATACACCACCGAATTCAGAAAGCACGTGTTGCCAATGTTGCACAGTGTGGCCATGGCCGATTGCAGCTCATTGCCACCGCTGGCATCGTTGGACGTCTGTATCCGCTTGCAAAATGTATCAAACGCAATTTTGGCCGCCACTATTGCTTTCTTCGTCGCCGCCGCCGAGGGGATCGCAGACGTTAAGAGACCAGGCTTGCGACGCTGGGGAATTCTCTTTGGCTTTAGCTTCGGCTCCACCTCAATGCGATTCCAGAACTCGGAATTGAAATGCTCTGCAAGAGTCAATTATATTTAGCTCATTGATAGCATCGAGTGGTTGGTTGCACTTACCTGGCTTTTGGTAACAAATCTTATCATCCTCTGCAACCTTGTTGGGCGGAGCCTTGCGTTGCTGTCGCTTCCGCCTCGGCATTTTCGACCTCAAGGTTGGCTGTTTGTGGTTATACAATCAGACGGGTATAACTCGTGCTGAATCGCTGGATATGTGGCCGATAAGTATGAGGACGACGACGACGACGACGACGACAATGACAATTATTGCGGGTAGTCAGTTGCGATAAGAATTGTGGAAGCCTCCTGCTGTGATTGTTGAGCTTTTATTTCTTGCCTGATTATTTCTGCTGCTTGTGCTGGTGCTGCCGGTCTAAGACACACAGTGTTGCATGCAATGAAGAAAACAGTTTTCGATTGCATGGAATGAACGAACAATGAAAGACTAGCAAAATTAGAGTTGCCAGATTTGAACACTGCTTTACATAACTGGATGACTCCGCACGTTTGCAGCTAATTTAAATAGTCGACAGTCACAAAACTGATCAAAAGTTAATCTCATGGGAAGGAAAACTGATATATATTCAAATATATTTAAAGCCTACTACAAATCTCTTTTCTAACGGCATTGCTTTGTGGAAATCTTAAAAGGGGATATCATTGTCTCGAAATGCGAAATTGTTTGTTCGAATAGAGCTGTCTGCGCACTGTGACATGATAGAATAGAATAGAATTTGGTTTTTGAATGACGAGTACAATGACACCCTGTTTTAGATTTGCACCATACATTTAGCGGGGTGAGGTGACAAAATTTGTTAAACAGTTAAACCACCCCACATTACGAAAAACTATGGAATTTCAGCTCGCACACAAACAGAGAAGGATCGAGTGTTGCTGCTATCTTCGCACACATTCAAGTGCCTGTGCGACCTGCTAGTAATATAGCTGCTTATTTTTTCGCACACATTCATAATCCACTAGGATCTACTTTAAAATTTTCGATGCGTTGCCTTCGGGTTGACCCAAAGCAAAATAGGACGCACGGGCATAGAGAAAAAATGTTGCACGTTTTTGTCGATTTGACGCCTCAATCTATTGTCTGCATAGTGGTACTATTTATATGCTGAGTCATCGTCGCTTTGGCTTCTATGCAAGAGGCGAATTTTTCTGACAGCATCAGTTGGCATCACGTAATGTATTATTATAATGGAGCCAAGAAGCTGCTGGGCGAATTGTGGTAAGGTGGGGAGAGGGGATGGGGTGGTGGGGTGGTGGGGTAGTGGGTTGAGACCGTTGAGGACGTTGAGAAGAAGACATCACTGGACTGTTGTGGCAGCGGACAAAAGTGAATTCCAATTTCAATTCCAACTGCGAGCAATCCAAGGAGCCATTTCGCATTGTCTGCGAATTGTGTGAGTGCTGGCAATAGTCGCACCCTTAACCCAGCACCCCAGTGCCATATCGCTCGTTCTCGCTCGCACTCATTCGCTCAGCATCGATGCTGCATCTTTCTCTATCGGCTTGAGCTTTCGTATTGCGTCTGACTTTTACATTAATGAGCATGTTTTTATTTATAAATGTTGTTTTCTTTACTTTTTCTTTTCTTCCATACATATTCGTTTCTTTTATCTTTGTTCTTCTGTTCTTTTCACTTGATTTTTCCCCCCTTTTGGCTTTTGTTTACTGCCGCCGCCTGGCGTTTTGTTGTTATTTTGTTCAGCTCTTCAGCTGTATTTACATTTTCTTGCTCTCTCATATAACGCTCGATTTCATTTGAAGTGCACGCCAGCCAGCAAGCGTTCATTTGGTCACTCATTTAGTTGATAACAGCTTAACTTAACTCTGGCACTCGCCCTGACTTCAAAACCTAGTCCGAAGATCTACTGTTGCCTATGTCTGTGTCTGCATTTTGATTTATCTTCTAGGGGGCAATTAGCAATTTTGGCTATTGATTTCATGACTTCTTTACAATCAACAATAAAAACACTTTGAAACCACCGACAATTGTTAATCCTCCAGTGCCAAGACCTTTGTGGGGCCAAATTGTGCAAGCCAGAATGATTCAAAATTAACTGATGAATGAATGTTGTACATTTCTGTCCTCTTGGTTGAGCTAGTCGCGTATTATCTGAACGATTCCCGCATCGAATGTGTACGGGACTTTTCAAAGCAATTGTCGTCATAGTCGTAGGAGCCATCCTGACGATGCACCCGTTGTTGCCTTTAAAATAACGGGAGAAGCTTTGGCAAACCTGCAATGGCAACGACCACATCTGCTTGCAGTGGGAATTGTAGTCATATTGTTTATCTGCAAATACCAACCTTCTTCATGCTTCGGCAGTTTGATATTGTAAGAGCCAAAGTTCCACTTAACCGAGTGCTCATGCTAATTGTAAATTCAATTCAAAAGCTACTTCGATTATCTTACACACAAACACACACACTTCACCTGCGCCATCGATATGGCAAATTTTGCAAATTAAAATTATGCATACATCGAGTTAGTCGTAGTTATGTGAAGAGGTTAGTCAAGTATAAAAACCTATTGATCTTGTTAATGTTATCTTAGACTATGGGCTCTGATAGTTCTCATCTTAGAAACGATAGAGCTTTAATCTACATACTCACTTCAAATCTCGGTTTCTTGGCAAGGGAAACTGGGAATCGCATTACTAATTTATTACAAATGTAGATGTATTTGAATCTAAAGACCGTCTTATTTGTGTACAATCATTAAATTAAGTATGTTTTCTAATCCCTATCTTCGTTCTGACTGGATATGTGTATGAGTAAGTGGCAACAGACGCCATTTGCTGCAGTATTAGCAGCAGCAGCAGCAGCAGCAGCAGCAGCAGTAGCAGCAACTGCTGCGGTTGTTGCCAACTGTAAGTAAAATGCCACAGACTCAAAACATACTCTGGAGACAACAAGGGCAACGTTTGCTCATTGGCAAAGAAGACTTAGGAGACTTCTCGATGACATTCACTTGTGGTGGGCGTGGGAGAGTGAAGCTGCTGCTGCTCAAGACAGAGACAACGCCAGCGACTGAGAAAGATATAATGTGGGTGTCGATGTGTGTCTGTGAGTGTGTTTGTGTGTGTCTGTGTGTGTGTGTGTGTGTGTTTGTGTGTGTGTGTGTATGCGTGTGTGTGGTGTGAAGAATACTGTCAAGTGTTCGCGTTGGGTGTTGCTGTTGGTGTTGGTGTCGCTCTTGTCGGTGTGAGTCTTGTGTACTTTGGCCACTCCTTTGGCTGACGCCAACAGCAGAGCCAGCACCGCCAGAACCACTTCGTTCTCGCTTATTCGCCTGGCCGTCTTGGCCAATCGCTTGTGTAAACAACGACCCCTGTGCAGCCAGCTCCCTACACACAGACCCATGCCCACGCTCCTTGCTCTGTCACAGCCGCCGCCCTTTGCAAACACTGGGGTTTTTTTTCACACAAAAAGTGTTGGCTATCCAGATGCCTAGCACCACCCGCACCAACATCCCGCACCACATCGCCTGGCACACTGCAGTGCGATTATTCATATTGCAGCTTGTGCTTTGCCATCCATTTATCTTGCCACATTGTTGGCTAGCTTCCCCTTACCTACACCAGCCACCCGCTCCTCACAACCATACTTCCCGCCTATGGCTTGTTGTTGCTCCATTTCGCTAGCGGCGCGGCGCGCAAAACGCTTTTGTGTGTTTAATTGCTTGTGAAGAGAGCTTTTCAATGGAAAATGCACAAAAACAAAAAAAAAATAATCACACACAGAGAAAAAAAACAAAAACAAAAACAAAACGAGTGAGAAAAGAAGTGAGAGAGAATTGAAAAGCAAAGTAACTTGTCTAGCCACAGGCAGCTGAAAGCAAAATCTTCCAAATAGCCAAGGAAAAATGCTGATGAAATTTGGAATTTTGTGGTATTCAAGTGTAGTTAGCCTAAACCGACAAGTGTATCAGATGTGTCCAGCGACGGCTAACTGAAACCATTAACTCCATTTCTCACGCTTCTCAGTTATGCACTAAAAATCAAAAATGATCTCAAACACGCTTGCACAAAATTTGCTTAATTTAATTTTCACAGACAACTAAAACTGTTGCATACTTTCCAGCAGTATACGGTTATCTCCCCATGTGTGTGTGTGTGTGCGTGTGGCTATGTGCTTGTTTGTGTGTGTAAACAGTCAAGTGCATCTGCCTACAGCCAACAATTTGAACAAATCCAACCCATTGCCAAATCGTGAATACCCTTGCTCAACTCAATAAACTACTTGTGAAAGTAAAATTTCGAATATGGAATAAATTCTATGCAATATTTATTAATGTTCAACACTCAATTGTTATTCACTGAACCCATTGAAGCCATTTTCTTGCTCAGCATCAAGTCAAGTCTAGTCCGTTTAACCATATCCATATCATGCACAGATCGTTCGTTTCCTAACAATTGATAGAAATCAATTACAGATAGCAATAAAAGTCACAATTTTAAAGATATATTAATAAAATTATTTTCAAATTATTTTCAAAATATTAAAAAAAAAATATTTATATATATAATAGTATATAATATATTTATATAATTATTATAATCTAAGTATTATTTGTTTAAATGATACAATTAAATGCTGATCTTTAACATGCTGAACAAAATACTGAACTCTATGCACGGATATACTCCTATTGTTAAATGTTTTCTTGCTTTATGCGGCGTAGTTAAAAACCATCAGCCATCTGCTTGGAATGCACTTTGTTTTTCACACATTGCCATAACTGATTAACCTTTGTGTGAGCTGAAATATCAACAACAACAGTTGCAGCAGCAGCATCAGCATCAGCAGCAGCATCAACAGAAACAGCAGCAACAGCAGCAACAAAGCTGCATGCGTGGTCTTTGCACAGTTAAACAAACTCACACAGGCACAGATGCATACATACATATATATACACACACACATATACACAGATAGCGCAGAGCAAACAACGAATGCAGCAATTCCTGTGTGTGCGTGTGTGTGTGTGTGTGATAGACAGGCGTGAAGTTAATTAAACAATAAATACACACACAGACGGGCTAAGGGAAGAAGAAGGGGGGGAGAGAGAGAGAGATAGAGAGAGAGAGAGAGAGAGCGCGAGGCCGTGTGGGAGAGAGTGAGAGTGAGAGAGAGGAGGGTGGCGGAGATGAAGTATGGGAGTGTGCGGTCAGAGAGAAGCGCTAAAAATGGCGAAAAACTACCGACTTCACTTGGCAGGTTCTGGCGTGAAATTCAACACAACACCAATGCGTGAGCATGTGTGTGTGTGTGTGTGTATTTGCGAATGTGTGTGCACACACATGCAACACATTGTTGTTGCCTGTTTCGCTGTAATTGAGCAATTGGCGTTGCTGGCGGCATTTAACTGCTTGACGCTGAAAAGTAGGCAACACCTTTTGACAGACCAAAAGGGACAACGCAATACTTTGTGTACTGCTAGCTTGTGAGGGATCGAGTAAGTGTGTGAGTAATTAAATAATTATACATATATAAATGACTGCACATATGAATTATATATATATATTACATTTATTTGTTGACTGATATTTGGGCACTGAAATACTAAAAAATAGTTGTTAGCTAGAATTAAGAATTTCAGTAAAAGATATTTACCGCAAAGCAAAGCAATTTAGATTCTGAATACACATTTAAATGCGAGCGAAGTATATGAGTTTAACAATAAGATCTAATATAATTAAATGGATAAGATTCCAGGACAAAACACAGACTTAGTTGCCCGAGGCTCAATTCAATCTGAAGAGAGAGCTGACAAAATGGCGTCGTTTTAATATGGCGAAGGTCTCGTGGCAAGCGGCGAGGCACCAACCGAGTAGCTTTATGGATAAAAACACAAGCCAGATAAAATACGCAAATAAAGCAAATCAAAAACAAGCACAAAAATAATTGGGGAAAGCAAGGAAGAGATAAACTGCAGCAATAAAATTGAGGATGTCGACTGGCACGTGTACATATATTGGAGCTGTGCTTATGCAAAGCCTGAGTCTGAACGTCAGCCTGGTCATCTGGCTTCGATTTCCAAAACTTGTCGACTGTAAAATCTTCCCTGTAACAACAACGCCAACACACACACACACACATACACAGACACATATACACCATTCCCAACCTTGTGTCATGATGCGTCCTTTCGTCCTGTATTTATCGTTCTATGTAAATGCAGGGATTCTTATCCAATCGTGACTCGGTTTGTATATGTGTGCGTGCCTAACTTGACACCCCATCACACCCCGTCCCCTCCGCCCATCACACACACTCACTCGCACAGCAATGCTATGTCTGTCTGTGTTTACATAAGGCTAGACATTTATTATGGCGCTTTTGTTGCTGCTGATGCCCTCTCATGTGTGTTTACATAGGAAATACTCGAATGTACACACATGTATATATATATATATATATATAAATATACATATATATATATAGAGATATCTGTTTGCACATAATCTGAGCACGTGCCCGTGTATAGATGAGTGTGTGTGTGTGTGTGTGTAAGTATGTAAACAGAGCCATTCATTGTTTTGACAGCGTGAAATTCAAGTTTATGCTAATTTTATTGATTGGCCGTGTCCGAAGGGACAAACTTGAACTACTGTCAAAGCAGGCAAGTAGTGGGCGTAGTCAAAGCCACATAATGCACAGCCACTAAGCAACTTGCGACATGTTTCTAGATAAGATACAGCCATACATACAAATACATACATATATATTTATATACATATCTGCAAGCAGTTGTCAAAAATAAGGATTAACACAGTGCTCGTTGCCAAAGTGGCACGCTTCGTTTTCAACACAAAAATGTGGCACTGTGAAATCTTTGTTAAAATTTGTGTAGTTATTTTGAATCAGAAACGGGGAGACATATATGTCTACGCTTATATCTCGATCCCAAACTGAAACTCAGCTTACGATTGATTGTTCTTGATTGGACGTCAAGTGTTGAGTGACCCTTAAAACTAAGGGTGTACAAAATGGGGATGGACGGCGGACCAACTGACAGACGGACAGACAAACATTGCTATACCGACTCTAGTGATGCTGATCAAGAATATCTTTATATATATACAAATGTCATGACAAAAATAAAATACAATCTCTTTAGGCTTATTTTAGAGCTTATCAATATCAATTCAATTTCAATTTGATGCTTTTCCTTTTAATGGGGAATATTTGAATATTTGGTATTTAAAACTAAAAAATTTATTCTAATTTTCAAATATTCAATTTATAATTGCCCCATTTAAGTTTGGGCTATGCAAATTAAGAAAAATAGTTTCTTTTAATTAATGATTTTAATTTTGAGCAGTTTTAATATGCGAGCGAACACTGTTGTTCATAAATCTGGCAAACACACACAGAGAAAGAGAGAGAGAGAGAGAGAGAGACAGAGAGAGAGACAGACAGACTTATGTACAAACAACACGGGGCCGGCAAACCCATTCGTCGTCACCTTTTTGCCCCCAACATATTTGGATAATTTAACGCGCGCCGCTTGTAAATTTCACAGACAGACACACACACACACACACACACACAAGGAAGCAACTAAACCATGTTAAGCAAATAAACATGCCGACACATAAGCCACTAACAGTGACAGAAAGAGAGGGAGAGAAAAAGAGCGACTGAGACACCCGCGGGGAAGGCAGCCAGTCAAATAAACGCCGTCAAATAAAGTTTTTCAGATAATTATGAGCCAGCAGAAGCAAAAGCAGCAGCAGCAGCAGCATCGTGTTTGTGTCTGTCTATTTGTATGTGAGTGTGTTAGTGTGTGTGTGTGTGTGTGTGTAGGTGTGAGTGTGTGTTGGGGCAAGTGCGTTTGTGCACACATAAACTTTTAATTAGCTACAAAGCGCCAACAAAAAATCGGACGATATTTTCTATGCGACCCCTTCTATTGAGACCAAGAGAGAGAGAGAGAGAGAGAGACAGAGAGACAGAGAGAGAGAGAGCGAGAGAGAGAGAGCGAGAGAGGGAGAGGGAGAGAGAGAGAGTCTGAGACTGAGAGAGCGAGAGAGCGAGCGTAACTTTGGCGCTCAGAGTGCAACGTTCACTCTCGCTCTCAGTGCTTGAATGGATGCTTGGATGCTGCAGACAACGGCAGCGACAGTGTTGTGGTGTAACCTCTTTACAACACACCACAGCAGCCCACTCACACACACACACACACACACACACACAGAGCGAGAGAGAGAGAGAGAGAGCGAACTAATCAATATACAAACAAGCAAAGTGGCTGAGAGTGAGCAGTTTTTGCAGGCGTCAGTCGGCATTTTGGTTGGTTGTTTTTCAACACCTTTTTAAGCACATTTGTTGTTTGCTTTTGTACAGTAACTAAGAGCCGTTCGTTAATAGCAATTTTCCGCATAGCTTAGACGGCATTTGAGATTCGTTTTATTTTTGTATTTTTTTTTTGGTGTATTTATGGCATTACACAGTGCAACAATATCAATTGAAATGTCATCAATACCAGTTCGAAATAAATACTCCTCTATGTAAATAAATGACGACAATATTAAAAATATATTATTACATGCATATATCCAAATATATTGTAGCTATATTATATATATTATATTTATATATATATATATATATATAATAGCATTGCCCATATGACCAAAAGCTTCCACTATTCAGTAAACTAATCGCCTTTTACTTTACACCGTCCCAACAACAACAATAGCAAGAACAGCAACACTCTCAGTTTTGACTGTCGCGCAGCATTCTCATTGTCTTTTCTTCACCACGGCGACGCTGCTGCTGTAATTTTTCACACCACACACCACGGACACACACACACACACGCACGCACACACGCACACACACAGGCAGGCAGGCAAAGAAATGTTGTCACCTTTTACAACAACAACAAAACGACGACAGAGCGCACACTATACACCATCTCGCTCGCGCTCAAAGGGCGCACTGAGTGGGAGAGAGAGAGGAGTTCGCATAGCCGCCGCCATTGTGAGGTGTGGTGTTAACTAGCTGGCGCGTCGCTCTCTATAGCTGCTGTACGTTTTAGTGTGTGTGTGAGTGAGTGTGTGTGTGCTTGTGGTTAAACTTGTCACACAAGCTGAGCAGCAGCAGCAACAGCAACAGCAACAATGAGAGAATGCAGTCGGGTAGCAAGTTCAACGTCGTCGTCGTCGTCGTCGTCGTCGTCGCTGTTCGTTGCGCTTGTCGTCTTTTTCTTGCGCATAAGCGGCGCCCATATTGCCAGCCAGCTCACACACTCACAGCTTGTGTGTGCTATTGTGTCGCTGTATGTGTGTGTGTGTGTGTGTGGAAACGTGTGACAAAATACATTTGCGTTGCCGTTTTTGCTTTTTGGCGCCGCCGTCGCCGCTGCCAAAGCTTCTTTGTCTGCTGCTGCTGTCTGTATGCGTGTGCATGTGTGTGTGTGTGTGTGTGTGTGTGTGTGTGTGTGCGAATATGTGAGTATGTGTATGTGTGACTTCTGCTTGAGCTTTGCCTTTCATTTGCACGCCTTGTCTCTGGCCGTCTCGCTCACACTAACGCCCACAGCCACTGGCCGTGTTTGCGCAAACTTAGCGTCAAGTTTGTCACACGCGCTCCAGTCGACGCCAGTCGGCACCGACAGTCACAGTCAGTCCAGTTTAGTCCAGCTCTGCTTCTTTTTTTTTTCTTTTTTTATTATTATTACTGCTCCTGCTCCTGCTGCTGCTCTTCTTGTTGTTGTTGTTGTTGTTTTTACTTCATGCTCTTCTTTTTTCAGTGTGCTTTTTCGCACTTGGTGCTTAGGCGACGGCTTTGTTGACGCCGTCGTCTCCGACGCGCCATAAATCGTCGTATTTACAATTTTCGGACGCATAAAAGCTGCCAAAGTGGCTAACATGGCTTTTACCGCACCTCCCACTCCACACCCACCCAGAGCAATCAACCCCAACTCCAACCCAAACCCCAACCCCAACCCCAGTTGTGCTGCATCCAATTGGCTGATTCGCCCGATATTTGAATTGATTTTGCCCCTGCTGCATTTATCTCATAAGTCAAATTATATTTTAATCTTTTGTTAGCCAAAAAAGTATTTTTTATTTTATTTTTTGTGTTTCTATATATATATATATACATATATATATATATATATATATATATATGCGCGCTTGATCTTTGTTATTCCTTCAAAAGCTTCCTGTGATCCATTAAGTTTAAAGCATTGACTGCTCAAAAGCTCTGCTCTGATTTGCTCAGCAGACTTGTGAAAAGCTCTTTTCTAATTTGATCGCACTTTAGATTCTGATCAGAAAAGGTAATCGGCTCGGACTGCTTGCCCTCCTCCAGTTTCTGGCAACCTACCCCTAATCCCTAAGAGCATCTGTCGGTAGTTGTTTGATTTATCTCTGCGTACGCGTTGCCTGCCATCGCATTTACTGTGCTTTGCTCACCTACACAGCAGCCTTCGACTCCTCAGCTCACCTCAGTTCATTTCACCTCCAAGTGAATCGTCCAAACCTCAAACCCCTCCCCCAACTAGCAGCAAAACATTTGACCATTTCAAGTGCATTTTTCGCTTACGCGTCATTTGTCAACTGTTTTTATTAAAAAAACAAAACAATATAAAAAAAACAAGCTCTTCTTTCGTATATATATATATATATATATATGTATATATTTATATATATGTTCATATTTATATATATATATATTTGTAATTTGTTTATTTATTTATTTATTTTTTTGCTTGGATTTACTACACACTCTGTTTTTCCTGCTGCTGTCGCTCACATTTTGAGCCATTTTTCTGGCGCGCTGCACTTTTGGTGTCAGCTGCCTTGTTACTTCTAACACTGCTTGTCACACGCCTTGGACGCTGGCGTCGCTGCTGCTGTTGACGCTGGCGTCGCTGCTGCTGGTTGGTTTGTCACAGTCGTGCTGTTGTTGTTGTGTGTCTGCACACACACACACACACACATGCAACACGCAAAGCGTCAACTCAACACTTTGGTTTTAGGTTTTCTTATTGGAACCCAAATATCGAGTCGCGTTCTCTCAGTGTCTCAGTCTGCCCTGCTCTCACACCCAAACAAGCAGCCAGCCAGCCAGCAGGCGGGCAGGCAGCCACGACCCAATCGACTCACTCGCACGTCCAGCCGACCGACAAATTCAACACACATACACTGCTCTCTCTGGCTCGCTCGCTCTTACTCGTTGCGCTACTCGCCAAAAAGCGTCGACAGAGCAGCCAGCAACAGCAGCAGCAACAGCAGCAGCAACAGCGGCAGCAACAGCAGCAGCAAAACCAGCAGCAGCAGCGTCGTGTTTTGTCTTCGGGGTTGCGCTGCTTGCGTCCGTGTGTGTATTTCCCAGTTTGGAAGCGACCGGCGTGTAGTTCGTATCGGCGTCGTTGTCGTCGTTTGTGTTGCCACCGTTTGTTTGTTGTCGTCGTGCCGTTGTCGTTTGCAATAGCAACATCAGCAACAGCAGCAACACCAACAAGAGCAACATCAAGCAGCAATTGCATTATTTAGCCAATTTTTTTTTATTTGTTTGTTTGTTGATAAAGCTGCATTTGTTACCACAATATTAACAATATCAACTGGCAAACAAACAAGAGCCATCTGTGAAAAGGCAAACGTCGAATCGCGTCGCCGTCGCGTTGACGTTTTGCCGCCGCCAAAACAGCAAACAGCAACACATTTTTTTGAGCAAGAAAATTGTTTTTTTTTTTCGCTGAAGCAATAGCAATAACAAATCTGAAGGAAGCTTGTGACCAAAAGAATATATACATATATAATAATAATATTATTAATAATAATAATAATAATACTAAAGAGAGCAAAAGCAAAAAAGAATAAATAAACAAAAATATGACGTGCTGGTGTGTGTGAGTGTGAACAAATATTATTTGTAAAAACAACAACAACAACAACAACCACAAAAAGGAAAAGAAAAAGAAAACGAAAACGAATCTCTTAAAAACCAAAAGTACCTGCCGAACAACAACAACAACTATAACAACAACAACAACAACAACAATAATAGTAACAGCAACAGTAACAACAACAACTGCAACAACAACAACGTATCTCTTTTTTTTAGCAATCGTACAGAGAATAGAAAATAAATTTTCCGCGTGACGCACATGTTGATGAAATTGTAATGTAATGAGATACGACGTTCAGGAGCTGCTACTTCATCAGTCTGCTGAGGATCCATTCGCCAGGTTCGCAAATGGGATGGCATATCATCCATTTCTGCAGCTCTCGCAAAGACCCACTGACTTCAGCGTCTCGTCGCTGTTGACGGCGGGTAGCAACAACAACAACAACAACAATAACAACAACAACAACAGCAGCAGCAGCAACAGCAACACGAACAACAGCAGTAACAACAATAACAGCAGCAACAACAACAACAACAACAGCAGCTCGGGAGCAGCAGCAGCAGCTCAGGCGCTTAGCTCGCCAATCTCGGGCGGCGCCGGCAATTTTCGCAGTTCGCCGACGCAGCTGTCGCCGCAAAGTAATCACAGCAGCCACAACAACAACAATAACAACAACAACAATAACAACAATAATAATAATAACAACAACAACAACAAGAATCACTTGAGCACCACCGAACCACTGAGCGGGAGTCAGGCAACGACGCCCACAGCGACACCGCCTCCCGCTGGATCAGGTACAGGAGCAGCATCAGCGCCGCCGCCTTCGTCCTCATCATCGTCGTCTCTACCCGCGCATCATTCACCCAACGTAGTAGCACCGCAACCCGCACCGCCGTCAGCGCATCCAACAGCAACAGCACCACCACCACCACCACACGGAGCGGGTTTGCATTCGCATCCAACGCATCCCCAGCAGCAGCATCCTCAGCAGCATTTGGGGCCGCAACAGCATCCGCCGCCACCGTATTTTCCAGCCGCTGCGCTAGCCGCATTGGCCGGCAGTCCGGCGGGGCCCCATCATCCGGGCCTATATAGCGGCGGTTTGCGTTTTCCCCCACATCCGGCGCATCCGCACGCACATCATCCGCTGGGCACCGCCTACACCACCGCCGAGGACGTGGTGCTCGCTTCGGCTGTTGCACATCAGCTGCATCCGGCGATGCGACCGCTTCGAGCCCTTCAACCCGAGGACGATGGCGTCGTCGATGATCCGAAGGTCACACTCGAGGGCAAGGATCTGTGGGAGAAGTTCCACAAACTCGGCACCGAAATGGTCATCACCAAAAGTGGCAGGTAAGCGAAATTGCTCCCTTGCTAAATTAAAGCCCAAGTCTATGGAAACCATTAAACCACTCGACCACCCAACAACAGTGAAATCCTCAAATAAACAGTGAAATCCAATACTATAAAGCTCTTCCCGGAGTTATATTCCTTATGCTCCCCAAATCCTTTCGCATAATTGAAACAACAAACTTTTTATTTGGGTTACGATAAAAGTGAGAATCCTTTGGCCAGGCTCTCATCAACCGGACAATCTATGGATCAATATGTATTTAAGGAAACACTGTTTAATCTGATTCTTCAGATTAATCCTATGTAGTTATGACCGCTCCTTCAGTTGAACTCCTTGTGCTTGAATGATTCTTATTGCGCTGCTTACGCTGCTTGACCCCACGTTAAGAACGTTCAGTTTCAGCTCGATTTCATTGAAATACACTTATCCTTAAGAGCTGAACTTGAAATACTTGTTAAGGTATTTATGCTTGAACGAAAATAACTTTCATCTCCTTGACCATCCTAATGTCTATTCCCATAAGTATCGCATTCTTTTCGCGACGGTCAACACGATGCCAAAAGTAGCAAGTGTGAATCTCTCTCCCCCTATCTCTCTCTCTCTCTCTCTCTCTCTCTCTGTCTCTATCTGTCTCTGTCAGTGGTCTTAGTTCATACTGCATCCCTGTAGCAAAAGCTTTCAATGCCATCTTGCTCGATGCGCGCTGATCCATTGTTAGCTACTTGAGCACGTGTGGCGTCTCAAGCATCTTCACTGGCTAATGTGGCACACTGTGCGAGACGATGTCTTCGGAAAAGTAGGTGAAAAACGCATTTTACAATCGTTATATACCATCCTCCTCCCCCCGCATCAAGTTGAGCACTCACTTAAAACTCACACACCATCACTCGCACTAACCATAAGTAGTCAGGGCGTGTCATCATCATCATCATCAGCATCAGCATCAGCATCAGCATCATCATCCTCTCCAGACAACGCTTGGCTCAACGTTGACATTCAAGTTGCGTTCGCGCGTGAAAATGCGTTTTAAGACTCACACCTACTTGAAAACGTGGCATTCAAAGCCACTGAATGACTGAGTGTGTATGACTCGGGCCACTTTTGAGTGTCGAGTACAAAATTTGTGCAGAGCACGCAATTAAATCAGTGAATACGAGTTAAAAAAAAACAAAACAAAAAAGAAAAGCAAGATTTCAAAAAAAAAAAAAACACACACACAATTTTCAAATGCATATAAAAGTGAGACTAAATCGTTGAAAAAAACTGTGAAGTATTCATATTCATTTGAAGTGTGCATTCAAATTCGCATTTCGTTTTACCAGTCCTAACGGCATTTAATAGTAAATGCATTTAATTGAAAATTGAATATTTCTATTCGTCAAAGCTAGATAACCCTTTCCCAGATAGGTGCTTATATTCTCCACCTAATGGTTTAGTTGGACATAACGAGTAGCGAGTGTGCTATTCATTTGTTGAATATTCAAGTGTGTACAGCGCTTGGACTAGTTGAATAAAATATGCGTGTGTGAATCAATGACTAAAATGCAAGTTTTAATACCATTATTCACTTTAACGTGGCTGCAATTCAACTGTACAACATGCACTCACTTGACCAGCATTACTGCATTCACTTACAACAGTTCAACAGTTCAACAGTTCAACAATTCAACAATTCAACAATTCATTTCCACACAAAATCAATTAGATCATTTTTTGTTTGTTTGCTTTGTTTTTAGCTTTTGTTTTAAAGCTACAAATTTGTTCGACGCCTCGTTGGCGCTTAAATCCCTAAGTCGACCTCCACAACCATCCGTTCCCGACTCAACGCACAGTTGCAGCACCATGTTCTCTTGGAAAAAGGGGGGTTTTTTGGGTGATATTTTGCATTTGACTTTGGCTAACGACAACAACAAGAACAAAAACACTAAGCAAATATTTGCAAAATAGTTTTGCAAAAATGTCGAAAACTTTCGAGTGCGGCGTCTGCAACGCGTCTGAGGCACGCCCCGCGATGCCACGCCCAGCCGCACCACGCCCACCATTGACGCGCCCAAACAAAGAGGCGCAGCCTTTATGAATTTATATGTAACTAGCATTTTCTCGCCCGTTGCGTCTGCAGAAAGTTTTGTTGTTTGCTTTTTGTTGCGATTGCTGTTGTTGTTCTCACTGTTGATGTTGCTGTTGCTATTGCACTGCAAGATGCAAGGTGCAAGCTCATGCACTCGCTCTCTCGCTCGCACCCGTGGCACTTGTTAATCCTTAAGCTCATTAGCAGCCGGCGCTCAAGTGTGAAACTGAACCAAGTGGCCATCCATAAACATAACCACTCCACACAGAAATATGCTTGCAACCTCCGCACCAGCACCAGCAATGGCAATGGCAACGGCACCGGCAGTTGGCAGCAGCAACAGCAGCAGCAGTTGCAGTCCCGCTCCACATTTCCGGCTAACAAAAATTCCAACGGCGAGTGCATTTTTTTCGCACTCTCTGCAGTTCATTCGCCTGCAACCAACCCCCACACCTCCCTCCAACCGCTCCCCACCCACCCATCGCTCAGTTGTAATGAGTTTAGCATAGCACTTGAGAACAGAGCTTTTACAGCGAAGGGGCAAAGGGCGGCCACACACACACACACACTCACACACACACACACACACACACAATTACACACGCAGAAGCTGAATGCTGCGAAAGTGTTGCGCCTAACATGCAATTGTTGTATCAACAACTCTCTCTCTCTCTCTCTCTTTTC
Source organism: Drosophila setosimentum (assembly GCA_035043505.1). Lineage (NCBI taxonomy): Eukaryota > Metazoa > Arthropoda > Insecta > Diptera > Drosophilidae > Drosophila > Drosophila setosimentum. The sequence goes on along the minus strand of JAWNMY010000090.1, from coordinate 18,537,353 downwards.
CCCTTTCTCTTTCTCTCTCTCCCTCTCCCTCTCCCTCTCTTTATCTATCTCTTTCTCGCGCGCGCACTGTGCACTTATTCGAGTGGCTTGTAAAAGTTTTAAGTACTCATTCGTTTGTTCTACCGTACCGGTGCGCACACACTGCCACAGCTTGTGGCGAAGGCGCTTGCCACATGTGTAAGTTGCAACTTTTGTGCACGCCACACACATATGCTCTGCTTTGTGTTTTTTTGTTGTATTTTTTTGTTTTTTTTGTGCTTGTTGTTGCCTGCTGGCATTGCATGTTAAAACACTGAGAGCTAGGAGCCACCCAACGGTGGCCCGAAACAAGTGCGAAAACTACAACAAATTATTGTTTTTGTTGCTGTTGTTGTTGTTGTTGCAACCATCATCATCAATGTCAAAATTATTGTTTTATTATTGCCAGCAGCAATAATTTTTCACCAACTAAATATCCCCTTTCCATCGCCCAAAGCTCAGCACATGCCATTGTTGCAGACATCCGAGTGCTTTTAGCACTCTCACTAAATGGTTGTTTTAATTGCAGTTTGCTGAATCAATTCACAGTGCACTCAAACATCAGAATTTCAGCATTCTTCTGAGTACTAATTTACTTTCTAGCTACTGGTTACTCAGGCCTTGTGATTTGTATTCGACTATGTTTGGATACATCGAGTACCCAAAAGAAACTTGAAACTTGGAAACATATTCCGATATTTCGGAATATCCTTAAATTTGTCTGCTTTTAACCAATATTCGGACACTCACAAAATACACACAACTTATTAACAGTATTTATTTAGCAAAAAGTATTATCTATTTTTTTTTTGAGTACCTTAGAGTACATAAATGAAATTAATTCAATCTCGAAAAATTCTTATAATGAATGTGAATATATGGGCTCTGCCTTATATGTATCTATATATATATATATTTATCGCAAAAGTATTCACAAAATATGGCACATTTGAAACATTGATATTCTATATGATTTGAATATTCTTTATGCATTCTCCGAGATCTGCAACAAATGCCAAAAAGTGTCGTTATTCATTTGATTTATGCGACTACGATTCGAGCATTCTGCCGAGTGCGACGCACTCATCATCAGTACCAAGTTCCATCTTCATTTCTATCTGTATCTCTCTCTCGCTCTCTCTCGCTCTTTCTCTCGCTCTGTGTGTGTGTGTGTGGAGAGTCAAAACCAATCACAAGACGGCAGCAAAGCACAGCTGATTCATTTGGTGGAAAGCGGGTACTCGAGACGACTGTCGACGGGCTGATTCAATTAGCGCAACGCATTTGAATCTCGTTATTCGTTATTCAAATTGCTCGCACTCGCATCGGCTCTGTCCCTGGACTGGGGTGCGACTCATCCGCAAATTGGCAAACTGGCAAACTGGCAATCTGGCAAATTCGCAACTCGCAACTCGCAACTGCGCGACAAAATGTCGCTGGCAATTAAATTGCCAAAGCGATTTGCGTGAAATGTTGTCGCTGCTGGCTGCTGGCTGCTGCTGTTGCTTCTGCGTCTCTTGCTCTTGTTTTACTTGTTGTTGCTGCTGTTTGTGACTTATCAATTAATTGAAATTGCTGCCTAGGCGCAAATAAATAAAGCGATTTCTCGACTTTCGACTCTTCGACTCGCCTCGCACGCCTGCTTCACCATCTGCCTCTGCCTCTGCTTCTGCCTCTGCTTCTGCTTCATCGTCTGCCCAATTCACTTGACGACACTTTGTCGCGTGAAAGTGCAACTGTTATCAAAAGTTTGTCGCAGATTAAACACCCTTCCAATTCTATTTTTGATTGCACATACTTCAAGGCAAGCTATGACAATATATGGGATATTCTGAAACTGATGTATCATTAGATGATATCGGCATTGCAGATAATTTAGTTATTACGGATTGTATATATACACACTCGTCAACAATTAATATAATAAGGCATTATTTTCCCCGAATTTGGTTGTTTCTGGGTTGACCCTATATAATTAATATCGAAAGGCCTCATATTAAATGCTCTTTTCGTTTAAAAGAAAACAATTCAATATATTTTAACTAGAAAAGCAGTGCACAATAGAAAACGGATTTAAGTGGCAAGGAGTGTACTTCAAACATGTCGTCTTTGCGTTCCATATCTTCTGACAGTATTATAATGCTCAGTCCCCCCAATTCTCTCCGCAGGCCGTACAAAATGTTGGCAATAAAGATTCGTGTACTGGTTGAAACGCTTTGATTTGCGCCCTCAGATTTTAATGGAAAATGACGGCGTATAGCCAAACATTTGCTCTGGCCACCAAAGTCTCGTAGGTCCCTCTGCCCACACCTCCTACTCCCACCGCTAGTAGGCGATTATAATTAATGTCAGGCCTCGTGTGTACTTCGTCACACACACCCTCTCACCACTATCCCTCATACACTGCGTGTTTGTTTTTGTGTTTGTGTGTATGTGTGTGTGTTTCGTGCGTTAATGTGTTAAAGAGCCGGGCCAAGACACCGGTCGACAAATGTTTAATGACACGGCCAAGAGGCAAGAATAGCCCAAGCCCTCGGCACCCGCTGAGGTGGGTGGGTGGCTAAAACCTGTGAGCAACCGTATGTCAAAGTTCACTTGTTTAATTATTGTAAACAAAAATTGCTTCCCATCCCCCACTAACAAACTTTTTAACTTATCATTCCTTCCCCCACTCTGGTCCAATTAAATGGGTGCAACGCGTTTTCTTTTATTTTTTCAGCTTTATAGATGGATTTCTTTTTAATACTTGTGAAGTTTTTACCACGCGTTTTGCTCCTGCTCATTAGAATCGACTAATATTTGTACATTGAGCAGATTGTACTGCATGTAGTAAGCCCACGACTTCCCTCTACCCACCCACTATCTTCATAATTGTGCTGGATTTGTTGAAAATTGTTCGCAGGAGGATGGGGGTTGAAGGTTGAGTGGCATTATCGATGTGGAAAGTTGACAAATGTGTGTGTGTCCTTCGAGTCCTTCACTTGGATTTTCCACCAATCCCCTCCCTCTACTAATCCTTGTACGCTAATTCCATGCAAATTGATCGACAATCGATGGCTTCGATGGCATTCGCTAGTCCAAGCCTTCAGGTGCTTTACACCGCAATTCTTCGACAATTTTGAGCCATGAAAAATTCATAATAATTGTAGCCGCAGCCAGCTGCAATCTAGCCGACCAGGTCTTACCCTCAGCAGTAGTATAACAGTTTAGCATGCTATGAAATATGCATGTCTTTGGGTACAATTTCTGCTAATTTGCCATACGTAATTGATTCAAACTTGCAATCGATGCTAACAACATTAATGTATATATGGCTAATTGCAGTATACATTTTATGGCAAACATAGCAGGCAATATATCATAACAGCTACAATAATAACTGCAATTACAATTGTCTAAGCGCAAAACTGTAAAATAATATCAAAACTATTAAAATCGTTGCCCATTGTCGCGTAGTCTTAATAACAGTTATTTACCGAGACCCATATCAAAAATTAAATATTCAATATAGCTCAACAAAGCCACGAGAATAGTATCAAATATATTATTCGATTTGATGAACAAATTTAGAAATACTGACTATTATTCACCTCCTTTAGAATCTGTTTCGTGATATAGTTCTTCGATACTTCAGTTAAGCAGACGTGGCCAAGTCAATAGGATGTTGGCCAAAAATATTAATATATATATATATATATATGTTGCCTCTTACCAACAAAATCAGTTAAAATACTGACTTGTTGATGTGCAGAATTAAAAGAAAATATACAAAAAAATATATATAAAATAAATGATTAAATTTGAAAATTTTTATTTTCACATTTCGGGAAAGTGGAAAGTTAGCAAATTATTGTTTTCACGTCGAGAGCCAGGTTAGAACTGAAATTATTCCCAAGTAGACGAAAAAGGTGAGCAAAAATAAATGCATGGCATACTAAAATGCAAGCATTAACTGCAAAATTAAGCCGATATTGGTTCTATCGGTTCTATATAGAATGGACAGTTAAATCAATTCGTACAATTGGCAACTGAACAATTTATGTAGAAAGCACATTTGATATTACAAGTCATATAGAGTTCATTTATGGAACTTTTAAGAGGCGTTTGCCGCACGTGGTTGCGCCACTGTCGCATGGCTGAGACTAGAAATGTGGTTGGACGCTGAACGAAAAAATGAAAAAATGAAAAGAAAAAAAAAACATAACCAAACGAAAGAGGAAAAAAGAATACACAAATTACAAATTACAATAAAAATGTAATAAAATGAATGCAGAAGAGGAAGAGGTACAGTAAGTGACAGAATCCGCTTGACATAGCATAAATAATTTGCATAATAAACGATTGTAGAAATGTTAACGGCAAATGGTCAATGGGCAGGCAGCTCGAGTTGAGTTGTGGATTGGGATAAATTCAGTTGCGTTGCGTTGCGCTGTTTGCTGTTTGCTGTTAATTTAAATTGCATTTGCGCCCACTTAAAATTAAATGAAAATTAATTTGACGAAAAACGTTGGCAGCGCCAGCTAATTAAGTGGCCGCTTCCGTCGTCGCCGCCGCAGTCGCCTACGCAGCACCAACAACGGCAACGGAAGTTAAGGCTTGGCTTAATGGGGCGCCAACCAAATTCGGGCATCAAGCGAAGCCGAACTCAAAGCTGAGTCTGAGGCTGAGGCCTCAACCTGAAGTTGAACATACTTAACGGCCCCTGTCTAACCGAAATTGGTAACAAAACGCCGCTAAGTGGCCAACTAAATCGAGAATTCCGCTGTTTACACGCTCCGCTTGCCTAATGAGCGTTCCCCTAACCCCTAACCCACCCCCCCCCCCCTTCCCCCACACATCGTACACACTTCACCCTCCATCATCGCCGCTACCCGTCAGTGCTTATCGCTGAGCCGCTGCTGATAAGAGTTGTGTGTGTACGCGTTGCTGGCCAACAGGTGGCGCTCTTAGCTGGACGCAACTGTACCCCAGAGAGCGTATCTAAAGCGAGAATGGCCCGCAAGTATCGATCTAGTCGAGAGAAACTTTCGCTTTCGCTTTTAAAAGAGCCCAAAAACGGCGGCGACGACGACGACGACGGCGACGACGAACGAGGCGGGCCAGAAGGAACAGGAACAAGAATTGAATATTAAACGCATATTGTATAAATTTTTTGAAGTATGCATGAAATGCATAAAGCGAAGAACGCAAAAACAAAAATACAAAATATGACGACGACGGCGACAACCATCATCATCATGATGATGATGATGATGATGATGACGATGATGATGCGTTCTATATGTAGGATCGCAATGATGTCGATGACGAGCCTGCTTTATAATGAAGAACATGAGCTCGATTCGCCAGAACCAGAACCAGCAGGAACAGAAGAGCCCCAAAAACAAAAAACACAAACAACAAAAAAAAAAACACACACACACACAGGAGAACAAGAAGAAGAAAAAAAAGGCCAAAAGGAAGAATGAAGCCAAGAACAAAAAGCTGCGACGTCGAAGACGGCGTCTTTTTGGCGCCAGAAAAGTAACGACAATGCGGCGGACGAAATGCGTGGAGCTGCCAAAGAAGAATACCATGAAGAAGCAGTCGAATGAGAATAAGCACAAGCAGAAGATGAAGGGCGCACAGGCGGTGGGTGTTTTTTAGCGGAACTTAGAGCGGGGGCAAGAGGGCAGAGGGCAGAGGGCAGAGGGTTGTTGCCAGCTTTGCTGAACAATGCAAGCAAAACTGAAGCTTTCAGCAAAAGCTTGCTTCATCTTTGCGAAAGTGAGCGAGCGAGCAACAACAATAAGAATATGAAGAATAAGAGAAGAGAAGAGGCAGCAGCAGCAGCAGCAGCAGCAGCAGCAGCAGCAGCAGCAACATCATCAGTAGCAGCGACAGCGGCAGCAGCAGCAGCGCCAGCGTTCGACTAAAAGAAATGTCAAAAACAATGAGAACGGTCCGATGAATTTGACAAACATTTCCTAGATGTGCGCTGGCAGATCAAAGAAGGCGGCGACAACGGCGACGATGGCGACAGCGTCGACAATCTGCAGACGAAGATCTTTTCATGCTCTCGCTCTGTCGTTCGCTCTCTCTCTCTCTCTCTATCTCTCTATCCAGACAGCAAATTAGTCAAATTAGCATAGTCACACAACGAAAGCTGTCGTTGATCCTTGCAACTCTCGCAAGTCTCTGAAGCCTTTCGGTTTCGGCATTTTTGTTTTTGTTTTGCGCCCTCTTTTGTCTCGTGGCATATTCACGCGTTGTGCGCAAACCCGGCTTGGCTTTTAGCATTAGTTTACACTTGATTAGAACGCTAATTGGCTCAAAGAAGAGGATGTCCCCAGTTGTCAGCCAGCCGTTCATTTTCAGTTTGAAGTTCAGGTTTAGATCACAGATCGCATCGAGTACTCGCACCACACTCACTAGCTATTCACTGAGCTGCGCAATTTTCGCGGAAATGAACGCGTTTGACGCAACAACAACAACAACAACATCAACGACAACAACTTATTGTTCAGACAGATGTGTGTCAGGGTTTTAATCAACGCGCTCCACAGTCGCATACATTATCAATAGAGAAGAGGGTTAAGACTTGCTAATTGGATTTGCCAGAGCTTTCTCATTGAGTCTGTCATGTGGAAATCGTGATATGGAATATTTGTTAAAACTCTGCTCGCCTAGTTTATACAATTAGTTCGATTTTACGATCGTTGGCTTGTGTGAAATTTGGAGTGGAGATGCTGCCAAGAAACTTAACTAATTATGGTAATTAGAATATGCAAAGATTGCCATTTGAGAGCCTAATGATTGAAGAATCCTAAATTTGTTTCCTTATAAATAAAGAAATCGATTAACGCACATTTCGATGCCGAATAACAAAACCCCGAGAAATTGATCAAATTGTTTAAGATTAAAATTGTTGCCAGCTGTGTTCTGCTGCTTGCTTGAAGCTGTGTGGTTCTCGCGAAACCTTTTGTCAAATGCTGATCAACTTGAATGTTCTATTCCTTTATTAGTTGAGAGCTTGTTTTTGTTTTTGTTTTTCTTAATTTTGTTTCAGTGCTGTTGTGGGTCGATGTGTCGATTGTTAATTGTGATGCCCATTCTTATGCGCGTTGCTGTCTGCAACCATTGCTCTGCTCACTCCCTCTCTTTCTCACTATCACTATCTCTATCTCTATCTCTTACTTGCGATGCTAGTGTTGCTGCTGCTGCTGCCACCGTCAGCGTTTTGCGTCTGTTGTCTCACGAAAACGCTTTATGAATTTTAAGTGGCAAAAATTGATGAGCTGCCGCTTTGGTTTTATTCTCTTTTTATTGTCGCTTATACTTACATATGTGTGTATAAGTGTGCGTGTGTGTGTGTGTGTGTGTGTGTGTGCGTGCGCGTATTTATTTAATATTTTTCTGGAGCCAACAGCTCGAGAAGAAGTTAAATATTATATATACAAATTGTATGAAGCATTTGGTGCGCTTTAACTGCGCTGCGTGTTTTGATTGCCTGATGCGACGACAGCAGCAGCAACAGCAGCAGCAACAACAGCAGCAACAGCAACAGCAACAGCCACTGTGATTACGTTTTTGGTAACACACACAAATTTATGTAGTCACATCGAAATTTATGAATAAAATTCATTTTTTCTGGGAAATAAAATTATCAAATTTATGTAGCACCTCGGAAAAACGTTGCATTGAAATTAACACGAATCAGCAGCAGCACCAGCACCACCAGCAGCACGAGCAACAACAACAAAAGGAAATTAAACCAAGAGCGAACGAGTGAAGAAGAAGAATAAAATAAAAAAGGAGCACAACTGAACGATAAAAACAATTACACACGCACGCACGCAAAACAAGAACAACTTACGACATTTAAGAGAGAGAGATAGCCAGAGAGAGAGAGAGAGAGAGCGAGAGAGAGAGAGAGAATGAGAGGGAGAGGGAGCGAAGCTAAGCTTCTGCTGCGTCTCGCACCAGTTTAACTTCAACTTTAACTCTCTAACTCAACTCAATTGCCGCCTGCTCCTTCCACCCACAGCACGGCTCTCGTGTGTGTGTGTGTGTGTGTGTGTGTGTGTGGCTCGTGCAGTTGACTGACGCTGCGTCGCTGCCGCATCCAGTGGTGCTGCTGTTGTTTGTGCTGCGGGCGGGTGCTGTTGCTGCTCCTACAGCTGTTTCTGCTGCTGGCTGTTGTAGGTGTCAATGACGTGCGCTATCAGTTTTCATTCATGCCGCTTAACTGTAGCCTTAGCTGAAAAACTACTTGGACTCAGCTGGTGCTGCTGCTGTTTGCTGCTGTTGCTGTTGCTGTTGCTGTTGCTGCAAATTGTAGTTTTAAGCTTTACGCCCTGTAGTTTACATGCCTCTACTGCAGACTGTTTGCAATTTCATGCTCTCTCTTCTCTCACTCTCTCCCTCTCTCCCTCTCTCTCTCTCTCGCTCTCTTTGCGCGCAGGTGTGTGTTTGTGCACTCAATTAACAGCAAACAAAAGCTTAATGTTTGTGTGTGTGTGTGTGTGGGGGTGTGGGGGTGTGTGTGTGTGGGGGGGTGTGTGGGTGGTGCGCTCAAAAAATGAACAAAATGCAGCTGCAATAAAAGTTTGAAAAGTTTGAATTTTGCTCGCTTTATTTTTGTACGTGTTTGTTTCGCTGTTGTTGGTATTGTTGTTGTTGTTATTGTTGTTTGTCTGGTTGCGTCGTGTTAATTGAGTGTGAAGTTAGGCATTTATTGTTGTTGTTGTTGATTTTAATTGTTAAGCAACAAAGGCGCGAAATATATTTTAGCGGCTAAAGTAACGCTACAAAAAAAAGCTCGGAAACAAGAACATCAGCAAGAACAACAACAACAACAACAACAACAACAACAACAACAACAACAACAACAGCAATCACAGCTGGCTTGCGTGCTTGCATCGCGTCTCAGCTGCTGCCTGCCACAGCAAGTGTTGATTTCATTAATGCAATTGCAATGGCAACCACAGCTACAACAACAGCAAACAGCAAACAGCAAACAACAAACAGCAACAGCAGCAGCAAAAGCAACAGCAGCAAGCAGAGCGACAAGTTTCTCTGAGTCTCACTCTCTTTGGCTGTGTTGCATTTGGTGCGATCGTGTGTTGACTGCATTTAATTGTTGTCGCTGCCGCCCCGCTCGTTGTCACTTTGAGTTAACAACTCGATTACACGCTGCGACTGCGCTGCCGCCGGCCATGTGCAATTTTTTGAATTATTAATGAATCTCAGCTGTGGCCTAGGCGCAAAAACAACAACAAAAAAAAAAAGGAAAAAAATAAAGAAAAAAATGACAACAACAGCAGCAGCAACAGCGACCGTGTTAATAAAAAACAATTAATATAAAGTGTATGTTTAGTGTCGACAGTGTTGCTGTTGTTGTTATTTTTGTTGCCGTTGCTGCACTCGTTGATTATTTGTACTATTAACGCGCTGAGAACTCGTTATTCTACTGTCTTCGTGTCCGCTGTGTCTCTTGTGTTGTGCGTGTGTGTGTGCGCACCTCGTCGTATGTAATTACTTCTAGTTGGCCATAATTTGTCAATTGCTATTTTGTTGCAACGACAGCGACTGCAGCAACAACGTCAATGCCAAGCAAGAACAACAACAACACCAACAACAACAACGACAACAGCGGAAGTGCAAGTGTGCAATCAACAGCGACTTAAAGAGAAAGAAAAAACTAAAGAATGCAAGCGAGAGAGAGAGAGAGTGAGAGAGAGAGTGAGAGAGAAAGTGAGGTGGTAAGACACGCAAATATGTAGTTTTAAGGTAACAAGTTATGATATAATTTTTACACGTTGCCTTCAGTTATTCGCAACTCGCTCTTTATAATCGTTCTTCTGCTTCTAATTTAATAACTTTTATTTTGTGCAGATCGCGGCACTTGCCACTTCTGATTCCATTTCCTTCTTTATGGGTTGTAATGAAGTTGGCCTTTATGCAAACCTCGCTATTTGTTGCTTGTCACCAATGCTACTTTCAATACTCTATCAATTTTTGTCTGCGATCGTTGTGCAAATCACTCGTCACAAATTGCGCTTGCTAATTATAATAAACGTACAGGAAATTAGCTGACAAAGGTCAAACAAAACAAAACTCATGCCTCGTATGTATATATGTATGTATGTATGTATGTTTGTGCACTGTAAGGGATTTAGTACAACTAATTTATTTGCTTAGCCCACACGTATGGGCCCGACCCTCTCTCTCTCTCTCTCTCTCGTTAATTCTTCTCGCTGAACCTGTTCGGCTGCCTAGGCGCCTAGCATCCCCTTTCTCTCCGTCTCGCTCTCGCCGCTTGCAAATCGCAGAACAAAGTAAAAGTGGCAAGCAAGCCGCACTCTCTGCAGCCTCACGTCTCCAAATTTTGGGCCCAATCGAATGCGATTCGCATTCGCTCTCGTTGGTTTGTTCGCTCCTTTCGTTGCCGTTCGGAGCTGTTTGTGTTGTGCGGCATGTCCTGTGTTGGGCCGCTTTGTTCGCTGCCAGCAGGGACAACAAAATCGACGCTTTGTTGGGTTTTCTTCTTATTTATAAGCCGGTCAGCTGTCCCTCTGCGTGGCCCTCTTTGCCCTATAGCGTCCCTACACGATCGATGCAGCAACCCTCATCCTTATGCACCAGCAAGCAAACATGCAACCCTGTTCCCTGTTCCCTTTTCCCCTGCTTGCTTTCTTTGCTTGTTTGTTTGTTTGTTTGTTTTTGTGGCTGCTTCTGCTTCTGCTGCTGCTTTAGCTTCGGCATAGGCATCGGCATCGGCATCGGCTTCTGCTGCTGATGCCGGTGATCGTTCAATAATGGGCCTGGAGCGCCAGGTAAGCCACATTCACATCCACATCCACATCCACATTCACATTCACAATCGCATTCACGTTCGCATTTCACGTTGTCTTGTCTCGTCTGCTGCTACCTTTTCATTTGATGGTGGTAGTGGTGGTGGTGGTGCTGCTGCTGCTGCTGCTGCTGGTGCTGGTGCTGGTGCTGGTGCTGGTGCTGCTGCTGTTTCCTTTTCTTCTTCTCGGCTTGTTTGCTTTGTCCATTCAGGCGGTGCAGAGCGCTCTACCCAAAAAGCATCCATCAGTTGACTGCCCCGTCTTTCGCCGGCCCCCTTCTGCTTTTGCTGACATTCGTATCTGCATTTTATTATCATGAGCCGCTGGGCTTTTGCCTTGTTTGCCTGTCGTCGCGCCAATCGTTGGACCATATTATCGTCAGCAGGATCAGCTGTTTTTGAGGAAGCTTTTCGGGCAGAGCTTTGTGGTGCTGCGCAGCGCAGCTCGTTTAGAAGAACAGACAAATGGCTATTACTTAGTTTCTTATGTTGTTTTGTAGACAGAGCCCAAAGCTCAACAGTTCCTGTTAAAGTTTTCATCGTGTAACCATTTAGTCCCCCATATCAGGGGGAGCTTTTTGAATAGAAATATTCGAACATATTCAAATCCTGCGATCTGTGCAAGCTGTATTCTTTTAATTTGCTCTTTGGTTTTGTGGGACAATATTGAGAAGCTTTTCAGAAAGGGAATTGGCTTTTGAGTTAAGCTTTTAGCTGAAACTTCCAATGTTGTATGCAAGCCTTGATCTATAATCGATATGATCCAGAAAAAGCTTAAATCTACAGTTAACTGGCTAGGTTTTAGGCTGATTCCTTTGCTAGATGCCACAAGTTAAAGCTACGAAATCACTGCTTTAAATGGAAGATTGGCTAGTTAATTGCAAATATTAAAATCATCTGTGAGTTGGCTGCAGATCGAATAAATGTGTTGTTTTCTGTTTGTCGATAGTCCGATTAACACGTTGTCTCCACACCATCCCTTCTCCCCGCCTCCCCCCTCCCAGCACATCGTACTCGTCCACCGCTGACTGCTGCCCGTGCCGTTGGCTGATGAAAAGTAAACATACCACAAATTGGACAGTGGAACACATGTTTGGCGCGTTAAATGCTCGAGCGTGTTATTTATAACGTTTTTTATGCGCTAACCAGGCCAACAACGGACTTCGAGTCTCTGACTCTGGCATTGGCATTGGCATCGGCATCGGCATCGGCATCGACATCGACATCGGGGCTGGGACCGGACCGGTGCCCAGACACCTTCTTTTCTCGGCCAGCAGCAGCAACAGCGTGTTCGACTACAAGTTGCTGTTGTTTTGCCTCTGCTCTTCTTCTACATGGCTGTTGTCTTCTGCTTCCTCTTTATTGGACTGTTGCCGTTGCTGTTGATGTTGCTGTTGCTGTTGCTGTTGCTGTTCTTGTTAAGGCCGCGCGCACCCGATTGCCCCTTGTGTACATTGCCAGTTGTTTTTGTTGTTGCTTCTGTTGCTGCTGTTGTTTGGTCAACACCTTTTGAAGACTTTGGCTTTGGGCAAGAAAGTCCCACCAAAGGCACAAAAACGGCAGCAGTTGTAAGTTGCTGCCGTTGTTGTTGCTGTTGCTGCCTTATTCAGACTACCGGCAACCGCAAGAAATATGCGTGTAGAGCCAGTTTGCTGGCGTTTCGTCCTTTTAGGCCTTATGACAGCTCACAGCTCACAGCTCACAACTCACAACTCACAAGTCATAACAAGCGTCGTCAGCCGGAGATCTCGTGCCACAGACGAGTCCTTGAACACAACTGACGCCACTGACGAGGCACGCAATGCGACAGGTAACGAGCCCAAAGCGCCAGCAGTTCCTAACAACTCAAAAAACGCATAGTTTATGTACGTATGTATGTATGTATATACATACTAAAACATACTCTCAAGTTAAACTTAAGTTATGGAATTCATCGATTTATATATAGTATTGTTTAACCTAACGAAAATATCCAAAACTCAGCTAATATTTGAGGTAGGTTTTCTTTTTCCACATTATTTCTTGCAAAGCGAATGAGATTTTAATCTCCTTAATTATTTCTGATTGGGGGGATCTGAAGTTTCCAGTTCATAACAGTTATTGTTCTAGAGATAAACTGTTTATGAGCTACTTTATCCACTTGGTAGCTCGATTAAAGATCATTGCTAAAGCAATCTTAACAAGTTTCATTTGTTCTCCAACGATGCTATAGGACTAATCATTTAAGACGCGTCTCCAATTTGTATCATCGCATATATATATATTTATAAACATATCCTCTTGTATGTGATCAGAATTTAAATGATGCGAGAAGCTACAGGAACTTTTTGGCCACTTCTTCCACGCTGAGTTGCTTTACATTGCTGCAAGCAACATTCTCAAGCTGGAGCTGAGGCTGGAGCTGGAGCTGATGCCGAAGCTGAAGCTGAAGCTGAAGCTGAGGCTGGAGCCAATGTTCGCAACAGGTGCCAGGCAAATGCTCTGCCCCTTCGGCAGCTGACTATCTGTTTTGGGTTAAATGGCAGGCGAGTCAGTATGTTGGGTGTTTGTCGATTTTGGTACGTTTGGAACGTTGTCGTTGCGTCTGCGGCCTTATCAGCCAAAACGGCGAACGGAGACGCGAGGCTTGCACGAGAGTTCTGCGAATCGTGTTGATTTGATTTATTTAAACAACAAGCAACGAATGAGTCGAGAGTCGAGAGCCTGGCAAGTCTGGCGAGTCTTATCGCCGCTCGATCATAAATAAGAATTATGCTTATAAACATGCATTGGCATTGGCATTGGCATTGGCCATGGCACCACATTGACCATGGCACCACAAGATACACCACCCATGAATGGAGAGCCCTACCTGAAGTTTCGATATTGCTGGCAACAACAAGAACAACAACAACAACAACAACGACAACGACAACAACAACAAGTTGTATTCTTTGGGATCTGTGGGCAGTTGGTACACGAATGATGCCTGGTCCCACTGTGTGTGGGACATTAGAAAAGTTTATGTAGCTCTGAGCAGCATCATTCTCAGCCTCCTCCCCCCCTTCGCACACACACACACATACACCTTACACCCCGCACCATAACATTTACTTTGCTGGTCTTGTTAACAACTTTGAAACGCAGCTCGTTTAGAATCTGATTGTTTTGTTGTCTTCTCATCCCCTCTCTCTCTCTCTCTCTCTCTCTCTCTCTGGCCTCCCTCTCTCTGTCTCTGTCTCTGTCTCTGTGTCTGCTGTGCTTCTAGTCTCGTTAGTTGCCTGTTTTACCGCTCCTCACCCAACCACCCCTTGCCCCTCTCATCGATCGATCAGCTGCCTTGTTGACTTTGAGGATTTATGAGTGTCTGACGTGTGTGATGACTGTTATTAGCCACAGCCATGTCCTCGGTCCTACTGCTGATACTGATGCTGACTCCGAGCTGACTCTGACCACCCCCCTCTTCTTTCCCCTCTCTTCGTTCAAGTTGGCCCTCTCGTTGTTGATCGTCTTAAACGGATGTGCGGCTGTGTGCATCCAAAGCTGATTAGGGGGCCCCTTCCTCGTCATTATCATCAACATCGTCATCATCATCATCATCATCGTTGGCCAGCATTTGGAAAGCAAACAGAGAGCGTTAATGCTCCACGCAGCATAATTTAGACATTAAATGTGTGGGCGCGCCCCTTAACCCCTCGACCCCCACCACACACACCCCTCAAATTGTAGGCGTGGTCAGCCACAAATTGTGATAACTGAATTCAGTTCAAGAGAAGAGCTCTTTTACTTCTTTTGGTGTTATTTATACACATTTGTGCCATTGCTATTTATATTTAAATTTAATTTTTGTCTGCTTTGCACACAGAACACTCCAATTCGCAGACCCCGCCACCACCGCCGCCCCATTGGCACGCCCATTTGGTTTCTTAAGCGTTTCTTTATCTTTAGCTTTGCTTTAAGCTCACTTAAGCGCTAAATGCGCATAAATTACTTACACTTTGCCAAGCAAACATTGACAGCGCGCCGACACGCAGTAACCACGCCCACACTACAACCCCCAACCACAACCCCCAACCCCTAATACACAAACTCCCAGTCCACCAGCACCACCACCACCAAGACCCACCCACTGTTGAGAGCGAAGCGCAAATCAGCGAGCTGAAAACATTTGACGCACAATTTAATTAAAAATAAGAAAAGCAAAACGAGTCCACCCCCAACACTCCAACCCCCCCACACACCCTCCACCCGCATGACACTCTGTCTTTTCTGGTGCTGCTGACCAAGAAGCATATTTAAATCGTGGCAATAAATATTTAAATAGAGGCCCAAAATGTATATGTATTTGCATCTTTCTATCCTTATCTATCTCTATATATATATATATATATATATTTATATATGTTTTTTTTTTGTTTACTGTTTTTAGACTATTTTGACATGCGCAGCGGAATCAATAGGTTTTTTCATTTCAAAAATACTTTTGTATTGTTTGCATCCACTTGTCGACATCGACATTGAGAGTCGCATCCTCTTATAGTCTATGGAGCTATGAAGCCTGGTATAATTGCTTACCGCTTGAGGCGTGCTTCACTTTATCTAAAAATGTGAAATAGGCGAGACATGAATGTTTTTCAATAATTTGTGCAATTTCGATGTGACCCATCGAATTATGTAAGGATTTTGTTCCCTATCGAAGCTATGGCAAAACGTTCTCGAATGCCAATGTACAACGTGTAAGCGAAATTGCAACGGCAATTGAGTTAATGACTCGAAGAGGCAACAAATAAGTGAATGTTATCGAGCTATCCAAATAACTGTATAGAGTTTAATCCGACTAACGAAATTCATGCATACTGCTCATAAAAAATATCATTATTCTATAGACTACAAATATATTTAATATATATATATATATATATATATGTATATATTTATATATATATTTTTTGCATATACGCTTCAGTGAACAGCGTAAAAGCAACTCGAATATGATGCTTATTTATTATTGTTGTATTAATTTGTTTCTATCTATTTTGCATGTTTGTCAACTCCAATTTAATTTTTGCGTGTGCCATAAATTGAAAAGAGTTAAAAAATACATAATGATAATAGCGGCAACAATTGAAATAAAAAATCGCAACTAAATTGTTTTTTTGTGTTTTGTTTGCTGTTGTTGTTGTTGTTGCTGTCGCGGCCTTTGATTGTGCGAAAAGTCACACAACGCAAGCAGCCAGCGGCATGCATATTAAACAGCATATGTGATTAAGCGAGATAGATAGCCAGAGAGAGAAAGAGAAGGAGAGAGATAGAATAAAAAAATTAATAAATTGATGTAAATAAGCGACAAGTAGCATTAAAAGGCGGCAAATGCGCGTGCAAAACAAAAAAAGAAAAACGGGTGGAACAAAACAGCAACAACATAAAGCAAAGAAAACAACAATAAAAAGAACGAAACTGGCAAATCAAAATCAAAATTAAGCAACATAAAAAAAACAACAAACAAATAAAAATCAACAACAACAGCAACAGCAGCCGTGCGTTGCTTTGCATGCAAACGAGACGGCGTCGTCGCAGTTGCCGTCGCCGTCGACGGCTTGACAAGTGTAATGAAATGAGCAAACATATGTGCTCAACACAGGGACACACTGAGAGAGAGAGAGAGAGAGAGAAAGAGACTGAGAGAGCGATCGCAGGGCACAGGAAAGGACAAGCAACAATAGGAACAGCAACTGACCAGCAGCGCAGCAAAAATTAAGCAAAGCACATACTAGCAAACAAAGCAAAGTGCCAACACACACACGCCCATACACACCCATACACACCCATACACACCCATACACACCCTTACACACACACACACACACACGCAAACAGCAGAGAGACAAAAGCACCAAATAAAACTGTTTTGCGGGGGTGTATGCTATCTCGCTTTCGCAAATGCGCCCGTCCGCATACAGGCCAAATGAACTGCGTGCGACCGTCAACTGTGCCAGAGCGAGAACGAGAGCGAGTGAGCAAGGAATGTGTGCAGAATGTTTTTTTTTATTTTAGTTTTTTTGTACGGGCAGGCCTTTGGTTTAGGCAGAGTAAGAAAGTGAGTGTGAGGGGGGCGGTGAGGTGTGGTGTGGTGTGGTGAGGTGAGGGGAGGGCTGAGTTGGGCTGCCCAACTGTGTCCAGCTGTCCGAGGCCAGGGTATGCAATCTGCCGACGTTGCCGTCGTGTGTTTTGTTTGTCTGTGTCAATTGACCGAAAATGATGGCGACGACGGCCAAAATGCTGAGCAAAAATGGCGTACATGTGTGCCTGTCAGTCAGTGTGTGCGTGTATGAGAATGTGTGTGTGCGTGTGTGTGTGTGTGTGTGCTTGACAGCAGCCGTAATTATGAGCAATTATGACAAAAATAAAACCCAGAACGCGAAAAGAAAACATCAACAACAACAATAAACAATTAAACAAACAAACAAGCAAACAAACAAAAGCGACGGCCATTTGAATTGCTCGGATTTGGATATGATTTTGTCGGAGTGGAGGGTGGTGGGTGGTGGGTGGAATTTGATAAGTTGTAGCGCCCATTTAAATAGCCAATTAGCCAAAAATTCAAATATTATTACAGCAAAATATTGTAAATCTTTCCCATTGATGATTTAGAAAAAAAATATATAAAATAGTCGTATGTGGAAAGTCGATTTTCATTAAATCGCTTTTAATAGTTTGACGGTGTTGTTAATGGGTTATTTTTTTTTACAGATGAAATGTTATAAAATGATTGTATCTTTTTAATTAACTGTATTTATTTGCATATATATTATGATTAAATGGTTCGATTAGATGGATTTAATAAACTTCAGAGGGTTACCTAAGTTGATTTCATAATATTTATGAGTACACATTGTTCTGTCGAACATATAATACATATATAAAGGAATGGAGTCTATCTGAAATAGAGGGAGAGAGATCGAATCGAAATAATATTAAGAATATTATTATAGACCAAAGGAGAAGTGTATTTTCTAATATTATTTTATTTCTCTAAATGTTGAAGTTTTATTTTAGATGAGTTCAATGAGGTGCATATGCATTACATAAAACCTGATGTAGTTTTCTAAAAAAAAATATATATATGTATTTATGTTAATAGCCTGGCCAAAGGTAATTTGGTTTTATGTAGCACTGAAAATAAATCAACATATGTGAAAAATATCCTAGTTTATTTTTATTTCTTTAAACATCTTGACAATATATCTCTTGCAACAGTTATCTCTAAAACAATAAATCATTTAGAAGAAAACACATAGATCTAAATGCCGTTTTCGGTTTGCCACAGAACTGACACAACAAATGCCACATAAATCAAAACCCAAAGTCGAACAGTCGCGCAGGCCTCATGCCAACAACTACTCATGACCTGTGGCCACCCGACTCCTCCCCACCATTTCCATGTGCATTTCTATCACCATTTCGTCCAAATAACTTCACTATAATGTCACAGCTTATCGTGGCGACAACTGCATTTCAATTCATAACAATTAAGTTAAACAACAAACAACTTCGAGCGGGGATTTGGGAACTGCACACTGAGAATTTACCAAGTCGGAGACTGGAGCAAAGATTAGAGATTAAACCCAGCTCCCAGAGAGAGAGAGAGAGAGAGAGAGAGAGAGAGAGAGAGAGGTGTGAAAGAGAGAACTGTATTCTGCCTAATAAGTGAGTGGGTTGGGGTGGGAGAATTTAGAATGGATGGAGAAGAGGAACTGCGCTTCGTACTTATCAAGCACTTGCGGCAACGACTTGCTGAGTTATGTGCGTCGACGCTTGAACCTGCCATCAGACACGATCGCCCGTTAGACTCTGTTGTTGACAGCTGCCGCTGTGGAATGCATCCCCGCCTTTAGTCGCGTTCAAAACTCTTATCGTCTCCCCAGACTCTGATAAGCTTTGGCGTTTTATTTTAGATGCTCTACACGCTCTTTTCCAAGCGAGCATTGCACTATTCTTAGGAGCTTTGCCTGGCGAAAAGTTTAAAATATCTTTCATATTTGTATTGTATTGTTTTAATGAATTGCTTCTTTTTTTTTTTTGTGATGGAAGTTTAAAAGTATTTTTTCGTTCCGCATCAAGTTGGAACGTTTGTTCTTCGAATTTGTCGATTTTCCTAAACTAACGAGCATTTTCGTTGTGCTCGTTTCACGCATTTTCCGCAATTAAGCGCCTAAATTGTAATTACATGCGATTTGATTTATATATCGAAAGATATTTATGTTGAGTTGGGAGACGGGTCGCGACTCTAGAATTCCCACAGTGCCTCAGACAGATGAGCACTCAATCCTAGCGCCACACAAGCTTCTCCACTGACAAACAGGACTGTTCTTGTTATGTTTGTTTTTGGTTATTTTGTTGCTGTTGTTTGTTGTTTTTGTTGTTGTTGTTGTTTTTGTTAGGGCATCAGCGCAGCGGGTTTCGCTGTCTCCGCCCTCTGTCCCTCTCTCTGGGTTCGAGCCCGCTTAATGACATGGCCATTCATTTTGAGCCACAACGAGCTCTGGGCTCTGACTGCGACTGCGACGGCGACGGCGACAGCGATTGTGAATGCGACTCGCTGAGACGCTTGTGGGCGTTGCCGCTAACTGACAGCCAGCGCGGGGCAGTGGCAGGGTCAGAGGTAGGACGTCTTTTGCTGCATGCTGGTTTCATTTCTCTGTGTTTGTGTATGTGTGTGAGTGTGTGTGTGTGTGTGTTGTGTTTTTTGGGGCAGGGGCTGTTGTTATGCCTTCATAAATTGTTTTATTATTATATAGACTTGAAATATGGCATATAACCAGACGTAAGCGGCCGCTGTCAGTTTATTGGTTTAACTAATTTGGTATCTTGCTGCCCCTACCAGCCCCTGCCAGCCCCTGCCTGCTGACCTGTGCAACCTGTGATCTTCAACTGACTGTGTCTGTCTGTGGGTAATTAGCCCTTATGGATGCAGCTGTTGCTGGCGCTGACGTTGACGCTGCAACTGCAACTCAGAAATTTGTCAAATAAATTTTGCAAAAAGGGTTGCGGCGATCAGGTGGGGGCCAAGGATGGGAGACTGTTGGGGGTTATCGCGTTGACCACAACAATAATTTGCATGCAATTGCAATTCAATAAAATTCAATAAAATTCAAATTAAGTGCCAACATCTGCTGCTCGTCTTCTTCATTTTTTTTTCCGTTCTTTCTTTCTCTTTTTTTTTGTTAGTCAAATGTAAAGCATTGTAATTTTCATGTTAAATATATGCACCCCTATTAAGTTATCGATAGTTATCGGCAAACGCAATGCCTGTCCAAAATGTGTTGACAAACTTGCCCAAAAAGATTAAAGCGCTCCCTCGCTATCCAACAACAACAACAACAGCAGCAGCAGCAGCGGCAAGAAAACCAAACAGCCTGAAAAACAAAACTAAAAAAACAAAACTCGACAACAATTTTGTTGTCACAAAGGAGAACTGTCAACAGCCGTTGCTGCCGCTGCTGCTGCTGCTGCTGTTGTTGTTGTTGTTGACATCATTGCCGGTACCTTTGCCAGGTTGCAGGTGCTACTTTAATCGCCGCGCTTGTTGACAAACCGTCGGCAAACGGATCGTCGCGAGCGGACGGACAAACGGACCGACGAACGGACGGATAGACGGATGGCGACTGCGTTTTGCAAGCCATTTGGTTTTGAGCCTTTGTTTTACGTGCGTGTTCAACACATACAAACACACACACACAGCTCTGCACACAGCTGTTGAAGTCTGCGGCTGCATCATCGTTTTTTTTTTTTTAGTGTTCGGGCTGCTGCCGTCTGATTTGACCAACAGATAAAGCATTGACAATTGACGCTTCTATGGCAGCCATGAAGAGCGGCAACCTTTCGACCTCCATGCGACAATCAGCGACGCGCACAGGTGCCTCCAATAGACACCGTTTAATTTAATCAGTTAGCAAGATAGCCCTTGTGTCACATCGACCATAAGTCCTACATCATCATCGACAACTTGATGTGCTCTTCATTTCAATTAATCTCGATAGATACTTCAGTTTAACGTATTGGAAAATAGAAAATAGGAAATATTCAAATTTGTATCATATTTGTGTGATCCTTGTAATGATCTTCTTAGTTTATTCATTTAGTTAATTAAAGGAACTGAAAAGCTACGCAAAAAATACATTTGAATGTTTCTAAATAACGATCATCTCTTTCTTCCGTTCAGTTAAGAGCTAGAAATCGAGCATGTGTCTCACATTAGTGGGTGTAAGTGCTTCTCTTGCTCTCTCCCTCTCTCTCTCTCTCTCTCTCTCTCTCTCTCTCGCTCTGTCTCTGTTTCAGTCGCAAATACAATGACTATTTTATATGTCATTCTCCTGCTGTTTTTGACCCATTACGTAATTCGGGCAGCATTTTCATTATCTGTAACGCCGTCGTTATCTCGCTGCTTGAGTTGAAATGACAATTACAACTCAATCGCTAAAGCATTTATTTCACTCAGGACAAAAATGTGGCAGCAAACAAAAAAAAAAAAAAAAAGAAGAAAACACAATAAAAGGACGCACAGTGGCCGGGCCCAACTATTCGAAGCCAGGGCTAATTGATTAGCCATTAACCTCAATAGGGACGTGAACATCGATGAGAGGTAGTTGTGTCTGTCTGTCTGTCTGTATGCATGTATGTGTCTGTGTGTGTGTGTGTGTGTGTGTGTATGAGTAAGTGTAGAGTAGCAGCAACACCTCATGCAGTACACACACACACACACACACAAAGAGACTCGGCTTAATTAGGCTTAATTATGGGCTCAGACCGGCGTTGGTACGAGTCCAAGTAGCCTTCCAAAACACTTTCAAGACACATTAACAGCTCGTTGTTGTTTGTTATTGCTGGGCAATAAAAACAGCTAAAGAGCGGTCGAGAGCATATGGGGAAATTGAATTAGCTGTGCGCAGTCAAAAAACAAAAAAACAACAACAAAAACAAAAACAATATTAATAATGTGTGGGCCCTTGCAAAGCCAAAGAAAAAAAAAAAACAAAAAACAAGCAACTTTCGGTCAAAAGGTGCAACTTTTACACGTAACGATTTGCACGAAGCTCAGGAGCTGACCAACAACAACAACAACCACTACAACAACGTCGAGATGATGAAGAAGCAGCAGCAGCAGCAGCGAGAAGATGAAAAAGAAGAATTGCATGGCTGGCAGCTAAAAGCTACAGCTCCAGCTTCAGCTTCATCTTCGAAAGTCGCAAACACAAACGAGAGCAAATCGTTTTGTTGTCGAGCACAGTTCGAGCTGCACACACACACACACACACACACACACACACACACACACATAAGAGAGGAAGTCCCACACGCGAAAAGCGGGAGAGAGTGAGAAAGAGAGAGGGCGGGTCAGCAAGAAAGAGAGAGAGAGAGAGAGAGAGATAGAGAGAGAAAGAGAGAGTGAGAGAGAGAGATAGATAGAGAGGGAGGGAGAGGAAGGTGGTCGAGGAAGGGATGGTTGCGCGTGTGGTGGGCCGATTTGTTTGGGGCCAAGCAAAACTTGGCTCCAGTTGGCGCTTGCGGCTATGGGGCTCTATGCGGCTCGACTTCGTCTCTGACTGTGGTTCTGGCCATGGCCATAACAAGCTGCCAACAACTGGCGCCAAGTGCTCAATAATGTTAACGAGCTATTCAGTTAAGACAACAACACAAAAACCAAACCAAAATAAAAAAAAAATAAAAAAAGGAGCAACAAAAAATCAAACAACAACAACAACAACGAAAAAGAAAAGCAACAAAACGATACGCAGCCAAAAGGAGCCCAACTAACCAGGCAGACGTGCCACGGCCTCAGTCGCAGTTGCCGTCGCAGTCTCAGACTGTGGCTCAGTCTTGTTGCCTGGCAAGCAAATAAAAAATAATTTGCAGTCGAAAAAGACAGTGAGAAGAGCAGAAGGTGGGTGGGGTAGGGGCAAAGGAGGCTGAAGACGTGGGCTGGCTGCCTGGTTTTTGGTTTTTGGAGTCGGACTTGGAGGTCCCGAAGCGCCAGATTGACTTACCTCTGCTTGACTGCTCATACCCTGTATAAATTAAATTGAAAACAGTTCCTGAAAATAAACGCAACAAAAACATCCAAAAACCATTAACGTATATATATATATATATTTGACTGATCAGCGGCAATAGCTTTAATTTTCTTTCTTTTTAATTTGGAATTTCTGAATGCAAACCGAATTTTCTCTTTGAGTTATTTCAATACTCGACGATAGAAGAAATGTAATTCGATTATATTTAGATATATGTGAAATCATTTTGGTAATAGCAAAGTTATATGTGTATAAAAATGGATAATCTGTTAGTCGTGCATACCCCACTGTCTCATCTTTGACTTGTTGTTGTTCGAATTCGTTCTGCCACTTGCTGCTGCTGGTCTCAGTCTTAGTCTCAGCCTCAGCCTCAGCCGCAGCCTCAGTTTCAGCCAGAAACAGAGCCATAGCAAGAGCCACTGCCCAGTTCATGTTAGGTGCTCTCTAAATAGAAACATCGCTGCATCCAGGCCTCCATCCGTTCGACAGTCACTCAGTCTGTCAGTCCGTCACTCTGTCCGTTTGTCAGTTAGTCATTTAGGCAGTCAGACATCAGTCAGCTTGTTAGCTGCTTGCCTGACTGCCTGGCTGACTGTCTGCCTGCCTGCCTGCCTGCCTGCCTGCCTGTTGTTGTTGGCCCAGGCTTGTTTGGGGGCCTTTTTGTTGGTTTTTATCAAAATGCAGGCGCAGCTGATGATGATCTGTGAACATGAACAAGACGTTCGTTAAATTTGATTCATGAGGCGCAGGAGCAGGCACAGGCAACAGGCGCTGGCGCTCGAACTGGATGCAGAGCAGCAGCAAAGGAGAGGCAGAGGCAGAGGCAGAGACAGAGGCAGAGACAGAGGCAGAGACAGAGGCAGAGACAGAGGCACATGCAGCTGTAGGCTCTGGCGCTCGTTTGTTGAGGCGCAGTCGCAGCGATTGAGTGATTGCTACTTAAACTTATAATTTTCATATTTGTGTGTGTCTGAGTGTGTGTGCCAGAGTGTTTGTATGTTTGTGTCTATGTGTGTGAGGGTGCAGCCCTTTCCTTGGGTGGGTAACCAGCGCCAGAGTCAAAGTGAGTTGGGCCGGAGCTGTGGTCACTGATCGCCTGGCGTGTTGGTTGGTGTTCCACGGCTTCGCCTGCTTGTTGTTTTGAGGCCCCATGTAATTTTCGAGTTTGCACATTGCCACCAACATGGATGGCCAGCCACAACATGGACTAAGGCTAATCAACAAGAGGACCACAAAAGAGCGCCAGCGCCAATTTGAATTCGACTCGACTCGACTCGACTCGACTCGGCTGGACTCGAATGGAAGTCTGGAGCTGGAAACAATTTGCGGCTTGGCGCCACTTGATAACCTGGCTCCGCGACTCTGCGACTCCACAACTGATCGCAGTTTTTGGTTTTGTTTGCTTTTCTACTGGCACTGATAATGATGATGATGATTATTGTGCATGTCTGTGTGTGCATGTGTGTGTGTGTGCATGTGTGCGTGTGTGTATGTGCCTGAATACACGTCTTATTGCCAACGCCCGCTTCTCCTAACTACCTCTCTCAGCTTATCTCTCACTCTCTCTCTCTCCCTCCCTCGCACTCGCACTCGCACTCGCACTCTGTCTCTGTCTCTGTCTCGCTCTCTTACTCGGTCAACGTTGGAATTTGTTGGTTTGCTGGTGGGCTGCCTGAGAATCGCTGCAGCGTTTAGGCTTTATGCCGCTCTGATTAATGTTTTATTTGATTACCCAGCCAAAATGACTTGTGCCTTACCATCCTCTGCCTCTGTCTCTCCCTCTCTCCCTCTATCTCTCTCTCTCTCGTTCTCTCTCCATCCATCTGCTTGAGTCACTTACTTACTGACCATCTCTTTTTGTGCTTGCAGACAAATGTTTCCGCAAATGAAATTTCGTGTTTCGGGTCTGGATGCCAAGGCTAAATACATACTGCTACTGGATATCGTTGCGGCGGATGATTATCGTTATAAATTTCATAATAGGTAAGTTGTATGTGTGTGTGTGTGTGTTTTTATTTTTTTTTTGTTTACCTCAAACTCCCATGGCACTCATTAATAATGTAATCTTTATTTGCAGTCGCTGGATGGTCGCTGGTAAAGCGGATCCTGAAATGCCAAAACGCATGTACATCCATCCAGATTCGCCCACAACGGGTGAGCAATGGATGCAAAAAGTTGTTTCATTTCACAAATTAAAATTGACCAACAATATTAGTGATAAACATGGATTTGTAAGTACTGTACGTCTTCTTTGTTTACCGCATTAGATATTTAAGACATAGATGCTCCAAAATGTAACCATATTAAATAACCGAAATCTAAACGTAACTGTTCAAAACTTGACCAAGCCTGTGAGTGTGTGTTGTGAATATGCGATTTGTATATATGGTCGATAGTTCAAATCTATATAAAAATATTCCTGTTTTCACTCTAGTAAGTACTTTCAAGAGAGCGAGTTCTTGATGACCTTATGCTAATTCCTGCCCATTTATTGGCAGCACTGTGTGAAATTTCATTGGCCTAAACTGGCTACCTATCGGTGGGTACTGCTCTATGGCACTGCCAGCTGCCAGCTGCTAGATGCGTGCAGCTCACGCGCTAATGCCATGCGGCTGCTGTTGACTTCAAAGCGAACATTGCGAACATTATCAAACTATATCTGGCTGGCATATACATTTACATGTACATGTACGTGTATAACTATATATATTTAGATATATATATATATATATATATACATACATACATTTATCAAAGAGGAAGCTGGGCGGCACCTAACACTCCGAGTCCCTGCTCTCGGGCGTCCAACTCATCCATACATGCACTTGGCTTATCAATGCAAATTTGCGTAGCCAGCCAACGCTTAAGCGTTACCCGCGTCTGCACTTTGAAGTATGGCAGCCAAGCAGCGCGCGGCCTTATCTAAAACTTCTCACACGCAGCCGGCAGCCGGCAGTCGGCAACCGGCAGCAGCAGACGGTATCACGGATAAGACCCAAAGACGAAGACGGAGACGGTGACGGTTGCGGCATCTATGACGACGACTACGACGACAACTTTCGTTTCCATTCAATTCTTGGGCAGTGGGCGCGAGCGCCAACAAATTGGCGGCGTGGCTTTTTCATGGTGGTGCTCTGCTGCTCGGTGGTGCTGCCTGGTGGCCAGTTTGTCCATCCGCCAAGGCCGATGCTTTTGAACTTTGCCGACGCCGATCGCGTAAATTTCATCAACTGCTGCGCAAAATTTTCATTTTTTATTGATCAGCGCCGGTTTTTTTTTTTTTTTATTTTTTGCCCACCCGTTGCGCCGCCGCCGTTGCCGTTGCCGTTGCCGTCTCAGCGACGACGCTGGCGGGCGCCATGCAGTTTTGTCATGTCTGCTGCCCCCTCAGTTGCCCCCGCGCCCACTCCACCCTGACCAGCTTACAGTGGTTCTGTGTGGTTCTTGTTGCTTGCACTGGTTGCCTGCCTCTTTGCATGCCAAGTCATAAATCGCACACCAAACAAGCGGCACAGACATTACCGACTGCCATAAGGGCTACAACGACAACAACAACAACATCGTCATCGTCGTCGTCGTCGTCGTCGTCGTCATCATCGTCTCCGGCGTCGTGTGCGTGGGCCTCCGCCTCAGCCTCAGCCTCGTCCGCGGTCTCCGCTAAGTAGCCTGTGTTGGCCATTAATTTCGCTTAGTTCAAACGTCGCGCGCCGACACAAAGCGCTGCGTGTGTTCCCCCCTTGAAGACTTTTGTGGCTAAGTTGGGTGCTCCCGGCATCGTATGCGTAACCACAATAAGAGTGCTCCAACAGCTGTTGTTGCTCTCAGAGAGTACGCTCAAATCTATAATTTAACGCTATTTGCGGTCAGGCGACCGGCGAAGACAGAGCTAAGGTCACGCGGACGACAATTCGATGGCCTCCATATTCTGTTGTCCTCTGTCCTTTGTCCTTTGCCCTGTGTCCTGTGTCCCATGTCCCGTATCCCGTATCCATACCCGCTGGCTGCGTGTCAAAACAACAGTAAGTCGCCAAACTCCACAGTCCATCCCCTAGCGTTCACTTAAGCCTCCACTCTGCTCCACCCTTACTCATAATAATTGCATATATCGGAGCTTGCTTGCATGCTTATTAGTTAGCCACCCGACTTGCTTCGATATTACATTGAAATCCACTTAGCTCAGGTCGGATATATATATAAATATACATATACATACATATATATATATATATATATATATTAAACGCGCGCGTTTGAAAACGCCCCTCTCTGTCTTCACATTGTGTGTGTGTGTGTGCTTGTCGGCCATATTGTGGCAGTCGCAACCCTAAATTATTGAAATAAACCGCATTTGGGGTGGGTTGCACACAAACCTCCTTCCGTCATCTGAGCGGCACTCGGGCACACTCTGCATTTGGTGTCTGAGGTGTCGCCTAATGCGTTCAATTGAAGCTGAAGCTGAAGCTGGTGAAATGCTTTGCCAATTAAAGCAAAACCCCTGACCTCGACGGCCACCCCACTTCAAACTGGTCCGAGACGTTGTCAAGTGCCGGTGCGAGTCCAAAAACCCAACGACCCAAGCGACGACGCAACGACGGTCCTTGCTGTGTGTGTGTGTGTGAGTGTGTGTATGTTCGTCTGCTTGCATTAGTTTGATCATAGTTCAAAGCATAGTTGGCCATCTTTAAAATGGCATCTGCAGTGGCCACGGCTCGTCCCGTGTCCTGTGCCCGTTCAGCCATGCCATGACCGTCGTCGCCCTTGCACAGCAGGCCAAGCGCAAAAAATTCTATCACAGTCAGGTTGACAAATAAACTGAAGTGGAGTTCCATTTCCGCATTTCCGGACGTAGACATTGCGCAGCCTTTTAACGCAAATCAAATTAATTGAAGCTCACATGTCCTGACAAGCCTTTTCAAATCCTTGAGTGCCGCCCTCACCTCCCCCTCCGACTCGGCTTCCGCTTTGCTGGCCAACGTCAGCGCAGTCGTTTCTCCTGTGGCTTGTCTCGAAACAATTCGTTCAGAAAATCAAAGGCGTCCCGCAAACTTTCATGAGTGTGTGTGTGTGTTTGTGTTTGTGTGGGAATGGTTGTGTGCTGAGATATGGGATATGGCCAATTTATCTGTCATAGTCAGTTCAGGCAGGTAGTCGTGGCGTTCGTCTTCTCTGCAACTGCCTGTTAGCTAGGTGTTGCCACAAATACAACTTGAAAGGCTGCTTTGAAGTTGACAACGGCCCCCGTGGCTTGTGTGGTTCTCTGGTTATCTTTGGTTCGATTTTGCAAATATGAGACCAATTAATCAATTAAACTAGTTATTATATATGAATGTTTATTTCGTTCAACTGCACTTTTGTCAGAAATTGAACTCTTATTAAGTTTTATTTGATTTACAACCAAATACGATTTTTCTTTAATTTCAAAAGTCGTTTCTGTGACTCAATTTCATCAAAATAATCAGAATAAATTACTAAAAGGGAAAATATCTTCTTAAATTCATTCAATTCAAATTGTAGATTACAGCTCTTCAGTCTCTGTCGATCACAAACAGTTTAAGGACCTGTTTTCTAACTAACTAATTCGTAATTTTAAAAAAACTACAATGTGCATATGTCTATATTTTAAATTGAGCATCAGCTTGAAATCTGTGATATTTTTGGTTAGTTAGTGAGTTAGTTATATTTATCTTTTGGACTATAAAAACTGTTTTGTAGATATTATTACACATACGCTTATTCCTCAAGTGAATTTAAATCCTTAAAGGGTTACAACTTATTGGGTTAGTTTCGCTCTCAGCACTAAAATAGTGTTTTCTACATCGTACTGTTTCTGTCGCTGTTTTTCAACCCTACTTCTTTTGCATGCGTCTATTAGTATTTGGTAAACTTAACAACAATCCATTAACTGTGCCAGCTTCTGTGTTTTTCTTTTTTTGTGTATTTGGAGGGTCTACAATGAGAAAACGGCTGCTGCGTAGAGCTGTCGCCGAAAGAGATCCTCTTGCCAAAAAATGCAACCCTCGACGGGCCTAACCCCTCGAGCAGTCCTAACCCCTGAGCTATTTACGATGACGCTACCCCTCTTACTGATTATGATGATGATGATGATGATGATGTTCTCTTGTTGTTCTTATTCTTAATGTTGTTGTTGTTGTTGTTGTTGTTGCTTACTGTGAATGTTCACGTTATTTAACTAGCCCATCCGTCCGTCCGTCCGGCCGTCCCCTTAGTCCCTTAGTGCATCAGTGTGTGCCTATAAATGTCTGATTTCTTATCTTATGCCTAATGCCATCAATTGCGGCGTTGCGGCTCACTATCTCAGCGTATATCATGACGCTGAACGGCGCATGGCGCACTAGACACAGGGCCAAGGGGCACAGGGACAGTGAGACATACATCATATCATCATCGGCATTGAGGCTTGGAGTTCTGGCTGAGTGCAAAGGGTATCTGCAGCTTGGCTACAATAAATAACCAAAAAAAAAAAAAATAATAATAAATACAGAACCCATTGGCTATCAGTTTGCGATCAACTCTTGTGCTGCTGCCGGGCAGATTAGGCAACAACACGAGTTTCAGCAGCAGCAGCAGCAGCCATGTCCGTATCCTTGGGTAACGCCTGCTTAAAAAACCGCAGCCGCCACATGAGCTTAGCCAAGCGAGTTTTGAGTTTAGATTCTTGAAAGCAGCTGTTGCAACTTGCTGTTGCAAGTTGTTATATCTTTTGTTGTTGCTACTGCTGCTCCGGAAATAGTTGCCTTAATTGCCTGCATATTTTTGGCTACAAGTCTACAAGTGGCCGCCCCTTTTTCAGTTCTGTCCATCAATCATCCTTTTTTTTTTTTTTTTGCCGAGCTGCAAATTTCCTTTTTGGCACACACGCAATGCGTAAATACTGTGGCAGCAAAAGAGGGCTGGAGACAGGAGCAGTTTGGGATATCCCAAGTGGTATTTGTACCCACTTAATAAGCTGGCAGCGTCATTAACTGACTCACCCCATAGCGCCATACTTTAGACTACTTCAATTTGAGGCACACTCTCTGAAATGGAGTTCCTTAGCTTGGGTTAATGCATACGACTGGTGGCATTTAGTTGCTTGAGGCTTACAATTGTTATTGAATATTTTGTATATGTTATAACTCTTAACTGAAGACTAATATTCACTAGTTAATTTGACACAAGTCTGCCATCCCATTTAATTTAGCATCTAGTTCGACAGGGACAGGGAGTGTAAATCTCTTATAAGCTTAGGATTCTTCGGATCTCCAGATCTGGGCCGAGCGATACCCAAGAGAATCTCTTTCAAAATTCATTGTTCTGCACTCTCACATCGCATTCATATCTACAACTTTCTTTGCTACCGAAACATTTCATTTGTTCGGTTTCATTCAGAGCTTATCGGGCAACGCATTGAGTGGGCAAGTGTTAACCTCAATTGCGTACAGCTAGCTACACGCAGATAAAACATAACGCCATCAGATTCCTGGCCAGGCAGCGACTGCGCCCAGACATCTGTCATATGTCGACGCATTAGCATTTTGGGCATTAGCATATTGCCAGCTTGCTGCGCAGCTTTAAGCTGTGACTTTGTCGAGTTGAGTTGACGTGACCAGTGGTACTTAAGGCACCACTCAGTGGTTCAGTGGTTCGTTTTCTGTTTCGAGTCAAATGTGTCAACCCAGTGGGATAGAGGGGAAAAAGCCAGAGCGGGCGAGGGAAACGCAAAATTTTGTTGGTGCTAAAACCTGAACATTTAGTTTTTGCGCTTGATTTTTGGTTGATTTGTTTGTTTTTTTTGTTTTGTTGTTGTTTTTTTTTGTTGGTGGGCGTGGGTGGGGCGTTGAAACTAATTAACATATTTAATGTTTTTAGCACGTTGCGTTTCAGGCCCAACCCTGTGTGGCATGGCCCTGGCCCTGGCGCCAGTCCTATATATTAGGCTAGTTAAAATCTAATAAAAACCTGAGCATGCCTCATAAATTTCAATGCGCACTGCCCCATAAAAGGGATGATAGGTAGGGAGTTGGTGAGGGGTTTGTGGTAGAGGTAGTGGTTGTGGTTGTGGCTTAAGCGCCTAATGGCAAACGCGCTTTTATGTTAAATTAAACCGGGACGCCGACTCTGATCCGTATGAAAGCAACTCAACCCACCACCCAGCAACTACCTCATTCTATCCAGCACTCGGTCTTGGTTTCATTCGCACACTTTCGCTCCTTCCTCCTTGGGGGTAGTACTTGGCCACATTTTTGACTTAATTTCGTCGTCGTGTGGTCGTTGACGAGGTGGCAAGTACGTTGTCGCTGAGGTGCGACAAAATATCACAAATAAAAATACCTTTTATGTTTTGGAATTTTTTAATATTCAAATCAAGTTGACGTCTACGCGACAAACGACCTGATGGCAAAAAAAATAAAGAAATACATAAGAGAAAAAAAACCAAATAAGAAAAACAATTGCGTGGCGGCGTCGGCCAAGTTTTTCATAAAAACAGAAAAGAAAAAATAAATATTTCCCTGGCATTTGGCACACTGTGATGGCTGCCAGATGCCAGAGATGTGGGCTGGATTGTAAGGCTGATTGTAAGCTGCCTCTGAGTTTCTGCGGTCTTAAAGAGTCGGCTTGAAACTGCAGCAGGTGAGTCAGATTTGTACAGAAAAATACTGAAAAGAATGCAAACATAGAGGGAGATAAAGAGAGAGAGAGAGAGAGAGAGAGAGAGAGAGAGAGCTTAAGCGTGAGATCTCAGCATTGCAAATTAGAGTTAAGCTTGCGGGGTCAAAGAGTAAGAGAGTTAAAGTGTTTAGTGACGGTTTCGTCAGTCTAATGTATTAGAGACATCGTTTTTTATTCTTATTGAAGAGAATATAGAGAACTGAGTCAACAGGATTTGAGCAAAATAGAAAGAAATAGAGAGATAGTGAAAGAAGCCATCACAAAAAGGACAGATGTCAAGTGAGTTGAATGAAGGCTAGAATGGGACTAGACTCAACAAAACTAAACTACATTATACAATGAAAAATTGCAAAGTCAGGCAAACGGCGCTTAGGCTAATGATTGAGCGATGATTGTAAAACCCAAATGATGATTACTTGCAAACCATTGACAAAAACCCAAAAAAAAAAAACAAAAACAACAAAAAAAACTAATATAATAGAGGACACGTAAAGGAGAAGGAAATTGTTGGAACTGAGCAGCCTGTGACCTAAGCCACATGCACACATACACACATGCACACATGTACACAAACACGCACAGAGGAAGGCGGGCAGCTCATTTTCTGAGCTGAGCTGGGCTGAGCTGATCAAAGTGGCGATTAGTGGCCGCACAAACAAGATTAAACGCCCCTTTTGCTGGTTGCGCCCCCTACTCAGGATTGCATCTTTTTTTTTTTTTTTTTTTTTTTGGTGTTTATTCTGGTTTTTCTAATGCCCCTAAGGATCCTTAAAAGACGCATCCTGACATCGATGTCTAACAACATAATTAAAGAACAGAGAACTGGCAACTGCATCGCGCTGTTGTTCGCTCGCCAGTTGTTTGTTGGGTGCGCATATTGCGCATACGCCGCATTTGACTGGCGGTTCGATTATGCCACGGCGGGGGGCGCCGCTATCCTGCAGCGCAAGGCAACCTTAAACCGCAGTCAATGCTGTCGTCGCAGTTGCCGTCGCCGTCGCCGTCGCCGTCGCAGCCTCTCAACAATGCTCGCGGCTCTTGTGTGCATGTCTAAACAAATGCTTAGAAATTGAGGCCGACGACAGCTGAAGACAAATTTATTATAGCGCCGAGTTTCCGTTGAGATGTCGGCTCCAGGACAATGGCATTCTCTATATCTCTCTCTCTCTCTCTCTCTCTGTCTGTCTCTGTGGCTGTGGCACACATGCTGCGCAGCAGCTCACAAAGCACAGTAAAAAGCAGAGCAAATCTAACGATTAAGTCGTTTTGGAAAGCCGTAAACCCCGCACACATTTTTCTATATAGCAACAGAGTCGCCAACCCCAATCCCTGCATCGTCCCAAAATGAGCAGCAGCTGCTGTGCGTGGGCAGTAGTAGTAAACAAGAACCAATAACCACGCCCACGCCCACGCTTACGCCCACGCTCACGCTGAAAAGAACATCTTCAAGCAGAGCGCTTTTGTTGCCTTTGTTGTTTGTCCATTGTTGCCAAAAAAGGAGAGCGACACGACTCTGGCAATTTGAAGATGGGGCCAGAGAGGGGGTAGCGCAACAGTGGTTGAGTAGGTGGAGGGTATGCTGTGGAGGGGCTCTTGCTGTTGCCACTGGCAGCTGCTACAGCTACAGCTACAGCTACAGCTACGGCTACAGCAAATGTGAGCACTTCCATTAGCCCAAAGCAAATAGACAAGCTTGACTTGGATTTCGGCATCGGATTGAAACGGAAGTGCAATATTTGCTGCCAGCGCCATGTAAATAGATTTCTAAATACACTTACGCTTACCGCAGTGCTGGGGGCTTATCAGCTATAGCAGATAGTGTGCCTAACATAATGTTTTTCTCTTTTTTTTTTGCTTGCACAATTGCATCTTATTCTAGAACAAAGCTAATTATCCAACAATTTCAAATTTGCAGTGTTTTTAATAATATATTGTTGTTTGATATGTGATATTAATTAAAGAATTTATAGATAAATATCCAAATATTATATAATGTTCATTAAACCTTAAATTTTAATAATTAATTAATTATTAATAAATATTAATTATATGTTTAATGCAAATGAGAGACATATAATAATATATACTATAATCTGGAAATTTAAATACAAAAATTGAGTACATTTGTTAGGATATTTAAAATTCGTTATAGCCGAATAATATGCTTAGGTTTAATTTTACTTTTTGGTAATAGGCTTTCGTTTTTGTTTGGCCGCATGCGTCCCTTATTTGCCAACAACATTTTGGTTGTTTGTCTGTTGCTGCTGCTACTACTACTGCTGCTGTTGTTGTTGTTGTGGTTGTTGCTCTTTGTTGGAGTTGTTTGAACGGGCAAATATGCCAAGCGCCACTTGTCGCTGTGCGTTGTCTGGGCATTATCGCTGACTACTTAAGTCTTAGGTGACAGTTAAACACCTCAAATAAGCTACCACATTTTTGGGTTCAGTCGTTCATTCGCTTCGAGGTTGAATTTTGATTGCATTTACATTTACTTAATTTAAGCAAGCAAGACCCCCGTCTCTGTCTCATCTGTATCCAGGGTCCACCGATTTGTTGTTTTGACTACTCAGTCTACAGTCTCCAAAGTGTTCTTCAGTTTTCTCCATCTCTGTCTGCGCTTGCATTGTCTTCGTTGTTATTGTTGTGCGGTGTGTGTGTGTGTGTGTGTGTGTGTGTGTGTGTGTTTGTGTTTGCATTTGTTTCTATTTGAATTTAAGATATTTGTCCATTCGTCGCTTGTTTGACTTGTCTACCTCCCTTCTCGTTCTCTTCCTCTCTCTCTCTATCTCTCTCTCTCTCTCTCTCTCAATCTCTGTCTCTCTCTCATTCTCTCTCTCTCTCTCTCTCTAGCGTTCTCTTCGTCTCTATCTCTTTCGCACTCGCTTGCGACAGCTGTTTTGTTGTCGCTTATCTCGGGAAGATAAGTTGGCGCTTGGGGCGTACACAGACGGAAGTGCTCTGCATCATTTTTTTGCCTTTTGTCTTAAAATCGTTTTGTCGTATCTCCGAAATGGTCTTAACAACTGGCGCCTAAAAGCTAATCAGTAGCAGTAGCAAGTTGCCAACTGCTCCCAACTGCTCGTCACTCGTAACTAGTCTCAGAATTTAGAACTCAGAACTCAGAGACTCCACTCCACCCCTCATCCAAATCCTTAACTTGACTACTTATCTGCCATTATGTGCCATATCTCTGGCTTCTCTCTTTTAATATTGGCATTCGCGTCGCGCTTATCTGATCTGGAAAGTAAGTAGCAAAAAACTTGTTTAAGTTCCATCCATTTTGAAAACGATTAGTTTCTGATCTGAGCGAAAACAAAAATTTGAAGCATTTGAGCATTTGCCGTGTGTAAAACTTAAGAATTTCTTGAGCTATATTTCCCTTACATATAATTGACATCAATCGATCTTTAATCAACATAAATATAATTGACTTCCTTAACTGTTTTAATGCTCTTGTCACACATAAAGCGATTTACTTAATTATGACCCAAAGCGTGTTCTCAAAAATTATACCTTTATTTATTATGCTAATATCTTCTTTGTTTAATTCGTTGATTTCTCTACTCAAACATTTAAATAGAAGAATTGTTTAACTTCATGAATCAGCCAGAAAGGTTCCCATTCCCAGCTAGAATATAACTTTCGTCTGCCATGACCGCCCTCCCTTCGCCCTTCCTTCGCCCTCTTTGAGCTGCACCCACAATCAGCACGTCTGAAGTTGCGACTAATGCACGCTGACACTTTTATTGACTGACAAATGTCAAATGCGTTTGCTGTTTGACTATTGCCAGGCAGGTGAAACAGCAACAGCAACAGCAAAAGTAACAGCAACAGCAAAACATAGAACAGTAACGAATTTGCTTTTAGTTAGTTTGTTGCTGGCTTTGTGCAAACGTCACGCAAATTTTGTGTTGCCTCATTAAGAAAAGCTTTCGGCGTTGCCATAGATGATGATAATTGTTGTTGTTGTTGTTGTTGTATTTGTTGCAGTTGTTGTATGTGTGACATGATTTTTGCGTGTCACATGGCAAATGGGCGACAATATATCAAACAATGCGTCAATCATTTCAGTTCAGTTCATTGAGTTCATGCTCAGTCAAAGCCGCTGTTGTTGCTGTTGCCATTGTTGTTCTATAAAGTTGTTAATAAATATGTTTATGCATAAACAATAGTAACAGCTAGATAACTATATTGTGTGTAATTAAGTTTGTATACAGCAAGAGCAACAGCAGAAGCTGCATTTGAAATCTGATTAAATGTGAATATGGCGAAAACGAAACTATTAGCGATAATTAATCAAATTAATTTGCACGGCAAACAACACGTATAACAACAACTTTTTTATATGTTTATATAAATATATTTGTAGTTTGTATATAGTATGTACTCGTTCTCGTTTAGCTTTTTAACTATTCTTTGTATGCGTTATTATTGTTGTTTGAAGATCCGCGACTTCTAAGAATCCCAAAGTGAGGTTCTAGGGGCGGGGTAATTGGTCTAAATTACTACCTGGTCTACAATGTTGGCCAGTTTATTGTTGTTGTGCAGGCACTGGAAAAACGACGTTGCAACATAGCTAACAATAACTAATTCAATTTTCAGTTAATCATTTCCACAATTTCACATTTCTCATTTCATTCAGGCATTGTCTCTTCGGGGGTGTCGACCAAAACAAGTTACAGTAGCTGCGTCTCTCGAGCTGTTGATTTACAGTTGAATTGCTTCAGTCATGAGCATTAATGGATATTAAAACATTTACATACATATTACACCTAAATTGCATTCATTAGTTTCACTCAACACTCGGTATTTATTTATTAGACAGCGGCTTATGCCAGACACGCTAGACTCTTGTTTTTGCACGTCTACCGACCTACCTAACATGAATTTGGCCAACCCACTTGGACAGCTTTGGGATATGTGCTTAACTGTTACAATTTCATGAGCTATGGCAATCCATAAACTTGCCACTTCATATAAATCAGGCATTTAATCGTTTGACGCTGGCAATATGCATTGCATACGTATTTATTCCATATTCATATTCACAATTGCAAAATTTCATATAAATAGCTATCCGATTCTTTCAGCTTTGCACCGCTGACACACTTGAGCTTAATTGTTCAACATAAATCCGGTTGATACATTATAAAGTAAGTCCCATAAAGGTCTCTTGAGTTATGGCCATCAATAAAGTTGCCACTTTCAATTAAATTAAGCAGCTAATCCGCCTAAAGCTGAGTGAATGGATGTGTTTATCAGTTTTTCATATTTACACTTGACAAATTTCATGCAAGTCGCTTTGCAATTTTTGGACTTATGGCGCTTAAAAAGTAGGAAAAAAAAAACCAAAAATCTTACACATTCCACATGCAACTCAGGCAACAAAACGTTGCGCGTCATAATTACCAAAATGAGAGAAACAAAGAAATTAAAACAAAAAATATTAATGAATTTTTCAGAAAAATACATAAACAAGGGGTACGGGTGCGGGAACGGTTCGAGTGCGGGGCAACAACAGGAGCGTTTTCGGCCGGGTCGGGGGCACGGGGCATACAAAATTAGGCATTTAATTGTCTCGGCTCTATGGCCAGGGCCAATAGCTGGCACTGTTTCTGGCCTGTGGCTCACACACTCTGCTTAACTTGGCTGGCAGCTGACAGGCGTCACGTTGGTATAAACCAACAACAAAAACAACAATAACTGGCGACGAGCGCATGCAACGAGGCAGCAACTGGCGCTACAGTTGCACACGCCTGGCGCCAGTTGCCCCTGCCACTGCCGCTGTCCCTGCCCCCGTTGCGCACCGCAAAATGGGCGCAACATGGCCAGGCACCAAAAAAAAAAAACCAAAAAAAAAAAACAAAGAACGAAAAAAATAAAATAAAATTAGTATGCGTCGGCAACTTCATTTTTCGATGATTTATGAAATGAAAAATATCAACAAGAAAAAAATTATAATAAAAATAAAATACAATTATATACATATACGCATTGAAATTGTTGATGTTGCTGTTGCTGTTGCTGTTGCTGTTGCTGCTGCTGCTGCTGCTGCTGCTGCACAGGATCTCCACCTCCTCTTTAAGCCTTAGTACATTTCAACACGCGTCTCATTAAAATTGAAAATTGAAATTATACTTTTTATTACAGATTATTAATAATTTGTGACACGTACACGGCCATTGATTTCCAATGAAATTGAACCAGGGTTCCCAAAACCCCAACCATAAGCCCAACCATAAAGACCGACGTGTTGCATTTGTGCATGGGAATGAGGGAGGGAGGGAGGGAGTGCGCGAGGCAAGATTTGATTCTAACTGAGGGATGTATGCATGTTTTTTTTTGAAAGCGTCATCAGCAAAAAACTGAATTTCTCAAAGATCCAATGTGTTTAATTACCCTTGACGTGAGATTTGTAACGCATTCAAGGAGACATCTCCGACCCAACATCACTAGCCGAGTCTATAGAACCTTATCCGTTCAATATATATTTTAAAGCCGGCCATATCGGACCACATTATTATATGCTTATTTATGCCATGCTTGTATAAAATACTTTTATATTTATATATTTAAACGTTTATATTTGAGAGATCAAATAAATATGTATGTAAGCCTATTGAGTATTTAATACAAAAATCAGAGCTTTTATGTGAAGTAGTAATGATAATTCTTTGGCCAACGTTATGGTTGATTATTTACAGATATCGTTGTAATCTGAAATCACTCAATCACAGTATTCCCCAATGAAAGAAGACCAACAGACAACAAATTGTGATTGCGCTTTACTGATAACTCAATTTGTACAGCAATTTGGGCTGGTAATGGCAAAGGCATTGACAATGGGGTGCTTCAGACGAAGAGTTGCTTTTGGGTGCTCGTGCATTAAACCTATACACATATATAAATAAATATATATACGTATATATACAAGTGTATGTGTATATTTATTGGGAAACCAATGACAACCCTATGGCTTAATGACTGCACCGGATTCACTCAGTTATTGATGACGATTATAAAGCAATTTGTGCTGCGCATTGCAAATTAACGAGGCGGGGGCCTTATATATGTATGTGTGTCTACAGTAGCGGTCAAAATAATAATAGTAAAATGGTAACCTCGACCAAATTATTGAAGAGAATTAGCCGACTCAGGTGATTTGTCGATTTTCAAACATATATTTTGTCGTACAAATGGTCGGCGACCCGTGTACAAAACAAATTTGAATTTGATTCTCATTCAGATTGAACATTATCGGTTGGAGATTATCCATCTGAGGGATTATATGAGTACTATTACTTTGACCCCAGCTGTATAAATACTTTGTATATATCTGTTGGCTATAAGCTTTTTTTAATTAAGCGAGCGTGATCGAAAAGCTGCCAGTGAATAACGTGGGTTCCCAATTAACCCTTGGCTGGTGCCGCTTCCCCGGTTCCCCCCGCTTGGCCCCTCGTTTAGCCTGCCTCTGTGCATTGCTCGCCATTACCTTCATTGTTTATGGTTGTTGTGGATGTTGGTGGTGGTGCTGCTGCTGCTGCTGCTGTTGTTGTTATTATTGTATTAAGTGACTGAGCGATTAAAATGCACTCAAGACGTCGACAATTTGCTGAACATTATATTGCATGGAGAAAGGGGGGGAATGGGGTGCGGGTGCGGGTGCCTTCTTCGTTTTCGGCGCGTTTTGTGTGCGACTTGTGCGCGTTTGAAAAACGCGATTCGAAGCATTTTATTTCACTCATATTGCTTGCTGCACTCTCGCATTTTAGTGCTAATTATACACACACTCACACACATATATGTGTATATGTAAGAGTGTGCGTGTGTTACCTTAGGGCGCGTCAACGCCTTTTCTGCCCTCACTCACACATTTCCGCCATTGCGGCCCAGCCATGACTGCAATCGGGCGCCTCTTTCGCACAACCTTTCTCACTTCTACTCATGCACTCCGTCTCTATCTTACTCTTTCTCTCTCGCTGGCCCTCAATTGCCCTCTGTGTGTGTCTCTCTCTCTCTCTCTCTTTCTCTCTCGCTGTTTGGCAAGCTTCGTCATCTTTATTTATGTTTAACTTTTATTTCATTTTCTACTTCGCTTTGTGCTGTTGTTTTTCTTTTTTTTGTTCCTCCTTGCTGCTTGAAGTGTCTTTTGTCAAGCGGCCATCGTCAGCGCCTGTTGCCACTCCCTCTGCTGCTTCTGCTGTTGCTGCTGGTACTGCTGCTGCTGCCACCTCTCGATCACCGCCATCGTCATCATCATCGCCTCTGCTGCAGCTTCAACTTGAGCGCATTTTTTGTTTTCAACTTTTTATTTTTTTTTATTTTTTTTTGGTTCGCTTC
Organism: Drosophila setosimentum; assembly: GCA_035043505.1. Classification (NCBI taxonomy): domain Eukaryota; kingdom Metazoa; phylum Arthropoda; class Insecta; order Diptera; family Drosophilidae; genus Drosophila; species Drosophila setosimentum. The sequence goes on along the minus strand of JAWNMY010000090.1, from coordinate 18,497,441 downwards.
GCTTTGTCTTAATTTATTCTGCTCATTTGCGCGTTGCACTGCATGCAAATTGACAGCAGCTTCCCCCTTCACTCCCCGCTACCGCCACCCCCAGTCTCTCACCATCGACGCGGCATATTTGCGCTTCCATTGTTGGCATCTCCCTCGCACCGCTGGCGCGAGCTTACACAATTTTCGTGGCAGCCACTTGACAAACACCCGAAAGCTTTTTCTCAACAATTGGCAGTCAATCAATAGACTTTATGTCTCTCTCTCTCTCTCTCTCTCTCTTTTAATCTCTCTTTCTTTCTTTGTCACACTCTCTCTCTCGCTTTTTATTATGCTGCTCATTAGCCTGTCGCACATTTTGTAAAATAAAACACTTCCGCTCAATAAGTGGCAGCCGCATTTCCGCTTATCCTGCAACCTTCTGCTGCACGGGTTACCCGAGTCGCCGGATTGCGTATTGTGGATTGCTCCGAGTCTGTGGTCCTTCGGAACAGCAGCAACAGCAGTGCTATTCCCTGTTCCCATTGCCCTGTTCAAGTGCGCTAATGTCTTTGGAGTGTTTCGCGCTCTTCAGCCGCGTTAGCAGCTTCATTCAGTCATTCATTCATCCATTCTTTCATTCACTCACTCACTCATTCAGTCATTAGTAACGTATTATGATGCAGAGATTCAGCTACTGAAATGTTGGAGTCCCATCTAGCTTATTGTCACGTCTGCACCACAGCCACACCTCGCACCACCTCGCTCTCATCACTTCTAGCTGACAGCCACTTGCAATATTTTTTGCCGCGATTTTTTTCTTTTTATTTATATTTTTTATTCTGGTTTTAATTGGATTTCTTAAAGCTGCGCCTTGACTTAATAGGATTGCAATTTGCCCGAATGCGATTGCTATTACGATTGTGAGTTCTGATTCTATTTCAATTTTTTTTTTCTTGTCCACAAAGCCGGCTGATTTGCCAGTTTTTTGTGTGAGCAGCTCGGCAAGTGTTTGAAACAGCATTTCTCAGGTGTTTGCCAGCCGATACTTGGCTGTGGATTTTCGCAGCTCAGCGAGCTATTAGTTGTGGTCGAATTTGATTGTAATTAAGTATATTACATGCATATTTAAGCTGAATTCAATTAGCCAACGTGTTGCTTTGCAATGTCACATTTCAATCAGCTTAAAGCTTAGTAGCTAACCGCGTTTGGTGTGTCCGAATCCCCTTCAGCTTAACGACACTCTTTTAACGCCTCTTAGTTTGGCTCAGCAGGCACAAGATTGTGACGCTTTTTTCACAAGTTCAGTCTAAACCAATTAAGTTACTTAGCAAAATTTGTTTTTAATATAAGCTTAGTTTTAAACAATTGCACAGCTTGTGCATCTTTCACTTTTACTGTATGGGCTCTTTAGAGCAGGTTCCACTCATTGTTTTTAGCGACTGCGTCCCTTGGAAATGTATTCTATTATATATTAGGTTATTTACGTCATCTTCAACTTTACGTACTGTTCAAATGTATTTCTTCTTTTCTAAGATTATAACTGGAAGTCAAAATAGGCATGCTTATGTAGATTTACATTTTCATTTTTTTCTTACTCATTAAATTTTGTGGTATAAGCACAACATTAACCAAACCCTTCCCCGCCCTCCTACTGTCTTTGTAATGATCAGCCAAATTCAAATACGTGAGCACCGGGAGCATTCGGATTGGTAATCAGCTAGCTAATCTTATGAAATTGGTAACCATCAATTCCATTCAGCTGTAGCTCCCCCACTCTGATCATTCTCCCTTTATAATCCACCCTGTTTGATCCCCCCGATCATCGACGGCCGGCGGCCGGAGTGCGTGTGTTCCAGTTTTGTCTGGCGCTCATTTACAAACAATTTGTCAACTGGAGGAGAAGGAAACGAGGCTGAGAGACAGAGAGACTGAGACTGAGACTGAGACTGGGACTGAGACTGGGACTGGGACTGGGACTGCAATTGAGGCTGAGACAGAGGCTTGTTAACTGGCTCGAGTTTTGGTTTTTGGCCTGCAGCTAAGAACTACTCAAAAACATATTAATCATGGCATCTGGTCAGCTTTTGGCCGTGTCAGCATTTCACCGGGCATACAAAGAAAACCAAAATCGTTTAATTGCCCCCCGAAACTCGTGTCGGGCCAAAGGGACTCCAGATTCCAGCATTCACTTCAGACTTTTAGGATTGGAGCTACAGTCAATCATTGCCACGACTCAGATTATGGCCCAATTATTGCAGATACTTGTAAAATGTTAAATAATTGTTTGTGTAAATCTTTTAGAGCGTGCTCTGCGCAATCATCATGCAGTATTAAATTCTCCCCCTCGTTCTCTATCTGCTTCCATCTGAATGTGTCTTTCGCTTTGCTTTTGGTAGCAAACAATACTTAGTCCACAATTCTAAAACGTATCCATTGACAGCCAGCAGGCCTAAGCTGCAACCCAGATGCGAGAATCTCTGGGATATAAATAAATATTCACCAGTTAAATCACAGTAGTTTGTGATTGTGTGTGTTAACTGCTAATATCAGTTTCCCACGAAGATTTCAAAATTAACATTTGGCTTTTTGGCTCTGGCTTGTTTTTGGAGATTTCGTGTTTGGCTTTTGTTTTAAACGTTGTCTGAGGTCTTGTTACAGTTCCTGCGGCTATACATGGACACACACTACACCTGCCTTTATCTCTGTATTTATGTGTATGTGTGTGCGTGTGTGTGTGTGTGTGTGTGTGTGTGTTTGCGTGTGTGCACCTACAGCTAAAAAATACCCAATAATTTTGTAATTAATGATGTGAGAATGAACTACGGACAGGGCCTCCACTTGACCTTTTTTTTATTTGTATTTTTTTTTTTATATTTTGCCTCAGCGACCTGTCGACAGTAGGGTGCCCGTAGACCTCCAGGCAGATGCTGGTCGCTTGTTTGGCATTTTGTCATCATCATCATCAACAGCAGCAGCAACAACACCAACATTATGAGCATCATGAATATCATCAACAACATCGCAGCGATGTCATTAGGTGGGATTAGAGGCTCTTATGTGTGTTGCCCCCGTTCGCCTTTTTCGTTTTGCTACGGATTTTCAATTCGGATTCGAGTCGTATGAATGTCGCCATGGGCCACAGATTTCTATTGTTATTGATTAATTGACAATAGTCGTGAGCTACTTGAACAACAAGAACAACAACAGCAGTCACTACGGCAACATTATGTATTTTTTATTTTTTTTTTTACTTTAATTTTGGCCCACACATGAGACGCGTGTAGAGGCATTTGGGGCCCCCACTAACTGGGCCCAAATGAGAGATGAGCCGAACCTTTAAAATTTATGTAGCGTGGATAGCCAGCAGGTAGCTAGGTATCAGAAGAATATTCACTTCTGATGATGATATTACTTAACTAAATGAATCAATGATAGTTGAATCAAGCATTTCGTGCTTGAGATCAAATTCTTCTGCCAGGATAAACGGCTTAACGTTGGTAATATGGCCGTCTTACAACATTAGCAGCTAATGTTCTTGTCTTAATCTATAGTTAAAATCATCTAGTTCTTTATGTTCTCTATTGTAACTTCATTTGCAAAGCTTCATCATAATTTCTATGTATCATCGAATGTTTCTCCAATTCATCCCAACTCTAAGTGAATTATTTTCAATTGGTAATAGTTAACATGTTGGTTTAGTTAGTCTATTTAATATAAATTCTGTGGTCATAGTAAAAGATAGTGTTACTTTTATCCCTTTAGCACTTTCCTTTATCAGTTCGTAAACAGATTTCTAGCTTGCATTACATAGGAGATTGCTTCATTAACTTGCATTTTACATAATGCATTAGCTTTATTTTGTTTTAACTCACCTTCATTAACAGCTCGTAGTTTTGCCGGCTTCCAAGCGGCACTAAAAAGTGTTTGAACTTTGTTGAGCTCTACCGAACAACCCACCGCCTCCACCTCCGCCCCAGCCCCAACATAGATATTCTTCTTGCAACTCGCTGGCGGCCATTGTGACCACCCGCTGCTCACGACGATGACGACGATGACGACGACGACGACGTCAAAGCCCAAGCTCTGATAGGTGGATAGGTTTCCACTACTACTGTGGCGCGGTGGTTCGGTGGTGCGCCTCACTAAGTGTTGCATTGCTTGTAAGTTTGAGCCATTTTGCTGCTGCTGCTGCTGCTGTTGCTGCTGTCGGTGATGCAGCGGATTGGGGGCCTGCCTGCTCTGGTGCAAAGGTCAGCCCCGTTACGGTGGCCGCCCACTGGCTTTGTTTGTTGTCACTGTGGTGTTTGTTGGCCATGTTGCTGTCGTGCCAGGCAAGAAGTGCACGCCAACATGTGTACTCCATCACATAGTTGCCACGACAACAACAGGAACAACAACAACAACATCAACAATAACAGCAACAACGACGACAATGTTGTCGGCTTACAAGACACTCAAGCGCTTCTTCTTCTTCTTCTTCTTCTTTACGGCCTGTGGTTGTCGCTGTGGTTATACTCTTACCCCTTTTTGATTTGGCAAACCGCCCCCGTTGCTGCTGTTGCTGTTTGTTGCAGCGATTTCGATTTCTATCGATGAATTTCATTTGTGTTCTATTTACTGATAGCCATCTAAAATGCGCTGCTACCGACGCGGACGTCCTTAGCCAATTTGTATGCCAAAAACAAAACGACCATATACAAAAAAAAAAATACAAAAAAATACAAAAAAATACAAAAACAAAAACAAAGCCCCGAGCTTGAGTCTCCATACCCTGAGGTCTGCTTCTGCGTCTGGTCTCTAGGGCTGGGGCTGGGACTGGGACTGGGACTGGGACTGAATCTGTTTCGCTGCCCCTTGCTGATTCTCATGCCTTTCTGCTGGCTTGGCAAACAAATTTTATGCAGGCAGGCGGTCGCCCCGGCTCCAAAAAATCGTCGTCATCAATATGAAACCGGTCGTCGTTTCAGTTTTATGCTCCAAAACTTTGTTGTTGTCGCTTCCTTTTTGCGCGCGCACGAGTTTTCAGCAAAAATTTCTTATCTACAGCTTCGTTGTCGTCGTCTTCGCTGCCAGCGTCCCCTCCCTCGCCACAATATGTTTCAAAATTTTTATGGCAGGCTGCGACCACCGTACCAGAGAGACCACAGAAGATACTGCTGGCTGGCAACTGGCAACTGGCGACTGGTGACTGGCGACTGGCGACTGGCGACTAGCGACTAGCGACTGGCGTTAGCCGGTCGACCTTCACGAAGACGACGCATTTGTCTCTTTGCCCACTGGAGGGTCCATAAAAATGCAGCGCCTGCCACTGGACAGCAGGCAGCAGCAACAGCAGCAGCAGCAGCAGCAACGGCCACAAGGTTGGATCTAAGCTGAGAGGGCGGCTAGGGAGGGTTTTTCATTTTATTGTTTTTGTTTTTGCTTTTGCTTTTGTTATTGTTTTTGTTGCTGCTGTGGGCAGGCTCTGAGGGCTCTGCTTATTATTTTGGCAGCTCGAATTTGTTTGGCACTGGCGTTCAGCCGTTGATTTCAAGTTAAGATTTGAATGTCGCTCGGCAAGACAATGCCACGATGCTACGTCCTACTTCACCAGCCTGCTCTACTACTTCTACCCACTTCTCCATCAACTCCACCACATACTTCTCCTTCTCAACTGGCTCTTGTCTGATTCCAGGCGCTGTGGCGCTCAGTTCTCGCTCTGTGGCGCAGCTCGTGCGTCGATTCTGTGAATGCTTAACCAAAAATACCCCTACCTTTCTACCCTGCCTAACCTAACCTATCGTACCATGAGGCTCAGCTCGTTTCTGAGCTCGTTTTCGAGCTGGCCGCTGACCATCGATCGTCGTCGTTGTCTGGCTTTCTGTTGTTGTTGTTGGTTGGTTGTTTGTTTTTGGGCCTGGCGCCTGCGGTATGCCTTTGTCGTCGGTTTTGGTCTTGGTCTTTGGGTCTTGGGGTCTTGTCGTCGCCTGCTCGCCTATATGAGAAATGATCGGACATGAGAAACAAAAGATTTGCAAATGTCTTTGGCTTTTTGGTTGCCGATGCCGATTTCGATGGCAAAGTCGTTGTTGTTGTTGTTGTTGTTGTTATTGTTGTTATTGTTTTTGCTGTTGTTGCACTCGTCGCCAGGCAGTTGCTGTAGCTGTAGCCGCAAGTTAACTACAATCTGGTGTCTACACACAGTAGGCGACAGGTGACGCCGGCAGTGCGACCCATGCGGCCTCGTTGAGCCTCATGAGTCCCACTCCCCCCATCTATTAAGAAACCAAGCCAATTACATACAAAATACAAGAGCCTGACAAGCTGGCAACGAGCGCCAAGCAAGCAAGTAACGACAACGACACACATTCATCTTCAAGCAGAGTGCCGCAAAGTAGCCAAGTTGCAAGCAGCATCGACATGGAGGGCGACAAGGCGCCGGCATAGCCACCGCTGTCGCCACCGTCAGTAGCGTCAGTGTCAGCACTGTCCAACTGTCCTTTTTGGTTGTCCTATAACAAGCTTGTCCAGCTTTGCCTTGCTGCTTTGCATGAAGTGCGTGCCGCCCATCGACCATCGACCATCGCCCATCCTCCGCCGACTGTCGTCCGGCATCCGTTCCGCCAAGTGGCAACCAAATCGACGCCAATTGTGTGGCAGCAATCGCCTTTCCCATCAGCAACTGTTGCTGTAGCCGCGCGAACGCATTTGACGCATTTAGTTTACTATGCAAGACTTATTAATTAGGCTTAAAGAGTTCACGAAAATCAGCGATTAGCGAAATAATTTGGCTGCAAGCCTTGTACACATCTATATACCCTCAATTTGTCATAGGCTAATGATAGCCATACACATGTTGAAGGTCATTAAGTACTGGATCAGTATTCAATTTCAACACAATAATAGCAGCAGATGACGGACTAATTCAACTAATCTATGTGAATCAACAAATTAAGAACAACACATGTTGAATAATTAAATTGTGTTACTTTATGTCTTCTTCAGATAGTTACACATTTGTGAGGTAAGAGTAAACTGCCCTGATTGCGACAGATATATAATTGTTTGCATTGTTGCAATGTTGCAATGTTGCAGTTTCTGTTTTCTGTTTTCTTGTTTTTGTGTGTTTTTTATTGGTCTGCGAGTCAGTTATTGGCAGGGAGACCACCACAGCAGCACCGCTGGTGCATCGCGTGTGTGAGTGTGTGTGGCCACAGTTGATAGGGGTAGCACCCCAAGCGCCAGACGATGCGACAAACGCAATGCGGCACTTAAGCTGACCACTTGCCGGCTACCGCTGGCAACACGCTACGCAGACGCCGGTGAGGAGATGGCAATGCAATGGTACTGAAGAGACGCCCTGTTCTACAAGTCCAGGTTCAAGTCAAGTTCGCGTTCTTCTTTATCATTAAATGCATAAATACGAATCTACAAAGCAACAGCAGCAGCACAGCCTTGTGTAGAAATTTATGGCACGTAAATTTTAATGCCTTGCAAGTTGCAGGCAGCGTCATCGTCATCGTCGGCGTCGTCGTCGTCGTCGTCATGTTCTTCGCTGACGTTGTCGTAGTTATACTTATTGCCAGGGTCGTATTTCCCACCAAACGCGTCGGTAGCAGCGCCGTCGCCATCGCCATCGCCATCGCCGTCGTCATCGTCACATGAATCTGCCATTTTATTGCCAACTTTACTTTGGCGGCAATGTTATTAACGCACATTTTTATGGCTTTGATGAGCAACTGAAGCTCAACTGCTGAAGCCGATGACGATTCAGAGCCACAAGAACCCGTAGCCAGAACCCGATGCGATGCTGATGACTTCTGCTGGCTGATGTGGAAGCTGTTGGCTGTTGGCTGTTGGCTGCTGCCGCCAGCCACGTTATAAATTAAGGCTGGTCGTTTGCATTATTATTATTACTATTTATTTATTTATTTTTTTGCTTTGGTTTTAAAAGTCGAAGAAAAAGCGCTAATTGACTTTCTTTTAGGCCACCTAAATAGATTGGTCATTATCATAGCCCACGGAAATTGTGGGCTGGGGCGGCACTACCTGTCGCTCTCTCTACATATATTTGTGTACAAATACAAATATATACATACATGTATGGGCAGGCTGGCACACATTTGGGATTTCCGTTGCATTTAGCCCACTGATTAGCTGCCAATTTAGACCGAACAACAAAAAACCAAACGACGACAATTTCCTCAATCAACAAAAACCAATCAAAAAAAAAAAAAAAAGCAACAAAAAAAAAAACAGAAAACAGAAAACCAAAAAACAAAAAACAAATAACAGGTAAACTGAATCTACTTTGGGGGCGGCGGATGGGGAAAATGGATAGCGAGCGCTGTTACTGTCAACAAATGTAAACAAATTTACATAAATTTACACTTAATTATGAGCAGCATACGAACAAAAAATAAAACACAAACGCAGTTCGTTTGGTGAATGAATTCAAATTGAAAACCACAATTGGACGGTGCATACAGTCGGCAGCCAGTTATGGTTAAACCATAATAGTGCAGTGGTAAATATTGTGTGGACAAAAACAAAAACTTAAATTTAGAATTTAATTACAATCTTTGTACGTAACCTGGGGCTGTGAAATGTTATGTGCCAGCTTTAAAGAGGTCAATTTAAAAATTCAAGTACTTGATTTTGGTTTTAACATATCGACATAGCGTTTTTGGATTAACTCAGATGGGGTAGCGATTGTCGATTGATAATCAGCCACGCCTACCCAGCACGTCTGCGACCGTGTCATGCTCTCTCAACTCATGCACCTTGCCCCTTGCCCATTGCCCTTGCCCCGTTTGTTTACTGACGCGCGTTCGTGTTTTTCATGCATTTGATTTTTTTTATATATTTTTTATATTTTTTTTGTGCTGTTAATTAATTTTTATGTCCCATTCTTCGCTACGCTTTGCCTTTTCCTTTCGTTAATTAAGCAAAGAACTCAAATAGATACTGCCTGTTGCTGCTTATCCGGCCTAGCCGAAGTTTCCCTTATGGCTTTACTCTCTCTGTGTGTTTGTGTGTGTGTGTGTGTGTGTATGGCTATAAAAAAGAAGCGAGGCTCCGACTCGGCACAGCGTGTGGTGGTCACGTCTTGGAGCCATCGCCTCACATGTGCCCACACACAGAGACCTTACGGCCCGTTTCATTCATTAAAACAGAAAACAACAGCCAAAAAGAAGAACAACAAACTATAATCAAAATTTAAATTTAAATATTAAACAAGTGTCGATTTGTTTGTCAGCCTCCTCCTACTTCCCCGACCCATACAGACACCCGATCCACCAAAACAGAAAAAATTAAGTTATAAAACAAAGTTAATGGTGTGACGGAGCCAGCCACTCAGTTTAGCTTAGCAGCCTCGCACTACTTACGCCCCGATAAGATAGCGGCCAACATCAAAAACTTTGCATTTGGAAGCTGTAACACGCACTCGCTTTTATGGCACACTGCACAGATTTTCAGGTCGGGCTCGAATTCGAGTTCGAATTCAAACTCGAATCGGAGATCGTGATCGTGGCCATTTGGCAGCGATAAGCGACCCATCAGTGCATCAGTTCAATTGTGCCAAGACAATAGGCAGGTGAACCTAAAAAGCTTTTTAATGCTACTTAAATATCTTCAAGCTACTAAGAGCTCACTCTCAGCTGCTTAACGTTTGATGAAACTGCTTCAAATTCGGCCAAGAACACTCAACATATATTTAATCAAACTTCAAATATATATATATATATATACTCAGTTTGAATGATTTCAGTTTTTTACATTTGGATTTGCACATTGTAAGCATCCTAATTGCAGGTAAATAACGTTCCAAGTTAAGCAGCAGAACTCGAGTCAGTTCCCATGCTAAGTTTTGAACTGGAGTGAGTATAAATGACGCTCATTAATCGCCGTGCTGATGATCATTAATTGTCAGGGTATCCGCTTGGGTATCTGCTGAATCTGGGATCAGAGCCTGTGCGGCCCCACATCTTTTTAGAGTTTTTCTTTTCTTATATATATATTTGTTTATTTTTTTTTTTTTGGCTACTGTTTGAATTGGGGGGGTCGCTTTTAAAGATAATGATGATAAAGATGGGGCTTTCACCTGGTTAATATGGCTAGTATGAAACTCTACTTTTATTTTCATTAACATAAAATGTTTTGTGTTGATTTTTATACGCTGTAAATTAAGAGCAATTTATGCGAGCGACGACAAGAGATGCCTTTCACATTTCTCAACGAATCGCTTAGGCTCATTCATAAAGACAGGCAGTAGCTGCTATACAGATCTTGAGATTATTTCAGATATTCAGATGGCAAGTAGAGTAGCAGCTGAATAGCGTTTTTGTGTGTTTGCCTGTTGTCGTCTTGGAGGCGCACATTGCGTATGCTTAATTTATCGACACTTAACGCCAATGAGGCGACGCGGTCGCACTTCAATTAAGGGCCCCTGCCTGACTATCGGCCTGCCTGCTCTTTCTATCTCTCTCTCTCTCTCTCTCTCTCTCTCTCTCTCTCTCTCTACAAGTCATTGCTAAGTGTGTCTGCATTATGCTTAACACTTGTCCATGTCGCCGACGAACAGAGCCAGAAAACACCCAGCACAGTAGCCCCTCGAGGTTTCAAGACAGATCCCAAAGCTGAAAGACCAAAGCCCAAAGCCCAAAGCCTAAAACCCGCATCATATGCATGCGTGCAAATAAATTTGTCTTTTAGTAATTGCCGAGTGTTGACTATAAACAGGCACAGTCCGAGATCGGCTTTCGGACATTGCCAACTGCCAACTGCGAGCTCAGTAATCGGAGCATCGCTGGATCGAGGAATCGGCGGCTGGAGGTACCGCCAGCGACTGACCACAATGAATGGAGCCCGCCGTTGGTATCATCATTAACGCTTTAAGTTGAATTTCATTAAGCAGGCAGGCAGCCAGTCCAACTGTCCAAAAGACCGTCAGGCCGACGGAAACAGGAATAGGTATGAAATGAGGTGGCTGCAACTGCGGGTCGCAATGTCACATTGTCAAAAGGGAGCACCCGAAACTTTCGCGGAACGGCCTGATGAATGCCTGTATGCGCTACATTCAACAAAATATAAAATAAATAGTTCGTCAAAATGCCTACAAAGATCTTTAGAAAGTTTTAAAAAGATGTCGTTACAACAAGTAGAACACCTGGCCGAACAAAAAAATGTTTTATTTCAATTCTGCGAATATAAAACACCTTCTTTAATGTGTTTCTCGATAATAACTCTCCGTGAGCAATTTGGACACTTTGAAATTCAAATACGATTAGTATTTAGAAACATCTTAATAAAAACATATTAAATCGAAATTCAATGTAATTACTTAAATTGACCAATTAATAAGCTAGACTACGTATTTATAAATAAATAGTGCCACTGGTTCTCAGTCAGCAAATTGGCCCCTATTGCTATTAGCCCTTCGTAATGCGTTTATCCCTATTAGAGTACGTATCATTGGCAGAAAATACAGAAAATACAGAAAATATTAATGAGGTATTTTTGAAATTTTGTTGTGTTTGTTGATCAAAAGTTGATCACTTGATCTAATCAACTGTGAAACTAGATCAAGTTAAATGTAGCGCATTGCTGACAGCAGCTTAAAAAGCAGCAGCACCACCACCACCACCACGGCAGCAACACATTCAAACACACGATTATTTGACTAAATATATACAAGAAGAGCAACAGCAACAACTTTGGTGGACAATCGCTTAATGGCTCGCCTGCAAAACATGAAAATATACTCAAGTGTTATCGATTAATGTCCAAGTCTAGCAGCTACCGAACGAGCTGCTGAACCCCGAACAGTAAAAAAGCAAACCCAAACTGAAACTCAAAGTTAAACTTCAACTTAAACTCAAACCGAAACCCAGTCCCACTGGTAGTGGTAGTGGCAGCAAAAACAAAACTCGCTTGGCGGTTGGCGGTTGGCGGCTGCTCATCCAAAACTCAGTGGCTAAATGGACGACAACGACAACAACAGCAACGTTGTTGGTTCTTTATTATGATTATTCGCCTTTTTAATAAAGAAGAACAAAAGGCACCGACAAATATGGCAAAACGACAACAGCAGCAGTAACGACAACAACAACAACAACAATAACAGCAATAGCAACAGCAACAGCAACAACTGCGGGCTGAGTTTCTCAGAGGGCCAGTTTATTGCGGCATGCGGCATTTGGTTGGTGCTAATGTCATCGAGCGCTGAACACCTTTATCAGTGTTGCATTGAAATGCACACACGCATGCGCCATGCCAAGTTGCATGTGGCATGCAACAGCCACAGACACACACACAAAGGCAGAGAGACAGAGAGAGAGAGAGAGAGAGCGAAAAAGAATGAGACAGCTAGAGTTGCTTATCGCAGCAAATAGTCAATGCGAAATAGTTGACTAGCTGGCTAGCGACGGAACTTGGCGGTGGGTCGCCATTCAATTTATTAGCTGCAATAAAACGCAAATCATCCGCGTGGTTGACTGCTGCACCACCGTTCCGCACCACACCGCTCTGCAACGCAGCCACGCAACTGCAACTGCAAACGGCAACGGCGGCAAAGTGTTGAAATCATTTGAAATATTTGTCATTCGCTGATAGGCATAGTAGGCACAAGATCAACAGCAATAGCAACAGCAAAATAGCAGTGGGAGTTTGAGGAGCTGGAGGCGCTAGAGAAGGGGAGAAGCAGTGGCTGTTAGCTGATAGCTGGTAGGACGACCATTAGCCGCTCCTCGTTTATCTATGACAGGATGGCCATAACTAACCTGGCTCATTTGTAAGCAGCGGCTCGCCGTTGCACTGGCCTAAAGAGCGTTCATTATTTATGAAGAATCCATTCTGAATGCCAGCAATAAATACGTATCGAAATTTATGCAATTATGAGAAGTGTTTCGCTTAGAGTGCAAATTCTTTCGATATGCTCAATGCATTGCTAAGTTCCCCAATAAATCGATAAGTTATCGATACAAGAGCCCAGCATTTTCTTTATCGATAACATATGTATATACGGCAACAATTGTTAATCAAAATACTTCCAGTTATCAGTTATTGAGAAGATATCGCGAGTTATCTAACTACAATAGAATTGAATACAATCAATATCGTCATCGGTTATCGACTGCGCATTTGCTTACTCGGCTCATTGGCTGCTCGCTTCAGCGAACCGCATCGCAATGCAAAACCAAAGTCCAAATCATGTATCCGAGTGCTGAGCAGTTTGTTTTGCCCAATCGACTGTGACTCCAATGGTTGTGGCAACTAGGTTGACGAGAGGATGGAGAGTGCGCGGGGAAGCTGAAGTAGTGGAGTAGTGGAGACGAGAAACGTTTATGATTTGCATACAAAAACAAAACACTGCGCAGTCGCAGCAGCCAGCAACGGCGCCCAGGCTCAGTTCGCCAGGCATCATTAGCTGTGACTTTGTTGAAAGCTTAACATCCTCCGCACCGCCTCCCCCTTTTGGAATTCTGACCTGGCATTGTGTGTGTGTGTGTGTTGGCCAAAACGCCGCCCATTTTGCTTAGCAAATTTGCAATTGGCTGCCGCCGTTGACCGCCGCACAGACGCCACCAAAATGGACAGGACAGGATAAAAAAAAAAACAGACGGACGGGCACTGGACACAGTCGAGATAGCTGGAGACCGAAGTAGAGTTGCTCACGTACCTGAACTTTGGATCAGGGGCGTGCCGGTGGTGAGGTGCAGATCTTTTGTGTGTGTATCAAAAACAACAACTCTCCCTGGATGCTGTATCTCAATCTGTTGCCAGGGCTGCTGCTGCCTCTGCTGTTGTTTCGATTCGTGTTGTCATTAAAATGTAAATCCATTTAATTAACATTTTCCGTTCAACGACGACCACCAAAAGATAGTAGCAGCAGCATCAGCATCAGCATCAGCAGCAGCAGCTTAAGAATTTTTATAAATTGTAAATAAATTTTGACGTCATTTAAATGAAATGTCCATAAACTCGTTGGATGGCCAGCTACTGGGGCAGCGTGAGAGTTTTGACATGGTCCAAAACCATCAGGACAGCGAAATAGGGAGAAGGAGGGAGAAACAAAAGACCAGGTTAAAGACAGAGATCAATGAAGTTGGCTAGCAGCAAACGATTTACAGAATATTCCACCAAATTGCATTACAGAGCTCCCCCGACTAGCAAATGCCCTGCTATTCGATATTTCTTAATATTTTTCACTTTACTTTTCGATCGACATCGATCGAAATAAAAATGACATTGAAACTTACCGCTCCAAAATCCATTCAATCGATTCAATCCATATCAAAGTAGTAACTCTGCTTATTCTTAACGGATTTGAGAACATTTTTTTGTTACATCAATGCTGACATCAATGATACCTATCTGCCATGCCGGTCAGATTTACAGGGTATGCGAGTCAACGCTTGGGTGGTGTCTGTCGAACCGGCCCAATAGTCTATGATATTGCTCGTATTTCGTATCTTTTGTCTTTCTGTTTGCCTCACCGATCAAATTATGCATAATTTACAGATTAATATGAAAGCCGCTGCATGGTGGGCCTCTTTCTCTCTCATTTTATGCTCCTCTCTCGCTGACTGCCGCCGCCCCTGTGTCTTTCTTGAGCTAGTGGCTTAATTAAGACATGTTTCGAGTCGCGGCTCGTGTTTATATTTATGGTACAGATCGCTCAATATGCATATCGTTTTTGCTTTCAGAAAGCAGCTTAAGACAATCTAGCGACAGCTTTATAAAACCCAATGCTCAATATGAACTGAGCCTCCATTCTATTGCAGCAGCCAGCAGACGACATCGTCATTGTCATCATCATCATCACCATCATCATCATTATCATCGTCATTATCATCATCATCATCATCACTGTCGTTGTCGGCGCCTTCAATTATGTCCATAATTGGTCAACAGGTAGCCGAAAATGGTTTTGGTAGCTGCCTGCCTGTTTGCATGTGTTGCCTAATTGAGCAGCCAGCAGTAACTGGAAAGCTGAGGAGTGTGAGAGCAAGCCAAAGATTAGCTGCTGACGCAGCGGTTTCTTAGAACTTCGCCAAAACGAGTGGGCTCGATTAAATGACATTTAAATTGTGAAACTTATTAAACAATTAGCTTGAACCAAGTTTGCATACAAGTTCAAAATACACTCATTGTTTGATAACAATCCCATATCGATATACTAAAATCGTCTATACACTATTGCAGATAGTTGAAAATCATTATTTCGATCTCGTCTGACTACTGTATCATCAATGAATAAGGACAATCTGAATCCAACTTAAGGCGAACTTTCATGTTTAGTGGATCGATACAGATTTCGCGGGATTTCGAATCGATATATCGATATATTATGCATAACCAAAGGAGAAAAGCATTTTGTATCGACTTATCGATAAATAGTCTTTATTACTGCACCGAGCTATTTACATGCCTACTCCACACTTCAGTTCATTGCAGCTACTCAAAAGCGCATACCAATTGCAGAAGATTGCAACTAGCTGTAATTTGAGGCAGTTGCGGTTGCTGGCATTCACTCACGATCAAGTGAAGATCATGCAGAAGTTAAGAGCAGTTCGGTCGATGCAACTGTCGATAACCGTTAGCGATCGTCCGTGTTATTGCTGCTGCTTCTGCTGCTTCTGCTGCTTCTGCTACTGTTGCTGCTGCTGGTTGCATGTGAACAAAACATGCCAAATCAAAGTGTGAGTGATCATTCAATTAAGCAGCACGCCAACATCCGACAACAACAGACAACGGACAACGGACAGCGGACAACCAGCAGTAGTTGGTGCAGCAGTGCAGTAGCAGCAGCGGCAACAACAACAATAACATCAACATCAACAACAAGTTGACAACAGCAATCACACAGCGCTGTGAGCAAACAAGCCAGCCAATAACAACTGCAACAACAAGAACAACAATGGCAATAACAACAGCAACAGCGGTGCCATCATCAGTTAAATTATGTGATAATATGCCAACAATGAGTGTGCAACAGCAGCAGCGACAGCAATCGCAAAAACAGCAACTACAGCAATGAGCAAGCAACAACAGCAATCAACACGCAAAAGCCCAAAGCAAACGCGACATGTGGCTCGGCAGCAGTGGTAGGGCAGGGGCTGGGCCGTAGTTGGAGGAGGTAGAGGAGGCGGAGGAGAGTATCGGGACGCATGACTAGTGTGAAAGATGCGGCTCCAAGCAACAGCAGCAAAAGCCGAAGCCAAAACAGCAGCACGTAGCTCCGTGGCAAGAGCAGCATCAGCACCGAAATTGCTGCTGCCTTTTTTGGTTGTGGCGACCGGCGGCTCAATCAGTTTGTCACCCGGGCGATATATAGAGTGATTAAGTGGCCCATGGATTGAATTGGAGTTGGGCATGTGGACAAGGTGCCAGGCGACTTGCAACCGCATAGAAACGTGCCGCAATGCAGGAGCAAAAGTCACAGAAATGGCAATTGCAACTACATTTTGCATTAGTTGCACTCGAAACAATCATATACAGAAAATCGATGAAATCTATACAATATTTGACGCATAATTGCATTAAAGCTGCTCGCCAATCAATTCAATCAGTGAATAAAATCAAAACAGCAACAATCTCAATATCAGCACCAACAACTGTAGCCTTCTGTCTTTTGTCATGCTAGCTAAAGCAACAATAATAAAAAGCAAGAGCAACTATTGCTGCGGTGGCTGCTTCAGCGGATTTGTTGCTTGTTGTATGACGACTACGACTACGGCGATGACGATGACGCCGACGACGACGACGACGACGACGACAACGACTGCGTGGCGTCTGTGTAATCGCACTTCATGTCTAATTAGCCTTGTTTATGCCCATTTGGAAAACAGAAATGCAGCGGCAGCAACAACAACAATAACAACAACAACAACAACAACAGCAAGCACATTGCTGTGTTGCATGCACATATTATTTATTTATTTATTTTTTTTTTTATGGCTATCTTCACGGTTATTTTCATTTAAATCGCAATACAAACTTGCCAGCTCGTCGACGAATGACACTTTAAATGACAATTTTGCGCCTTTTGCAATACAATTTGCGCTCCCCGGTCCAGCTCCACTGAACGCACCTCAACAACAGTTTAGTTGCATGAAAAAATGCGAAACTCGTTGCGAGGCACAACAACAACAACAACAACAACAAAGAGGGAACAACAAAAAAAATATAAAAAAAAAATTGAATAAAATTGAACGTAATAATGCAAATTGTTTTATCAATAAATTCTAGACACATGCAAAACGCACAACCAGTAATGCAGATAATGTTGTTGATTTTGCCGTTATTGTTGTTGTTACTGCTGTTGCCAAATGAATTTATGTGTCGATAAATTGAAAGCAAATTAGCAAACGACGTTTTAAGTAGACGACGACGAATAACGCGCTTTGCGCCAAACGATTTATGGACTAAGAAACGATTGCGACTCAGCGTCTCAGCTTGATTTGATTGATGAGCGCACAGCAAGCTGCACGGCAATAAACTGCTTGCCTTTGCCTTTTAAAGCTGGCCCAATTCGGCCATGTCACAAGCAATTCACCAGCGGTCGAAACCAAAACCGAATGCGTTTGGCGATTGCGTTTCAGTGTGAATGTGAGTATGAGTGTGAGTGTGAGTGTGAGTGTGAGTTCTTTTGAGTGCTGGCTGCCAGCCAACTGCAGTGAGTGTCCAGTCCAAAATGGCGACGCCGACAATTAATCAGTTTTTCAACCTTGATGGGTTTTGGGGAGGCAATAAAAACCACATCCATGGCTACAGATACAACTTTTAAGCAACTGCTGCTCACTGCATACTCAGACTAGTTCATACAATATTCATATTAATTACCACGAGACGTCAACCAGTCGGCAAAAAGTTGATGAGTCGCTTGCCTTAGCAGCGTGAGAATCAATTTAATGACTGATAATCGATTTACAATTGCGGGCATATCTGTATATTTGATTGATTTCTAGTTATATAGAAATTAATTGAAATGAATATCAGAAAGCAGCTTAGATAGTTTTTAATTATTTTCAAATACAGTTACAGATCATTTTTGATATAAATATCAATACGGGACTTTGTTCTGCCGTCAATTTCTGTAAGATAGTATCTCTCGACAACGAATATAAAAATAAAATAGCTCAGTAATTTTCGCATGAGCGGAACTGTACTCGTTGTTTACCCTACTCGCTGTTATGCACACTGGTTGGTCATCGATATCACTTTGTGTTTAACTCGTTGCGCAATATATATGTTCTCCTCTGTGCTTATATGCTTCTCATTCTGACAATACTCCAGTTGACATTTTAGCGGTTTAAGTAAATTTACTTTATTAATACTGTAGTTTTATATTAAGATTTAAGAAAAAAGTGAAGAAAACAAGTTATACAAATATACTGCTGATAATATGATCA
Source organism: Drosophila setosimentum (assembly GCA_035043505.1). Taxonomy (NCBI): domain Eukaryota; kingdom Metazoa; phylum Arthropoda; class Insecta; order Diptera; family Drosophilidae; genus Drosophila; species Drosophila setosimentum. The sequence goes on along the minus strand of JAWNMY010000090.1, from coordinate 18,479,076 downwards.
ACAACAACAAATGCAGCAAGAACCGTCTTATTAGTCACACCTTTCTGCCTGACACCACAAACGCCATTGGTGGTCTCTTACAAAGGGCGTACAAATCAAGCGCAGATACAAGATATATACGCTCACTAGATACAAGCTAGCCAGCCAGCCAGCCAGCCAGCCAGTTAGCCAGCCAGCCAGTTGTTACTGTTCTCAGTCCGTGGTGTTGTTGTTGTCGCCATCAACAGCAGCCAAGGCAGCTTAAGCCACAGCCAGACTAACAGCTAGAGCCTAAAGGCAAAAGTCGCGTGCATGTTTTCAAAATTACATGAACAAAATGGCGAAGTCCGTCGTAGTAGCAACAGCAACAGCAACAGCAACAACACCAACAACAACAGCAGCAGCAGCAGCAGCAGCAGCAGCTTGTGGGGTCCACACGCAGCAGCAACGAGAGCCGAAAACAAGGTAAAGTCTTCGCTTCGACTGGAGCTGGTCCAATCTAGTGCTTCGGCATAGACTCCGGCTCCTTGTCTGCCGCACTGCAATATATGCTCTTCGAGTTGAGTTCACTTTGGTTTGATTCTGTTGATTTGTGTTCAGTTGTGTGGTCGGGGGTTCGGTTGTCGTTTAATCGAAGTCGATTCGACGAGTTATGGTAATTAAAAAGGTGTTCCTTTTGCAACAAACGCGAATGTTGTTGCTTGGGGGGTCCCGAGTTCGCATTCGCGTTTGCTGCAGACAAATTCATATTTTATGACTTAAACTCCGACGCTCTCCTCACTCTCCTCACTCTCTCTCTCTCTCTCTCTCTCGCTCTCTCGCTCTCTCGCGCTCTCTATCTCTGTCGCTCTCTCTCTCTCTCTCTATCTCTGCCACTGAGTTTGTGCCTGGTCTCTTGGTCGGCTCGTGCACTTTGGTGGGTGGTCGCCTACAGGAATGTCGCCAACTTGCAAAATCCACACAGCCATTTGCAATGTCTTGGTAGCTATACTTTAACTCCTGACATATGTGTGTGTGTGTGTTTGTGTGTGTATGTATGTTATGTGTGTGTCTCTGTTTGGGCCTGTCAAGTTTTGTCAAGTTACTGCCGACAGACGGAATACTTTGTGCAATTTTTTTTTGGTTTTTTTTTTCTTGCCCCATTACATTTTGCATGTCAAGCAAACTAATCCCATTCTCTCTGCCTTTTTCTCTCTTCCACACCTTATACCTTTCTCTTTCTGTTTGTATTCCTATAGACAATACTGAACTCAATGCATAAATATCAGCCGCGCTTTCATTTGGTGCGAGCCAACGATATCTTGAAGCTACCATATTCAACGTTTCGCACGTACGTTTTCAAGGAGACGGAGTTTATAGCCGTGACTGCATATCAAAATGAGAAGGTAAGCTATATATAAAGACTGATCATGCCTTTTGTATCATACTAATATTGATTTATACATATTTACATGCACTTGCAGATAACTCAGCTGAAAATTGACAACAATCCCTTTGCGAAGGGCTTTCGTGATACTGGTGCTGGTAAACGGGAAAAGAAGTGAGTATCACTAGTGTTAGGCAACTATGCAATGAGAACACGTGGGGTTTGTGTTAACTTTAGCAGTTTTCATCTAGGAGAAATGTCAAACACAATCGAGTTGGTTAGCCTTCAGCTTCGTTAGCTAAGATATGTAGATACTGTCAGATGTTACTTATTGGGTTAGTGTTCCTCGTAAATGTTGTTCACATACTGCCTGTCTGAATTATATATATATATATATATATATATATATAGCTAAGATAATGCTTACATCCATTCATATTCAATAATTGTAATATTTAATATTAAAAATCATTGAATGACTTTCGCAAAGCGTATTAAGAATAATATTTCCATGCTTATTAGAAGCAACTTTGCTGTTATCGGGTTAAAAATCCGATAGGTGTTTTAATCCCGAATGTGCCTGCATCCTTGTGATTTAACCTCTGCACGGATCTGATTTCATAGATTTGCTTGCAAAAGCGTTTACAATGTATCGGCATGAAGCTCCACTGGCTGCTGTCTGGATAGCGCCCAAAATGGCATTCAACACAATAGACATCAGTCTCATTCCATATGTATCTTCCTCCCCCCTCCCCTGTATGTGCCCCTGCTGAACGCTTCTAAAGCAAACTAATCAGCACTCTGAGCTGAACATCACTTTTAGTTATCGAGTGGTATTTTGGCTACGCTTGTTTGTCTAACTTGTAACTATGGCTGTATCTGTTTCTGTATCTGTATCTGTATCTGTTTCTGTATCTGTAGTGGCTTTAGTTCTATCTGCGCTCATTTGTCTGGTTTGTTTCTGTATATGTAGCTTGTTAAGCACAGACATTAATTTTTGTCAAATCTGTGCGGAACTAATTAGCCTGCTGCTTGTCAAATTGCAAGTCATACAATGCGCCAATGAGTCCAGCACTATAGAGCGGGATCGAGGGGGCTGCAATCATGAACTCTGGCCCGAGATCCAGTGGCCGCCAGCTCGACACAAAATGATGAGCTCCTGATGATGATGATGATGATGATGATGACTGGCACCTTGGTCTGGTCATTGAGCAGGCCCCACACCACAGGACCCGCCCCGTTTACAGCAGTGTGCTTGTAATCCATATTGATGGATTGATTTCAATTTCCTGTTTGGCAAAACTGAGCGCCTGCGGTGTCTGCAGCGTGGGCGCTGATCAAATGCTTTTGACTTTTCGCAATTGTTTTTGAGGGATAACCAAAAAGTCAACATACACAGAGGGCAGTCAGGGAGCTTGGAGTGGTTCCGGTTTCCGGCCACAGCAGCATTAACAGCAACAGCAGCGGGCCGTCCCTGTTTGCAATCTGTGACTTAGCATAATGATGAATGACATTTGATAGTTAGCTCAACGTTTTGTTAAACGTTACAAATCAATTTTCACTCTGTGTATGTGTGTGTGTGTCTGTGTATATGTATGTGTAACTGACAATGACATGACGATGATGAGTTGGGGCGGACAGGAACGCGGACCAGAAACGACTTCATCAGTCTTCTGTTTGCTGCATTGACACAAACAATTTACTTGGTTGCCCATCCTGTTCTAGTTGCTGATTGTTGTAAAACTGATTATATCGCCTTGATTGGCATTAGCCGCCAAGTTCCCTACTTCGCTTCCCGCCAACCAAAATCCCTAGCCGAAACTGTTTGTTTTGTTGTGGTAATGGTTTTCTTTGATATCCTTTACAAATTTCAACTGACTATTACTAATCGGACAGAATATACCAGACAACAGACATGCATGTCTTACAATATTTTGCAGACTTTAACAGCTAGATACCTTAAATGCTAAGTAAAGTACTTTTTATTTCGAAACTTGTTTGGAATTTCATTTTTAAAAACAATTGAAATATGAATGTAATCTTGTAAGATTTTATGAAATCAATCGGATGTTTCAAATCGAATTAGCACATATTTAATTGCCATCTGAATTGCTAACAAAAGTTGACATCATTATATGATGGCTACAGGATAACTTCGAGTCGTACATACTCTACTGTGGGATTTACTGGTTTTTCTGGTTTCTGCCTGTCCATTTGGCTGTCGGCAAAAAGTGTGCCTTGGCTGCATTTACCAGTCAGCCACACCGCATCTCCCTAATGCGCCTTATTTCGAGGTCCAAGCAACTGGCTGGTCATTGCTTTGACAAGTATGTGTCAGACTTCTGGCTTTCTTTGCTTGACTTAGAGTTGTGTTGCCAAAGTTAACGCTAATTATTAATTTAATGCCTGCGCTCGAGAGTGGGCCAGTGTTTTGATTTGAAGTTTATTAGGGGTTAGGGGTGTTGTTTGTGTTGGGTGTGGACTGTAACCACTAAAGAGCTTAGCCTTGTGAATAGACATTCAATTAGCCAAGAATGTCGAGTGTGCTGGTTCATAATCACCTGGGCAATTAGTGCGACTTAGGGCAAATAACTTCTTTACCGTTTCCGGGGCTTATCAATTGGCAGCAAACAAAAAAACATTTTAAGCAACGTTCAATGTGGCAGTGAACTTTTTGTGGTTAACCCTTTTTTTGTTGAACACGCGCTTCATTAGCAACAGCAACAACAGCAACGACAAACGACACAGAGCAACAAGCAACAACAATAACAACACCCTGACGACATTTATAGCGCTCGACGTCGTCCTGCGACTTGGGTGTCGCTTCACAGCAAGCGACGCTAATTGGTGGCAACTATGCCACAGTCCGCTACCCCCTTCCGTGCAACTTCCGTTAGAATGATATTCATCTCGTTTCCTCGCCTCGCCACTCGTTGCGCAACTCTTTGCAATTGCTTTGGCATTGCCAGCGGGCGCAAACGGAAATCTAAAGTGAAAACCGTTTTAACAGTAGAAGCAGCAAACCAAACGGATAAGCTGCCAGCAATTGAAATTCCTTTTCATATTTATTTGCCAGCTAGTCTGCATCTCTCCACACCCTCCCCCTCCCCCTCCCCATCCTCATCCACATCAACATCAACATCAACATCAACATCCTCATGCCCATCCCCATTCCTTCCTGCAGACAAATAGCCGCAGGCGTCAGTTGACAATTGACGCTCTCTTTTTCTGGCAATACTCTCTGTCTCGCTCCCACTCTAAGTTATTTTCGTTGTGGCTGCTAATTTGCCAATGTTGTGCTGGGCGTCACTCGAGTGGGCTTATGTGTGTGTGTGTGTGTGGGTTGCATTAAGCCGCAAATTTAGATATAATTCAAAAATTACAGGGCAACGCAAGCAGACAAAACGCGCAATTTCAAACAACTTTTGGGCGCCTTTTCCCTTGGGCAACTGCAACTGCAAAAAGGGGGCGTGTTAGCAGTGGCAACATCACAAAAGCCAAGATAAACGTCTTAGTTCCTTTTCGTGCGAGTGTTGAAATTTATTGTTAAGTTACATGTAACGAACAGGAGCGGTTTAGCGCCATGTTTCGACTTTGCTAAGGTGCACTTCAAGAATTTCAACATACATTATATATATTTTTGTTGTCTACATCCGAAGACCTGAAGCGGATCTAGTATTATTTAGGCAGTGTGCAACAACAATGTATTTTCTGCGCCCCATTTTGGGCGCTGCCTTGTTTTCCCATCAGCAGTTGCTGCCGTTTTCTGTCAAGTGGGTGGGCTCGGAACGCTGCCTGGATTAACACAAATTGATTTGCTATTAAATTAGGCATATATACACATACACACAAACACACACACACACACACACACAGGTAATGTGAAATACATGGAAAAACAGATAAGTGTAAAAGAAGACGCCTGTGGCGAAATTGCTAGCTCCTGTCTATGGGTGGTTCCGGCCTGTGGTTGCTGTGATAATGATACACACATGCATACGTGTGTATGTATGTTTGTGTGTGCCTGGGAATTTGTGTTAGTAAATTGCCCAATTTGCCAACACGGACTGACGCTGGCAACGTTGCTTTGATGTGTGAACAACAAAAAAGCATTCGTACGAAATACATGGACGTAGCTTAACCATCAACCCGGACAAGCTGGCCCCGGCAGTGTCTGTATGTGAGCTTTTATGTATGTGTATGTGTATGTGTATGTGTGTGTGTGTGTGAGGGGGGCTTACGGGGCATTACGGACAGTGCAGACACTAAATTACACTAACGTGTTTTGAATTATTTTTCAATTTCATTGTCGGCCCAGACACAAACTGCCGGCTGTTTCCGCCTGCCATTGTTACATTTCAATTAAGGTTCCGGTTATTCAGCCCCTGCCCCTCTGCCCCTAGCACACAGCAAATCCTCCACCAACTACACAACATTCACAACTACACGCCGGCAGCGGCGTTTTATCATTTAACAGATATTCCAGCAAGCAAAAATATTATGCCAGTGCAACGTACACGAAAGTGTATATCCAAAAAGCCTAATGCACAGAACAACAGCGTTAAAACGCAAAATATTACAAAATTTTGATTGGATTTTCGAGATATTTGAATGTAGCCGACAAAAAAAGGATAGGGTTACAACATTAAGGGAAAATTAGTTATATTATTGGTCGGTTTGCTACAAAGGTCTGCCGATTAACCGATATTTTGCTACTTAACACTGTGGGCAAATTCTGCATCTACGAGATTAGGACTAGATGAGGTGTAGAAGTATTTTCGATTTGACAATTGGATGTTCTAATTTGTTTTGTTTTCTCGTCCAACTGTTGTTACAGGCAGGCGCTCATGTCGAATAGAGGGTCCGACTCGGACAAATTAAATCCCACACATGTGAGCAGCTCACGGGCACCACTGCATTTGGGCCATGCCGGTCGGCCGCCACATTTGCATCCGGCACACGCGGCGGCGCTACTGGATAATCAGCAGGATGATGAGGATAAACTGTTGGATGTGGTGGGGCCACCGCAGAGTCCGCTGTTGCCATTGAGCCACTCGCTGCAGCAGATGCATGCGCACCAGCACTCAGGTGAGTAATCGAACGAACCTAGAACCAGCAGTAGCACAATCTTTCTGAGTTAAGCTGATCCAATGCTTTAAGCAACATGTCTAACTGCTACAAATTTCTCGCTCTTTTCTACTCGTTACATATAACCCGTTGATTGTTACTCG